>OX422209.1:454208215-455505715 GCA_949130495.1 Sambucus nigra | reverse complement strand
CTGTAACTTGTACGAACTGATCGCGTAGCCCCGGGTCTCCCGATTTGAGAGTATGAGGATAATTTGCCAAAATCACACATAGACTTAAAAATAGGTCGTTGAAGGGTGAAACCCCAAGCCAGCCCCCAAATGACCCCGTAGGAGGCATGTACACCTCGTACGGGACCAATGTAACTTATAGGAACCGACCGCATAGTCCCGGGTCTCTCGGTTTGAGAGTATGATGATAATTTGCCAAAGCCATACTTAGACTTGAAAACTGACCGTTAAAGGGTGAAAACCCGAACCAGCCCCTAAATGACCCCGTAGGAGTCATAAACAAGTCGTACGGGACCAATGTAACTTGTAGGAACAGACCGCGTAGTCCCGGGTCTCCCGGTTTGAGAGTATGACGATAATGTGCCAAAATCACACTTAGACTTGAAAACAAACCGTTAAAGGCTGAAAACACGAACCAACCCCGAAACGTCCCCGTAGGAGGCACGAACACCTCGTACGGGACCAATGTAAATAGTACGAACTGAATACGTAGTCCCGGGTCTCCCGGTTTGAGAGTATGATGGTAATTTGCCAAAATCACACTTAGACTTGAAAACAGGCAGTTAAAGGGTGAAAACACGAACCAACCACCAAACGTCCCCGTAGGAGGCACGAACACCTCGCACGGGACCAATGTAAATAGTACGAACTGATCGCGTAGTCCCGGGTCTTTCGGTTTGAGAGTTTGATGATAATTTGCCAAAATCACACTTAGACTTGAAAATAGGCCGTTAAAGGGTGAAAACACGAACCAGCCCCCAAACGACCTCGTAGGAAGCACGAACACCTCGCACGGGACCAATCAAACTTATAGGAACTGATCGCGTAGTCCCAGGTATCCGGGTATGAGAGTAGGATGATAATTTGCCAAAATCACACTTAGACTTGAAAACAGGCCGTTAAAGGGTGAAAACCCAAACCAGCCCCCAAACGACCCCGTAGAAGGCATGAACACCTCGCACCGGACCAATGTAACATGTAGGAACTGACCACGTTGTCCCGGGTCTCCCGTCTTGAGAGTATGACGATAATTTGCAAAACCACACTTAGACTTAAAAATAGGCCGTTAAACGGTGAATACCCAAACCAGCCCCCAAACAACCCCGTAGGAGGCACGAACACCTCGCATGGGACCAATGTAACTTGTACGAATTGACCGCGTAGTCCCGGGTCTCCCAGTTAGAGAGTATGACTATATTTTACCAAAATCACACTTAAACTTAAAAATTGGGCGTTAAAGGGAGAAAACACGAACCATCCCCCAAACGACCTTGTAGGATCCACGAACACCTCGCACGTTACCAATGTAACTTTTAGGAAATGACCGCGTAGTCTCGGGTCTCCCGATTTGAGTGTATGACGATAATTTTCCAAAATCACACTTAGACTTGAAAACAGGCCATTCAAGGGTGAAAACACGAACCAGCGCCCAAACGACCTCGTAGGAGGCACCAACACCTCGCACGGGACCAATGTAACTTGTAGGAACTGACCGCGTAGTCCCGTGTCTCCCGGTTTGAGAGTAGGACGATAATTTGCCAAAATCACACTTAGACTTGAAAACAGACCGTTAAAGGCTGAAAACACGAACCAGCCCCCAAACGACCTTGTAGGAGGCACGGACACCTCGCATGGGACCAATGTAACTTGTACGAATTGACCGCGTAGTCCCGGGTCTCCCAGTTAGAGAGTATGACGATATTTTACCAAAATCACACTTAAACATGAAAATTGGGCGTTAAAGGGAGAAAACACGAACCAGCACCCAAACGACCTTGTAGGATGCACGAACACCTCGCACGTTACCAATGTAACTTGTAGGAACTGACCGCGTAGTCCCGGGTCTCCCGGTTTGAGAGTAGGACGATAATTTGCCAAAATCACACTTAGCCTTGAAAACAGACCGTTAAAGACTGAAAACATGAACCAACCCCGAAACGTCCCCGTAGGAGGCACGAACACCTCGCACTGGACCAATGTAAATAGTACGAACTGATTGCGTAGTCCGGGGTCTCGCGGTTTGAGAGTATGATGATAATTTGACAAAATCACAATTAGATTTGAAAAAAGGCCGTTATAGGGTGAAACCACGAACCAACCCCCAAACGACCCCGTAGGAGGCACGAACACCTCGCACGGAACCAATGTAACTTGTAGGAACTGACCGCGTAGTTTTGGGTCTCCCGGTTTGAGAGTATGGCAATAATTTGCCAAAATCACACTTAGACTTGAAAACTGGCCGTTAATGGTTTAAAACCCGAACCACCCCCCAAACGACCCCGTAGGAGGCACGAACACCTCGCACGGGACCAATGTAACTAGTAGGAACTGACCGCGTAGTCTCGGGTCTCCCGGTTTGAGAGTATGAAGATAATTTTCCAAAATCACACTTCGACTTGAAAACTGGCCGTTAAAGGGTGAAAACACGAACCAGCGCCCAAACGACCCCGTTGGAGGCACGAACACCTCGCACGGGACCAATGTAACTTGTAGGAACTGACCATGTAGTCCTGGGTATCCGGGTATGAGAGTATGACGATAATTTGCTAAAATCACACTTGGACTTGAAAACAGGCCGTTAAAGGATGAAAACACGAACCAACCCCTAAACGACCTTATAGGAGGCACGAATACCTCGCACGGGACCAATGTAACTTGTAGGAACTGACCACGTAGTCCGGGGTCTCCCGATTTGAGAGTATGATGATAATTTGCCAAAATCACACTTAGACTTGAAAACTGGCCGTTAAAGGGTGAAAACACGAACCAGCTCCAAAACGACCTCGTAGGAGGCACGAACACGTCGGACAGGACTAATGTAACTTGTACGAACTCATCGCGTAGTCCCGGGTCTCCCGGTTTGAGAGTATGACGATAATTTGCGAAAATCACACTTAGACTTGAAAACTGGGCATTAAAGGGTGAAAACACAAACCAGTCCCAAAACGACACCGTTGGAGGCACAAACACCTCGCACGGGACCAATGTAACTTGTAGGAACTGACCGTGTAGTCCCGGGTATCCAGATTTGTGAGTATGATGATAATTTTCCAAAATCACACTTAGACTTGAAAATAGGTCGTTAAAGGGTGAAAACACAAACCAATCCCCAAACGACCTTGTAGGAGGCACGAACACCTCGCATGGGACCAATGTAACTTGTGGGAATTGACCGCGTAGTTCGGGGTCTCCCGATTTGAGAGTCTGACGATAATTTGCCATAATCACACTTAGACTTGAAAACCGGCCGTTAAAGTGTGAAAACATGAACCAGCGCCCAAACGACCTCGTAGGAGGTACGAACACCTCGCACGGGACCACTGTAACTTGTACGAACAGATCGCGTAGCTCCGGGTCTCCCGGTTTGAGAGTATGAGGATAATTTGCCAAAATCACACTTAGACTTAAAAATTGGTCGTTGAAGGGTGAAACCCCGAGCCAGCCCCCAAATGACCCCGTAGGAGGCATGTACACCTCGTACGGGACCAATGTAACTTATAGGAACCGACCGCATAGTCCCGGGTGTCTCGGTTTGAGAGTATGATGATAATTTGCCAAAGCCACGCTTAGACTTGAAAACTGACCGTTAAAGGGTGAAAACCCGAACCAGCCCCTAAATGACCCCGTAGGAGTCATAAACAAGTCGTACGGGACCAATGTAACTTGTAGGAACTGACCGTGTAGTCCCGGGTCTCCCGGTTTGAGAGTATGACGATAATTTGCCAAAATCACACTTAGACTTGAAAACAGACCGTTAAAGGCTGAAAACACGAACCAACCCCGAAACGTCCCCGTAGGAGGCACGAACACCTCGCACGGGACCAATGTAAATAGTACGAACTGAATGCGTAGTCCCGGATCTCCCGGGTTGAGAGTATGATGGTAATTTGCCAAAATCACACTTAGACTTGAAAACAGGCCGTTAAAGGGTGAAAACACGAACCAACCACCAAACGTCCCCGTAGGAGGCACGAACACCTCGCACGGGATCAATGTAAATAGTACGAACTGATCGCGTAGTCCCGGGTCTTCCGGTTTGAGAGTATGATGATAATTTGCGAAAATCACACTTAGACTTGAAAACTGGGCGTTAAAGGGTGAAAACACAAACCAGCCCCGAAACGACACCGTTGGAGGCACAAACACCTCGCACGGGACCAATGTAACTTGTAGGAACTGACCGTGTAGTCCCGGGTATCCGGGTTTGTGAGTATGATGATAATTTTCCAAAATCACACTTAGACTTGAAAATAGGTCGTTAAAGGGTGAAAACACAAACCAATCCCCAAACGACCTTGTAGGAGGCGCGAACACCTCGCATGGGACCAATGTAAGTTGTGGGAACTGACCGCGTAGTTCGGGGTCTCCCGATTTGAGAGTCTGACGATAATTTGCCATAATCACACTTAGACTTGAAAACCGGTCATTAAAGTGTGAAAACATGAACCAGCGCCCAAACGACCTCGTAGGAGGCACGAACACCTCGCACGGGACCACTGTAACTTGTACGAACTGATCGCGTAGCCCCGGGTCTCCCGGTTTGAGAGTATGAGGATAATTTGCCAAAATCACACTTAGACTTAAAAATTGGTCGTTGAAGGGTGAAACCCCGAGCCAGCACCCAAATGACCCCGTATGAGGCATGTACACCTCGTACGGGACCAATGTAACTTATAGGAACCGACTGAATAGTCCCGGGTCTCTCGGTTTGAGAGTATGATGATAATTTGCCAAAGCCACACTTAGACTTGAAAACTGAACGTAAAAGGGTGAAAACCCGAACCAGCCCCTAAATGACCCCGTAGGAGTCATAAACAAGTCGTACGGGACCAATGTAACTTGTAGGAACTGACCACGTAGTCCCGGGTCTCCCGGTTTGAGAGTATGACGATAATTTGCCAAAATCACACTTAGACTTGAAAAAAGGCCGTTAAAGGGTGAAAACACGAACCAACCACCAAACGTCCCCGTAGGAGGCACGAACACCTCGCACGGGACCAATGTAAATAGTACGAACTGATCGCGTAGTCCCGGGTCTTCCGGTTTGAGAGTATGATGATAATTTGCCAAATTCACACTTAGACTTGAAAATAGGCCGTTAAAGGGTGAAAACATGAACCAGCCCCCAAACGACCTCGTAGGAAGCACGAACACCTCGCACGGGACCAATGTAACTTATAGGAACTGATCGCGTAGTCCCGGGTATCCGGGTATGAGAGTAGGATCATAATTTGCCCAAATCACACTTAGACTTGAAAACAGGCCGTTAAAGGGTGAAAACCCAAACCAGCCCGCAAACGACCCCGTAGAAGGCATGAACACCTCGCACGGGACCAATGTAACTTGTAGGAACTGACTCACGTTTTCCCGGGTCTCCCGTCTTGAGAGTATGACGATAATTTGCAAAAACCACACTTAGACTTAAAAATAGGCCGTTAAACGGTGAATACCCAAACCAGCCCCAAACGACCCCGTAGGAGGCACGAACACCTCGCATGGGACCAATGTAACTTGTAAAAACTGACCTCGTCGTCCCGGGTCTCCCGGTTTGAGAGTATGACGATAATCTGCAAAAATCACGATTAGACATGAAAACTGGCCGTTAAAGGGTGAAAACCCAAACCAGCGCCCAAACGACCCCGATGGGGGCACGAACACCTTGCACCGGACCAATGTAACTTGTAGGAATTGACCGAGTAGTCCGGCGTCTCTCAGTTTGTGAGTACGACCATAATTTGCCAAAATCACACTTAGATTTGAAAACTGGTCGTTAAAGGGTGAAAACACAAACCAGTCCCCCAAACGACCCCGTAGAAGGCACGAACACCTCACACGGGACTAATGTAACTTGTAGGAACTGACCGCATAGTCCTAGGTCTCATGAATTGAGAGTATTACGATAATTTACCAAAATCACACAAGACTAAATAGGCTGTTAAAGGGTTAAAACCCGAACCAACCTCCAAATGATGTCGTATGAGGCACGAACACCTCGCATGGGACCAATGTATCTCTTAGGAAATGACCGCGTAGTCTGGGGTCTCCCGGTTTGAGATTATGATGATAATTTGCAAAAATCACACTTAGATTTTAAAACAGGCCGTTAAAGGATGAAAACATGAACCAACCCCCAAATGACCCCGTTGGAGGCACAAACACCTCGCACGGGACCAATGAAACTAGTACGAACTGACTGCATAGTCTCGGGTTCCCGGTTTGAGAGTATGATGATAATTTGAAAAAATCACACTTAGACTTGAATACAGGCCGTTAAAGGGTAAAAACACGAACCAGCCCCAAAACGACCCCGTAGGAGGCACGAACACCTCGCACAGGGCCAACGTAACTTGTACGAATTGATCACGTAGTCTCGGGTCTCCCAGTTTGAGAGTATGACGATAATTTGCCAAAATCACACCTAAACATGAAAATAGGCCATTAAAGGGTGAAAACTCGAACTAGCCCCCATACGACCCCATACGAGGCACGAACACCTCGCATGGGACCAATGTAACTTTTAGGAACTGACCTAGTAGTCTCGGGTCTCCCGGTTTGAGAGTATGATGATAATTTGCAAAAATCACACTTAGACTTGAAAACAGGCCGTTAAAGGGTGAAAACCCAAACCAGCCCCCAAACGACGTAGATGGCAAGAACACCTCGCAGGGGACCAATGTAACTTATAGGAACTGACAGCGTAGTCCCGGGACTCCCGGTTTGAGAGTATGACGATAATTTGCCAAAATCACACTTAGACTTGAAAAAAGGCCGTTAAAGGGCGAAACCACGAACCAGCACCCAAACGACCCCGTAGGAGGCACGAACACCTCGCACGAGACCAATGTAACTTGTAGGAACTGATCGTGTAGTTTGGGGTCTCCCGGTTTGAGAGTATGGTGATAATTTGCCAAAATCACACTTAGACTTCAAAACTGGCCGTTAAAGGTTGAAAACCCGAACTAGCCCCCAAACGACCCCGTAAGAGGCACGAACACCTCACACGGGACCAATGTAAATAGTAGGAACTGACCGCGTAGTCTCGTGTCTCCCGGTTTGAGAGTATGAAGATAACTTTCCAAAATCACACTTGGACTTGAAAACTTGCCGTTAAAGGGTGAAAACCCGAACCAGCCCCCAAACGTCCCCGTAGGAGGCACGAACACCTCGCACGGGACCAATGAAACTTGTAGGAACTGACCGCGTAGTATCGGGTCTCTTGATTTGAGAGTATGATCATAATTTGCCAAAATCACACATAGACTTGAAAACTGGCCGTTTAAGGGTGAAAACACGAACCAGCCACCAAACGACCCCATTGGAGGCACGAACACGTCGCACGGGACCAATGTTACTTGAAGAAACTGACCGCGTTGTCCCGAGTATCCGGGTATGAGAGTATGATGATAATTCGTCAAAATCACACTGAGACATGGAAACAGGCCGTTAAAGGATGAAAACACGAACCAGCCCCCAAACGACCTTGTAGGAGGCATGAACACCTCGCACGGGACCAATGTAACTTATACGAACTGACCGCGTACTCCCGGGTCTCCCAGTTTGAGAGTATGATGATAATTTGCCAAAATCACCTTTAGACTTGAAAACTGGACGTTAAAGGGTGAAAACACGAACCAGTCCCCAAACGACCCCGTTGGAGGCACGAACACCTCGCACGGGACCAATGTAACTTGTAGGAACTGACCGCGTAGTCCCGGGTATCCCGATTTGAGAGTAAGACAATAATTTTCCAAACTCACACTTAGACTTGAAAACAGTCCGTTAAAGGGTGAAAACACGAACCAACCCCCAAACGACCCCGTAGGTGGCACGAACACCTCACACGGGACGAATGTAAATAGTACGAACTGATCGCGTAGTCCCGGGTCTCCCGGTTTGAGAGTATGAAGATAATTTGCCAAAATCACACTTAGACTTGAAAACAGGTCGTTAAAGGGTGAAAACATGAACCAACCCCGAAACGACCCCGTAGGAGGCACGGACACCTCGCACGGGACCAATGTAACTTGTAGGAATTGACCGTGTATTCCCGGGTCTCCCAGTTTGAGAGTATGACGGTAATCTGCCAAAATCACACTTAGACATGAAAACTGGCCGTTAAAGGGTGAAAACCCAAACCAGTGCCAAACGACCCCGATGGGGGCACGAACACCTCGCACGGGACCAATATAACTTGTAGGAACTGATCACGTAGTCCAGGGTCTCTCGGTTTGAGAGTACGACGATAATTTTCCAAAATCACACTTAGACTTGCAAACTGGCTGTTAAAGGGTGAAAACCCAAACTAGTAACCAAACGACCCCGTAGAAGGCACGAACACCTCACACAGGACCAATGTTACATGTAAGAACTGACCGCGTAGTCCTGGGTCTCACGAATTGAGAGTATGATGATAATTTGCCAAAATCACACTAGACTTGAAAACAGGTCGTTAAAGGGTGAAAACCCGAACCAACCTCCAAACGACGCCGTATGAGGCACGAACACCTCGCAGGGGACCAATGTATCTCTTAGGAACTGACTGCGTTGTCCCGGGTATCCGGGTATGAGAGTGTGATGATAATTTGTCAAAATGACACTGAGACTTGAAAACAAGCCATTAAAGGATGAAAACACGAACTAGCCCCCAAACG
The DNA here is from genome assembly GCA_949130495.1 of Sambucus nigra. Lineage (NCBI taxonomy): Eukaryota > Viridiplantae > Streptophyta > Magnoliopsida > Dipsacales > Adoxaceae > Sambucus > Sambucus nigra. Next base: position 455,497,025 of record OX422209.1, on the reverse strand, counting down.
ACCTTGTAAGAGGCATGAGCACCTCGCACAGGACCAATGTAACTTATACGAACTGACCGCGTACTCCCGGGTCTCCCAGTTTGAGAGTATGACGATAATTTGCCAAAATCACCTTTAGACTTGAAAACGGGACGTTAAAGGGTGAAAACACGAACCAGTCCCCAAACGACCCCGTTGGAGGCACGAACACCTCGCACGGGACCAATGTAACTTGTAGGAACTGACCGCGTAGTCCCGGGTATCCTGATTAGAGAGTATGACGATAATTTTTCAAACTCACACTTAGACTTGAAAACAGTCCGTTAAAGGGTGAAAACACGAACCAACCCCCAAACGACCCCGTAGGAGGCACGAACACCTCACACGGGATGAATGTAAATAGTACGAACTGATCGCGTAGTCCGTGTCTCCCGGTTTGAGAGTATGAAGATAATTTGCCAAAATCACACTTAGACTTGAAAAGAGGTCGTTAAAGGGTGAAAACACGAACCAACCCCGAAACGACCCCGTAGGAGGCACGAACACCTCGCACGGGACCAATGTAACTTGTAGAAATTGACTGTGTATTCCCGGGTCTCCCAGTTTGAGAGTATGACGATAATCTGCCAAAATCACACTTAGACATGAAAACTGGCCGTTAAAGGGTGAAGTCCCAAACCAGTGCCAAACGACCCCGATGGGGGCACGAACACCTCGCACGGGACCAATGTAACTTGTAGGGACTGATCACGTAGTCCAGGGTCTCTCGGTTTGAGAGTACGACGATAATTTTCCAAAATCACACTTAGACTTGCAAACTGGCCGTTAAAGGGTGAAAACCCAAACTAGTCACCAAACGACCCCGTAGAAGGCACGAACACCTCACACAGGACCAATGTTACATGTAGGAACTGACCGCTTAGTCCCAGGTCTCACGAATTTAGAGTATGATGATAATTTGCCAAAATCACACTAGACATGAAAACAGGCAGTTAAAGGGTGAAAACCCGAACCAACCTCCAAACGACGCCGTATGAGGCACGAACACCTCGCAGGGGACCAATGTATCTCTTAGGAACTGATCGCGTAGTCCGGGGTCTCCCGGTTTGAGAGTATGAGGATAATTTGTAAAAATTACACTTAGACTTGAAAACAGGCCGTTAATGGGTGAAAACACGAACCAACCCCCAAACGACCTCGTTGGAGGCACGAACACCTCGCACGGGACCAATGTAACTAGTAAGAACTGACTGCGTAGTCTCGGCTTCCCGGTTTGAGAGTATGATGATAATTTAACAAAATCACACTTAGACTTGAATACAGGCCGTTAAAGGGTAAAAACACGAACCAGCCCCCAAACGACCCCGTAGGAGGCACGAACACCTCGCACAGGGCCAACGTAACTTGTACGAATTGATCACGTAGTCTCAGGTCTCCCAGTTTGAGAGTATGACGATAATTTGCCAAAATCACACCTAAACATGAAAACAGGCCATTAAAGGGTGAAAACTCGAACTAGCCCCCATACGACCCCATACGAGGCACGAACACCTTGCACGGGACCAATGTAACTTCTAGGAACTGACTTAGTAGTCTTGGGTCTCCCGGTTTGAGAGTATGATGATAATTTGCCAAAATCACACTTAGACTTGAAAACAGGTCGTTAAAGGGTGAAAACCCAAACCAGCCCCCAAACGACGTAGAAGGCAAGAACACCTCGCTGGGGACCAATGTAACTTGTAGGAACTGACAGCGTCATCCCGGGTCTCCCGATTTGAGAGTATGACGATAATTTGACAAAATCACACTTAGACTTGGAAAAAGGCGGTTAAAGGGCGAAATCATGAACCAGCACCCAAACGACCCCGAAGGAGGCACGAACACATCGCACGAGACCAATGTAACTTGTAGGAACTGATCGTGTAGTTTGGGGTCTCCCGGTTTGAGAGTATGGTGGTAATTTGCCAAAATCACACTTAGACTTCAAAACTGGCCGTTAAAGGTTGAAAACCCGAACTAGCCCCCAAACGACCCCGTAGGAGGCACGAACACCTCGAACGGGACCAATGTAACTAGTAGGAACTGACTGCGTAGTCTCGTGTCTCCCGGTTTGAGAGTATGAAGATAATTTTCCAAAATCACACTTGGACTTGAAAACTGGCCGTTACAGTGTGAAAACCCGAACCAGCCCCCAAACGACCCCATAGGAGGCACGAACACCTCGCACGGGACCAATGAAGCTTGTAGGAACTGACCGCGTAGTATCGGGTCTCTTGATTTGAGAGTATGATGAAAATTTTCCAAAATCACACTTAGACTTGAAAATTGGACGTTAAAGGGTGAAAACACGAACCAGCCCCCAAACGACCCCATTGGAGGCACGAACACGTCTCACGGGACCAATGTAACTTATAGGAATTGACCGCGTAGTCCCGGGTATCCGGGTATGAGAGTATGATGATAATTTGCCGAAATCACACTTAGACTTGAAAAGAGGCCGTTAAAGGATGAAAACACGAACCAGCCCCCAAACGACCTTGTAGGAGGCATGAACACCTCGCACGGGACCAATGTAACTTATATGAACTGACCGCGTACTCCCGGGTCTCCCAGTTTGAGAGTATGACGATAATTTGCCAAAATCACACTTAGACTTGAAAACTGGACGTTAAAGGGTGAAAACACGAACCAGTCCCCAAACGACCCCGTTGGAGGCACGAACACCTCGCACAGGACCAATGTAACTTGTAGGAACTGACCGCGTAGTCCCGGGTATCCCGATTTGAGAGTATGACGAAAATTTGCCAAACTCACACTTAGACTTGAAAACAGGCAGTTAAAGGGTGAAAACACGAACCAACCCCCAAACGACCCCGTAGGAGGCACGAACACCTCACACGGGACGAATGTAAATAGTACGAAGTGATCGCGTAGTCCCGGGTCTCCCGGTTTGAGAGTATGAAGATAATTTGCCAAAATCACACTTAGACTTGAAAACAGGTCGTCAAAGGGTGAAAACACTAACCAACCCCGAAACGACCCCGTAGGAGGGCCGAACACCTCGCACGGGACCAATGTAACTGGTAGGAATTGACCGTGTATTCTCGGGTCTCCCAGTTTGAGAGTATGACGATAATCTGCCAAAATCACACATAGACTTGAAAACTGGACGTTAAAGGGTGAAGTCCCAAACCAGTGCCAAACGACCCCGATGGGGGCACGAACACCTCGCACGGGACCAATGTAACTTGTAGGAACTGATCACGTAGTCCAGGGTCTCTCGGTTTGAGAGTACGACGATAATATTCCAAAATCACACTTAGACTTGCAAACTGGCCGTTAAAGGGTGAAAACCCAAACTAGTCACCAAACGACCCCGTAGAAGGCACGAACACCTCACACAGGACCAATGATACATGTAGGAACTGACCGCGTAGTCCCAGGTCTCACGAATTGAGAGTATGATGATAATTTGCCAAAATCACACTAGACTTGAAAACAGGCCGTTAAAGGGTGAAAACCCGAACCAACCTCCAAACGACGCCGTATGAGGCACGAACACCTCGCAGGGGACCAATGTATCTCTTAGGAACTAACCGCATAGTCCGGGGTCTCCCGGTTGGAGAGTATGAGGATAGTTTGTAAAAATCACACTTAGACTTGAAAACAGGCCGTTAAAGGGTAAAAACACGAACCAACCCCCAAACGACCTCGTTGGAGGCACGAACACCTCGCACGGGACCAGTGTAACTAGTAAGAACTGACTGCGTAGTCTCGGCTTCCCGGTTTGAGAGTATGATGATGATTTGACAAAATCACACTTAGACTTGAAAACAGGTCGTTAAAGGGTGAAAACCCGAACTAGCCCCCATACGACCCCGTAGGAGGCACGAACACCTCGCATGGGACCACTATAACTTGTAGGAACTGACCGCATAGTCTCGGGTCTCCCGGTTTGAGAGTATGATGATAATTTGGTAAAATCACACTTAGACTTGAAAACAGCCCGTTAAAGGGTGAAAACCCGAATCAGCCCCCAAACGACCCCGTAGAAGGGACGAACACCTCGCACGGGACTAATGTAACTTGTAGGAACTGACCGCGTAGTCCCGGGTCTCCCGGTTTGAGAGTATGACGATAATTTTGCCAAAATCACACTTTGACTTGAAAAAAGGTCGTTAAAGGGTGAAACCATGAACCAGCCCCCAAACGACCCCGTAGGAGGCACGAACACCTCGTACTGGACCAATGTAACTTGTAGGAACTGATCGCGTAGTTTCGGGTCTCCCGGTTTGAGAGTATGGCGATAATTTGCCAAAATCACACTTAGAGTTGAAAACTGGCCGTTAAAGGTTGGAAACCCGAACTATCCCCAAAACGACCCCGTAGGAGGCACGAACACCTCGCACGGGACCAATGTAACTAGTAGGAACTGATCGCCTAGTCTTGGGTCTCCCGGTTTGAGAGTATGAAGATCATTTTCCAAAATCACACTTTGAGTTAAAAACCGGCCGTTAAAGGGTGAAAACACGAACCAGAGCCCAAACGACCTCATAGGAGGCACGAACACCTCGCATGGGACCAATGTAACTTGTACGAACAGATCGCGTAGTCCTGGGTCTCCCGGTTTGAGTGTATGACGATAATTTGCCAAAATCACACTTAGACTTGAAAACTGGGCATTTAAGGGTGAAAACACAAACCAGTCCCCAAACGACTCCGTTGGAGGCCTGAACTCCTCGCACGGGACCAATGTAACATGTAGGAACTGACCGCATAGTCCCAGGTCTATCGGTTTGAGAGTATGACAATAATTTTCCAAAATCTCATTTAGACTTGAAAACAGGCCATTAAAGGGAGAAAACACGAACCAGCCCCCAAAGGACCATGTAAGAGGCACGAACACCTTTCACGGGACCAATGTAACTTGTAGGAACTGACCTCGTAGTCCTAGGTCTCCCAATTTGAGAGTATGACGATAATTTGCCAAAATCACACTTAGACATGAAAATAGGCCGTTCAAGGGTGAAAACTCGAACCAGTGCCCAAACGACCTCGTAGGAGGCACGAACACCTCGCACGGAACCATTGAAATTTGTACGAACTGACCGCGTAGTCCCGGGTCTCTCGATTTGAGAGTATAATGATAATTTACCAAAATCACACTTAGACTTGAAACTGGCCGTTAAAGGGTGAAAACATGAACCAGCCCCCAAACAACACCGTTGGAGGCACGAACACCTCGCACGGGACCAATGTAACTTGTAGGAACTGACCGCGTAGTCTCGGGTCTCCCAGTTTGAGAGTATGACGATAATTTTTCCAAAATCACACTTAGACTTGAAAACAGGCCGTTAAAGGGTGAAAACAGGAACCAACCCCCAAACGACCTTGTAGGAGGCACGAACACCACGCACGGGACCAATGTAACTTATGGGAACTGACCGCGTAGTCCGGGGTCTCCCGATTTGAGAGTATGACGATAATTTGCCAAAATCACACTTAGACTTGAAAACCGGCCGTTAAAGGGTGAAAACACGAACCAGCTCCCAAATGATATCGTAGGAGGCACGAACACCACGCACGGGACCAATGTAACTTGTACGAACTCACCGCATAGTCCCGGGTGTCCCGGTTTGAGAGTATGACGATAATTTGCAAAAATCACACTTAGACTTGAATACCGAGCGTTAAAGGGTGAAAACACGAACCAGCCCCGAAATGACACCGTTGGAGGCACAAACACCTTGCACGGGACCAATGTAACTTATAGGAACTGACCGCGTAGTCCCGGGTATCCGGGTTTGAGAGTATGACGATAATATGCCAAAATCACACTTAGACTTGAAAACAGGTCGTTAAAGGGTGAAAACACGAACCAATCCCCAAACGACCTTGTAGGAGGAAGGAACACCTCGCATGGGACCAATGTAACTTTTGGGAACTGACCGCGTAGTTCGGAGTCTCCCGGTTTGAGAGTATGGCGATAATTTGCCAAAATCACCCTTAGACTTGAAAACTGCCCGTTAAAGGTTGAAAACCCGAACTAGCCCCCAAATGATCCGTAGGAGGCACGAACACCTCGCACGGGACCAATGTAACTAGTAGGAACCGACAGCGTAGTCTCTGGTCTCTTGATTTGAGCGTATGATGATAATTTTCCAAAATCACACTTAGACTTGAAAACTGGCCATTAAAGGGTGAAAACACGAACCAGCCCCCAAACGACCCCGTTGGAGGCACGAACACCTCGCACGGGACCAATGTAACTTGTAGGAGCTGACCGCGTAGTCTCGGGTATCCGGGTATGAGACTATGATGATAATTTGCCAAAATCACACTTAGACTTGAAAACAGGTCGTTAAAGGATGAAAACACTAACCAGCCCCCAAACGACCTCCTAGGAGGCACGAACACCTCCCACGGGACCAATGTAACTTGTACGAACTGACCGCGTAGTTCCGGGTCTCCTAGTTTGAGAGTATGACGATATTTTTCCAAAATCACACGTAGACTTGAAAATTGGGCTTTAAAGGGAGAAAACACGAACCAGCCAGCAAACGACCTTGTAGGATGCACGAACACCTCGCACGGGACGAATGTAACTTGTAGGAACTGACCCCGTAGTCCCGGGTCTCCCGATTTGAGAGTATGACGATAATTTTCCAAAATCACACTTAGAGTTGAAAACAGGCCGTTCAAGGGTGAAAACACGAACCAGCGCCCAAATGACCTCATAGGAGGCACGAACACCTCACACGGGACAAATATAATTTGTACGAACTGACCACATAGTCCTGGGTCTCTCGATTTGAGAGTACAATGTAAATTTTCCAAAATCACACCAAGACTTGAAAACTAGTCGTTAAACTTTGAAAACACGAACCACCCCCAAACGACACCGTTGGAGCACGAACACCTCTCATGGGACCAATGTAACTTGGAGGAACTGACCACGTAGTCCGGGGTCTCCCGATTTGAGAGTATGATGATAATTTGCCAAAATCACACTTAGACTTGAAAATCGGCCGTTAAAGGGTGAAAACACGAACCAACTCCCAAACGACCTCGTAGGAGGCACGAACACCTCGCACGGGACTAATGTAACTTGTACAAACTCACCGCGTAGTCCCGGGTCTCCCGGTTTGAGAGTATGATGATAATTTGCAAAAATCACACTTAGACTTGAAAACTGGGCGTTAAAGGGTGAAAACACGAACCAGCCCCGAAACGACACCGTTGGAGGCACAAACACCTCGCACGGGACCAATGTAACTTGTAGGAACTGACCGCGTAGTCCGGAGTATCCGGGTTTGAGAGTATGACGATAATATGCCAAAATCACACTTAGACTTGAAAACAGGTCTTTAAAGGGTGAAAACACGAACCAATCCCCAAACGACCTTGTACGAGGAACGAACACCTTGCTCGGGACTAATGAAACTTGTAGGAACTGACCGCGTAGTCTCGGGTCTCTTGATTTGAGAGTATGATGATAATTTGCCAAAATCACACTCAGACTTGAAAACTGGAGGTTAAAGGGTGAAAACACGAACCAGCCCCCAAACGACCCCGTTGGAGGCATGAACACCTCGTACGGGACTAATGTAACTTGTAAGAACTGACCGCGTAGTCCTGGGTATCCGGGTATGAGAGTATGACGATAATTTCCCAAAATCACACTTAGAGTTGAAAACAGGCCGTTAAAGGATGAAAACACGAACCAACACCCAAACGACCTTATAGGAGGCACGACCACCTCGTACGGGACCAATGTAACTTGTAGGAACTGACCGTGTAGTCCGGGGTCTCCCGATTTGAGAGTATGATGATAATTTGCCAAAATCACACTTAGACATGAAAATTGGCAGTTAAAGGGTGAAAACACGAACCAGCTCCCAAACGACCTCGTAGGAGGCACGAACACCTCGCACGGGACTAATGAAACTTGTACAAACTCACCGCGTAGTCCCGGGTCTCCCGATTTGTGAGTATGATGATAATTTGCAAAAACCACACTTAGACTTGAAAACTGGGCGTTAAAGGGTGAAAACATGAACCAGCCACGAAACGACACCATTGGAGGCACAAACACCTCGCACGGGACCAATGTAACTTGTAGGAACTGACCGCATAGTCCCGGGTATCCGGGTTTGAGAGTATGACGATAATATGACAAAATCACACTTAGCCTTTAAAACAGGCCGTTAAAGGGTGAAAACACGAACCAACCCCCAAACGACCCCGTAGGAGGCACGAACACCTCACACGGGACGAATGTAAATAGTACGAACTGATTGCGTAGTCCCGGGTCTCCCGGTTTGAGAGTATGAAGATAATTTGCCAAAATCACACTTAGACTTGAAAACAGGTCGTTAAAGGGTGAAAACACGAACCAACCCCGAAACGACCCCGTAGGAGGAACGAACACCTCGCACGGGACCAATGTAACTGGTAGGAATTGACCATGTATTCCCGGGTCTCCCAGTTTGAGAGTATGACGATTATCTGCCAAAATCACACTTAGACATGAAAACTGGCCGTTAAAGGGTGAAGTCCCAAACCAGTGCCAAAGGACCCCGATGGGGGCACGAACACCTCGCAAGGGACCAATATAACTTGTAGGAATTGATCACGTAGTCCGGGGTCTCTCGGTTTGAGAGTACGACGATAATTTTCCAAAATCACACTTAGACTTGCAAACTGGCCGTTAAAGGGTGAAAACCCAAACTAGTCACCAAACGACCCCGTAGAAGGCACGGACACCTCACACGGGACCAATGTTACATGTAGGAACTGACCGCGTAGTCCCAAGTCTCACGAATTGAGAGTATGATGATAATTTGCCAAAATCACACTAGACTTGAAAACAGGCCGTTAAAGGGTGAAAACACGAACCAACCTCCAAACGACGCCGTATGAGGCACGAACACCTCGCAGGGGACCAATGTATCTCTTAGGAACTAACCGCATAGTCCGGGGTCTCCCGGTTGGAGAGTATGAGGATAATTTGTAAAAATCACACTTAGACTTGAAAACAGGCCGTTAAAGGGTAAAAACACGAACCAACTCCCAAACGACCTCGTTGGAGGCACGAACACCTCGCACGGGACCAATGTAACTAGTAAGAACTGACTGCGTAGTCTCGGATTCCCGGTTTGAGAGTATGATGAGGATTTGACAAAATCACACTTAGACTTGAAAACAGGTCGTTAAAGGGTGAAAACCCGAACTAGCACCCATACGACCCCGTAGGAAGCACGAACACCTCGCATGGGACCACTATAACTTGTAGGAACTGACCGCATAGTCTCGGGTCTCCCGGTTTGAGAGTATGATGATAATTTGGTAAAATCACACTTAGACTTGAAAACAGTCCATTAAAGGTTGAAAACCTGAATCAGCTCCCAAACGACCCCGTAGAAGGGACGAACACCTCGCACGGGACTAATGTAACTTGTAGGAACTGACCGCGTAGTCCCGGGTCGCCCGGTTTGAGAGTATGACGATAATTTGCCAAAATCACACTTTGACTTGAAAAAATGTCGTTAAAGGGTGAAACCATGAACCAGCCCCCAAACGACCCCGTAGGAGGCACGGACACCTCGTACTGGACCAATGTAACTTGTAGGAACTGATCGCGTAGTTTCGGGTCTCCCGGTTTGAGAGTATGGCGATAATTTGCCAAAATCACACTTAGAGTTGAAAACTGGCCGTTAAAGGTTGGAAACCCGAACTATCCCCCAAACGACCCCGTAGGAGGCACGAACACCTCGTACGGGACCAATGTAACTAGTAGGAACTGATCGCCTAGTCTCGGGTCTCCCGATTTGAGAGTATGAAGATCATTTTCCAAAATCACACTTTGAGTTGAAAACCGACCGTTAAAGGGTGAAAACACGAACCAGAGCCCAAACGACCTCGTAGGAGGCACGAACACCTCGCACGGGACCAATGTAACTTGTACGAACAGATCGCGTAGTCCTGGGTCTCCCGGTTTCAGAGTATGACAATAATTTGACAAAATCACACATAGACTTGAAAACTGGGCGTTAAAGGGTGAAAACACAAACCAGTCCACAAACGACTCCGTTGGAGTCCTGAACTCCTGGCACGGGACCAATGTAACATGTTGGAACTGACCGCATAGTCCCAGGTCTATCGGTTTGAGAGTATGACAATAATTTTCCAAAATCTCATTTAGACTTGAAAACAGGCCATTAAAGGGAGAAAACACGAACCAGCCCCCAAACGACCTTGTAAGAGGCACGAACACCTCGCACGGGACCAATGTAACTTGTAGGACTGACCGCGTAGTCCTAGGTCTCCCAATTTGAGAGTATGACGATAATTTGCCAAAATCACACTTAGACTTGAAAATAGGTCGTTCAAGGGTGAAAACACGAACCAGTGCCCAAACGACCTCGTAGGAGGCACGAACACCTCGCACGGGACCATTGAAATTTGTACGAACTGACCGCGTAGTCCCGGGTCTCTCGATTTTAGAGTATAATGATAATTTACCAAAATCACACTTAGACTTGAAACTGGCCGTTAAAGGGTGAATACACGAACCAGCCCCCAAACAACACCGTTGGAGGCACGAACACCTCGCACGGGACCAATGTAACTCTCGGGTATCCGGGTTTGAGAGTATGACGATAATTTTTCCAAAATCACACTTACACTTGAAAACAGGCCGTTAAAGGGTGAAAACACGAACCAACCCCCAAACAACCTTGTAGGAGGCACGAACACCTCGCACGGGACCAATGTAACTTATGGGAACTGACCGCGTAGTCCGGGGTCTCCCGATTTGAGAGTATGACGATAATTTGCAAAAATCACACTTAGACTTGAAAACCAGCCGTTAAAGGGTGAAAACACGAACCAACTCCCAAACGACATCGTAGGAGGCACGAACACCTCGCACGGGACCAATATAACTTGTACGAACTCACCGCATAGTCCCGGGTCTCCCGATTTGAGAGTATGATGATAATTTGCAAAAATCACACTTAGACTTGAAATCTGGTCGTTAAAGGGTGAAAACACGAACCAGCCCCGAAACGACACCGTTGGAGGCACAAACACCTCGCACGGGACCAATGTAACTTGTAGGAACTGACCGCGTAGTCCCGGGTATCCGGGTTTGAGAGTATGACGATAATATGCCAAAATCACACTTAGACTTGAAAACAGGTCGTTAAAGGGTGAAAACACGAACCAATCCCCAAAGGACCTTGTAGGAGGAACGAACACCTTGCACGGGACCAATGAAACTTGTAGGAACTGACCGCGTAGTCTCGGGTCTCTTGATTTGAGAGTATGATGATAATTTGCCAAAATCACACTTAGACTTGAAAACTGGCCATTAAAGGGTGAAAACACGAACCAGCCCCCAAACGACCCCGTTGGAGGCGCGAACACCTCGTACGGGACCAATGTAACTTGTAAAACTGACCGCGTAGTCCTGGGTATCCGGGTATGAGAGTATGACGAGAATTTCCCAAAATCACACTTAAACTAGAAAACAGGCCTTTAAAGGATGAAAACACGAACCAACCCCCAAACGACCTTATAGGAGGCACGACCACCTCGCACGGGACCAATGTAACTTGTAGGAACTGACCGCGTAGTCCGGGTTCTCCCGATTTGAGAGTATGATGATAATTTGCCAAAATCACACTTAGACTTGAAAACCAGCCGTTAAAGCGTGAAAACACGAACCAGCTGCCAAACGACCTCGTAGGAGGAACGAACACCTCGCACGGGACCAATGTAACTTGTACGAACTCACCGCGTAGTCCCGGGTCTCCCGGTTTGAGAGTATGACGATAATTTGCAAAAATCACACTTAGACTTGAAAACTGGGCGTTAAAGGTGAAAACACGAACCAGCCCCGAAACGACACCGTTGGAGGCACAAACACCTCGCACGGGACCAATGTAACTTGTAGGAATAGACCGCGTAGTCCCGGGTATCCGGGTTTGAGAGTATGACGATAATATGACAAAATCACACTTAGACTTTAAAACAGGTCGTTAAAGGGTGAAAACACGAACCAATCCCCAAACGACCTTGTAGGAGGAACGAACACCTCGCACGGGACCAATGTAACTTGTGGGAACTGACCACGTAGTTCGGGGTCTCCCGATTTGAGAGTATGAAGATAATTTTCCGAAATCACACTTAGACTTGAAAACCGGCCGTTAAAGCATGAAAACACGAACCAACCCCCAAACGACCCCATAGGAGGCACGAACACCTCGCACGGGACCAATGTAACTTGTAGGAACTGACCGCGTAGTCTCGGGTCTCTTGATTTGAGAGTATGATGATAATTTGCCAAAATCACACTTAGACTTGAAAACTTGCCATTAAAGGGTAAAAACACGAACCAACACTCAAACGACCCCGTTGGAGGCACGAACACCTCGTACGGGACCAATGTAACTTGTAGGAATTGACCGCGTAGTCTCGGGTATCCGGGTATGAGAGTATGATGATAATTTTGCCAAAATCACACTTAGACTTGAAAATAGGTCGTTAATGGATGAAAACATGTACCAACCCCCAAACGACCTTGTAGGAGGCACGGAAACCTCGTACGGGACCAATGTAACTTGTACGAACTGACCGCGTAGTCCCGGGTCTCCCAGTTTGAGAGTATGACGATATTTTTCCAAAATCACACTTAGACTTGAAAATTGGGCGTTAAAGGGAGAAAACACGAACCAGCCCCAAACGACCTTGTAGGATGCGCGAACACCTCGCACGGGACCAATGTAACTTGTAGGAACTGACCGCGTAGTCCCGGGTCTCCCGATTTGAGTGTATGACGATAATTTTCCAAAATCACACTTAGACTTGAAAACAGGCCGTTAAAGGGTGAAAACACGAACCAGCGCCCAAACGACCTCGTAGGTGGCACGAACACCTCGCACGGGACAAATGTAATTTGTACGAACTGACCGCGTAGTCCTGGGTCTCTCGATTTGAGAGTACAATGTTAATTTGCCAAAATCACACTTAGACTTGAAAACTAGACGTTAAAGGGTGAAAACATGAACCACCCTCCAAACGACACCGTTGGAGGCACGAACACCTTGCACGGGACCGATGTAACTTGGAGGAACTGACCGCGTAGTCCCGGGTCTCGCGGTTTGAGAGTATGATGATAATTTGACAAAATCACACTTATATTTGAAAAAAGGCCGTTATAGGGTGAAACCACGAACCAACCCCCAAACGACCCCGTAGGAGGCACGAACACCTCGCACGGGACCAATGTAACTTGTAGGAACTGGCCGCGTAGTTTTCGGTCTCCCGGTTTGAGAGTATGGCGATAATTTGCCAAAATCACACTTAAACTTGAAAACTGGCCGTTAAAGGTTTAAAACCCGAACTAGCCCCCAAACGACCCCGTAGGAGGCACGAACACCTCGTACGGGACCAATGTAACTAGTAGGAACTGACCGCGTAGTTTCGGGTCTCCCGGTTTGAGAGTATGAAGATAATTTTCCAAAATCACACTTAGACTTGAAAACAGGGCGTTAAATGGTGAAAACCCGAACCACCCCCCAAACGACCCTGTAGGAGGCACGGACACCTCGCACGAGACCAACGTAACTTGTAGAAACTGATCGCGTAGTCCAGGGTCTCTCGATTTGAGAGTATGATGATAATTTGCCAAAACCACACTTAGACTAGAAAACTGGCCGTTAAAGGGTGAAAACATGAACCAGCCCCCATACGACCCCATTAGAGGCACGAACACGTCGCACGGGACCAATGTAACTTGTAGGAACTGACCGCGTAGTCCCGGGTATCCGGGTATGAGAGTATGATGATAATTTGCCAAAATCACACTTAGACTTGAAAATCGGCCGTTAAAGGATGAAAACACGAACCAACCCCCAAGCGACCTTATAGGAGGCACGAATACCTCGCACGGGACAAATGTAACTTGTAGGAACTGACCACGTAGTCCGGGGTCTCCCGATTTGAGAGTATGATGATAATTTACCAAAATCACACTTAGACTTGAAAATCGGCCGTTAAATGGTGAAAACACGAACCAGCTCCCAAACGACCTCGTAGGAGGCACGAACACCTCGCACGGGACTAATGTAACTTGTACGAACTCACCGCGTAGTCCCGGGTCTCCCGGTTTGAGAGTATGATGATAATTTGCAAAAATCACACTTAGACATGAAAACTGGGCGTTAAAGGGTGAAAACACGAACCAGCCCCGAAACGACACCGTTGGAGGCACAAACACCTCGCACGGGCCAATGTAACTTGTAGGAACTGACTGCGTAGTCCCGGGTATCCGGGTTTGAGAGTATGACGATAATATGCCAAAATCACACTTAGACTTGAAAACAGGTCTTTAAAGGGTGAAAACACGAACCAATCCCCAAACGACCTTGTAGGAGGAACGAACACCTTGCACGGGACCAATGAAACTTGTAGGAACTGACCGCATAGTCTCGGGTCTCTTGATTTGAGAGTATGATGATAATTTGCCAAAATCACACTTAGACTTGAAAACTGGCCGTTAAAGGGTGAAAACACGAACCAACCCCCAAACGACCCCATTGGAGGCACGAACACGTCGCACAGGACCAATGTAACTTGTAGGAAGTGACCGAGTAGTCCCAGGTATCCGGTTATGAGAGTATGATGATAATTTGCCAAAATCACACTTAGACTTGAAAACATGCCGTTAAAGGATGAAAACACGAACCAGCCCCCAAACGACCTTGTAGGAGGCATGAACACCTCGCACGGGACCAATGTAACTTAAACGAACTAACCGCGTACTCCCGGGTCTCCCAGTTTGAGAGTATGACGATAATTTGCCAAAATCACACTTAGACTTGAAAACAGGTCGTTAAAGGGTGAAAACACGAACCAACCCCCAAACGACCCCGTAAGAGGCACGAACACCTCGCACGGGACCAATGAAACTTGTAGGAACTGACTGCGTAGTCTCGGGTCTCTTGATTTGAGAGTATGATGATAATTTGCCAAAATCACACTTAGACTTGAAAACTGGCCGTTAAAGGGTGAAAACATGAACCAACCCCCAAACGACCCCATTAGAGGCACAAACACGTCGCACGGGACCAATGTAACTTGTAGGAAGTGACCGCGTAGTCCCGGGTATCCGATTATGAGAGTATGATGATAATTTGCCAAAATCACACTTAGACTTGAAAACATGCCGTTAAAGGATGAAAACACGAACCAGCCCCCAAACGACCTTGTAGGAGGCATGAACACCTCGCACGGGACCAATGTAACTTATACGAACTAACCGCGTACTCCCGGGTCTCCCAGTTTGAGAGTATGACGATAATATGCCAAAATAACACTTAGACTTGAAAACTGGACGTTAAAGGGTGAAAACACGAACCAGTCCCCAAACGACCCCGTTGGAGGCAAGAACACCTCGCACGGGACCAATGTAACTTGTAGGAACTGACCGCTTAGTACCGGGTCTGTCGGTTTGAGAGTATGACAATAATTTTCCAAAATCTCATTTAGACTTGTAAATAGGCTGTTAAAGGGAGAAACACGAACTAGCCCGCAAACGACCTTGTAGGATACACGAACACCTCGTACGGGACTAATGTAACTTGTAGGAACTGACCGCATAGTCCCGGGTCTCCTGATTTGAGATTATCACGATAATTTGCCAAAATCACACTTAGACTTGAAAACTGGTCGTTAAAGGGTGAAAACACGAACAACCCCCCAAACAACACCATTGGAGGCACGAACACCTCTCACGGGACCAATGTAACTTGTAGGAACTAACCACGTAGTCCCGGGTATCCGAGTTTGAGAGTATGACGATAATTTGCCAAAATCACACTTAGACTTGAAAACAGACCGTTAAAGGGTGAAAACAAGAACCAGCCCCCAAACGACCTTGTAGGAGGCACGATCACCTCGCACGGGACCAATGTAACTTGTGGGAACTGACCGCGTAGTCCGAGGTCTCACGATTTGAGAGTATGACGATAATTTGACAAAATTACACTCAGACTTGAAAACCGGTCGTTAAAGGGTGAAAACACGAACTAGCACCCAAACGACCTCGTAGGAGGCACGAACACCTCGGACAGGACCAATGTAATTTGTAGGAACTGACCGCGTAGTCCCGGGTATCCGAGTTTGAGAGTATGACGATAATATGACAAAATCACACTTAGACTTTAAAACAGGTCGTTAAAGGGTGAAAACACGAACCAATCCCCAAACGACCTTGTAGGAGGAACGAACACCTCGCACGGGACCAATGTAACTTGTGGGAACTGACCACGTAGTTCGGGGTCTCCCGATTTGAGAGTATGACGATAATTTTCCGAAATCACACTTAGACTTGAAAACCGGCCGTTAAAGCATGAAAACACGAACCAGCCCCCAAACGACCCCGTAGGAGGCACGAACACCTCGCACGAGACTAATGTAACTTGTAGGAACTGATCGCGTAGTCCCGGGTCTCCCGATTTGAGTGTATGACGATAATTTTCCAAAATCACACTTAGACTTGAAAACAGGCCGTTAAAGCGTGAAAACAAGAACCAGCGCCCAAACGACCTCGTAGGAGGCACGGACACCTCGCACGGGACAAATGTAATTTGTACGAACTGACCACGTAGTCCTGGGTCTCTCGATTTGAGAGTACAATTTTAATTTGCCAAAATCACACTTAGACTTGAAAACTAGTCGTTAAAGGGTGAAAACACGAACCAGCCCCCAAACGACCTTGTAGGAGGCACGGACACCTCGTACGGGACCAATGTAACTTATAGGAACTAACCGCGTAGTCCCGGGTCTCCCGATTTGAGTGTATGACGATAATTTTCCAAAATCACACTTAGACTTGAAAACAGGCCGTTCAAGGGTGAAAACACGAACTAGTGCCCAAACGACCTCGTAGGAGGCACGAACACCTCGCACTGGACAAATGTAATTTGTACGAACTGACCGCGTAGTCCTGGGTCACTCGATTTGAGAGTATAATTTTAATTTGCCAAAATCACAATTAGACTTGAAAACTAGTCGTTAAAGGGTGAAAACACGAACCGCCCCCCAAACGACACCGTTGGAGGCACGAGCACCTCGCACGGGACCGATGTAACTTGCAGGAACTGATCGCGTAGTCCCGGGTCTCGCGGTTTGAGGGTATGATGATAATTTGACAAAATTAGACTTATATTTTAAAAAAGGCCGTTATAGGGTGAAATCATGAACCAACCCCCAAACGACCCCACAGGAGGCACGAACACCTCGCACGGGACCAATGTAACTTGTAGGAACTGAACTCGTAGTTTTCGGTCTCCCGGTTTGAGAGTATGGCGATAATTTGGAAAAATCACACTTAGACTTGAAAACTGGCCGTTAAAGGTTTAAAACCCTAACTAGCCCCCAAACGACCCCGTAGGAGGCACGAACACCTCGCACGGGACCAATGTAACTAGTAGGAACTGACCGCGTAGTCTCGGGTCTCCCGGTTTGAGAGTATGGAGATAATTTTCCAAAATCACACTTAGACTTGAAAACAGGGCGTTAAATGGTGAAAACCCGAACCACCCCCCAAACGACCCTGTAGGAGGCACGGACACCTCGCACGGGACCAATGTAACTTATAGAAACTGATCGCGTAGTCCCGGGTCTCTCGATTTGAGAGTATGATGATAATTTGCCAAAATCACACTTAGACTAGAAAACTGGCCGTTAAAGGGTGAAAACATGAACCAGCCCCCATACGACCCCATTGGAGGCACGAACACGTCGCACGGGACCAATGTAACTTGTAGGAACTGACCGCGTAGTACCGGGTATCCGGGTATGAGAGTATGATGATAATTTGCCAAAATCACACTTAGACTTGAAAACAGGCCGTTAAAGGATGAAAACACGAACCAACCCCCAAGCGACCTTATAGGAGGCACGAATACCTCGCACGAGACCAATGTAACTTGTAGGAACTGACCACGTAGTCCCGGGTATCCGAGTTTGAGAGTATGATGATAATTTGCAAAAATCACACTTAGACTTGAAAACAGACCGCTAAAGGGTGAAAACACGAACCAGCCCCCAAAGGACCTTGTAGGAGGCACGATCACCTCGCACGGGACCAATGTAACTTGTGGTAACTAACCGCGTAGTCCGGGGTCTCACGATTTGAGAGTATGACGTTAATTTGCCAAAATTACACTCAGACTAGAAAACCGGTCGTTAAAGGGTGAAAACACGAACTAGCACCCAAATGACCTCGTAGGAGGCACGAACACCTCGAACAGGACCACTATAACTTGAAAAAACTGACCGCATAGTCCCGGATCTCCCGGTTTGAGAGTATGATGATAATTTTCCAAAATCACACTTAGACTTTAAAACTGGTCGTTGAGGGGTGAAAACCCAAACCAGCCCCCAAACGACCTCGTAGGAGGCACGAACACCTCGCACGGGACTAATGTAACTTGTACGAACTCACCGCGTAGTCCCGGGTCTCTCGGTTTGAGAGTATGATGATAATTTGCAAAAATCACACTTAGACTTGAAACTTGGTGTTAAAGGGTGAAAACACGAACCAGCCCCGAAACGACACCGTTGGAGGCACAAACACCTCGCACGGGACCAATGTAACTTGTAGGAACTGACCGCGTAGTCCCGGGTATCCGGGTTTGAGAGTATGACGATAATATGCCAAAATCACACTTAGACTCGAAAAAAGGTCGTTAAAGGGTGAAAACATGAACCAATCCCCAAACGACCTTGTAGGAGGAACGAACACCTTGCACGGGACCAATGAAACTTGTAGGAACTGACCGCGTAGTCTCGGGTCTCTTGATTTGAGAGTATGATGATAATTTCCCAAAATCACACTTAGACTTGAAAACTGGCCGTTAAAGGGTGAAAACACGAACCAACCCCCAAACGACCCCATTGGAGGCACGAACACGTCGCACGGGACCAATGTAATTTGTAGGAAGTGACCGCGTAGTCCCGGGTATCCGGTTATGAGAGTATGATGATAATTTGCCAAAATCACACTTAGACATGAAAACATGCCGTTAAAGGATGAAAACACGAACCAACCCACAAACGACCTTATAGGAGTCATGAACACCTCGCACGGGACCAATGTAACTTATACGAACTAACCGCGTACTCCCGGGTCTCCCAGTTTGAGAGTATGACGATAATTTGCCAAAATCACACTTAGACTTGAAAACAGGTCGTTAAAGGGTGAAAACACGAACCAACCCCCAAACAACCCCGTAAGAGGCACGAACACCTCGCACGGGACCAATGAAACTTGTAGGAACTTACCGCGTAGTCTCGGGTCTCTTGATTTGAGAGTATGATGATAATTTGCCAAAATCACACTTAGACTTGAAAACTGGCCGTTAAAGGGTGAAAACACGAACCAACCCTCAAACGACCCCATTGGAGGCACGAACACGTCGCACGGGACCAATGTAACTTGTAGGAAGTGACCGTGTAGTCCCGGGTATCCGGTTATGAGAGTATGATGATAATTTTCCCAAATCACACTTAGACTTGAAAACATGCCGTTAAAGGATGAAAACACGAACCAGCCCCCAAACGACCTTGTAGGAGGCATGAACACCTCGCACGGGACCAATGTAACTTATACGAACTAATCGCGTACTCCTGGGTCTCCCAGTTTGAGAGTATGACGATAATTTGCCAAAATCAGACTTAGACTTGAAAACTGGACATTAAAGGGTGAAAAGACGAACGAGTCCCCAAACGACCCCGTTGGAGGCAAGAACACCTCGCACGGGACCAATGAAACTTGTAGGAACTGACCGCATAGTACCGGGTCTGTCGGTTTGAGAGTATGACAATAATTTTTCAAAATCTCATTTAGACATGTAAACAGGCCGTTAAAGGGAGAAAACACGAACTAGCCCGCAAACGACCTTGTAGGATACACGAACACCTCGCACGGGACTAATGTAACTTGTAGGAACTGACCGCATAGTCCCGGGTCTCTCGATTTGAGATTATCACGATAATTTGCCAAAATCACACTTAGACTTGAAAACTGGTCGTTAAAGGGTGAAAACACGAACAACCCCCCAAACAACACCATTGGAGGCACGAACACCTCTCACGGGACCAATGTAACTTGTAGGAACTAACCATGTAGTCCCGGGTATCCGAGTTTGAGAGTATGACGATAATTTGCCAAAATCACACTTAGACATGAAAACAGATCGCTAAAGGGTGAAAACACGAACCAACCCCCAAACGACCTTGTAGGAGGCACGATCACCTCGCACGGGACCAATGTAACTTGTGGTAACTGACCGCGTAGTCCGGGGTCTCACGATTTGAGAGTATGATGATAATTTGCCAAAATTACACTCAGACTTGAAAACCGGTCGTTAAAGGGTGAAAACACGAACTAGCACCCAAACGACCTCGTAGGAGGCACGAACACCTCGAATAGGACCACTATAACTTGAAAAAACTGACCGCATAGTCCCGAATCTCCCGGTTTGAGAGTATGATGATAATTTTCCAAAATCACACTTAGACTTGAAAACTGGTCGTTGAGGGGTGAAAACCCAAACCAGCACCCAAATGACCCCCTAGGAGGCATGAACACCTCGTACGGGACCAATGTAACTTGTAGGAACTGACCGCGTAGTCCCGGGTCTCCCGGTTTGAGAGTATGATGATAATTTGCCAAAATCACACTTAGACTTGACAACTAGCCGTTAAAGGGTGAAAAACCGAACCATCCCCCAAAAGACCCCGTAGGAGTCATGAACACCTTGCACGGGACCTATGTAACTTATAGGAACTGACCGCGTAGTCCTGGGTATCCCGATTTGAGAGTATGACGATAATTTGCCAAACTCACACTTAGACTTGAAAACAGGCCGTTAAAGGGTGAAAACACGAACCAACCCCCAAACGACCCCGTAGGAGGCACGAACACCTCACACGGGACGAATGTAAATAGTACGAACTGATCGCGTAGTCCCGGGTCTCCCGGTTTGAGAGTATGATGATAATTTGCCAAAACCACACTTAGACTTGAAAACAGGTTGTTAAAGGGTGAAAATACGAACCAACCCCGAAGCGACCCCATAGGAGGCATGAACACCTCGCACGGGACCAATGTAACTTGTACGAACTGGCCGCGTAGTCCTAGGTCTCCCGGTTTGAGAGTATGACGATAATTTGCCAAAATCACACTTAGACTTGAAAACTGGGCGTTAAAGGGTGAAAACACAAACCAGTCCCCAAACGACTCCGTTGGAGGCCTGGACTAGCCCCTATACGACCCCGTTGGAGGCACGAACACCTCGCACGGGACAAATGTAACTTGTAGGAACTCACCGCGTAGTCTTGGGTCTCCCGGTTTGAGAGTATGATGATAATTTGCCAAAATCACAATTAGACATGAAGACAAGCCGTTAAAGGGTGAAAACCTGAACTAGCCCACAAACGACCCCGTAGAAGGCACGAACACCTCGCACGGGACCAATGTAACTTGTAGGAACTGATCACGTAGTCCAGGGTCTCTCGGTTTGAGAGTACGACAATAATTTTCTAAAATAACACTTAGACTTGCAAACTGGCCGTTAAAGGGTGAAAACCCAAACTAGTCCCCAAACGACTCCGTAGAAGGCACGAACACCTCACACAGGACCAATATAACATGTAGGAACTGACCGCGTAGTCCCAGGTCTCACGAATTGAGAGTATGATGATAATTTGCCAAAATCACACTAGACTTAAAAACAGGCCGTTAAAGGGTGAAAACCCGAACCAACCTCCAAACGATGCCGTATGAGGCACGAACACCTCACAGGGGACCAATGTATCTCTTAGGAACTGACCGCGTAGTCCGGGGTCTCCCGGTTTGAAAGTATGAGGATAATTTGTAAAAATCACACTTAGACTTGAAAACAGGTCGTTAAAGGGTAAAAACACGAACCAACCCCCAAACGACCTCGTTGGAGGCACGAACACCTCTCACGGGACCAATGTAACTAGTAAGAACTGACTGCGTAGTCTCGGATTCCCGGTTTGAGAGTATGATGATAATTTGACAAAATCACACTTAGACTTGAAAACAGGCCGTTAAAGGGTGAAAACCCGAACTAGGCCCCATACGACACCGTAGGAGGCATGAACACCTTGCATGGGACCACTGTAACTTGTAGGAACTGGCCGCGTAGTCTCGGGTCTCCCGGTTTGAGAGTATGATGATAATTTGATAAAATCACACTTAGACTTGAAAATTGGGCCATAAAGGGAGAAAACACGAACCAGCCCCCAAACGACCTTATAGGATGTACGAACACCTCGCACGGGACAAATGTAACTTGTAGGAACTGACCGCGTAGTTCCAGGTCTCCAGATTTGAGTGTATGACGATAATTTTCCAAAATCACACTTAGACTTGAAAACAGGCCGTTCAAGGGTGAAAACACGAACCAGCGCCCAAACGACCTCGTAGGAGGCACGAACACCTCGCACGGGACAAATGTAATTTGTACGAACTGATCGTGTAGTCCTGGGTCTCTCGATTTGAGACTACAATGTTAATTTGCCAAAATCACACTTAGACTTGAAAACTAGACGTTAAAGGGTGAAAACATGAACCACCCTCCAAACGACACCGTTGGAGGCACGAACACCTTGCACGGGACCGATGTAACTTGGAGGAACTGACCGCGTAGTCCCGGGTCTCGCGGTTTGAGAGTATGATGATAATTTGACAAAATCACACTTAGATTTGAAAAAAGGCCGTTATAGGGTGAAACCACGAACCAACCCCCAAACGACCCCGTAGGAGGCACGAACACCTCGCACGGGACCAATGTAACTTGTAGGAACTGACCACGTAGTTTTGGGTCTCCCGGTTTGAGAGTATGGCGATAATTTGCCAAAATCACACTCAGACTTGAAAACTGGCCGTTAAAGGTTTAAAACCCGAACTAGCCCCCAAACGACCCTGTAGGAGGCACGAACACCTCGCACGGGACCAATGTAACTAGTAGGAACTGACCGCGTAGTCTCGGGTCTCCCGGTTTGAGAGTATGAAGATAATTTTCAAAAATCACACTTAGACTTGAAAACAGGCCGTTAAACGGTGAAAACCTGAACCACCCCCCAAACGACCCTGTAGGAGGCACGGACACCTCGCACGGGACCAATGTAACTTGTAGAAACTGACCGCGTAGTCCCGCGTCTCTCGATTTGAGAGTATGATGATAATTTGACAATATCACACTTAGACTTGAAAACTGGCCGTTAAAGGGTGAAAAAAAGAACCAGCCCCCAGACGACCTCGTTGGAGGCACGAACACCTCGCACGGGACCAATGTAACTTCTAGGAACTGACCGTGTAGTCCTGGGTATCCGGGTATGAGAGTATGACGATAATTTGCTAAAATCACACGTAGACTTGAAAACAGGTCGTTAAAGGATGAAAACACGAACCAACCCCTAAACGACCTTATAGGAGGCACGAATACCTCGCACGGGATCAATGTAACTTGTAGGAACTGACCACGTAGTCCTGGGTATCCGGGAATGAGAGTATGACGATAATTTGCTAAAATCACACTTGGACTTGAAAACAAGCCGTTAAAGGATGAAAACACGAACCAACCCCTAAACGACCTTATAGGAGGCACGAATACCTCGCACGGGACCAATGTAACTTGTAGGAACTGACCACGTAGTCCGGGGTCTCCCGATTTGAGAGTATGATGATAATTTGCCAAAATCACACTTAGACTTGAAAACTGGCCGTTAAAGGGTGAAAACAGGAACCAGTTCCCAAACGACCTCGTAGGAGGCACGAACACGTCGGACAGGACTAATGTAACTTGTACGAACTCACCGCGTAGTCCCGGGTCTCCCGGTTTGAGAGTATGATGATAATTTGTGAAAATCACACTTAGACTTGAAAACTGGGCGTTAAAGGGTGAAAACACAAACCAGCCCCGAAACAACACCATTGGAGGCACAAACAACTCGCACGGGACCAATGTAACTTCTAGGAACTGACCGTGTAGTCCTGGGTATCCGGGTATGAGAGTATGATGATAATTTGCTAAAATCACACTTAGACTTGAAAACAGGCCGTTAAAGGATGAAAACATGAACCAACCCCCAAACGACCATATAGGAGGCACGAATACCTCGCACGGGACCAATGTAACTTGTAGGAACTGACCACGTAGTTCGGGGTCTCCCGATTTGAGAGTGTGATGATAATTTGCCAAAATCAAACTTAGACTTAAAAACTGGCCATTAAAGGATGAAAACACGAACAAGCTCCCAAACGACCTCGTAGGAGGCACGAACTCCTCGCACGGGACTAATGTAACTTGTACGAACTCACCGCGTAGTCATGGGTCTCCCGGTTTGAGAGTATGATGATAATTTGTGAAAATCACACTTAGAATTGAAAACTGGGCATTAAAGGGTGAAAACACAAACAAGCCCCGAAACGACACCGTTGGAGGCACAAACACCTCGCACAGGACCAATGTAACTTGTAGGAACTGACCGCATAGTCCCGGGTATCCGGGTTTGAGAGTATGATGATAATTTGCCAAAATCACACTTAAGCTTGAAAACAGGTCGTTAAAGGGTGAAAACACGAACCAATCACCAAACGACCTTGTAGGAGGCACGAACACCTCGCACGGGACCAATGTAACTTATGGGAACTGACCGCGTAGTTCGGGGTCTCCCGATTTGAGAGTCTGACGATAATTTGTCAAAATCACACATAGACTTGAAAACCGACCGTTAAAGCGTGAAAACATGAACCAGCGCCCAAACGACCTCGTAGGAGGCATGAACACCTCGCACGGGACCACTGTAACTTGTACGAACTGATCGCGTAGCCCCGGGTCTCCCGGTTTGAGAGTATGACGATAATTTGCCAAAATCACACTTTGACTTGAAAACTGGTCATTGAAGGGTGAAATCCCGAACCAACCCCCAATTGACCCCGTAGGAGGCATGCACACCTCGTACGTGACCAATGTTACTTATAGGAACCGACCGCATAGTCCCGGGTCTCTTGGTTTGAGAGTATGACGATAATTTGCCAAAGTCACACTTAGACTTGAAAACTGACCGTTAAAGGGTGAAAACCCGAACCAGACCCCAAATGACCCCGTAGGAGTCATAAACAACTCGCACGGGACCAATGTAACTTGTAGGAACTGACCGCGTAGTCCCGGGTCTCCCGGTTTGAGAGTATGATGATAATTTGCCAAAATCACACTTAGACTTGAAAACAGGCCGTTAAATGGTGAAAACACGAACCAACCCCGAAACGTCCCCGTAGGAGGCACGAACACCTCGCACGGGACCAATGTAAATAGTACGAACTGATCGCGTAGTCCCGGGTCTCCCGGTTTGAGAGTATGATGGTAATTTGCCAAAATCACACTTAGAATTGAAAACAGGCCGTTAAAGGGTGAAAACACGAACCAACCCCCAAACGACCCCGTAGGAGGCACGAACACCTCGCACGGGACCAATGTAAATAGTACGAACTGATCGCGTAGTCCCGGGTCTTCCGGTTTGAGAGTATGATGATAATTTTGCCAAAATCACACTTAGACTTGAAAATAGGCCGTTAAAGGGTGAAAACACGAACCAGCCTCCAAATGACCTCGTAGGAGGGACGAACACCTCGCACGGGACCAATGTCACTTATAGGAACTAATCGCGTAGTCCTTGGTATCCGGGTATGAGAGTAGGACGATAATTTGCAAAAATCACACTTAGACTTGAAAAGAGGTCGTTAAAGGGTGAAAACCTGAACCAGCCACCAAACGACCCCGTAGAAGGCATGAACACCTCACACGGGACCAATGTAACTTGTAGGAACTGACCACGTTGTCCTGGGTCTCCCGGCTTGAGAGTTTGACGATAATTTGCAAAAACCACACTTAGACTTAAAAATAGGCCGTTAAAGGGTGAATACCCAAACCAGCCCCCAAACGACCCCGTAGGAGGCACGAACACGTCGCACAGGGCCAACGTAACTTGTACGAATTGATAACGTAGTCTCGGGTCTCCCAGTTTGAGAGTATGAAGATAATTTGCCAAAGTCACACCTAAACATGAAAACAGGCCATTAAAGGGTGAAAACTCGAACTAGCCCCCATACGACCCCAAAGGAGGCACGAACACCTCGCACGGGACCAATGTAACTTGTAGGAACTGACCTAGTAGTCTCGGGTCTCCCAGTTTGAGAGTATGATGATAATTTGCCAAAATCACACTTAGACTTGAAAATAGGTCGTTAAAGGGTGAAAACCCAAACTAGACCCCAAACGACGTAGAAGGCAAGAACACCTCGCACGGGACCATTGTAACTTGTAGGAACTGACAGCGTAGTCTCGGGTCTCCCGGTTTGAGAGTATGACGATAATTTTCCAAAATCACACTTAGACTTGGAAAAAGGCCATTAAATGGCGAAACCACGAACCAGCACCCAAACGACCCCGTAGGAGGCACGAACACCTCGCACGAGACCAATGTAACTTGTAGGAACTGATCGCGTAGTTTTGGGTCTCCCAGTTTGAGAGTATGGCGATAATTTGCCAAAATCACACTTAGACTTCAAAACTAGACGTTAAAGGTTGAAAACCCGAACTTGCCCCCAAAACGACCCCGTAGGAGGCACGAACACCTCGCACGGGACCAATGTAACTAGTAGGAACTGACCACGTAGTTTCGTGTCACCCGATTTGAGAGTATGAAGATAATTCTACAAAATCACACTTGGACTTGAAAACTGGCCGTTAAAGGGTGAAAATCCGAACTAGCCCCCAAACTACCCCCATAGGAGGCACGAACACCTCACACGGGACCAATGAAACTTGTAGGAACTGACCGCGTAGTCACGGGTCTCTTGATTTGAGAGTATTATGATAATTTGCCAAAATCACACTTAGACTTGAAAACAGGCCGTTAAAGGGTGAAAACACGAACCAGCCCCCAAACGACCCCATTGGAGGCACGAACACCTCGCACGGGACCAATGTAACTTGTAGGAACTGATTGCGTTGACCCGGATATCCGGGTATGAGAGTATGATGATAATTTGCCAAAATCACACTTAGACTTGAAAAGAGGCCGTTAAAGGGTGAAAACATGAACCAACCCCCAAACGACCTCGTGGGAGGCACGAAAACCTCGCACGGGACCAATGTAACTTATATAAACTGACCACGTACTTCCGGGTCTCCCAGTTTGAGAGTATGACGATAATTTGCCAAAATCACACTTAGACTTGAAAACTGGACGTTAAAGGGTGAAAACACGAACACCTCGCACGGGACCAATGTAGCTTGTAGGAACTGACCGTATAGTCCCGGGTCTCCCGATTTGAGATTATGACGATAATTTGCCAAAATCACACTTAGACATGAAAACTGGTCATTAAAGGGTGAAAACACGAACAACCCCCCAAACGACACCATTGGAGGCACGAACACCTCGCACGGGACCAATGTAACTTGTAGGAACTAACCGCGTAGTCCCGCGTATCCGAGTTTGAGAGTATGACGATAATTTAGCCAAAATCACACTTAGACTTGAAAACAGACCGTTAAGGGGTGAAAACACGAACCAGCCCCCAAACGACCTTGTAGGAGGCACGATCACCTCCCACGGGACCAATGTAACTTGTGGGAACTGACCGCGTAGTCCAGGGTCTCCCGATTTGAGAGTATGACGATAATTTGACAAAATTACACTTAGACATGAAAACCATCCATTAAAGGGGGAAAACACGAACCAGCGCCCAAACGACCTCGTAGGAGGCACGAACACCTCGCAAGGGACCACTATAACTTGAAAACACTGACCGCGTAGTCCCGGATCTCCCGATTTGAGAGTATGATGATAATTTTCCAAAATCACACTTAGACTTGAAAACTGGTCGTTGAGGGGTGAAAACCCGAACCAGCCCCAAAATGACCCCCTAGGAGGCATGAACACCTCGTACGGGACCAATGTAACTTATAGGAACTGACCGCGTAGTCCCGGGTCTCTCGGTTTGAGAGTATGATGATAATTTGCCAAAATCACACTTAGACTTGACAACTAGCTGTTAAAGGGTGAAAACCCGAACCATCCCCAAATGACCCCGTAGGAGTCATGAACACCTTGCACGGGACCAATGTAACTTATAGGATTTGACCGCGTAGTCCCAGGTATCCCGATTTGAGAGTATGACGATAATTTGCCAAACTCACACTTAGACTTGAAAACAGGCCGTTAAAGGGTGAAAACATGAACCAACCCCCAAACGACCCCGTAGGAGGCACGAACACCTCACACGGGACAAATATAAATAGTACGAACTGATCGCGTAGTCCCGGGTCTCCCAGTTTGAGAGTATGATGATAATTTGCCAAAATCACACTTAGACTTGAAAACAGGTCGTTAAAGGGTGAAAACACGAACCAACCCCGAAACGACCCCGTAGGAGGCACGAACACCTCGCACGGGACCAATGTAAGTTGTAGGAATTGACCGTGTATTCCCGGGTCTCCCAGTTTGAGAGTATGACGATAATCTGCCAAAATCATACTTAGACATGAAAACTGGCCGTTAAAGGGTGAAAACCCAAACTAGCGCCAAACGACCCCGATGGGGGCACGAACACCTCGCACGGGACCAGTGTAACTTGTAGGAACTGATCGCGTAGTCCATGGTCTCTCGGTTTGAGAGTACGACGATAATTTTCCAAAATCACACTTAGACTTGAAAACTGGCCGTTAAAGGGTGAAAACTCACTCTAGTCCCCAAACGACCCTGTAGAAGGCACGAACACCAGACACGGGACCAATGTTACATGTAGGAACTGACCGCGTAGTCCCAGGTCTCACGAATTGAGAGTATGATGATAATTTGCCAAAATCACACTAGACTTGAAAACAGGCCGTTAAAGGCTGAAAACACGAACCAACCTCCAAACGACGCCGTATGAGGCACGAACACCTCGTAGGGGACAAATATATCTCTTAGGAACTGACCGCGTAGTCCGGGGTCTCCCGGTTTGAGAGTATGACGATAATTTGCAAAAATAACACTTAGACTTGAAAACAGGCCGTTAAAGGGTAAAAACACGAACAAACCCCCAAACGACCTCGTTGGAGGCACGAACACCTCGCACGGGACCAATGTAACTAGTACGAACTGACCGCGTTGTCTCGGCTTCCCGATTTGAGAGTATGATGATAATTTGACTCACACTTAGACTTGAAAACAGGCCGTTAAAGGGTGAAAACCCGAACTAGCCCCCATACGACCCCGTAGGAGGCACGAACACCTCGCATGGGACCACTGTAACTTGTAGGAACTGACCGCGTAGTCTCGGGTCTCCCGGTTTGAGAGTATGTTGATAATTTTCCAAAATCACACTTAAACTTGAAAATAGGCCGTTAAAGGGTGAAAATCCGAATCAGCCTCCAAACGACCCCATAGAAGGGACGAACACCTCGCACGGGACTAATGTAACTAGTAGGAACTGATCGCGTAGTACCGGGTCTCCCGGCTTGAGAGTATGACGATAATTTGCCAAAATCACACTTAGACTTGAAAAAAGGCCGTTAAAGGGTGAAACCATGAACAATCCCCCAAACGACCCCGTAGGAGGCACGAACACCTCGCACTGGACCAATGTAACTTGTAGGAACTGATCGCGTAGTTTTGGGTCTCCCGGTTTGAGAGAATGGCGATAATTTGCCAAAATCACACTTAGAGTTGAAAACTGGCCGTTAAAGGTTGAAACCCGAACTATCCCCCAAACGACCCCGTAGGAGGCACGAACACCTCGCACGGGACCAATGTAACTAGTAGGAACTGACCTCGTAGTCTCGGGTCTCCCGATTTGAGAGTATGAAGATAATTTTCCAAAATCACACTTAGACTTGAAAATAGGTCGTTAAAGGGTGAAAACCCGAACCAGCCCCCAATTGAGCCCGTAGGAGGCATGCACACCTCGTACGGGACCAATGTTACTTGTAGGAACTGACAGCGTAGTCTCGGGTCTCCCGATTTGAGAGTATGAGGATAATTCGCCAAAATCACACTTAGACTTGGAAAAAGGACATTAAAGGGAGAAAACCCGACCAGCCCCCAATCAACCCCAATGGAGGCACGAACACCTCGCACGAGACCGATGTAACATGTAGGAACTAACCGCGTAGTCCCGGGACTCCCGATTTGAGAGTATGGTGATAATTTACCAAAATCACACAAGACTTAAATAGGCTATTAAAGAGTTAAAACCCGAACCAGCCTCCAAACGATGCCGTATGAGGCACAAACACCTCGCATGGGACCAATGTATCTCTTAGGAACTGACCGCGTAGTCCGGGGTCTCCCGATTTGAGAGTATGACAATAATTTGCCAAAAGCACACTTAGATTTGAAAACAGGTCATTAAAGGGTGAAAACACGAACCAACCCCCAAATGACCCCGTTGGAGGCACGAACACCTCGCACGGCACCAATGAAACAAGTACGAACTGACTGCATAGTCTCGGGTTCCCGATTTGAGAGTATGATGATAATTTGAAAAAATCACACTTAGACTTGAATACAGGCCGTTAAAGGGTAAAAACACGAACCAGCCCCCAAACGACCCTGTAGGAGGCACGAACACCTCGCACAGTGCCAACGTAACTTGTACGAATTGATCACGTAGTCTCAGGTCTCCCAGTTTGAGAGTATGACGATAATTTGCCAAAGTCACACCTAAACATGAAAACAGGCCGTTAAAGGGTGAAAACTCGAACTAGCCCCCAAACGACCCCGTAGGAGGCACGAACACCTCGCACGGGACCAATGTAACTAGTAGGAACTGACCGCGTAGTCTCGTGTCTCCCGATTTGAGAGTATGAAGATAATTTTCCAAAATCACACTTGGACTTGAAAACTGACCGTTAAAGGGTGAAAACCCGAACCAACCCCCAAACGACCCCATTGGAGGCCCGAACACCTCGTACGGGACCAATGTAACTTGTAGGAACTGAATGCGTAGTCCCGGGTATCCGGGTACGAGAGTATGATGATAATTTGCCAAAATCACACTTAGACTTGAAAATAGGCCGTTAAAGGGTGAAAACACGAACCAGCCCCCAAACGACCTCGTGGGAGGCACAAAAACCTCGCACGGGACCAATGTAACTTATACGAACTGACCACGTACTCTCGGGTCTCCCAGTTTGAGAGTATGATGATAATTTGCCAAAACCACACTTAGACATGAAAACTAGACGTCAAAGGGTGAAAACATAAACCATCGCCCAAACGACCTCGTAGGAGGCACGAACACCTAGCACGGGACCAATGTAACTTGTAGGAACTGACCGCATAGTCCCGGGTCTCCCGATTTGAGATTATGACGATAATTTGCCAAAATCACACTTAGACATGAAAACTGGTCGTTAAAGGGTGAAAACACGAACAACCCCCCAAACGACACCATTGAAGGCACGAACACCTCGCACAAGACCAATGTAACTTGTAGGAACTAACCGCGTAGTCGCAGGTATCCGAGTTTGAGAGTATGACGATAATTTTGCCAAAATCACACTTAGACTTGAAAACGGACCGTTAAAGGGTGAAAACACGAACCAGCCCCCAAACGACCTTGTAGGAGGCACGATAACCTCGCACGGGACCAATGTAACTTGTGGGAACTAACCGCGTAGTCCGGGGTCTCCTGATTTGAGAGTATGACAATAATTTGACAAAATTACACTTAGACTTGAAAACCGGCCGTTAAAGGGGGAAAACACGAACCAGCGCCCAAACGACCTCGTAGGAGGCACGAACACCTCGCACGGGACCACTATAACATGAAAACACTGACCGCGTAGTCCCGAATCTCCCGGTTTGACAGTATGATGATAATTTTCCAAAATCTCACTTAGACTTGAAAACTGGTCGTTGAAGGGTGAAAACACGAACAACCCCCCAAACGTCACCATTGAAGGCACGAACACCTCGCACGAGACCAATGTAACTTATAGGAACTAACCGCGTAGTCGCGGGTATCCGAGTTTGAGAGTATGACTATAATTTTTCCAAAATCACACTTAGACTTGAAAACAGACCGTTAAAGGGTGAAAACACGAACCAGCCCCCAAACGACCTTGTAGGAGGCACGATACCCTCGCACGGGACCAATGTAACTTGTGGGAACTGACCGCGTAGTCCGGGGTCTCCTGATTTGAGAGTATGACGATAATTTGACAAAATCACACTTAGAGTTGAAAACAGGCAGTTAAAGGGTGAAAACCCGAACCATCCCCCAATTGACCCCGTAGGAGGCATGCACACCTCGTACGGGACCAATGTTACTTATAGGAACCGACCGCATAGTCCCGGGTCTCTCGGTTTGAGAATATGACGATAATTTGCCAAAGTCACACTTAGACTTGAAAACTGACCGTTAAAGGGTGAAAACCCGAACCAGCCCCCAAATGACCCCGTAGGAGTCATAAACAACTAGCACGGGACCAATGTAACTTGTAGGAACTGACCGCGTATTCTCGGGTCTCCCGGTTTGAGAGTATGACGATAATTTTCCTAAATCACACTTAGACTTGAAAACAGGCCGTTAAATGGTGAAAACACGAACCAACCCCGAAACGTCCCCGTAGGAGGCACGAACACCTCGCACGGGACCAATGTAAATAGTACGAACTGATCGGGTAGTCCCGGGTCTCCCGGTTTGAGAGTATGATGGTAATTTTCCAAAATCACACTTAGACTTGAAAATAGGCCGTTAAAGGGTGAAAACACGAACCAACCCCCAAACGACCCCGTAGGAGGGACGAACACCTCGCACGGGACCAATGTAAATAGTATGAACTGATCGCGTAGTCCCGGGTCTTTCGGTTTGAGAGTATGATGATAATTTTGCCAAAATCACACTTAGACTTGAAAATAGGCCGTTAAAGGGTGAAAACACGAACCAGCCCCCAAACGACCTCGTAGGAGGCACGAACACCTCGCACGGGACCAATGTAACTTATAGGAACTAATCGCTTAGTCCTAGGTATCCGGGTATGAGAGTAGGATGATAATTTGCAAAAATCACACTTAGACTTGAAAACAGGTCGTTAAAGGGTGAAAACCTGAACCAACCAACAAACGACCCCGTAGAAGGCATGAACACCTCGCACGGGACCAATGTAACTTGTAGGAACTGACCACGTTGTCCTGGGTCTCCCGGCTTGAGAGTATGACGATAATTTGAAAAAACCACACTTAGACTTAAAAATAGGCCGTTAAAGATCGAATACCCAAACCAGCCCCCAAACGACCCCGTAGGAGGCACGAACACCTCGCATGGGACCAATGTAACTTCTAAAAACTGACCTCGTCATCTCGGGTCTCCCGGTTTGAGAGTATGATGATAATCTGCAAAAATCATGATTAGACATGAAAATTGGCCCTTAAAGGATGAAAACCCAAACCAGCGCCCAAACGACCCCGATGGGGGCACGAACACCTTGCACGGGACCAATGTAACTTGTAGGAACTGACCGCGTAGTCACGGGTCTCTCGGTTTGAGAGTATGGCCATAATTTGACAAAATCACACTTAGTCTTGAAAACTGGCCATTAAAGGGTGAAAACACAAACCAGTCCCCAAAGGACCCCGTAGAAGGCACGAACACCTCACACGGAACCAATGTAACTTGTAGGAACTGACCGCGTAGTCCTAGGTCTCATGAATTGAGAGTATTACGATAATTAAGCAAAATCACACAAGACTTAAATAGGCTATTAAAGGGTTAAAACCCGAACCAGCCTCCAAACGACGCCGTATGAGGCACGAACACCTCGCATGGGACCAATGTATCTCTTAGGAACTGACCGCGTAGTCCGGGGTCTCCCGATTTGAGAGTATGACGATAATTTGCCAAAATCACACTTAGATTTGAAAACAGGTCGTTAAAGGGTGAAAACACGAACCAACCCCCAAATGACCCCGTTGGAGGCACGAACACCTCGCACGGGACCAATGAAACAAGTACGAACTGACCGCACAGTCTCGGGTTCCCGATTTGAGAGTATGATGATAATTTGAAAAAATCACACTTAGACTTGAATACAGGCCGTTAAAGGGTAAAAACACGAACCAGCCCCCAAATGACCCCATATGAGGCACGAACACCTCGCACAGGGCCAACATAACTTGTACGAATGATCTCGTATGTGTCAGGTCTCCCAGTTTGAGAGTATGACGATAATTTGCCAAAGTCACACCTACACATGAAAACAGGCCGTTAATGGGTGAAAACTCGAACTAGCCCCCATACGACCCCAAAGGAGGCACGAACACCTCGCACGGGACCAATGTAACTTGTAGGAACTGACCTAGTAGTCTCGGGTCACCCGGTTTGAGAGTATGATGATAATTTGCCAAAATCACACTTAGTCTTGAAAACAGGTAGTTAAAGGGTGAAAACCCAAACCAGACCCCAAACGACGTTGAAGGAAAGAACACCTCGCACGGGACCAATGTAACTTGTAGGAACTGACAGCGTAGTCTTGGGTCTCCCGGTTTGAGAGTATGACGATAATTTGCTAAAATCACATTTAGACTTGGAAAAAGGCCATTAAAGGGCGAAACCCGACCAGCCCCCAATCAACCCCAATGGAGGCACGAACACCTCGCACGGGACCGATGTAACATGTAGGAACTAACCGCGTAGTCCCGGGACTCCCGATTTGAGAGTATGGTGATAATTTACCAAAATCACACCTAGACTTCAAAACTAGCCGTTAATGGTTGAAAACCCGAACTTGCCCCCAAACGACCCCGTAGGAGGCACGAACACCTCGCACGGGACCAATGTAACTAGTAGGAACTGACCGCGTAGTCTCGTGTCTCCCGATTTGAGAGTATGAAGATAATTTTCCAAAATCACACTTGGACTAGAAAAGTGGTCGTTAAAGGGTGAAAACCCAAACCAACCCCCAAACGACCCCGTAGGAGGCACGAACACCTCGCACGGGACCAATGAAACTTGTAGGAACTGACCGCGTGGTCTCGGGTCTCTTGATTTGAGAGTATGATGATAATTTGCCAAAAGCACACTTAGACTTGAAAACTGGCCGTTAAAGGGTGAAAACACGAACAAGCACCCAAACGACCCCATTGGAGGCACGAACACCTCGCTCGGGACCAATGTAACTTATAGGAACTGAATGCGTAGTCCCGGGTATCCAGGTACGAGAGTATGATGATAATTTGCCAAAATCACACTTAGACTTGAAAATAGGCCGTTAAATGGTGAAAACACGAACCAGCCCCCAAACGACCTCGTGGGAGGCACGAAACCTCGCACGGGACCAATGTAACTTATACGAACTGACCACGTACTCCCGGGTCTCCCGATTTGAGAGTATGATGATAATTTGCCAAAATCACACTTAGACTTGAAAACAGGTGGTTAAAGGGTGAAAACACGAACCAAGCCCGAAACTACCCCTTAGGAGGCACGAAAACCTCGCACAGGACCAATGTAAGTTGTAGGAATTGACCGTGTATTCCCGGGTCTCCCAGTTTGAGAGTATGACGATAATCTGCCAAAATCACACTTAGACATCAAAACAGGCCATTAAAGGGTGAAAACCCAAACCAGCGCCAAACGACCCCGATGGGGGCACGAACACCTAGCACGGGACCATTGTAACTTGTAGGAACTGATCGCATAGTCCCGTGTCTCCCGATTTCAGATTATGACGATAATTTGCCAAAATCACACTTAGACTTGAAAACTGGTCGTTAAAGGGTGAAAACACGAACAACCCCCCAAACGACACCATTGAAGGCACGAACACCTCACACGAGACCAATGTAACTTATAGGAACTAACCGCGTAGTCGCGGGTATCCGAGTTTGAGAGTATGACGATAATTTTATCAAAATCACACTTAGACTTGAAAACAGACCGTTAAAGGGTGAAAACACGAACCAGCCCCCAAACGACCTTGTAGGAGGCACGATAACCTCGCACGGGACCAATGTAACTTGTGGGAACTGACCGCGTAGTCCGGGGTCTCCTGATTTGAGAGTATGACGATAATTTGACAAAATCACACTTAGACTTGAAAACAGGTCGTTAAAGGGTGAAAGCCCGAACCAGCCGCCAATTGACCCCGTAGGAGGCATGCACACCTCGTACGGGACCAATGTTACTTATAGGAACCGACCGCATAGTCCCGGGTCTCTCGGTTTGAGAGTATGACGATAATTTCCCAAAGTCACACTTAGACTTGAAAACTGACCGTTAAAGGGTGAAAACCCGAACTATCCCCCAAATGACCCCGTAGGAGTCATAAACAACTAGCACGGGACCAATGTAACTTGTGGGAACTGACCGCGTATTCCCGGGTCTCTCGGTTTGAGAATATGACGTTAATTTCCCAAAATCATACTTAGACTTGAAAACAGGCCGTTAAATGGTGAAAACACGAACCAACCCTGAAACGTCCCCGTAGGAGGCACGAACACCTCGCACGGGACCAATGTAAATAGTACGAACTGATCGCGTAGTCCCGGGTCTCCTGGTTTGAGAGTATGATGGTAATTTTCCAAAATCACACTTAGACTTGAAAATAGGCCGTTAAAGGGTGAAAACACGAACCAACCCCCAAACGACCCCGTAGGAGGGATGAACACCTCGCACGGGACCAATGTAACTAGTACGAACTGATCGCGTAGTCTCGGGTCTTCCGGTTTGAGAGTATGATGATAATTTTGCCAAAATCACACTTAGACTTGAAAATAGGCCGTTAAAGGGTGAAAACACGAACCAGCCCCCAAACGACCTCGCAGGAGGCACGAACACCTCGCACGGGACCAATGTAACTTATAGGAACTAATTGCGTAGTCCTGGGTATCCGGGTATGAGAGTAGGATGATAATTTGCAAAAATCACACTTAGACTTGAAAACAGGTCGTTAAAGGGTGAAAACCTGAACCAACCACCAAACGACCCCGTAGAAGGCATGAACACCTCGCACGGGACCAATGTAACTTGTAGGAACTGACCACGTTGTCCTGGGTCTCCCAGCTTGAGAGTATGACGATAATTTGAAAAAACCACACTTAGACTTAAAAATAGGCCGTTAAAGGTCGAATACCCAAACCAGCCCCCAAACGACCCCGTAGGAGGCACGAACACCTCGCATGGGACCAATGTAACTTGTAAAAACTGACCTCGTCATCTCGGGTCTCCCGATTTGAGAGTATGATGATAATCTGCAAAAATCACGATTAGACATGAAAATTGGCCCTTAAAGGGTGAAAACCCAATCCAGCGCCCAAACGACCCCGATGGGGGCACGAACACCTTGCACGGGACCATTGTAACTTGTAGGAACTGACCGCGTAGTCACGGGTCTCTCGGTTTGAGAGTATGGCCATATTTTGCCAAAATCACACTTAGACTTGAAAACTGGCCGTTAAAGGGTGAAAACACAAACCAGTCCCCAAACAACCCCGTAGAAGGCACGAACACCTCACACGGGACCAATGTAACTTGTAGGAACTGACCGCGTAGTCCTAGGTCTCACGAATTGAGAGTATTACGATAATTTACCAAAATCACACAAGACTTAAATAGGCTATTAAAGGGTTAAAACCCGAACCAGCCTCCAAACGACGCCGTATGAGGCACGAACACCTCGCATGGGACCAATGTATCTCTTAGGAACTGACCGCGTAGTCCGGGGTCTCCCGATTTGAGAGTATGACGATAATTTGCCAAAATCACACTTAGATTTGAAAACAGGTCGTTAAAGGGTGAAAACACGAACCAACCCCCAAATGACCTCGTTGGAGGCACGAACACCTCGTACGGTACCAATGAAACAAGTACGAACTGACCGCATAGTCTCGGGTTCCCAATTTGAGAGTATGATGATAATTTGAAAAAATCACACTTAGACTTGAATACAGGCCGTTAAAGGGTAAAAACACGAACCAGCCCCCAAACGACCCCGTAGGAGGCATGACCACCTCGCACAGGGCCAACGTAACTTGTACGAATTGATCACGTAGTCTCAGGTCTCCCAGTTTGAGAGTATGACGATAATTTGCCAAAGTCACACCTAAACATGAAAACAGGCCGTTAAAGGGTGAAAACTCGAACTAGCCCCCATACGACCCCAAAGGAGGCACGAACACCTCGCACGGGACCAATGTAACTTATAGGAACTGACCTAGTAGTCTCGGGTCACCCGGTTTGAGAGTATGATGATAATTTGCCAAAATCACACTTAGTCTTGAAAACAGGTCGTTAAAGGGTGAAAACCCAAACCAGACCCCAAACGACGTAGAAGGCAAGAACACCTCGCACGGGACCAATGTAACTTGTAGGAACTGACAGCATAGTCTCGGGTCTCCCGGTTTGAGAGTATGACGATAATTTGCCAAAATCGCACTTAGACTTGGAAAAAGGCCATTAAAGGACGAAAACCCGACCAGCCCCCAATCAACCCCAATGGAGGCACGAACACCTCGCACGGGACCGATGTAACATGTAGGAACTGACCGCGTAGTCCCGGGACTCCCGATTTGAGAGTATGGTGATAATTTACCAAAATCACACCTAGACTTCAAAACTAGCCGTTAATGGTTGAAAACCCGAACTAGCCGCCAAACGACCCCGTAGGAGGCACGAACACCTCGCACGGGACCAATGTAACTAGTAGGAACTGACCGCGTAGTCTCGTGTCTCCCGATTTGAGAGTACGAAGATAATTTTCAAAAATCACACTTGGACTCGAAAACTGGCCGTTAAAGGGTGAAAACCCGAACCAACCCCCAAACGACCCCGTAGGAGGCATGAACACCTCGCACGGGACCAATGAAACTTGTAGGAACTGACCACGTAGTCTTGGGTCTCTTGATTTGAGAGTATGATGATAATTTGCCAAAATCACACTTAGACTTGAAAACTGGCCGTTAAAGGGTGAAAACACGAACAAGCCCCCAAACGACCCCATTGGAGGCACAAACAGCTCGCTCGGGACCAATGTAACTTGTAGGAACTGAATGCGTAGTCCCGGGTATCCGGGTACGAGAGTATGATGATAATTTGCCAAAATCACACTTAGACTTGAAAATAGGCAGTTAAAGGGTGAAAACACGAACCAGCCCCCAAAAGACCTCGTGGGAGGCACAAAAACCTCGCACGGGACCAATGTAACTTATACGAACTGACCACGTACTCCCGGGTCTCCCAGTTTGAGAGTATGACGATAATTTGCCAAAATCAGACTTAGACTTGAAAACTGGACGACAAAGGGTGAAAACACGAACCAACGCCCAAATGACCTCGTAGGAGGCACGAACACCTAGCACGGGACCAATGTAACTTGTAGGAACTGACCGCATAGTCCCGGGTCTCCCGATTTGAGATTATGACGATAATTTGCCAAAATCACACTTTGACATGAAAACTGGTCGTTAAAGGGTGAAAACACGAACAACCCACCAAACGACACCATTGAAGGCACGAACACCTCGCACGAGACCAATGTAACTTGTAGGAACTAACCGCGTAGTCGCGGGTATCCGAGTTTGAGATTATGACGATAATTTTGCCAAAATCACACTTAGACTTGAAAACAGACCGTTAAAGGATGAAAACACGAACCAGCCCCCAAACGACCTTGTAGGAGGCACGATAACCTCGCACGGGACCAATGTAACTTGTGGGAACTGACCGCGTAGTCCGGGGTCTCCTGATTTGAGAGTATGACGATAATTTGACAAAATTACACTTAGACTTGAAAACCGGCCGTTAAAGGGGGAAAACATGAACCAGCGCCCAAACGACCTCGTAGGAGGCACGAACACCTCGCACGGGACCACTATAACATGAAAACACTGACCGCGTAGTCCCGGATCTCCCGGTTTGAGAGTATGATGATAATTTTCCAAAATCACACTTAGACTTGAAAACTGGTCGTTGAGGGGTGAAAACCCGAACCAGCCCCAAATGACCCCCTAGAAGGCATGAACACCTCGTACAGGACCAATGTAACTTGTAGGAACTGACCGCGTTGTCCCGGGTCTCCCGATTTGAGAGTATGATGATAATTTGCCAAAATCACACTTACACTTGATAACTAGCCGTTAAAGGGTGAAAACCCGAACCATCCCCAAATGACCCCGTAGGAGTCATGAACACCTTACACGGGACCAATGTAACTTATAGGAACTGACCGCGTAATCCCGGGTATCCCGATTTGAGAGTATGACGATAATTTTGTCAAACTCACACTTAGACTTGAAAACAGGCCGTTAAAGGGTGAAAACATGAACCAACCCCCAAACAGCCCCGTAGGAGGCACGAACACCTCACACGGGATGAATGTAAATAGTACGAACTGATCGCGTAGTCCCGGGTCTCCCAGTTTGAGAGTATGATGATAATTTGCCAAAATCACACTTAGACTTGAAAACAGGTCGTTAAAGGGTGAAAACACGAACCAAGCCCGAAACGGCCCCGTAGGAGGCACGAACACCTCGCACGGGACCAATGTAAGTTGTAGGAATTGACCATGTATTCCCGAGTCTCCTAGTTTGAGAGTATGACGATAATCTGCCAAAATCACACTTAGACATCAAAACAGGCCGTTAAAGGGTGAAAACCCAAACCAGCGACAAACGACCCTGATGGGGGCACGAACACCTCACAAGGGACCAATGTAACTTGTAGGAACTGATCGCGTATTCCAGGGTCTCTCGGTTTGAGAGTACGACGATAATTTTCCAAAATCACACTTAGACTTGAAAACTGGCCGTTGAAGGGTGAAAACTCAAACTAGTCCCCAAACGACCCCGTAGAAGGCACGAACACCTCACATTGGACCAATGTTACATGTAGGAACTGACCGCGTAGTCCCAGGTCTCACGAATTGAGAGTACGATGATAATTTGCCAAAATCACACTAGACTTGAAAACAGGCCGTTAAAGGGTGAAAACCCGAACCAACCTCCAAACGACGCCGTATGAGGCACGAACACCTCGTAGGGGACCAATGTATCTCTTAGGAACTGACCGCGTAGTCCGGGGTCTCCCGGTTTGAGAGTATGATGATAATTTGCAAAAATCACACTTAGACTTGAAAACAGGCCGTTAAAGGGTGAAAACACGAACCAACCCCCAAACGACCTCGTTGGAGGCACGAACACCTCGCACGGGACCAATGTAACTAGTACGAAAGGACCGCGTTGTCTCGGCTTCCCGATTTGAGAGTATGATGATAATTTGACAAAATCACACTTAGACTTGAAAACAGGCTGTTAAAGGGTGAAAACCCCAACTAGCCCCCATACGACCCCGTAGGAGGCACGAACACCTCGCATGGTAGCACTGTAACTTGTAGGAACTGACCGCGTAGTCTCGGGTCTCCCGGTTTGAGAGTATGATGATAATTTGCCAAAATCACACTTAGACATTAAAACAGGCCGTTAAAGGGCGAAAACACGTACCAATCCCCAAATGACCCCATAGAAGGAACGAACACCTCGCACGGGACTAATGTAAGTAGCAGGAACTGACCGCGTAGTCCCGTGTCTCTCGGGTTGAGAGTATGACGATAATTTGCCAAAATCACACTTTGACTTGAAAAAAGGCCGTTAAAGGGTGAAACCATGAACTAGCCCCCAAACGACCCCGTAGGAGGCACTAACACCTCGCACTGGACAATGTAACTTGTAGGAACTAATCGCGTAGTTTCGGGTCTCCCGGTTTGAGAGTATGGCGATAATTTGCCAAAATCACACTTAGAGTTGAAAACTGGCCGTTAATGGTTGAAACCCGAACTATCCCCCAAACGACCCCGTAGGAGGCACGAACACCTCGCACGGGACCAATGTAACTAGTAGGAACTGACCGCGTAGTCTCGGGTCTCCCGGTTTGAGAGAATGAAGATAATTTTCCAAAATCACACTTTGACTTGAAAACCGGCCATTAAAGGGTGAAAACACGAACCAGCGCCCAAATGACCTCGTAAGAGGCACGAACACCTCGTACGGGACCAATGTAACTTGTACGAACTGACCGCGTAGTCCTGGGACTCCGGATTTGAGAGTATGATGATAATTTGCCAAAATCACACTTAGACTTGAAAACTGGGAGTTAAAGGGTGAAAACACGAACCAGTCCCGAAACGACCCCGTTGGAGGCCTGAACACCTCGCACGGGACCAATGTAACATGTAGGAACTGACCGCATAGTCCCAGGTCTATCGGTTTGAGAGTATGATAATAATTTTCCAAAATCTCATTTAGACTTGAAAACAGGCCGTTTAAGGCTGAAAACACGAACCAGTCCCCAAACGACCTTGTAAGAGGCACGAACACCTCGCACGGGACCAATGTAACTTCTAGGAACTGACCGCGTAGTCCTTGGTCTCCCAATTTGAGAGTATGACGATAATTTTGCCAAAATCACACTTAGACTTGAAAAAAGGCCGTTCTAGGGTGAAAACACGAACCAGCGCCCAAACAACCTCGTAGGAGGCACGAATGCCTCGCACGGAACCAATGAAATTTGTACGAACTGACCGCGTAGTCCCGGGTCTCTCGATTTAAGAGTATAATGATAATTTGCCAAAATCACACTTAGACTTGAAAACTGGCCGTTAAAGGGTGAAAACACGAACAGCCTCCAAACAACACCGTTGGAGGCACGAACACCTCGCACGGGACCAATGTAACTTGTAGGAACTGACCGCGTAGTCTCGGGTATCCGGGTTTGAGAGTAGGACGATAATTTTCCAAAATCACACTCAAACTTCAAAACAGGCCGTTAATGGGTGAAAACACGAACCAACCCCCAAACGACCTTGTAGGAGGCCCGGACACCTCGCACGGGACCAATGTAACTTATGGGAACTGACCGTGTAGTCCGGGATCTCTCGATTTGAGAGTATGATGATAATTTACCAAAATCACACTTAGACTTGAAAACCGGCCGTTAAAGGGTGAAAACACGAACCAACACCCAAACGACCTCGTAGGAGGCACGAAAACCTCGCACGGGACCACTGTAACTTGTACAAACTGAATGCCTAGTCTCGGGTCTCCCAGTTTGAGAGTATGATGATAACTTCCAGAAATCACACTTAGACTTAAAAACTGGTCGTTGAATGGTGAAACACGAACCAGTCACCAAATGACCCCGTAGGAGGCATGAACACCTCTTACGGGACCAGTGTAACTTATAGGAACTGACCGCGTAGTCCCGGGTCTCCTGGTTTGAGAGTATGATGATAATTTGCCAAAATCACACTTGGACTTGAAAATTGTCGTTAAAGGGTGAAAACTCGAACCAGCCCCCAAATGACCCCGTAGGAATCAGGAAAACCTCGCACGGGACTAATGTAACTTGTAGGAACTGACCGCGTAGTCCCGGGACTCCCGATTTGAGAGTATGACGGTAATTTGCCAAAATCACACTTAGACTCGAAAACAGGCCGTTAAAGGGTGAAAACACGAACCACCTCCAAACGACCCCATAGGGGGCACGGACACCTCGCACGGGACCAATGTAAATAGTACGAACTGATCACGTAGTGCCGGGTCTCCCAGTTTGAGAGTATGATGATAATTTGACAAAATCACACTTAGACTTGAAAACTGGCTGTTAAAGGGTGAAAACACGAACCAACCCCCAAAGGACCCCGTAGGAGGCACGAACACCTCGCAC
This sequence comes from Sambucus nigra, assembly GCA_949130495.1. NCBI lineage: Eukaryota > Viridiplantae > Streptophyta > Magnoliopsida > Dipsacales > Adoxaceae > Sambucus > Sambucus nigra. The sequence continues at coordinate 455,453,227 of OX422209.1, read as the reverse complement.
GGGACCAATGTAACTTGTAGGAACTGACCGTGTAGTCTCGAGTCTCCCAGTTTGAGAGTCTGGCGATTATTTACAAAAATCACACTTAAACATGAAAACGTGCCGTTAAAGGGTGAAAATCCGAACCAGCCCCCAAACGACCCTGTAGGAGGCACGAACACCTCGCACGGGACCAATGTAACTTATTGGAATTGACCGCGTAGCCCCGAGTCTCCTAGTTTGAGAGTATGATGATAATTTGCAAAACTCACAGTTAGACTTGAAAACAGGCCGTTAAAGGGTCAAAACCCGAACCAGCACCCATACGACCCCATAGGAGGCACGAACACCTCGCACGGGTCCAATGAAACTTGTAGGAACTGATTGCGTTGTCTCAGGTCTACCGGTTTGAGAGTATGACGATAATATGCCAAAATCACACTTAGACTTGAAAATAGGTCGTTAAAGGGTGAAAACCCGAACTAGCCCCCATATGACCCTATAGGAGGCACGAACACCTCGCACGGGACCAATGTAACTTGTAGTAATTGACCGTGTAGTCTCGGGTCTTCCGATTTGAGAGTATGATGATAATTTGCCAAAATCACACTTAGACTTGAACACAGGACCTTAAAGGGTGAAAACCCGAATCAGCCCCCAAACGACCCTCTAGAAGGGACGAACACCTCGCACGGGAATAATGTAACTTGTAGGAACTGACCGCGAAGTCCCGAGTCTCCCGGTTTGAGAGTATGATGATGATTTGACAAAATCACACTTAGACTTGAAAAAAGGCCATTAAAGGGTGAAACCATGAACCAGGCCCCAAACGACCCTGTAGGGGGCACGAACACCTCGTACGGGACCAATGTAACTTGTAGGAACTGATCGCGTAGTTTCGGATCTCCCGGTTTGAGAGTATGGCGATAATTTGCCAAAATCACACTTAGACTTGAAAACTGGCCGTTAAAGTTTGAAAACCCGAACTATCCCCCAAACGACCCCGTAGGAGGCACGAACACCTCGCACGGGACCAATGCAACTAGTAGGAACTGACCGCGTTGTCTCGTGTTTCCCGATTTGAGAGTATGAAGATAATTTTCCAAAATCACACTTAGACTTGAAAAATGGCCGTTAAATTGTGAAAACCCGAACCAGCCCCCAAACGACCCCGTAGGATTTACGACCACCTCGCACGGGACCCATGTAACTTGTAGGTACTGATCGCGTAGTCCCGGGTCTCTCGATTTGAGAGTATGATGATAATTTGCCAAAATCACACTTAGACGTGAAAACTCATCGTTAAAGGGTGAAAACACGAACCAACCCCCAAACGCCCCCGTTGGAGACACGAACACCTCGCACGGGACCAATGTAACTTGTAGGAACTAATCGCGTAGTCCCGGGTATCCGGGTATGAGTGTATGACGATAATTTGCCAAAAATCACACTTAGAGTTGAAAACAGGCCGTTAAAGGATGAAAACCCGAACCAGCCCCCAAACGACCTTGTAGGAGGCACGAACACCTCGCACGGAACCAATGTAACTTTTAGGAACTGACCGCGTAGTCCGGGGTCTCCTGATTTGAGAGTATGATGATAATTTGCCAAAATCACACTTAGACTTGAAAACCGGCCGTTAAAGGGTGAAAACACAAACCAGCACCCAAACGACCTCGTAGGAGGCACGAAAACCTCGCACGGGACCACTGTAACTTGTACTAACTGACCGCGTAGTCCCGGGTCTCCTGGTTTGAGAGTATGATGATAATTTGCCAAATCACACTTAGACTTGAAACTTGTCGTTAAAGGGTGAAAACTCGAACCAACCCCCAAATGACCCCGTAGGAGTCAGGAAAACCTCGCACGGGACTAATGTAACTTGTAGGAACTGACCGCGTAGTCCCGGGTCTCCCGATTTGAGAGTATGACGATAATTTGCCAAAATCACACTTAGACTCGAAAACAGGCCGTTAAAGGGTGAAAACACGACCCACCTCCAAACGACCCCGTAGGGGGCACGAACACCTCGCACGGGACCAATGTAACTTGTAGGAACTGATCGCGTAGTTTCGGATCTCCCGATTTGAGAGTATGATGATAATTTGCCAAAATCACACTTAAACTTGAACACAGGCCCTTAAAGGGTGAAAACCCGAATCAGCCCCCAAACGACCCTCTAGAAGGGACGAACACCTTGCACGGGAATAATGTAACTTGTAGGAACTGACCGCGAAGTCCCGAGTCTCCCGGTTTGAGAGTATGATGATGATTTGACAAAATCACACTTAGACTTGAAAAAAGGCCATTAAAGGGTGAAACCATGAACCGGTCCCCAAACGACCCTGTAGGGGGCACGAACACCTCGCACGGGACCAATGTAACTTGTAGGAACTGATCGCGTAGTTTCGGATCTCCTGATTTGAGAGTATGGCGATAATTTGCCAAAATCACACTTAGACTTGAAAACTGGTCGTTAAAGTTTGAAAACCCGAACTATCCCCCAAACGACCCCGTAGGAGGCACGAACACCTCGCACGGGACCAATGCAACTAATAGGAACTGACCGCGTAGTCTCGGGTCTCCCAATTTGAGAGTATGAAGATAATTTTCCAAAATCACACTTAGACTTGAAAACTGGCCGTTAAATTGTGAAAACCCGAGCCAGCCCCCAAACGACCCCGTAGGATTTACGACCACCTCGCACGGGACCAATGTAACTTGTAAGTACTGATCGCGTAGTCCCGGGTCTCTCGATTTGAGAGTATGATGATAATTTGCCAAAATCACACTTAGACTTGAAAACTCATCGTTAAAGGGTGAAAACACGAACCAACCCCCAAACGCCCCCGTTGGAGACACGAACACCTCGCACGGGACCAATGTAACTTGTAGGAACTAATCGCATAGTCCCGGGAATCCGGGTATGAGTGTATGACGATAATTTGCCAAAATCACACTTAGAGTTGAAAACCGGCCGTTAAAGGCTGAAAACCCGAACCAGCCCCCAAACGACCTCGTAGGAGGCACGAACACCTCGCACGGGACCAATGTAACTTGTAGGAACTGACCGCGTAGTCCCGGGTATCCCGGTTTGAGAGTATGATGATAATTTGCCAAAATCACACTTAGACTTGAAAACTGGTCGTTAAAGGGTGAAAACACGAACCATTCCCCAAACGACCCCGTTGGAGGCACACACATCTCACACGGGACCAGTGTAACATCTACGAACTGACCGCATAGTCCCGGGTCTGTCGGTTTGAGAGTATGACAATAATTTTCCAATATCTCATTTAGACTTGAAAACAGACCGTTAAAGGGAGAAAACACGAACCAGCCCCCAAACGACCTTGTAAGCGGCACGAACCCCTCGCACGGGACCAATGTAACTTGTAGGAACTGACCGCATAGTCATGGGTCTCCCAATTTGAGAGTATGACGATAATTTCCCAAAATGATACTTAGACTTGAAAACAGGCCGTTCAAGGGTGAAAACACGAACCAACGAACAAACGACCTCGTAGGAGGCATGAACACCTCGCACGGGACCAATGAAATTTATACTAATTAACCGCGTAGTCCCGGGTCTCTTGATTTGAAAGTATAATGATAATTTGCCAAAATCACACTTAGACTTGAAAACTGGTCGTTAAAGGGTGAAAACATGAACCAGCCCCCAAACGACACCATTGGAGGCACGAACAACTCGCACGTGACCAACGTAACTTGTAGGAACTGACCGCGTAGTCCCGAGTATCCGAGTTTGAGAGTATGACGATAATTTGCCAAAATCACACTTAGACTTGAAAACAGGCCATTAAAGGGTGAAAACACGAACTAGCCCCCAAACGACCTTGTAGGAGGCACGAACACCTCGCACGGGACCAATGTAACTTGTGGGAACTAACCGCGTAGTCCGGGGTCTCCCGATTTGAGAGTATGACGATAATTTGCCAAAATCACAATTACACTTGAAAATCGGTGGTTAAAGGGTGAAAACACAAACCAGACCCAAACGACCTCGTAGGAGGCACGAAAACCTCGCACCGAACCACTGTAACTTGTACGAACTGAATGCATAGTCCCGGGTCTCCCGGTTTGAGAGTATGACGATAATTTGCCAAAATCGCACTTTGACTTGAAAACTGGTCGTTAAAGGGTGAAAACCCGAACCAGCCACCAAATGACCCCGTAGGAGTCATGAACACCTCGCACGGGACCAATGTAACTTGTAGGCGCTGACCGCGTAGTCCCGGGTCTCCTTATTTGAGAGTATGATGATAATTTTCCAAAATCACACTTAGACTTGAACATAGGTCGTTAATGGGTGAAAACACGAACCAACCCCCAATCGACACCGTAGGGGGCACGGACACCTCGTACGGGACCAATGTAACTTGTAGGAACTGATCGCGTAGTCTCGGGTCTCCCGGTTTGAGAGTCTGGCGATTATTTGCAAAAATCACACTTAGACTTGAAAACAGGCCGTTAAAGGGTGAAAACACGAACCAACCCCCAAACGACCCCGTAGGTGGCACGAACACCTCTCATGGGACCAATGTACCTTGTAGGAACTGACCGCGTAGTCCCGGGTCTCCCGATTTGAGAGTATGACGATAATTTGCAAAAATCACACTTAGACTTGAGCACAGGCCGTTAAAGGGTGAAAACACGAACCAACCCTCAAACGACCCCGTAGGTGGCACGAACACCTCTCATGGGACCAATGTAACTTGTAGGATCAGACCATGTAGTCCCGGGTCTCCCACTTTGAGAGTCTGGCGATTATTTGGAAAATTCACACTGAGACTTGAAAACAGGCCGTTAAAGGGTAAAAACCCGAACCAGCATCCAAACGGCGCCGTATGAGGCACGAACACCTCACACGGGAGCAATGTAACTTTTAGGAACTGACCGCATAGTCCGGGGTCTCCCGATTTGAGAGTACGATGATAATTTGCCAAAATCACACTTAGACTTAAAAACAGGCCGTAAAAGGTTGAAAACACGAACCAGCCCCCAAAGGACCTTGTTGGAGGCACGAACACCACGCACGGAACCAATGTAACTAGTACGAACTGAACGCATAGTCTCGGGTTCCCGATTTTAGAGTATGATGATAATTTGCAAAAATCACATTTAGACTTGAAAACAAGTCGTTAAAGGGTGATAACACGAACCAGCCCCCAAACGACCCCGTTGGAGGCACGAACGCCTCGCAAAGGACCATTGTAACTTGTAGGAACTGAACGTGTAGTCCCGGGTCTCCCAGTTTGAGAGTATGAGGATAATTTTCCAAAATCACACTTAGACATGAAAACTAGCCGTTAAAGGGTGAAAACCTGAACCAGCCCCCAAACGACACCGTTGGAGAAACGAACACCTCGTATGTGACCAATGTAACTTGTAAGAACTGATCGCGTAGTCCCGGGTCTCCTGGATTGAGTGAATGATTATAATTAGCCAAAATCACACTTAGACATGCAAATTGGGCTTTAAAGGGTGAAAACACGAACCAGTCCCCAAAAGACCCCGTAGAAGTCACGAAAACCTCACACGGAACCAATGTAACTTGTAGGAACTGACCCCCTAGTCCAGCATCTCCCGAATTGAGAGTATGATGATAATTTGCCAAAATCACACTATGCTTGAAAACAGGCCGTTAAAGAATGCAAACCCGAACCAGCCTCAAAACGACCCCGTAGGAGGCACGAACACCTCGCACGGGACCAAGGTAACTTTTAGGAATTGACCGCGTAGTCTCGGGTCTCCCGGTTTGATAGTACGACGATAATTTTCCAAAATCGCACTTAGACTTGAAAACATGCCGTAAATGGTTGAAAACACGAACCAACCACCAAACGACCCTGTTGGAGGCACGAACACCACGCACGGGACCAATGTAACTAGTACGAACTGAACGCATAGTCTCAGGTTCCCAGTTTTAGAGTATGATGATAATTTGCAAAAATCACATTTTGACTTGAAAACAAGCCGTTAAAGGGTGAAAACACGAACCAGCCCCCAAACGACCCCGTTGGAGGCACGAACGCCTCTCACGGAACCAATGTAACTTGTAGGAACTGACCGTGTAGTCCCGGGTCTACTAGTTTGTAGACATGAAAACTGGCCGTTAAAGGGTGGAAACTTGAACCAGCCCCCTAACGACATCGTTGGAGAAACGAACACCTCGCACGGGACCAATGTAACTTGTAGGAACTAATCGCGTAGTCCCGGGTCTCCCGGATTGAGTGAATGATGATAATTAGCAAAAATCACACTTTGACTTGAAAACCGGCCATTAAGGGGTGAAAACACGAACCCGCGCCCAAACGACCTCGTAAGAGGCACGAACACCTCGTACGGGACCAATGTAACTTGTACGAACTGACCGCGTAGTCCTGGGACTCCCGATTTGAGAGTATGATGATAATTTGCCAAAATCACACTTAGACTTGAAAACTGGGTTTTAAAGGGTGAAAACATGAACCAGTCCCCAAAAGACCACGTAGAAGGCACGAACACCTCACAGGGGACCAATGCAACTTGTAGGAACTGACCGCGTAGTCCAGCATCTCCCGGATTGAGAGTATGACGATAATTTGCCAAAATCACACTAGGCTTGAAAACAGGCCGTTAAAGAGTGAAAACCCGAACCAGCCTCAAAACGACCCCGTAGGAGGCACGAACACCTCGCACGGGACCAATGTAACTTTTAGGAATTGACCGCGTAGTCTCGGGTCTCCCGGTTTGATAGTACGACGATAATTTTCTAAAATCACACTTAGACTTGAAAACAGGCCGTAAATGGTTGAAAACACGAACCAGCCACCAAACGACCCTGTTGGAGGCACGAACACCTCGCACGGGACCAATGTAACTAGTATGAACTGACCGCATAGTCTCAGGTTCCCGGTTTTAAAGTATGATGATAATTTTCCAAAATCACACTTAGACATGAAAATTGGCCGTTAAAGGGTGAAAACCTGAACCAGCCCCCAAGCAACACCGTTGGAGAAACGAACACCTCGCATGGGACTAATGTAACTTTTAGGAACTGATCGCGTAGTCCCGGGTCTCCCGGATTGAGTGAATGATGATAATTTTCCAAAATCACACTTAGACTTGAAAACTGGGCTTTAAAGGGTGAAAACATGAACCAGTCCCCAAAAGACCACGTAGAAGGCACGAACACCTCACATGGGACCAATGCAACTTGTAGGAACTGACCGCGTAGTCTAGCATCTCCCGGATTGAGAGTATGACGATAATTTGCCAAAATCACACTAGGCTTGAAAACAGGCCGTTAAAGAGTGAAAACTCGAACCAGCCTCAAAACGACCCCGTAGGAGGCACGAACACCTCGCAGGGGACCAATGTAACTTTTAGAAATTGACCACGTAGTCTCGGGTCTCCCGATTCGAAAGAACGACGATAATTTTCCAAAATAACACTTAGACTTGAAAATAGGCCGTAAAAGGTTGAAAACACGAACCAGCCCCAAAACGACCCTGTTAGAGGCAGGAACACCTCGCACAGGACCAATGTAACTAGTACGAACTGAACGCATAGTCTCGGGTTCCCGATTTTAGAGTATGATGATAATTTGCAAAAATCACATTTAGACTTGAAAACAACTCGTTAAAGGGTGAAAACACGAACCAGCCCCCAAACGACCCCGTTGGAGGCACGAACGCCTCGCACGGGACCAATGTAACTTGTAGGAACTGACCGTGTAGTCCCGGGTCTCCCAGTTTGAGAGTATGAGGATAATTTTCCAAAATCACACATAGACTTGAGAAGTAGTCGTTAAAGGGTGAAAACCCGAACTAGCCCCCAAACCACCCGGTAGGAGGCACGAACACCTTGCACGGGACGAATGTAACTTGTAGGAACAGACCGCGTAGTCCCGGGTATCCCAATTTGAGAGTATGAGGATAATTTGCCAAAATCACGCATAGACTTGAAAACTAGTCGTTAAAGGGTGAAAACCCGAACTAGCCCCCAAACGACCCCGTAGGAGGCACGAACACCTCGTACGGGACCAATGTAACTTGTAGGAACTGACCGCGTAGTCCCGGGTCTCCCGGTTTGAGAGTATGACGACAATTTGAAAAAATCACACTTTGACTAGAAAATAAGCCGTTAAATGTGAAAACCTGAACCAGGCCCCAAACAACCCCGTAGGTGGCACGAACACCTCGAACGGGACCAATGTAACTTGTAGGAACTGACCGTGTAGCCCCAGGTCTCCCGATTTGAGAGTATTTTGATAATTTGTAAAAAGCACGCTTAGACATAAAAATTGGCCGTTAAAGGGTGAAAACCTGAACCAGGCCCCAAACGACCCCGTAGGAGGGACGAACACCTCGCACGGGACTAATGTAACTTGTTGGAACTGACCGCGTAGTCCCGGGTCTCCCGATTTGAAAGTATGATGATAATTTTCGAAAATCACACTTAGACCTGAAAACTGGCTGTTAAAGGGTGAAAACCTGAACTAGCCCCCAAACGACACCGTTGGAGAAACGAACACCTCACACAAGACCAATGAAACTTGTTGGAACTGATCGCGTAGTCCTGGGTCTCCCGGATTGAGTGAATGATGATAATTTGCCAAAATCACACTTAGACTTGAAAACTGGGCTTTAAAGGGTGAAAACACGAAACAGTCTCCAAAAGACCCCGTAGAAGGCACGAACACCTCACACGGGACCAATGTAACTTGTAGGAACTGACCGCGTAGTCCAGAATCTCCCGGATTGAAAGTATGACGATAATTTGACAAAATCAAATTAGGCTTGAAAACAGGCCGTTAAAGAGTGAAAACTCGAACCAGCCTCAAAACGACCCCGTAGGAGGCACGAACACCTCGCACGGGACCAATGTAACTTTTAGGAATTGGTCGCGTAGTCTCGGGTCTCCCGATTTGATAGTACGATGATAATTTTCCAAAATCACACTTAGACATGAAAACAGGCCGTTAAAGGGTGAAAACACGAACAAGCACCCAAACGACCCCGTTGGAGGCACGAACACCTCGCACGGGACCAATGTAACTAGTACGAACTGACCGCGTAGTTTCGAGTTCCCGATAAGAGAGTATGACAATAATTTTCCAAAATCACAGTTAGACTTGAAAAGAGGCCGTTAAAGGGTGAAAACACTAACCAACCCCCAAACGACCCTGTAGGTGGGACGAACACCTCGTACAGGACCAATGTAACTTGTAGGAACTGACCGCGTAGTCCCAGGTCTCCCGTCTTGAGAGTATGACGATAATTTTCCAAAATCACAGTTAGACTCGAAAACTGGCCGTTAAAGGGTGAAAACACGAACTAGCCCCCAAACGACCCCATTGGAGGCACGAACACCTCGCACGAGACCAATGTAACTTGGAGGAACTGACTGCGTAGTCCCGGGTCTCCCAGTTTGAGAGTATGACGATAATTTTCCAAAATCACACTGAGACTTGAAAAAAGGTCGTTAAATGGTGAAAACACGAACCAACCCCCAAACGACCATGTAAGAGGCACGAACACGTCGCACGGGACCAATGTAACTTGTTGGAATTGTCCGCGTAGCCCGGGTCTCCTGGTTTGTGAGTATGATGATAATTTGCAAGAATCACACTTAGACTTGAAAATAGGCCGTTAACGGGTGAAAACCCGAACCAACCCCCAAACGACCCCGTAGGAGGCATGAACACCTCGAACGGGACCAATGTAACTTGTAGGAACATACCGCTCAGTCCAGGGTCTCTCGATTTCAGAGTATGATGATAATTTGTAAAAATCACACTTTGACTGCAAAACAAGCCGTTAATGGGTGAAAACCCGAACCAACCCCCAAACAACCCTGTAGAAGGCATGAACACCTCGAATGGGACCAATGTAACTCGTAGGAACTGACCGCGTAGTCCCAGGTCTCTCGACTTGAGAGTATGACTATAATTTGAGAAAATCACACTTAGACATGAAAACAAGACGTTAAAGGGTGAAAGCCTGAACCAGACCACAAATGACCCTGTACGAGGCATAAACACCTCGCACGGGACCAATGTAACTTGTAAGAACTGATCGCGTAGTCCCGAGTCTACCGGTGTGAGAGTATGATGATAATTTGCCAAAATCACACTTAGATTAGAAAACTGGCGGTTAAATGGTGAAAATCCGAACCGTCCCCCAAACGACCCCCTTCGAGGCAAGAACACCTCGCACGGGACCAATGTAACTTGTAGAAACTGATCGCGCAGTCCCGGGTCTCAAAGTTTGAGAGTATGACGATAATTTGCCAAAATCATACTTAGACTTGAAAATAGGTCGTTAAAGTGTGAAAACCCGAACCCGCCAGCAAACGACCCCGTAGGAGGCACGAACACCTCGCAAGGGACCAATGTAACTTGTAGGAACTGACCACGTAGTCCCAGGTCTATCGATTTGAGAGTATGACGATAATTTGCAAAAATCACACTTAGACTTGGAAACAGTCCGTTAAAGGGTGAAAACTCAAACCGACCCCCAAACGACCCCGTAGGAGGCACGAACACCTCGCACGGGACCAATGTAACTTGTAGGAGCTGATCGCATAGTCCAGGGTCTCCCGATTTGAGAGTATGATGATAATTTGCAAAAATCACACTTAGACTTAAAAAAAGGCCGTTAAATGGTGATACTCGAACCAGCCCCCAAACGACACGGTAGGAGGCACGAATACCTCGCACGGGACCAATGTAACTTGTAGGAACTGACCGCCTTGATCCGGATCTCCCAGTTCGAGAGTATGACGATAATTTGCCAAAATCACAATTAGACTTGAAAACATGCCGTTAAAGGGTTAAAACCCGAAGTAGCCCCCAAACGACCCCGTAGGAGGCACGAACACCTCGCACGGGACCAACGTAACTAGTTGGAACTGACCGCGTAGTCTGGTGTCTCCCGATTTGAGAGTATGAAGATAATTTTCCAAAATCACACTTGGACTTGAAAACTGGCCGTTAAAGGGCAAAAACCCGAATTAACCCCCAAACGATCCCGTAGGAGGCACGAACACCTCACACGGTACCAATGTAACTTGTAATAACTGACCGCATAGTCTCGGGTCTCTCGGGTAGAGAGTACGATGATAGTTTGCCAAAATCACACTTAGACTTGAAAACAGGCAGTTAAAGGGTGAAAACACGAACCATCACCCATATGACCCCGTTGGAAGCACGAACACCTCGCACGGGACCATTGCAACTAGTACGAACTGATCGCGTAGTCTCGGGTTCCCGGTTTGAGAGTATGATGATAATTTGCCAAAATCACATTTAGACTTGAAAATAGGCCGTTAAAGGGTGAAAACATGAACCAGCCCGCAAATGACCCTGTAGACGACACGAACACCTCGCACGGGACCAATGTAAGTTGTAGGAACTGACCGCGTAGTCCCACGTCTCCCGGATTGAGAGTGTGATAATAATTTCCCAAAATCACACTAGACTTGAAAACAGGCCGTTAAAGGGAGAAAACCCGAGCCAGCCTCGAAACGACCCCGTAGGAGGCACGAACACCTCGCACGGGACTAATGTAACTTGTAGGAACTGACCGTATAGTCCCGGGTCTCCCAGTTTGATAATACGATGTTAATTTTCCAAAATCACACTTCGACTTGAAAACAGGCCGTTAAAGGGTGAAAACACGAACCAACCCCCAAACGACTCCGTTGGAGGCACGAACACCTCGCACGAGACCAATGTAACTAGTACGAACTGGCCGCGTAGTCTCGGGTTCCCGATTTGAGAGTATGGCGATAATTTGTAAAAATCACACTTAGACTTGAAAACAGGCCGTTAAAGGGTGAAAACCCAAACCTGCCCCCAAACGATCCCGTAGGAGGCACAAACACCTCGCACGGGACCAATGTGAATTCTGGAATTGACCGCGTAGTCCCGGGTCTCTCGCTTTGAGAGTATGATGTTAATTTGCCAAAATCACACTTAGACTTGAAAACAGGCCGTTAAAGGGTGAAAACTCGAACAAGCCCCCAAACGACCCCATAGGAGGCACGAACACCTCGTACGGGACCAATGTAACTTGCTGGAACTGATCATGTAGTCCCAGGACTCCTGGTTTGAGAGTATGATGATAATTTGCAAAAATCACACTTAGACTTAAAAACAGGCTGTTAAAGCATGAAAACTCAAACCAACCCCCAACCGACCCCGAAGGAGGCACAAACACCTCGCACGGGAGCAATGTAACTTGTAGGAAGTGATCGCGTAGTCCAGGGTCTCCCGATTTTAGAGTATGACGATAAATTGCAAAAATCACACTTAGAATGGAAAAAAGGCCGTTAAAGGGTTAAAACTCGAACCAGCCCCCAAATGACCCGGTAGGAGGCACGAACACCTCGCACGGGACCAATGTAATTTGTAGGAACTGGATGCCTAGTCCCAGATCTCCCAGTTCGAGAGTATGACGATAATTTGTAAAAATCACAATTAGACTTGAAAACATGCCGTTAAAGGTTTAAAGCTCAAACCAGTCCCCAAACGACCCCGTAGGAGGCACGAACACCTCGCACGGGACCAATGTAACTTGTTGGAACTGCTCGTGTAGTCTCGGGTCTCCCAGTTTGAGAGTATGACGATAATTTGTAAACATCACACTTAGACTTGAAAATAGCCAATTTAAGGGTGAAAACTCAAACCAGCCCCCAAACAACCCCGTAGGAGGAATGAACACCTCACACGGGACCAATTTAACTTAAGGTATTTGATTGCGTAGTCCCGAGTCTCCCGGTTTGAGAGTATGATGATAATCTGCAAAAATCACACTTTGACTTGAAAAAAGACCGTCAAAGGGTCAAAACCCGAACCAGCCCCCAAACGACCCGGTAGGAACACGAACACCTCCCACGGGACCAATGTAACTTATAAGAACTGACTGCACAGTCCCGAGTCTCCCAGTTTGCGAGTACAATGATAATTTGCCAAAATCACACTTAGACTTAAAAACAGGCCGTTAAAGGGTGAAAACACGAACCAGCCCCCAAACGACCCTGTTGGAAACACGAACACCTCGGACGGGACCAATGTAACTAGTGTGAACTGATCGCATAGTCTTGGGTTCTCGGTTTGAGAGTATGATGATAATTTGCCAAAATCACATTTAGACTCGAAAACAGGCCGTTAAAGGGTGAAAACACGAACCAACACCCAAATGACCCCGTAGGATGCACGAACACATCGCACAGGACCAATGTAACTTGTACGAACTGATCGCATAGTCCCGGGTCTCCCAGTTTGAGAGTATGATGCTAATTTGTTAAAATCACACTTAGACTTGAAAACTGGCTGTTAAAGGGTGAAAACCCAAACTAGCCCCCAAATGACCCCGTAGGAGCACGAACACCTCGTACGAGACCAATGTAACTTGTAGGAACTGACTGCGTAGTCTCGGGTCTCCCGCTTTGAGAGTATGATGATAACTTTCCAAAATCACACTTAGACTTGAAAAAAGGTCGTTAAAGGGTGAAACCAAGAACCAGCCCCCAAACGACCCGGTAGGAGGCACGAACACCTCGCACGGGACCAATGTAACTTGTAGGAACTGACCGCGTAGTCTCGTGTCTCCCGGTTTGAGAGTATGACGACAATTTGCCAAAATCACACTTAGACTTGAAAATTTGCCATTAAACGGTGAAAACCCGAACCAACCCCCAAATGACCCAGTAAGAGGCACGAACACCTCACACGGGACCAATGCAACTTGTAGGAACTGGTCGCCTAGTCATGGAGCTCCCGGTTCGAGAGTATGACGATAATTTGTAAAAATCACAATTAGACTTGAAAACATGTCGTTAAAGGGTTAAATCTCAAATCAGTCCCCAAACGACCCCGTAGGAGGCACGAACACCTCGCACGAGACCAATGTAACTTGTTGGAACTACTTGCGTAGTTTCGGGCCTCTCGGATTGAGAGTATGATGATAATTTGTCAAAATCACACTTAGACTTGAAAACAGCCTGTTAAAGGGTGAAAACTCAAACCAGCCCCCAAACGACCCCATAGGAGGAATGAACACCTCACACGGGACCAATTTAACTTAAAGGATTTGATCACGGAGTCCCGAGTCTCCAGGTTTGAGAGTAAGATGATAATCTGTAAAAATCACACTTCAACTTGAAAACAGACCGTCAAAGGGTCAAAACCCGAACCAGATCCCAAATGGCCCGGTAGGAACACGAACACCTCGCACGGGACCAATGTAACTTATAAGAACTGACTGCACAGTCCCGGGTCTCCCGGTTTGAGAGTACGACGATAATTTGCCAAAATCACAGTTAGACTTGAAAACAGGCCGTTAAAGGGTGAAAACACGAACGTGCCCCCAAACGACCAGGTTGGAAACACGAACACCTCTCACGGGACCAATGTAACTAGTGCGCACTGACCGCATAGTCTCGGGTTGCCGGTTTGAGAGTGTGATGATAATTTCAAAAAATCACATTTAGATTTAAAAATAGGCCGTTAAAGGGTGAAAACAAGAACCAGCCACCAAATGACCCCGTAGGAGGTACGGACACCTCGCATAGGACCAATGCAACTTGAACGAACTGATCGCGTAGTCCCGGGTCTCCCAGTTTGAGAGTATTGCGATAATTTGTTAAAATCACACTTAGACTTGAAAACTGGTCGTTAAAGGGTGAAAACGCAACCTTGACCCCAAATGACCCCATAGGAGCACGAACACCACGCACGGGACCAATGTAACTTGTAGGAATTGATCGCGTAGTCTCGGGTCTCCCGCCTTGAGAGTATAACGATAATTTGCAAAAATCACACTTAGACTTGAAAAAAGGACGTTAAAGTGTGAAACCACGAACCAGCCCCCAAACGACCCCGTAGGAGGCACGAACACCTCGCACAGGACCAATGTAACTTGTTGGAACTGACCGCGTAGTCCCGGGTCTCCCAACTCGAGAGTATGATGATAATTTGCTAAAATCACACTTAGACTTGAAAATAAGATGTTAAATGGTGAAAATAAGAACCAGGCCCCAAACGACCCCGTAGGAGGCACGAACACCTCGGACGGGACCAATGTAACTTGTAGGAACTAACCGCGCAGTACCGGGTCTCCCGGCTTGACATTATGACGATAATTTTCCAAAATCACACTTACGCAGGAAAACAGGCCGTTAAAGGGTGAAAACCCGAATCAGTCCCCAAACGACCCCGTTGGAGGCACGAACACCTCGCACGGGACCAATGTAACTTGTTGGAACTCACCGCGTAGTCCCAGGTCTCCCGGTTTGAGAGTATGATGATAATTTGCCAAAATCACATTTAGACTTGAAAACTAGCCGTTAAAGGGTGAAAACATGAACCAACCCCGAAACGTCCCCGTAGGAGGCACGAACACCTCGCACGGGACCAATGTAAATAGTATGAACTGATCGCGTAGTCCCGGGTCTTCCGGTTTGAGAGTATGATGATAATTTTGCCAAAATCACACTTAGTCTTGAAAATAAGCCGTTAAAGGGTGAAAACACGAACCAGCCCCCAAACGACCTCGTAGGAGGCACGAACACCTCGTACGGGACCAATGTAACTTATAGGAACTAATCGCGTAGTCCTGGGTATCCGGGCATGAGAGTACGATGATAATTTGCCAAAATCACACTTATACTTGAAAATAGGCCGTTAAAGGGTGAAAACCCAAAACCAGCCACCAAACGACCCCATAGGAGGCACGAACACCTCGCACGGGACCAATGTAACTTGAAGGAACTGATCGCGTAGTTCCGGGTCTCCCGAATTGAGTGTATGATGATAATTTGCCAAAATCACACTTAGACTTGAAAACTGGCCGTTAAAGGGTGAAAACCCGAAGCAGCCCCCAAACGACCCCGTTAGAGGCACGAACACCTCGCACGGAACCAGTGTAACTTGTAGGAACTGACCGCATTGTCACGGGTCTCGCGGCTTGAGAGTATGATGATAATTTGCCAAAATCACACTTATACTTGAAAATATGCCGTTAAAGGGTGAAAACCCAAAACCAGCCACCAAACGACCCCATAGGAGGCACGAACACCTCGCACGGGACCAATGTAACTTGTAGGAACTGACCACGTAGTCCCGGGTCTCCCGGTTTGAGAGTATGACGATAATCTGCCAAAATCACACTTAGGCATGAAAACTGGCCGTTAAAGGGTGAAAACCAAAACCAGCACCCAAATGACCCCGCTGGGGGCACGAACACGTCGCACGGGACCAATGAAACTTGTAGGAACTGACTGCGTAGTTCGGGGTCTCTCGGTTTGAGAGTACGGTGATAATTTGACAAAATCACAATTAAACTTGAAAACTATCCGTTAAAGGGTGAAAACTCAAACAAATCCCCTAACTACCCCGTAGAAGGCACGAACACCTCACACAGGGCCAACGTAACTTGTAGGAACTGACCGCGTAGTCCCAGGGCTCACGAATTGAGAGTATGAAGACAATTTGCCAAAATCACACTAGATTTGAAAATAGGCCGTTAAAGGGTGAAAACCCGAACCAGCCTCCAAATGACGCCGTAAGAGGCATGAACACCTCGCACGGGAGCAATGTAACTTTTAGGAACTGACCGCATAGTCCGGGGTCTCCCGATTTGAGAGTAGGATGATAATTTGCCAAAATCACACTTAGACTTGAAAACAGGCCGTAAAAGGTTGAAAACACGAACCAATCCCCAAACGACCCTGTTGGAGGCACAAACACCTCGCACGGGACCAATGTAACTAGTAAGAACTGAACGCATAGTCTCGGGTTCCCGATTTTAGAGTATGATAATAATTTGCAAAAATCACATTTAGACTTGAAAACAAGCCGTTAAAGGGTGAAAACACGAACCAGCCCCAATACGACCCCGTTGGAGGCACGAACGCCTCGCACGGGACCAATGTAACTTGTAGGAACTGACCGTGTAGTCTCGGGTCTCCCAGTTTGAGAGTATGATGATAATTTGCCAAAATCACACGTAGACTTGAAAACTAGTCGTTAAAGGGTGAAAACCCGAACTAGCCCCCAAACGACCCCGTAGGAGCATCAACACCTCGTACGGGACCAATGTAACTTGTAGGAACTGACCGCGTAGTCTCGGGTCTCCCGGTTTGAGAGTATGACGAAAATTTGCCAAAAGCACACTTAGGCTTGAAAACTGGCCTATAAAGGGTGAAAGCCCGAACTAGCCCCCAAATGACCCCGTAGGAGGCACTAACACCTCGCACGGGACCAATGTAACTTGTAGGAACTGACCGCGTAGTCCCGGGTCTCTCGTTTTGAGTGTATGATGATAATTTGAAAAAATCACACTTTAACTAAAAAACAAGCCGTTAAAGGGTGAAAACCTGAACCAGCCCCCAAACAACCCCGTAGGAGGCTTGAACACCTCGAACGGGACGAATGTAACTTGTAGGAACTGACCGTGAAGTCCCGAGTCTCTCGGCTTGAGAGTATGATGATAATTTGCTAAAATCACACTTAGACTTGAAAACAGGAAATTAAAGGGTGAAAACCCGAACCAGGCCACAAATGACCCCGTAGGAGGGACGAACACCTCGCACGGGACTAATGGAACTTGTAGTGACTGACCGCGTAGTTCCGGATCTCCCGGTTTGAGAGTATGATGATAATTTTCCAAAATCACACTTAGACATGAAAACTGGCCGTTAAGGGGTGAAAACCTGAACCAGCCCCCAAACGGCACCGTTGGAGAAACCAACACCTCGCACGGGACTAATGTAACTTGTAGGGACTGATCGCGTAGTCCCGGGTCTCCCAGATTGAGTGAATGATGATAATTTTCAAAAATCACATTTAGACTTGAAAAGTGGGAATTAAAGGTTGAAAACACGAACCAGTCCCCAAAAGACCCCGTAGGAGGCACGAACACCTCACACGGGACCAATGTAACTTGTAGGAACTGACCGCGTAGTCCCGCATCTCCCGGATTGAAAGTATGATGATAATTTGCGAAAATCACACTAGGCTTGAAAACATGCCGTTAAAGGGTGAAAACCCGAACCAGCCTCGAAATAACCCCGTAGGAGGCACGAAAACCTCGCACGGGATCAATGTAACTTTTAGGAATTGATCACGTAGTCTCGGGTCTACCGATTTGATAGTACGACGATAATTTTCCAAAATCACATTTAGACATGAAAACAGGCCGTTAAAGGGTGAAAACATGAACAAGCACCCAAACGACCCCGTTGGAGGCACGGACACCTCGCACGGGGCCAATGTAACTAGTAAAAACTGACCGCGTAGGCTCGGGTTCCCGATAAGAGAGTATGACGATAATTTTCCAAGATCACACTTAGACTTGAAAATAGGCCGTTAAAGGGCGAAAACACGAACCAGCTCCTAAACGACCCCGTAGGTGGGGCAAACACCTCGTACAGGACCAATGTAACTTGTAGGAACTGACCGCATAGTCCCGGGTCTCCCGGCTTGAGAGTATGACAATAATTTGCCAAAATCACACTCAGACTTGAAACAAGGCCGTTAAAGGGTGAAAACACGAACCAGCCCCCAAACGACCATGTAGGAGGCACGGACACGTCGCACGTGACCAATGTAACTTGTTGGAATTGTCCGCGTAGCCCCGGGTCTCCTGGTTTATGAGTATGATGATGATTTGCAAAAATCACACTTAGACTTGAAAACAGGCCGTTAAAGGGTGAAAACCCGAACCAGGCCCCAAACGACCCCGTAGGAGGCATGAACACCTCAAACGGGACCAATGTAACTTGTAGGAACAAACCACTCAGTCCAGGGTCTCTCGATTTCAGAGTTTGATGATAATTTTCAAAAATCACACTTCGACTGGAAAACAAGCCGTTAAAGGATGAAAACCCGAACTAGCCCCCAAACAACCCGTTAGGAAGCATGAACACCTCGAACGGGACCAATGTAACTTGTGGGAACAGACAGCGTAGTCCCAGGTCTCCCGGCTTGAGTGTATGACGATAATTTGCAAAAATCACACTTAGACTTGAAAACAAGACCTTAAAGGGTGAAAGCCCAAACCAGCCCACAAACGACCCCGTAGGAGGCATAAACCCCTCGCACGGGACCAACGTAACTTGTAAGAACTGATCGCGTAGTCCCGGGTCTCCCGGTGTGAGAGTATGATGATAATTTGCCAAAATCACACTTAGACTTGGAAACTGGCCGTTAAAGGGTGAAAACTCAAACTAGCCCCCAAACGACCCGGTAGGAGGCACGAACACCTCGTACGGGACCAATGTAGCTTGTAGGAACTGACCACCTAGTCCCGAATCTCCCGGTTCGAGAGTATGACGATAATTTGTAAAAATCACAATTAGACTTGAAAACATGTCGTTAAAGGGTTAAATCTCAAACCAGTCACCAAATGACCCCGTAGGAGGCACGAACACCGCGCACGGGACCAATGTAATTTGTTCGAACTTATCGCGTAGTCCCATGTCTCCCAATTTGACAGTATGATGATCATTTGTAAAAATCACACTTATGCCGGAAAATTGACCGTTAAAGGGTGAAAACACGAACCAGCCCCCAAACGACCCCGTTGGAGGCACGAACACCTCGCACGAGACCAATGTAACTTGTTGGAACTAACCGCGTAGTCCCGGGTCTCCCGATTTGAGAGTATAACGATAATTTGCAAAAATCACACTTAGACTTGAAAACTGGCCGTTAAAGGGTGAAAACCCGAACCACACCCAAACGACCTCGTAGGGGGCACGAACACCTCACACGGGACCAATGTAACTTGTAAAAACTGACCGCATAGTCTCGGGTCTCCCGGTTTGAGAGTACGATGATAATTTGCCAAAATCACATTTAGACTTGAAAACAGGCCGTTAAAGGATGAAAACATGAACCAGCCCGCAAATGACCCTTTTAGAATGCACGAACACCTCGCACGGGACCAATGTAACTTGTAGGAACTGACCGCGTAGTCCCGCGTCACCCGGATTGAGAGCGTGACGTTAATTTGTCAAAATCACACTAGACTTGAAAACAGGTCGTTAAAAGGGTGAAAACCCGAGCCAACCTCAAAATGACCACGTAAGAGGCATGAACACCTCGCACGGGACTAGTGTAACTTGAAGGAACTGACCGCGTAGTCCCGGGTCTCCCGGTTTGATAATACGATGTTAATTTTCCAAAATCACACTTAGACTTGAAAACAGGCCGTTAGAGGGTGAAAACACGAACCAACCCCCAAACGACCTCGTTGGAGGCACGAACACCTCGCACGGGAAAAATGTAACTAGTACGAACTGACCGCGTAGTCTCAGGTTCCCGATTTGAGAGTATGATGATAATTTGCCAAAATCACACTTAGACTTGAATACAGGCCGTTAAAGGGTGAAAACACGAACCAACCTCCAAATGACCCCGTAGGAGGCACGAACACCTCGTACGGGACCAATGTAAATAGTACGAACTGACCGCGTAGTACCATGTCTCACGGTTTGAGAGTATGATGATAATTTACGAAAATCATACTTAGACTTGAAAACTGGCCGTCAAAGGGTGAAAACACGAACCAGCTCCCAAACGACCCCGTAGGAGGCACGGACACCTCGCACAGGACCAATGTAACTTGTTGGAGCAGACCGCATAGTCCCGGGTCTGCCGATTTTATAGTATGATGATAATTTTCCAAAATCACACTTAGACTTGAAAACAGGCCGTTAAAGGGTGAAAACACGATCCTGCCCCCAAACGACCCCGTAGGAGGCACGAACACCTCGCACGGGACCAATGTAACTTGTTGGAACTGACAGCGTAGTCCCGGGTGTCTCAGTTTGAGAGTATGATGATAATTTTCCAAAATCACACTTAGACTTGAAACCAGGCAGTACCAGCCCCCAAACAACCGCGTAGGAGGCATGAACACCTCGAACGGGACCAATGTCACTTGTAGCAACCGACCGGGTACTCCCGGGTCTCCCGGCTTGAGAGTATTACGATAATTTGCCGAAATCACATTTAGACTTGAAAATAGGTCGTTAAAGGGTGAAAACATGAACCAGCCCCCAAACGACCCTGTAGGAAGAACGAACACCTCGCACGGGACCAATGTAACTTGTTTGAATTGACCACATAGCCCCGGGTCTCCCGCTTTGAGAGTATGACGATAATTTGCAAAAATCACACTTAGACTTGAAAACAGGTCGTTAAAGGGTGAAAAATCGAACCAGCCCCCAAACGACCCCATAGGAGGCACGAACACCTCGTACGGGACCAATGTAACTTGTAGGAACTGACCGCGTAGTCCTGAGTCTCTTGGTTTCAGAGTATGATGATAATTTGCAAAAATCACACTTTGACTGGAAAATAAGCCGTTAAAGGGTGAAAACCCGAGCCATCCCCCAAACAACCCTGTAGGAGGCATAAACACCACGAACGGGACCAATGTAACTTGTAGGAACTTACTGCCTAGTCCCGGGTCTCCCGAATTGAGAGTATGACAATAATTTGCCAAAATCACACTTAGACTTGAAAATAGGACGTTAAAGGGTGAAAACCCGAACCAACCCCCAAACGACCCCGTAGGAGGCACGAACACCTCGCACGGGACCAATGTAACTTGTAGGAACTGACCTCGTGGTCCCGGGTCTCCCGAGGAGAGAGTGTGACGATAATTTGCCAAAATCACAATTATATTAGAAAACTGGCTGTTAAAGGGTGAAAACCCGAACCAGCCCCCAAACCACCCCGTTGGACGAACGAACACCTCGCACGGGACCAATGTAACATATAGGAATTGACCGCGTATTCCAGGGTCTCTCGGTTTCAGAGTAAGATAATAATTTTCCAAAATGACACTTAGTCTTGAAAACTGGCCGTTAAAGGGTGAAATCCCGAACCAGATCCCGAACGACCCTGTTGGAGCCACGAACACTTCGCACGGGACCAAATTAATTTGTAGGAACTGACCGCGCAGTCCCAGGTCTCCCAGTTTAAGAGTATGACGATAATTTACAAAAATCACACTTAGACTTGAAAACAGGCCGTTAAAGGGTGAAAACCCGAACCAGCAAGCAAACGACCCCGTAGGAGGCACAAACACCTCGCATGGGACCAATGTAGCTTGTCGGAACTGATCGCGTAGTCCCGGGTCTCCCGATATTAGAGTATTACGATAATTTGCAAAAATCACTCTTAGACTTGAAAACAGGCCGTTAAAGGGTGAAAACCCGAACCAGCCCCCAAACGACCCCGTAGGAGGCACGAACACCTCGCACGGGACCAATGTAACTTCAGGAATTGACCGCGTAGTCCCGGGTCTCCCGCTTTGAGAGTATGACATTAATTTACCAAATTCACAGTTAGACTTGAAAACAGGCCGTTAATGGGTGAAAACTCGAACAAGCCCCCAAACGATCCCGTGGGAGACACGAGCACCTCGTATGGGACCAATGTAACTTGCTGGAACTGACCGCGTAGTCCCAGGACTCCCGGTTTGAGAGTATGACGATAATTTGCAAAAATCACATGTAGACTTAAAAACAGGCCGTTATAGGCTGAAAACTCATTCCAACCCCCAACCGACCCCGTAGGAGGCACGAACACCTCACACGGGAGTAATGTAACTTGTAGAAACTGATCGCATAGACCAGGGTCTCCCGATTTTAGAGTATGACAACAATTTGCAAAAATCAAACTTAGAATTGAAAAAAGGCTGTTAACGGGTCAAAACTCGAACCAGCCTCCAAATGACCCGGTAGGAGGCACGAACACCTCGCACGGGACCAATGTAACTTGTAGGAACTGGCCGCCTAGTCCCGGATCTCCTGGTTCGAGAGTATGAGGATAATTTGTAAAAATCACAATTAGACTTGAAAACATGCCGTTAAAGGTTTAAAGCTCAAACCAGTCCCCAAACGACCCCGTAGGAGGCACGAACACCTCGCACGGGACCAATGTAACTTGTTGGAACTGCTCGCGCAGTCTCGGGTCTCCCGGTTTGAGAGTATGACGATAATTTGTTAAAATCACACTTAGACTTGAAAACAGCCTGTTAAAGGGTGAAAACTCAAACCAGCCCCCAAACGACCCCGTAGGAGGAATGAACACCTCACACGGGACCAATTTAACTTAAAGGATTTGATCGTGTAGTCTCAAGTCTCCCAGTTTTAGAGTATGATGGTAATTTCTAAAAACACACTTCGACTTGAAAACCGACCGTCAAAGGGTAAAAACCCCAACCAGCACCCAAACGACCCAGTAGGAACACGAACACCTCGCACAGGACCAATTTATCTTGTAAGAACTGACCGCACAGTCCCGGGTCTCCCGGTTTGCGAGTACGATGATCATTTGCCAAAATCACACTTAGACTTGAAAACAGGCCGTTAAAGGGTGAAAACACGAACCAGCCCCCAAACGACCCTGTTGGAAACACGAACACCTCGCATGGGACCAATGTAACTAGTACGAACTGATCGCATAGGCTCGGGTTCCCAGTTTGAGAGTATGATGATAATTTGCCAAAATCACATTTAGACTTGAAAACAGGCCGTTAAAGGGTGAAAACCCGAACAAACCCCCAAACGACCCCGTATGAGACACGAACACCTCGATCGGGACCAATGTAACTTGTAGGAAATGACCTCGTGGTCCCGGGTCTCCCGAGGAGAGAGTGTGACGATAATTTGCCAAAATCACAATTATATTAGAAAACTGGCCGTTAAAGGGTGAAAACCCGAACCAGCCCCCAAACCACCCCGTTGGACGATTGAACACCTCGTACGGGACCAATGTAACACATAGGAACTGACCGCGTATTCCAGGGTCTCTCAATTTCAGAGTAAGACAATAATTTTCCAAAATGACACTTAGTCTTGAAAACTGGCCATTAAAGGGTGAAAACCCGAACCAGACCCCGAATGACCCTGTTGGAGCCACGAACACTTCGCACGGGACCAAATTAACTTGTAGGAACTGACCGCGCAGTCCCAAGTCTCCCAGTTTGAGAGTATGACGATAATTTACCAAAATCACACTTAGACTTGAAAACAGGCCGTTAAAGGTTGAAAACCCGAACCAGCCCCCAAACGACCCCGTAGGAGGCACGAACACCTCGCACGGGACCAATGTAACTTCTGGAATTGATCGTGTAGTCCCGGTTTTCCCGCTTTGAGAGTATGACGTTAATTTGCCAAATTCACACTTAGACTTGAAAACAGGCCGTTAATGGGTGAAAACTCAACCAAGCCCCCAAACAACCCCGTGGGAGCCACGAACACCTCGTACGGGACCAATGTAACTTGCTGGAACTGACCGCGTAGTCCCAGGACTCCCGGTTTGAGAGTATGACTGTAATTTGCAAAAATCACACTTAGACTTAAAAACAGGCCGTTATAGGGTGAAAACTCATACCAACCCCCAACCGACCCCATAGGAGGCACGAACACCTCGCACGGGAGTAATGTAACTTGTAGAAACTGATCGCCTAGACTAGGGTCTCCCGATTTTAGAGTATGACGACAATTTGCAAAAATCAAACTTAGAATTGAAAAAAGTCCGTTAAAGGGTCAAAACTCGAACCAGCCTCCAAATGACCCGGTAGGAGGCACGAACACCTCGCACGGGACCAATGTAACTTGTAGGAACTGGCCGCCTAGTCCCGAATCTCCCGGTTCGAGAGTATAACGATAATTTGTAAAAATCACAATTAGACTTGAAAACATGACGTTAAAGGTTTAAAGCTCAAACCAGTCCCCAAACGACCCCGTAGGAGGCACAAACACATCGCATGGGACCAATGTACCTTGTTGGAACTACTCGCGCAGTCTCGGGTCTCCCGATTTGAGAGTATGACGATAATTTGTTAAAACCACACTTAGACTTGAAAACAGCCTGTTAAAGGGTGAAAACTCAAACTAGCCCCCAAACGACCCCGTAGGAGGAATGAACACCTCACACGGGACCAATTTAACTTAAAGGATTTGATCGCGTAGTCTCGAGTCTCTCGGTTTTAGAGTATGATGGTAATTTTCAAAAATCACACTTCAACTTGAAAACTGACCGTCAAAGGGTCAAAACCCGAACCAGCACCCAAACGACCCAATAGGAACACGAACACCTCGCACAGGACCAATGTATCTTGTAAGAACTGACCGCACAGTCCCGGGTCTCCCGGTTTGAGAGTACGATGATAATTTGCCAAAATCACACTTAGACTTGAAAACAGGCCGTTAAAGGGTGAAAACACGAATCAGCCCCCAAACGACCCTGTTGGAAACACGAACACCTCGCACGGGACCAATGTAACTAGTACGAACTGATCGCATAGTCTCGGGTTCCCAGTTTGAGAGTATGATGATAATTTGGCAAAATCACATTTGGACTTGAAAATAGGTCGTTAAAGGGTGAAAACACGAACCAGCCCCCAAACGACCCCATAGGAGGCACGAACACCTCGCACGGGACCAATGTAACTTGTAGGAACTGACCGCGTAGTCTCAGGTCTCCCGGTTTGAGAGTATGACGACAATTTTCCCAAAATCACACTTAGACTTGAAACTGGCCATTAAAGGGTGAAAACTCGAACCAGCCCACAAATTACCCCGTAGGAGGCGCGAACACCTCCCACGGGACCAATGTAACTTGTAGGAACTGACCGTGTAGTCTCGGGTCTCTCGCTTCGAGAGTATGACGATAACTTACCAAAATCACACTTAGACTTGAAAAAAGGTCGTTAAAGGGTGAAACCACGAACCAGCCCCCAAACGACCCCGTAGGAGGCACGAACACCTCGCACGGGACCAATGTAACTTGTTGGAACTGACCGCGTAGTCCCAAGTCTCCCGACTTGACAGTAAGATGATAATTTGCTAAAATCACACTTAGACTTGAAAACAAGACGTTAAAGGGTGAAAACCCGAACCAGGCCCCAAACGACCCCGTAGGAGGCACGAACACCTCGGATGGGACCAATGTAACTTGTAGGAACTAACCGCGTAGTACCGGGTCTCCCGGTTTGAGAGTATAATGAAAATTTTCAAAAATCACACTTACGCAAGAAAACAGGCCGTTAAACGGTGAAAAATGAACCAGCCCCCAAACGACCCCGTAGGAGGCACGAACACCTCGCACGGGACCAATGTAACTTGTAGGAACTGACCGCGTAGTCTCAGGTCTCCCGGTTTGAGAGTATGACGACAATTTGCCAAAATCACACTTAGACTTGAAACTGGCCATTAAAGGGTGAAAACTCGAACCAGCCCCCAAATGACCCCGTAGGAGGCAAGAACACCTCCCACGGGACCAATGTAACTTGTAGGAACTGACCGCATAGTCTCGGGTCTCCCTCTTTGAGAGTATGACGATAACTTGCCAAAATCACACTTAGACTTGAACAAAGGCCGTTAAAGGGTGAAACCACGAACCAGCCCCCAAACGACCCCGTAGGAGGCACGAACACCTCGGACGGGGCCAATGTAACTTGTTGGAACTGACCGCGTAGTCCCGAGTCTCCCGACTTGAGAGTAGGATGATAATTTGCTAAAATCACACTTAGACTTGAATACAAGACGTTAAAGGGTGAAAACCAAACCAGGCCCCAAACGACCCCGTAGGAGGCACGAACACCTCGGATGGGACCAATGTAACTTGTAGGAACTAACCGCGTAGTACCGGGTCTCCCGGTTTGAGAGTATGATGACAATTTTCAAAAATCACACTTACGCAAGAAAACAGGCCGTTAAAGGGTGAAAACACGAACCAGCCCCCAAACGACCTCGTAGGAGGCACGAACACCTCGCACGGGACCAATGTAACTTGTAGGAACTGACCGCGTAGTCTCGGGTATCCCGATTTGAGAGTATGATGACAATTTGCCAAAATCACACTTAGACTTGAAAACTGGCCATTAAAGGGTGAAAACCCGAACCATCCCCCAAATGACCCCGTAGGAGGCACGAACACCTCCCACGGGACCAATGTAACTAGTAGGAACCGACTGCGTAGTCTCGGGTCTCCCTCTTTGAGAGTATGACGATAACTTGCCAAAATCACACTTAGACTTGAAAAAGGCCGTTAGAGGGGGAAACAACGAACCAGCCCCCAAATGACCCCGTAGGAGGCACGAACACCTCGCACGGGGCCAATGTAACTTGTAGGAACTGACCGCGTAGTCTCGGGTCTCCCCGTTTGAGAGTATGATGACAATTTGCCAAAATCACACTTAGACTTGAAAACTGGCCATTAAAGGGAGAAAACCCGAACTAGCCCCCAAATGACCCCGTAGGAGGCACGAACACCTCCTACGGGACCAATGTAACTTGTAGGAACTGGCCGCCTAGTCCCGGATCTCCCGGTTCGAGAGTATGACGATAATTTGTAGAAATCACAATTAGACTTGAAAACATGCCGTTAAAGGGTTAAATCTCAAACCAGTACCCAAACGACACCGTAGGAGGCACGAACACCTAGCACGGGACCAATGTAACTTGTTGGAACTAGTCGCGTAGTCTCGGGTCTCCCAGTTTGAGAGTATGATGATAATTTGTAAAAATCACACTTAGACTTGGAAACAGCTTGTTAAAGGGTGAAAACTCAAACCAGCCTCCAAACGACCCCGTAGGAGGAATGAACACCTCACACGGGACCAATTTAACTTAAAGGATTTGATCGCGTAGTCCCGAGTCTCTCGGTTTGAGACTATGATGATAATCAGCAAAAATCAAACTTCGACTTGAAAATTGACCGTCAAAGGGTCAAAACCCGAACCAGCCCCCAAACGACCCGGTAGGAACACGAACACCTCGCATGGGACCAATGTTACTTGAAAGAACTGACCGCACAGTCCCGGATCTCCCGGTTTGAGAGTACGATGATAATTTGCCAAAATCACACTTAGACTTGAAAATAGGCCGTTAAAGGGTGAAAACACGAACCAGCCCCCAAACGACCCTGTTGGAAACAAGAACAACTCGCACGGGACCAACGTAACTAGTGCGAACTGACCGCGTAGTCTCCGGTTCTCGGTTTGAGAGTGTGATGATAATTTGACAAAATCACATTTAGACTTGAGAATAGGCCGTTAAAGGGTGAAAACACGAACCAGCCCCCAAATGACCCCGTAGGAGGCACGGACACCTCGCATAGGACCAATGTAACTTGTACGAACGGATCGCATAGTCCCGGGTCTCCCAGTTTGAGAG
Source organism: Sambucus nigra (assembly GCA_949130495.1). Classification (NCBI taxonomy): domain Eukaryota; kingdom Viridiplantae; phylum Streptophyta; class Magnoliopsida; order Dipsacales; family Adoxaceae; genus Sambucus; species Sambucus nigra. The sequence continues at coordinate 455,425,036 of OX422209.1, read as the reverse complement.
TATGACGATAATTTGTTAAAATCTCACTTACACTTGAAAACTGGTCGTTAAAGGGTGAAAACCCAAACTAGCCCCCAAATGACCCCATAGGAGCCCGAACACCTCGAACGGGACCAATGTAACTTGTAGGAACTGACCGTGTAGTCTCGGGTCTCCCGCCTTGAGAGTATGATGATAATTTACCAAAATCACACTTAGACTTGAGAACAGGCCGTTAAAAGGTGAAACCACGAACCAGCCCCCAAACGACCCCGTAGGAGGCACGAACACCTCGCACGGGACTAATGTAACTTGTTGGAACTGACCGTGTAGTCCCGGGTTTCCCGACTTGAGAGTATGATGATAATTTGCTAAAATAACACTTAGACTTGAAAACAAGACATTAAAGGGTGAAAACCGAAACCAGGCCCCAAACGACCCCGTAGGAGGCACGAACACCTCGGACGGGACCAATGTAACTTGTTGGAACTAACCGCGTAGTACCGGGTCTCCCGGTTTGAGAGTATGATGATAATTTTCGAAAATCACACTTACGCAGTAAAATAGGCCGTTAAAGGGTGTAAACACGAACCAGCCCCCAAACGACCCCGTTGGAGGCACGAACACCTCGCACTGGACCATTGTAACTTGTTAGAACTGACCGCGTAGTCCCGGGTCTCCCGGTTTGAGAGTATGATGATAATTTGCCAAAATCACAATTAGACTTGAAAACTGGCCATTAAAGGGTGAAAACCCGAACCATCCCCCAAATGACCCCGTAGGAGGCACGAACACCTCCCACGGGACCAATGTAACTAGTAGGAACCGACCGCGTAGTCTCGGGTCTCCCTCTTTGAGAGTATGACGATAACTTGCCAAAATCACACTTAGACTTGAAAAAGGCCGTTAACGGGGGAAACAACGAACTAGCCCCCAAACGACCCCGTAGGAGGCACGAACACCTCGTACGGGACCAATGTAACTTGTTGGAACCGACCGCGTTATCTCGGGTCTCCCGCTTTGAGAGTACGACTATAACTTGCCGAAATCACATGTAGAATTGAAAAAAGGCCGTTAAAGGGGGAAACCACGAACCAGCCCCCAAACGACCTCGTAGGAGGCACGAACACCTCGCACGGGACCGATGTAACTTGTAGGAACTGACCGCGTAGTCTCGGGTCTCCCGATTTGAGAGTATGATGACAATTTGCCAAAATCACACTTAGACTTGAAAATTGGCCATTAATGGGTGAAAACCTGAACCAGCCCCCAAATGACCCCGTAGGAGACACGAACACCTCCCACGGGACCAATGTAACTTGTAGGAACTGGCCGCCTAGTCCCGGATCTCCCGGTTCGAGAGTATGATGATAATTTATGAAAATCACAATTAGAATTGAAAACATGCCGTTAAAGGGTTAAAGCTCAAACCAGTCCCCAAACGACACCGTAGGAGGCACGAACACCTCGCACGGGACCAATGTAACTTGTTGGAACTGCTCGCGTAGTCTCGGGTCTCGCAGTTTGAGAGTATGACGATAATTTTTAAAAATCACACTTAGACTTGAAAACAGCCTGTTAAAGGGTGAAAACTCAAACCAGTCCCAAAACGACATCGTAGGAGGAATGAACACCTCACACGGGACCAATTTAACTTAAAGGATTTGATCGCATAGTCCCGAGTCTCCCGGTTTGAGAGTATGATGATAATCTGCAAAAATCACACTTCGACTTGAAAATAGACCGTCAAAGGGTCAAAACTTGAACCAACCCCCAAACAACCCACAAACGACCCGGTAGGAACACGAACACCTCGCACGGGACCAATGTAACTTCTAAGAACTGATCGCACAGTCCCGGGTCTCCCGGTTTGAGAGTACGACGATAATTTGCCAAAATTTCATTTAGACTTGAAAACAGGCCGTTAAAGAGTGAAAACACGAACCAACCCCCAAACGACCCTGTTGGAAACACGAACACCTCACACGGGACCAATGTAACTAGTGCGAACTGACCGCGTAGTCTCGGGTTCTCGGTTTGAGAGTGTGATGATAATTTGCCAAAATCACATTTAGAGTTGAAAATAGGCCGTTAAAGGGTGAAAACACGAACCAGCACCCAAATGACCCCGTAGGAGGCACGGACACCTCGCATAGGACCAATGTAACTTGTACGAACTGATCGCGTAGTCCCGGGTCTCCCAGTTTGAGAGTATGACGATAATTTGTTAAAATCACACTTAGACTTGAAAACTGGTCGTTAAAGGGTGAAAACCCAAACTAGCCCCCAAATGACCCCGTAGGAGCACGAACACCTCGCACGGGACCAATGTAACTTGTAGGAACTGACCGCGTAGTCTCAGGTCTCCCGCCTTGAGAGTATGACGATAGTTTGCCAAAATCACACTTAGACTTGAAAAAAGGCCATTAAAGGGTGAAACCACGAACCAGCCCCCAAACGACCCCGTAGGAGGCATGAACACCTCGCACGGGACCAATGTAACTTGTAGGAACTGACCGCGTAGTCTCAGGTCTCCCGGTTTGAGAGTCTGACGGAAATTTACCAAAATCACAATTAGACTTGAAAACAGGTCGTTAAAGGGTGAAAACACGAACCAACACCTAGACGACCCCGTTGGAGGCATGAACACCTCGCACGGGACCAATGTAACTTGTAGGAACTGATCGCGTAGTCTCGGGTCTCCCGGTTTGAGAGTATGACGACAATTTGCCAAAATCACACTTAGACTTGAAAACTGGCCATTAAAGGGTGAAAACCCGAACCATCCCCCAAATGACCCCGTAGGAGGCACGAACACCTCCCACGGGACCAATGTAACTTGTAGGAACTGACCGCGTAGTCTCGGGTCTCCCTCTTTGAGAGTACGACGATAACTTGCCAAAATCACACTTAGACTTGAAAAAAGGCTATTAAAGGGGGAAACCACGAACCAGCCCCCAAACGACCCCATAGGAGGCACGAACACCTCGCACGGGACCAATGTAACTTGTAGGAACTGACCGCGTAGTCTCGGGTCTCCCGGTTTGAGAGTATGATGACAATTTTCAAAAAAAAAAAATTAGACTTGAAAATTGGCCATTAAAGGGTGAAAACCCGAACCAACCCCCAAATGACCTCGTATGAGACACGAACACCTCCCACGGGACCAATGCAACTTGTAGGAACTGGCCGCCTAGTCACGGATCTCCCGGTTCGAGAGTATGACGATAATTTGTAAAAATCACTATTAGAGTTGAAAACATGCCGTTAAAGGGTTAAAGCTCAAACTAGTCCCCAAACGACACCGTAGGAGGCACGAACACCTCGTACGGGACCAATGTAGCTTTTTGGAACTACTCGCGTAGTCTCGGGTCTCCCGGTTTGAGAGTATGACGATAATTTGTAAAAATCACACTTTGACTTGAAAACTTCCTGTTAAAGGGTGAAAACACGAACCAACCCCCAAACGACCCCGTTGGAGGCACAAACACCTCACACGGGACCAATGTAACTTGTTGGAACTGACCGCGTAGTTCCGGGACTCCCGGTTTGAGAGTATGACGATAATCTGCAAAAATCACACCTAGACTTGAAAACTGGCAGTCAAAGGGTGAAAACCCGAACCACACCCAAACGACCTCGTAGGAGGCACGAACACCTCGCACGGGACCAATGTAACTTGTAGGAACGGACCACGTAGTCCCGGGTCTCTCTGTTTTAGAGTATGATGATAATTTGAAAAAATAACACTTTGACTAGAAAATATGCCGTTAAAGGGTGGAAACCTGAACCAGCCCACAAACAACCCCGTAGGAGGCATGAACACCTCGAACAGGACCAATGTTACTTGTAGGAACTCACCGTGTAGTCCCGAGTCTCCCGACTTGAGAGTATGACGATAATTTGCTAAAATCACACATAGACTTGAAAACAGGACGTTATAGGGTGAAAACCCGAACCAGGCCCCAAACCACCCCGTAGGAGGCACGAACACCTCGCATGGGACCAATGTAACTTGTAGGAACTGACCTCGTAGTCCCGGGTCTCCCGGTTTGAGAGTATGATGATAATTTTCCAAAATCACACTAAGACATGAAAATTGGCCGTTAAAGGGTGAAAACCCGAAGCAACCCCCAAACGACCCCGTTGGAGGCACGAACACCTCGCCCGGGGCCAATGTAACTTGTAGGAACTTACCGCATAGTCCCGGGTCTCCCAGCTTGAGAGTATGACAATAATTTGCTAAAATCACACTTAGACTTGAAAATAGGACGTTAAAGGGTGAAAACCCAAACCAGCCCATAAACGACCCCAAGGAGGCACGAACACCTCGCACAGGACCAATGTAACTTGTAGGAACTGATCGCGTAGTCCCGGGTCTCCCGGTTTGTGAGTATGATGATAATCTGCCAAAATCACACTTAGACATGAAAATTGGCCGTTAAAAGGTGAAAACCCAAACCAGCACCCAAACGACCCCGATGGGGGCACGAACACCTCGCACGGGACTAATGTAACTTGTAGGAACAAACCGCGTAGTCCGGGGTCTCTCGGTTTGAGAGTACGGAAAAAATTTGCCAAAATCACACTTAAACTTGAAAACTAGCCGTTAAAGGGTGAAAAGTCAAACCAGTCCATAAAACGACCCCGTAGAAGGCACGAAGACCTCACACGGGACTAATCTAACTTATAGGAACTGACCGCGTAGTCCCAGGTCTCACGAATTGACAATATGACGATAATTTGCCAAAATCACACTAGACTTGAAAATAGGCCGTTAAAGGGTGAAAACCCGAACCAGCCTCCAAACGACGCCGTATGAGGCACGAACACCTCGCACGGGAGCAATGTAACTTTTAGGAACAAACCGCATAGTCCGGGGTCTCCCGATTTGAGAGTACAATGATAATTTGCCAAAATCACACTTAGACTTGAAAACAAGCCGTTAAAGGGTGAAAACACGAACCAGCCCCCAAACGACCCCATTGGAGGCACGAACGCCTCGCACGGGACCAATGTAACTTGTAGGAACTGACCGTGTTGTCCCGGGTCTCCCAGTTTGAGAGTGTGATGATAATTTGCCAAAATCACACGTAGACTTGAAAACTATTCGTTAAAGGGTGAAAACCCAAACTAGCCCCCAAACGACCCCGTAGGAGCATGAACACCTCGCACGAGACCCATGTAACTTGTAGGAACTGACCGCATAGTCTCGGGTCTCCCGGTTTGAGAGTATGACAACAATATGCCAAAATCACACTTAGACTTGGAAACTGGCCGTTAAAGGGTGAAAACCCGAACCAGCCCCCAAATGACCCCGTAGGAGGCACCAACACCTTGCACGAGACTAATGTAACTTGTAGGAACTGACCGCGTTGTCCCAGGTCTCCCGGTTTGAGAGTATTTTGATAATTTGTGAAAATCACACTTAAACTTAACAATAATCCGTTAAAGGGTGAAGACACGAACCAGCCCCCAAACGACCCCGTAAGAGGCACGAACACCTCGTACGGGGCCAATGTAAATAGTACGAACTGACCGCGGAGTATCGGGTCTCCCGGTTTGAGAGTATGACGATAATTTGCGAAAATCACACTTAGACTTGAAAACAGGCCGTTAAAGGGTGAAAACAGGAACCAACCCCCAAACGACCCCGTAGGAGGTACGAACACCTCGCACGGGACCAATGTAACTTGTTGGAACTAACCGCGTAGTCCCGCGTCTCCCAGTTTCAAAAATCACACTTAGACTTGAAAACTGGCCGTTAAAGGGTGAAAACCCGAACCACACCCAAACGACCTCGTAGGAGGCACGAACACCTCGCACGGGACCTATGTAACTTGTAGGAACTGATCGCATAGTCCCGCGTCTCCCGGATTGAGAGTATGACGATAATTTGCCAAAATCACATTCGGCTTGAAAACAGGCCGTTAAAGGGTGAAACCCCGAACCAGCCTCGAAACGACCCCGTAGGAGGCACGAACACCTCGCACGGGACCAATGTAACTTTTAGGAATTGACCGCATAGTCTCGGGTCTCCCGGTTTGATAGTACGACGATAATTTTCCAAAATCACACTTAGAGATGAAAACAGGCCGTTAAAGGGTGAAAACACGAACAAGCACCCAAACGACCCCGTTGAAGGCACGAACACCTCGCAAAGAACCAATGTAACTAGTACGAACTGACCGCGTAGTCTTGGGTTCCCGATAAGAGAGTATGACGATAATTTTCCAAAACACACTTAGACTTGAAAACAGGCCGTTAATGGAGGAAAACACGAACCAGCCACCAAATGACTCCGTAGGTGGGACGAACACCTCGTACAGGACCAATGTAACTTGTAGGAACTGACCGCGTAGTCCCGGGTCTCCCGGCTTGAGAGTATGATGATAATTTGCCAAAATCACACTTAGACTTGAAAACTGGCCGTTAAAGGGTGAAAACCCAAACTAGCCCCCAAATGACCCCATAAGAGGCACGAACATCTCGCACCGGACCAATGTAACTTATAGGAACTGACCGCATAGTCCCGGGTCTCCCGGTTTGAGAGTATGACGATAATTTGCCAAAATCACACTTAGACTTGAAACAAGGCCGTTAAATGGTGAAAACACGAACCAGTCCCCAAACGACCCTGTAGGAGGCACGAACACGTCGAACGGGACCAATGTAACTGGTTGGAATCGTCCTCGTAGCCCCGGGTCTCCTGGTTTTTGAGTATGATGATAATTTGCAAAAATCACACTTGGACTTGAAAACAGGCCGTTAAAGGGTGAAAACCCGAACCAGCCCTCAAACGACCCCATAGGAGGTATGAACACCTCGAACGGGACCAATGTAACTTGTAGGAACAGACCGCTCAGTCCAAGGTCTCTCGGTTTCCGAGTATGATGATAATTTGCTAAAATCACACTTTGACTGGAAAACAAGCCGTTAAAGGATGAAAACCCGAACTAGCCCCCAAACAACCTAGCAGGAGGCATGAACACCTCGAACGGGACCAATGTAACTTGTAGGAACTGACCGTGTAGTCCCAGGTCTCCCGGATTGAGAGTATGACGATAATTTGCCAAAATCACACTTAGACTTGAAAACAAGACGTTAAAGGGTGAAAGCCCGAACCAGCTCACAAACGACCCCGTAAGAGGCATAATCACCTCGCACGGGACCAATGTAACTTGTAAGAAGTTACCACGTAGTCCCGGGTCTCCCGGTGTGATAGTATGATGATAATTTGCCAAAATCACACTTAGATTAGAAAACTGGCCGTTAAAGGGTGAAAATCTGAACCAATCCCCAAACGACCCCCTTGGAGGCACGAACACCTCGCATGGGACCAATGTAACTTGTAGAAACTGACCGCGCAGTCCCGGGTCTCACAGTTTGAGAGTATGATGATAATTTGCCAAAATCATACTTAAACTTGAAAATAGGCCGTTAAAGGGTGAAAACCTGAACCAGCACCCAAAAAACCCGGTAGGAGGCATGAACACCTCGAACGGGACCAATGTAACTTGTAGGAACTGACCGGGTAGTCCCGGGTCTCCCAACTTGAGAGTACGATGATAATTTACTAAAATCACACATAGACTTGAAAACAGGACGTTAGAGGGTGAAAACTCGAACCAGCCCCCAAATGACCCGGTAGGAGGCACGAACACCTCGCACGGGACCAATGTAACTTGTAGGAACTGACCGCCTAGTCCCGGATCTCCCAGTTCGAGAGTATGACGATAATTTGTGAAAATCACAATTAGACTTGAAAACATGCCGTTAAAGGGTTAAAGCTCAAACCAGTCCCCAAATGACCCCGTAGGAGGCACGAACACCTCGCACGGGACCAATGTAATTTGTTGGAACTGATCGCGTAACACCGGGTCTCCCAGTTTGAGAGTATGATGATAATTTGTTAAAATCACACTTAGACTTGAAAATTGCCCGTTAAGGGGTGAAAACTCAAACCACCCCCAAACGACGTTGTAGGAGGCACGAACACCTCACACGGTACCAATTTAACTTAAAGGAACTGATCGCTTAGTCTCGGGTCTCCCAGTTTGAGAGTATGATGATAATCTTCAAAAATCACACTTAGACTTGAAACACAGGCGGTTAAAGGGTTGAAACCCGAACCAGCCCCCAAACGACCCGGTAGGAGGCACGGACACCTCACACGGGACCAATGTAACTTGTAAGAACTGACCGCATAGTCTCGGGTCTCCCGGTTTGAGAGTACGATGATAATTTTGCCAAAATCACACTTACACTTGAAAACAGGCCGTTAAAGGGTGAAAGCACGAACCATCCCCCATATGACCCTGCTGGAGGCACGAACACCTCAAACGGGACCAATGCAACTAGTACAAACTGATCGCGTAGTCTCAGGTTCCCGGTTTGATAGTATGATGATAATTTGCCAAAATCAAATTTAGACTTGAAAACAGGTTGTTAAAGGGTGAAAACACGAACAAACCCGTAAAATGACCCTTTAGAAGGCACGAACACCTCTCACGGGGACCAATGTACCTTGTAGGAACTGACCGCGTAGACCCACGTCACCCGAATTGAGAGTGTGACGATAATTTGCTGAAATCACACTAGACTTGAAAATAGGCCTTTAAAGGGTGAAAACCCGAGACAGCCATCAAACGACCCCGTAGGAGGCACGAACACCTCGCACGGGACTAATGTAACTTATTGGATCTGACCGCATAGTCCCGGGTCTGCCGATTTTATAGTATGATGATAATTTGCCAAAATCACACTTAGACTTGAAAACAGGCCGTTAAATGGTGAAAACCTAAACCTGCCCCCAAACGACCCCGTTGTAGGCCCGAACACCTCGCACGGGACCAATGTAACTTGTTGGAACTGACCGCGTAGTCCCGGGTGTCTCGGTTTGAGAGTATGATGATAATTTGCCAAAATCACACTTAGACTTGAAAACAGGCCGTTAAATGGTGAAAACCTGAACCAGCCCCCAAACAACCCCGTAGGAGGCATGAACACCTCGAACGGGACCAATGTAACTTGTAGGAACCGATCGGGTACTCTTGGGTCTCCATCGGCTTGAGAGTATGACAATAATTTGCCAAAATCACATTTAGACTTGAAAATAGGCCGTTAAAGGGTGAAAACATGAACCAGCCCCCAAACGACCCTGTAGGAGGTATGAACAGCTCGCACGGGACCAATGTAACTTGTTTGAATTGACCGTATAGCCCCGGGTCTCCCGGTTTGAGAGTATGACGATAATTTGCAAAAATCACACTTAGACTTAAAAACAGGCCGTTAAAGGGTGAAAAATCGAACCAGCCCCCAAACGACCCCGTAGGAGGCACGAACACCTTGTACGGGACCAATGTAACCTGTAGGAACTGACCGCGTAGTCCCGGGTCTCTCGATTTCAGAGTATGATGTTAATTTGCAAAAATCACACTTTGACTGGAAAATAAGCCGTTGAAGGTGAAAACCCGAACAAGCCCCCAAACAACCCCGTAGGAGGCATAATCACCACGAACGGGACTAATGTAACTTGTAGGAACTGACCGCGTAGTCCCGGGTCTCTCGGATTGAGAGTATGACGGTAATTTGCCAAAATCACATTTAGACTTGAAAACAGGACGTTAAAGGGTGAAAACTCGAACCAACCACCAAACGACCCCGTACGAGGCACGAACACATTGCACGGGACTAATGTAACTTGTAGGAACTGACCACGTAGTCCCGGGTCTCCCGATTTGAGAGTATGACGATAATTTGCCAAAATCACAATTATATTAGAAAACTGGCCGTCAAAGGGTGAAAACCCGAACCAGCCACCAAACGACCCCGTTGGAGGAACGTACACCTCGCACGGGACCAATGTAACTTATAGGAACTGACCGCGTAGTCCAGGTTCTCTCGAATTGAGAGTATGACGATAATTTGCCAAAATCACAATTATATTAGAAAACTGGTCGTTAAAGGGTGAAAACCCGAACCAACCCCCAATCGACCCTGTTGGAGTCACGAACACCTCGCATGGGACCAATATAACTTGTAGGAACTGACCGCGCAGTCCTAGGTCTCCAAGTTTGAGAATATGATGATAATTTTCCAAAATCATACTTAGACTTGAAAACACGCCGTTAAAGGGTGAAAACCCGAACCAGCAAGCAAACGACCCCGTAGTAGGCACAAACACCTCGCACGGGACCAATGTAACATGTCGAAACTGACCGCGTAGTCCCGGGTCTCCCGATTTTAGAGTATTACGATAATTTGCAAAAATCACTCTTGGACTTGAAAACAGGTCGTTAAAGGGTGAAAACCTGAACCAGCCCCCAAACGACCCCGTAGGAGGCACGAACACCTCCCACGGGACCAATGTAACTTCTAGAATTGACTGCGTAGTCCTGGGTCTCCCGCTTTGAGAGTATGAAGTTAATTTTCCAAAATCACACTTTGACTTGAAAACAGGCCGTTAAAGGGTGAAAACTCGAACAAGCCCCCAAACGACCCCATAGGAGGTATGAATACCTCGTACAGGACCAATGTAACTTGCTGGAACTGACCGCGTAGTCCCGAGACTCCCATTCTGAGAGTATGACGATAATTTGCAAAAATCACACTTAGACTTAAAAACAGGCCGTTAAAGGGTGAAAACTCAAAGCAACCCCCAACCGACCCCGAAGGAGGCACAAACACCTCGCACGGGAGCAATGTAACTTGTAGGAACTGATCGTTTAGTCCAGGGTCTCTCAATTTTAGAGTATGACGATAATTTACAAAAATCACACTTAGAATTAAAAAAAGGCCGTTAAAGGGTGAAAACTCAAACCAGCCCCCAAATGACCCGGTAGGAGGCACGAACACCTCGCATGGGACCAATGTAACTTGTAGGAACTGGCCGCCTAGTCCCGGATCTCCCGGTTCGAGAGTATGACGATAATTTGTAAAAAACACAATTAGACTTGAAAACATGCCGTTAATGGTTTAAAGCTCAAACCAGTCCCCAAACATCACCGTAGGAGGCACGAACACCTCGCACGGGACCAATGTAACTTGTTGGAACTGCTTGCGTAGTCTCTGGTCTCCCGGATTGAGAGTATGGAGATAATTTGTAAAAATCACACTTAGACTTGAAAACAGCCTGTTAAAGGGTGAAAACTCAAACCAGCCCCCAAACGACCCCGTAGAAGGAATGAACACCTCACACGGGACCAATTTAACTTATAGGATTTCATCGCGTAGTCCCGAGTCTCCCGATTTGAGAGTATGATGATAATCTGCAAAAATCACACTTCGACTTGAAAACAGACCGTCAAAGGGTCAAAACCCGAACCAGCCCCCAAACGACCCGGTAGGAACACGAACACCTCGCACGAGACCAATGTAACTTGTAAGAACTGACCGCACACTCCCGGGTCTCCCGGTTTGCGAGTACGACAAAAAGTTGCCAAAATCACACTTAGACTTCAAAACAGGCCATTAAAGGGTGAAAACACGAACCCACCCCCAAACCACCCTGTTGGAAACCCGAACACCTCACACGGGACCAATGTAACTAGTGCGAACTGACCGCATAGTCTCGGGTTCCCGGTTTCAGAGTATGATGATAATTTGCCAAAATCACATTTAGACTTGAAAACAGGCCGTTAAAGGGTGAAAAAACGAACCAGCCCCCAAATGACCCCGTAGGAGGCATGAACACCTCGCACGGGACCAATGTAACTTGTAGGAACTGACCGCGTAGTCTCGGGTCTCCCGCTTTGAGAGTATGACGATAACTTGCCACAATCACACTTAGACATGAAAAAAGGCCGTTAAAGGGAGAAACCACGAACCAGTCCGCCAAACGATCCCGTAGGAAGCACGAACACCTCGTACGGGACCAATGTAACTTGTAGGGACTGACCGCGTAGTCTCGGGTCTTCCGGTTTGAGAGTATGAATATAATTTGCAAAAATCACACTTAGACTTGAAAACTGGCCATTAAAGGGTGAAGACCCGAACCAGCCCCCAAATGACCCCGTAGCAGGCACGAACACCTCACACGGGACTAATGTAACTTGTAGGAACTGGCCGCCTAGTCCTGGATCTCCCGATTCGAGAGTATGACGATAATTTGTAAAAATCACAATTAGACTTGAAAACATGTCGTTAAAGGGTTAAAGCTCAAACTAGTCCCCAAACGACCCTGTAGGAGGCACGAACACCTCGCACAGGACCAATGTAACTTGTTGGAACTGCTCGCATAGTCTTAGGTCTCCTGGTTTGAGAGTGTGACGATAATTTGTAAAAATCACACTTAGACTTGAAAATAGCCTGTTAAAGGGTGAAAACTCAAACCAACCCCCAAATGACCCCGTAGGAGGAATGGACACCTCACACGAGACCAATTTAACTTAAAGGATTTGATCGCATAGTCCCGAGTCTCCCGGTTTGAGAGTATAATGATAATCTGCAAAAATCACACTTCGGCTTGAAAATAGACCGTCAAAGGGTCAAAACCCAAACCAGCCCCCAAACGACCTGGTAGGAACACGAACACCTCGCACGGGACCAATGTAACTTATAAGAACTGACCGCACAGTCCCGGGTCTCCCGATTTGAGAGTACGACGATAATTTGCCAAAATCACATTTAGACTTGAAAACAGGCCGTTAAAGGGTGAAAACATGAACCAGCCAGCAAACGACCCCGTAGGAGGCACGAACACCTCGCACGGGACCAATGTAACTTATAGGAACTGACCGCGTAGTCCTGAATCTCCCCGTTTTAGAGTATTATGATAATCTGCAAAAATCACACTTAGACTTGAAAACAGGCTGTTAAAGGGTGCAAACCCGAACCAGCCCCCAAACGACCCCGTAGGAGGCACGAACACCTCGCACGGGACCAATGTAACTTCTGGAACTGACCATCCCAGGTCTCCCTCTTTGAGAGTATGGCGTTAATTTGTCAAAATCACACTTAGACTTGAAAACAGGTCGTTAAAGGGTGAAAACTCGAACAAGCCCCCAAACGACCCCATAGGAGGCACGAACACCTCGTACGGGTCCAATGTTACTTGCTGGAACTGACCGCGTAGTCCCAGGACTCCCGGTTTGAGAGTATGACGATAATTTGTAAAAATGACACTTAGACTTAAAAATAGGCCATTAAAGGTAGAAAACTCAAACCAACCCCCAACCGACCCCGAAGGAGGCACGAACACCTCGCACGGGAGCAATGTAACTTGTAGGAACTGATCGTGTAGTCCAGGGTCTCTCGATTTTAGAGTATGACGATAATTTGCAAAAATCACACTTATAATTGAAAAAAGGCCGTTAAAGGGTGAAAACTCGAACCAGCCCCCAAATGACCCGGTAGAAGGCATGAACACCTCGCACGGGACCAATGTAACTTGTAGGAACTCGCTGTCTAGTCCCGGATCTCCCGGTTCGAGAGTATGACGATAATTTATAAAAATCACAATTAGACTTGAAAACATGCCATTAAAGGGTTAAAGCTCAAACCAGTCCCCAAACGACCCCGTAGGAGGCACGAACACCTCGCACGGGACCAATGTAACTTGTTGGAACTGCTCGCATAGTCTCGGGTCTCCCGGTTTGAGAGTATGACCATAATTTGTAAAAATCACACTTATACTTAAAAAGAGCCTGTTAAAGGTTGAAAACTCAAACCAGCCCCCAAACGACCCCGTAGGAGGAATGGACACCTCACATGGGACCAATTTAACTTAAAGGATTTGATCGCGTAGTCCCGAGTCTCCCGATTTGAGAGTATGATGATAATTTGGAAAAATCACACTTCGACTTGAAAACAGACCATCAAAGGGTCAAAACCCGAACCAGCCCCCAAACGACCCGGTAGGAACACGAACACCTCGCACGAGACCAATGTAACTTGTAAGAACTGACCGCACAGTCCCGGGTCTCCCGGTTTGCGAGTACGACGATAATTTGCCAAAATCACACTTAGACTTGGAAACAGGTCGTTAAAGGGTGAAAACACGAACCAACCCCCAAACGACCCTGCTGGAAACCCGAACACCTCGCACGCGACCAATATAACAAGAACGAACTGACCGCGTAGTCTCGAGTTCCCAGTTTGAGAGTATGGTGATAATTTGCCAAAATCACATTTAGACTTGAAAACAGGCCGTTAAAGGGTGAAAAGACGAACCAGCCCCCAAACAACCTCGTAGGAGGCACGAACACCTCGTACGGGACCAATGTAACTTGTTGGAACTGACCGCATAGTCCCGGGTCTCCCGGATTGAGAGTATGATGATAATTTGCCAAAATCACACGTAGACTTAAAAATTGGCTGTTAAAGGGTGAAAACCCTAACTAGCCCCCAAACGACCCCGTAGGAGGCACGAACACCTCTCACGGGACCAATGTAACTTGTAGGAACTGACCCCGTAGTCCCGGGTCTCCCGATTTGAGAGTATGACGATAATTTGCCAAAATCACACTTAGACTCGAAAACAGGCCGTTAAAGGGTGAAAACACGAACCACCTCCAAACGACCCCGTAGGGGGCACGGACACCTCGCACGGGACCAATGTAAATAGTACGAATTGATCACGTAGTCCCGGGTCTCCCTATTTGAGAGTATGATGATAATTTGCCAAAATCACACTTTCACTTGAAAACTGGCCGTTAAAGGGTGAAAACTCAAACTAGTCCCCAAAAGACCCCGTAGAAGGCACGAACACCTCACACGGGACCAATGTAACTTGTAGGAACTGACCGCGTAGTCCCGCATCTCATGGATTGAGAGTATGATGATAATTTGCCAAAATCACACTAGACTTGAAAACAGGCTGTTAAAGGGTGAAAACCCAAACCAGCCTCGAAACGACTCCGTAGGAAGCACGAACACCTCGTACGGGACCAATGTGACCTTTAGGAACTGATCGCGTAGTCCCGGGTCTCCCGGTTTGATAGTATGACGATAATTTTCCAAAATCACACTTAGACTTGAAAATAGGCCGTTAAAGGGTGAAAACACGAACTAGCCCCCAAACGACCCCGTTGGAGGCATGAACGACTCGCACGGGACCAATGTAACTACTACGAACAGACCACGTAGTCTCGGGTTCCCGATTTGAGAGTATGACGCTAATTTGCAAAAATCACACTTAGACTTGAAAATAGGCGGTTAAAGGGTGAAAAGACGAACTAGCCCCCAAACGACCTCGTAGGAGGCACGAACACCTCATTCGGGACCAATCTAACTTGTAGGAACTGATCGCGTAATCCCGGGTCTCCCGGCTTGAGAGTATGACGATAATTTTCCAAAATCACACTTAAACTTGAAAACTGGCTGTTAAAGGGTGAAAACCCAAACTAGCCCCCAAACGACCCCGTAGGAGGCACGAACCTCTCGCACGGGACCAATGTAACTTGTAGGAACTGTCCGCGTAGTCCCGGATCTCTTGGTTTGAGAGTATGATGATAATTTGAAAAAATCATACTTAGACTTGAAAACAGGCCCTTAAAGGGTGAAAACTCAAACCATCCCCCAAATGACCTCGTAGGAGGCTAGAATATCTCGCACGGGACCAATGTAACTTGTAGGAACTAACCGCGTAGTCTCGGGTCTCCCAGTTTGAGAGTATGATGATAATTTACCAAAATCACACTTACACTTGAAAATAGGCCGTTAGAGGGTGAAAACCCGAACCAGCACCCAAACTACCCCGTAGGAGGCACGAACACCTCGCACAGTACCAATGTAACTTGTATGAACTGACTGCGTAGTCCCGGGTCTCCCGATTTGAGAGTATGTTGATAATTTTCCAAAACCACACTAAGACTTAAAATTGACCGTTAAATGTTGAAATCCCTAACCAGCCCCCCAACGACCTGGTAGGAGGCACGAACACGTCGTACGAGATCAATGTAACTTGTAAGAACTCACCGGGTAGTCTCCGATCTCCCTGTTCGAGAAGATTGAAAACATGTCAATGAAGGCTAAAAACTCAAACCAGTCCCCAAACGATCCCGTAGAAGGCACGAAAACCTCGCACAGGAACAATACAACTTGTAGGAACTGACCGCGTAGTCCCGGGTCTCCCGATTTAAGAGTACGACAATAATTTGCCAAAATCACACTTTGACTTGAAAACAGGCCGTTAAAGGGTGAAAACACGAACCAGCCCCCAAACGACCCTGTTGGAAACGCGAACACCTCGCACGGGACCAATGTAACTAGTGCGAACTGACCGTGTAGTCTCGGGTTCCCGATTTGAGAGTGTGATGATAATTTTCCCAAAATCACATTTAGACTTGAAAATAGGCCGTTAAAGGGTGAAAACACGAACCAGCACCCAAATGCCCCGTAAGAGGCACGGACACCTCGCATAGGACCAATGTAACTTGTACGAACTGATCGCGTAGTCCCGGGTCTCCCAGTTTGAGAGTATGACGATAATATGTTAAAACCACACTTAGACTTGAAAATTGGCCGTTAAAGGGTGTAAACCCAAACTAGCCCCCAATGACCCCGTAGGAGCACGAACACCTCACACGGGACCATTGTAACTTGTAGGAACTGACCGCGTAATCTCGGGTCACCCGCCTTGAGAGTATGATGATAATTTGCCAAAATCACACTTAGACTTGAAAAAAGGCCGTTAAAGGGTGAAAACACTAACCAGCCCCCAAACGACCCCGTTGGAGGCACGAACACCTCGCACGGGACCAATGTAACTTGTAGGAACTGACCGTGTAGTCCCGGGTCTCCCAGTTTGAGAGTATGATGATAATTTGCCAAAATTACACTAAGACTTGAAAACAGGTCGTTAAAGGGTGAAAACCCAAAGCAGCTCGCAAACGACCCCGTTGGAGGCACGAACACCTCGCACACGACCAATGTAACTTGTAGGAACTGACCGCGTTGTCCGAGGTCTCTCGGTTTGAGAGTATGACGATAATTTGCCAAAATCACAGTTAGAGATGAAAACTGGTCGTTAAAGGGTAAAAACTCTAACCAGTCCCAAAAAGACCCCGTAGAAGGCACGAACACCTCCCGCGGGACCAATGTAACCTGTAGGGACTGACCGCGTAGTCCGGCATCTCACTGATTGAGAGTATGATGATAATTTGCCAAAATCACACTAGACTTGAAAACAAGCTATTAGAGGTTTAAAACCCAAACCAACCTCGAAACGACCCCATAGGAGGCACGAACACCTGGCATGGGACCAATGTAACTGACCGCGTAGTCCCGGGTCTCCCAGTTTGAAAGTATGACGATAATTTTCCAACATCACACTCAGACTTGGAAACAGGCGGTTAAAGGGTGAAAACACGAACCAGCCACCAAACGACCCCGTTGGAGGCACTAACACCTCGCACGGGACCAATATAACTAGTACGAATTGACCGTGTAGTCTCGAGTTCTCGGTTTGAAAGTATGGCGAAAATTTGCCAAAATCACACTTAGACTTGAAAAACGGCCGTTAAAGGGTGAAAAATCAAACTAGTCCCCAAAAGACCTCGTAGCAGGCACGAACACCTCGTACGGGACCAATGTAACTTGTAGGAACTGACCGCGTAGTCCCGGGCCTCCCGGCTTGAGAGTATGACGAAAATTTGCCAAAATCACACGTAGACTTAAAAACTAGCTGTTAAAGGGTGAAAACCCAAACTAGCCCCCAAACGACCCTGTAGGAGGCACGAACACCTCGCACGGGACCAACGTAACTTGTAGGAACTGACCGCCTAGTCCCGGGTCTCCCGATTTGAGAGTATGACAACAATTTGCCAAAATCATACTCAGACTTGAAAACTGACCGTTAAAGGGTGAAAACCTGAACCAGTCCCCAAATTACCCCGTAAGAGGCACGAACACCTCACACGGGTCCAATGTAACTTGTAGGAATTGACCGCGTAGTCCCGCATCTCACGGATTGAGAGTATGACAATAATTTGCCAAAATCACATTGGACTTGAAAACAGGCTGTTAAAGGGTGAAAACCCAAACCAGCCTCGAAACGACCCCGTAGGAAGCACGAACACCTCGTACGGGACCAATGTAACCTCTAGGAACTGACCGTGTAGTCCCGGGTCTCCCGGTTTGATAGTACGACGATAATTTTCCAAAATCACATTTAGACTTGAAAACAGGCCGTTAAAGGGTGAAAACACGAACCAACCCCCAAACGACCCCGTTGGAGGCACGAACACCTCGTTCGGGACCAATCGAACTTGTAGGAACTGACCGCGTAGTCCCGGGTCTCCCGGCTTGAGAGTATGACGATAATTTGCCAAAATAACACTTAGACTAGAAAACTGGTTGTTAAAGGGCGCAAACCCAAACTAGCCCCCAAACGACCCCGTAGGAGGCACGAACCCCTCGTACGGGACCAATGTAACTTGTAGGAACTGACCGCCTAGTCTCGGGTCTCCCAATTTGAGAGTATGATGATAATTTGCGAAAATCACACTTAGATATGAAAACCGGTGGTTAAAGGGTGAAAACATGAACCAGCGCCCAAACGACCTTGTAGGAGGCACGAACACCTCGCACGAGAGCAATGAAACTTGTAGGAACTAACCGCGTAGTACCGGGTCACCCGGTTTAAGAGTATGATGATAATTTTTCAAAATCACACTTACGCAGGAAAATTGGCCGTTAAAGGGTGAAAACCACAACCAGACCCCAAACGACCCCATTGGAGGCACGAACACCTCGCACGGGACCAATGTAACTTATAAGAACTGACCGCGTAGTCTCGGGTCTCCTGGTTTGAGAGTATGATGATAATTTTCCAAAATCACACTTAGACTTGAAAGTAGGCAGTTAAGGGGTGAAAACACGAAGCAGCGCCCAAACGACCTCGTAGGAGGCACGAATACCTCGAACGGGACCAATGTAACTTGTACGAATTGACCACGTAGTCCCGGGTCTCTCGATTTTAGAGTATGATGATAATTTGCCAAAATTACACTAAGACTTGAAAACAGGTCGTTAAAGGGTGAAAACCTGAACCAGCTCGCAAATGACCCCGTTGGAGGCACGAACACCTCGCACGCGACCAATGTAACTTGTAGGAACTGACCGCGTAGTCCGAGGTCTCTCGGTTTGAGAGTATGATGATAATTTGCTGTTAAAGGGTGAAAACTCTAACCAGTTCCAAAAAGACCCCGTAGAAGGCACGAACACCTCACGCGGGACCAATGTAACCTGTAGAACTGACCACGTAGTCCCGCATCTCACGGATTGAGAGTATGACGATAATTTGCCAAAATCACACTAGACTTGAAAATAGGCTATTAGAGGGTGAAAACCCAAACTAACCTTGAAACGACTCCGTAGGAGGTACGAACACCTGGCATGGGACCAATGTAACATTTAGGAACTGACAGCGTAGTCCCGGGTCTCCCAGTTTGAAAGTACGGCGATAATTTTCCAACATCACACTTAGACTTGGAAACAGGCCGTAAAGGGTGAAAACACGAACCAGCCCCCAAACGACCCCGTTGGAGGCACGAACACCTCGCTCGGGACCAATATAACTAGTACGAACTGACCGCGTAGTCTCTAGTTCCCTGTTTGAGAGTATGGCGAAAATTTCCCAAAATCACACTTAGACTTGAAAAACGGTCGTTAAAGGGTGAAAACACGAACCAACCCCCAAACGACGTCGCAGGAGGCACGAACACCTCGTACGGGACCAATGTAACTTGTAGGAACTGACCGCGTAGTCCCGGGTCTCCCGGCTTGAGAGTATGATGATAATTTTCCAAAATCACACGTAGAGTTAAAAACTGGCTGTTAAAGGGTGAAAACCCGAACTAGCCCCCAAACGACCCCGTAGGAGGCAAGAACACCTCGCACGAGACCAATGTATCCTCCTAGGAACGGACCGCGTAGTCCCGGGTCTCCCGGTTTGAGAGTATGATGATAATTTGCCAAAATCACACTTAGACTTGAAAATGGGCCGTTAAAGGGTGAAAAATCAAACTAGTCCCCAAAAGACCCCGTAGAAGGCACGAACACCTCACACGGGACCAATGTAACTTGTAGGAACTGACCGCGTAGTCCCGCATCTCAAGGATTGAGAGTATGACGATAATTTGGCAAAATCACACTTGACTTGAAAACAGGCTTTAAAGGGTGAAAACCCAAACCAGCCTCGAAACGACCCCGTAGGAAGCACGAACACCTCGTACGGGACCAATGTAACCTTTAGGAACTGATCGCGTAGTCTCGGGTCTCCCGGTTTGATAGTACGACAATAATTTTCCAAAATCACACTTAGACTTGAAAACAGGCCGTTAAAGGGTAAAAACACGAACCAGCCCCCAAACGATCGCGTTGGAGGCACGAACACCTCGTTCGAGACCAATCGAACTTGTAGGAACTGACCGCGTATTTCCGGGTCTCCCGGCTTGAGAGTATGACGATAATTTGCCAAAATCACACTTAGACTAGAAAACTGGCTGTTAAAGGGAGAATCCCCAAAATATCCCCCAAACTTGTAGGAACTGACCGCGTAGTCCCGGGTCTCTCGATTTGAGAGTATGACAATAATTTGCCAAAATCACACTTTGACTTGAAAACTGACCGTGAAAGGGTGAAAACCCGAACCAGTCCCCAAATTACCCCGTAGGAGGCAAGAACACCTCGCACGAGACCAATGTATCCTCCTAGGAACGGACCGCGTAGTCCCGGGTCTCCCGGTTTGAGAGTATGATGATAATTTGCCAAAATCACACTTAGACTTGAAAATGGGTCGTTAAAGGGTGAAAAATCAAACTAGTCCCCAAAAGACCCCGTAGAAGGCACGAACACCTCACACGGGACCAATGTAACTTGTAGGAACTGACCGCGTAGTCCCGCATCTCAAGGATTGAGAGTATGACGATAATTTGGCAAAATCACACTTGACTTGAAAACAGGCTTTAAAGGGTGAAAACCCAAACCAGCCTCGAAACGACCCCGTAGGAAGCACGAACACCTCGTACGGGACCAATGTAACCTTTAGGAACTGATCGCGTAGTCTCGGGTCTCCCGGTTTGATAGTACGACAATAATTTTCCAAAATCACACTTAGACTTGAAAACAGGCCGTTAAAGGGTAAAAACACGAACCAGCCCCCAAACGATCGCGTTGGAGGCACGAACACCTCGTTCGAGACCAATCGAACTTGTAGGAACTGACCGCGTATTTCCGGGTCTCCCGGCTTGAGAGTATGACGATAATTTGCCAAAATCACACTTAGACTAGAAAACTGGCTGTTAAAGGGCGAATCCCCAAAATATCCCCCAAACGACCCCGTAGGAGGCACGAACCCCTCGCACGGGACCAATGTAACTTGTAGGAACTGACAGCGTAGTCCCAGGTCTCCGAATTTGAGAGTATGATGATAATTTGCCAAAATCACACTTAGACATAAAAATCGGCCATTAAAGGGTGAAAACATGAACCAGCGCCCAAACGACCTTGTCAGAGGCAAGAACATCTCGCACGGGACCAATGTAACTTGTACGAACTGACCGCGTAGTACCGGGTCTCCCGGTTTGAGAGTATGAAGATAATTTGCCAAAATCACACTTAGACTTGAAAACAGGCCGTTAAAGTGTTAAAACACGAGCCAACCCACAAATGACCCTGTAGAGGCACGAACACCTCGCACGGGACCAATGTAACTTGTTGGAATTGATCGTGTAGCCCCGGGTCTCCCGGCTTGCGAGTATGACAATAATTTGCAAAAATGAAACTTAGACTTGAAAACAAGCCGTTAAAGGGAGAAAACCAGAACGATCCCACAAACGATCTCATAGGAGGTACGAACACCTCGTAAGGGACCAATGTAACTTGTAGGAACTGACCGCATAGTCCCGGGTCTCTCGGTTTCATAGTCTGACGATAATTTGACAAAATCACACTTAGACATGAAAACAGGACGTTAAAGGGTGAAAACCCGAACCAACCCCCAAACGACCCCGTAGGAGGCACGAACTCCTCGCACGGGAGCAATGTACCTTGTAGGAACTGACCGCATAGTCCCGGATCACCCGGTGTCAGAGTATGACGATATTTTACCAAAATTGCACTTAGATTAGAAAATTGGCCGTTAAAGGGTGAAAACCCGAACCATCCCCCAAGCAACCGCGTTGGAGGCACGAACAACTCGTACAGTACCAATGTAACTTGTAGGAACTGACGACGTAGTCCCGGGTCTCTCGGTTAGAGAGTATGACAATAATTTTCCAAAATCATGCTTAGACTTGAAAACTGTCCGTTAAAGGGTGAAAACCCGAACCAGGCCAGAAATGACCCCCTTGGTGACACGAACACCTCGCACGGGACCAATGTAACTTGTAGGAACTGACCGCGCAGTCCCGGGTCTCCCAGTTTGAGAGTATGACGATAATTTACCAAAATCACTCTTAGACTTGACAACAGGCCGTTAAAGGGTGAGAACCTGAACTATCCAGCAAACGACCCCGTAGGAGGCATGAACATCTCGCATGGGACCAAAGTCACTTATAGGTACTGATTGCGTAGTCCCGGGTCTCCCCGTTTTAGAGTATGACGATAATTTGCAAAAATCACACTTAGACTTGAGAACATGCTGTTAAAGGGTGAACACCCCAACCAGCCCCCAAACGACCCCGTAGGAGGCACGAACACCTCACACGGGACCAATGTAACTTCTGGAACTAACCGCGTATCCCGGGTCTCCCTCTTTGAGAGTATGATGTTAATTTGCCAAAATCACACTTAGACTTGAAAACAGGCCGTTAAAGGTTGAAAACTCGAATAAGCCCCCAAACAACCCCGTAGAAGGCTCAAACACCTCGTACGGGACCAATGTAACTTGTTGGAACTGATCGCGTAGTCCCTAGTCTCTCGGTTTGAGAGTATGACGATAATTTGCAAAAATCACAATTGGACCTGAAAAGAGGCCGTTAAAGGGTGAAAACTCAAACCAACCGCCAAACGACCCCGTAGGAGGCACGAACACCTCGCACGGGGCCAATGCAAGTTGTAGGAACTGATCGAGTAGTCCCGGGTCTCCCGATTTGAGAGTATGATGATAATTTCGAAAAATCACACTTAGACTTAAAAAAAGGTCGTTAAAGGGTGAAAACTCGAACCAGCCCCCAAACGACCCCGTAAGAGGGACAAACACCTCACATGGGACCAATTTAACTTAAAGGAACTGATCGCGTAGTCTCAGGTCTCCCGGTTTGAGAGTATGATGATAATTTGCAAAAATCACACTTAGACTTGAAAACAGGTCGTTAAAGGGTGAAAACCCGAACCAGCTCCCAAACGACCCGATAGGAGGCACGAACACCTCGCACGGGACCAATGTATCTTGTAAGAACTGATCGCATAGTCCCGGGTCTCTCGGTTTGAGAGTATGATGATAATTTTCCAAAATCACACTTAAACATAAAAATAGGCCGTTAAAGGGTGATAGCCTGAACCAGCCCCTAAACGACCACATAGGAGGCACGAACACCTCACACGGGACCCTTGTAACTTATGGAACTGACTGCGTAGTCCCTAGTCTCCCGCTTTGAGAGTATGATGATATTTTGCCAAAATCACACTTAGACTTGAAAACAGGCCATTAAAGGGTGAAATCCCGAACGAGCCCCCAAACGACCCCGTAGGAGGCACGAACACTTCGCATGGGACCAATGTAACTTGTTGGAACTGACCGTGTAGTCCCGGGTCTCCCGGTTTGAGAGTATGACTATAATTTGCAAAATCACACTTAGACTTGAAAACTGGCTGTTAAAGGGTGAAAACCCGAACTAGCCACCAAATGACCCCGTAGGAGGCACGAACCCCTCGCACGGGACCAATGTAACTTGTAGGAACTGTCCACGTAGTCCCGGATCCCTCAGTTTGAGAGTACGATGATAATTTGCAAAAATCACACTTAGACTTGAAAATAGGTCGTTAAAGGGTGAAAACTCAAACCAACCCGCAAACGACCCCGTAGGAGGCTAGAACATCTCGCACGGGACCAATGTAACTTATAGGAACTGACAGCGTAGTCCCGGGTCTCCCAGTTTGAGAGTATGATGATAATTTACCAAAATCACAATTAGACTTGAAAATAGGCCGTTATAGGGTGAAAATTCAAACCCCGAAATGACCCCGTAGGAGGCACGAACACCTCGCACGGGACAAATGTAACTTCTGGAACTGACCGTGTAGTCTCGGGTTCCCGATTTGAGAGTATGATGATAATTTGCCAAAATCACACTTAGACTTGAAAACATGCGGTTAAAGGGTGAAAAGATGAACTAGCCCCCAAATGACCCCGTAGGAGGCACGTACACCTCGTTCGGGACCAATCTAACTTGTAGGAACTGACCGCGTAGTCCCGGGTCTCCCGGCTTGAGAGTATGAAGATAATTTGCCAAAATCATACTTAGACTTGAAAATTGGTTGTTAAATGGTGAAAACCCAAACTAGCCCCCAAACGACCCCGTAGGAGGCACGAACCCCTCGCACGGGACCAATGTAACTTGTAGGAACTGTCAGCGTAGTCCCGGATCTCTGGGTTTGAGAGTATGACGATAATTTGCAAAAATCACAATTAGACTTGAAAAAAGGCCGTTAAAGGGTGAAAACTCAAACCAGCCCCCAAACGACCCCGTAGGAGGCTAAAACATCTCGCACGGGACCAATGTAACTTGTAGGAACTGACAGCGTAGTCCCGGGTCTCCCAGTTTGAGAGTATGATGATAATTTACCAAAATCACAATTATACTTGAAAATAGGCCGTTAGAGGGTGAAAAGCCGAACCAGCACCCAAACGACCCCGTAGGAGGCACGAACACCTTGCACAGCACCAATGTAACTTGTAGGAACTGACCGCGTAGTCCCGGGTCTCCCGATTTGAGAGTGTGTTTATAATTTGCCAAAATCACACTAAGACTTGAAAATCGACCGTTAAATGTTGAAAACCCTAACCAGCCCCCCAACGACCTGGTCGGAGGCACGAACACCTCGTACGGGGCCAATGTAACTTGTAAGAACTCACCCAGTAGTCTCCGATCTCCCTGTTCGAGAGTATGATGATAATTTGCAAAAGTCACACTTAGAATTGAAAACATGTCAATAAAGGGTGAAAACTCAAACCAGTCCCCAAACGATCCCGTAGAAGGCACAAACACCTTGCATGGGAACAATACAACTTGTAGGAACTGACCGCGTAGTCCGGGTCTACCGATTTGAGAGTTTGACGATAATTTGCCAAAATCGCACTTAGACTTGCAAACATGCCGTTAAAGGGTGAAAACCCGAACTATCCCCAAAACGACCCCGTAGGAGGCACGAACACCTCGTACGGGAACAATGTTACTTATAGGAACTGACCGCGTAGTCTCGGGTCTCTCGATTTAAGAGTATGATGATAATTTTCCAAAATCACACTTAGACTTGTAAATTGGCCGTTAAAGGGTGAAAACTCGAACCAGTTCCCAAACTACCCCGTTAGAGGCACGAACACCTCCCACGGGACCAATGAAACTTGTAGGAACTGACCGTGTAGTCCTGGGTCTCTCGGTTGGAGAGTATGACGATAATTTGCCAAAATCACACTTTGACTCAAAAACAAGTCGTTAAAGGGTGAAAACCCGAAAAAGCACCTAAACGACCCCGTAGGAGGAACGAACACCTCGCACGGGACCAATGCAACTTGTAGGAACTGATCGCTTAGTCCTGAGTCTCCCGGATTGAGAGTATGACGATAATTTGCAAAAATCACACCTAGACATTAAAGCAGGCCGTTAAAGGGTAAAAACCCGAACCAGCTCGAACGGGACCAATGTAACTTCTGGAACTGATCGCGTAGTCCCGGGTCTCCCGCTTTGGGAGTATGATATTTATTTGCAAAATCACACTTAGACTTGAAAACAGGCCGTTAAAAAGTGAAAACTCGAACTAGCCCCCAAACGACCTCGTAGGAGGCACAGATACCTCGTACGTTACCAATGTAACTTGTTGGAACTGACCCCTTAGTCCCAGGTCTCCCAGTTTAAGAGTATGACGATAATTTGCGAAAATCACACTTAGACTTGAAAACAGGCCGTTAAAGGGTGAGAACTCAAACCAACCCCCAAAGGACCCCGTAGGAGGCACGAACACCTCGAACGGGACCAATGCAACTTTTAGGAACTGATCGCGTAGTCTTGGGTCTCCCGATCTGAGAGTATGATGATAATTTGCAAAAATCACACTCAGACTTGAAAAAAGGCCGTTAAAGGGTGAAAACTCGAACCAACCCCCAAATGACCCGGTAGGAGGAACGAACACCTCGCACGGGACCAATGTAACTTGTAGGAACTGAACGCGTAGTCCCGAATCTCCCGGTTCGAGAGTACGATGATAATTTGTAAAAATCATAATTAGACTTGAAAACATACCGTTAAAGGGGTAAAGCTCAAACCAGTCCCCAAACGACCCCATAGGAGGCACGAACACTTCCCACGGGACAAATGTAACTTACTGGAACTGATCGCGTAGTCCCGAGTCTCCCGGTTTGAGAGTATGACGATAATTTGTAAAAATCACACTTAGACTTGAAAACAGCCCGTTAAAGGGTGAAAACTCAAACCAGCCTCCAAACGACCCTGTAGGAGGCGCGAACACCTCACACGGGACAAATTTAACTTAAAGGAACTGATCGCGTAGTCTCGGGTCTCCCGGTTTGAGAGTATGATGATGATCTGCAGAAATCACACTTAGACTTGAAAACAGGCCGTTAAAGTGTGAAAACCCGAACCAGCATCAAACGACCCGGTAGGAGGCACGAACACCTCGAACGGGACCAATGTATCTTGTATGAACTGACCGCATAGTCCCAGATCTCCCGGTTTGAGAGTATGACGATAATTTACCAAAATCACACTTAAACTTAAAAATAGGCCGTTAAAGGTTGAAAACCCGAACCAGCCCCCAAACGACGCCGTAGGAGGCATGAACACCTCACACGGGACCAATGTAACTTGTGGAACTGACCGCGTAATCCCTAGTTTCCCGCTTTGAGAGTATGATGATATTTTGCCAAAATCACACTTAGATATGAAAATAGGCCGTTAAATGGTGAAAACCCGAACGATCCCCCAAACGACCCCATAGGAGGCACGAACAACTCGCACGGGACCAATGTAACTTGTTGGAACTCATCGCGTAGTCCTGGGTCTCCCGATTTTAGAATATGATGATAATTTGCAAAAATCACACTTAGACTTGAAAATAGCCCGTTAAAGGGTGAAAATTCAAACCAGCCGCCAAACGACCCCGTCGGAGGCACGAACACCTCACACGGGACTAATGTAACTTCTGGAACTGACCGTGTCGGCCCGGGTCTCCCGGTTTGATAGTATGATGATAATCTACAAAAATCACACTTAGACTTGAAAATTGGTCGTTAAAGGGTGAAAACCCGAAACAACCCCCAAACGATCCTGTATGAGGCATGAACACCTCGCACGGGACCAATGTAACTTATAGGAACTGATCGCGTAGTCCCGGGTCTCCTGGTTCGAGAGTATGACGATTATTTACAAGAATCACACTTAGACTTAAAAACATGCCGTTAAAGGGTGAAAACTCAAACCAGTACACAAACGACCCTGTAGAAGGCACGAACACCTCGCACGGGACCAATGTAACTTGTAGGAACTGATCGCGTAGTCCCGGATCTCCCGGTTTGAGAGTATGATGATAATTTGAAAAAATTGCACTTAGACTTGAAAACAGGCCGGTAAAGGGTGAAAACTAAAACCAGCCCCCAGACGACCCCGTATAAGGCGCGAACACTCGCACGGGACCAATGTAACTTGTAGGAACTGATTGCGTAGTCCCGGGTCTCCTAATTTGAGAGTATGATGATAATCTACCAAAATCATACTTAAACTTGAAAACAGGCCGTTAGAGGGTGAAAATCCGAACTAGCACCCAAATGACCCCGTAGGAGGCACGAACACCTCGCACAGGACCAATGTAACTTGTAGGAACTGACTGCGTAGTCCCGGGTCTCCCAGTTTGAGAGTATGATGATAATTTGCCAAAATCACACTTAGACATGAAAACAGACCGTTAAATGTTGAAAACCCAAACCAGCCCCCAAACGACCTGGTAGGAGGCACGAACACCTCGAACGGGACCAATGTAACTTATAAGAACTGACCGGGTAGTCCCGGGTCTCCCTGTTCGAGAGTATGATGATAATTTGTAAAAATCACACTTAGACATTAAAACAGGCCATTAAAGGGTGAAAACTCGAACCAGCACCAAAATGACCCCGTAGGAGGCACGAACACCTCGCACGGGACCAATCTAACTTGTAGGAACTGACCGCGTAGTCCCAGGTCTCCCGGTTTGAGAGTATGTCGATAATTTGCAAAAATCACACTTAGACTTTAAAACTGGCCGTTAAAGGGTGAAAACCTGAACCAGCCCCCAAACGACTCCGTAGGAGGCACGAACACCTCACACGGGACCAATATAACTTGTAGGAACTCACCGTATGGTCCCGGGTCTCTCGGTTTGAGAATATGATGATAATTTGCCAAAATCACACTTAGACTTGAAAACTGGCCGTTAAAGGGTAAAAACCCGGACCAGCCTCCAAACGACCGCGTTGGAGGAACGAACACCTCGCACGGGACGAATGTAACTTATAGGAACGGATCGCGTAGTCTCGGGTCTTTCGGTTTGAGAGTATGGCGATAATTTGCAAAAATCACACTTAGACTTGAAAACAGGACGTTAAAGGGTGAAAACTCGAACCAGCCCCCAAATAACCCCATAGGAGGCACGAACACCTCGCACGGGACCAATGTAACTTCTGGAGCTGACCACGTAGTTCCGGGTCTCCTGCTATGAGAATAAGATGATAATTTCCCAAAATCACACTTAGACTTGAAAATAGGCCGTTAAAGGGTGAAAACCCGAACGAGCCACCAAACGACCCTGTAGGAGGCACGAACACCTCGCACAGGGCCAATGTAACTTGTTGGAACTGACCGTGTAGTCTTGGGTCTGCCGATTTAACCGTATGATGATAATTTGCCAAAATCACGCTTAGACTTGAAAATAGCCCGTTAGAGGGTGAAAACTCAAACCAGCCCCCAAACGACCCCATAGGGGGCACGAACACGTCACACGGGACAAATTTAACTTAAATGAACTGGTCGCGTAGTCCCGAGTTTCGCGGTTGGAGAGTACGATGATAATTTACAAAAATCACACTTATACTTTAAAACATGCCGTTAAAGGGTGAAAAACCGAACCAGTACCCAAATGATCCCATAGAAGGCACGAACACCTCGCACGGGATTAGTGTAACTTGTAGGAACTGACCGCGTAGTGCCAGATCTCCCGGTTCGAGAGTATGATGATAATTTGTAAAAATCACACTTAGACTTGAAAACATGTTGTTGAAGGGTGAAAACTCAAACCAATCCCCAAACGAACCCGTAGAAGGCACGAACACCTCGCACGAAAGGTCGTTCGAGCTTTTCCTGGGAGTATGGCATGGGTTACTTCAGCGCCGTAGCGACAACTTGTAGGAACTGACCGCGTAGTCCCGGGTTCCCGATTTGAGAGTATGACAATATTTTGTCAAAATCACACTTAGACTTGAAAATAGGCCATTAAAGTGTGAAAACCCGAACCAGCCCCAAACGACCCCGCAGGAGGCACGAACACCTCGTACAGGACCAATGTAACTTGTAGGAACTGACCGCGTAGTACCGAGTCTCACGGTTTAAGAGTATGATGATAATTTTCCAAAATCACACTTGACTTAAAAATAGACCGTTAAATGTTGAAAACCCGAACCAGCCCCCAAACGACCTGGTAGGAGGCACGAACACCTCGCACGGGACTAATGTAACTTGTAGGAACTAATCAGGTATTCCCGGGTCTCCCTGTTCGAGAGTATGACGTTAATTTGCAAAAATCACACTTAGACTTGAAAATATGCCGTTAAAGGATGAAAACTCAAACTAGTCCTCAAACGATCCCGTAGAAGGCACGAACACCTCACACGGGAACAATATAACTTGTAGGAACTGAACGCGTAGTCCCGGGTCCCACGATTTGGGAGTATGACGGTAATTTGTCAAAATAACACTTAGACTTAAAAACATGCCGTTAGAGGGTGAACACCCGATCGAGTCCCCAAACGATCCCGTAGGAGGCACAAACACCTCATACGGGACCAATGTAACTTGTAGGAACTGACCGCGTAGTCCCGGATCTCCCGATTTTGAGAGTATGACAATAATTTGCCAAAATCACACCTAGACTTGAAAATTGGCCGTTAAAGGGTTAAAACCCGAACCAGCCCCCGAACGACCCCGT
This sequence comes from Sambucus nigra, assembly GCA_949130495.1. NCBI lineage: Eukaryota > Viridiplantae > Streptophyta > Magnoliopsida > Dipsacales > Adoxaceae > Sambucus > Sambucus nigra. The sequence continues at coordinate 455,394,703 of OX422209.1, read as the reverse complement.
AGGAGGCATGAACACCTCGCACGGTAATAATGTAACTTGTAGGAACTGACCGCGTAGTCCCAGGTTCCCGGAATGAGAGTATGATGATAATTTGCAAGAAACACACTAAGACTTGAAAATAGTCCGTTAAAGGGTGAAAACCCTAACAAACCCCCAAACGACCCTATAGGAGTCACGAACACCTCGCACGGGAACAATGTAACTTGTAGGAACTGACCGCGTAGTCCCGAGTTTCTCGATTTGAGAGTATGATGACAATTTTCCAAAATCACACTTAGACTTGACAATAGGCCCTAAAAGGGTGAAAACACGAACCAGTCTCCAAACGACCCCATAGGAGGCACGAACATCTCGCACGGGCTCAATCTAACTTATAAAAACTGACCGCATAGTCCCGGGTCTCCCGATTTTAGAGTATGATGATAATTCTCCAAAATCACACCTAGACTTGAAAACTGGCCGTTAAAGGGTGAATACCCGAACCAACCCCCAAACGACCCCGTAGGAGCAACGAATACCTCGCACGAGATTAGTGTAACTTATAGTAACTGACCGCGTAGTCCTGGGTTCCCGGTTTGAGAGTATGACGATAATTTGCAAGAAACACACTTAGACTTGAAAATAGGCCGTTAATGGGTGAAAACCCGAACCATCCCCCAAACAATCCATTAGGAGGCACGGATACCTCACACGGGAACAATGTAACTTGTAGGAACTGATTGCGTAGTCCAGGGTTCCCGGTTTGAGAGTATGACGGTAGTTTGCCAAAATCACACTTAGACATGAAAATTGGCCGGTAAAGGGTGAAAAATCGAACCAGGCCCCAAACGACCCCGTAGGAGTCATGAACACCTCGCACAGAACAATGTAACTTCTAGGAGCTGACCGCGTAGTCCCGGGTCTCCCGATTTGAGAGTATGATTTTAATTTTCCAAAATCGCACTTAGACTTAAAAACAGGTCCTTAAAGGGTGAAAACTAGAACTAGTCCCCAAACGACCCCGAAGGAGGCACGAACACCTCCTACGGGACCAATGTAACTTGTAGGAACTGACCGCGTAGTCCCGAGTCTCCCGATTTGAGAGTATGATGATAATTTTCCAAAATCACACTTAGACTTGAAAAGAGGCCCTTGAAGGGTGAAAACCAGAACCAGTCCCCAAACGACCCAGTAGGAGGCACGAACACCTCGCACGGGACCAATGTAACTTGTAGGAACTGACCGCGTAGTCAAGGGTCTCTCGATTTGAGAGTATGACAATAATTTGCAAAAATCACACTTTGATTTAAAAATAAGCAGTTAAAGAGTGAAAACCCGAACCAGCCCACAAACAACCCCGTAGGAGGCACGAACACCTCGCACGGGACAAATGTAACTTGTAGGAACTAATTGCGTAGTCTCGGGTCTCCCGGCTTGAGAGAACGATGATAATTTGCATAAATCACACTTAGACTTGAAAATAAGCCGTTAAAGGTTGAAAACCTGAACTAGCCCCCAAACGACCCTGTAGGAGGCACGAACACCTCCCACGGGACCAATGTAACTTGTAGGAACTGACCGCGTAGTCCCGGGTCTCTCGGTTTGAGAGTATGACAATAATTTACAAAAATGACACTTTGACTAGAAAAACAAGCCGTTAAAGGGTGAAAACTCAAACTAGTCCCCAAACGACCCCGTGGAAGGCACTAACACCTCACACGGGACCAATGTAACTTGTATTAACTAACTGCATAGTCTCGGGTCTCCCGGATTGAGAGTATGACGATAATATGCCAAAATCACACATAGACTTGAAAACAGGCCCTTAAAGGGGGAAAACCCGAACTATCCCCCAAACGACCCCGTAGGAGGCACGAACACCTCGCACGGGACCAATGTAACATGTACGAACTGACCGCGTAGTCCTGCATCTCCCGATTTCAGAGTACGACGAATATTTGCAAAAATCACACTTAGACTTGAAAACAGGCCCTTAAAGGGTGAAAACCCGAACTAGCCCCAAAACGACCCCATAGGAGGCACGAACACCTCGCACGGGACCAATGTAACATGTACGCAGTGACCGCGTAGTCCTGCATCTCCTGATTTCAGAGTACGACGAATATTTGCAAAAATCACACTTAGACTTGAAAACAGGCCCTTAAAGGGTGAAAACCCGAACCAGCACCAAAACGACCCCATAGGAGGCACGAACACCTCGCACGGGACCAACGTAACTTTTGAAACTTACCGCGTAGTCCCGGGACTCCCTCTTTGAGAGTATGACGATATTTTGCCAAAATCACACTTAGACTTGAAAACAGGCTGTTAAAGGGTGAAAACCCGAACTAGCCCCCAAATGACCCCGTAGGAGGTACGAACACCTCGCACGGGACCAATGTAACTTGTTGGAACTGACCACGTAGTCCCTTGTCACCCGATTTGAGAGTATGACGATAATTTGCAAAAATCATACTTAGACTTGAAAATAGCTTGTTAAAGGGTGAAAACTAAAACCAGACCCCAAACGACCCTGTAGGAGGCACGAACACCCCGTACGGGACAAATGTAACTTGTTGGAAGGGACCGCGTAGTCCCGGATCTCCCGATTTGAGAGTATGATGTTAATTTGCCAAAATCACACTTAGACTTGAAAACAGGCCGTTAAAGGGTGAAAACTCAAAATAGCCCCCGAACGACCCAGTAGGAGGCACAAACACCTCGCACGGGACCAATATAACTTGTAGGAACAGGCCACGTTGTCCCGGGTCTCCCGATTCGAGAGTATGATGATAAGTTGCAAAAATCACACTTAGACTTGACAACAGGTCGTTAAAGAGTGAAAAGTCAAACCAGCCCGTAAACGACCCCGTAGGAGGCAGAAACACCTCGTACGGGACCAATGTGACTTTTAGGAACTAACCGCGTTGACCCTGGTCTCTCGATTTGAGAGTACGATGATAATTTGCCAAAATCACACTTAGACTTAAAAATAGGTTGTTATTGGGTGAAAACCCGAAACAACACCCAAATGACCCCGTAGGAGGCACGAACACCTCGCACGGGACCAATGTAACTTGTTAGAACTGACCGCGTAGTCTAGGGACTCCCGGTTTGAGAGTATGACGATAATTTGCAAAAATCACACTTAGACTTGAAAACAGGCCGATAAAGGGTGAAAACCCGAACCAGCCCCCAAACAACCCCGTAGGAGGCATGAACACCTCGCGCGGGACCAATGTAACTTGTAGGAAATGACTGCATAGTTCCGGATCTCTCGATTTGAGAGTATGACGATAATTTGCCAAAATCGCACCTAGACTTGAAAACTAGCCGTTAAAGGGTGAAAACTCGAACCAACCCCCGAACGACCCCGTAGGAGGCACGAACACCTCGCACGTGAATAATGTAACTTATTGGAACTGACCCCGAAGAACCGAGTCTCCCGGCTTGAGAGTATGACGATAATTTAAAAAAATCACACTTAGACTTGAAAATAGGCCGTTAAAGGGTGAAAACTCGAACTAGCCCCCAAACAACCCTGTAGGAGGCACCAACACCTTGCACGGTACCAAAGTAACTTGTAGTAACTGACTGCATAGTCCCTAGTCTCCCGATTTTAGAGTACCATGGTAATTTGCCAAAATCACACTTAGACTTGAAAACAGGTCGTTAAAGGGTGAAACCCGAACCAGTCCCCAAACGACCCCGTAGGAGTCACGAAGACCCCGCATGTGACCAATGTAACTTGTAGGAACTGACTGCATTGTCCCGGGTCTCTCGGTTTGAGAGTATGACAATAATTTGCAAAAATCACACTTTGACTAAAAAACAAGTCGTTAAAGGGTGAAAACTCAAACCAGTCACCAAACGACCCCGTAGAAGGCACGAGCACCTCACACGGGACCAATGTAAGTTATAGGAACTCTCCGCATAGTCCCGGGTCTCTCGAATTGAGAGTAGGATGATAATTTTGCCAAAATCAAACTTAGACTTGAAAATAAGCCATTAAAGGGTGAAAACCCGAACCAGCCTCCAAACGACCCCGTAGGAGGCACGAACACCTGGCACGGGACCAATGTAACTTTTAGGAAATGACCGTGTAGTCCCGGGTCTCCTGGTTTGAGAGTATGACAATAATTTGCCAAAATACACTTAGACTTGAAAACAGGCCGTTAAAGGGTGAAAACTCGAAATAGCCCCCGAATAACCCGGTAGGAGGCACGAACACCTCGCACTGGACCAATATACCTTGTAGGAACAGATCACGTAGTCCCGGGTCTCCCGATTCGAGAGTATGATGATAATTTGCAAAATCACACTTAGACTTGACAACAGGTCGTTATAGGGTGAAAAGTCAAACTAGCCCGTAAACGACCCCGTAGGAGGCAAAAACACCTCGCACAGGACCAATATGACTTGTAGGAACTGACCGCGTAGACCCAGGTCTCTCGATTTAGAGTACGACGATAATTTTCCAAAATGACACTTAGACTTAAAAATAGGCCGTTAAAGGGTGAAAACCCGAACGAGCCCCAAACGTCCCTATAGGAGGTACGAACACCTCGCACGGGACAAATGTAAGTTGTTGGAACTAACTGCGTAGTCCGTTGTCCCTCGATTTGAGAGTATGATGATAATTTACAAAAATCACACTTAGACTTGAAAACAACCCGTTAAATGGTGAAAACTCAAACCAGCCACCAAACGACCCCGTAGGAGGCACGAACACCTCACACAGGACCAATTTAACTTAAAGGAACTGACTGCATAGTCCCGGATCTCCCGGTTTGAGAGTATGACGATAAATTGCCAAAATCACACTTAGACTTGAAAACGGGTCGTTAAAGGGTCAAAACCCGAACCAGCCCCCAAATGACCCCGTAGGAGGCACGAACACCTCGCACGGGAATAATGTAACTTATAGGAACTGACCGCGTATTCCCCGGTCTCTCAATTTGAGAGTATGATGATAATTTTCCAAAATCACACTTAGACATGAAAACAGGCCGTTAAAGGGTGAAAACCAGAACCAGTCCCCAAACGACCCCGTAGTAGGCACGAACACCCCGCATGGGACCAATGTAACTTGTAAGAACTGAGTGCGTAGTCCCGGGACTCTCGGTTTGACAGTATGACAATAATTTAAAAAAATCACACTTTGACTAAAAAACAAGCCGTTAAAGGGTGAAAAATCAAACCAGTCCCCAAATGATCCCGTAGAAGGCACGAACACCTCACACGCGACCAATGTAACTTGTAGGAACTCACCGCATAGTCCCGGGTCTCACAAATTTAGAGTATGATGATAATTTGCCAAAAGCACACTTAGAGTTGAAAACAGACCGTTAAAGGGTGAAAACCCGAACCAGCGTCCAAACAACCCCGTAGTAGGCACGAAAACCTTGCACGGGACCAATGCAAGTTTTAGGAACTGACCGTGTAGTCCCGGGCATCCCGATTTGAGAGTATGACAAAAATTGACCAAAATCACACTTAGATTTGAAAATAGGACGTTTAAGGGTGAAAATTCGAACCATCCCATAAACGACCCCATAGGAGGCACGAACACCTCTCACGGGACCAATGTAACTTGTAGGAATTGACCGCGTAGTCCCACGTCTCCCGGTTTGAGAGTATGACGATAATTCGCAAAAAACACACTTAGACTTAAAAATTGTCCGTTAAAGGGTGGAAACCCAAACCAACCCCCAAACGACCCCGTAGGAGGCACGAACACCTCGCACGGGACCAATGTAATTTGTAGGAATTGACCGCGGAGTCCCACATCTCCAGATTTGAGAGTATGACGATAATTTGCAAAAAACACACTTAGACTTGAAAACAGGCCGTTAAAGGGTGAAAACTTGAACCAACCCCTAAAAGACCCCGTAGGAGGCACGAACACCTCGCACGGGACCAATGTTAGTTCTTGAACTGACCGCGTGGTCCCGGGTCTCCCGCTTTGAGAGTATGACGATTTTTTTCCAAAATCACACTTAGACTTGAAAACGGGCTGTTAAAGGGTGAAAACCTGAATGAGCCCCAAATTACCTCGTCGGAGGCACGAACACCTCGCACGGGACCAATGTAACTTGTTGGAACAGACCGCGTAGTCCATTGTGTCTCGGTTTGAGAGTATGATTAAAATTTGCCAAAATCACAGCCAGACTTGAAAACTGGTCGTTAAAGGGTGAAAGCCAGAACCAGCCCCCAAACGACCGCGTAGGAGGCACGAACACCTCGCACGGGAACAATGTAACCTATAGGAACTGACCGCGTAGTCCTAGGTCTCCCGATTTGTGAGTATGAAGATAATTTGCCAAAATCACACTTAGATTTCAAAAATGGCCATTAAAGGGTGAAAACCCGAACCAGTACCCAAAGGACCCCGTAGGAGGCACGAAAACCTTGCACGGGAACAATGTAACTTGTAGGAACTGACCGCGTAGTCCCAGGTCTCCCGATTTGAGAGTTTGATGATAATTTGCCAAAATCACACTTAGACTTGAAAACAGGCCATCAAAGGGTGAAAACTAGAACCAGTCCCCAAACGACCCCGTAGGAGGCACCAACACCTCGCACGGGACCAATGTAACTCGTAGGAACTGGTCGCGTAGTCCCGGGTCTGTCGATTTGAGAGTATGATGATAATTTGCAAAAATCACACTTTGACTAAAAAATAAGCCGTTAAAGGGTGAAAACCCGAACCAGCCCCCAAACAACCACGTAGGAGGGACGAACACCTCGCACGGGACCAATGTAACTTATTGGAACTGACCGCGTAGTCCCGGGTCTCCCGGCTTGAAAGTATGACGATAATTTGAAAAAATCACACTTAGACTTGAAAACTGGTCGTTAAAGGGTGAAAATTCGAACTAGCCCCCAAACGACCCTGTAGGAGGCACGAACACCCCGCACGGGACCAATGTAACTTGTAGGGACTGACCGCACAGTCTTGAATCTCTCGGTTTTAGAGTATGACGATAATTTGCAAAAATCACACTTAGACTTGAAAGCAGGCCGTTAAAGGGTGAAAACTCAAACAAACCCAAAACGACCCCGTAGGAGGCACGAACACCCCGCACGGGACCAATATAACTTGTAGGAACTGACCATGTAGTTCTGGGTCTCTCGGTTTGAGAGTATGACAATAATTTGCAAAAATCACACTTTGACTAAAAAACAAGCCGTTAAAGGGTGAAAACTAAAACTAGTTCCCAAACGACCCCGTAGAAGGCACGAACACATCACATGGGACTAATGTAACTTGTAGGAACTCATCGCATAGTCCCGGGTCTCCCGAACTGAGAGTATGACGGTAATTTGCCAAAATCACACTTAGACTTAAAAACATGCCGTTAAAGGGTGAAAACCTGAACCAGCCTCCAAATGACCCCATATGAGGCACGAACACCTCGCACGGGACCAATGTAACTTTTAGGAACTGACTGCGTAGTCCTGGCTCTTGCGGTTTGAGAGTATGACAATAATTTACCAAAATCACACTTAGACTTGAAAATAAGCTTTTAAAGGGTGAAAACCCGAACCAGCCCCCAAACGACCCCGTAGGAGGCACGACACCTCGCACGGGACCAATGTAAATTGTTGGAATAGACCGCGTAGTCACTTGTCTCCCAGTTTGAGAGTATGATGAAAATTTGCCAAAATCACAGCTAGACTTGAAAACTGGCCGTTAAAGGGTGAAAACCGGTACCAGCCCCCAAACGACCCCGTAGGAGGCACGACCACCTCACACGGGAACAATGTAACTTATAGGAACTGACCGCGTAGTCCCGGGTCTCCATATTTGAGAGTATGAAGATAATTTGCCAAAATCACACTTAGATTTCAAAATAGGCCGTTAAAGGGTTAAAACCCTAACCATCCCCCAAACGACCCCGAAGGAGGCACGAACACCTTGCACGAGACCAATTAAACTTATAGAAACTAAACGCGTACTCCACAGTCTCCCGATTTGAGAGTATGATGATAATTTGCAAAAATCACAATAGACTTGAAAATAGGCCGTTAAAGGGTGAAACACAAACCGGTCCCCAAACGACCCCGTAGGAGGCACGAACACCCCGCACGGGACCAATGTAACTTGTAGGAACTGACCGCGTAGTCCTGGGTCTCTCGGTTTGAGAGTATGACAATAATTTGTAAAAATCACACTTTGACTAAAAAACAAGCCGTTAAAGGGTGAAAACTCAAACGAGTCACCAAACGACCCCGTAGAAGGCACGAACACCTCACACGGGACCAATGTAACTTGTAGGAACTCTCCGCATAGTCCCAGGTCTCTCGAATAGAGAGTAGGATGATAATTTGCCAAAATCATACTTAGACTTGAAAATAGGCCGTTAAAGGATGAAAACCCGAACCAGCCTCCAAACGACCCCGTTGGAGGAACGAACGCCTAGCACGGGACCAATGTAATTTTTATGAACTGACCGTGTAGTCCCGGGTCTCCCGATTTGAGAGTATGACAATAATTTTCCAAAATAGACTTAGACTTGAAAACATGCCGTTAAAGGGTGAAAACCAGAACAAACCCCGAAACGACCCCGTAGGAGGCACGAACACCTCACACGGGACCAATTTAACTTAAAGAACTGACCGCGTAGTCCCGGGTCTCCCACTTTGAGAGTATGACGATATTTTGCGAAAATCACACTTAGACTTAAAAACAGGCCGTTAAAGGGTGAAAACCCGAACGAGCCCCAAACGTCCCTGTAGGATGCACGAACACCTCGCACGGGACAAATGTAACTTGTTGGAACTAACTGCGTAGTCCCTTGTCTCTCGATTTGAGAGTATGATGATAATTTGCCAAAATCACACTAAGACTTGAAAATAGGCCGTTAAAGGGTAAAAACCCGAACCAGCACCCAAACGACCCCGTAGAAGGCATGAACACCTCGCATGAGACCAATGGAACTTGTAGGAACTGACCGCGTAGTCCCGGGTCTCCCGGCTTGAGAGTATGATGATAATTTTCAAAAATCACACTTAGACTTTAAACCATCCCGTTAAAGGGTGAAAACTCAAACCAGTCCCCAAACGACCCTGTAGGAGGCACGAACACCTCACACGGGGTCAATTTAACTTAAAGGAACTGACCGTATAGTCCCGGATCTCCCGGTTTGAGAGTATGACGATAAATTGCCAAAATCACACTTAGACTTGAAAACTGGTCGTTAAAGGGTCAAAACTCGAACCAGCCCCCAAACGACCCCATAGGAGGCACGAACACCTCACATGGGAATAATGTAACTGATAGGAACTGACCTCGTAGTCCCCGGCCTCTCAATTTGAGAGTATGATGATAATCTGACCAAATCACACTTAGACTTGAAAACAGGCCGTTAAAGGGTGAAAACCAGAACCAGTCCCCAAACGACCCCGTAGTAGGCACGAACACCCCGCATGGGACCAATGTAACTTGTAAGAACTGTGTGCGTAGTCCCGGGTCTCTCAGTTTGAGAGTATGACAATAATTTGCAAAAATCACACTTTGACTAAAAAACAAGCCGTTAAGTGGTGAAAACTCAAACCAGTCCCCAAACGATCCCGTAGAAGGCACGAACACCTCACACGGGACCAATGTAACTTGTAGAAACTCACCGCATAGTCCCGGGTCTCACAAATTGAGAGTATGATGATAATTTGCCAAAAGCACACTTAGAGTTGAAAACAAACCGTTAAAGGGTGAAACCCGAACCAGCCTCCAAATAACCCTGTAATAGGCACGAACACTTCGCACGGGACCAATGTAAGTTTTAGGAACTGACAGCGTAGTCCCAGGTCTCCCGATTTGAGAGTATGACAATAATTGACCAAAATCACACTTAGATTTGAAAACAGGTCGTTAAAGGGTGAAAACCCAAACCAGCCCCCAAACGACCCCATAGGAGGCACGAACACCTCTCACGGGACCAATGTAACTTGTAGGAACTGACCGCGTAGTCCTACGTCTCACGGTTTTAGAGTATGATGATAATTTGCAAAAAACACACTTAGACTTGAAAATTGGCCGTTAAAGGGTGGAAACTCGAACCAACCCCCAAACGACCCCGTAGGAGGCACGAACACCTTGCACGGGATGAATGTAATTATTAGGAATTAACCGTGGAGTCCCACGTCTCTCGGTTTGAGAGTATGATGATAATTTGCAAAAAACACACTTAGACTTGAAAACAGGCCGTTAAAGGGTGAAAACCGGAACCAACCCCTAAAAGACCCCGTAGGAGGCACAAACACCTCGCACGGGACCAATGTAACTTCTGGAACTGACCGTGTAGTCCCGAGTCTCCCCCTTAGAGAGTATGACGATTTTTTTCTAAAATCACACTTAGACTTGAAAACGGCTGTTAAAGGGTGAAAACCCGAATGAGCCCCAAACAACCTCGTAGGAGGCACGAACACCTTGCACGGGACCAATGTAACTTGTTGGAACATACCGTGTAGTCCATTGTGTCTTGGTTTGAGAGTATGATTAAAATTTTCCAAAATCACAACTAGACTTGAAAACTGGCCGTTAAAGGGTGAAAGCCAGAACCAGCCCCCAAACGACCCCGTAGGAGGCATGAACACCTCACACGGGAACAATGTAACCTATAGGAACTGACCGCGTAGTCCTAGGTCTCTCGATTTGAGAGTATGACGATAATTTGCCAAAATCACACTTAGATTTCAAAAATGGTCTTTAAATGGTGAAAACCCGAACCAGTCCCCAAACGACCTCGTAGGAGGCACGAACACCTTGAATGGGAACAATGTAACTTTTAGGAACTGACTGCGTAGTCCTGGGTCTCCCGTTTTGAGAGTATGACAATAATTTACCAAAATCACACTTATACTTGAATACAAGCCATTAAAGGGTGAAAACCCGAACCATCCCCCAAACAACCCCGTAGGAGGCACGAACACCTCGCACGGGACCAATGTAAATTATTGGAATAGACCGCGTAGTCACTTGTCTCCCAGTTTGAGAGTATGATGAAAATATGCCAAAATCACAGCTAGACTTGAAAACTGGCCGTTAAAGTGTGAAAACCGGTACCAGCCCCCAAACGACCCAGTAGGAGGCACGACCACCTCGCACGGGAACAATGTAACTTATAGGAACTTACCGCGTTGTCCCAGGTCTCCCGATTTGAGAGTATGATCATAATTTGTCAAAATCACACTTAGATTTCAAAATAGGCCTTTAAAGGGTGAAAACCCTAACCAACCCCCAAACGACCCCATAGGAGGCACGAACACCTTGCACGGGACCAATTTAACTTATAGAAACTGATCGCGTACTCCGCGGTCTCCTGATTTGAGAGTATGATGATAATTTGCCAAAATCACATTAGACTTGAAAATAGGTCGTTAAAGGGTGAAACCCAAACCGGTCCCCAAACGACCCCGTAGGAGGCACGAACACCACGCACGGGGCCAATGTAACTTGTAGGAACTGACTGCGTAGTCCCGGGTCTCACGGTTTGAGAGTATGATAATAATTTCCAAAAATCACACTTTGACTAAAAAATAAGCCGTTAAAGGGTGAAAACTCAAACCAGTCCCCCAACGACCCCGTAGAAGGCACGAACACCGCACACGGGACCAATGTAACTTGTAGAAACTCACCGCATAGTCCTGGGTTTCCCGGATTGAGAGTATGACGATAATTTTCCAAAATCACACTTAGACTTGAAAACAGGCCGTTAAAGGGTGAAAACCCGAACCAGCCTCCAAACGACCCCATAGGAGGCACGATCACCTCGCACGGGACCAATGTAACTTTTAGAAACTGATCGTGTAGTCACGGGTCTCCTGGTTTCAGAGTATGATAATAATTTGCCAAAATCACACTTAGACTTTAAAATAGGGTGTTAAAGGGTGAAAACCCGAACTAGCCCCCAAACGATCCCGTAGGAGGCACGAACACCTCGCATGGGACCGATGTAACTCCTAGGAACTGACCGCGTAGTCCCGCATCTCCCGGTTTGAGAGTATGATGATAATTTGCAAAACACACACTTTGACTAAAAAATAAGGTCGTTAAAGGGTGAAAACTCAAACGAGCCCCCAAACGACCCCGTAGGAGGCACGAACACCTCACACGGGACCAATCGAACTTAAAGCAACTGACCGCGTAGTCCCGGATCTCCCGATTTGAGAGTATGACGATAATTTGCCAAAATTACCCTTAGACTTGAAAACTGGCCGTTAAAGGGTGAAAACCAAAACTAGCCCCCAAACGACCCTGTAGGAGGCACGAACACGTCGCACCGGAATAATGTAACTTATAGGAACTGACCGCGTCGTCCCCGGTCTCTCAATTTGAGAGTACGATGATAATTTGCTAAAATCACACTTAGACTTGATAACTGGCCGTTAAAGGGTGAAAACCAGAACCAGTCCCCAAACGACCCCGTAGTAGGCACGAACACCTCGCACGGGACCAATGTAACTTGTAAGAACTGAGCGCGTAGTCCCGGGTCTCTCGGTTTGAGAGTATGACAATAATTTGCAAAAATCACACTTTGACTAAAAAATAAGTCGTTAAAGGGTGAAAACTCAAACCAGTCAGCAAACGACCCCGTAGAAGGTACGAACACCTCACACGGGACCAAGGTGACTTGTAGGAACTCACCGCATAGTCTCGGGTCTCACAAATTGAGAGTTTGATGATAATTTGCCAAAATCACACTTAGACTTGAAAACAGACTGTTAAAGGGTGAAAACCCAAACCAGCCTCTAAACGACCCCGTAGTAGGCACGAACACCTCGCACGGGACCAATGTAACTTTTAGGAACTCACCACGTAGTCCCAGGTCTCCCGATTTGAGAGTATGACAATAATTTACCAAAATCACACTTAGATTTTAAAACAGGCCGTTAAAGGGTGAAAACCCAAACCAGCCCCCAAACGACCCCATAGGAGGCATGAACACCTCTCACGGGACCAATGTAACTTGTAGGAACTGACCGCGTAGTCCTACGTCTCACGGTTTTAGAGTATCATGATAATTTGCAAAAAACACACTTAGACTTGAAAATTGGCCGTTAAAGGGTGGAAACCCGAACCAACCCCCAAACGACCCCGTAGGAGGCACGAACACCTTGCACGGGACGAATGTAATTATTAGGAATTAACCGTGGAGTCCCACGTCTCTCGGTTTGAGAGTATGATGATAATTTGCAAAAAACACACTTAGACTTGAAAACAGGTCGTTAAAGGGTGAAAACCTGAACCAACCCCTAAAAGACCCCGTAGGAGGCACGAACACCTCGCACGGGACCAATGTAACTTCTGGAACTGACCGTGTAGTCCCGAGTCTCCCCCTTAGAGAGTATGACGATTTTTTTCCAAAATCACACTTAGACTTGAAAACGGCTGTTAAAGGGTGAAAACCCGAATGAGCCCCAAACAACCTCGTAGGAGGCACGAACACCTTGCACGGGACCAATGTAACTTGTTGGAACAGACCGTGTAGTCCATTGTGTCTTGGTTTGAGAGTATGATTAAAATTTTCCAAAATCACAGCTAGACTTGAAAACTGGCCGTTAAAGGGTGAAAGCCAGAACCAGCCCCCAAACGACCCCGTAGGAGGCATGAACACCTCACACGGGAACAATGTAACCTATAGGAACTGACCGCGTAGTCCTAGGTCTCTCGATTTGAGAGTATGACAATAATTTGCCAAAATCACACTTAGATTTCAAAAATGGTCGTTAAATGGTGAAAACCCGAACCAGTCCCCAAACGACCCCGTAGGAGGCACGAACACCTTGAATGGGAACAATGTAACTTTTAGGAACTGACTGCGTAGTCCTGGGTCTCCCGTTTTGAGAGTATGACAATAATTTACCAAAATCACACTTATACTTGAATACAAGCCATTAAAGGGTGACAACCCGAACCATCCCCCAAACAACCCCGTAGGAGGCACGAACACCTCGCACGGGACCAATGTAAATTATTGGAATAGACCGCGTAGTCACTTGTCTCCCAGTTTGAGAGTATGATGAAAATATGCCAAGATCACAGCTAGACTTGAAAACTGGCCGTTAAAGTGTGAAAACCGGTACCAGCCCCCAAACGACCCAGTAGGAGGCACGACCACCTCGCACGGGAACAATGTAACTTATAGGAACTTACCGCGTAGTCCCAGGTCTCCCGATTTGAGAGTATGATCATAATTTGCCAAAATCACACTTAGATTTCAAAATAGGCCTTTAAAGGGTGAAAACCCTAACCAACCCCCAAACGACCCCATAGGAGGCACGAACACCTTGCACGGGACCAATTTAACTTATAGAAACTGATCGCGTACTCCGCGGTCTCCTGATTTGAGAGTATGATGATAATTTGCCAAAATCACATTAGACTTGAAAATAGGTCGTGAAAGGGTGAAACCCGAACCGGTCCCCAAACGACCCCGTAGGAGGCACGAACACCACGCACGGGGCCAATGTAACTTGTAGGAACTGACTGCGTAGTCCCGGGTCTCTCGGTTTGAGAGTATGATAATAATTTGCAAAAATCACACTTTGACTAAAAAATAAGCCGTTAAAGGGTGAAAACTCAAACCAGTCCCCCAACGACCCCGTAGAAGGCACGAACACCGCACACGGGACCAATGTAACTTGTAGAAACTCACCGCATAGTCCTGGGTCTCCCGGATTGAGAGTATGACGATAATTTTCCAAAATCACACTTAGACTTGAAAACAGGCCGTTAAAGGGTGAAAACCCGAACCAGCCTCCAAACGACCCCATAGGAGGCACGATCACCTCGCACGGGACCAATGTAACTTTTAGAAACTGATCACGTAGTCACGGGTCTCCTGGTTTCAGAGTATGATAATAATTTGCCAAAATCACACTTAGACTTTAAAACAGGGTGTTAAAGGGTGAAAACCCGAACTAGCCCCCAAACGATCCCGTAGGAGGCACGAACACCTCGCATGGGACCGATGTAACTCCTAGGAACTGACCGCGTAGTCCCGCATCTCCCGGTTTGAGAGTATGATGATAATTTCCAAAACACACACTTTGACTAAAAAATAATTCGTTAAAGGGTGAAAACTCAAACGAGCCCCCAAACGACCCCGTAGGAGGCACGAACACCTCACACGGGACCAATCGAACTTAAAGGAACTGACCGCGTAGTCCCGGATCTCCCGATTTGAGAGTATGACAATAATTTGCCAAAATCACACTTAGACTTGAAAACTGGCCGTTAAAGGGTGAAAACCAAAACTAGCCCCCAAATGACCCTGTAGGAGGCACGAACACGTCGCACGAGAATAATGTAACTTATAGGAACTGACCGCGTAGTCCCCGGTCTCTCAATTTGAGAGTACGATGATAATTTGCTAAAATCACACTTAGACTTGAAAACTGGCCGTTAAAGGGTGAAAACCAGAACCAGTCCCCAAACGACCCCGTAGTATGCACGAACACCTCGCACGGGACCAATGTAACTTGTAAGAACTGAGCGCGTAGTCCCGGGTCTCTCGGTTTGAGAGTATGACAATAATTTGCAAAAATCACACTTTGACTAAAAAATAAGTCGTTAAAGGGTGAAAACTCAAACCAGTCACCAAACGACCCCGTAGAAGGTAAGAACACCTCACACGGGACCAAGGTGACTTGTAGGAACTCACCGCATAGTCCCGGGTCTCACAAATTGAGAGTTTGATGATAATTTGCCAAAATCACACTTAGACTTGAAAACAGACTGTTAAAGGGTGAAAACCCGAACCAGCCTCTAAACGACCCCGTAGTAGGCACGAACACCTCGCACGGGACCAATGTAACTTTTAGGAACTCACCACGTAGTCCCAGGTCTCCCGATTTGAGAGTATGACAATAATTTACAAAAATCACACTTAGATTTTAAAACAGGCCGTTAACGGGTGAAAACCTGAACCAGCCCCCAAACGACCCCATAGGAGGCACGAACACCTCTCACTTGACCAATGTAACTTGTAAGAACTCACCGCGTAGTCCCACGTCTTACGGTTTGAGAGTATGACGATAATTTGCAAAAAACACACTTAGACTTGAAAATTGGCTGTTAAAGGGTGAAAACCCGAACCAACCCCCAAACAACCCCGTAGGAGGCAGGAACACCACGCACAGGACCAATGTAATTTGTAGGAATTGACCGCATAGTCCCACGTCTCCCGATTTGAGAGTATGATGATAATTTGCAAAAAACACACTTAGACTTGAAAACAGGCCGTTAATGGGTGAAAACCTGAACCAACCCCGAAAAGACCCCGTAGGAGGCACGAACACCTTGCGCGGAACCAATGTAACTTCTGTAACTGACCACGTAGTCCCGGGTCTCCCGCTTTGAGAGTATGATGATATTTTGCCAAAATCACACTTAGACTTGAAAACAGGCTGTTAAAGGGTGAAAACACGAATTAGCCCCAAATGACCCCGTAGGTGCACGAACACCTCGCACGGGACCAATGTAACTTCTTGGAACAGACCGCGTATCCCCTTGTCTCTCGGTTTGAGAGTATGATTGAAAATTTTGCCAAAATCGTAGCTAGACTTAAAAACTGGCCGTTAAAGGGTGAAAGCCAGAACCAGCCTCCAAACGACCCCGTAGGAGGCACGAACACCTCGCACGGGAACAATGTAACTTATAGGAACTGATTGCGTAGCCCTGGGTCTCCCAATTTGAGAGTATGAAGATAATTTTCCAAAATCACACTTAGATTTCAAATTAGGCGGTTTAAGGGTGAAAACACGAACTAGTCTCCAAACGACCCCGAAGGAGGCACGAACACCTTTCACAGGAACAATGTAACTTGTAAGAACTGACCGCGTAGTCCCGGGTCTCCCGATTTGTGGGTATGATGATAATTTGCCAAAATCACACTTAGACTTGAAAACAGGCCTTTAAAGGGTGAAAACCAGAACCAGTCCCCAAACGACCCCGTAGGAGGCACCAACACCTCGCAGGGGACCAATGTAACTTGTAGGAACTGGCCGCATATTCCCGGTTGTCTCGGTTTGAGAGTATGATGATCATTTGCAAAAATCACACTTTGACTAAAAAATAAGCCGTTAAAGGGTGAAAACCCGAACCAGCCACCAAACGACCCCGTAGGAGGGATGGACACCTCGCACGGGACCAATGTAACTTATAGGAACTGACCACATAGTCCCTGGTCTCCCGGCTTGAGAGTATGACGATAATTTGCAAAAATCACACTTAGACTTGAGAACAGGTCGTTAAAGGGTGAAAACTCGAACTAGCCCCCTAACGACCCCGTAGGAGGCACGAACACCTCGCACGGGACCAATGTAACTTGTAGGAACTGACCATGTAGTTTCGGGTCTCTCGGTTTGAGAGTATGACAATTATTTGCAAAAATCACACTTTGACTAAAAAACAAGCCGTTAAAGGGTGAAAACTAAAACCAGTCCCCAAACGACCCCGCAGAAGGCACGAACACCTCACACAGGACCAATGTCACTTGTAGGAACTCATCGCATAGTCCCGGGTATCTCGGATTGAGAGTATGATGATAATTTGCCAAAATCACACTTAGACTTGAAAACATGCCGTTAAAGGGTGAAAACCCGAATCAACCTCCAAACGACCCCGTAGGAGGTACGAACACCTCGCACGGGACCAATGTAACTTTTAGGAACTGACTGTGTAGTCCCGGTTCTCCGTGTTTGAGAGTATTACAATAATTTACCAAAATCACACTTAGACTTGAAAACAAGTCGTTAAAGGGTGAAAACCCGAACCAGCCTCCAAACGACCCCGTAGGAGGCACGAACACCTCGCACGGGACCAATGTAAATTGTTAGAACAGATCGCGTTGTCACTTGTCTCCTAGTTTGAGAGTATTATGAAAATTTTGCCAAAATCCCAGCTAGACTTGAAAACTGCCCGTTAAAGGGTGAAAACCGGTACCAGCCCCAAACGACCCCGTAGGAGTCACGACCACCTCGCACGGGAATAATTAAACTTATAGGAACTTACAGCGTAGTGCCGGTTCTCCCAATTTGAGAGTATGAAGATAATTTGCCAAAATCACAATTAGATTTCAAAATAGGCCGTTAAAGGGTGAAAACCCGAACCAGCCCCCAAACGACCCCGTAGGAGCCACGAACACCTTGCACGGGACCAATATAACTTATAGGAACTGACCGCGTAGTCCGCGGTTTCCCGATTTGAGAGTACGATGATAATTTTTCCAAAATCATATTAGACTTGAAAATAGGCCGTTAAAGGGTGAAACCCGAACCGTTCCCCAAACGACCCCGTAGGAGGCACGAACACCACGCACGGGACCAATGTAACTTGTAGGAACTGACCACGTAGTCCCGGGTCTCTCGGTTTGAGAGTATGACAATAATTTGCAAAAATCACACTTTGACTAAAAAACAAGCCGTTAAAGGGTGAAAACTCAAACCAGTCCCCCAACGACCCTGTAGAAGGCACGAACACCGCACACGGGACCAATGTAACTTGTAGGAAGTCACTGCATAGTCCTGGGTCTCCCGGATTGAGAGTATGACGATAATTTGCCAAAATCACACTTAGACTTGAAAATAGGTCGTTAAAGGGTGAAAACCCAAACCAGCCTCCAAACGACCCCGTAGGAGGCACGAACACCTCGCACGGGACCAATGTAACTTTTAGGAACTGATCGCGTAGTCAGGGGTCTCCCTGTTTGAGAGTATGATAATAATTTTCCAAAATCACACTTAGACTTGAAAACAAGGTGTTAAAGGTTGAAAACCCGAACCAACCCCCAAACGACCCGGTAGGAGGCACAAACACCTCGCATGGGACCAATGTAACTTGTAGGAACTGACCGAGTAGTCTCGGGTCTCTCGGTTTGAGAGTATGACGATAATTTGAAAAAATCACACTTTGACTAAAAAATAAGTCGTTAAAGGGAGAAAACACGAACCATCCCGCAAACAACCCCGTAGAAGGCACGAACACCTCACACGGGGCCAATGTAACTTGTAGGAACTAACCGCGTAGCCACGAGTCTCCCTCCTTGAGAGTATGATGATAATTTGCAAAAATCACACATAGACTTGAAAGCAGGCCGTTAAAGGGTGAAAACCCGAACTAGCCCCCAAACGACCCTGTAGGAGGCACGGACACCTTGCACGGGAGCAATTTAACTTATAAGAACAGACCGGGTAGTTCCCGATCTCCCGATTTAAGAGGATTATGATAATTTTGCCAAAATCACACTTAGACTTGAAAACAGGCCGTTATAGTGTGAAACCCGAATCAGTTCCCAAACGTCCCCGTAGGAGGCAGAAACACCCCGCACGGGACCAATGTAACTTGTACGAACTGACCGCATAGTCCTGGGTCTCTCGGTTTGAGAGTATGACAATAATTTGCAAAAATCACACTTTGACTAAAAACAGTCCCCAAATGACCCCATAGAAGGCACGAACACCTCAGACGGGACCAATGTAACTTGTAGGAACTCACCGCATAGTCTTGGGTCTCCCGAATTGAGAGTATGACGATAATTTGCCCAAATCACACTTAGACTTGAAAACAGGCCGTTAAAGGGTGAAAACCAGAACCATTCTCCAAACGACCCCGTAGGAGGCACGAACACAATGCACGGGACCAATGTAACTTTTAGGAACTGTCCGCGTAGTCCCGGGTCTCCCGGTTTGAGAGTATGACAGTAATTTACCAAAATCACACTTAGACTTCAAAACAACCCGTTAAAGTGTGAAAACCCGAACCAGCCCCCAAACGACCCCGTAGGAGGCACGAACACCTCGCATGGGACCAATGTAACTTGTAGGAACTGATCGCGTAGTCCCGCATCTCTTGGTTTGAGAGTATGATGCTAATTTGTAAAAAACACACTTTGACCTGAAAACAGGCAGTTAAAGGGTGAAAATCCGAATCAACCCCCAAACGACCCCGTAGGAGGCATGAACACCTCGCACTAGACCAATGTAACTTCTGGAACTGACCGTGTAGTCCCAGGTCTCCCGATTTGAAAGTATGACCATATTTTGCCAAAATCACACTTAGACTTGAAAACAGGCTCTTAAAGGTTGAAAACCCGAACCGGCCACTAAACGACCCCGTAGGAGGCACGAACACCTCACACGGGACCAATTTAACTTATAGGAACTGATCGCGTAGTCCATGGTCTCCTAATTTGAGAGTATGAAGATAATTTGCCAAAATCACACTTAGATTTCAAAATAGGTCGTTAATGGGTGAAAACCCGAACCAGCCCCCAAACGACCCCGTAGGAGGCACGAACACCTTGCATGGGACCATTTTAACTTATAGGAACTGACCGCGTAGTACCCGGTCTCCCAATTTGAGAGTATGATGATAATTTGACAAAATCACATTAGTCTTGAAAATAGGCCGTTAAAGGGTGAAACCCGAACTGGTCCCCAAATGACCCCGTAGGAGGCACGAACACCCCGCACGGGACCAATGTAACTTGTAGGAGCTGACCGCGTAGTCCCGGGTCTCTCGGTTTGAGAGTATGAAAATAATTTGCAAAAATCACACTTTGACTAAAAAACAAGTCGTTAAAGGGTGAAAACTCAAACCAATCCCAAAACGACCTCGTAGAAGGCACGAACACCTCACACGGGACCAATGTTACTTGTAGGAACTCACCGCATAGTCCTGGGTCTCCCGGATTGAGAGTATGACGATAATTTGCCAAAATCACACTTAGACTTGAAAAAAAGTCGTTAAAGAATAAAAACCCGAACCAGCCTCCAAACGACCCCGTAGGAGGCACGAACACCTCGCACGGGACCAATGTAACTTTTTGTAACTGACCGAATAGTCCCGAGTTTTCCGGTTTGAGAGTATGACAATAATTTTGCCAAAATCACACTTAGACTTTAAAACAGGCCGTTAAAGGGTGAAAACAAAAATCATCCCCAAAATGACCTCCTAGGAGGCACGAACACCTCGCAGGGGACCATTGTAACTTGTAGGAACTCACCGCGTAGTCCCGCGTCTCCCGATTTGAGAGTATGACGATAATTTTCAAAAAACACACTTAGACTAGAAAACAGTTCGTTAAAGGGTGAAAACTAGAAAAAAAACCCCAAACGACCCGTAGGAGGCACGAACACCTCACACGGGACCAATGTAACTTGTAAGAACTGATCGCGTAGTCCCGGATCTCCCGGTTTGAGAGTATGATGATAATTTTGCAAAATCACACTTTGACTAAAAAATTGGCGATTAATGGGTGAAAACCCGAACTAGCCCCCAAACGACCCCGTAGGAGGCACGAACACCTCGCATAGGAATAATGTAACTTATAGGAACTGACCATAGTCTCGGGTGTCTCGAATCTGAGAGTTTGATGATAATTTTCCAAAATCACACTTAGACTTGAAAACATGCCGTTATAGGGTGAAAACCAGAACTAGTCCCCAAACGACCCCGTAGGAGGCACGAACACCTCGCACGGGACCAATATAGCTTGTAGGAACTGATCGCATAGTCCCGGGTCTCTCGGTTTGAGGGTATGATGATAATTTGAAAAAAATCACACTTTGACTAAAAAATAAGTCTTTAAAGGGTGAAAACTCGAACCAGCCCCCAAACGACCCCGTAGTAGGCACGAACACCTCGCACGGGACCAATGTAACTTGTAGGAACTCACCGCATAGTCCCGGGTGTCCCTCCTTGAGAGTATGACGATAATTTGTAAAAATCACACTTAGACTTGAAAACAGGCCGTTAAAGGGTGAAAACCCGAACTAGCCCCCAAACGACCCTGTAGGAGGCACGAAAACCTTGCACGGGACCAATTTAACTTATAGGAACTGACCGCGTGGTCCCCGATCTCCCGATTTGAGAGTATGATGATAATTTGCCAAAATCACACTTAGACTTGAAAACAGGCCATTATAGTGTAAAACCCGAATCAGTTCCCAAACGTCCCCGTAGGAGGCACAAACACCCCGCACGGGACCAATGTAACTTGTACGAACTGACCGCATAGTCCTGGGTCTCTCGGTTTGAGAGTATGACAATAATTTGGAAAAATCACACTTTGACGAAAAACAGTCCCCAAATGACCCCATAGAAGGCACGAACACCTCAGACGGGACCAATGTAACTTGTAGGAACTCACCGCATAGTCTTGGGTCTCCCGAATTGAGAGTATGACGATAATTTGCCCAAATCACACTTAGACTTGAAAACAGGGCGTTAAAGGGTGAAAACCAGAACCATTCTCTAAACGACCCCGTAGGAGGCACGAACACAATGCACGGGACCAATGTAACTTTTAGGAACTGTCCGCGTAGTCCCGGGTCTCCCGGTTTGAGAGTATGACAGTAATTTACCAAAATCACACTTAGACTTCAAAACAAGCCGTTAAAGTGTGAAAACCCAAACCAGCCCCCAAACGAACCCGTAGGAGGCACGAACACCTCGCATGGGACCAATGTAACTTGTAGGAACTGATCGCGTAGTCCCGCATCTCCTGGTTTGAGAGTATGATGCTAATTTGTAAAAAACACACTTTGACTTGAAAACAGGCAGTTAAAGGGTGAAAATCTGAATCAACCCCCAAACGACCCCGTAGGAGGCATGAACACCTCGCACTGGACCAATGTAACTTCTGGAACTGACCGTGTAGTCCCGGGTCTCCCGATTTGAAAGTATGACCATATTTTGCCAAAATCACACTTAGACTTGAAAACAGCCTCTTAAAGGTTGAAAACCCGAACCGACCACTAAACGACCCCGTAGGAGGCACGAACACCTCACACGGGACCAATTTAACTTATAGAGAACTGACCGCGTAGTCCATGGTCTCCTAATTTGAGAGTATGAAGATAATTTGCCAAAATCACACTTAGATTTAAAAATAGGTCGTTAATGGGTGAAAACCCGAACCAGCCCCCAAACGACCCCGTAGGAGGCACGAACACCTTGCACGGGACCATTTTAACTTATAGGAACTGACCGCGTAGTACCCGGTCTCCCAATTTGAGAGTATGATGATAATTTGACAAAATCAAATTAGTCTTGAAAATAGGCCGTTAAAGGGTGAAACCCGAACTGGTCCCCAAATGACCCCGTAGGAGGCACGAACACCCCGCACGGGACCAATGTAACTTGTAGGAGCTGACCGCGTAGTCCCGGGTCTCTCGGTTTGAGAGTATGAAAATAATTTGCAAAAATCACACTTTGACTAAAAAACAAGTCGTTAAAGGGTGAAAACTCAAACCAATCCCAAAACGACCTCGTAGAAGGCACGAACACCTCACACGGGACCAATGTTACTTGTAGGAACTCACCGCATAGTCATGGGTCTCCCGGATTGAGAGTATGACGATAATTTACCAAAATCACACTTAGACTTGAAAAAAAGCCGTTAAAGAATAAAAACCCGAACCAGCCTCCAAACGACCCCGTAGGAGGCACGAACACCTCGCACGGGACCAATGTAACTTTTTGTAACTGACCAAATAGTCCCGAGTTTTCCGGTTTGAGAGTATGACAATAATTTTGCCAAAATCACACTTAGACTTTAAAACAGGCCGTTAAAGAGTGAAAACAAGAATCATCCCCCAAACGACCTCCTAGGAGGCACGAACACCTCGCAGGGGACCATTGTAACTTGTAGGAACTCACCGCGTAGTCCCGCGTCTCCCGATTTGAGAGTATGACGATAATTTTCAAAAAACACACTTAGACTAGAAAACAGGGCGTTAAAGGGTGAAAACTAGAAAAAAAACCCAAACGACCCGTAGGAGGCACGAACACCTCACACGGGACCAATTTAACTTAAAGAACTGACCACATAGTCCCGGGTCTCCCTCTTTGAGAGTATGATGATATTTTTCGAAAATCACACTTAGACTTGAAAACAGCACGTTAATGGGTGAAAACTCACACCAACCCCCAAACGACCCCGTAGGAGGCACGAACACCTCACACGGGACCAATGTAACTTGTAAGAACTGATCGCGTAGTCCCGGATCTCCCGGTTTGAGAGTATGATGATAATTTTGCAAAATCACACTTTGACTAAAAAATTGGCCATTAATGGGTGAAAACCCGAACTAGCCCCCAAACGACCCCGTAGGAGGCACGAACACCTCGCATAGGAATAATGTAACTTATAGGAACTGACCATAGTCCCGGGTGTCTCGAATCTGAGAGTATGATGATAATTTTCCAAAATCACACTTAGACTTGAAAACATGCCGTTATAGGGTGAAAACCAGAACTAGTCCCCAAACGACCCCGTAGGAGGCACGAACACCTCGCACGGGACCAATATAGCTTGTAGGAACTGACCGCGTAGTCCCGGGTCTCTCGGTTTGAGGGTATGATGATAATTTGAAAAAAATCACACTTTGACTAAAAAAGAAGTCGTTAAAGGGTGAAAACTCGAACCAGCCCGCAAACGACCCCGTAGTAGGCACGAGCACCTCGCACGGGACCAATGTAACTTGTAGGAACTGACCGCATAGTCCCGGGTGTCCCTCCTTGAGAGTATGACGATAATTTGCAAAAATCACACTTAGACTTGAAAACAGGCCGTTAAAGGGTGAAAACCCGAACTAGCCCCCAAACGACCCTGTAGGAGGCACGAAAACCTTGCACGGGACCAATTTAACTTATAGGAACTGACCGCGTGGTCCCCGATCTCCCAATTTGAGAGTATGATGATAATTTGCCAAAATCACACATAGACATGAAAATAGGCCGTTAAAGGGTGAAACCTGAACCAGTCCACAAACGAACCCGTAGGAACCACAAACACCCCGCATGGGACAAATGTACCTTGTAGGAACTGACCACGTAGTCCCGGGTCTCTCGGTTTGAGAGTATGACAATAATTTTCAAAAATCACACTTTGACTAAAAAACAAGCCGTTAAAGGGTGAAAACTCAAACCAGTCCCCAAACGACCCCGCAGAAGGCACAAACACCTCACACGGGACCAATGTAACTTGTAGGAACTCACCGCATAGTAATGGGTCTCCCGGATTGAGAGTATGACAAAAATTTACCAAAATCACACTTAGACTTGAAAACAAGCCGTTAAAGGGTGAAAACTCGAACCATCCTCCACACGACCCCGTAGGAGGCACGAACACCTCGCATGGGACCAATGTAACTTGTAGGAATTGACCGCGTAGTCCCGCGTCTCGCGGTTTGAGAGTATGACGATAATTTGTAAAAACACACTTTCACTTGAAAACATGCAGTTTAATGGTGAAAACCCGAACCAACTCCCAAACGACCCTGTAGGAGGCACGAACACCTCGCACGGGACCAATGTAACTTCTAGAACTGACCGCATAGTCCCGGGTCTCCCGCTTTGTGAGTATGATGATATTTTGCCAAAATCACACTTAGACTTGAAAACAGGTTGTTAAAGGGTGAAAACCCGAACGAGCCCCAAACGACCCCGTAGGAGGCACGAACACGTCGCACGGGACCAATGTAACTTGTTGGGACTGACCGCGTAGTCCCTTATCTCTCGGTTTGAGAGTATGACGAAAATTTGCCAAAATCACACCAAGACTTGAAAACTGGCCGTTAAAGGGTGAAAATGAGAACTAGCCACAAAATGACGCCATAGAAGGCACGAACACCTCGCGTGGGAACAATGTAACTTATAGTAACTAACCGCGCAGTATCGGGTCTCCCGATTTGAGAGTATGATAATTATTTGCCAAAATCACACTTAGATTTCAAAATAGGCCGTTATAGGGTGAAAACCTGAACCAACCCCCAAACGACCCCGTAGGAGACACAAACACCTCGCACGGGACCAATGTAACTTGTTAGAACTGACTGCGTAGTCCTGAGTCTCCCTATTTGAGAGTATGATAATAATTTGCCAAAATCACACTTAGACTTGAAAACAGGCCGTTAAAGGGTGAAAACCCGAACTAGTCCCCAAACGACCCCGTAGGAGGCACGAACACCTCGCAGGGGACTAATGTAACATGTAGGAACTGACCGTGTAGTCACGGCTCTCTCAGTTTGAGAGTATGACGATAATTTGCAAAAATAACACTTTGACTAAAAAATAAGCCATTAAAGAGTGAAAACCCGAACCTGTAACCAAACGACCCCGTAGGAGGCAGGAACACCTCACACGGGACCAATGTAACTTGTAGGAACTCACCGCATAGTCCCGGGTCTTCCGGATTGAGAGTATGACGATAATTTGCTAAAATCCCCCTTAGACTTGAAAACAGGCAGTTAAAGGGTGAAAACCTGAACCAATCCCCAAATGACCCCGTAGGAGGCATGAACACCTCGCACTGGACCAATGTAACTTCTGGAACTGATCGTGTAGTCTCGGGTCTCCCGCTTTGAAAGTATGACCATATTTTGAGAAAATCGCACTTAGACTTGAAAACTGGCTGTTAGAGGGTGAAAACCCAAACCAGCCACCAAACGACCCCGTAGGAGGCACGAACACCTCACACGGGATCAATTTAACTTATAGGAACTGACCACGTAGACCACAGTCTCCTAATTTGAGAGTATGAAGATAATTTGCCAAAATCACAATTAGATTTGAAAATAGGCCGTTAATGGGTGAAAACCCGAACCAACCCCCAAACGACCCCGTAGGAGGCACGAACACCTTGCACGGGACCAATTTAAGTTATAGGAACTGACCGCGTAGTCCCCGATCTCCCAATTTGAGAGTATGATGATAATTTACCAAAATCACATTAGACTTGAAAATAGGTCGTTAAATAGTGAAACCCGAACTGATCCCCAAACGACCCCGTAGGAGGCACGAACACCCCGCACGGGACCAATGTAACTTGTAGGAGCTGACCGCGTAGTTCCGGGTCTCTCAGTTTGAGAGTATGACAATAATTTGTAAAAATCACACTTTGACTAAAAAACAAGTCGTTAAAGGGTGAAAACTCAAACCAGTCCCAAAACGACCCCGTAGAAGGCACGAACACCTCACACGGGACCAATGTTACTTGTAGGAACTCACCGCATAGTCCTGGGTCTCCCAGATTGAGAGTATGATGATAATTTGCCAAAATCACACTTAGACTTGAAAACAGGCCGTTAAAGAATGAAAACCCGAACCAGCCTCCAAATGACCCAGTAGGAGACACGAACACCTCGCACGGGACCAATGTAGCTTTTAGTAACTGACCGCATAGTCCCGAGTCTCCCGGTTTGAGAGTATGGCAATAATTTTGCCAAAATCACACTTAGACTTTAAAACAGGCCGTTAAAGGGTGAAAACCCGAATCATCCCCCAAACGTCCTCCTAGGAAGCACGAACACCTCGCAGGGGACCATTGTAACTTGTAGGAACTCACCGCGTAGTCCCGCGTCTCCCGATTGGAGAGTATGACGATAATTTTCAAAAAATACATTTAGACTAGAAAAAAGGGCGTTAAAGGGTGAAAACCAGAAAAAAAAACCCAAACGACCCGTAGGAGGCACGAACACCTCACACGGGACCAATTTAACTTAATGACCTGACCGCGTAGTCCCGGGTCTCCATCTTTGAGAGTATGATGATATTTTTCAGAAATCACACTTAGACTTGAAAACAACACGTTAATGGGTGAAAACTCACACCAATCCCCAAACGACCCCGTAGGAGGCACGAACACCTCACACGGGACCAATGTAACTAGTAGGAACTGATCGCGTAGTCCCGGATCTCCCGGTTTGAGAGTATGATGATAATTTTCCAAAATCAGACTTTGACTAAAAAATTGGCCATTAAAGGGTGAAAACCCGAACTAGCCCCCAAACAACCCCGTAGAAGGCACGAACACCTCGCATAGGAATAATGTAACTTATAGGAACTGACCGCATAGTCCCAGGTGTCTCGAATCTGAGAGTATGATGATAATTTTCCAAAATCACACTTAGACTTGAAAATAGGCCGTTAAAGGGTGAAAACAAGAACTAGTCCCCAAACGACCCCGTAGGAGGCACGAACACCTCGCACGGGACCAATGTAGCTTGTAGGAACTGACCGCGTAGTCCCGGGTCTCTCGGTTTGAGGGTATGATGATAATTTGAAAAAATCACACTTTGACGAAAAAATAAGTCGTTAAAGGGTGAAAACTCGAACCAGCCCGCAAACGACCCCGTAGTAGGCACGAACACCTCGCACGGGACCAATGTAACTTGTAGGAACAGACCTCATAGTCCCGGGTCTCCCTCCTTGAGAGTATGACGATAATTTGCAAAAATCACACTTAAACTTGAAAACAGGCCGTTAAAGGGTGAAAACCCGAACTAGCCCCCAAACGACCTTGTAGGAGGCACGAAAACCTTGCATGGGACCAATTTAACTTATAGGAACTGACCGCGTGGTCCCCGATCTCCCGATTTGAGAGTATGATGATAATTTGCCAAAATCACACATAGACATGAAAACAGGTCGTTAAAGGGTGAAACCCGAACCAGTCCCCAAACGACCCCGTAGGAAGCACGAACACCCTGCATGGGACCAATGTGCATTGTAGGAACTGACCACGTAGTCCCGGGTCTCTCGGTTTGAGAGTATGACAACAATTTGCACAAATCACACTTTGACTAAAAAACAAGCCGTTAAAGGGTGAAAACTCAAACCAGTCCCCAAACGACCCCGTAGAAGGCACGAACACCTCACACGGGACCAATGTAACTTGTAGGAACTCACCGCATAGTAATGGGTCTCCCGGATTGAGAGTATGACAAAAATTTACCAAAATCACACTTAGACTTGAAAACAGGCCGTTAAAGGGTGAAAACTCGAACCATCCTTCACACGACCCCGTAGGAGGCAAGAACACCTCGCATGGGACCAATGTAACTTTTAGGAACTGACCGCGTAGTCCCGGGTCTCCCGGTTTGAGAGTATGACAATAATTTACCAAAATCACACTTAGACTTGAAAACAAGCCGTTAAAGGGTGAAAACCCGAACCAACCACCAAACGACCCCGTAGGAGGCACAAACACCTCGCACGGGACCAATGTAACTTGTACGAATTGACCGCGTAGTCCCGCATCTCGCGGTTTGAGAGTATGGCGATAATTTGTAAAAACACACTTTCACTTGAAAACATGTAGTTAAAGGGTGAAAACCCGAACCAACCCCCAAACGACCCCGTAGGAGGCACGAACAACTCGCACGGGACCAATGTAACTTCTAGAACTGACCGCATAGTCCCGGGTCTCCCGCTTTGAGAGTATGATGATATTTTGCCAAAATCACACTTAGACTTGAAAACAGGTTGTTAAAGGGCGAAAACCCGAATGAGCCCCAAACGACCCTGTAGGAGGCACGAACACGTCGCACGGGACCAATGTAACTTGTTGGGACAGACCGCGTAGTCCCTTGTCTCTCGGTTTGAGAGTATGATGAAAATTTGCCAAAATCACACCGAGACATGAAAACTGGCCGTTAAAGTGTGAAAATGAGAACTAGCCACCAAACGACCCCATAGAAGGAACGAACACCTCGCGTGGGAACAATGTAACTTATAGTAACTAACCACGTAGTCTCGGGTCTCCTGATTTGAGAGTATGATGATAATTTGCCAAAATCACACTTAGATTTCAAAATAGGTCGTTATAGGGTGAAAACTCAAACCATCCCACAAACGACCCCGTAGGAGGCACAAACACCCTTCACGGGACCAATGTAACTTGTAGGAACTGACCATGTAGTCCCGGGTCTCTCGGTTTGACAGTATGACCATACTTTGAAAAATTCACACTTTAACTAAAAAACAAGCCGTTAAAGGGTGAAAACTCAAACCAATCCCCAAACGACCCCGTAGAAGGCACGAACACCTCACACGGGACCAATGTAACTTGTAGGAACTCACCGCATAGTAATGGGTCTCCCGGATTGAGAGTATGACAAAAATTTACCAAAATCACACTTAGACTTGAAAACATGTAGTTAATGGGTGAAAACCCGAACCAGCCTCCAAACGACCCCGAGGAGGCACGAACACCTCGCACGGGACCAATGTAACTTTTAGGGACTGACGGCGTAGTCCCGGGTCTCCCGGTTTGAGAGCAGGACAATAATTTACCAAAATCACACTTAGACTTGAAAACAGGCCGTTAAAGGGTGAAAACCCAAACCAGCCCCAAAACGACCCTGTAGGAGGCACGAGCACCTAGTACGGGACCAATGTAACTTGTAGGAACTGACCGCATAGTACCGCTTCTCCCGGTTTGAGAGTATGATGATAATTTGCAAAAAACACACTTAGACTTGAAAGCAGGGCGTTAAAGGGTGAAAACTCGAACCAACCCCCAAAATGACCCCGTAGGAGGCACGAACACCTTGCACGGGACCAATGTAACTTGTAGGAACTGATCGCGTAGTCCCCGGCCTCCCGATTTGAGAGTATGATGATAATTTGCCAAAATCACACTTAGACTTAAAAACAGGCAGTTAAAGGGGGAAACCCGAACTTGTTCCCAAACGACCCCGTAGGAGTCACGAACACCTCGCACAAGACAAATGTCACTTCTAGAACTGATCGCGAAGTCCCGAGTCTCCCGCTTTGCGAGTATTGCGATATTTTGTGAAAATCACTCTTAGACTTGAAAACAGGCTGTAAAAGGGTGAAAACCCGAACGAGCCCCAAACGACCCCGTAGGATGCATGAACTCCTCGCACGGGACCAATGTAACTTGTTGGAACTGATCGCGTAGTCCCTTGTCTCTCGGTTTGAGAGTATGATGAAAATTTTGCCAAAATCACACCTAGACTTTAAAACTGGCCGTTAAAGGGTGAAAACCAGAACCAACCCCCAAACGACCCCGTAGGAGGCACGAACACCTCGCACGCGAACAATCTAACTTATAGTAACAGACTGCATAGTCCCGGGTCTCCCGATTTGAGAGTATGATGATAATTGCCAAAATCACACTTAGATTTCAAAATAGGTCGTTAAAGGGTGAAAACCTGAACCAACCCCCAAACGACCCCGTAGGAGGCACAAACACCTCGCACGGGACCAATGTAACTTGTTAGAACTGACCGCGTAGTCCTGAGTCTCCCTATTTGAGAGTATGATGATAATTTGCCAAAATCACACTTAGACTTGAAAACAGGCCGTTAGAGGGTGAAAACCCGAACTAGTCCCCAAACGACCCCGTAGGAGGCACGAACACCTCGCAGGGGACTAATGTAACATGTAGGAACTGACCGCGTAGTCCTGGGTCTCCCGAATTGAGAGTATGACGATAACTTCCTAAAATCCCACTTAGACTTGAAAACATGTAGTTAATGGGTGAAAACCCGAACCAGCCTCCAAACGACCCCGAGGAGGCACGAACACCTCGCACGGGACCAATGTAACTTTTAGGGACTGACGGCGTAGTCCCGGGTCTCCCGGTTTGAGAGTAGGACAATAATTTACCAAAATCACACTTAGACTTGAAAACAGGCCGTTAAAGGGTGAAAACCCAAACCAGCCCCCAAACGACCCTGTAGGAGGCACGAGCACCTAGCACGGGAACAATGTAACTTCTAGGAACTGACCGCATAGTACCGCTTCTCCCGGTTTGAGAGTATGATGATAATTTGAAAAAAACACACTTAGACTTGAAAGCACGTCGTTAAAGGGTGAAAACTCGAACCAACCCCCAAACGACCCCGTAGGAGGCACGAACACCTTGCACGGGACCAATGTAACTTGTTGGAACTGACCGCGTAGTCCCCGGCCTCCCGATTTGAGAGTATGATGATAATTTCCCAAAATCACACTTAGACTTAAAAATAGGCCGTTAAAGGGTGAAACCCGAACTTGTCCCTAAACGACCCCGTAGGAGGCACGAACACCTTGCACGAGACAAATGTAACTTCTGGAACAGACCGCGTAGTCCCGAGTCTCCCGCTTTGCGAGTATGATGATATTTTGTGAAAATCACTCTTAGACTTGAAAACAGGCTGTAAAAGGGTGAAAACCCGAACGAGCCCCAAACGACCCCGTAGGATGCACGAACTCCTCGCACGGGACCAATGTAACTTTTTGGAAATGACCGCGTAGTCCCTTGTCTCTCGGTTTGAGAGTATGATGAAAATTTTGCCAAAATCACACCTAGACTTTAAAACTGGCCGTTAAAGGGTGAAAACCACAACCAACCCCCAAACGACCCCGTAGGAGGCACGAACACCTCGCACGGGAACAATCTAACTTATAGTAACAGACTGCATAGTCCCGGGTCTCCCGATTTGAGAGTATGACGATAATTGCCAAAATCACACTTAGATTTCAAAATAGGCCGTTAAAGGGTGAAAACCTGAACCAACCCCCAAACGACCCCGTAGAAGGCACAAACACCTCGCACGGGACCAATGTAACTTGTTAGAACTGACCGCGTAGTCCTGCGTCTCCCTATTTGAGAGTATGATGATAATTTGCCAAAATCACACTTAGACTTGAAAACAGGCCGTTAAAGGGTGAAAACCCGAACTAGTCCCCAAACGACCACGTAGGAGGCACGAACACCTCGCAGGGGACTAATGTAACATGTAGGAACTGACCGAGTAGTCACGGCTCTCTCAGTTTGAGAGTATGACGATAATTTGCAAAAATAACACTTTGACTAAAAAATAAGCCATTAAAGAGTGAAAACCCGAACTTGTAATTTAACGACCCCGTAGGAGGGACGAACACCTCGCACAGGACCAATGTAACTTTTAGGAACTGACCGCCTAGTCC
This sequence comes from Sambucus nigra, assembly GCA_949130495.1. Classification (NCBI taxonomy): domain Eukaryota; kingdom Viridiplantae; phylum Streptophyta; class Magnoliopsida; order Dipsacales; family Adoxaceae; genus Sambucus; species Sambucus nigra. The sequence goes on along the minus strand of OX422209.1, from coordinate 455,361,993 downwards.
CAGGTCTAGCGGCTAGAGAGTATGATGATAATTTGCAAAATTCACACTTAGACTTGAAAACAAGTCGTTAAAGGGTAAAAACCCGAACTAGCCTCGAAACGACCCTGTATGAGGCACGAACACCTTTCACGGGACCAATGTAACTTGTAAGAACTAACTGCGTAGTCCGGGATGTCCCGGTTTGAGAGAATGACGATAATTTGTAAAAATCACACTTAGACTTGAAAACAGGCCGTTAGCCCCCAAACGACCCCGTAGGAGGCACGAACACCCCGCACGGGACCAATGTAACTTGTAGGAACTGACCATGTAGTCCCGGGTCTCACGATTTGAGAGTATGATAATAATTTGCAGAAATCATACTTTGACTAAAAAACTAGCCGTTAAAGGGTGAAAACTCAAACCAGTCCCCAAACGACCCTGTAGAAGGCACGAACACCTCACACGGGAATAATGTAACTAGTACGAAATGATTTCGTAGTCTCGGGTTCCCGATTTGAGAGTATGATGATAATTTGACAAAATCACATTTAGACTTGAAAATAGGTCGTTAAAGGGTGAAAACTCGTAGCAGCCCCAAAGGACCCCATAGGAGGCACAAACACCTCGCACGGGACCAATGTAACTTTTAGGAACTGACCGCGTAGTACCGGGTCTCCCGGTTTGAGAGTATGATAATAATTTGCCAAAATCACACTTAGACTTGACAATAGACCATTAAAGAGTGAAAACCCGAACCAGCCCCCAAACGACCCCGTAGGAGGCACGAACACCTCGCACGGGACTAATGTAACTTGTAGGAACTGACCGCGTAGTCCCGCGTCTCCCGATTTGAGAGTATGACGATAATTTGCAAAAAACACACTTAGACTTGAAAACAGGGCTTTAAAGGATGAAAACCCGAACAAACCACCAAATGACCCCGTAGGAGGCACGAACACCTCACACGGGACCAATTTAACTTGAAGAACTGACCGCATAGTCCCGGGTCTCCCGCTTTGAGAGTATCACGATAATTTGCAAAAATCACACTTAGACTTGAAAACAGGCCGTTAAAGGGTGAAAACCCAAACGAGCCTCCAAACGACCCCATAGGAGGCACGAACACCTCGCACGGGACCAATGTAACTTTTAAGAACTGACCGCGCAGTCCTGGGTCTCCGAGTTTGAGAGTATGAATATAATTTGCAAAAATCACACTTGGACTTGAAAATAGGCCGTTAAAGGGTGAAAACCCGAAAAAAATCCAAATAACCCCGTAGGAGGCACGGAAAGCTCGCACGGGGCCAATGTAACTTATAGGAACTGATCGCGTAGTCCCCGATCTCCCAATTTGAGAGTATGATGTTAATTTGCCAAAATCACACTTAGACTTGAAAACAGGCCGTTAAAGGTTAAAACCCGAACCAGTCCCCAAACATCTCCATTGGAGGTACGAACACCCCGCACGGGACCAATGTAACTTGTAGGAACTGACAGCGTAGTCCCGGGTCTCTCGGTTTGAGAGTGTGAAAATAATTTGTAAAAATCACATTTTGACTAAAAAATAAGCCGTTAAAAGGTGAAAACTCAAACCAGTCCCCAAACGACCCCGAAAAAGGCACGAACACCTCATACGGGACCCATGTAACTTGTAGGAACTCTCCACATACTCCCGGGTCTCCCGGATTGAGAGTAGGACGATAATTTGCTAAAATCACAATTAGACTTGAAAACAGACCGTTAAAGGGTGAAAACCCGAACCAGCCTCCAAACGACCCCATAGGAGGCACGAACACCTCGCACGGGACCAATGTTACTTGTAAGAACTGACCGCGTAGTCCCGGGTCTCACGGTTTGAGAGTATGACAATAATTTGAAAAAATCACACTTTGACTAAAAAATAAGTTGTTAAAGGGTGAAAACTCAAACCAGTCTCCAAACGTCCCCGTAGAAGGTACGAACACCTCACACGGGACCAATGTAACTCATAGGAACTCACCGCATAGTCCTGAGTCTCCCGGATTGAGAGTATGATGATAATTTGCCAAAATCACACCTAGACTTGAAAACAGACCGTTAAAGGGTGAAAACCTGAACCAACCCCAAACGACCCCGTAGGAGGCACGAACAGCTCGCACGGGACCAATGTCTCTTGTAGGAACTGATCGCGTAGTCCCCGGTCTCCCGATTTGAGAGTATGATTATAATTTGCCAAAATCACAATTAGACTGGAAAACAGGCCGTTAAAGGGTGAAATCCGAACCAGTCCCCAAACGACCGCGTAGGAGGCACGAAGACCCCGCACGGGACCAATGTAACTTTTTGGAACTGACCGCGTAGTCCCGGGTCTCTCGGTTTGAGAGTATGAAAATAATTTATAAAAATCACACTTTTACTAAAAAACAAGTCGTTAAAGGGTGAAAACTCAAACCAGTCCCCAAACGCTCCCGTAGAAGGCACGAACACCTCACACGGGACCAATGTAACCTGTAGGAACTGACCGCGTAGTCCCGAATCACCCGATTTTGAGAGTATGACGATAATTTGGCAAAATCACACCTAGATGTGAAAACTGGACGTTAATGGGTGAAAACCAAAACGAGCCCTAAACGACCCCATAGGAGGCACGAACACCTTGCACGGGACCAATGTAACTTGTTGGAACTGACCCCGTAGTCCCGGATCTCTCGGTTTGAGAGTATGACGATAATTTGCCAAAATTACACTTAGACTTAAAAACTGGCCATTAAAGGGTGAAAATACGAACCAGCCCCCAAACGACCCCGTAGTAGGCACGAACACCTCGCACAGGAATAATGTAACTTATAGGAACTGACTGCGTAGTCCCGGGTCTCACGATTTGAGAGTAGGATGATAATTTTCCAAAATCACACATAGACTTTAAAACATGCCGTTAAAGGGTCAAAACCAGAACTAGTCCCCAAACGACCCCGTAGGAGGCACGAACACCTCGCACGGGACCAATGTAACTTGTAGGAACTGACCGCTTAGTCCCGGGTGTCTCGGTTTGAGAGTATGACGATAATTTGAAAAAATCACACTTTGACTAAAAAATAAGTCGTTAAAGGGTGAAAACCCGAACCAACCACTAAACGACCTCGTAGGAGGCACGAAAACCTCGCACGGGACCAATGTAACTTGTAGGAACTGACCGCGTAGTCCCGGATCTCCCGGCTTGAGAGTATGATGATAATTTGCAAAAATCACACTTAGACTTGAAAACAGGCCGTTAAAGGGTGAAAACCAGAACTAGCCCCCAAACGACCCTGTAAGAGGCACGAACACCTTGCACGGGACCAATGTAACTCGTAGGAACTGACCGTGTAGTCCTCGGTCTCCCAATTTGAGAGTATGATGATAATTTACCAAAATCACCCTTAGACTTGAAAACAGGCCTTTAAAGGGTGAAACCCGAACCAGTCCCCAAACGACCCCGTAGGAGGCACGAACACCCCGCACGGGAGCAATGTAACTTGTAGGAACCGACTGCGTAGTCCCGGGTCTCACGGTTTCAGAGTGTGATAATAATTTACAAAAATCACACTTTGACAAAAAAACAAGCCGTTAAAGGGTGAAAACTCAAACCAGTCTCCAAACTACCCCGTAGAAGGTACGAACACCTCACACGGTACCAATGTAACTTATAGGAACTCATCGCGTAGTCCCGGGTCTCCCGGATTGAGAGTATGATGATAATTTGCCAAAATCACACCTAGACTTGAAAACAGGCCGTTAAAGGGTGAAAACCTGAACCAACCCCAAACGACCCCGTAGGAGGCACGAACAGCTCACACGGGACCAATGTCTCTTGTAGGAACTGATCACGTAGTCCCCGGTCTCCCGATTTGAGAGTATGATGATAATTTGCCAAAATCACAATTAGACTTGAAAACAGGCCGTTAAAGGGTGAAACCCGAACCAGTCCCCAAACGACCCCGTAGGAGGCACGAACACCCCGCACGGGACCAATGTAACTTTTAGGAACTGACCGCGTAGTCCCGAGTCTCTCGGTTAGAGAGTATGAAAATAATTTGTAAAAATCACACTTTGACTAAAAAACAAGCCGTTAAAGGGTGAAAACTCAAACCAGTCCCCAAATGCTCCCGTAGAAGGCACGAACACCTCACACGGGACCAATGTAACTTGTAGGAACTCACCGCATAGTAATGGGTCTCCCGGATTGAGAGTATGACAAAAATTTACCAAAATCACACTTAGACTTGAAAATAGGCCGTTAAAGGGTGAAAACCAAAACGAGCCCTAAACGACCCCGTAGGAGGCACGAACACCTTGCACGGGACCAATGTAACTTGTTGGAACTGACCGCGCAATCCCGGATCTCTCGGTTTGAGAGTATGACGATAATTTGCCAAAATTACACTTAGAGTTGAAAACTGGCCATTAAAGGGTGAAAATACGAACCAACCCCCAAATGACACCGTAGTAGGCACGAACACCTCGCACAGGAATAATGTAACTTATAGGAACTGACCGCGTAGCCCCGGGTCTCTCGATTTGAGAGTATGATGATAATTTTCCAAAATCACACTTAGACTTTAAAACATGCCGTTAAAGGGTCAAAACCAGAACTAGTCCCCAAACGACCCCGTAGGAGGCACGAACACCTCGCACGGGACCAATGTAACTTGTAGGAACTGACCGCTTAGTCCCTGGTGTCTCGATTTGAGATTATGATGATAATTTGAAAAAATCACACTTTGACTAAAAAATAAGTCGTTAAAGGGTGAAAACCCGAACCAACTCCTAAACGACCCCGTAGGAGGCACGAAAACCTCGCACGGGACCAATGTAACTTGTAGGAACTGACCGCGTAGTCCCGGATCTCCCGGCTTGAGAGTATGATGATAATTTGCAAAAATCACACTTAGACTTGAAAACAGGCCGTTAAAGGGTGAAAACCAGAACTAGCCCCCAAACGACCCTGTAAGAGGCACGAACACCTTGCACGGGACCAATGTAACTCGTAGGAACTGACCGTGTAGTCCTCGGTCTCCCAATTTGAGAGTATGATGATAATTTACCAAAATCACCCTTAGACTTGAAAACAGGCCTTTAAAGGGTGAAACCCGAACCAGTCCCCAAACGACCCCGTAGGAGGCACGAACACCCCGCACGGGAGCAATGTAACTTGTAGGAACCGACTGCGTAGTCCCGGGTCTCACGGTTTCAGAGTGTGATAATAATTTACAAAAATCACACTTTGACAAAAAAACAAGCCGTTAAAGGGTGAAAACTCAAACCAGTCTCCAAACTACCCCGTAGAAGGTACGAACACCTCACACGGTACCAATGTAACTTATAGGAACTCATCGCGTAGTCCCGGGTCTCCCGGATTGAGAGTATGATGATAATTTGCCAAAATCACACCTAGACTTGAAAACAGGCCGTTAAAGGGTGAAAACCTGAACCAACCCCAAACGACCCCGTAGGAGGCACGAACAGCTCACACGGGACCAATGTCTCTTGTAGGAACTGATCACGTAGTCCCCGGTCTCCCGATTTGAGAGTATGATGATAATTTGCCAAAATCACAATTAGACTTGAAAACAGGCCGTTAAAGGGTGAAACCCGAACCAGTCCCCAAACGACCCCGTAGGAGGCACGAACACCCCGCACGGGACCAATGTAACTTTTAGGAACTGACCGCGTAGTCCCGAGTCTCTCGGTTAGAGAGTATGAAAATAATTTGTAAAAATCACACTTTGACTAAAAAACAAGCCGTTAAAGGGTGAAAACTCAAACCAGTCCCCAAATGCTCCCGTAGAAGGCACGAACACCTCACACGGGACCAATGTAACTTGTAGGAACTCACCGCATAGTAATGGGTCTCCCGGATTGAGAGTATGACAAAAATTTACCAAAATCACACTTAGACTTGAAAATAGGCCGTTAAAGGGTGAAAACCAAAACGAGCCCTAAACGACCCCGTAGGAGGCACGAACACCTTGCACGGGACCAATGTAACTTGTTGGAACTGACCGCGCAATCCCGGATCTCTCGGTTTGAGAGTATGACGATAATTTGCCAAAATTACACTTAGAGTTGAAAACTGGCCATTAAAGGGTGAAAATACGAACCAACCCCCAAATGACACCGTAGTAGGCACGAACACCTCGCACAGGAATAATGTAACTTATAGGAACTGACCGCGTAGCCCCGGGTCTCTCGATTTGAGAGTATGATGATAATTTTCCAAAATCACACTTAGACTTTAAAACATGCCGTTAAAGGGTCAAAACCAGAACTAGTCCCCAAACGACCCCGTAGGAGGCACGAACACCTCGCACGGGACCAATGTAACTTGTAGGAACTGACCGCTTAGTCCCTGGTGTCTCGATTTGAGATTATGATGATAATTTGAAAAAATCACACTTTGACTAAAAAATAAGTCGTTAAAGGGTGAAAACCCGAACCAACTCCTAAACGACCCCGTAGGAGGCACGAAAACCTCGCACGGGACCAATGTAACTTGTAGGAACTGACTGCGTAGTCTCGGGTCTCCCGGCTTGAGAGTATGATGATAATTTGCAAAAATCACTTAGACTTGAAAACAGGCCATTAAAGGGTGAAAACCAGAACTAGCACCCAAACGACCCTGTAGGAGGCACGAACACCTTGCATGGGACCAATGTAACTTGTTGGAACTGACCGCGTAGTCCCCGGTCTCCCGATTTGAGAGTATGATGATAATTTACCAAATCACCCTTAGACTTGAAAACAGGCCGTTAAAGGGTGAAACCCAAACCAGTCCCCAAACGACCCCGTAGGAGGCACGAACACCCCGCACGGGAGCAATGTAATTTGTAGGAACCGACTGCGTAGTCCCGGATCTCACGGTTTGAGAGTGTGACAATAATTTAGAAAAATCACATTTTGACAAAAAAATAAGCCGTTAATGGGTGAAAACTCAAAACAGTCTCCAAACGACCCCGTAGAAGGTACGAACACCTCACACGGGACCAATGTAACTTATAGGAACTCACCGCATAGTCCCGGGTCTCCCGGATTGAGAGTATGATGATAATTTGCCAAAATCACACCTAGACTTAAAAATAGGCCGTTAAAGGGTGAAAACCCGAACCAACCCAAAACGACCCCGTATGAGGCACGAACAGCTCGCACGGGACCAATGTCGCTTGTAGGAACTGATCGCGTAGTCCCCGGTCTCCCGATTTGAGAGTATGATGATAATTTGCCAAAATCACAATTAGACTTGAAAACAGGTCGGTAAAGGGTGAAACACGAGCCAGTCCCCAAACGACCCCGTAGGAGGCACGAACACCCCGCACGGGACTAATGTAACTTTTAGGAACTGACCGCGTAGTCCCGGGTCTCTCGATTTGAGAGTATGAAAATAATTTGTAAAAATCACACTTTGACTAAAAAACAAGCCGTTAAAGGGTGAAAACTCAAACCAGTCCCCAAACGCTCCGGTAGAAGGCACGAACACCTCACACGGGACCAATGTAACTTGTAGGAGCTGACCGCGTAGTCCCGAATCTCTCGATTTTGAGAGTAAGACGATAATTTGGCAAAATCACACCTAGATGTGAAAACTGGCCGTTAATGGGTGAAAACCAAAAAGAACCCTAAACGACACCGTAGGAGGCACGAACACCTTGCACTGGACCAATGTAACTTGTTGGAACTGACCGCGCAGTCCCGGATCTCTCGGTTTGAGAGTATGACAATAATTTACCAAATTTACACTTAGACTTGAAAATTGGCCATTAAAGGGTGAAAATACGAACCAGCCCCCAAACGACACCGTAGTAGGCACGAACACCTCGCACAGGAATAATGTAACTTATAGGAACTGACCGCGTAGTCCCGGGTCTCCCGATTTGAGAGTATGATGATAATTTTCCAAAATCACACTTAGACTTGAAAACTGGCCGTTAAAGGGTGAAAACACGAACCAACCCCCAAACGACCCCATTGGAGGCACGAACACGTCGCACGGGACCAATGTAACTTGTAGGAAGTAACCGCGTAGTCCCAGGTATCCGGTTATGAGAGTATGATGATAATTTGCCAAAATCACACTTAGACTTGAAAACAAGCCGTTAAAGGATGAAAACACGAACCAGTCCCCAAACGCTCCCGTAGAAGGCACGAACACCTCACACGGGACCAATGTAACTTGTAGGAACTCCCCGCATAGTAATGGGTCTCCCGGATTGAGAGTATGACAAAAATTTACCAAAATCACACTTAGACTTGAAAATAGGCCGTTAAAGGGTGAAAACCAAAACGAGCCCTAAACGACCCCGTAGGAGGCACGAACACCTTGCACGGGACCAATGTAACTTGTTGGAACTGACCGCGCAGTCCCGGATCTCTCGGTTTGAGAGTATGACGATAATTTGCCAAAATTACACTTAGAGTTGAAAACTGGCCATTAAAGGGTGAAAATACGAACCAACCCCCAAACGACACCGTAGTAGGCACGAACACCTCGCACAGGAATAATGTAACTTATAGGAACTGACCGCGTAGCCCCGGGTCTCTCGATTTGAGAGTATGATGATAATTTTCCAAAATCACACTTAGACTTTAAAACATGCCGTTAAAGGGTCAAAACCAGAACTAGTCCCCAAACGACCCCGTAGGAGGCACGAACACCTCGCACGGGACCAATGTAACTTGTAGGAACTGACCGCTTAGTCCCTGGTGTCTCGATTTGAGATTATGATGATAATTTGAAAAAATCACACTTTGACTAAAAAATAAGTCGTTAAAGGGTGAAAACCCGAACCAACACCTAAACGACCCCGTAGGAGGCACGAAAACCTCGCACAAGAACAATGTAACTTGTAGGAACTGACCGCGTAGTCCCGGGTCTCCCGGCTTGAGAGTATGATGATAATTTGCAAAAATCACACTTAGACTTGAAAACAGGCCGTTAAAGGGTGAAAACTAGAACTAGCACCCAAACGACCCTGTAGGAGGCACGAACACCTTGCACGGGACCAATGTAACTTGTTGGAACTGACTGCGTAGTCCCCGGTCTCCCGATTTGAGAGTATGATGATAATTTACCAAATCACCCTTAGACTTGAAAACAAGCCGTTAAAGGGTGAAACCCAAACCAGTCCCCAAACGACCCCGTAGGAGGCACGAACACCCCGCACGGGAGCAATGTAACTTGTAGGAACCGACTGCGTAGTCCCGGGTCTCACGGTTTGAGAGTGTGACAATAATTTAGAAAAATCACATTTTGACAAAAAAACAAGCCGTTAATGGGTGAAAACTCAAAACAGTCTCCAAACGACCCCGTAGAAGGTACGAACACCTCACACGGGACCAATGTAACTTATAGGAACTCACCGCATAGTCCCGGGTCTCTCGGATTGAGAGTATGATGATAATTTGCCAAAATCACACCTAGACTTAAAAATAGGCCGTTAAAGGGTGAAAACCCGAACCAACCCCAAACGACCCCGTATGAGGCACGAACAGCTCGCACGGGACCAATGTCGCTTGTAGGAACTGATCGCGTAGTCCCCGGTCTCCCGATTTGAGAGTCTGATGATAATTTACCAAAATCACAATTAGACTTGAAAACAGGTCGGTAAAGGGTGAAACACGAGCCAGTCCCCAAACGACCCCGTAGGAGGCACGAACACCCCGCACGGGACTAATGTAACTTTTAGGAACTGACCGCGTAGTCCCGGGTCTCTTGATTTGAGAGTATGAAAATAATTTGTAAAAATCACACTTTGACTAAAAAACAAGCCGTTAAAGGGTGAAAACTCAAACCAGTCCCCAAACGCTCCGGTAGAAGGCACGAACACCTCACACGGGACCAATGTAACTTGTAGGAGCTGACCGCGTAGTCCCGAATCTCCCGATTTTGAGAGTAAGATGATAATTTGGCAAAATCACACCTAGATGTGAAAACTGGCCATTAATGGGGGAAAACCAAAAAGAACCCTAAACGACACCGTAGGAGGCACGAACACCTTGCACTGGACCAATGTAACTTGTTGGAACTGACCGCGCAGTCCCGGATCTCTCGGTTTGAGAGTATGACAATAATTTACCAAATTTACACTTAGACTTGAAAACTGGCCATTAAAGGGTGAAAATACGAACCAGCCCCCAAACGACACCGTAGTAGGCACGAACACCTCGCACATGAATAATGTAACTTATAGGAACTGACCGCGTAGTCTCGGGTCTCTCGATTTGAGAGTATGATGATAATTTTCCAAAATCACACTTAGACTTGAAAACTGGCCGTTAAAGGGTGAAAACACGAACCAACCCCCAAACGACCCCATTGGAGGCACGAACACGTCGCACGGGACCAATGTAACTTGTAGGAAGTAACCGCGTAGTCCCAGGTATCCGGTTATGAGAGTATGATGATAATTTGCCAAAATCACACTTAGACTTGAAAACATGCCGTTAAAGGGTCAAAACCAGAACTATTCCCCAAACGACCCCGTAGGAGGCACGAACACCTCGCACGGGACCAATGTAACTTGTAGGAACTGATCGTTTAGTCCCGGGTGTCTCGGTTTGAGAGTATGACGATAATTTGAAAAAATCACACTTTGACTAAAAAATAAGTCGTTAAAGGGTGAAAACTCGAACCAAACCCTAAACGACCCCGTAGGAGGCACGAAAACCTCGAACGGGACCAATGTAACTTGTAGGAACTGACCGCGTAGTCCCGGGTCTCCCGGCTTGAGAGTATGATGATAATTTGCAAAAATCACACTTAGACTTGAAAACAGGCCTTTAAAGGGTGAAAACCAGAACTAGCACCCAAACGACCCTGTAGGAGGCACGAACACCTTGCACGGGTCCAATGTAACTTGTAGGAACTGACCGCATAGTCCCCGGTCTCCCGATTTGAGAGTATGATGATAATTTACCAAAATCACCCTTAGACTTGAAAACAGGCCGTTAAAGGGTGAAACCCGAACCAGTCCCCAAACGACCCCGTAGGAGGCACGAACACCCCGCACGGGAGCAATGTAACTTGTAGGAACCGACTGCGTAGTCCTGGGTCTCACGGTTTGAGAGTGTGACAATAATTTACAAAAATCACACTTTGACAAAAAAATAAGCCATTAAAGTGTGAAAACTCAAAACAGTCTCCAAACGACCCCGTAGAAGGTACGAACACCTCACACGGGACCAATGTAACTTATAGGAACTCACCGCAAAGTCCCGGGTCTCCCGGATTGAGAGTATGATGATAATTTACCAAAATCACACCTAGACTTGAAAATAGGCCGTTAAAGGGTGAAAACCCGAACCAACCCCAAACGACCCCGTAGGAGGCACGAACAGCTCGCACGGGACCAATGTCGCTTGTAGGAATTTATCGCGTAGTCCCCGGTCTCCCTATTTGAGAGTATGATGATAATTTGCCAAAATCACAATTAGACTTGAAAACAGGTCGGTAAAGGGTGAAACCCGAACCAGTCCCCAAACGACCCCGTAGGAGGCATGAACACCCCGCACAGGACCAATGTAACTTTTAGGAACTGACCGCGTAGTCCCGGGTCTCTCGGTTTGAGAGTATGAAAATAATTTGTAAAAATCACACTTTGACTAAAAAATAAGCCGTTAAAGGGTGAAAACGCAAATCAGTCCCCAAACGATCCCGTAGAAGGCACGATCACCACACACGGGACCAATGTAACTTGTAGGAACTGACCGCGTAGTCCCGGATCTCCCGATTTTGAGAGTATGACGATAACTTGGAAAAATCACACCTAGAAGTGAAAATTAGCCGTTAATGGGTGAAAACCAAAACGATCCCCAAACAACCCCGTAGGAGCAACGAACACCTTGCACGGGACCAATGTAACTTGTTGGAATAGACCGCGTAGTCCTTTGACTCTTGATTTTAGAGTATGACGATAATTTGCCAAAATCACACTTAGACTTGAAAACAACCCGATAAAGGTTGAAAACTCAAACCAGCCCACAAACGACACCGTAGGAGGCACGAACACCTCACATGGGACCAATTTAACTTAAAGGAACTGATCGCGTAGTCCCGGATCTCTCGGTTTGAGAGTATGACGATAATTTGCCAAAATTACACTTGGACTTGAAAACTGGCCATTAAAGGGTGAAAATACGAACCAGCCCCCAAACGACCCCGTAGTAGGCACGTACACCTCGCATAGGAATAATGTAACTTATCGGAACTGACCGCGTAGTCCCGGGTCTCTCGATTTGAGAGTATGATGATAATTTTCCAAAATCACACTTAGACTTTAAAACATGCCGTTAAAGGGTCAAAACCAGAACTAGTCCCCAAACGACCCCGTAGGAGGCACGAACACCTCGCACGGGACCAATGTAACTTGTAGGAACTGACCGCATAGTCCCGGGTCTCGCGGTTTGAGAGTATGACGATAACTTGAAAAATCACACTTTGACTAAAAAATAAGTCGTTAAAGGGTGAAAACCTGAACCAGCCCTCAAACGACCCCGTAGGAGGCACGAACACCTCGCACGGGACCAATGTAACTTGTAGGAACTGACCGCGTAGTCTCGGGTCTCCCGGCTTGAGAGTATGACCATAATTTGCAAAAATCACACTCAGACTTGAAAACATGCCGTTAAAGGATGAAAACCCGAACTAGCAGCCAAACGACCCTGTAGGGGGCACGAACACCTTGCACGTGACCAATGTAAGTTGTAGGAACTGATCGCGTAGTCCCCAGTCTCCCGATTTGAGAGTATGGTGATAATTTTGCCAAAATCACACTTAGACTTGAAAACAGGTCGTTAAAGGGTGAAGCCCGAACTAGTCCCTAGACAACCCCGTAGGAGGCAGGAACACCCCGCACGGGACCAATGTAACTTGTAGGAACTGACCGCGTAGCCCCGGGTCTCTCGGTTTGAGAGTGTGACAATAATTTGCCAAAATCACACTTTGACTAAAAAACAAGCCGTTACAGGGTGAAAACTCATACCAGTCCCCAAACGACCCCGTAGAAGGCACGAACACCTCACACGGGACCAATTTAACTTAAAGAACTGATCGCGTAGTCCCCGGTCTCCCGCTTTGAGAGTATGACGATATTTTGCGAAAATCACACTTAGACTTGAAAGAAGGCCGTTAAAGGGTGAAAAACGGAACGAGCCCCAAACGACCCCATAGGAGGCACGAACACCTCGCACCGGACCAATGTAACTTGTTGGAACTGATCGCGTAGTCCCTTGTCTCTCGGTTTGAGAGTATGACGTTAATTTGCAAAAATCACACTTAGACTTGAAAACAGCCCGTTAAAGGGTGAAAACTCAAACCAGCCCCCAAACGACCCCGTAGGAGGCACGAACACCCCACACGGGCCCAATTTAACTTAAAGGAACTGATCGCGTAGTCCCGGATCTCCTGGTTTGAGAGTATGATGATAATTTGCCAAAATCACACTTAGACTTTAAAACTGGCCGTTAGAGGGTGAACACCCGAACTAGCTCCCAAACGACCCCGTTGGAGGCACGAACACCTCGCAAGGGAATAATGTTACTTATAGGAACTGACCCCGTAGTCCCGGGTCTCTCGATTTGAGAGTATGATGATAATTTTCCAAAATCTCACTTATACTTGAAAACAGGCCGTTAAAGGGTGAAAATTAGAACTATTCCCCAAATGACCCCGTAGGAGGCACGAAAATCTCGCACAAGAACAATGTAACTTGTAGGAACTGACCGCGTAGTCCCGGGTCTCCCGGCTTGAGAGTATGATGATAATTTGCAAAAATCACACTTAGACTTGAAAACAGGCCGTTAAACGATGAAAACCCGAACTAGCCCCCAAACGACCCTGTAGGGGGCACGAACACCTTGCACGGGACCAATGTAACTTATAGGAACTGACCGCGTAGTCCCCAATCTCCCGATTTGATAGTATGATGATAATTTTCCAAAATCACACTTAGACTTGAAAACAGGACGTTAAAGGGTGAAAACTCAAACCAACCCCCAATCGACCCTGTTGGAGGCACGAACACCTCGCACAGGACCAATATAACTTGTAGGAACTGACCGTGCAGTCCCAGGTCTCTAAGTTTGAGAGCATGACGATAATTTAGCAAAATCACAATAAGACTTGAAAATTGGCCGTTAAAGGGTGAAAACCCGAACCAGCCTCCAAACGACCCCGTAGGAGGCACGAACACCTCGCAAGGGACCAATGTAACTTGTATGAACTGACCGTGCAGTCTCGGGTCTCCCGGCTTGAGAGTATGATGATAATTTGCAAAAATCACACTTAGACTTTAAAACTGGCCGTCAAAGGGTGAAAACCCGAAGTAGCCCCCAAACGACCCTGTAGGAGGCACGAACACCTTGCACGGGACCAATGTAACTTATAGGAACTGACCGCGTAGTCCCTAATCTCCCGATTTGAGAGTATGATGATAATTTTCCAAAATCACACTTAGACTTGAAAACAGGCCGTTAAAGGGTGAAACCTGAACCAGTCCCCAAACGACCCCGTAGGAGGCACGAACACCTCGCACGGGACCAATGTAACTTGCAAGAACTGTCGCGTAGTCCCGTGTCTCTCGGTTTGAGAGTACGACAATAATTTGCAAAAATCACACTTTGACTAAAAAATAAGCCGTTAAAGGGTGAAAACTCAAACCAGTCCCCAAACGACCCCGTAGAAGGCACGAACACCTCACACGGGACCAATGTAACTTATAGGAACTCACCGCATAGTCTCGGGTCTCCCGGATTGAGAGTATGATGATAATTTTCCAAAATCACACCTAGACTTGAAAACTAGCCGTTAAAGGGTGAAAACACTAACCAGCCCTCAAACGACCCCGTTGGAGGCACGAACACCTCGTACGGGACCAATGTAACTTAAAGGAACTGACCGCGTAGTCCTGGATCGCCCGGTTTGAGTGTATCACAATAATGTGCCAAAATCACACTTAGACTTGAAAACTGGCTTTTAAAGGGTGAAAACCCGAACCAGCCCCCAAACGACCCCGTAGGAGGCACGAACACCATGCACGGGAATAATGCAACTTAGAGGAACTGACCGCATAGTACCGGTTCTCTCGATTTGAGAGTATGATGATAATTTGCCGAAATCACACTTAGACTTGAAAACATGCCGTTAAAGTGTGAAAACCCGATCCAGCCTCCAAACGACCCCGTAGGAGGCACGAACACCTCGCACGGGACCAATGTAACTTGTAGGAACTGATCGCGTAGTCCCGGGTCGCCCGGTTTGAGATTATGACAGTAATTTTCCAAAATCACACTTAGACTTGAAAACAGTCCGTTAAAGGGTGAAAACCCGAACCAGCCCCCAAACGACCCCGTTGGAGGCACGAACACCTCGCACGGTACCAATGTAACTTGTAGGAACTGACCGCGTAGTCCCGGGTTTCCCGACATGAGAGTACTATGATAATTTGAAAAAATCAAACTTAGACTTGAAAACAGGCAATTCGAGGGTGAAAAGCCGATGTAGCCCCCAAACGAACCTGTAGGAAGCACGAACACCTTGCACGGGACCAATGTAACTTGTAGGAACTCACCGAGTAGTCCTCGGTCTCCCAATTTGAGAGTATGATGATAATTTACCAAAATCACACTTAGACTTGAAAACAGGCCGTTAAAGGGTGAAACCCGAACCAGTCCCCAAACGACACTATAGGAGGCACGAACACCCCGCACGGGACCAATGTAACTTGTAGGAACTGACCGCATAGTCCCGGGTCTCTCGGTTTGAGAGTATGACAATAATTTGAAAAAATCACACTTTGACTAAAAAACATGCCGTTAAAGGGTGAAAACTCAAACCAGTCCCCAAACGATCCCGTAGAAGGCATGAACCCCTCACACGGGACCAATGTAACTTGTAGGAACTCACCGCATAGTCCCGGGTCTCCCGGATTGAGACTATGATGATAATTTGCCAAAATCACACTTAGACTTAAAAATAGGTCGTTAAAGGGTGAAAACCCGAACCAACCTCCAAACGACCCCGTAGGAGGCACGAACATGTCGCACGGGACCAATGTAACATTTAGGAACTGACCGTGTAGTCTCGGGTCTCCCATTTTGAGAGTATGACAATAATTTACCAAAACCACAGTTAGACTTGAAACACAGGCCGTTAGAGGGTGAAAACCCGAACCAGCCCCCAAATGACCCCGTAGGAGGCACGAACACCTCGCACGGGACCAATGTAACTTCTGTAATTGACCGCGTAGTCTCGGGTCTCCCGCTTTGAGAGTATGATGATATTTTGCCAAAATCACACTTAAACATGAAAATAGGTCGTTAAAGGGTGAAAACCCAATCAGCCCCCAAACGACCCCGTAGGAGGCACGAACACCTCTCACGGGAATAATGTAACTACTAGTAACTGACCGCGCAGTCCCGAGTCTCCCGATTTGAAAGTATGAGGATAATTTGCCAAAATCACACTTAGACTTGAAAACGGGCCGTTAAACGGTGAAAACCAGAACCAGTCCCCAAACGACCTCGTATGAGGCATGAACACCTCGTACGGGACCAATGTGACTTCTAGGAACTGGTCACGTAGTCCCATGTCTCTCGATTTGAGAGTATGCCGATAATTTTTAAAATTCACACTTTGACTAAAAAATAAGCCGTTAAAGGGTGAAAACCCGAACCAGCCACCAAACGACCTCGTAGGAGGCACGTACACCGCGCACGGGACTAATGTAACTTGAAGGAACTGACCGCATAGTATCGGGTCTCCCGGCTTGAGAGTATGATGATAATTTTGCCAAAATCACACTTAAACTTGACAACAGGTCGTTAAAGGGTGAGACCCGAACCAGTCCTCAAACGACCCCGGAGGAGGCACGAACACCACGCACGGGACCAATGTAACCTGTAGGAACTGTCCGCGTAGTCCCGGGTCTCTCGGTTTGAAAGTATGACATTAATTTGTAAAAATCACACTGTGACTAAAAAATAAGCCGTTGAAGGATGAATACTCAAACTAGTCCCCAAATGACACCGAAGAAGGCACGAACACCTCACACGGGACCAATGTAACTTGTAGGAACTCACCGCATAGTCCCGGGTCTCCCGCATTGAGAGTATGATGATAATTTTCTAAAATAACACTTAGACTTGAAAATAGGTCTTTAAAGGGGGAAAACCCGAACCAGCCTCCAAACGACCCCGTAGGAGGCACTAACACCTCGCACGGGACCAATGTAACTTTTAGGAACTGACAGCGTAGTACCGGCTCTCCCGGTTTGAGAGTATGATGATAATTTATCAAAATCACACTTAGACTTGAAAAGAGGCCGTTAAAGGGTGAAAACTCAAACCAGCACCCAAACGACCACGTAGGAGGCACGAACACCACGCACGGGAACAATGTAACTTATAGCAATTGATCGTGTAGTCCTGGGTCTCCCGATTTGAGAGTATGATGATAATTTGCCAAAATCACACTTAGATTTCAAAATAGGTCGTCAAAGGGTTAAAACCCGAACCAACCCCCAAACGACCCTGTAGGTGGTACGAACACCTCGCAAAGGAATAATGTAACATACGGGAACTGACCGCGTAGCCCTGAGTCACCCGATTTGAGAGTATGATGATAATTTACCAAAATCGCACTTAGACTTGAAAACAGGCCGTTAAAGGGTGAAAACCAGAACCAGCCCCCAAACGACCTCGTAGGAGGCACGAACACCTCTTACAGGACCAATGTAACTTGTAGGACATGACAGCGTAGGCCCGGGTCTCTCGGTTTGAGAGTATGACCATAATTTGCAAAAATCACACTTTGACTAAAAAATAACCCGTTAAAGGGTGAAAACCCGAAACAGCCCCCAAACGACCCTGTAGGAGGGACGAAACCTCGCATGGGACCCATGTAACTTATAGGAACTGAGCGCGTAGTCCGGGGGCTCCTTGCTTGAGAGTATGGCGATAATTTGATAAAACACACTTAGTCTTGAAAACAAGTCGTTAAAGTGTGATAACTCAAACTAGTCCCCATACGTCCCCGTAGAAGGCACGAACACCTCACAAGGGACCAATGTAACTTGTAGGAACTCACTGCATAGTCCGGGGTCTCCCGGATGACGATAATTTGCCAAAATCACACTTAGACTTGAAAACATGTCGTTAAAGGGTGAAAACTCGAACCAGCCTCCAAACGACCCTGTAGGACGCACGAACACCTCGCACGGGACCAATGTAACTTTTAGGAACTGACCGTGTAGCCCCGGTCTCCCGGATTGGGAGTATGATGATAATTTGCTAAAATAACACTTAGACTTGAAAACAGGTCGTTTAAGGGTGAACCCAAACCAGCCTCCAAACGACCCCGTAGGAGGCACGAACACCTCGCACGGGACCAATATAACTTTTAGGAACTGATCGCGTAGTCCTGGGTCTCCCGGTTTAAGAGTATGAAAATAATTTACCAAAATCAATCTTAGACTTGAAAACAGGCCGTTAATGGGTGAAAACCCGAACCAGCTGCCAAACGACCCCGTAGGAAGCACTAACACCTCGCACGGGACCAATGTAACTTGTTGGAACTGATCGCGTAATCCTGCATCTCCCGGTTTGAGGGTATGATGATTATTTGCAAACATCACACTTAGACTTGAAAACAGGCCGTTACAGGGTGGAAACCCGAACCAACCACCAAACGACCCCGTAGGAGGCACGAACATCTCGCACGGGACCAATGCAACTTCTGGAACTGACCGTGTAGTCCCCGGTCTCCCACTTTCAGAGTATGACGATATTTTACCAAAATCACACTTAGACATGAAAACAGGTTATTAAAGGGTGAAACCCGAACGAGCCCCAAACGACACCGTCGGAGGCACGAACACCTCGCACGTGACCAATGTAACTTGTTGGAACTGACCGCATAGTCCCTTGTCTCTCGGTTTGAGAGTATGACCATAATTTGCAAAAATCACAATTAGACTTGAAAACAGCCCGTTAAAGGTGAAAACTCGAACCAGCCCCCAAACGACCCCGTAGGAGGCACGAACACCTCACACGGGAAAAATTTAACTTAAAGGAACTGATCGCGTAGTCCCGGATCTCCCGATTTGAGAGTATGATGATAATTTGCCAAAATCACACCTAGACTAGAAAACTCGTTGTTAAAGGGTGAAATCCTGAACTAGCCCGCAAACGACCCCGTAAGAGGCTCGAACACCTCGCACGGGAATAATGTAACTTATAGGAACTGACCGCGTAGTCCCGGGTCTCCCGATTTGAGAGTATGCCGATAATTTGCCAAAATCACACTTAGACTTGAAAATAGGCCGTTAAAGGGTGAAAACCCGAACCAGCCCCCAAACGACCCCGTAGCAGGCACAAACACCTCGCATGGGAACTATGTAACTTGTATGAACTGACCGACCGATTTGAGAGTATGATGATAATTTACAAACATCACCCTTAGACTTGAAATAGGTCGTTAAAGGGTGAAAACCAGAACCAGTCCCCAAACGACCCCATAGGAGGTACGAACACCTCGCACGGGACCAATGTAACTTATAGGAACTGACCGCGTAGTCCCGAGGCTCCCGGCTTGAGAGTATGACGATAATTTTATAAAAATCACCCTTAGACTTGAAAACAGGTCGTCAAAGGGTGAAAACCCGAACTTGACCCCAAACGGCCCGGTAGGAGGCACGAACTCCTTGCACGGGACCAATATAACTTGTAGGAACTGACTGCGTAGTCCCGCATCTCCCGATTTGAGAGTATGATGATAATTTGCCAAAATCACACTTAGACTTGAAAACAGGCCGTTAAAAGGTGAAAACTCAAACTAGCCCCCAAACGACCCCGTAAGAGGCACAAACACGCCGCACGGGACCAATGTCACTTGTAGGAACTGACCATGTAGTCCCGGGTCTCTCAGTTTGAGAGTATGCCAATAATTTGCAAAAATCACACTTTGACTAATAAACAAGCCGTTAAAGGGTGAAAACTCAAACCAGTCCCCATGCGTCCCCGAAGAAGGCACGAACACCTCACACAGGACCAATGTAACTTGTAGGAACTCACAGCATAGTCCTGGGTCTCCCGGATTTAGAGTATGATGATAATTTGCCAAAATCACACATAGACTTGAAAACATGCCGTTAAAGGGTGAAAACCCGAACCAGCCTCCAAACGACCCCGTAGGAGGCACGAACACCTCGCACGGGACCAATGTAACTTTTAGGAACTGACTGCGCAGCCCCGGGTCTCCCGGTTTGAGAGTATGAATATAATTTGGCAAAATCAAACTTAGACTTCAAAATAGGCCGTTAAAGTGTGAAAACCCGAACTAGCCCCAAACGACCCCGTAGGAGGCACGAACACCTCGCACGGGACCAATGTAACTTGTATGAACTGATAGCGTAGTCCCGTGTCTCCCGGTTTCAGAGTTTGATGATAATTTGCTAAAATCACACTTAGACTTGAAAATTGGCCGTTAAAGGGTGAAACCCGAACGAGCCCCAAATGACGCCGTAGGAGGCACGAACACCTCGCACGGGACCAATGTAACTTGTCGGAACTGACCGCATAGTCCCTTGTCTCTCAGTTTGACAGTATGACCATAATTTCTAAAAATCACAATTAGACTTGAAAACAACCCGTTAAAGGTGAAAACTCGAACCAGCCCCCAAACGACCCCGTAGGAGGCACGAACACCTCACCAGGGAAAAATTTAACTTAAAGGAACTGACCGCGTAGTCCCGGATCTCCCGATTTCAGAGTATGTCGATAATTTGTCTAAATCACACCTAGACTTGAAAACTGGCTGTTAAAGGGTGAAATCCCGAACTAGCCTCCAAACGACCCCGTAGGAGGCACGAACACCTCGTACGGTAACAATGTAACTTATAGGAACTGACCGCGTAGTCCCGGGTCTCCTGATTTGAGAGTATGACGATAATTTTCCAAAATCACACTTAGACTTGAAAATTGGCCGTTAAAGGGTGAAAACCCGAACCAGCCCCCAACCGACCCCGTAGGAGGCACAAACACCTCGCATGGGAACAATGTAACTTGTATGAACTGACCGCCCGATTTGAGAGTATGATGATAATTTACAAAAATCACCCTTAGACTTGAAAACATGTCGTTAAAGGGTGAAAATCAGAACCAGTCTCCAAATGACCCCGTAGGAGGCACGAACACCTCGCATGGGACCAATGTGACTTATAGGAACTGACCGCGTAGTCCCGGGTCTCCTGATTTGAGAGTATGACGATAATTTGCCAAAATCACACTTATACTTGAAAATAGGCCGTTAAAGGGTGAAAACCCGAACCAGCCCTCAAACGACCCCGTAGGAGGCACAAACACCTCGCATGGGAACAATGTAACTTGTATGAACTGACCGCCCGATTTGAGAGTATGATGATAATTTACAAAAATCACCCTTAGACTTGAAAACAGGTCGTTAAAGGGTGAAAACTAGAACCAGTCCCCAAACGACCCTGTAGGAGGCACGAACACCTCGCATGGGACAATGTAACTTATAGGAACTGACCGCGTAGTCCCGAGGCTCCCGGCTTGAGAGTATGACAATAATTTTACAAAAATCACACTTAGACTTGAAAATAGGTCGTTTAAGGGTGAAATCCCGAATTTGCCCCCAAATGACCCTGTACAACGCACGAACTCCTTGCACGGGACCAATATAACTTGTAGGAACTGACTGCGTAGTCGCGCATCTCCCAATTTGAGAGTATGATGATAATTTGCAAAAATCACACTTAGACTTGAAAACAGGCCGTTAAAGGGTGAAAACTCAAACAAGCCCCCAAACGACCCTGTAGGAGGAACGAACACCCCGCACGAGACCAATGTAACTTGTAGGAACTGACCATGTAGTCCTGGGTCTCTCGGTTTGAGAGTATGACATTAATTTGTAAAAATCACACATTGACTAAAAATCTAGCCGTTAAAGGGTGAAAACTCAAACCAGTCCCCATACGTCCCCGAAGAAGGAACGAACACCTCACACGGGACCAATGTAACTTGTAGGAACTCACTGCATAGTCATGGGTCTCCCGGATTGAGAGTATGATGATAATTTGCCGAAATCACACTTAGACTTGAAAACACGCCGTTAAAGGGTGAAAACCCGAACCAGCCTCCAAACGTCCACGTAGGAGGCACGAACACCTCGCACGGGACCAATGTAACTTTTAGGAACTGACCGCGTAGACCCGGGTCTCCCGGTTTGAGAGTATGAATATAATTTGGCAAAATCAAACTTAGACTTGAAAATAGGCCGTTAAAGTGTGAAAACCTGAACTAGCCCCAAACGACCCCGTAGGAGGCACGAACACCTCGCACGGGACCAATGTAACTTGTTTGAACTGACCGCACGATTTCAGAGTATGATGATAATTTACAAAAATCACCCTTAGACTTGAAAACAGGTCGTTAAAGGGTGAAAATCAGAACCAGTCTCCAAACGACCCCGTAGGAGGCACGAACACCTCGCATGGGACCAATGTAACATATAGGAACTGACCGCGTAGTCCCAAGGCTCTCGGCTTGAGAGTATGACGATAATTTTACAAAAATCACACTTAGACTTGAAAACAGGTCGTTGAAGGATGAAAACCCGAACTTGCCCCCAAACGACCCTGTTGGAGACACGAACTCCTTGCACGGGACCAATATAACTTGTAGGAACTGACTGCGAAGTCCCGCATCTCCCGATTTGAGAGTATGATGATAATTTGTCGAAATCACACTTAGACTTGAAAACATGCCGTTAAAGGGTGAAAACCCAAACCAGCCTCCAAACGACCCCGTAGGAGGTACGAATACCTCGCACGGGACCAATGTAACTTTTAGGAACTGACCGCGTAGCCCCGGGTCCCCCGATTTGAGAGTATGAATATAATTTGACAAAAATAAACTTAGACTTGAAAATAGGCCGTTAAAGTGTGAAAACCCAAACTAGCCCCAAACGACCCTGTAGGAGGCACAAACACCTCGCACGGGACCAATGTAACTTGTATGAACTGATCGACTAGTCCCGCGTCTCTCGGTTTCAGAGTATGATGATAATTTGCCAAAATCACACTTAGACTTGAAAATTGGTCATTGAAGGGTGAAAACCCGAACTAGCCCCCAAACGACCACGTAGGAGGCACGAAAACCTTGTACGGGACCAATGTAACTTCTGGAACTGACCGCGTAGTCTCGGGTCTCCCGCTTTGAGAGTATGATGATATTTTGCCAAAATCACACTTAAACATGAAAATAGGTCGTTAAAGGGTGAAATCTCGATCTAGCCCCCAAACGACCCCGTAGGAAGCACGAACACCTCGCACGGGAATAATGTAACTTGTAGAACTAACCGCGTAGTCCCGGGTCTCCCGATTTGAGAGTATGATGATAATTTTCCAAAATCACATTTAGACTTGAAAACGGGTCGTTAAAGGGTGAAAACCCGAACCTGCCCCGAAACGACCCTATAGGAGGCACGAACACCTCGCACGGGATGAATGTAACTTGTTGCAACTGACCACGTAGTCCCGTATCTCCCGGTTTAAGAGTATGATGATAATTTGCAAAAATCACACTTAGACTTGAAAATAGGCCGTTAAAGGGTGAAAACTCAAACCAGCCCCCAAACGACACCGTAGTAGGAACGAATACCATGCATGGGACCAATGTAACTTGTAGGAACTGACCATGTAGTTCTGGGTCTCTCGGTTTGAGAGTATGACAATAATTTGCAAAAATCACATTTTGACTAAAAAACAAGCCGTTAAAGGGTGAAAACTCAAACGAGTCCCAATACGTCCTTGTATATGGCACGAACACCTCACACAGGACCAATGTAACTTGTAGGAAATCACCGCATAGTCCCGGGTCTCCCGGATTGAGAGTATGACGATAATTTGCCAAAATCACACTTAGACTTGTAAACATGTCGTTAAAGGGAGAAAACCCGAACCAACCTCCAAACGACCCCGTAGGAGGCACGAACACCTCGCACGGGACCAATGTAACTTTTTGGAACTGACCGCGTAGTCCCGGGTCTCCCGGTTTGAGAGTATGAATATAATTTGCCTAAATCACACCTAGACTTGAAAACTGGCTGTTAAAGGGTGAAATCCCGAACCAGCCTCCAAACGACCCCGTAGGAGGCACGAACACCTCGCACGGGAACAATGTAACTTATAGGAACTGACCGCGTAGTCCCGGGTCTCCTGATTTGAGAGTATGACGATAATTTGCCAAAATCACACTAAGACTTGAAAATAGGCCGTTAAAGGGTAAAAACCCGAACCAGCCCTCAAACGACTCCGTAGGAGGCACAAACACCTCGCATGGGAACAATGTAACTTGTATAAACTGACCGCCCGATTTGAGAGTATGATGATAATTTACAAAAATCACCCTTAGACTTGAAAACAAGTGGTTAAAGGGTGAAAACCAGAACCAGTCCCCAAACGACCCCGTAGGAGGCACGAACACCTCGCATGGGACCAATGTAACTTATAGGAACTGACCGCGTAGTCCCGAGGCTCCCGGCTTGAGAGTATGACGATAATTTTACAAAAATCACACTTAGACTTGAAAATAGGTCGTTGAAGGGTGAAAACCCAAATTTGCCCCCAAATGACCCTGTACAACGCACGAACTCCTTGCACAGGACCAATATAACTTGTAGGAACTGACTGCGTAGTCGCGCATCTCCCAATTTGAGAGTATGATGATAATTTGCAAAAATCACACTTACACTTGAAAACAGGCCGTTAAAGGGTGAAAACTCAAACAAGCCCCCAAACGACCCTGTAGGAGGAACGAACACCCGGCACGAGACCAATGTAACTTGTAGGAACTGACCATATAGTCCTGGGTCTCTCGGTTTGAGAGTATGACATTAATTTGTAAAAATCACACATTGACTAAAAAACAAGCCGTTAAAGGGTGAAAACTCAAACCAGTCCCCATACGTCCCCGAAGAAGGCACGAACACCTCACATGGGACCAATGTAACTTGTAGGAACTCACTGCATAGTCATGGGTCTCCCGGATTGAGAGTATGATGATAATTTGCCGAAATCACACTTAGACTTGAAAACTTGCCGTTAAAGGGTGAAAACCCGAACCAGCCTCCAAACGTCCCCGTAGGAGGCACGAACACCTCGCACGGGACCAATGTAACTTTTAGGAACTGACCGCGTAGCCCCGAGTCTCTCGGTTTGAGAGTATGAATATAATTTGGCAAAATCAAACTTAGACTTGAAAATAGGCCGTTAAAGTGTGAAAACCCGAACTAGCCCCAAACGACCCCGTAGGAGGAACGAACACCTCGCACGGGACCAATGTAACTTGTATGAACTGACCGCCCGATTTGAGAGTATGATGATAATTTACAAAAATCACCCTTAGACTTGAAAACAGGTCGTTAAAGGGTGAAAACCACAACCAGTCCCCAAACGACCCCGTAGGAAGCATGAACACCTCGCATGGGACCAATGTAACTTATAGGAACTGACCGCGTAGTCCCGAGGCTCCCGTCTTGAGAGTATGATGACAATTTTACAAAAATCACACTTAGACTTGAAAACAGGTCGTTGAAAGGTGAAAACCCGAACTTGCCCCCAAACGACCCTGTTGGAGACACGAACTCCTTGCACGGGACCAATATAACTTGTAGGAACTGACTGCGAAGTCCCGCATCTCCCGATTTGAGAGTATGATGATAATTTGCAAAAATCACACTTAGACTTAAAAACAGGCCGTTAAAGGGTGAAAACTCAATCTAGCCCCCAAACGACCCTGTAGGAGGCACGAACAACCCGCACAGGACCAATGTAACTTGTAGGAACTGACCATGTAGTCCCGGGTCTCTCGGTTTGAGAGTATGACATTAATTTGTAAAAATCACACTTTGACTAAAAAACAAGCCGTTAAAGGGTGAAAACTCAAACCAGTCCCCATACGTCCCCGAAGAAGTCACGAACACCTCACACGGGACCAATGTAACCTGTAGGAACTCACTGCATAGTCATGGGTCTCCCGAATTGAGAGTATGATGATAATTTGCCGAAATCACACTTAGACTTGAAAACATGCCGTTAAAGGGTGAAAACCCAAACCAGCCTCCAAACGACCCCGTAGGAGGCACGAACACCTCATACGGGACCAATGTAACTTTTAGGAACTGACCGCGTAGTCCCGGGTCTCCCAGTTTGAGAGTATGAATATAATTTGGCAAAAATAAACTTAGACTTGAAAATAGGCCGTTAAAGTGTGAAAACCCAAACTAGCCCCAAACGACCCTGTAGGAGGCACGAACACCTCGCACGGGACCAATGTAACTTGTATGAACTGATCGACTAGCCCCGCGTCTCCCGGTTTCAGAGTATGATGACAATTTGCCAAAATCACACTTAGATTTGAAAATTGGTCATTAAAGGGTGAAAACTCGAACCACCCCCCAAACGACCACGTAGGAGGCACGAAAACCTTGTACGGGACCAATGTAACTTCTGGAACTGACCGCGTAGTCTCGGGTCTCCCGCTTTGAGAGTATGACGATATTTTGCCAAAATCACACTTAAACTTGAAAATAGGTCTTTAAAGGGTGAAATCTCGAACCAGCCCCCAAACGACCCCGTAGGAAGCACGAACACCTCGCACGGGAATAATGTAACTTGTAGAACTAACCCTGTAGTTCCGGGTCTCCCGATTTGAGAGTATGATGATAATTGTCCAAAATCACACTTAGACTTGAAAACGGGTCGTTAAAGGGCGAAAACCCGAACCTGCCCCGAAACGACCCTATAGGAGGCACGAACACCTCGCACGGGACCAATGTAACTTATTGCAACTGACCACGTAGTCCCGGATCTCCCGGTTTAAGAGTATGATGATAATATGCAAAAATCACACTTAGACTTGAAAACAGGCCGTTAAAGGGTGAAAACTCAAACCAGCCCCCAAACGACACCGTAGGAGGAACGAATACCACGCATGGGACCAATGTAACTTGTAGGAACTGACCATGTAGTCCCGGGTCTCTCGGTTTGAGAGTATGGCAATAATTTGCAAAAATCACATTTTGACTAGAAAACAAGCCGTTAAAGGGTGAAAGCTCAAACGAGTCCCCATACGTCCCCGTAGATGGCAAGAACACCTCACACATGACCAATGTAACTTGTAGGAACTCACCGCATAGTCTCGGGTCTCCCGGATTGAGAGTATGACGATAATTTACCGAAATCACACTTAGACTTGAAAACATGTCGTTAAAGGGAGAAAACCCGAACCAGCCACCAAACGACCCCGTAGGAGGCACGAACACCTCGCACGGGACCAATGTAACTTTTAGGAACTGATCGCGTAGCCCTGGGTCTCCCGGTTTGAGAGTATGAAAAAAATTTGGGAAAATCACACTTAGGCTTAAAAATAGGCCGTTAAAGGGTGAAAACCCGAGCCAGCCCCAAACGACCCCGTAGGAGGCACGAACACCTCGTACGGGACCAATGTAACTTGAATGAACTGATCGCATAGTCCCGCGTCTCCCGATTTGAGAGTATGATGATAATTGGCAAAAATCACACTCAGACTTGAAAATAGGCCGTTAAAGGGTGAAAACACGAACCAACCCACAAACGACCTCATCGGAGCCACGAACACCTCGTACGGGACCAATGTAACTTCTGGAACTGACCGCGTAGTCTCGGGTCTCCCGCTTTGAAAGTATGACGATATTTTGCAAAAATCACACTTAGATTTTAAAATAGGTCCTCAAAGGGTGAAAACTTGAACCAGCCGCCAAACGACCTCGTAGGAGGCACGAACCCCTCACACGGGAACAATGTAACTTGTAGGAACTGATCGCGTAGTCCCGGGTCTCCCGATTTGAGAGTATGATGATAATTTTCCAAAATCACACTTAGACTTGAAAACGGGCCGTTAAAGGGTGAAAAAAAGAACCAGTCCCCAAACGGCCCTGTAGGAGGCACGAACAGCTCGTACGGGACCCATGTAACTTGTAGGAACTGACCGCGTAGTCCCGGGTCACTCGGTTTGAGAGTATGACGATAATTTACAAAATTCACACTTCGACTAAAAAATAAGGCGTTAAAGCGTGAAATCCCGAACCATCCACAAAACGACCCCATAGGAGGCACATACACCTCGCACGGGACCAATGTAACTTGTAGGAACTCACCGCGTAGTCCCAGGGATCCCGGCTTGAGAGTATGATGATTATTGGCAAAAACTACACTTAGACTTGAAAACAAGCCGTTAAAGGGTGAAAACTCGAACTAGCCCCCTAATGACCCTGTCGGAGGCACGAAAACCTTGTACGGGACCAATGTAACATGTAGGAACTGACCGCGTAGTCCCCGGTCTCCCGATTTGAGAGTATGATTATAATTTGCCAAAATCACACTTAAACTTGAAAACAGGCCGTTAAAGGGTGAAACCCGAACCAGTCCCCACACGACCCCGTAGGAGGCACGAACACCCCGCACGAGACCCATATAACTTATAGGAACTGACCGCGTAGTCCCGGGTCTCACGGTTTGAGAGTATGACAATAATTTGCAAAAATCACACTTTGACTAAAAAATAAGCAGTTAAAGGATGAAAACTCAAACCAGTCCCCAAAGGACCCCGAAGAAGGCACGAACACCTCACACTGGACCACTGTAACTTGTAAGAACTCACCGCATAGTCCCGGGTCTCTCGGATTGAGAGTAAGATGATAATTTGCTAAAATAACACTTTGACTTGAAAATAGGTCGTTAAAGGGTGAAAACCCGAACCAGCCTCCAAACGACCCTGTAGGAGGGACGAACTCCTCGCACGTGGCCAATGTAACTTTTAGGAACTGAATGCGTAGTCTCGGGTCTCCCGGTTTGAGAGTATGACAATAATTTGCCAAAATCACACTTAGACATGAAAATAGGTCGTTAAAGGGTGAAAACCCGAACCAGTCCCCAAACGACCTCGTAGGAGGCATGAACACATCGCACGGGACCAATGTAACTTGTAGGAACTGACCGCGTAATCCCGCGTCTCCCGGTTTGAGAGTATGATGATAATTTGCAAACATCATACTTAGACTTGAAAACAGGCCGTTAAAGGGTGAAAATCCAAACCAACCCCCAAACGACCCTGTAGGAGGCACGAACATCTCGCACGGGACCAATGTAACTTCTAGAACTGACCGCGTAGTCCCCGGTTTTCCACTTTGAGAGTATGATGATATTTTACCAAAATCACACTTAGACTTGAAAACAGGCTATTAAAGGGTGAAAACCCGAACGAGCCCCAATCGACCCCGTAGGACGCACAAACACCTCGCACGCGACCAATGTAACTTGTTGGAACTGACCGCGTAGTACCCTATCTCTCGGTTTGAGAGTATGACCATAATTTGCAAAAATCACAATTGGACTTGAAAACAGCTCGTTAAAGGGTGAAAACTCAAACTAGCCTCCAAACGACCCCATAGGAGGCACGAACACCTCACACGGGACCAATTTAACTTAAAGGAACTAACTGCGTAGTCCTAGATCTCCCGATTTGAGAGTATGACGATAATTTGCAAAAATCACACTTAGACTTGAAAATAGGCCGTTAAAGGGTAAAAACCCGAACCAACCCACAAACGACCTAGTCGGAGCCACGAACACCTCGTACGGGACCAATGTAACTTCTGGAACTGACCGCCTAGTCTCGGGTCTCCCGCCTTGAGAGTATGACAATATTTTGCGAAAATCACACTTAGATTTCAAAATAAGTCATCAAAGGGTGAAAACTCGAACCAGCCCCCAAAAGACCTCGTAGGAGGCACAAACACCTCGCACGGGAATAATGTAACTTGTAGGAACTGACCCCGTAGTCCCGGGTCTCCCGATTTGAGAGTATGATGATAATTTTCCAAAATCACACTTAGACTTGAAAACGGGCCGTTAAAGGGTGAAAACCAGAACCAGTCCCCAAACGACCCCGTAGGAGGCACGAACAGCTCGCACGGGACCCATGTAACTTGTAGGAACTGACCGCGTAGTCCCGGGTCTCTCGGTTTGAGAGTATGACGATAATTTGCAAAATTCACACTTTGACTAAAAAATAAGCCGTTAAAAGGTGAAAACCCGAACCAGCCACCAAACAACCCCGTAGGAGGCACATACACCTCGCACGGAACCAATGTAACTTGTAGGAATTCACCGCGTAGTCCCGGGGCTCCCGGCTTGAGAGTATGATGATTATTAGTAAAAATCACACTTAGACTTGAAAACAAGCCGTTAAAGGGTGAAAACCCGAACTAGCCCCCTAACGACCATGTCGGAGGCACAAAAACCTTGCACGGGACCAATGTAACTTGTAGGAACTGACCGCGTAGTCCCCGATCTCCCGATTTGAGAGTATGATGATAATTTGCCAAAATCACACTTAAACTTGAAAACAGGCCGTTAAAGGGTGAAACCCGAACCAGTCCCCACACGACCCCGTAGGAGGCACGAACACCCCGCACGGGACCAATATAACTTGTAGGAACTGACCGCGTAGTCACGGGTCTCTCGGTTTGAGAGTATGATAATAATTTTCCAAAATCACACTTTGACTAAAAAATAAGTCGTTAAAGGGTGAAAACTCAAACTAGTGGCCAAACGACCCCGAAGAAGGCACGAACACCTCACACGGGACCACTGTAACTTGTAGGAGCTCACCGAATAGTCACGGGTCTCCCGGATTGGGAGTAAGATGATAATTTGCTAAAATAATACTTAGACTTGAAAATAGGTCATTAAAGGGTGAAAACCCGAACCAGCCTCCAAACGACCCCGTATGAGGCACGAACACCTCGCGTGGGACCAATGTAACTTTTGGGATCTGAATGCGTAGTCTCGGGTCTCCCGGTTTGAGAGTATGAGAATAATTTGCCAAAATCACACTTAGACATGAAAACAGGTCGTTAAAGGGTGAAAACCCGAACCAGCCCCCAAACGACCCCGTAGGAGGCACGAACACGTCGCACGGGACCAATGTAACTTGTAGGAACTGACCGCGTAATCTCGTGTCTCCGGATTTGAGAGTATGATGATAATTTGCAAACATCATACTTAGACTTGAAAACAGGTCGTTAAAGGGTGAAAATCCGAACCAACCCCCAAACGACCCCGTAAGAGGCACGGACATCTCGCACGGGACCCATGTAACTTCTGGAACAGACTGCGTAGTCCCCGGTCTCCCACTTTGAGAGTATGCCGATATTTTACCAAAATCACACTTAGACTTAAAAACAGGCTATTAAAGGGTGGAAACCCAAACGAGCCCCAAACGACCCCGTAGGAGGCATGAACACCTCGCACAGCACCAATGTAACTTGTTGGAACTGACCGCGTAGTCCCCTGTCTCTCGGTTTGAGAGTATGACCATAATTTGCAAAAATCACAATCAAACTTGAAAACAGCCCGTTAAAGGGTGAAAACTCAAAGCAGCCCCCAAACGACCCCGTAGGAGGCACGAACACCTCACACGGGACCAATTTAACTTAAAGTAACTGACCGCGTAGTCCCATATCTCCCGATTTGAGAGTATGACGATAATTTGCCAAAATCACACCTAGACTTGAAAACTGGCTGTTAAAGGGTGAAATCCTGAACCAGCTCCCAAACGACCCCGTAGGAGGCACGAACACCTCGCACGGGAACAATGTAACTTATAGGAACTGATCGCGTAGTCCGGGGTCTCCCGATTTGAGAGTATGACGATAATTTGCCAAAATCACACTTAGACTTGAAAATAGGTCGTTAAAGGGTGAAAAGCCGAACCAGCCCCCAAACGACCCCGTAGGAGGCATGAACACCTCGAATGGGAACAATGTAACTTGTAGTAACTGACCGCCCGATTTGAGAGTATGAGGATAATTTGCCAAAATCACACTTAGACTTGAAAACAGGCCGTTAAAGGGTGAAAACCAAAACCAGTCCCCAAATAACCCCGTAGGAGGCACGGACATCTCGCACGGGACCAATGTAACATGTAGGAACGGACCGCGTAGTCCCTGGTCTCTCGGTTTGAGAGTATGACGGTAATTTGAAAAAATCACACTTTGACTAAAAAGTAAGCCGTTAAACAGGGAAAACCCGAACCAGCCCCCAAAAGACCCCGTAGGAGGCACGGACACCTCGCACGGGACCAATGTAACTTATAGGAACTGACCGCGTAGTCTCGGGTCTCCCGGCTTGAGAGTATGATGATTATTTGCAAAAACTAGACTTAGACTTGAAAACAGGTCGTTAAAGGGTGAAAACCCGAACTAGCCCCCAAACAACCCTGTAGGAGGCACGAACACCTTGCACGAGACCAATGTAACATGTAGCAACTGACCTTGTAGTCCCGGTCTCCCGATTTAAAATTATGATGATAATTTGAGAAATTCACACTTAGACTTGAAAGCAGGCCGTTAAAGGGTGAAACCCGAACCAGTCCCTAAACGAGCCCGTAGGGGGCACGAACACCCCGCACGGTACCAATGTAACTTGTTGGAACTGGTCGCATAGTCCCGGGTCTCTCGGTTTGAGAGTATGACAATAATTTGAAAAAATCACATTTTGATTAAAAAGCAAGTCGTTAATGGGTGCAAACTCAAACCATTCCCCAAAAGACCCCGTAGAAGGCAGGAACACCTCACACGGGACCAATATAAATTGTAGGAACTCACCACTTAGTACCGGGTCTCCCGGATTGAGAGTATGACAATAATTTTCCAAAATCACACTTAGACTTGAAAACAGGCCGTTAAAGGGTGAGAACCCGAACCAACCTCCAAACGAACCCGTAGGAGGCACGAACACCTCGCACGGGACCAATGTAACTTTTAGGAACTGATCGCGTAGCCTCGGGTCTCCCGGTTTGAGAGTATGAATATAAGTTGGTAAAATCACACATAGACTTGAAAATAGGCCGTTAAAGGGTGAAAGCCCGAACTAACCCCAAATGACCCCGTAGGAGGCACGAACACCTCGCACGGGACCAATGTAACTTGTAGGAACTGACCGCGTAGTCTCAGGCCTCCCGATTTGAGAGTATGACAATTATTTACCAAAATCACACTTAGACTTGAAAACTGGCCGTTAAAGGGTGAAAACCTGAACCAACCCCCAAACGACCCCGTAGGAGGTAGGAACACCTCGCACAGGAATAATGTAACTTATAGGAACTGACCGCGTAGTCCCGGGTCTCTCGATTTGAGAGTATGATGATAATTTTCCAAAATCAGACTTTGACTTTAAAACATGCCGTTAAAGGGTTAAAACCAAAACTAGTCCCCAAACGACCCCGTAGGAGGCACGAACACCTCGCACGGGACCAATGTAACTTGTAGGAATTGACAGCGTAGTCCCGGGTCTGTCGGTTTGAGAGTATGACGATAATTTGACAAATCACACTTTGACTAAAAAATAAGTCGTTAAAGGGTGAAAACCCGAACCAGCCCCCAAACGACCCCGTAGGAGGCACGAACACCTCGCACGGGACCAATGTAACTTGTAGGAACTGACCGCATAGTCTCGGGTCTCCCGACTTGAGAGTATGACCATAATTTGCAAAAATCACACTTAGACTTGAAAACATGCCGTTAAAGGGTGAAAACCCGAACTAGCCCCCAAACGACCCTATAGGAGGCACGAACACCTTGCACGGGACCAATGTAACTAGTAGGAACTGGCCGCGTAGTCCCAGGTCTCCCGATTTGAGAGTTTGATGATAATTTGCCAAAATCACACTTATACTTGAAAACAGGCCGTTAAAGGGTGAAACCCGAACGAGTCCCCAAACAACCCCGTAGGAGGCACGAACACCTTGCATGGGACCAGTGTAACTTGTTGGAACTGGCCGCGTAGTCCTCGGTCTCCCGGTTTGAGAGTGTGACAATAATTTGCCAAAATCACACTTTGACTAAAAAACAAGCTGTTAAAGGGTGAAAACTCAAACCAGTCCCCAAACGACCCCGTAGACGGCACGAACACCTCACACGGGACCAATTTAACTTAAAGAACTGATCGCATAGTCCCGGGTCTCCCGCTTTGAGAATATGACGATATTTTGTGAAAATCATACTTAGACTTGAAAACAGGCCGTTAAAGGGTGAAAACCGGAACGTGGTCCAAACGACCCCGTAGGAGGCACGAACACCTCGCACGGGACCAATGTAACTTGTTGGAACTGATCGCTTAGTCCCTTGTCTCTCGGTTTGAGAGAATGATGTTAATTTGCAAAAATCACACTAAGACCTGAAAACAACCCGTTAAAGGGTGAAAACTCAAACCAGCCCCCAAACGACCCCGTAGGAGGCACGAACACCCCACACGGGACCAATTTAACTTAAAGGAACTGATCGCGTAGTCCCGGATCTCCTGGTTTCAGAGTATGATGATAATTTGCCAAAATCACACTTAGACTTTAAAACTAGCCGTTAAAGGGTGAAAACCCGAACCAGCTCCCAAACGACCCCGTAGGAGGCACGAACACCTCGCACGGGAATAATGTAACTTATAGGCACTGACCGCATAGTCCCGGGTCTCTCGATTTGAGAGTATGATGATAATTTTCAAAAATCACACTTAGACTTGAAAACAGGCCGTTAAAATGTCAAAACTAGAACTATTCCCCAAATGACCCCGTAGGAGGCTCGAACACCTCGCACAGGTACAATGTAACTTATAGGAACTGACCGTGTAGTCCCGGGTCTCTCTGTTTGAGAGTATGACGATATTTTGTGAAAATCACACTTTGACTAAAAACTAAGTCTTTAAAGGGTGAAAACCCGAACGTGCCCCAAACGACCCCGTAGGAGGCACGAACACCTCGCACGGGACCAATGTAACTTGTAGGAACTGACCGCGTAGTCCCTGGTCTCCCGGCTTGAGAGTATGACAATAATTTGAAAAAATCACACTTTGACTTGAAAACAGGCCGTTAAAGGGTGAAAACCCGAACTAGCCCGCAAGCGACCCTGTAGGAGGCACGAACACCTTGCACGGGACCAATGTAACTTGTAGTAACTGACCGTGTAGTCCCCGGTCTCCCGAATTGAGAGTATGATGATAATTTGACAAAATCACACTTAGACTTGAAAACAGGCCGTTAAAGGGTGAAACCCGAACCAGTCCCCAAACGACCCCTTAGGAGGCACGAACACCCCGCACGGGACCAATGTAACTTGTAGGAACTGCCGCGTAGTCCCGGGTCTCTCGGTTTGAGAGTATGAGAATAATTTGCAAAAATCACACTTTGACTGAAAAATAAGCCGTTAAAGGGTGAAAACTCAAACCAGTCTCGAAACGACCCCGTAGAAGGCACGAACAACTCACGCGGGACCAATGTAACATATGGGAACTCACCGCATAGTCTCGGGTCTCCCGAATTGAGCGTATGACGATAATTTTCCAAAATCACACCTAGACTTGAAAATAGGCCGTTAAAGGGTGAAAACCCGAACCAGCCTCCAAAAGACCCCGTAGGAGGCACGAACACCTCGCACGGGACCAATGTAACTTGTATGAACGGACCGCGTAGTCTCGGGTGTCCCGGCTTGAGAGTATGACGAGAATTTGGAAAAATCACACTTAGACTTGAAAATAGGCCGTTAAAGAGTGAAAACCAGAACTAGCCCCCAAACGACCTTGTAGGAGGCACGAACACCTTGCACGGGACCAATGTAACTTGTAGGAACTTACCGCGTAGTCCCCGATCTCCCGATTTGAGAGTATGATGATAATTTGAATATCACACTTAAACTTGAAAGCAGGCCGTTAAAGGGTGAAACCCGAACTAGTCCCCACACGACCCCGTAGGAGGCACGAACACCCCGCACGGGACCAATGTAACTTGTAGGAACTGACCGCGTAGTCCCGGGTCTCTCGGTCTGAGAGTATGACAATAATTTGCAAAAATCACACTTTGACTAAAAAACAAGCCGTTAAAGGGTGAAAACTCAAACCAGTCCCCAAACGACCCCGTAGAAGGAACGAACACCTCACATGGGACCAATGTGACTTATAGGAACTCACCGCATAGTCTCGTGTCTCCCGGATTTAGAGTATGATTATAATTTTCCAAAATCACACCTAGACTTGAAAACAGGTCGTTAAAGGGTAAGAACCCAAACCAGTGCCCAAACGACCCTGTAGGAGGCACGAACGCCTCGTACGGGACCAATGTAACTTAAAGGAACTGACCGCGTAGTCCTGGACCGCCCGGTTTGAGAGTATGAAAATAATTTGCCAAAATCACACTTAGACTTGAAAACTGGCTGTTAAAGGGTGAAAACCCAAACCAGCCCCCAAACGACCCCGTAGGAGGCACGAACATCATTCACGGGAATAATGCAACTTATAGGAACTGACCACATAGTCCCGGGTCTCTCGATTTGAGAGTATGATGATAATTTTTCAAAATTAAACTTCGACTTGAAAACAGGCCGTTAAAGGGTGAAAACCAGACCTAGTCACCAAATGACCCCGTAGGAGGCACGAACACCTCGCACGGGACCAATGTTACTTGTAGGAACTGATTGCGTAGTCCCGGGTCGCCCGGTTTGAGAGTATGACAATAATTTGCCAAAATCACACTTAGACTTGAAAACAGTCCGTTAAAGGGTGAAAACCCGAACCAGCCCCCAAACGACCCCGTAGGAGGCACGAACACCTCGCACGGGACCAATGTAACTTGTAGGAACTGACCGCGTAGTCCCGGGTCTCCTGACATGACAGTACGATGATAATTTGCAAAAATCACACTTAGACTTGAAAACAGGACGTTAAAGGGTGAAAAGCCGATGTATCCCCCAAACGACCCTGTAGGAGGCACGAACACCTTGCACGGGACCAAGGTAACTTGTAGGAACTGACCGCGTAATCCTCGGTCTCCCGATTTGAGAGTATGATGATAATTTTTCCAAAATCACACTTAGACTTCAAAACAGGCCGTTAAAGGGTGAAACCCGAACCAGTCCACAAACGACCCCGTAGGAGGCACAAACACCCCACACGGGACCAATGTAACTTGTAGGAACTGACCGCGTAGTCCCGGGTCACTCGGTTTGAGAGTATGACAATAATTTGAAAAAATCATACTTTAACTAAAAAACTAGCCGTTAAAGGGTTAAAACTCAAACCAGTCCCCAAACGACCCCGTAGAAGGCATGAACACCTCACACTAACTAATGTACCTTGTAGGAACTCACCGCATAGTCCCGGGTCTCCCGGATTTAGAGTATGATGATAATTTGCCAAAATCACACTTAGACATGAAAACAGGTCGTTAAAGGGTGAAAACCCGAACCAGCCTCCAAACGACCCCGTAGGAGGCACGGACACCTCGCACAGGACCAATGTAACTTTTAGGAACTGACCGCGTAGTCCCGGGTCTCCCCATTTGAGAGTATGACAATAATTTACCAAATCCACACTTAGACTTGAAACACAGGCCGTTAAAGGGTGAAAACCCGAACCAGCCCCCAAACGACCACGTAGGAGGCACGAACACCTCGCACGGGACCAATGTAACTTGTAGGAACTAACCACGTAGTTCCGCATCTCTCGGTTTAATGGTATGACGATAATTAACAAAAATCACACATAGACTTGAGAACAGGCCGTTAAAGGGTGAAAACCCGAACCAACCCCCAAACGACCACGTAGGAGGCACGAACACCTCGTACGGGACCAATGTAACTTCTGGAATTAATCGCGTAGTCTCGGTTCTCCCGCTTTGAGAGTATGACGATATTTTGCCAAAATCACACTTAAACATGAAAATAGGTCGTTAAAGGGTGAAAACCCGATCCGCACCCAAACTACCCCGTAGGAGGCACGAACACCTCGCACGGGAACAATGTAACTTGTAGGAACTGACTGCGTAGTCCCGAGTCTCCCGATTTGACAGTATGATGATAATTTGCCAAAATCACACTTAGACATGAAAACAAGCCGTTAAAGGGTGAAAACCAGAACCAGTCCCCAAACGACCCCGTAGGAGGCAGGAACACCTCGCACGGGACCAATGTAACTTGTAGGAACTGGTCGCGTAGTCCCAGGTCTCTCGGTTTGAGAGTATGTCGATAATTTGTAAAATTCTCATTTTGACTAAAAAATAAGCCGTTAAAGGGTGAAAACCCAAACCAGCCACCAAACGACCCCGTAGGAGGCACGTACACCGCGCACGGGACCAATGTAACTAACAGGAACTGACCGCATAGTCTCGGGTCTCCCGGATTGAGAGTATGATGATAAATTTGCCAAAATCACACTTAAACTTGAAAACATGTCGTTAAAGGGTGAAACCCGAACGAGTCCCCAAACGACCCCGTAGGAGGCACGAACACCCTGCACGGGACAAACGTAACTTGTTGGAACTGACCGCATAATCCCGGGTGTCTCGGTTTGAGAGTATGACAATAATTTGCAAACATCACACTTTGACTAAAAAATAAACCGTTAAAGGGTGAATACTCAAACCAGTCCCCAAATGACCCCGAAGAAGGCACGAACACCTCACACGGGACCAATGTAACTTGTAGGAACTCACCGCATAGTCCCGGGACTCCCGCATTGAGAGTATGATGATAATTTGCCAAAATCACACTTAGACTTGAAAACAGGCCGTTAAAGGGTGAAAACCCAAACCAGCACCCAAACGACCACGTAGGAGGCACAAACACCTCGCACGGGAACAATGTAACTTATAGGAACTGATCGCCTAGTCCCGGGTCTCCCGATTTGAGAGTATGACGATAATTTGCCAAAATCACACTTAGATTTAAAAATAGGTCGTCAAAGGGTTAAAACCTGAACCAGCCCCCAAACGACCCCGTAGGAAGCACGAACACCTCGCAAGGGAATAATGTTACTTGTAGGAACTGATTGCGGAGTCCCGGGTCTCCTAATTTGAGAGTATGATGATAATTTGCCAAAATCCCACTTAGACTTGAAAACAGGCTGTTAAAGGGTGAAAACCAGAACCAGGCCCTAAACGACCCCATAGGAGGCACGAACACATCGCACAGGACCAATGTAACTTGTAGGAACTGACAGCGTAGTCTCATGTCTCTCGGTTTGAGAGTATGACGATAATTTGCAAAAATCACACTTTGACTAAAAAATAAGCCGTTATAGGGTGAAAACCCGAACCAGCCCCCAAACGACCCTATAGGAGGGATGAACACCTCGCATGGGACCAATCTAACTTATAGGAACTGACCGCGTTGTCCCGGGGCTCCCGGCTTGAGAGTATGACGATAATTTGCAAAATAACACTTAGACTTAAAAATAGGTCATTAAAGTGTGAAAACCCGAATTGCCCCCAAACAACCCTGTAGGAGGCCCGAACTCCTTGTACGGGACCAATATAACTTATAGGAACTGACTGCGTAGTTCCGGATCTCCCGATTTGAGAGTATGATGATAATTTGCAAAAATCACACTTAGAATTGAAAACAGATCGTTAAAGGGTGGAAACTTAAACTAGCCCCCAAACGACCCCGTAGGAGGCACGAACACCCCGCACGGGACCAATGTAACTTGTAGGAACTGACCATTTGGTCCCGGGTCTCTCGGTTTGAAAGTATGACAATAATTTGCAAAAATTACACTTTGACTAAAAAACAAGCCGTTAAAGGGTGAAAACTCAAACCAGTCCCCATACGTCCCCGTAGAAGGCACGAACACCTCACACGGGACCAATGTAACTTATAGGAACTCACCGCATTGTCCTGGGTCTCCCGGATTGAGAGTATGATGATAATTTGCCAAAATCACACTTAGACTTAAAAACATGTCATTAAAGGGTGAAAACCCGAACCCGCCTCCAAACGAGCCCGTAGGAGGCACGAACACCTCGCACGGGACCAATGTAACTTTTCGAAACTGACCGCGTAGCCCCGGGTCTCCCGGTTTGAGAGTATGAATATAATTTGGCAAAATAAAACTTAGACTTGAAAATTGGCCGTTAAAGGGTGAAAACCCGAACCAGCCCCCAAACGACCACGTAGGAGGCACGAACACCTCATACGGGACCAATGTAACTTCTGGAACTGACCGCGTAGTCTCGGGTCTCCTGCTTTGAGAGTATGACGATATTTTGCCAAAATCAAACTTAAACAAGAAAATAGGTCGTTAAAGGGTGAAATCCCGAACCAGCCCCCAAACGACCCCGTAGGAAGCATGAAAACCTCGCACGGGAACAATGTGACTTATAGAACTGACCGCGTAGTCCCAGGTCTCCCGATTTGAGAGTATGATGATAATTGGCCAAAATCACACTTAGACTAGAAAACCGGACGTTAAAGGGTGAAAACCTGAACTTGCCCCCAAACGACCCTGTAGGAGGCATGAACACCTCGCACGGGACCAATGTAACTTCTTGGAACTGACCGTGTAGTCCCGGATCTCCGAGTATGAGAGTATTACGATAATTTGCAAAAATCACACTTAGAATTGAAAACAGGCCGTTAAAGGGTGAAAACTCAAACCAGCACCCAAACGACCCCATAAGTCGCACGAACACCACGCATGGGACCAATGTAACTTGTAGGCACTAACCGCGTAGTCCCGGCTCTCCCGGTTTGAGAGTATGATGATAATTTGCCAAAATTACACTTTGACTAGAAAACATGTCGTTAAAGGGAGAAAACCCGAACTAGCCTCCAAACGACCCCGTAGGAGGCACGAACACCTCGCACGGGACCAATGTAACTTTTAGGAACTGATCGCGTAGCCCTGGGTCTCCTGGTTTGAGAGTATGAAATTTTTTTGGGAAAATCACACTTAGGCTTGAAAATAGGCCGTTAAAGGGTGAAACCCTGAACCAGCCCCAAACGACCCCGTAGGAGGCACGAACACCCCGCACGGGTCTAATGTAACTTATAGGAACTGACCATGTATTCCCGGGTCTCTCGGTTTGAGAGTATGACAATAATTTGCAAAAATTACACTTTGACTAAAAAATAAGCCGTTAAAGGGTGAAAACTCAAACCAGTCCCCAATCGACCCCGTAGAAGGCATGAACACCTCACACGGGACCAATGTAACTTGAAGGAACTCACCGCATAGTCCCGGGTCTCTCGGATTGAGAGTATGATAATAATTTGCTAAAATCCCACTTAGACTTGAATATAGGCCATTAAAGGGTGAAAAGCCGAACCAACCCCCAAACGACCTCGTCGGAGTCACGAACACCTCGTACGGGACCAATGTAACTTCTGGAACTGACCGCGTAGTCTCGGGTCTCTCGCTTTGAGAGTATGACGATATTTTGACAAAATCACACTTAAACTTGAAAATAGGTCGTTAAAGGGTGAAAACTCGAACCAGCCCCCAAACGTCGCCCTAGGAGGCACGAACACCTCGCACGGGAACAATGTAACTTGTAGGAACTGACCGCGTAGTCTCGGGTCTCCCGATTTGAGAGTATGATGATAATTTTCCAAAATCACACTTAGACTTGAAAACGAGCCATTAAAGGGTGAAAACTAGAACCAGTCCCCAAACGACCCCGAAGGAGGCACGAACAGCTCGCACGGGACCAATGTAACTTGTAGGAACTAACCGCGGAATCCCGGGTCTCTAGGTTTGAGAGTATGATGATAATTGGCAAAAATCACACTTAGACTTGAAAACAAGCCGTTAAAGTGTGAAAACCCGAACTAACCCGTAACGACCCTGTCGGAGGCATGGACACCTTGCACGGGACCAATGTGACTTGTAGGAACTGACCGTGTAGTGCCCGGTCTCCCGATTTGAGGGTATGATCATAATTTACTAAAATCACACTTAAACTTGAAAGCAGGCCGTTAAAGGGTGAAACCCGGACCAGTCCCCACACGACCCCGTAGGAGGCACGAACACCCCACACGGGACCAATGTAACTTGTAGGAACTGACCGCGTAGTCTCGGGTCTCTCGGTTTGAGAGTATGACAATAATTTGCAAAAATCATACTTTGACTAAAAAACAAGCCGTTAAAGGGTGAAAACTCAAACCAGTCCCCAAACGACCCCGAAGAAGGCACGAACACCTCACACGGGACCACTGTAACTTGTTGGAACTCACCGCATAGTCCTGGGTCTCCCGGATTGAGAGTACGATGATAATTTGATAAAATAACACTTACACCTTAAAATAGGCCGTTAAAGGGTGAAAACCCGAACCAGCCTCCAAACGACCCCGTAGGAGGCACGAACACCTCACACGGGACCAATGTAACTTATAGGAACTGACCGCGTAACCCTGGGTCTCCCGGTTTGAGAGTATGAATTTCATTTGGCAAAATAAAACTTAGACTTGGAAATAGGCCGTTAAAGTGTAAAAAGCCGAACTAGCCCCAAACGACCCCGTAGGAGGCACGAACACCTCGCACGGGACCAATGTAACTTGTATGAACTGATCGCGTAATCCCGCGTCTCCCAATTTTCGAGTATGACGATAATTTGCCAAAATCACACTTAGACTTGAGAATTGGCCGTTAAAGGGTGAAAACCCGAACCATCCCCCAAACGACCACGTAGGAGGCACGAACACCTCGCACGGGACCAATGTAAATTGTAGGAACTGACCACGTAGTCCCGCGTCTCCCGGTTTGAGAGTATGGCGATAATTTGCAAAAATCACACTTAAACATGAAAATAGGTCGTTAAAGGGTAAAATCCCGAACCAACCCCCAAACGACCCCGTAGGAAGCACGAACACCTTGCACGGGAACAATGTAACATGTAGAACTGACCGCGTAGTCCCGGGTCTCCCGATTTGAGAGTATAATGATAATTTTCCTAAATCACACTTAGACTTGAAAACGGGTCGTTAAAGGGTGAAAACCCAAAACCCTGCCCCCAAACGGCCCTGTAGGAGGCACGAAAACCTCGGACGGGACCAATGTAACTTGTTGGAATTGACCTCGTAGTCCCAGATCTCCCGGTTTGAGAGTGACGATAATTTGCAAAAATCACACTTAGACTTGAAAACAGGCCGTTAAAGGGTGAAAACTCAAACAAGCCCCCCAACGACCCCGTAGGAGGCACGAACACCACGCATGTGACCAATGTAACTTGTAGGAACTAACCATGTAGTCCCGGGTCTCTCGGTTTGAGAGTATGACAAGAATTTGCAAAAATCACACTTTGACTAAAAAACAAACCGTTAAAGGGTGAAAAGTCAAAACCAGTCCCCATACGTCCCCGTAGAAGGCACGAACACCTCACACAGGACCAATGTAACTTGTAGGAACTCACCGCATAGTCCTGGGTCTCCCGAATTGAGAGTATGACGATAATTTTCCAAAATCACACTTAGACTTGAAAACATGTCGTTAAAGGGAGAAAACCCCAACCAGCCTCAAAACGACCCCGTAGGAGGCACGAACACCTCGCACGGGACAAATGTAACTTTTAGGAACTGACCGCGTAGCCCCGGGTCTCCCGGTTTGAGAGTATGAATATAATTTGGCGAAATCACATTTATACTTGAAAATAGGCCGTTAAAGTGTGAAAACACGAACCGTCCCCAAACGACCCCGTAGGACGCACGAACACCTCGCACGGGACCAATGTAACTTGTATAAACTGATCGCGTAGTCCCGCGTCTCTCGGTTTGAGAGTATGACGATAATTTGCAAAAATCATACTTAGACTTGAAAATAGGCCATTAAAGGGTGAAACCCCGAACCGACCCCCAAATGACCTTGTCGGAGCCACGAACACCTCGTACGGAACCAATGTAACTTCTGGAACTGACCGCATAGTCTCGGGTCTCCCGCTTTGAGAGTATGACGATATTTTGCAAAAACCACACTTAAACATGAAAAAAGATCATTAAAGGGTGAAAACTCGAACCAGCCCCCAAACGACCCCGTAGGAGGCACGAACACCTCGCACGGGAACAATGTATCTTGTAGGAACTGACCGCGTAGTCTCGGGTCTCCCGATTTGAGAGTATGATGATAATTTTCCAAAATCACACTTAGACTTGAAAACGGGCCGTTAAAGGGTGAAACCAGAACCAGTCCCCAAACGACCCCATAGGAGGCACGAATAGCTCGCACGGGACTAATGTAACTTGTAGGAACTAACCGCGTAGTCCCGGGTCTCTCGGTTTGAGTGTATGACGATAAT
Source organism: Sambucus nigra (assembly GCA_949130495.1). Classification (NCBI taxonomy): domain Eukaryota; kingdom Viridiplantae; phylum Streptophyta; class Magnoliopsida; order Dipsacales; family Adoxaceae; genus Sambucus; species Sambucus nigra. The sequence goes on along the minus strand of OX422209.1, from coordinate 455,317,833 downwards.
TTGCAAAATTCACACTTAGACTAAAAAATAAGCTGTTAAAGGGTGAAAACTCGAACCAGCCACCAAACGACCCCGTAGGAGGCACGTACACCTCGCACGGGACCAATGTAACCTGCAAAAACTCACCGCGTAGTCCTGGGGCTCCCGGATTGAGAGTATGATGATAATTGGCAAAAATCACACTTAGACTTGAAAACAAGCCGTTAAAGGGTGAAAACCCGAACTAACCCCCTAACGACCCTGTCGGAGGCACGAACACCTTGCACGGGACCAATATAACTTGTAGGAACTGATCGCGTAGTTCCCGGTCTCCCGATTTGAGAGTATGATGATAATTTGCCAAAATCACACTTAAACTTGAAAACAGGCCGTTAAAGGGTGAAACCCGAACCAGTCCCCACACGACCCCGTAGGAGGCACGAACACCCTGCACGGGACCAATGTAACTTGTAGGAACTGACCGCGTAGTCCTGGGTCTCTCGGTTTGAGAGTATGACAATAATTTGCAAAAATCACACTTTGACAAAAAACAACCCGTTAAAGGGTGAAAACTCAAACCAGTCCCCAAACGACCCTGAAGAAGGCACGAACACCTCACACGGGACCACTATAACTTGTAGGAACTCACCGCATAGTCCCGGGTCTCCGGGATTGAGAGTATGATGATAATTTGCTAAAATAACACTTAGACCTTAAACAGGTCGTTAAAGGGTGAAAACCCGAACTAGCCTCCAAACGACCCCGTAGGAGGCACGAACACCTCTCACGGGACCAATGTAACTTTTAGGAACTGACCGCGTAGTCCCGGGTCTCCCAGTTTGAGAGTATGAAAATAATTTGCCAAAATCACACTTAGACTTGAAAACATGACGTTAAAGGGTGAAAACCTTGAACCAGCCCCCAAACGACCCCGTAGGAGGCACGAACACCTCGCACGGGACCAATTTGACTTGTAGGAACTGACCGCGTAATCCCGCGTCTCCCGATTTGAGAGCATGATGATAATTAGCTAACATCACACTTAGACTTGAAAACAGGCCGTTAAAGGTTGAAAACCCGAACCAACCCCCAAACGACCCCGTAGGAGGCACGAACACCTCGCACGGAGCCAATGTAACTTGTTGGAACTGACCGCGTAATGCCCTGTCTCTCGGTTTGAGAGTATGACCATAATTTGTAAAAATCACAATTAGACTTGGAAACAGCCCGTTAATGGGTGAAAACTAAAAGCAACACCCAAACGACCCCGTAGGACGCACGAACACCTCACACGGGACCAATTTAACTTAAAGGAACTGACCGCGTAGTCCCAGATCTCCCGATTTGAGAGTATGACGATAATTTGCCAAAACCACACCTAGACTTGAAAACTGGCTGTTAAAGGGTGAAATCCCGAACCAGCCCCCAAACGACCCCGTAGGAGGCACGAACACCTCACACGGGAACAATGTAACTTATAGGAACTGACCGCGTAGTCCCGGGTCTCCCGATTTGAGAGTATGACGATAATTTGCCAAAATCCCACTTAGACTTGAAAATAGGCCGTTAAAGGGTGAAAACCCGAACCAGTCCCTAAACGACCCCGTAGGAGGCACGAACACCTCGCACGGGACCAATGTAAATTGGAGGAACTGACCGCGTCGTTCCCAGTCTCTCGGTTTGAGAGTATGACGATAATTTGAAAAAATCTCACATTGATTAAAAAATAAGCCGTTAAAGGGTGAAAACCCAAACCAACCCCCAAACAACCCCGTAGGAGGCACGGACACCTCGCACGGGACCAATGTAACTTATAGGAACTGACCGCGTAGTCCCGGGTCTCCCGGCTTGAGAGTATGACAATTTTTTGCAAAAACTACACGTAGACTTGAAAACTGGTCGTTAAAGTGGGAAAACCAGAACTAGCCACCAAACGACCCTTTAGGAGGCATGAACACCTTGCACGGGACCAATGTAACTTGTAGCAACTGACCGCGTAGTCCTCGGTCTCCCGATTTGAGATTATGATGATAATTTGCCAAAATCACACTTAAACTTGAAAACAGGCCGTTAAAGGGTGAAACCCGAACCAGCCACCAAACGGCCCCGTAGGAGGCACGTACACCTCACACGGGACCAATGTAACTTGTAGGAACTCACCGCATAATCTCGGGTCTCCTGGATTGAGAGTATGATGATAATTTGCTAAAATAACACTTAGACTTGAAAACAGGTCGTTAAAGGGTGAAAACCCGAACTAGCCTCCAAACGACCCCGTAGGAGGCACGAACACCTCGCATGGGACCAATATAACTTCTAGGAACTGACCGCGTAGTCCCGGGTCTCCCGATTTGAGAGTATGACAATAATTTGCCAAAATCACACTTAGACTTGAAAACAGGCCGTTAAAGGGTGAAAACCCGAACCAGCCCTCAAACGACCCTGTAGGAGGCACGAACACCTCGCACGGGACCAATGTAACTTGTAGGAACTGACCGCGTAATCCCGCGTCTCCCAGTTTGAGAGTATGATGATAATTTGCTAACATCACACTTAGACTTGAAAACAGGCCGTTAATGGGTGAAAACCCAAACCAACCCCCAAACGACCCCGTAGGAGGCACCAACATCTCTCACGGGACCAATGTAACTTCTGGAACTGACCGCGTAGTCCTCGGTCTCCCACTTAGAGAGTATGACGATATTTTACCAAAATCACACTTAGACTTGAAAATAGGCTATTAAAAGGTGAAAACTCGGACGAGCCCCAAACGACCCCGTAGGAGGCACGAACACCTCACACGGGACCAATGTAACTGGTTGGAACTGACCGTGTAGTCCCCTGTCTCTCGGTTTGAGAGTATGACCATAATTTGCAAAAATCACAATTAGACTTGAAAACAGCCCGTTAAAGGGTGAAAACTCAAACCAGCCCCCAAACGACCCCGTAGGAGGCACGAACACCTCACACGGGACCAATTTAACTTGAAGGAACTGACCGCGTAGAACCAGATCTCCCGATTTAGGAGTATGAAGATAATTTGGCTAAATCACACCTTGACTTGAAAATTGGTCGTTAAAGGGTGAAATCCCGAACCAGCCACCAAACGACCCCGTAGGAGGCACGAACACCTCGTACGGGAACAATCTAACTTATAGGAACTGACCGCGTAGTCCCGGGTCTCCCGATTTCAGAGTATGACGATAATTTGCCAAAATCACACTTAGACTTGAAAATAGGCCATTAAAGGGTGAAAACCCGAACCAGCCCCCAAACGACCCCGTAGGCGACACGAACACCTCGCATGGGAACAATGTAACTTGTAGGAACTGATCTCCCGATTTGAGAGTATGATGATAATTTGCCAAAATCACTCTTAGACTTGAAAACAGGCCGTTAAAGGGTGAAAACCAGAACCAGTCCCCAAACGACCCCGTAGGAGGCACGAACACCTCGCACGGGACCAATGTAACTTGTAGGACCTGACTGCGTATCCCCGGTCTCTCGGTTTGAGAATATGACGATAATTTGAAAAAATCACACTTTGACTAAAAAGTAAGCCATTAAAGGGTGAAACCCGAACCAGTCCCCAAACCACCCCGTAGGAGGCACGAACACCCCGCATGGGACCAATGTAACTTGTAGGAACTGACCGCGTAGTCCCGGGTCTCTCGGCTTGAGAGTATGACGATAATTTGCAAAAATCACACTTACATTTCAAAATAGGCTGTTAAAGGGTGAAAACCCGAATAAGCACCCAAACGACCCCGTAGGAGGCACGAGCCCCTTCACGGGACCAATGTAACTTGTGGCAACTACCCGCGTAGTCCCCGGTCTCCCAATTTGAGATTATGATGATAATTTGACAAAATCACACTTAGACTTGAAAACAGGCCGTTAAAGGATGAAATCCAAACCAGTCCCCAAACGACCCCGTAGGAGGCACGAACACGCCGCACGGGACAAATGTAACTTGTAGGAACTAATCGCGTATTCTCGAGTCTCTCAGTTTGAGAGTATGACAATAATTTGCAAAAATCACACTTTGACTAAAAAGCAAGGCGTTAAAGGGTGAAAACCCGAACCAGCCCGCCAAACGACCCCGTAGGAGGCACGAACACCTCGCACGGGACCAATGTAACTTCTTGAACTGACCGCGTAACTTCTAGCAACTGAACGCGTAGTCCCCGGTCTCCCGATTTGAGATTATGATGATAATTTGCCAAAATCACACTTGGACTTTAAAATAGGCTATTAAATGGTGAAACTCGAACCAGTACCCAAACGACCCTGTAGGACGCACGAACACCTCGCACAGGACCAATGTAACTTATAGGAACTGACCGCATAGTCCCAGATCTCCCGGTTTGAGAGTATGACGATAATTTGCAAAATTCACACTTTGACTAAAAAATAAGCCGTTAAAGGGTGAAAACCTGAACCTTCCACCAAACGACCCCGTAGGAGGCACGTACACCTCGCACGGGACCAATGAAACTTGCAGGAACTGACCGCGTAGTCCTGGGTCTCCCGTCTTGAGAGTATGATGATAATTGGCAAAAATCACACTTAGATTTCAAAATTGGCCGTTAAAGTGTGAAAACCCAGACCAGCCCCCAAAAGACCCCGTAGAAGGCACGAACACCTCACACGGGACCAATGTAACTTTTAGGAACTCACCGCCTAGTCCCGGGTCTCCCGGATTGAGAGTATGACGACAATTTGCAAAAATCACACTTAGACTTGAAAATAGGCCATTAAAGGGTGAAAACCCGAACCAGCCTCCAAACGACCCCGTAGGAGGCACGAACACCTCGCACGGGACCAATGTAACTTTTAGGAACTGATCGCGTAGCCCCAGGACTCCCGGTTTGAGAGTATGAATATAATTTGGCAAAATCACATTTAGAGTTGAAAATAGGCCGTTAAAGGGTGAAAACACGAACCAACCCCAAACGACCCCATAGGAGGTACGAACACCTCGCTAGGGGACCAATGTAACTTGTATGAATTGATCACGTAGTCCCGCGTCTTCCGGTTTGAGACTATGATGATAATTTGCAAAAATCACACTTTGACTTGAAAACAGGCCGTTAAAGGGTGAACACCCGAACTAGCCCCCAAACGACCTCGTAGGAAGCACGAACACCTCGCACGGGACCAATGTAACTTTTAGGAACTGACCGCTTAGTCCCAGATCTCTCGGTTTGGGAGTATGACGATAATCTGCAAAATTCACACTTAGATTTTAAAATAGGCCGTTAAAGGGTGAAAACCCGAACCAACCCCCAAACGACCACGTAGGAGGCACGAACACCTCGTACGGGGCCAATGTAACTTCTGGAATCGACCGCGTAGTCTCGGGTCTCCCGATTTGAGAGTATGATGATATTTTTCCAAAATCACACTTAAACATGAAAATAGATCGTTAAAGGGTGAAAACTCGAACCAGCCACCAAACGACCTCGTAGGAGGCACGTACACCTCGCACGGGACCAATGCAACTTGCAGGAACTGACCGCGTAGTCCCGGGTCTCCCGGATTGAGAGTATGATGATTATTGCCAAAAATCACACCTAGATTTCAAAATAGGTTGTTAAAGGGTGAAAACTCGAACCAGCCCCCAAACGACCCCGTAGGAGACACGAACACCTTGCACGGGACCAATATAACATATTGCAACTGATCGCGTAGTCCCCGGTATCCCGATTGGAGATTATGATGGTAATTTGTCAAAATCACACTTAGACTTGAAAACATGTCGTTAAAGGGTGAAACCCAAACCAGTCCCCAAACGACCACGTAGGAGGCACGAACACCTCGCACGGGACCAATGTAACTAGTAGGAATTGGCCACGTAGTCCCGGGGCTCTCGGTTTGAGAGTATGATAATAATTTTTAAAAATTACACTTTGATTAAAAAGCAAGCCGTTAAAGGATTAAAACTCAAACCAGTCCCCAAACGTCCCGGTAGAAGGCACGAACATCTCATACGGGACCAATATAAATTGTAGGAACTCACCGCATAGTCACGGGTCTCTCAGATTGAGAGTATGATGATAATTTGCCAAAATCACACTTAGACTTGAAAACAGGCCGTTAAAGGGTGAAAACCCAAACCAGCCCCCAAACGACCACGTAGGAGGCACGAACACCTCGCACGGGACCAATGTAAATTGTAGGAACTGACCACGTAGTCCCGCGTCTCCCGGTTTGAGAGTATGGCGATAATTTGCAAAAATCACAATTAGACTTAAAAACAGGCCGTTAAAGGGTGAAAACTCAATGCAGTCCCCAAACGACCCTGTAGAAGGCACGAACACCTCGCACGAGACCAATGTAACTTATAGGAACTGACCGTGTAGTCCCGGGTCTCTCGGTTTGAGAGTATTATGATAATTTTCCAAAATCACACTTAGACTTGAACACAGGCCCTTAAAGGGTGAAAACTCAAACCATCACCCAAACGACCATGTTGGAGACACGAACACCTCGTACGGGACCAATGTAACTTGTAGGAACTGACCGCGTACTCCTGGGTCTCCCGGTTTGAAAGTGTGATGATAATTTGCCGAAATCACACTTAGACTTGAAAAGAGACCGTTAAAGGGTGAAAACTCAAACCGGCCCCCAAACGTAACTTGTAACTTGTAACTTATCAGAACTGTTAGTATGATGATAATTTCTCAAAATCGCACTTAGACTTGAAAACATGCCGTTAAAGGTGAAAACTCAAACCAGTCCCCAAACGATGTCGTACAAAGAAAAACACCTTGCACGGGACCAATGTAACTTGTAGGAACTGATCGCGTAGTCCTGGGTCTCCCGGTTTCAGAGTACGATGATAATTTGCCAAAATCACACTTAGACTTGAAAACAGACCGTTAAAGGGTGAAAACTCGAACCAACCCCCAAACGACCCTGTAGGAGGCACGAACACCTCTCATGGGACCAATGTAACTTGTAAGAATCATTCGCGTAGTCCCAGGTCTCCCTGTTCGAGAATATGACGATAATTTGCAAAAATCGCACTTAGACTTGAAAACATGCCCTTAAAGGGTGAAAACTCAAATCAGTCCCCAAACGATCTCATAGAAGGCACCAACACCTCGCACGGGAGCAATGTAACTTGTAGGAACTGACCACGTAGTCCCGGATCTCCCGGTTTGAGAGTAGGACGATAATTTGCAAAAATCCCACTTAGACTTGAAAACAGGCCGTTAAAGGGTGAAAACCTGAACCAGCCCCCAAACGACCCCGTAGGAGGCACGAACACCTCGTACGGGGCTAGTGTAATTTCTGCAACTGATCGAGTAGTCTCGAGTCTCCCGCTTTGAGAGTATGACGATATTTTGCCAAAATCACACTTAGACTTGAAAATAGATCATTAAAGGGTGAAAGCCAGAACCAACCCCTAAACGACCCCGTAGGAGGCACGAACACCTCGAACAGGACCAATGTAACTTTTAGGAACTGACCGCGTAGTCCCGAGTCTCCCGATTTGAGAGTATGATGATAATTTGCCAAAATCACACTTAGACTTGAAAACGGGTCGTTAATGGGTGAAAACCAGAATCAGTACCCAAACGACCCCGTAGGAGGAACGAACACCTCGCACAGGACCAATGTAACTTATAGGAACTGACCGCGTAGTCCCAGGTCTATCGGTTTGAGAGTATGAGGATAATTTGCCAAATTCACACTTTGACTAAAAAATAAGCCGTTAAAGGGTGAAAACCCGAACCAGCCACCAAACGACCCCGTAGGAGGCACGAACACCTCGCACGGGACTATTGTAACTTGTAGCAACTGACCGCGTAGTCCCTAGTCTCCCGATTTGAGATTATGATGTTAATTTGGCAAAATCACACTTAGACTTGAAAATAGGCCGTTAAAGGGTGAAACTCGAACCAGTCCCCAAACGACCCCGTAGGAGGCATGAACGCCCCGCACGGGACCAATGTAACTTGTCGGGACTGACCACATAGTCCTGAGTCTCTCGGTTTGAGAATATGACAATAATTTGCAAAAATCATACTTTGACTAAAAAGCAAGCCGTTAAAGGGTGAAAACTCAAACCAGTCCTCAAATGACCCCGTAGAAGGCACAAACACCTCACGCGGGACCAATATAAGTTATAAGAACTCACCGCATAGTCGCGAGTCTCACGGATTGAGAGTATGATGATAATTTGCCAAAGTCACACTTAGACTTGAAAACATGCCGTTAAAGGGTGAAAACTAGATCCAGCCTCCAAACGAGCCTGTAGGAGGCACGAACACCTCTTACGGGACCAATGTAACTTTTAGGAACTAATCGCGTAGTCCCGGGTCTCCCGAGTTGAGAGTATGATAATAATTTTGCCAAAATCACACTTATACTTGAAAACAGGCCGTCAAAGGGTGAAAACCCAAACCAGCCCCCAAACGACCCCCTAGGAGGCACGAACACCTCGCACGGGACCAATGTAACTTATAGGAACTGACCACGTAGTCCCGCGTCTCCCGGTTTGAAAGTATGACATTAATTTGCAGAAATCACAATTAGACTTAAAAATAGGCCGTTAAAGGGTGAAAACCGGAACAAAACCCCAAACGACCCCGTAGGAGGCACGAACACCTCGCACGGGACCAATGTAACTTCTGGAACTGACCGCGTAGTACCGGGTCTCCCGCTTTGAGAATATGCCGATATTTTGCCAAAATCACACTTAGACTTGAAAATAGGCCGTCAAAGGGTGAAAACCCGAACGAGCCGCAAACGACCCCATAGGAGGCACGAACACCTCGCACGGGACCAATGTAACTTGTTGGAACTGACCGCATAGTCCCTTGTCTCCCGGTTTGAGAGTATGACGAGAATTTGCAAAAATCACACTTACACTTGAAAACAGGCAGTTAAAGGGTGAGAACTAAAAATTGCCCCCAAACGACCCCGTAGGAGGCACGAACACCTCACACGGGGCCAATGTTACTTCTAGGAACTGACAGCGTAGTCCCGGGTCTCTCGGTTTGAGAGTATGATGATAATTTGTCAAAATCACACTTAGACATGAAAACTGGCCGTTAAAGGTTGAAAACCCAAACCAGCACCCAAACGACCACGTAGGAGGCACGAACACCTCGCACGGAATCAATGTAACTTGTAGGAACTGACCGCGTAGTCCCGGCACTCCCGGTTTGAGAGTATGATGATAATTTGCCAAAATCACACTTAGACTTGAAAACAGACCGTTAAAGCGTGAAAACTCGAACCAGCCACCAAACGTAACTGCTAACTTGTAACTTGTAACTTATAAGAACTGTTCGCGTAGTCCCGAGTCTCCTTGTTCGAGAGTATGATGATAATTTGCAAAAATTGTACTTGGACTTGAAAACAGGCGGTTAAAGGGTGAAAACCCAAACCAGCACCCAAACAACCACATAGGCGGCACGAACACCTCGCACGGGATCAATGTAACTTGTAGGAACTAACCGCGTAGTCCCGGCTCTCCCGGTTTGAGAGTATGATGATAATTTCCCAAAATCACACTTAGACTTCAAAACATACCGTTAAAGGGTGAAAACTCGAACCAGCCGCCAAACGTAACTGGTAACTTGTAACTTGTAACTTATAAGAACTGTTCACGTAGTCCCGGGTTTCCTTGTTCGAGAGTATGACGATCATTTGGAAAAATCGCACTTAGACTTAAAAACATGTCGTTAAACTGTGAAATCTCAAACTTGTCCCCAAACGATCCCTTAGAAGGCAGAACACCTCGCACGTGACCAATGTAACTTGTAGGAACTGATCGCGTAGTCCCGGGTCTCCCGGTTTGAGAGTTCGATGATAATTTGCCAAAATCACACTTACACTTGAAAACATACCATTAAAGGGTGAAAACCTGAACCAGCCCCAAATGACCCGATAGGAGGCACGAACACCTCGCACGGGACCAATGTAACTTGTAAGAACCGTTCGCATAGTCCCGGGTCTCCCTGTTCGAGAGTATGACGATAATTTGCAAAAATCGCACTTAGACCTGAAAACATGCCCTTAAAGGGTGAAAACTCAAACCAGTCCCCAAACGATGTCGTACAAAGAAAAACACCTCGCACGGGACCAATGTAACTTGTAAGAACTGACCGCATAGTCCCGGATCTCCTGGTTTGAGACTATGACGATAATTTGCCAAAGTCATACTTAGACTTGAAACCCGGCCGTTAACAGGTGAAAACCCGAACCAGCCCCCAAACGACCCCGTAGGAGGCACGAACACCTCGTACGGGACCAATGTTACTTCTGCAACTAACCGCGTAGTCTCGGGTTTCCCGCTTTGAAAGTATGACGATATTTTGCCAAAATCACACTTAGACTTGAAAATAGGCCGTTAAAGGGTGAAAACCCGAACCAGACCCCAAACGACCCCGTAGGAGGCACAAACACCACGCACGAGAACAATATAACTTGTAGGAACTGACCGCGTCGTCCCTAGTCTCCCAATTTGAGAGTATGGTGATAATTTGCCAAAATCACACATAATCTTGAAAATAGGACATTAAAGGGTGAAAACAAAAACCAGTCCCCAAACGACCCCGTAGGAGGCACGAACACCTTGCACGGGACCAATGTAAATTTTAGGAACTGACCGCGTAGTCCCGGGTCTCTCGATTTGAGAGTATGATGATAATTTGCAAAAAACACACTTTGACTAAAAAATAAGCCATTAATGGGTAAAAACTTGAACCAGCCACCAAACGACCTCGTAGAAGGCACGAACACCTCACACGGGACCAATGTAACTTGTAGGAACTCACCGCATAGTCCCGGGTCTCCCGGATTGAGAGTATGACAATAATTTCGCAAAATCACACATAGACTCGAAAACAGGCCGTTAAAGGGTGAAAACCCGAACCATCCTCCAAACGACCCCGTATGAGGCATAAACACCTCGCACGGGACCAATGTAACTTTTAGGAACTGACCGCATAGTCCCGGGTCTCTCGGTTTGAGAGTTTGACAATAATTAGCAAAAATCACACTTAGACTTAAAAACAGGCTGTTAAAGGGTGAAAACCCGAACCAACCCCCAAACGACCCCGTAGGAGGCACAAACACCTCGCAAGGGACCAATGTAACTTCTGGAAGTGACCGTGTAGTCCCGGGTCTTCCGCTTTGAGAGTATGACGATATTTGGCCAAAATCAAACTTAGACTTGAAAATAGGTTGTTAAAGGGGGAAACCCCGAACGAGCCCCAAACGACCGCGTAGGAGGCACAAACACCTCGCACGGGACCAATGTAACTTGTTGGAACTGACCGCATAGTCGCTTGTCTCCCGATTTGAGAGTATGACGATAATTTGCAAAAATCACACTTAGACTTGAAAACAACCCGTTAAAGGGTGAAAACTCAAACCAGCCCCCAATCGACCTTGTAGGAGGCACGAACACCTCACACGAGACCAATTTAACTTAAAGGAACTGACCCCGAAGTCCCAGATCTCTCGGTTTAAGATTATGACGATAATTTGCCAAAATCACACCTTGACTTGAAAATTAGCCGTTAATGGGTGAAAACCCGAACCAGCTCCCAAACGACCCCGTAGGAGGCACGAACACCTCGCACGGGAACAATGTAACTTATAGAAACTGACCGCGTAGTCCCGGGTCGCCCAATTTTAGAGTATGATGATAATTTTCCAAAATCATCCTTAGACTTGAAAATAGACCGTTAATGGGTGAAAACCCGAACCAACCCCCAAATGACCCCGTAGAAGGCACGAACACCTCGCACGGGACCAATGTAACTTGTAGGAACTGATCGCGTAGTCCCGGATATCTCGGTTTGAGAGTATGATGATAATTTGCGAAAATGACACTTAGACTTGAAAATAGGTCGTTAAAGGGTGAAAACTCAAAACAGCCCCCAAACGACCCCGTAGGAGGCACGAACACCTCGCACAGGACCAATGTAACTTGTAGGAACTGACATCGTAGTCTCGGGTCTCTCGATTTGTGAGTATGACAATAATTTGCCAAAGTCATACATAGACTTGAAACTAGGCCATTAAAGGGTGAAAACCCGAACCAGCCCCCAAACGACCCCGTAGGTGGCACGAACACCTCGCACGGGACCAATGTAACTTCTTGAACTGACCGCGTAGTCTAGGTTCTCCCTCTTTGAGAGTATGCCGATATTTTTCCAAAATCACACTTAGACTTGAAAATAGGCCGTTAAAGAGTGAAAACCCGAACGAGCCCCAAACGACCCCGTAGGAGGCACAAACACCTCGCATGGGACCAATGTAACTTATTGGAACTGACCGCGTAGTCCCTTGTCTCCCGGTTTGAGAGTATGATGATAATTATTTAAAAATCACACTTAGACTTGAAAATAACCCGTTAAAGGGTGAAAACTCAAACCAGCCCCCAAATGACCCCGTAGGAGGCATGAACACCTCACACGGGACCAATTTAACTTAAAGGAACTAATCGCGTAGTCCCGGTTTTCCCTGTTCGATAGTATGACGATAATTTTCAAAAATCGTACTTAGACTTGAAAACATGTCGTTAAAGGGTGAAAACTCAAACCAGTCCCCAAACGATCCCGTAGAAGGCACCAACACCTGGCACGGGACCAATGTAACTTGTAGGAACTGACCGCGTAGTCCCGGATCTCTCGGTTTGAGAGTATGATGATAATTTGTAAAAATCACACTTAGACTTGAAAGCAGGCCGTTAAAGGGTGAAAACCCAAACTAGCCCCCAAACGACTCCATAGGAGGCACAAACACCTCGTACGGGACCAGTGTAACTTCTTCAACTGACCGCATAGTCTCGGGTCTCCCACTCTAAGAGTATGACGATATTTTGCCAAAATCACACTTAGACTTGAAACCAGGCCGTTAAAGGGTGAAAACCCGAACCATCCCCCAAACGACCCCGTAGGAGGCACGAACACCTCGCACGGGACCAATGTAACTTCTTGAACTGACCGCGTTGTCTAGGTTCTCCCTCTTTGAGAGTATGCCGATATTTTGCCAAAATCACACTTAGACTTGAAAATATGCCGTTAAAGAGTGAAAACCCGAACGAGCCCCAAACGACCCCGTAGGAGGCACAAACACCTTGCACGGGACCAATGTAACTTATTGGAACTGACCGCGTAGTCACTTGTCTCCCGGTTTGAGAGTGTGATGATAATTATTTAAAAATCACACTTAGACTTGAAAACAACCCGTTAAAGGGTGAAAACTCAAACCAGCCCCCAAATGACCCCGTAGGAGGCATGAACACCTCACACGGGACCAATTTAACTTAAAGGAACTAATCGCGTAGTCCAGGTTCTCCCTGTTCGATAGTATGACGATAATTTGCAAAAATCGTACTTAGACTTGAAAACATGTCGTTAAAGGGTGAAAACTCAAACCAGTCCCCAAACGATCCCATAGAAGGCACTAACACCTCGCACGGGACCAATGTAACTTGTAGTAACTGACCGCGTAGTCCCGGATCTCTCGGTTTGAGAGTATGACGATAATTTGCAAAAATCACACTTAGACTTGAAAACAGGCCGTTAAAGGGTGAAAACCCAAACTAGCCCCCAAACGACTCCATAGGAGGCACAAACACCTCGTACGGGACCAGTGTAACTTCTTCAACTGACCGCGTAGTCTCGGGTCTCCCACTCTAAGAGTATGACGATATTTTGCCAAAATCACACTTAGACTTGAAAACAGGCCGTTAAAGGGTGAAAACCCGAACCAGTCCCCAAACGACCCCGTAGGAGGCACGAACACCTCGCACGGGACCAATGTAACTTGTTGGAACTGACCGCATAGTCCCTAGTCTCTCCGTTTGAGAGTATGACGAGAATTTGCAAAAATCACACTTAGACTTGAAAACATGCAGTTAAAGGGTGAAAACTTAAAATTGCCCCCAAACGATCCCGTAGGAGGCACGAACACCTCGCACGGGACCAATGTTACTTCTAGGAACTGACAGTGTAGTCCCCGGTCACCGGGTTTCAGAGTAAGATGATAATTTGTCAAAATCACACTTAGACTTGAAAATAGGCCGTTAAAGGGTGAAAACCCAAACCAGCACCCAAATGACCATGTAGGAGGCATAAACACCTAGCACGGGATCAATGTAACTTATAGGAACTGACGGCGTAGTCCCGGCTCTCCCGGTTTGAGAGTATGATGATAATTTGCCAAAATCACACTTAGACTTGAAAACAGGCCGTTAAAGGATAAAAACCCAAACTAGACCTCAAACGACTCCATAGGAGGCACAAACACCTCGTACGGGACCAGTGTAACTTCTGCAACTGACTGCGTAGTCTCGGGTCTCCCGCTCTAAGAGTATGACGATATTTTGCCAAAATCACACTTAGACTTTAAAATAGATCGTTAAAGGGTGAAAACCCGAACCAGCACCCAAACGACCCCGTAGGAGGCACGAACACCTCGCACGGGACCAATGTAACTTTTAGGAACTGACTGCGTAGTCCCGGGTCTCTCGATTTTAGAGTATGATGATAATTTGCCAAAATCACACTTAGACTTGAAAACGAGTCGTTAAAGGGTGAAAACAAGAACTAGTACCCAAACGACCCCGTAGGAGGCACGAACACCTCGCACGGGACCAATGTAACTTGTAGGAACTGACCGCGTAGTCCCAGGTCTCTCGGTTTGAAAGTATGAGGATAATTTGGAAAATTCACACTTTGATTAAAAAACAAGCCGTTAAAGGGTGAAAACCCGAACTAGCCACCAAACGACCCCGTAGGAGGCACGTACACCTCGCACCAGACAATGTAACTTACAGGAACTGACCGCGCAGTCCCGGGTCTCCCGGCTTGAGAGTATGATGATAATTGGCAAAAATCACACTTAGATTTGAAAATAGGTCGTTAAAGGGTGAAACTCGAACCAGTCCCCAATCGACCCCGTAGGAGGCACGAATACCCCGCACGGGACAAATAAAACTTGTCGGGACTCACCACGTAGTCCCGGGTCTCTCGGTTTGAGAATATGATAATAATTTGCAAAAATCACACTTTGACTAAAAACCAAGCCGTTAAAGGGTGAAAACTGAAACCAGTCCCCAAATGACCCCGTAGAAGGCACAAACACCTCACACGGGACCAATATAAATTATAGGAACTCACCGCATAGTTCTGAGTCTCCCGGATTGAGAGTATGACGATAATTTGCCAAAGTCACACTTAGACTTGAAACATGCCGTTAAAGGGTGAAAACTCGAACCAGCCTCCAAACGAGCCCGTAGGAGGCACGAACACCTCGTACGGGACCAATGTAACTTTTAGGAACTGACCGCCTAGTCCCGGGTCTCCTGATTTGAGAGTATGATAATAATTTGCCAAAACCACACTTAGACTTGAGAATAGGCCGTTAAAGGGTGAAAACCCAAACCAGCCCCCAAACGACCCCCTAGGAGGCACGAACACCTCGCACGGGACCAATGTAACTTTTGGAACTGACCGCGTACTACCGGGTCTCCCGCTTTGAGAATAGGACGATATTTTGTCAAAATCACACTTAGACTTGAAAACAGGCCGTTAAAGGGTGAAAACCTGAACGAACCCCAAACGACCCCGTAGGAGGCACTAACACCTCGCACGGGACCAATGTAACTTGTTGGAACTGACCGCATAGTCCCCTGTCTCCCGGTTTGATAGTATGATGAGAATTTGCAAAAATCACACTTAGATTTGAAAACGGGCAGTTAAAGGGTGAAAACTCAAAATTGCCCCCAAACAACCCTGTAGGAGGCACGAACACCTCGCACGGGACCAATGTTACTTCTAGGAACTGACAGCGTAGTCCCGGGTCTGCCGGTTTGAGAGTATGATGATAATTTGTCAAAATCACACTTAGACTTGAAAATAGGTCGTTAAAGGGTGAAAACCCAAACCAGCACCCAAACGACCACGTAGGAGGCACGAACACCTCGCACGGGATCAATGTAACTTGTAGGAACTGACCGTGTAGTCCCGGCTCTCTCGGTTTGAGAGTATGATGATAATTTCCCAAAATCACACTTAGACTTGAAAACAGACCGTTAAAGGGTGAAAACCCGAACCAGCCGCCAAATGTAACTGGTAACTTGTAACTTATAAGAACTGTTCGCGTAGTCCCGGGTCTCCTTGTTCGAGAGTATGACGATATTTTGCAAAAATCGCACCTAGACTTAAAAACATGTCGTTAAAGGGTGAAAACTCAAACTTGTCACCAAACGATCCCGTAGAAGGCAGAACACCTCGTACGTGACCAATGTAACTTGTAGGAAATAATCGCGTAGTCCCGGGTCTCCCGGTTTGAGAGTTTGACAATAATTTGCAAAAATCACACTTAGACTAGAAAACAGGCCGTTAATGGGTGAAAACCTGAACCAGCCCCCAAACGACCCCGTAGGAGGCACGAACACCTCGGACGGGACCAATGTAACTTGTAGGAACTGACCGCGTAATCTCGCATATCTCGGTTTGAGAGTATGATGATAATTTGCAAAAATCACACTTAGACTTGAAAATAGGTCGTTAAAGGGTGAAAACTCAAAACAGCCCCCAAACGACCCCGTAGGAGGCACGTACACCTCCCACGAGACCTATGTAACTTGTAGGAACTGACAGCGTAGTCCCGGGTCTCCCGCTTCGAGAGTATGACGATATTTGGCCAAAATCAAACTTAGACTTGAAAATAGGTTGTTAATGGTGGAAAACACGAACGAGCCCCAAACGACCGCGTAGGAGGCACGAACACCTCGCACGGTACCAATGTAACTTGTTGGAATTGACCTCATAGTCTCTTGTCTCCCGATTTGAGAGTATGACGACAATTTGCAAAAATCACACTTAGACTTGAAAACAACCCGTTAAAGGGTGAAAACTCAAACCAACCCCCAATCGACCTCGTAGGAGGCACAAACACCTCACACGAGACCAATTTAACTTAAAGAAACTGACCCCGTAGTCCCAGATCTCTCGGTTTAACATTATGACGATAATTTGCCAAAATCACACCTAGACTCGAAAACTAGCCGTTAATGGGTGAAAACCCGAACCCGCTCCCAAACGACCCCGTAGGAGGCACGAACACCTCACACGGGAACAATGTAACTAATAGGATCTGACCGCGTAGTCCCGGGTCGCCCAATTTTAGAGTATGATGATAATTTTCCAAAATAACACTTAGACTTGAAAATAGACCGTTAAAGGGTGAAAACCCGAAACTACACCCAAATGACCCCGTAGAAGGCACGAACACCTCGCACGTGACCAATGTAACTTGTAGGAACTGATCGCGTAGTCCCGGATATCTCGGTTTGAGAGTATGATGATAATTTGCAAAAATCACACTTAGACTTGAAAATAGATCGTTAAAGGGTGAAAACTCAAAACAGCCCCCAAACGACCCCGTAGGAGGCACGAACACCTCCCACGGGACCTATGTAACTTGTAGGAACAGACAGCGTAGTCCCGGGTCTCCCAATTTGAGAGTATGATGATAATTTGCCAAAATCACACTTAGACTTGAAAACAGGCCGTTAAATGGTGAAAACCCGAACCAACACCCAAACGACCACGTAGGAGGCACGAACACCTCGCACGGGGCCAATGTAACTTGTAGGAACAAACCACGTAGTCTTGGGTCTCCCGGTTTGAGAGTATGATGATAATTTGCCAAAATCATACTTGGACTTGAAAACAGACCGTTAAAGGGTGAAGACACGAACCAACCCCCAAACGACCCGGTAGGAGGCATGAACACCTCGCACGGGACCAATGTAAATTGTAAGAACTGTTCGTGTAGTCCCGTGTCTCCTTGTTTGAGAGTATGATGATAATTTGAAAAAATCGCGCTTAGACTAGAAAACATGTCGTTAAAGGGTGAAAACTCAAACCCGTCCACAAACAACCCCGTAGGAAGCACGAATACGTCGCACAGGAACAATGTAACTTATAGGAACTGACAGCCCGATTTGAGAGTATGATGATAATTTGCCAAAATCACACTTAGACTTGAAAACAGGCCGTTAAAGGGTGAAAACCAGAACCAGCCCCCAAATGACCCCGTAGGTGGCACGAACACCTCGCACGGGACAAATGTAACTTGTAGGAACGGACCGGGTAGTCCCGGGTCTCTCGATTTTAGAGTATGACGTAATTTTCAAAAATCACACTTTGACTAAAAAATAAGCCATTAAAGGGTGAAAACCTGAAGCAGCCCCCAAATGACCCCGTAAGAGGCACCAACACCTCGCACGGGACCAATGTAAATTGTAGGAACTGACCGCGTAGTCCCGGGTCTCCCGGCTTGAGAGTATGATGATAATTTGCAAAAATCACTATTAGACTTGAAAACAGGTCGTTAAAGGGTGAAAACTAGAACTAGCCCCCAAACGACCCTGCAGGAGGCACGAACACCTCACATGGGACCAATGTAACTTTTAGGAACTGATCGCATAGTCCCGGGTCTCCCGGTTTGAGAGTTTTACAATAATTTGCCAAAATCACACTTAGACTTGAAAACAGGCCGTTAATGGGTGAAAACCCGAACCAGCCCCCAAACGGCCCCGTAGGAGGCACGAACACCTCGTACGGGACCAATGTAACTTGTAGGAACTGACCGCGTAATCTCGCATCCCCCAGTTTGAGAGTATGATGATAATTTGCAAAAATCACACTTAGACTTGAAAACCGGCCGTTAAAGGGTGAAAACCCAAACCAACCCCCAAACGACCCCATAGGAGGCACAAACACCTCGCACGGGACCAATGTAACTTCTGGAACTGATCGCGTAGTCCCGGGTCTCCCGCTTTGAGAGTACGACGATATTTTGCAAAAATCATACTTACACTTGAAAACAGGCCGTTAAAGGGTGAAAATCCGAACCAACCCCCAAACAATCCCGTAGGAGTCACGAGCACCTCGCACGAGACCAATGTAACTTCTGGAACTGATCGCGTAGTCCCGGGTCTCCCTCTTTGAGAGTATGACGATATTTTGCCAAAATAACACTTAGACTTTAAAATAGGCCGTTAAAGGGTGAAAACCCGAACGAGCCCCATACGACCCCATAGGAGGCACGAACACCTTGCACGGGACCAATGTAACTTGTTGGAACTGACTGCATAGTCCCTTGTCTCCCGGTTTGAGAGTATGATGATAATTTGCAAAAATCAAACTTAGACTTGAAAATAGCCCGTTAAAGGGTGAAAACTCAAACCAACCCCCAACGACCCCGTAGGAGGCACGAATACCTCACACGGGACCAATTTAACATAAAAGAACTAATCGCGTAGTCCTGGGTCCCCCGGTTTGAGACTAGGATGATAATTTGCAAAAATCACACTTAGAATTGAAAACAGGCCGTTAACGGGTGAAAACTCGAAGAAGCCCCCAAACGACCCCGTAGAAGGCATGAACACCTCGCACGGGACCAATGTAACTTATAGGAACTGACCGCATAGTCCCAGGTCTCCCGATTCGAGAGTATGATGATAATTTGCAAAAATCACACTTAGACTTGAAAACATGCCGTTTAAGGGTGAAAACTCAAACTAGTCCCCAAATGACACCGTAAAAGGCACGAACACCTCGCACGGGACCAATGTGACTTGTAGGAACTGATCGCGTAGTCCCGGATATCTGGGTTTGAGAGTATGATGATAATTTGCGAAAATCACACTTAGTCTTGAAAATAGGTCGTTAAAGGGTGAAAACTCAAAACAACCCCCAAACGACCCCGTAGGAGGTACGAACACCCCGCACGGGACCAATGTAACTTGTAGGAACTGACAGCGTAGTCCCGGGGCTCCCGGTTTCAGAGTGTGATGATAATTCGCCAAAATCAAACTTAGTCTTGAAAATAGGTCGTTAAATGGTGAAAACCCGTACCAACTCCCAAACGACCACGTAGGAGGCACGAACACCTCACACGGGACCATTGTAACTTGTAGGAACAGACCGCGTAGTCTTGGGTCTCTCGGTTTGAGAGTATGATGATAATTTGCCAAAATCACACTTAGACTTTAAAATAGACCGTTAAAGGGTGAAAACACGAACCAGCCCCCAAACGACCCGGTAGGAGGCATGAACACCTCGCACGGGACCAATGTAAATTGTAAGAATTGTTCGCGTAGTCCCGGGTCTCCCTATTTGAGAGTATGACGATAATTTGCAAAAATTGCACTTAGACTAGAAAACATGTCGTTAAAGGGTGAAAACTCAAACCAGTCCCCAAACGATCCCATAGAAGTCACGAACACCTCGCACGGGACCAATGTAACTTTTAGGAACTGACCGCGTAGTCTCAGATCTCCCGGTTCGAGAGTTTGATGATAATTTGACAAAGTCTCACTTAGACTTGAAAACTAGCCGTTAAAGGGTGAAAACACGAAGCAGCCCCCAAACGACCCCGTTGGAGGCACGAAACCTCGCACGGGACCAATGTAACTTGTAGGAACCAATCGCGTAGTCTCGGGTCTCCCTGTTTGAGAGTATGATGATAATTTGATAAAATCAAACTTAGACTTGAAAATAGGTCGTTATAGTGTGAAAACCTGAACTAGCCCCCAAACGACCCCGTAGGAGTGACGAACACCTCACACGGAACCAATGTAACTTGTAGGACCTGATCGCATTATCTCGAGTCTCCCGGTTTAAGAGTATGATGATAATTTGAAAAAATCACACTTAGACATGAAAACAGGCCGTTCAAGAGTGAAACCCGAACCAGCCCCCAAACGACCTGGTAGGAGGCACGAACACCTCGCACGAGACCAATGTAATTTCTAGAACTGACCGTGTAGTCTCGGGTCTCCCGCTTTAAGAGTATAAAGATAATTTGCCACAATCACACTTAGACTTGAAAACAGACCGTTAAAGGGTGAAAACTCGAACTAGCCCCATACGACCCCGTAGGAGGCTCGAACACCTCGGACGGGACCAATGTAACTTGTTGGAACTGACCGCGTAGTCCCGGGTCTCCCGATTTAAGAGTATGACGATAATTTGCAAAAATCACACTTGGACTTCAAAACAGCCCGTTAAAGGGTAAAAACTCAAACCATTCCCCAAACGACCCCGTAGGAGGCACGAACACCTCACCCACCAATTTAACTTAAAGGAACTGATCGCATAGTCTCGGGTCTCCAGGTTTGAGAGTATGATGATAAATTGCAAAAATCACACTTAGACTTGAAAACAGACCGTTAAAGGGTGAAAACGAGAAATAGCCCCCAAACGACCCGGTAGGAGGCACGAACACCTCGCACGGGTCCAATGTAACCTGTAGAAACTGCCCGCATTGTCCCGGGTCTCCCAGTTCGAGAGTATGACGATAATATGCAGAAATCACGCTTAGACTTGAAAACATGCCGTTAAAGGGTGAAAACTCAAACCAGCCCCCACACGACCCCGTAGAAGGCACGAACACCTCGAAGGGGACCAATGTAACTTGTAGGAACTGACCGCGTAGTCCCGGATCTCCTGATTTAAGAGTATGATGATAATTGGCAAAAATCACACTCAAACTTGAAAACAGGACGTTAAAGGGTGAGAAGTCAAACCAGCCCCCAAACGACCTCGTTTGAGGAACAAACACCTCGCACAGGACCAATGTAACTTGTAAGAACTGACCGTGTAGTCCCGGGTCTCCCTATTTGAGAGTATGATAATAATTTTCCAAAATCACACTTAGACTTGAAAACAGGCCGTTAAAGGGTGAAAACCTGAACCAGCACCCAAACGACCCCATAGAAGGCACGAACATCTCGCACATAACCAATGTAACTTGTAGGAACTAACCACCTAGTACCGGGTCTCCCAGATTGAGAGTATGATGATAATTTTCCAAAATCACACTTAGACTTGAAAACAGGCCGTTAAAGGGTGAAATCTCGAACCAGCACCCAAACGACCCCGTAGGTGGCACGAACACCTCACATGGGACCAATTTAACTTAAAGGAACTGATCGCGTAGTTCCGAGTCTCCTGGTTTTTGAGTATGATGATAATTTGGAAAAATCACACTTAGACTTTAAAACAGGCCGTTAAAGGGTGAAAACTCGAAGCAGCCCCCAAACGA
This sequence comes from Sambucus nigra, assembly GCA_949130495.1. NCBI lineage: Eukaryota > Viridiplantae > Streptophyta > Magnoliopsida > Dipsacales > Adoxaceae > Sambucus > Sambucus nigra. Next base: position 455,295,756 of record OX422209.1, on the reverse strand, counting down.
CATGGTAAGAGGCACGAACACCTCGCACGGGACCAATGCAACTTATAGGAATTGACCGCGTTGTCCTGGGTCTCCCGGTTCGAGAGTATTATGATAATTTGCAAAAATCACACTTAGACTTGAAAACATGCCGTTAAAGGGTGAAAACTCAAACCAGCCCCCAAACGACCCGGTAGGAGGCACGAACCCGACCCGGTAGGAGGCACAACCACCTCGCACGGGACCAATGTAACTTGTAGGAACTGGTCGTGTAGTCCCGGGTCTCCATTTCGAGAGTATGATGATAATTTGCAAAAATCACACTTAGACTTGAAAACATGTCGTTAAAGGGGGAAAACTCAAACCAGTCCCCAAACGACCATGTAAAAGGCGCGAACACCTCCCACGGGACCAATGTAACTTGTAGGAACTGACCGCGTAGTCCCGGATCTCCCGATTTGAGAGTATGACGATAATTTGCCAAAATCACCCTTAAACTTGAAAACAGGCCGTTAAAGGGTTAAAACCCGAACCATCCCCCAAACGACCTGGTATGAGGCACAAACACCTCGCACGGGACCAATACAACTTGTAGGAACTGATCGCATAGTCTCGGGTCTCCCGATTCGAGAGTATGAGGGTAATTTGCAAAAATCACACATATACTTGAAAACAGGCAGTTAAAGGGTGAAAACCCGAACCAGTCCCCAAACGATTCCGTAGAAGGCACGAGCACCTCGCACAGGACCAATGTAACTTGTACGAACTAATCGCATAGTACCAGATCTCCTGGTTTGAGAGTATGACGATTATTTGCAAAAATCACACCTAGACTTGAAAACAGGCCGTTAAAGGGTAAAAACTCAAACCAGTCCCCAAACGACCCCGTAGAAGGCACGAACACCTCGCACGGGACCAATGTTACTTGTAGGAACTGACCGCGTAGTCCCGGAGCTCCCGGTTTGAGAGTATGATGATAATTGGCAAAAATCACACTCAGACCTGAAAACAGGACGTTAAAGGGTGAAAAGTCAAACCAACACCCAAACGACCCCGTGGGAGGCACGAACACCTCGCACGGGACCAATGTAACTTGTAGGAACTGACCGTGTAATCCCGGGTCTCCCTATTTGAGAGTATGATGACAATTTTCCAAAATCACACTTAGACTTGAAACACAGGCCGTTAAAGGGTGAAAACCCGAACCACCACCCAAACGACCCTGTAGGTGGGACGTACACCTCACACGGGACCAATTTAACTTAAAGGAACTGATCACGTAGTCCCGGGTCTCCTGGTTTTAGAGTATGATGATAATTTGGAAAAATCACACTTAGACTTGAAAACAGGCCGTTAAAGGGTGAAAACTCGAAGCTGCCCCCAAACGACCCGGTAGGAGGCACGAACACCTCGCACGGGACCAATGTAACTTGTAGGAACTGACCACGTAGTCCCGGGTCTCCCGATTCGAGACTATTACGATAATTTGCCAAAATCACACTTAGACTTGAAAACAGGTCGTTAAACTGTGAAAACCCGAACTAGCCCCCAAACGACCCCGTAGGAGTGAGGAACACCTCGCACGATACCAATGTAACTTGTAGGACCTGATCGCGTTGTCTCGGGTTTCCCGATTTGAGAGTATGACGATAATATGAAAAAATCACACTTAGACATAAAAATAACTCGTTAAAGAGTGAAACCCGAACCAGCCCCCAAACGACCCGGTAGGAGGCACGAACACCTCGCACGGGACCAATGTAATTTCTAGAACTGGCCGCGCAGTCCCGGGTCTCCCGCTCTGAGAGTATAACGATAATTTGCCATAATCACACTTAGACTTGAAAACAGACCGTTAAAGGGTGAAAACTCGAACGAGCCCCAAATGATCCCGTAGGAGGCACGAACACCTCGGACGGGACCAATGTAACTTGTTGGAACTGACCGCGTAGTCCCGGGTCTCCCGGTTTGAGAGTATGACAATAATTTGCAAAAATCACACTTACACTAGAAAACATGCCGTTAAAGGGTAAAAACCCGAACCAGCCTCCAAACGATCCTGTAGGAGGCACGAACACCTCGTACAGGACAAATGTAACATTTAGGAACTGATCGCGTAGTCCCGGGTCTCCCGGTTTGAGAGTATGATAATAGTTTTCCAAAATCACACTTAGAATTAAAAACAGGTCGTTAAAGGGTGAAAACCCGAACCAGCCCCCAAATGACCCGGTATGAGGCACGGACACCTCACACGGGACCAATTTAACTTAAAGGAACTGATCGCATAGTCCCGGGTCTCTCGGTTTGAGAGTATGACGATAATTTGAAAAAATCACACTTAGAATTGAAAATAGGCCATTAACGGGTGAAAACTCGAAGCAGCCCCCAAATAACCCGATAGGAGGCACAAACACCTCACACGGGACAATTGTAACTTATAGGAACTGACCGCATAGTCCCGGGTCTCCCGGTTCGAGAGTATGATGATAATTTGCAAAAATCACACTTTGACTTGAAAACATGCCGTTCAAGGGTGAAAACTCAAGCTAGTCCCCAAATGACCCCGTAGAAGGCACGAACACCTCGCACAGGGCCAATGTAACTTATAGGAACTGATCGCGTAGTCCCGGATATCTCGGTTTGAGAGTATGATGATAATTTGCGAAAATCATACTTAGACTTGAAAATAGGTCGTTAAAGGGTGAAAACTCAAAATAGCCCCCAAACGACCCCGAAGGAGGCACGAACACCTCGCACGGGACCAATGTAACTTGTAGGAACTGATAGCATAGTCCCGGGTCTCCCGATTTGAGAGTATGATGATAATTCTCCAAAATCCCACTTAGACTTGAAAATAGGTCGTTAAATGGTGAAAACCCGAAACAACACCCAAACGACCACGGAGGAGGCACGAACACCTCGCATGGGACCAATGTAACTTGTTGGAACTGACCGCGTAGTCCCGGGTCTCCCGGTTTGAGAGTATGATAATAATTTGCCAAAATCGCACTTAGACTTAAAAACATGCCTTTAAAGGGTGAAAACCCGAACCAGCCTCCAAACGACCCTGTAGGAGGCACGAACACCTCGTACAGGACCAATGTAACTTTTAGGAACTGACCGCGTAGTCCCTGGTCTCCTGGTTTGAGAGTATGATAATAATTTGCCAAAATCACACTTAGAATTAAAAATAGGTCATTAAAGGGTGAAAACCCGAACCAGCCCCCAAATGACCCGGTATGAGGCACGAACACCTCACACGGGACCAATTTAACTTAAAGGAACTGATCGCATAGTCCCGGGTCTCTCTGTTTGAGAGTATGATTATAATTTGCAAAAATCACACTTAGAATTGAAAATAGGCCATTAACGGGTGAAAACTCAAAGCAGCCCCCAAACGACCCGGTAGGAGGCACAAACACCTCGCACGGGACCAATGTAACTTATAGGAACTGACCGCATAGTCCCGGGTCTCCCAGTTCGAGAGTATGATGATAATTTCCAAAAATCACACTTAGACTTGAAAACATGACGTTCAAGGGTGAAAACTCAAACTAGTCCCCAAATGACCCCGTAGAAGGCACGAACACCTCGCACGGGACCAATGTAACTTGTAGGAACTGATCGCGTAGTCCCGGATATCTCTGTTTGAGAGTATGATGATAATTTGAAAAAATCACACTTAGACTTGAAAATAGGTCGTTAAAGGGTCAAAACTCAAAACAGCCCCCAAACCATCCCGTAGGAGGCACGAACATCTCGCACGGGACCAATGTAACTTGTAGGAACTGACAGCGTAGTCCCGGGTCTCCCGGTTTGAGAGTATGATGATAATTCACCAAAATCACACTTAGACTTGAAAACAGGTCGGTAAATGTTGAAAACCCGAACCAACACCCAAACGACCACGTAGGACTCACGAACACCTCGCACGAGACCAATGTAACTTGTAGGAAGAGACCGCGTAGTCTTGGGTCTCCCGATTTGAGAGTATGATGATAATTTGCCAAAATCAAACTTAGACTTGAAAACAGGTCGTTTAATTGTGAAAACCTGAACTAGCCCCCAAACGACCTCGTAGGAGTGACAAACACCTCGCACGGGACCAATGTAACTTGTAGGACCTGATCGCGTTGTCCCGGGTCTCCCGGTTTGAGAGTATGACGATAATTTGAAAAAATCACACTTAGACTTGAAAACAGGTCGTTAAAGGGTGAAAAATCAAACCATCCCCCAAACGACCCCATAGGAGGCACGAACACCTCACCCGGGACCAATTTTACTTAAAGGAACTGATCGCATAGTCCCGGGTCTCCGAGTTTGAGAGTATGATGATAAATGGCAAAAATCACACTTAGACTTGAAAATAGGCCGTTAAAGGGTGAAAACCAGAAATAGCCCCCAAACGACCCGGCAGGAGGCACGAACACCTCGCACGGGACCAATGTAACTTCTAGAAACTGCACGCATAGTCCAGGGTCTCCCAGTTCGAGAGTATGACGATAATATGAAAAAATCACACTTAGACTTGAAAACATGTTGTTAAAGGGTGAAAACTCAAACCAGTCCCCCAACGACCCCGTAGAAGGCAAGAACACCTCGCACGGGACCAATGTAACTTGTAGGAACTGACCGCGTAGTCCCGGATCTCCCGATTTGAGAGTATGATGATAATTGGCAAAAATCACACTCAGACTTGAAAACAGGACGTTAAAGGGTGAGAAGTCAAACCATCCACCAAACGACCCCGTGGGAGGCACGAACACCTCGCACGTGACCAATGTAACTTGTAGGAACTGACCGTGTAGTCCCGGGTCTCCCTATTTGAGACTATGGTAATAATTTTCCAAAATCACACTTAGACTTGAGAACAGGCCGTTAAAGGGTGAAAACCTGAACCAGCACTCAAACGACCCCGTAGAAGGCACGAACACCTCGCACGGAACCAATGTAACTTGTAGGAACTGACCACATAGAACCGGGTCTCCCAGTTTGAGAGTATGATGATAATTTTCCAAAATCACACTTAGACTTGAAAACAGGCCGTTAAAGGGTGAAATCCCGAACCAGCACCCAAGCGACCCCGTAGGTGGCACGAACACCTCACACGGGACCAATTTAACTTAAAGGAAATGATCGCGTAGTCCCGGGTCTCCTGGTTTTAGAGTATGATGATAATTTGGAAAAATCACACTTAGACTTGAAAACAGGCCGTTAAAGGGTGAAAACTCGAAGCAGCCCCCAAACGACCCGGTAGGAGGCACAAACACTTCGCACGGGACCAATGTAACTTGTAGTAACTGACCGCGTAGTCCCAGGTCTCCCGGTTCGAGAGTATTATGATAATTTGTAAAAATCACACTTAGACTTGAAAACATGCCGTTAAAGGGTGAAAACTCAAACCAGCCCCCAGATGACCCGGTAGGAGGCACGAACCCGACCCGGAAGGAGGCACGAACACCTCGCACGGGACCAATGTAACTTGTAGGAACTGGTCGTGTAGTCCCGGGTCTCCATTTTCGAAAGTATGATGATAATTTGCAAAAATCACACTTACACTTGAAAACATGTCGTTAAAGGGGGAAAACTCAAACTAGTCCCCAAATGACCCTGTAAAAGGCACGAACACCTTGCACGGGACCATTGTAACTTGTAGGAACTAACCGCGTAGTCCCGGATCTCCCGGTTTGAGAGTATGACGATAATTTGCCAAAATCAAACTTAGACTTGAAAATAGGCCGTTAATGGGTGAAAACCCGAACCATCCCCCAAACGACCTGGTAGGAGGCACAAACACCTCGCACGGGACCAATGCAACTTGTAGGAACTGATCGCATAGTATCGGGTCTCCCGGTTCTAGAGTATGATGATAATTTGCAAAAATCACACCTAGGCTTGAAAACAAGCAGTTAAAGGGTGAAAACCCGAACCAACCCCCAAACGATCCCGTAGAAGGCAAGAACACCTCGCACAGGACCAATGTAACTTGTACGAACTAATCGCGTAGTACCGGATCTCTCGGTTTAAGAGAATGATGATTATTTGCAAAAATCACACTTAGACTTGAAAATGAGACGTTAAAGGGTGAAAACCCTAACCAGCCCTCAAACGACCCCGTAGGAGGCACGAACACCTCATACGGGACAAATGTAACTTCTGGAACTGACCGCGTAGTCTCGAGTCTCCCGCTTTTAGAGTATGATGATATTTTCCCAAAATCACAATTAGACTTGAAAATACGCAGTTAAAGGGTGAAAACCCGGACCAGCCCCCAAACGACCCCGTAGGAGGCACGAACACCTCGGACGGGAACAATGTAACTTGTAGGAACTGACCGCATAGTCCCGGGTCTCCCGATTTGAGAGTATGATGATAATTTGCCAAAATCACACTTAGACCTGAAAACAGGCCGTTAAAGGGTGAAACCCCAATCAGTCCCCAAACGACCCCGTAGGAGGCACGAACACCCCAAACGAGAATAATGTAACTTTTAGGAAATGACCGCGTAGTCCCGGGTCTCTCGGTTTGAGAATATGATAATAATTTGCAAAAATCACACTTTGACTGAAAAACAATCCGTTAAAGGGTGAAAACTCAATCCAGTCCCCAAACGACCCCATAGATGGCACGAACACCTCACACAGGACCAATGTTACTAGTAGGAATTCACCGCATAGTCCCGGGTCTCCCGGATTGAGAGTATGGCGATAATCTGCCAAAATCACACTTAGACTTGAAAACAGGCCGTTAATGGGTGAAAACCCGAACCAGTCCCCAAACGACCCCGTAGGAGGCACGAAAACCTCGCAAGGGACCAATGTAACTTGTAGGAAGGGACCGCATAATCCCGCATCTCCCGGTTTGAGAGTATGACGATAATTTGTAGAAATCACACTTAGACTTGAAAACCGGTCGTTAAAGGATGAAAACCCGAACCAACCCCCAACCGACCCCGTAGGAGGCACAAACACCTCGCACGGGACCAATGTTACTTCTGGAACTGACCGCGTAGTCCCGGGTCTCCGTCTTTGAGAGTATGATGATATTTTACCAAAATCACAGTTAGACTTGAAAACAAGATATTAAAGGGGGAAAACCCGAACGAGCCCCAAACGACCCCGTAGGAGGAACGAACACCTCGCACGGGACCAATGTAACTTGTTAGAACTGACCGCGTAGTCCCTTGTATCCCGGTCTGAGAGTATGATGATAATTTGCAAAAATAACACTTAGACTTGAAAACATCCGGTTAAAGGGTGAAAACACAAACCAGCCCCCAAACGACCCCGTAGGAGGCACGAACACCTCACACGGGACCAATTTAACTTAAAGGGACTTACCGCATAGTCCTGGTTCTCCAGGTTTGAGAGTATGATGATAATTTCCCAAAATCATACCTAGACTTGAAAACAGGACGTTACAGGGTGAAAACCCGAACCATCCCCCAAACGACCCAGCAGGAGGCACGAACACGTCGCACGGGAACAATGTAACTTATAGGAACTGATCGCGTAGTCCCGGGTCTCTCGATTTTAGAGTATGATGATAATTTGCCAAAATCACACTTAAACTTGAAAATAGGCGTTAAAGGGTGAAAACCCGAACCAGCACCCAAACGACCCCATAGGAGGCACGAACACCTCGCACGGGAACAATATAACTTGTAGGAACTGACCGCCCGATCTGAGAGTATGATTTTAATTTGCCAAAATCACACTTAGACTTGAAAACAAGCCGTTAAAGGGTGAAAACCAGAACCAGTCCCTAAACGACGTCGTTGGAGGCACGAACACCTCGCATGGGACCAATGTAACTTGTAGGAACTGATCGGGTAGTCCCGGGTCTCTCGGTTTGAGAGTATGAAGATAATTTACAAAAATCACACTTTGACTAAAAAATCAACCGTTAAAGGGTGAAAACCCGAACTAGCCCCCAAACGACCCCGTAGGAGGCACGAACACCTCGCACGGGACTAATGTAACTTGTAGGAACTGACCGCGTAGTCACGGGTCTCCCGGCTTGAGATTAAGACGATAATTTTTCAAAATCACACTTAGACTTGAAAACAGGCCGTTAAAGGGTGAAAACCCGAACCAACCTCCAAACGACGCTGTAGAAGGCACGAACACCTCGTACGGGACCAATGAAACTTCTAGGAACCGACCACATAGTCCCGGGTCTCCCAGTTTGAGAGTATGATAATAATTTCCCAAAATCACACTTAGACTAGAAAACAGGCCGTTAAAGGGTAAAAACCCGAACTAGCCCCCAAATGACCCCGTAGGAGGCCTGAACACCTCGCACGGGACCAATGTAACTTCTGGAACTGACCGCATAGTCCCCGGTCTCCCGCTTTGAGAGTAGGATGATATTTTGACAAAATAGCACTTAGACTTGAAAATAGGCCGTTAAAGGGTGAAAACCCGAACGATCCCCAAACGACCCCGTAGAAGGCACGAACACCTCGCACGGGACCAATGTAACTTGTTGGAACTCACCGCATAGTCCCTTGTCTCCCGGTTTGAGAGTATGATGATAATTTTCAAAAATCACACTTAGACTTGAAAACAGCCCGTTAAAGGGTGAAAACCCGAGCCAGCCTCCAAACGACCCCGTAGGAGGCACAAACACCTCGTACGGGACCAATGTAACTTTTAGGAACTGATCGCATAGTCCCGGGTCTCCCTCTTTGAGAGTATGATGATATTTTGCCAAAATAACACTTAGACTTTAAAATAGGCCGTTAAATGGTGAAAACCCGAACGAGCCCCAAACGACCCCGTAGGAGGCACGAACACCTTGCACGGGACCAATGTAACTTGTTTGAACTGGCCACGTAGTCCCTTGTCTCCCGATTTGAGATTATGATGATAATTTGCAAAAATCACACTTAGACTTGAAAATAGCCCGTTAAAGGGTGAAAACTCAAACCAACCCCCAAAAAACCCCGTTGGAGGCACGAACACCTTACACGGGACCAATTTAACTTAAAGGAACTGATCGCGTAGTCCCGGGTCCCCTGGTTTGAGAGTGTGGTGATAATTTGCAAAAATCACACTTAGAATTGAAAATAGGCCATTAACGGGTGAAAACTCCAAGCAACCCCCAAACGACCCGGTAGGAGGCAGAAGCACCTCGCACGGGACCAATGTAACTTATTGGAACTGACCGCATAATCCCGGGTCTCCCGGTTCGAGAGTATGATGATAATTTGCAAAAAACACACTTAAACTTGAAAACATGCCGTTAAAGGGTGAAAACTCAAACCAGTCCCCAAATAACCCCGTAGAAGGCACGACCACCTCGCACGGGACCAATGTAACTTGTAGGAACGGACCTCGTAGTCCCGGATATCTCATTTTGAGAGTATGATGATAATTTGTGAAAATCACACTTAGGCTTAAAAACTGGTCGTTAAAGGGTGGAAACTCAAAACAGCCCCCAAACGACCCCGTAGGAGGCACGAACACCTTGCACGGCACCAATGTAACTTATAGGAACGGACCGCGTAGTCCCGGATATCTCGTTTTGAAAGTATGACGATAATTTGCAAAAATCACACTTAGAATTGAAAACAGGCCGTTAAATGGTGAAAACTCGAAGCAGCCCCCAAACGACCCGGTAAGAGGCACGAACACTTCGCACGGGACCAATGTAACTTGTAGTAACTGACCGCGTAGTCCCGAGTCTCCTGGTTCGAGAGTATTATGATAATTTGTAAAAATCACACTTAGACTTGAAAACATGCCGTTAAATGGTGAAAACTCAAACCAGCCCCCAGACGACCCGGTAGGAGGCACGAACCCGACCCGGTAGGAGGCACGAACACCTCGCACGGGACCAATGTAACTTGTAGGAACTGGTCGTGTAGTCCCGGGTCTCCCTGTTCGAGAGTCTGATGATAATTTCCAAAAATCACACTTAGACTTGAAAACATGTCGTTAAAGGGTGGAAACTCAAACCAGTCCCCAAACGACCCCGTAAAAGGCACGAACACCTCGCATGGGACCAATGTAACTTGTAGGAACTGACCGCATTGTCCCAGATCTCCCAATTTGAGAGTATGACGATAATTTACCAAAATCACACTTAGGCTTTAAAACTAGCCACTAAAGGGTGAAAACCAGAACCAGCCCCCAAACGACCCCGTTGGAGGCACGAACACCTCGCATGGGACCAATGTAACTTATAGGAACTGACCGCGTAGTCCCGGGTCTCCCGGTTTGAGAGTATGATGATAATTTGCGAAAATCACACTTACTTGAAAACTAGCCGTTAAAGGGTGAAAACCCGAACCATCCCCCAAAGGACCCCGTAGGAGGCACGAACACCTCGCACGGGACCCATGCAACTTGTAGGAACTAATCGCATAGTCTCGGGTCTCCCGGTTTGAGAGTATGATGATAATTTGCAAAAATCACACTTAGACTTGAAAACAGGCCGTTAAAGGGTGAAAACCCGAACCAGCCCCCAAATGACCCCGTAAGAGACACGAACACCTCGCACGGGACCAATGTAACTTGTACGAACTAATCGCGTAGTCGTATATGTAATTTTTATACTTGTATATATAATTTTTATTCTTGAATATGATTTGTTTAAAAATGAATTGGTTACTAATATTGTATCTTTTTTGTGTCTTATTTTTTTTGTAGTGTGACATTCAATCGTTAGTTTTTATCCACTTGGAACGCACGAAGAAGCCAATGCTTTACAACATGGGGATTATTTATTTAGTGTCGTTAATATTCAGGATTCTATTTTTTGTGTTATGGCCGAGCAGGCTTCAGTGGTTTTATGGTTTATTTTTATGGTCGTGCTGGTTGTAGTTGTTTTATTGTTGACTTTTATGTTCGTGCGGGATTTATATGGGAAGATTTTATGTTACCATGTTTTGGAATGCTTAAAAAATAGAGGAATCTCTGCCCAATTTTGTTTTGATATGGGAACTATTAACTGTTGTAATTTTTTGAAGTTATTTTCGACTTTTATGGTCATGTGCGGCTTTATATTGGTATTAGCTCTTAAAAAATTTTGAAGTTTGTATGCACATTAGTTTATCAACAACCTGCGATATTCATAATTTGTGAATTTTCTTGATTTGTTTTTTTGCAAATAATAAATATTTTTCCTACCGAATTTGGTATTTGCAGATTTTCCAGATTTGTTTCCTATTATTATTTTTTTTAATCAACTAAAAAATCTGGCACGGTTTTAAACCGTGCTAAAAGCGTGCCAGAAAATAGACTATTTGGCACGGTTTTGGTGTGTGCCAAAAGCGTGCCAGATTAAAAAACTGGCACAGTTTAAAAGCGTGCCAGTTTAGGAAATCTGGCACGGTTTTTAACCGCGCCAGAAAATTTGGCACTCCTGATTCTGGCACGGTTTTCAACCGTGCCAGATTGTGTCTGGCACTGTTTTAAACCGTGCCAGTTTCCTGTTTTTGGTGTAGTGATTGTCCCGTAGTGTAGTCTGTCCTTACGGGTAGAAAATGAGAAACTTTGGTCAAACGGTCCACAATTACCCAAATGGAGTCGTGACCCCACTGTGACGTAGGTCACCCCGTGATAAAGTCCATGGATATGCTCTCCCATATCCACGTCGGAACCTCTAATGGCTGTAAAAGTCCTGTCGGTCTCTGATGATCCACTTTTACTCGCTGACAAGTGGCGCATTTAGAAACAAACACGGCAATATATCTCTTCATCCCCTCCACCAATACTAACGTCTCATGTCTTGGTACATTTTGTCCCCACCAGGGTGTACCGCGAACCGTGATCCGTGCAACTCGGCCATCACCTCGTGCCGCAAGTCTTTCCCTTCCCTAATGACTAGTCTCCCATTGAAGCGTAATCCCCCATCTGATCTAACGGTATAGGACTCGGCTCCCTCTGCTAGTAATCGAACTATCTGCTCTTAACAGAATGAGTCATATGCCTGGGCCTTTACCACTCTCGTGACAATCTGCGGTGTAACAGTCATCACAGACATGAACGATCGGGCCACTACATCCTGGTGTCTTAACTCCTTCCACTTTGCTTTCCACACCTCAGCTACTTCATCTACTGGCCTACGGCTCAATGCGTCTGCTACCACGTTAGCCTTTCCCGGGTGATATTGGATATCAAACTGATAATCCTTCACAATCTTAAGTCACCGTCTTTGACGCATATTCAACTCCTTCTGCGTGAAGAGGTACTGTAGAGACTTATGTTCTGTGAACAACCAAAACTTCCCCCCCAGGAGGTAATGTCTCCAAATTCGAAGGGCAAATACAACTACCGCTAACTCCAAGTCATGGGTGGGGTAATTCATCTCGTGTGGCTTAAGATTAGGGGAAGCATAAGCTATGGCCTGACTCTCCTGCTGTAGCACACCTTCGAGTCCTTGTAAGGACGCATCGGTGTAAACTAAATACTCAATTCTCGGTCTAGGCAATGCTAACACAGGTGTTGAGGTCAACTTGTCCTTAAAATCATCGAATGCCAACTGACAGGCATCGCTCCAAATGAATGGCACACCCTTACGAGTTATATGTGTCAAAGGAGCCGCTATCTTTGAGAAACCCCGAATAAACCTCATGTAGTATCCTGTTAGGCCCAAGAAACTATGGATTTCAGTTGGTGTCGTGGACTATCCCCATTCCCTCACCGCGGATACCTTCCTCGGATCAACCGATATCCCCCAGTCTGAAATGATATGCCCCAAAAACTGAACCTCCTTCATCCAAAACCCACACTTCTCATACTTTGCATAAAGCTCGTTTTGATGTAGCGTCTACAAAACCTTCCTCAAATGCTCAGTGTGCTCCTCTTCTGTCTGGGAGTAAACTAGAATGTCATCAATGAAGACAATGATGAACTGGTCTAGGAATTCTCTGAACACCCTATTCATCAAATCCATAAACACGGTTGGAGCATTGGTCAAGCCAAAAGCCATAACTCGAAACTCATAGGAACCATATCTCGTTAAGAAAACAGTCTTCGAGACGTCCTGTTCCCTGATATGCAACTGATGGTATCCCGATCATAAATCAATCTTTACGAAGAAGGAAGCTCCTCTCAACTAGTCAAATAAGTCATCTATTATGGGCAATGAATACTTATTCCGTATCGTGACTTTATTCAACTCTTGGTAATCTACACATAACCTCAACGATCCATCCCTCTTCTTTACAAACAACACAGGGGCACCCCACGGCGAAGTACTCCTCCGGATAAACCCCTAACCCAACAATTGTTCTATCTGATCTCGTAGTTCTCTCATCTCCACTGGAGCCATACGGTAAGGTGCGCGGGCAATAGGCCGAGTGCCCGGTGTCAAATTGATTACAAAATCTATCTCTCTACTCAGAGGTAGTCTAGGGATATCCTGAAATGCATCGGCAAACTCCCTAACAACTGGAATTACATCAAGTGGTATCACCATTTCCTTAGAGGTCTCCTCCTCTATATAGTACAAGTGAGTGGATGATCCTCCCTCTGGACGAGGCATCACCACTAAAAACTTCTGCTATCCGGGAATGGCAAAGATAATACTCCTACTAAAATAGTGAATCATGGATCGGTACGCAACTAGCCAATCCATACCAATAATCGCATCGTACTCAGTCATCTCTAGCACTAACATATCAGCGGGTAAACTAAACCTCCCGATCTCTAGACCCATACCTCTACAATTAAGCGAAATCACGGAACCTCTACTGAACGGTGAATCTACACAAGTAACCGTGCTCTCGGCGGTGTCTAACAACCCAATGATGCGTGCAAATCTCATGGAAATGAAACAATGTGTGGCCCCTGTATCAAATAAAATACGCCCCATAGTCCCCAGAATAGAGAACATAACCTCAATGGAAGGTGGATCCTGTGGGGCTGCGGCATGCTGAAGCTGATACATTCTCCCATACTGAAGTTGTCCCTGCTGAACTGGGACTGCTGGAATGGGTGGTAATGCTGCCATCTGTGGTGGTGCTGGGAGGGCAGCAGGAAATATAGGCCTATGTGGCTCATGTCGAGCACCCTGTTGGTGCTACTGTGGGGCCCTACCCCTATCAGGACAATCCTAGCATTTGTGTCCAGTCTTTCCACAAACAAAACACTCCCCCGGGAAGTTTCCCCCTCGCTGTCCCTGCTGCCCTCAGCCCTGGTGGTCGTTACCATTCCTCCCCTGGCCATGTTGGCCCTGCTGAAACTACTACTGCTGACCATTCTGACCCTGCTGGCCCTGATGGCCCTGTTTAAAACCTCCCTGTCCACTTCTGAAACCCCCAGATCTGAATCTCTTAGAATCCCCCTGTTAGGAACCCTAGTCACCCTACCTGTGTTGTCACTGAGAAGATTATGCCCCGCTAGCACCATTTCCCCGGGTCCTGCCCTGTTGACTGGACTCCCCTGATCTCTTGCTCTCAGATATGTGGAAGCGGTGATCCTGGCAGTGAAGTAATGCAGCGTTAACCACATCAGAATAAGTGACCAACGAGAGATTCCCCAATAAGTGTTGACGGATCCTCCAAGTCAATCCATCCATGAACTTCTGAATTTTTTTCTCCTCAGTCAATATATCATCGGGAACAATGTTCAAGAGATTCATGAATTCATCCTCATACTTGGCCACGGTCCTCCCCTCCTGCTTGAGGTTCATCAATCTCCTCCTCATTTCAGTGTGAACAACTGATGGAAAATATTTGAGATCGAATCGCACCCAGAACTCCTGAATAGAAAGGGCATCCCTCTCCTCTGCAGTGGTAATGGACTCCCGCCACTAAAATGCAGATCTTACTAGATTGAAAGTAGAGAGTATCTTCTTCTGAACATCTATGCACTCGTACATCCTTAAGTGCCTCTGAATGTCCTTCCTCCATTGACTGGATACCACAACATCGGTGCAACCTGCAAACTCCAGAGGGTGTGCTTTCTGAAAAGCATCATGAACGCGTTCCCAAGCAGACAAAAATGCATGAGCCTGAACTGGCGCGACTACCGACGCCTGGGGTGGTTCCTGTTGTACAATGGCTAGGGAGGCATTTACCGCTTGGGCTACAATAGCTGCAACCTCGGCGACATTCATAGTGCCCTGAACTGGTGCAAGTTGTGGCTCTGGCTGTGCATCCCTAGGAACTCGCTGCGCACATCAAGGAGGCATCTGAAATGAGAGTAAAGTCTTATAAGTTTGAAGTTATTATCTCAAAATAGCTGAAGAGTGAAGCATACACAAAAGAATATAATAGTCCTAAAATATAGGGCTCTATATCAAAGAAAGCTCAGCAGAAACATAACAAGTCGTACAGATCCTAAGGACACTAGAACCTGATGCTCTGATACCACCTGTGACACCCCGAATAATTAAATACCGGGTAGCTCCTCCTTTATTAAATTAATACAAAATGCCAAGTTGGTTCATTTCATAGCATCACTGTCGAAAACATTTTAATAATTACTAACCACTTAGTATTTAAAAAAGTGAGTTGTCAATTTTTATTAAATCCGATTAACATACACTAAGTAAATTATGAAATGCTAACATAACCAACACAACATAGTCACAATAGAATAGCCATCCAATAATAATGAGTCTGGAGGAAAACTCCTCACAACAATCCGAATACCGAAATAAATAAATACAAAGTCTTCATCACTAAAATAATTACAACCCAAAGTCTGAAATAACTGAAATGTAAGATGTCTCTAAAGGAATGGGCGGACATGCCCAACAAAATAAGAAAATATGATAATAGAATCAAGATTGAAGATGGAGGCATCTACTGTCAAGGTCCTGTAACTTCCACAGCAACTACAACACGTCACCTGAATAGAGCTCCTAAGCATGGTGTCATTGTCGTTGGGCACCTAAAAGGTTTTACAAAAAAATAGATTTGAAAGCAAACGGGTCAGAGCCCGTTTGTGAAAATAGTTTAAAAAAATTGCAATTGTTTAATATCATTAAACAGTGAATATAAAGTACATGATAGTGTGTGCACTCACATGAGTTCCTCACCTCTCAACTAATTGTGCACTCCTATCGTACCCGTACCCATTCTAGTTGTTCCCATATCTAACTAGACCTATACCAAATTCCAACATTTTTAAAAGATATCCAATCCAATTTTCCAACAACTTTTATTTGACAGAGTGTTATAACTTGCTACACAGTTTTCCCAAGTTAGCACTACTAATTTCTAGAGATCTTCCATTTTCACTTTACAAACTGTTGCTATTATTTATCCTCACATTTATACATGACAATTCATTTCAATTAACAGTATATTATTCTCATCATAAATATACGATACTAGCACCCCGAGACTAAGATGAGGTGCTCACATACTCTGCTATCAAATCCCGGTACATCAAGTACATGAGGACCATGTATTCCGAATCTCTCAGGAAATGTTTCATTAACAATACTCACAAACAATGGAGGCGAACATAGTTCACATCACATGGGTCACGCACATACCTACGCTCCCATGATCAGCAGACTTATTAACTTCTCAATAAGTCCTTCTCTCACCTATGTCCTCAAGATACCAATCTAAAACCCCCCCGTAGGCACACAAAGATTAGATGACCCTATGTCCTCAAGATACCAATCTAAAACCTCCCATGATAGCAAGTATGATAGGTATTTAATACACAGATAACTAGAGATACAAAGCATTCACACATCTTAGATATTCCAATATTTTATTAGTGGTATACTTCTCGTTCTTATGCCAATACTTAGTGTTATACAAATCACAAGTCCCCAGTTTATATGTATTTAAATTATCAATTATTCTCACTTCGTGATCAGTTACTCGCTTCCCAATCCACAAATTTCATCCGGTTTAAGACACTATTCTAAGTTTTTCTCCTCAATGTACCCCAATCTCCCAACTATACCCACTAGTTAATAATGGAAGGTTATCTCACCATTTAAATAAGTCTACCGGATACTAGAAATCAAATTAGGCCAAAAAGGCCATTCTGTCAACTCGTTAGAAGTCTCATTCGAATGAGGTCGTTCGAACGAAGGGATTCGAATGAAATACCAACTCGTTAGAAGTCATACTGTCATCTCGTTAGAAGTTCGTTCGAACGACCTGGGCAGGTCTTCTTACGAGATGGCAGTTTCAGCCCAGAAATTCCCTAGTTCGTTTTTCTCAATTCTTCTCTTCTCTAAATCCACCCTAAGACCATCCAATTTATGTTCTAACATTTTTAAACCATTTCTATTCATCTTAGATCATCCCTTAACATATTTTAGGGGTTAAATCTTACAAATCATCAAGAAATTTATATAAATCTCCAAATATTTCCCAAACCCTATGAACATGAACTCATAATTTTCTTATCCCCAATTACTCATCATAAATCCGTTTTTAAATCATCATATATAACTCTTCAAATATTAAATCAGTCCATTATCATTCTACATGCAAATCCTAACCCAAATTCAAAGTTTCTCCAACAATTTCGTGGGTTTTCTTCAAAAGTTTCAATATGAGATAATTCCTACACTAAACATGGAAGACATATTCAATGCACTAAAAATATTAAATCAGTTGCCTTAGATTGTTCTCCATAATTGATGTTGGTGAATGAAGGTTGATTCTCTCCTTTCTCTACAGATTTTCTCCCAAGGTTGAAGATGGTGGTTGGAGGTTTCTTTTTGGAACTTCTTCAAACTCTCTTATAACTCCCGTAGCCCTCTTACTCACCTAATGTTCATAATGGGCTTAGTGGGTTCCTAAATAATATAAAATTAACTCCTAAAATTCGTAGGTTTTAATCCCCCAAAATTTTAAAATTACCAAAATACCCTTTTAAGTTGCCGGTATGGCCCAAAAATGCCTCGGGACCCAAACTAAACCCCCGGCTAGTGTTTTCCGACTATTTCTACCCTTCCGAACTCGTTTTCACACTCAAAATGACCATTCGGTTGATAAAAAATAATTACATTCCTAACGCGACTGACACGCACGGCCCAACTAAATTTCCCAAATTTTCGTATTTCAATCTCGCGATAATTTTAATATTTTCAATATTCATATATTGCCATATATACACATCATAATCAAATGCCAACTCACATATCGTTAGTATTTATACCTGGATTAATTCTCAATTAATTCACATTTAATTTAATTAATCCCTTTAATAAATATCAATAAAATTACGGGGTATTACACTGTAATAATATATAAAGGCGATGTTAATGCATAATAAATGAAAGACCTGCTGAACCATCTTGAAATGCATGCACATTTGAAAATAAAGGGTGTTGCTGGTAATTGGGTGCATATGGTAAAACCGGCCGACGAAAGTTAAGCTCCACCATTAAAATAATACCCATACAACAATAATGGAAACTAGCGTACCCCAAGCACGAAATATTGTAAACAAATCTACCCCAAATAGTAAATGACTCTAATTCAAAAGAGGAAGTCAGATATAAACTGAGTTTTGAAATAAAACGAGAGGTTAACTTTTTGATCAGTATCTAAGTCAGTTTATTTAAGTGGTATCAAAGATCTTTAATATTTTTAGATTCCTGTCCTCTTTTATTTGTTTTGGTAAGTTGTATGAAAACCAATCTAAATCGTCACCATATTTACTAAATTATACCCACTGGAAAGGAATGGTGATTGCCTTCATCCAAGGAACGTCAGGTGATGATGTTGGGTATATTATTTTAAATTAATACACACCACCAACCAAAATTATTAGTGAATGACCAAGTATTATAGTGAAGAAATCAATTAGTGAATATACTAAGAATGAGAAACTCTTTTCTCAATATACTAAGGGTAAATATGTTATATTTATGTCCATGACTGAGACTAAGTTTAAAAGGATTTCTCCATGTATGTTGATTCTCTTTCACAAATTGGTTGACTGCCTTTTAAGCCATATAACGCCTATTTCAATCAAAGACATAGTTAGGGTTGTGCGGATTAATGAAACCTTTTGGTTGTTCAACATATACTTCCTCCATTGAAATTCCATTTAAAAAATAAATTTAACGTTCATTTGGCATTATTTTAATTGCAGATGGCACGTAACAGGTAATGATATACGTACAGACTCGAGACCTGTTATGAGGGAAAAAGTCTCATCGACATCAATACCATCTATCCGGTTGTACCCATGATCCACCATATTGGATTTATTTCTAACAATCACCCAAGTTTCCTTAAATTTATTTTTTAAAATCCATTTTGTTCCAATTACCTTGGAGTGAATAGGTCTAGGAACCAGGTTCCATATGTCATGAGGTTTAAACTTGTCCAACTGTTATTGTATTACATTAATGCAATATGAGTCATGTAAAAATTTGTTTATGATTTTCGATTCTACAAGTGAAACAAAAAATATAAAGTTAGCTTAATGATTTAATTGGGACCTAGTCACAACTAGTTCAATAAGGTTACCAATTTTTTTTCGTCGGGTGATCTTTAGAAATTAGTTTAGTACTGTTGGGTCCTCAGTTGGTAAATATTAACTTTTGTCTATTGAGTTGTTTTTAAAATTATTTCCATACTCAACTATAGGAGATGAATCATTACTAATATAGGTTGTTGTTGTGTCATCTATAACCACATTAATGGAGTCCATAATTGATTTAACACAAGTGTTGAAAACAGCGTTGACTCATTTGTTTTCCAAATATCCTAAAAAAATCTCATTATTGGATTTTTGTGGGGTGATTTACAAATATCAAACTTAGAAAGGGATTATCCATCTTTACAAATGTAGCATATGCTGCCAAAAGTTCTAATGTATTTGAAATTAGGGTTTTTGTTATACAAAATCTCATATGGGGTGGTTTTGGAATTTTTATGGAGATAGACTCTATTGATTATGTGACAAGCCAAAGAACCCTCTCAACCAAAAAATATTTGGGGAGGTTTTTCGTGTTGATCATCACCCTATCCATCTCCTGGATTATTCTATTCCTTATGTTCGTCTATCCCATTCAGTTGTGGGGTTTGGGGAACAAAATATTTAATAACTCCTATCCTCTTAAATTCTCCAGCACGACACTTTGAATCCAAGTTACTTGAGTATCCTTCTCATATTTTATTTTAAAGATAATTTTCAAAAACCCTTTAAAAGTATCAAATTTATTTTTCATGAAGGATACTAATGTAAACTGAATGAAGTCATCCACTATCATTGAAATATAATTATTTCCACAAAGGATAATAGTTCTTGAAGGACCCATGGGGCCCACGTGAATAAATTCTAGGGTTTTTGAGCTTAGTATATCTTTTACCTTCGTGTGAAGCACATTTAGTATTTTTCCTACTTAGCAAGGGCCATAAATAATAAAACAAGAGCTTAAATTTTTATATTTGATCTAGTTTATTCAAATGAGTCAATTGGATAGTGGGATTTTCATTTCCCAATCTAAGTGTGCTAAGGACCTTATGAAGAAATTTGACCTTGATTATTCTAAGCACAAACACAACCCCATAAGTGTTTTGGTTAAGATTGGAAAACCTGTCAATGGAAAGGATGCAGATGAAACTCTTTATCGTGGCGTAAATGGTAGTTTGTTGTACCTACGAGTGTAAGGACATGAATTTATAAATGTCCCTCTAGAATTTAGGAATTTTCGTGTTGTCCTAGGTCACAGTTAATATGGCATATATCGTTACGTACTACTTTAGTTGGCACGTCTTCACACATTCACACTTGACGTCCATTTTTGGAATCTCTAGCAACACATGTCATCAACATCCAGCCATCATCATTCAACATGAATCGTGCATGTTGATAAAGGTGTAATGTTTAATTGGACTGAATAATATTCACATACATATTTGGGAGATTTTTTAAATGGTTTTATAATTGTTCATATTTTATAAAAACAATGTTGGCTATTTACAAATATTTTTTTTGTATAAGCCGTTCAAGCGAGATGACAGTGTCGTTTAAACGACATTCATATATCATTCAATCGACTTGATCAAATGACATATCATGTCGTCTCTTAGGTCGTGAGATACCTCGTTTCTTCAATGCATCAAGCGACCACGTGTTGTATTGGTTTTTAATATTTCATTTGTATGGTCATTACTTGAGGGATCTAATGACATCTAATGTCGTTCGAATGACATTGCACCACTTAGGATTTTTTTACTCTTATAAATACCTATTCGAAAAGCAAGTTTTTACAAGTCTTTTGCAATTCCATTTTCTACACATTTACTGTGATTTAAGACGTAATTCTTGTAGGTTAAAACCTTTTTTGATTCACTAAAATATCCCAAATCATTTATGGAATCATTTTAAAACCATTTTACTCATATTACCATTCTTGGAGTACTTCTTGTGGATAACAAAGGCCCTCTCCACTGCTGACATTGGAGCTCTTACGGGATCTCTTGCTGAAAACAACAAACTGACACTTGGGGGTATTCACCTATCAAACACGGTGTATTTCTCTATGTATTTATAAGTCAGGGTTTATAATATATAAAGAAAAATGGTTTTTCCCCTTTGGGTGATTTTTCCTGAGGTTGTGTTGGTGATTGTTTGGATTGTATGATAATTAGTTTTATTGTTTTCAATCACTTTAGATGCATGTTTAGGGTTTGATTAAATTTATAAATAAAATTCGAATTTAATTAACTAATTTTAGACATTGAATGGTAGTGCACTCTCACATTGGTATTAGAGATAATTACATAATTCTATCGTGTAATTTTTTCGCACGATATTTCTAGATATCAATTTTTTGAAAAAGCTAAAGTTCCAAGGAAAACTTATATAATCGAATGCTAATTTTTGACGGGACAAACTATGCATATTAGAAAGCATGTATGTGGTCATCGTTAAAAGCCATTGATGAAAGAGTCTGGATCACTTGTGAAAGGGGGTGGACTGCACCCACTCATGTTGTTGGTAATGATATATTACCCAAACATGTGTATTTGTGGACCGAAGAAGAGTTTAGGTGGTATATTTTTAATTCACGCGGTTTATGTGCTATATCTGGAGCCATCACCCTCAACGAGTTCTGTCGAATTATGATGTGCACCACGTTTAAGGAGGCATGGGATGTTTTACAACTTAGTCACGAAGGAACTAATGTTGTTAAAATGTCAAAATTACAAAATTTAACTACTCAATTTGAAATCACAACCATGATTGAATCTGAATGTTTTATTGAGTTGTATGCACGCCTGTTAGATATGGTTAATTCATTATTTAATCTTCACTAAAAAATTCTAACACTAGAGTAAGATAAAAGATTTGAAGATCACTACTTACCCGTTTTATCCCGAAATTCACCGAGCTTAACTTTTTACGAATTTTAGATTTTCTTAGGTTATAAGAACTTGTACGAGACCTAAAACAGTCAAACCTAAAGAGAGACGGATTTCACTAAAAGCCTAGTCTAGTAAAGATGAGGAGTAGTAGAAAGATTAAATAGTCACCTAGAAGGAGAGAGGAAGAAACGTCAGATTCTAAATATGATTTTTATTTAGACGATTTGGCCCTGCTTGCTAAAAATTTCAACAAGTTTCTCAAACTAAAATATAATGGCAATTTTAAAGAACAAAAATAGTTTTAAGAAAAATAAATCTGGAAAGAAATTTGAAAAAGACTAAAAAAGACACCCCTAAGATAGAGGAGAGGTGTTATGAGTGAGATGGGAGAGGTCTAAAGCCTTTGAGTGTATAACTAGATTAAAGCGTCAAGGCGAAGGAAAAACTACTTTAAAAACAACCCTAAGTCATGACATGAGGTTGAGTCGGTGGATTTAGGAGACGAATCAATGCATGAATGAAACATCACCGCATGCATGGATTATCACGTGATTAAGTCTAGTGCGTCTCATGATGGTGAGGATGTTATCTCATAAGGACACCTCGATAGTGAAAATGATGTGAGTGAGGATGAGGTTGTTTCAAGTGAGAGAAAATGTGACCTACAATGCACGTACACTGATTTAAATGCTGAATCCATTAAAACTAAAAAGAAAAACAAAGGGTCATCTCTTAGTATCATCGCGTTAGAGAAAGATTTACAAGAGACAAGAGACAAAAGACAAGAGATAAGAGAGAGAGAGAGAGAGAGAGAGAGAGAGAGAGAGAGAGAGTCCAGAGTTAGCATGACTTTAATAGAGAGAGAGTATTTGCGTAGAGAGAGAGATCTTTTGGAAAGAGAGAAATTAGTTTTGAAAAAGTGAAAGGGGATTTGATCGAATAAGTGGCTAGTCTTACGAGTGAGATACTTGCATTTGTGGAGGCTCAGAAGAAACTTGAAGTCGTTGTAGCCCCTCACTCATGATCTTAAGAGAGCCTGGGAGGTCATGGTAAAGGTTGAGGATATATCTAGAAAGATGGGAAATATATTCCTCTGCCCCACTTTAGGGTGTGGTGAAAGGAAAGGAATAGGTTTTGACTGTGCTTCCACATCTCATATTGCACCAAAGCCGATTACTGGCATTACAATGAATCCATATTGCCATCAGTTAAAATCGCAAAGAAGAGTGCGTCCAAGAAAAGAAAACCAAGGTAGGCCCGGGACCTTGTACTTTTGTACTTATTGTAAGAGAAAAGGCTACCTTAGAAAGCATTTCTATAGTTTGGGTCGGACTCGATGTACCCATGATCCATCTCACCGCACTAGTTATCTTACTTGTCTTAAAGAGATGGTTGAGGTTCTAGTCGCCGCTTCTCACAGTTTGTTGGAAAATTCCAACGGATGTCTTTTGTCGTTAGTGGATACTTCCAACATCCCTGCTAGAACCAACAATGAAAAGAGAAAACACAAGGTTACCACTTCTGGGATACCTAAGAATGATGCAAAAGCCCTTGTTAGTCATGATACTCTTAAAGCTCATAATACATCACAACAGTATTTTGATAGTTAGTGCTCCAGGCACATGACAATTGACGTTTCATTTTTTACCTACCTTGAGGATAGAAAGGAAGGTAAAGTCACCTATGGAGATAAAAGAAAATCTAGCATAGTAGGAAAAATTACTATAGAGATCCTCGATTTTCCTAAGCTAGAGAACATTTTTTATGTTAAAGTTTTGAAAGAAAACATTCTCAGCATTAGCCAACTGTGGGAGGCTGACTTTGGAGTAAAGTTTAACCAAAAGGAGTGTAACATTGATGATCAAGCCAATTAACATCTATAGCAATGGGTGAGGAAAAAAGATAAATGTTATGGGATTGTGACCAAGTCCTTATTTGTCTGCAACAGTGTCACGATCTCTTCTATGGATCTGTGGCATCAATGTATAGGTCACATTAATTTTAGAGAGTTGGAGCGTTTAGATAAGAAGGATCTAGTATGTGGATTTCCTTCACTTGGGAAGCCAACTTTGGTGATTTGTGGACCCTATCAGATGGGAAAATAAGTTCGGAGTCCCCATCGAAAGTTAAACTCCATTACCACTACACTTGTGCTTGAGTTGATTCATGTGGATATTGTGAGTCCTAATCGCACTGAGAGTTTGGGTGGCAAGAGGTATATCCTTGTGATGGTAGATGATTTCTCTCGTTATTCCATTGTAAATTTCCTGAAAGAGAAATTATATGATGTAGAGTTTCTTACGACCAAGTGATGTGTCCTGGAAAATCAACACATTGTCACTATCAATAGAATGTGTAGTGACAATGGCACTGAATTTAAGGAAGAAAAAGTGGATATTTGATGTGATAGACTTGGAATCAAACATGAATTTTTAACCGTGAAAACTCCTCAACAAAATGGGATTATTAAGAGGAAGAATCAGACGATTCAAGAGATGGCTAGATCCATGCTTCTCGACCAAAGAGTGTCTAGGAGGTTTTGGGTAAAGGCAATGTCTACTGCACGTCACACGGTGAATAGGGTATATCTTCATCGATACACACTTCGGACGTCATATGAGTTGTGGACTTGTAAGAAGCCCAACCTTTTGTATTTGCTTATCTTTGTGAGTATGTGCTACATTCATAGGAATAGAGAGCATTTAGGAAAGTTTGATGCTCGAAGCAACGAGGGAATTCTATTAGTATATTCATCGATAAGTAGATCATACCGGGTTTTTAACCTGAGTAGATCTAAAGTTATGGAGTTAATAAATGTCACCGTGAAAGATGACGAGCCACCGACATTTATTGATCTTATTCTAATATGTGCGGATGAAGAACTTCCATGTGATTATCCCATTATACCTTGCACACCCAGGGTGGATTCTACTCCTGATTTAGGAGACACACTTTCTTGGGTTTGCAAGAGTCATGATCCTTCTTCCATTCTAGGAAAATCCACTTTAGGGGTCAAAACTACTGCTCATCGTGATAATGTTGTTAGCTTACTATGCTATATGTCTAAAGTTGAGCCCAAGTACGTCAAAAAAGCACTCAAAAATGAGCACTGGATATTCGTTATAAAGGATGAGTTGCTTTAGTTTAGAAAGAATATTGTCTGGGAACTTATCCCTCGACCTAGGGAGGAGAATGTGATTGGTACCAAGTGGATTTATAAGAATAAGATGGATGAGAATGGTACCATTATGCACAATAAGGCTAGGTTGGTCCCACTGGGCTAGACATAGATTGATGATTTAAACTTTGAGGATACATTTTCTCCTGTTGCGAGGCTCAAGTCCATCCGTTTACAAATCACCATCTCATGTCATCTACGCTTCAAGTTATATCAGATGGATGCCATGAGTTCCTTTCTGAATGGCATTCTATAGAAGGAGTTTTACGTGGAATAACCAAAAGAGTTTGAAGACCTTAAGCACCCTGAACACGCGTATTATCTGAGAAAATACCTGTATGGTTTGAAACAAGCACGTTGTGCTTTGTATGAGAGGCTTACTTCCTATCTCTTGGCCCATGGCTTCTGGAGAGGGGGAGTACATAAGACATTGTTTGTTAGGAGAGGAAAATGTATTATTTTTGTTGCCCACATTTATGTGGATGAAATAGTCTTTGGATCCACATGCTCCTGCCATGCTCACGACTTTGAGGAGGAGATGAAGAATGAGTTTGAGATTAGCATGGTTAGTGAGCTTGCATTATTCCTTAGTCTCCAAGTTTGTCATCTAGAGGGTGAATTGTGCATATCCCTATCCAAGTATGAAAAATACCTTGTGAAGAAATTTGGTTTAGACTTCGCAAAGCATGCACGTACCTCGCCGAGTACCACAACTAAGCTTAGCAAGGATACTTCAGGCAAGGCCATAGAGAAAATCTTGTATCGGAGCATGAGGTAGTCTTCTCTACTTTATTCCAGTTATTTTGACCTCGCCCTTAGTGTTGGAGTTTGTATGCGATATCAGGCATCCCTGAAAGAGTTTCACTTACTCACTCTTAAACGTATTATCAAATATGTGAGTGGGACTTTCTCATATGACATTTGTTATTCCTTTGATACCGTTGATCGTTTATCTACCCATTCGGATGCCGATTGGGCCAGGAATGTAGATTGATGTAGGAGCACTTATGGTGGGTGTTTTTATTTTGGTTCTCCTCTTGTCTCTTGGTTGAGCAAGAAGAAAAACTCCATCTCATTGTCCACTGTAGAGGCTGAGTACATAGCCACCGGAAGATGTTACACACAACTTTTGTGGATAAAGAAGATGCTGGAAGTTTTTGGGATTTCACAGGACACAATGACTATCTACTATGATAATAAAAGCGCGATACACGTATCCCGCAATCCAGTCCAACATTCGTGCACAAAGCACATTAGGATACGCGAGCACTTTATTCGAGAGTTAGTTGAAGAAAAAGTCTCGTCCTTGAATTTTTTGTCCACCGACCTTCAGCTAGTCGATATTTTCACGAAGCCTTTAATTGACTTTACATTCGAGAGCCTTAAGTAGTCTTTAGGTATTTGCACAGTTGATTGAGGGATGATTACCATGTCTAGTATATGATACATTATTCATGCTCATATCATATGGTTCCTATTAATATACTATATCATTTGTACCATTCTTTTGTGTATTATATTATTTTCTTCATATTTTTAGAAAAATAAAAAAAGATTTTTTATTTTTTGGGGTAAAAATTGAAAAATCCAAAAAGATTTTATTTTTGATAAATCATTTGAAAAATCCAAAAATATTTTGTTTTATAATTTTTTTTGAAAAAGACAAAAAGATTTTAGTATTTCTTTTTACACCTTCTATGGATAAACATTTAGGATGACCAAAGTCGAAACATTATTTTCATATTCCACATGAATGTTTGTAGTGATTTGAGATGCTACATTTCATCCATGTGCTTTATAATATTTTGAGTCATTTCGATGTGATTAGTTACATATTTCTACATGTTTGGATCCTTATCTCCTTTAATGCACACGTGGACGAATTTATGTGAATATTATACTTGTTTATCACATGTTGTTCGAATTTTTTTCATCTCAATCCCATATTTAAAACGAATCAAATGCGATAAAACTTGATCAAACTTGACAATGAAAGTAGTGCATGTAAGAACCTTTGCCCATGAGGAATTTATTTAATGTGAAAAATGATGAATATACACGGGAAAGGGCTACGAAGGGAACAATTATCCTTTGGGAGAAAGACACCGTTTAAGAGGGGCCTAAAAAAGTGTGGCATTGCAAAAAGTAGTCAAGGCCCAAAGAGTTTAAAAAGAGCCAAAAAAGTGTGGCATTAAAAAAAGCAACCAAGGTCAAACTAGTTTAGTTTATATGATCATTCAAAAGAAAAGGTTAGAATAGAAAACTATGATTGTAAGGACACAAATTTCCAATTGAGTCCATATATAGTTTTGGCTCAATTCCGGACAAAAACATTTATTCATAGGAGTTTATTTAATTGTAATATTCAAGACCTATGAAGTGTTTGTTGAAGACGTAGCGGCAAAGAGTATAAAACATCATCAACATGCCGTAGTTTATGTGCCTCGTTTGTACGTCATCAACTTAGGTTCCATGCTCCCAAGGTATGAATGTATTTATATGTATATAGGAGCTTGGAACAATTTGTATTGGGTGTTAGGTTAATAAAAACTGCATTTTATTTTCAGAAAGAATCAATTAGAAACTTAAAAAATAAGTATATAAAAGTTTCTGGGCCAAAAATGAATTTTACAAACTTTCTGGACGTTCGTTAGAAATGTCGTTCGAACGAGTTTTTTCGTTCGAACCAGATTTCGTTCGAACGAGTTTTGTCGTTCGAACCAGGTTCGTTCGAACGAGTTTTCCAACGACCCTAAACTGGTCATTCGTTCGATATGTCGTTCGAACGAGTTTTTCGTTCTAACGAGATTCTAACGAGCCCAGGCTGGTCGCTCGTTAGAAGTCTCGTTCGAACGAGAGTCAAGTTCGTTCGAACGAGACGCCAGGGCGGGAACAGTTTTGAGCAGTTTTTTTGCAGTTTTCTCCCACTTTCCCCACTTGGTTTTTAACCAACTTTTTCATGCAATATTATGTGCGGGAATGACATTTTCCAATCTAACTTTTCCATTCCATATCCAACTCTTAGAGAGAGTTTGAGAGCAAATTTAATTAGGGAAAATGTTCATGTTTTTGAGTGTTAATTTTTAATGGAAAATTCATACACACTCTAGTTTACACCCATTGTTGTTTATCCAAGCTTTATATATACATATCTTTACTGGTAGTTATTTGGCACCGATTTTCTCTACCGAAATCAAGAGACGTTTCGGGTTTGCTTCTACACCCCATCACAAAGAAGACCCTTGTTGATATTCTACCCATTTGGAGAAAGGCTCCATGTTCGGGTGACGGTGACCGTTTAAAGTCCTATCAGTGATTTCCGAGACCACGGTGGAGGTCCGTTGGTTATCCGCTAATTGGAGGTTGATACAAGAAGGAGCATCACGGCTTGAGAGGGTTCGAGTTTAGGAAGTAAGTCTTTTGTCTTGTATTTTGTAATACCGTTTTTAGAGGATTTGAGGCTAGGGCCGTCCCGATGTTTTTTCCCGTTAGTGGGTTTTTCCTCGTATATCGCGGTGTAGTGTGACCTTGTTTATTTTATCTTGCACAAAATTTAGAACGCATGCTTAGGTTTAATTTCAAGATAAAATTGGGTTTAATTCTCACACTCATTTAATTTGGGACTTAAATTAAATATTGGATAAAATTGGTTTATTCAAGTCACTTGCTAAAATTGGTTTCGCCTAACTTTGGATATAATTGTTAATCATGGCTTAGGCAAATAGTAGGACTTGAATTATGTTGTTTTAATTTGTTTCTTAAGATATTAAAACCCGGCCTTGTTGTTTTGTTGTGGAACCATCACTTCTATACGCTTCCGCATTTATTGAAAAGGAAATTATATTTTAATTTGAGATTATTATTATTTCAAACCCGGGGATTCTCCAACCCGCGTTTACAAATTGGTATCAGAGCCGGAGCGCTAAGTTATCGCGTTAAAGATCCGTTTTTCGGCTTTTGTGTTTCCTTATCTTTTAGGTGGTTCAAACTTTTATCACTCTCATATTTTGTTTTATTTCTCTCAATGGGACGTCTTAATGAAAATTTGTCCAATTTAAATGAAAATGAAAATTTTGATTTTCGAGAGGAATTAAATGGGCTTAATAAATGTAACGAAAATTTAAAGGAATTAAACTTGAGATTTGTGAAAAGAATTAAATTTCTTGAAAATGAAAATTCTTGGTTTAAAGCTCGTATTGAGTCATTGCAAATCTCCTTATCTCAAAAAGATATTTTTCGTGAAAAGCTCATGGACTTACATTCAAATTTTGATATTTTAGAGAAGTCCAAGAAAGAGAGTGAAAATCGTGAAAAGACTCTTAGGGACAAGTTTGCTCATATTGAGGGAGAGCGTTTTAGCCTTCTAGGAATTATTGATAATTTAAAGAAGGAGTCCCATAATTTTGAGGAGTCTAATTTATTACTTGAGTCCGAAATTTTAAAATTGAAAAATGATTCTCAAGACTCTAGTAGTAGTTCTAATGGTTCTAGCACATCTTGTTCAAATTCTTCCATTGCTAAAACTAAAACCAATGTTTGTTTTAGAGGGTCAACTTTGTCCAAGGTCTTTAAAAAGGGTCACACCTTAGGTAACATTCCTCGTGTTTACACATGCTTGCATTGTGGTAGGAAAGGTCACCTTAGGTCATTTTGTTTTGATCTTAAAAGAAGTCCAAGGAAATCTTTATCTAGCATTTCATTATTTCCTAATCCCCATCATTTTAAATATAAATCTATATGGGTTAGGAAATCATTCTTAAGTGCGCTAGATACAAGATTTGTTGATTCTCATTTACTATCACATGAAACCTCCCTTGCTAAATTTAAAGTTTAAATGTGTTAGTGTTTTATGCATACTCTAGCTTTTGTACTTCATGCTATATTCACATGCTAAATGTATGCTTGTTTAGTCATTTTCTAGTCATTGCCTTATTTCATATCACATGCTAGTAATTATGACTTGTTTATCTTTTTGTATTATATTTTGTGTTTGAATTGACTACATAATATAAAAAGATTTTTTTTTATCATTTGTGTTTTATTTATTTCATTTAAGCTTAATGAAAAATACAAATGATTTTTTATTGTCCTTTTGAGTAAATATTTATTTTTGATTAAAAATGTTAAAAACTCAAAAAGATTTTATTTTGTGTGTATTTTTGTTTGACACACTTTATGTGGCATATATTTGTGTTTGAATCCTATCGTTTACGCTTCCATGTGGCTAGAACTTTTGGTTTAGATTTTCAATCCTTAAAATGTTCTTTACCATGTTTTATATGGAGTAGTTGGATTTTGTATTGATTAAATGGATTCTATTTCTATATGCCTCTATTCACACATGCACGAGCTCTTTTGAAATCTTAATGTCACATGTTGTATTTGAGCTTTTTGAGGTGTTCTCCTATCAATCTAGTCATCTACATATCTATGACCTAGGAGGACTAGTGCATGTCAAAATTCGTTGCATGTGAGATTTGTGCGAAAAATGAAAACATGATAAATTAATATATGCACGGGGAAGGGCTCCGAAAGGATGAATTAAATCCTTTGCGATAGTAAGCCACCGTTGATTGGATCTAAAAGAAATATGTGATCCAAAGGCCTAAAAACAGAATATTTGGCATTAATCAGAAAAACAATTGCCAAGGCCTATGTTTGTTTGATATATTCATTCACTAAACAAAAGAATATATATGCTTATTGAGGGAGAATTGGATGGTATATCAACGGTTTGCACAATGTCCGTTTATCCTAGTTGTCTTTAATGTCATGACTCTATTTGGTTTGTAGAATCATCATCATGCTAGGCTTGTAAGCATTGTGTATGTTTGTTCATTGAGTTCAATCTTTATATTGTCACATGAGGTTATATTTAACTGTGATGAAGTTTGCAATCAAATGAGAACTCCGTGAACGTTTCTTAAGTGTTTGGGTCTAAATTTAATTGTTGCTTGTTCACACCCCTACACTTCCATTTCCATATGACACATTTTTTCCATACGAGTGTGCAAACTTATTGTATTTTGTGTCATATGTGTGTTTATATCTATATATATATATATATGCAAGTGGTTCATTGATATATTTTTAGTATATATATATATGATATTTGTTTGTCTTTGCCTTGTTTTTAATTACCCATATGCTTTCATGTCCTATCACATTAAGCTTCAACATACTATTAATTAGTTCTTTAATCCTTTGCCTATTCCCGAACAAAAAGGGGGAGAATGATGATAGGCGGAGAAATGGTATTTAATCATATTATTATCGTATCTTCGTTTTGGGGAGATTTATCTTAGGGGGAGACGTCTTTCTAAGAAGGTCATGTGTTTAAAGGGATAATTAATTTAGGGGGAGTAATTAATTACTTGCATTTAATATTTTGATATTCCCTATGCATTTGATGAGTTTGCTTAAGTGTGCAGGAATTATTCTAAAGCGGCATCTTTCTATGGCAAAGCGTTTGATCCTTGGGTTGAGTCAAGATTGGGCAGGGTATGTTTTGAGTCTAGTAGAGCTTGACGGCCCTTTAGGATTTTTGTTTGGTTTTTGTCCCGGAATAGCCAAAGGGGGAGATTTGTAAGGACACAAATTTCCAATTGAGTCCATATATAGTTTTGGCTCAATTCCGGACAAAAACATTTATTCATAGGAGTTTATTTAATTGTAATATTCAAGACCTATGAAGTGTTTGTTGAAGACGTAGCGGCAAAGAGTATAAAACATCATCAACATGCCGTAGTTTATGTGCCTCGTTTGTACGTCATCAACTTAGGTTCCATGCTCCCAAGGTATGAATGTATTTATATGTATATAGGAGCTTGGAACAATTTGTATTGGGTGTTAGGTTAATAAAAACTGCATTTTATTTTCAGAAAGAATCAATTAGAAACTTAAAAAATAAGTATATAAAAGTTTATAAAAGTTTCTGGGCCAAAAACGAATTTTACAAACTTTCTGGACGTTCGTTAGAAATGTCGTTCGAACGAGTTTTTTCGTTCGAACCAGATTTCGTTCGAACGAGTTTTGTCGTTCGAACCAGGTTCGTTCGAACGAGTTTTCCAACGACCCTAAACTGGTCATTCGTTCGATATGTCGTTCGAACGAGTTTTTCGTTCTAACGAGGTATCTAACGAGATTCTAACGAGCCCAGGCTGGTCGCTCGTTAGAAGTCTCGTTCGAACGAGAGTCAAGTTCGTTCGAACGAGACGCCAGGGCGGGAACAGTTTTGAGCATTTTTTTTGCAGTTTTCTTCCACTTTCCCCACTTGGTTTTTAACCAACTTTTTCATGCAATATTATGTGCGGGAATGACATTTTCCAATCTAACTTTTCCATTCCATATCCAACTCTTAGAGAGAGTTTGAGAGCAAATTTAATTAGGGAAAATGTTCATGTTTTTGAGTGTTAATTTTTAATGGAAAATTCATACACACTCTAGTTTACACCCATTGTTGTTTATCCAAGCTTTATATATACATATCTTTACTTGGAGTTATTTGGCACCGGTTTTCTCTACCGAATTCAAGAGACATTTCGGGTTTGCTTCTACACCCCATCACAAAGAAGACCCTTGTTGATATTCTACCCGTTTGGAGAAAGGCTCCATGTTCGGGTGACGGTGACCGTTTAAAGTCCTATCGGTGATTTCCGAGACCACGGTGGAGGTCCGTTGGTTATCCGCTAATTGGAGGTTGATACAAGAAGGAGCATCACGGCTTGAGAGGGTTCGAGTTTAGGAAGTAAGTCTTTTGTCTTGTATTTTGTAATACCGTTTTTAGTGGATTTGAGGCTAGGGCCGTCCCGAGGTTTTTTCCCGTTAGTGGGTTTTTCCTCGTATATCGCGGTGTAGTGTGACCTTGTTTATTTTATCTTGCACATAATTTAGAACGCATGCTTAGGTTTAATTTCAAGATAAAATTGGGTTTAATTCTCACACTCATTTAATTTGGGACTTAAATTAAATATTGGATAAAATTGGTTTATTCAAGTCACTTGCTAAAATTGGTTTCGCCTAACTTTGGATATAATTGTTAATCATGACTTAGGCAAATACTAGGACTTGAATTATGTTGTTTTAATTTGTTTCTTAAGATATTAAAACCCGGCCTTGTTGTTTTGTTGTGGAACCATCACTTCTATACGCTTCCGCATTTATTGAAAAGGAAATTATATTTTAATTTGAGATTATTATTATTTCAAACCCGGGGATTCTCCAACCCGCGTTTACAATGATCATTATTATTCATGAGGGAGTTTAGTTGGAAATCAATGAGTTTGTACATCCTGCCAAAGTCTTGAAAAAGCATTACATAGTTTTAGACGTTACTGGTGTGGAAATCATATTCAACTTTGATTTGTTGTTTAGATTGAGTTGGTGTCATTTAAATTCAACATTTTTTTACACCTAAGGAAGATTTTGAGTTCATTCATTTGGAATGTCCAAAATTCATCGTGCACATATGTTATGAATGTTTTCATTGGTTTTCCTATCAAATATGATTATCTTAGTGTTCTTTCCTTGTGTGATATGTGTGGTATATTTTATGTAAGAAAAATTTTGAAAAAATGAAAAAAGAGAATTTTTTTACCTTGTGACACTCTCCATATACATTGCTATATTTCTTCTTATTTTTCCACTTGGGAACATCATAAAAAGGTGGAGAATGAATTATGGGGGAGTAAAGAGTGTTTGATTTAATGATCTCCTTATGCTTAATGGATATTGTCTTTATACTTATCATTATATTTCGAACTTTTATGTGTCACGGGTAATTGTTTCTTGTTGTATGTGTGGAGGTACAAATTGAGGATTTTTTTCACACCCTCATGATGACAAAGAAATGTTGGAGAATTAAAGATTTGAAGATGTCAAAGATTTTAAAGACATGTACTTTGATATTTCCATTTATGGGTTTTGGGGGATATTAGATTGTATTTCTTCGGACTTTTACTTGGATGCATAATTCGGATTTTTTATGTATCTTCCAGCATATACATAGGGGGATATTTGTAAGGAAATTATTTTATAAAGGTCCGTCTAGGATATAGAAATCTGCGTCATCTTAGATAACAGTTAATATGTCATATACTATTACATACTACTTTAGTTTGCACGTCTTCATACGTTCATACTTAATATCCATTATTTGAATCTCTAGTAGCACGTTTCATCAACACGAACCCATCATCATTCAATGAGTCATGCATCTTCAACTAGTATCCATTATCTCAGTGTCTCTAAAGGTATAATGTTTAATTTGAGTTAACAATATTTGCGTATATATTTGGGAGATTTTTTTAAATAGTTTTATAACTGTTCATATTAAAAAAACAAAGTTGATTATTCAAAAATAATTTTTTTAAGTCGTTCAAAAGACACTCATATGTAATTCAAACGACCTGATTAAACGACATCTCATGTCGTTTCTTAGGTCGCGAGATACCTCTTTTCTTCAATGCATCAAACGACCACGTACTGCTTTGGTTTTTAATATGTCGTTTCTATAGTGGTTACTTGAAGGATCTAATGACATCTAATGTCATTCAAACAACATGCGGATGTCATTCGAATGACATTGCGCCACCTTGGATTTTTCTACTCCTATAAATACCTGCTCGAAAATTGAGTTTTTAAAAGTCTTTTACAAGTTCATTTTCTGTAGAGCTACTGCGATTAAAGACTTCATTCTTTTATGTTAAAACATATTTTGATTCACCCAAATATGCTAAATCATTTATGTGAATCATTTTAGCACCATTTTACTCATATCACAATTCTTGGAGTACATCTTGTGGAGAAGGAATGCCCTCTCCATTGCTAACATTAGAGCTCCTGCAGGATTTCTTACTGAAGACAATTTATCGATGCCTGCGGGTATTCGTCTGTTAAACATGTTGTATTTCTCTGTGTATTTATATATTTAAGTTTGAAATATATAATGAAATAAATGTTTTTTCCCCTATGGGATATTTTTCCTGAAGTCGTGTTTTTGATTATTTGGATGACATGATAATTAATTTTATTTTTTTCAATCACTTTAGATGCATGTTTAGGGTTTGATTAAATTTGGAATTAAAATTGGAATTTAATTAAATAAGTGTAGACATAGAAAGGAAACACACTCTCAAAGATCTAGTCATCCTAATATATCCTTTAGTGTCAGAGTTTGGGCTCGCTACCAATTATGTCTGAACAAGTTCCATTTAAAATTCATCTGAATATGTGGGAGGAATAATGAGCTTCGGTATTTGGTATCCTAGGAATAAATATGTAGGAGGAGTCGATTTATTTAGATTCCAATTGGGTGGGTAATGTGAAAGGTAGAAAGAGTATATTCCATGGGTTCTTTTATCTTAAAAGTTTATTGGTTTCTTGGAACACCAATAAGAAAAAATGTGTATCACTTTCCACAATCGAAGAAAAATATATTGTAATAGGAAGTTATTGTGCTCAATTGTTGTGGATGAAAAAATTGTTTAAAGACTAGTATTGGTCAAGATTGTATGGTTATTTATCCCATTCAACATTCTAGAACAAATCATATACGCATACTCCATCATTTCATTAGATATCTTATGAAAGAAAAAGTAGTGTCTTTAATATATGTTTCAACTTACCTTCAACTAGCAAATATTTTTACTAAACCTATTAATTGGACTAGATTTGAGTTTATTATATGTCCTCATTTGGTATTTTCATTATTAATTGAATGTTCTATAACATGTCTAGGATTTGTGATTCTTTGTATTGTTTTCTTTTATATCCTATGCCATGTTTCTTTAAATAAGATGTTGATACCAAATTTAGTCTGCTGACATGGCTCAATTAAATGGAGACACGTGGCAATCTACGTGGCAATAACAAACACTTCTCAACAACACCTTGACTTCGAGGAAATCAATTTCCCCGACTAATTCAGATACTCCGAGCAGTAGGTGCTCTCCGAGGAACTTTACTGCACCGAGCAACTCATGGTTACCGAGATACTTAGGCAGTCCGAGCAGCTTAGGCGGTCCGAGTAGCTTAGGCGGTTTAAGCTGCACCTTGTTCAGAGCATTTATTATCAGACAATTAAGAGGATTAAATGCGCATTAAATGTTGATTATTATCATACAGATGTATACGCTTATTGGACATCTATGTATGATCATTTCACATGTATAGCCTCATGGCTATAAATATATTGTATCATCCTCATTGTGGGGGACCAGAATTTTTAGAGATAAACCTTACCTCAAAAATTCCCAAACAATCAATAATAAAAAAAACAGTGGATGTAGGCCATTCATTCAAGGATGAACCACTTTAAAATTTCTTTTGTCTTATTTATTTTATATGTGATTAAATAATTAGAGATAATCTAATTTTTTTACATCAGTTGATTGGCGCCGTCTGTGGGAAACGACTGTAATTATCGTTTTTCACCAAAAACAATTCATCAACAATGGCTGACAATCCTGAATCCAGCAATCAAAACGCTGAAAACCCCCCAAATCCATATTCTCCATCAAACGTCCAAGATCTGACCGGAATTCCTGGAGATAAACCTTACCTCAAGAATTCACAAACAGTTAATAATAACAAAAAACAGTGGACGTAGGCCATTCGTTCAAGGCTGAACCACTTTAAAATTTCTTTTGTCTTATTTATTTTATCTGTGATTAAATAATTAGAAACGCCGAAAACCCTTTAAATCCATCTGCTCCACCAAACGTCCAAGATCTGGCCGGAATAATGACAAATCTGGCCCAGGGTCAGACAGCCATGCAAGAAACTATGTGACAGTTCATACAAACTATCCAGGGTGGAGTACCGACCCATTCAGGACAACGAAGTGTTTAAAGAAATACCCATTTATTTTTTTACGTACTAGGCATACCGATTCATATTGTATGGAGAGATATGATGATTTTTCTTATCAACCAGGTAGAACTTCGTCAGTACGAGCCACAGATACTAAAAAAAGGTCACTCTCTCTCCAGAAAGGATTAGTGCACTGGAGAGATTAAGTAGAGCATCTCCTTTTGATTGTTTGGGCCCAAGGAGGAATAGAAGTCCTCCCAAAGCCATGCCGAGGAAATTCCGATAACCATCCGATCTAAGTGAGGATTCTGCCCAATCACGACCAACTGCTCGTCATGAAAAATCTCAGGAAGTGAACTCAACATGATCAGTTGCTCGAAAAAACAAGCACGAGGATGATCCATGGAAAGACTCTATTCACAGGTTGGAGAACAGATTCGGGGAAATGGCCAAGGCCAAGAATCCTCTACAAAGAACTTTTGTCCAAGGGACACCTTTTGTCCAAACAATTGTGGATTTTCCAACACCATCAAAGTTCAAAGCACCTGTTGTAACTCCTAAATATAATGGAAAAATCGACCCCATCCTTCATATAAAGCAATACCAAGCTACTGCTGACATCTATGCTGTGCCAGATGAGATGAGATGCAGGGCATTCTCGGGAACTCTTACAGGATCTGCTCAAATATGGTACAATAATCTTCCTTGGGGTAAGATTTCAACTTTCTTTCAACTGGCCGAGATCTTCATTGGAAACTTCTGCTTTGGAGCAAAACCGGTTAAACGAGTAGCACACTTGTTAAGTGTTAGATAAAAAGAAGGTGAGAGCACCAGGGATTATATAACTCGTTTAAAATTATGAGGAAAAGAAAGCCATTACTGCTCTGATGAGTGGGTTGTTGCCCAACAAGTTGTACTACACTTTGGCCAAATATCCACCCAGAACGATGTCAGAACTGATGGCAAAAGCGGCCAAGATCATGAATGCCGAGGAGGCTATGGATGCAAAGAAGAATATAGATACCTAAGAGACCAAGGTGGAGGTTGATAAGTCTAAAAATAAAGAGCATAAGAAAAATGGTGGTGACAAGCATTCAAAAAAAATCCATCATGGGAGGTATTGAAGAAATTTGAAAATTATACTCCTTTGAAGGTAGACATCAACCACGTTCTAGAAGAAATCAAGAATAGCGAGGAGTTAAACTGGCCAGAGAAAATGAAATCAGACCCTGACAAGAGGAATAAGGCCAAATATTACGAGTTCCACAAAGATCATGGCCACACGACCAAATATTGCATAACTCTTCAAAATGTGATCGAAGCACTCATTAGACGAGGAAAACTGACAAAGTATGTTGATCGTAGAAATGAATGAAGAAACAACGACCGAGCAAGAGAGAGGTCTAGATCTCCTCATTGAGCAGAGGAGAATAAGAAAAGAGACGATGAAGATGATCCAAAAGATGACCTCGATCTTCCTAAAAGACCAAGGCATCCAGAACGTGAGGTATTTTTAATACGTTTTGGATCATTTGATTATGACGTTATTACATGTGGAGATGCAGGAGGTGGAGACCTTACTGCAGAAAGAAAATCTTACCTCAATGAGGCACAAGCCTATTCATACATTCAACGAATAAACTTGGTTGAAGATGATCACCCGAGGAAGGTCAACAAAGAAAAATTGGTCATCGGTTTCTCAAAAAATGACCTCGTAGGTGTGTTGTATCCTAATGATGACCCATTAGTGATCAAAATGAGAATGAAGGAAGTAATGATCTCTAGAGTATTGGTTGATAATGGTAGCTCAATTGATATTATGTTCTACTCGTGCTTCGACAGCTTAAATCTAAAGTTATCTCAGTTAGAGCCTTATCATAGGCCCCTCCTCAATTTTGCTGGCAAGAAAGTTTTTCCACTTAGGACGATCAAATTGGATATGTTCATTGGTACATGGCCTGCTTGTCGAACAGAAAGAGTACGGTTCTTCGTGATGGATAAG
Source organism: Sambucus nigra (assembly GCA_949130495.1). Classification (NCBI taxonomy): domain Eukaryota; kingdom Viridiplantae; phylum Streptophyta; class Magnoliopsida; order Dipsacales; family Adoxaceae; genus Sambucus; species Sambucus nigra. The sequence continues at coordinate 455,256,525 of OX422209.1, read as the reverse complement.
AATGTTCAATCAGCCTACAATATCATCATGGGAAGGGTAGGATTGAAGAAGTTCGAAGAAGTACCATCTACGGTACATCAATGCCTAAAATTTCCAACTAATTTTAGAGTAGGAGTTATGAAGGGTGATCAAAAAGTAGTGCGAGAATGCTACTATTCATCTACCGAGCTGGAAGAGCTGTAGGAATCTATGAAAAAGACTACTACCTACCAAGTGGATGAAGGTGCAGAGATTGAAACATTAGATCCTAGAGACGAGTCACAACTCATGAAAGGTCAGGTGGTGGAAGCTATCGAAAACATCATTCGGGACGATGAGCATCCAGCACGAATAACTGAGATAGGTTCATCGTTAGATGCCTAACTAAAACAGGAATTGATAGTTTTCCTAAAAAGCAGAAAACAAACTTTTGCTTGGAGTCATGAGGATATGCCAGGAATAGACCCAATTTTTTTATGTCACGAGCTCAATGTGAATAAGGAGATCAAGCCAATGAAGCAAAGACAAAGAGTGTTCAGCCCCGAGAAGAAACAAGCCATACAAGAGGAGGTCGAGAAGCCCCAAAAATATTTCTTTATTGACGATATCAAATATCCAGACTAGTTAGCAAATGTAGTAATGGTGAAGAAGAAAAATAACAAATGGAGGATGTGTGTAGACTTCACCGACCTCAACAGGGAATGTCAAGGGATCATTTTCCCTTTCCCCGAATTGATCAATTAGTGGATGCTACCTCAGGACACAAGCTGCTGAGCTTCATAGATGCTTATTCTGGATATAACCAGATTAAAATGAAACCTGAAGACGTGGAGAGAGTACTTCTTTCATTACCGCTAGGGGAACTTATTGTTATAATGTTATGCCTTTTGGTTTGAAAAATGTAGGGGAAACATATCAGCGGCTGATGAACAAGGTGTTTACAGAGCAAATCAGTTGCAATATGGAAGTTTATGTTGATGATATGCTGACAAAGAGCAAGAGAGTTGTTGACCATCTAGTTAACATAGGCCAGACCTTTGATCAATTAGATAAATATCAAATGAAGTTGAACCCGACCAAGTGTATATTTGGAGTATGAGAAGGCATGTTTCTCGGGTATATTTTCAATCAACGAGGCATTGAAGCAAACCCTGAAATGATCAAAGCTCAATTAGGACTACGATCTCCAACGACGAAGAAAGAAGTGCAAAGTCTTACAGGGCGAGTAGCAGCACTTAACAGATTTGTATCGCGAGCAACTAATAGATGCCTCCCATTCTTCAAAACGCTCCGAAAGACTTTTGAATGGAATGAAGAATACGAGAAAGCTTTTCAAGAATTAAAGAAATATTTCGGAGAACCTCCACTGTTGTCCAAACCAGTGATGGGAGAAAGGTTGTACTTGTATCTGGCAGTTTTGGAAAATGCAGTTAGCTCGGCATTAATAAGAGTAGAGGATGGAGTATAAAAACTAATTTATTACACTAGTAGGGCCTTCCGAGGAGCATAGATCAGATATCCAAAATTGGAAAAGTTGGCACTGGCGCTAATCGAAGCGAGTAGAAGAATAAATCCATACTTCCAGGCTCATACCATAGTCTTATATACCGATTAACCGTTGAGGCAAGCTCTTCATAAACCAGAAAAATCAGAAAGATTGATGTATTAGGCAATAGAACTCGGTGAATATGATATAATTTATGAGCCTAGATTGTCACTAAAAGGGCAAGCAGTAGAAAATTTTATAGCAGAGTTCACTTATCCTGATACCCCCGAGGAGCAAAAGCTCAACACTAACCAACCTGTGGATGTTATAGGATCATCAAATATAAACCCCGATCAACTTAAGCTGGTCAGAGAGCAAGAGGAGAAGGTCGACGAGTAGCGAGGTGTGGTAGAAATGGAGATAAAGGAGTAACAAATATTCCATCGAGGAATTTTGCCCAATAAGACATTTGAGGATGAGATACCTATATGGAACCTGTATGTGGATGGCTCATCGTGCACCGCAGGTAGTGGAGCCGGGGTTGTATTGAAAATTCCAAATGAGGTCGATATATAATATGCTCTGCGCTTTCAATTTCAAGCTTCTAATAATGAGACCGAATATGAAGCGATGATTGTAGGTCTTAGTCTGACAAAAAACATGAATGCAGAGCAGGTAATCGTATGCAGTGACTCACAGTTCATTATAAACCAAATGCTCAATGTATATGCAGCAAAAGGAGAGTTGATGATTAAGTACCATGCAAAGGTGATGGAGTTGGTATCGGAATTTGTTACTCTTCAACTGGTCAGAATACCAAGAATGAAGAATGCAAGAGTAGACGCTTTGGCTCGATTAGCATCGACTACTCGTACCGAGCTACGAAGAACAATCCCAATTGAAGTTCTAGATAGTTAGAGCATAGAAGAAGAGTGGACGATAAACTTTATTACCCTTGATTTAGGGCCATCTTGGATGGATCCCATCAGGGAACATATTGAGGAAGGAGAATTACCGATTGACAAACTCGCAGCCAAGAAATTGAAGTTTAAAGCTGCTCCTTATGTACTGACTAATGGTATTCTATACAGACGAGGAATTATGGAAGGTTTGTAAAGATGTGTGCATCCCTCCGAGGTGAAATACTTGATTGAAGAGGTCCATGAAGGGTCCTGTGAAGCCCATGTAGCAGGTCGATATTTTTGTAAAGAATAATGACTCAAGGATACTACTGGCCAATGATGAGGGCTGATTGTATAGCCTATGCCAAGAAATGTAATAAGTGTCAGCGCTTCTCCTCCATCCGAAGAACTCCCCAAGCATTGTTGACACCCATTACTTCCCCTTGGCCATTTGCCATGTGGAGAATTGACTTGGTCGGGCCACTTCCAACGACCAGAGGAAGATTTAAATATCTCGTCGTCGTAGTGGATTATTTTACTAAGTTGGTAGAAGCTGAGCCTCTTTTCAACATAACGTATGAAAAGGTGTACTAATTTATTTGGAAAAATATCATTTGTAGATATGGTCTTCCCCATGCATTCATCACCGACCATAGAACACAATTTGACAACGAGGAGTTCGCTGCCTATTATCATCCGTCAAATATCTTGAAGATACACTCGACAACAGGCCATCCCCAAAGCAATGGACAAACCGAAGTGAAAAATAAAACGCTGCTAAATGGCTTAAAGAAAAGACTAAATGATGCGAAAGAAAACTGGATCAACGAGCTACATTCAGTACTGTGGGCTTATCGTACTACTCCCCGAGTAGCAACTAGAAAATCTCCATATATGCTGACCTTTGGAAGTGAAGATGTTATACCTGCCGAGTTGGGTCTCCCAACACACAGAGTACTGAATTTCAATTCCCCTATCAGCGATTTAATGAGAAGTTTAGACTTGGACATGCTCGAGGAAGTTAGAGAAGAAGCAGCCATCAGGAATGCTGCTTACGAGCAACGAACAACTTTTTTCTACAACAAGAGAGTGAAGAAGTACGACCTGAAAGAAGGAGACTACGTGATAAAGAAGGTAATTCAAAAGCACAACAAACAGGAAGCCAACTAGCATGGACCTTACCGACTTACAGAAGTTGTTCGATCGGGAACCTACATAATAGAAACTTTATAAGGAGAGGAATTTAAGAATGCATGGAATGCAGAGCACCTGCGTAAATATTATCAGTAATGTAAACCCTCATGTAATGCAGTTTCTTCAGTATGAATAAAATGTGAAGATTCTACCCAATTCTATCCTTTTGTTGATTTTTTTTCCGGAATACTAGTGATACACACTACTCAGCAAAATCCACCAACTTCGGTTGGTCGAGAATAAAAATATTTCCCAAAAATACCAACTCAGGTTGGTCGGGAATAAAAAATATTTCCCAGAAATACCAACTCCAGTTGGTTGGGAAGAAAATCCACCAACTCCGGTTGGTTGGGAATAAAAAATATTTCCCAGAAATACCAACTCCGGTTGGTTGGGAAGAAAATCCACCAACTCCGGTTGGTCGGGAATAAATATATTTCCCAGAAATACCAACTCCGGTTGGCTGGGAAGAAAATCCACCAACTCAGGTTGGTCGGGAATAAAAAACATTTCCCAAAAATACCAACTACGGTTGGTTGGGAAGAAAATCCACCAACTTCGGTTAGTCGGGAATAAAAAATATTTCCCAAAAATACCAACTCCGGTTGGTTGGGAAGTAAATCCACCAACTCCGGTTGGTCGGGAATAAAAAATATTTCCCAGAAATACCAACTCCGGTTGGTTGGGAAGAAAATCCACCAACTCTGGTTGGTCGGGAATAAAAAAAAAACATTTCCCAGAAATACCAATTCCGGTTGGTTGGGACGAAAATCCACCAACTCCGGTTGGTCGAGAATAAAAAACATTTCCCAAAAATACTAACTCCGGTTGGTTGGGAAGAAAATCCACCAACTTCGGTTGGTCGGGAATAAACAGTATTTCCCAGAAATACCAACTCCGGTTGGTTAGGAAGAAGACACACCCACTATAGTTGGTCAGGAATAATTTTTTTTTTAACCAACTCTTTTTGGTCGGAAATAGTTGGTTAAACAAATAATTGCTTAGAATTAGAAAGTGATCAAGTAAAATTTTAATACTTGAAACATTTCAAATTACCACAAAGTTGGTCGAGAAACAAAATATAATCAACTCTGGTTGGTCGACAAATGATTATCATCAATTTAAGATAGTCAACAATAAGTTTCACCAACTTTAGTGGATCGACAAATAACACAATGTTTTTATCTTTTTAACAGATATACATGCACATTCATTAGTAAATAAGTAAAGTGTTTTACAAAATATCTACAAGACAATGGCAATCAAAATGACAAAGAAAAATAGAAGTTTTTCATTAAATCCAAAACAAAATACATTGAGAATGAAATACATATTAATTATTACATCAAGATTCCTACTCTATTGGTTTCTTCCCCTCTGCTTTTGAAACAGGTTACTCACCAGCAGGAGGATCGTCTAAGGCATAATGGGAATTTATGAAATTAAGGTCTTTGAGCATCCTAATGTTCATCACAGATGGACGATCGAGTAGATGCTCCGGACGAGATATCTCAACATTGGAATGGAGACTGTAGTCGCCAAGATATTTGGAAATCAAACACTGAGGGATTTCCCGAGCAGGAATCCATCTCATGTGGAGTTTGAATGGTGGCACTGGCAGGTCAAGAAACCCAGGATTATTGTAATCCCATAAATAGTGACCTTGTTCCAATTATAGCACACCCAAGGCATTTAACCATCCTTGCTTATACCCCTCATTGTTCGACTGCTGAATCCGATCATTGAGGTGATAGAGGTCTTCATTATAGCCAGTCATCCAAAATTCTTTAGGTTGCTTATGGAATTGATAAGTCAACCTTTTCGGCAGCTCGTGGAGATTTTTTATGAAAAGTTCTTTATTCTCCAAGGCAGACTTTGGTGTAGAGAGTTGCTCATCCAAATTCATAATTTTCTTGGACATCTCTTCTAATGGTTGATTCTTCGCCTTTAGCTGAAAGGCTTGGTTCTCCAGAGCCGATTGAGTTCTTTGCTCCTCAATAGTAATTCGAGCACCTCTTGCCCGTCCCCAAGAAGATCTTGCTTGTCCCCGAGAAGATATAGAAGGCCCAATCCTCTTCAAGGTTTCTAATTCGTCTCTTAGATTGGCATTTTTGACCTCCAAGAAAGAGAATCCCTCGTCGTTCACAGGGACCAAAGCGTTTGAGGAAGAGGCTGCAGACGTCAGGTGGGATACCTCTCCTCGCAGGTTATTATTTTCCTGCTCCAGCAATTTAGCTATCTTCCTGTGCTCTTCGACCTCGGTTTTCAAAGTTCTCTCCCTCACATCATATGCAACAAATAATTTGTCATATCCCTTATCGGCATTCAGTTGTTGATACTTCTTCTCATATCCTTGGTGCAAGAGGGCTGTAGATTCCTTGTATTGTTGTTGAAGATCCTCGAGAGTGCCCTGGAGGTCTTCAGTCATCTCATAATATGCTACATTATTAGCCACTGCCCGGTCGAGCAGACACTTTAAGTACTGGTAGGCTTCGATTGCTTGCTCTGAAGCATCTGGACCGAGGATATGAACAATCTGAGCTTCAGTCATATCTGTATGACCAGCTTTGAAGTATTTATTGCATTGTCTCAAAAATTTTGTATCATGAGTAGATAACAATTCCATCATGGCCATAAACTAATAATAGGAAGAGATATCAAGAATCAATAAGAGCGCAAACAAAGCAAGAAGAAGAGAATCAACAGTATGCATAGTCAAAATTTCAAATTTTATTACATCATAAAGGAGAAGTACATAGTTCAGAGTTATATTTGACAAAGAAAATAAAATAGAGAGAAAAGTCCAAACAAATCTACACCTTCTCCTTGTCTCCCAAAACTTTCTCGAGAGGCTGGGACGAAGAGGAAGGTTTATCGATGGGTGCTGGAAGCTGCTCGGCTGATATGTTTGTTAACTGGAGCTACTCGGTAGAAGTAATAGTTGGTTGGGTTGTTAGTAGCGAAGTTCAACAGTAGGTACTTGATCCCCAACCATCATAGAAGATTCCTCGGATGCAGCTTCATCCTCTTCTTCTTCCCCGGGAGTGGGAGGGGGGCCAGAAATATGTCGCTGAAATAGGTCGGATTTCTCATCGACATTCATCTCTGTCAGAGCAGCCACCCAACCATTTCTGAATTATTTGAGGATGTCATACTACATTTGTGAGACCATGGCAGCCAAACCCTTATTCCACCCTTTGTCCCAGTCACCACTGAAGGAGTTTTTTATAGCCAACTTCCTTTTCACCTTCTTCGAGGAAAGCTTCTCGGATAGAAGTTCTTCGACATCTTTCAATTTCTTTTCTGCCTCCTCCTTCTGACGACCAATGTCACGAAGTCTACCCAGCTCTTCCTCAGCAGACTTAAGCTTACCTTCAAGCTCCCCAGCATTTTAGAGCTTCCCTTCGAGTTCTTTATTCTTACTTTCCAATTCTTTTATTTTCCTCTCCAATCCCTTGGAGACCTCAACAATCTGATATCTCGCCTGCTCGGTAGAATTGAACTACTTCTCCCAGACAGCTTTATCATCAATATACTTCTGACTAGAATCTTTCAAAGACTGCATCAAACCTACAAAAGAGTCCTCTATACCACCAGAGGAGATAGACGCCTTGATGGCTTCGTCTTTCTTCAAGATTCTATTGAAATAAGTTACCAACTGGAAAAAGAAAATAACTGTAAGTCAGTGCAAGCACATAACATGAAAAATGAAAGCTTAGATTTGCAATACTTACTGAGGCAATGTGCTGAGCTGCCAAAGTGGTAACCTTATCCCGGGAAAGATTTTCTTCAATTCCTTGGATCTCGCGAATGATCCAAGACTTCATCGAGCCCATGGCAGAGCTCGGAGCAACAAAAGTAGAAACACCACTTCTGGTAGTTAGAGGCTGAGAGATGGATTCAGCCAAATTGATCGAGGAGCTCTTCTTCAGCCTCCTCGGAGGATTATCAACGGTCTCGACCAAGGATGTAGTCTTAGTCGGGGATATGACTATAACCTCGCTTAAAGCAGCGACCTTGCTCGGAGCCACTGGGGCTTCTAAGCAACCATCATAGTAGCAGCCGGAGGAGGTGCATCAATTGTTCTTGTCCCTTCCTCTGGGACATCATGCTTGCTTTTATTTGCCTCTCCAGCAGTAGAGGTAGATTTTTCAAAGAGGGAACGAGCTCTTTTTTTCTTCATTCTATCACTAAGAGGAATGTGTGATTCAAGAGAAGAATCTTTAGGAACTGGTACTGGTTCAAAATGAATTATCACTGGACGAGCAGTAAAAGACGAGGTGTAACTCTTGTACTGTAGTAAATAGGAAGCTGATCTGATATGCTCATTGGCAACAGTCTGATGCAAACCCCAAATAAGTATCAGATGTTTTAAATTAACTTCTGTCTCTTTTTAAGATTTTCTCTTGTTGTTAACTGCAAATAAATCAAAATTAAAATATCAATGACACATTTTATCAAACACAAAGGAAGCATCATTTCAAAAATAAAATAAAATAAAATAAAACCTATCCCATTGCCATAGGGAGGCCATCTAGGACCTTGGTACACATCATTTCCAGTTAGTGGAGGTTGTTGCCAATTTTTCATAATAACACCATGCTCGAAGTAATACCTATTGGCATCTGGGAGATTGACCACTAAAGCCCTATTTAAAAACCTAGTTTTTAAATAAAAAGTATTGTCACCAATAGCCCATCTATAAGAAAACATAATTTCTGGAATTCCTATACGGGTTCCATGAATCTGATTTAATCTATGAACTCCATTAACTATTCTCCATGTGTTGGAGGCTATTTTTGCAGGGTCCCCGTCAAAATATTGACAGAATTTCAGACACAAAGGGTTTGGGGGAAAAGAAAATCCACACTCAGCTACAAAGAGACTAGGGAACCAATGTCCCTCAGCCAAATGAAAATAATCTGAAGGTTCAGAAAGTTCCTCCAAAATAACCCATAAAGGAATAGAGAAATCGGAACGAAACTTATCAAGCGACTCAACAAGGTAAACCATGGTGAATAAAGCAAATAAAAGAGAAGGAAGAAGATCTTACAGAAAAAAGATGGATCTGTTGACAACGAACGATGAAAATGATGAACGCACAAGAGATAGAGGAAATGGAAAAACTCAAGATACAGATTCGAAAAAGAAAAGACGATACGATTTTCTGCAACGCTTAAATACCTTACCTTGGGAAAAGGTAAAAATAATGATTACAAAGGAAGACGTTTACGATACAGGCGGCTAAAAGGAAAAAAGGGCACGAAGATCGAAGCAGTTAGAAAAATTCAAAAAGTCTGATTCTATGAATTCGAAAAGAAAAATAAATGCAAAGAAAACGCTCCTAAAATTCAGGATGACCATTTAATCCCGCCATATTTCGAGAAGAATGTTCCACACTTCTCAGTCTCGAACTGTGAAACATTGGGGACTTCTGTTGAAACCAAATTTAGTCCGCTGACATGGCTCAATTAAATGGAGACACGTGGAAATAACAAACACTTTCGAACCACACGTTGACTTCGAGGAACTCAATTTCCCCGACCAACTCAGATACTCCGAGCAGTAGATGCTCTCCGAGGAACTTTACTACACCGAGCAACTCATGGATACCAAGATACTTAGGCGGTCCGAGCTGCACCTCGATTAGAGGATTTATAATCAGACAATTAAGAGGATTAAATGCGCATTAAACATTGATTATTATCATACAGAAGTATATGCTTATTGGACAGCTATGTATGATCCTTTCACATGTACAGCCTCATGGCTATAAATATATTATATCATCCTCATTATGGGGGACCAGAATTTCTGGAGATAAACCTTACCTCAAGAATTCCCAAACAGTCAATAATAACAAATACAGTGGACGTAGGCCATTCGTTTAAGGCTGAACCACTTTAAAAAAAAAATTGTCTTATTTATTTTATCTGTGATTAAATAATTAGAGATAATCTAATTTTTTTACATCAACATAAGAGAATGTTGTATTGATTTCCATAAAAGTATTTTTTTCGATACAATCATTTATGTTATCTTTAGATGACATACTACTTACCATATTTTCTATATTGCATTTATTATTACTTTTTCATGTGTTTGTATAATCTGATCTCGTGCTTCATATGATAAGTTTATATTTTATTTTAATGACTTATAAACTTTGAGGAACTTTTATTGAGAACACATGATCATATCTTATTTCACTTTGCACTACACTGCACATTGATTTTATGGCACTTTATAGGGGATGACAAGGTCGCACAATATTTATAAACGATTCAAAGATTTAAATTTTTTTAAGAAAGGGTGTCCATTATCCTAAAAATGTGTACGTGTGATATTTGTTCATGATTTGAAGGAGTTAAAAAAATTAACGTGCTATATAAAAATCATTAGAGAAGACATGGTTAGGGATATTACACTAGGAAGATAGATCTACCTTTATTGGAAATAACTCCTCGTATTTTGTTAAGATTGAAAGGGCCCACATTCAATAACAGTTTGAACAAAATGATGTTTCATGGATATATATCCATCCAAAATTGAGTAACATCAAGGATGTGAAACCAAAGGTCTTAACCAAATCGCTCATTGAGGAAGAAAAAAGGGTAGTTAAAAATATGAAAAAGGTTTAGAGGTTCCGAGCCATTTGTTTTATGAATCGTTATTATTTATTGAAATTGAGATTGGGTTTAGTCTTTCAATGTGTTCTTTGTTTTTTTCTCGAATGATTTATGATATTATGTTCTTCATCAATAAATCTCATGATTTTATTATCCTTTGGGATAATCGTTTCTTGATTATGAGCACTCATCATGCATTTCAAATCATTTGGTAAGTAGAAAATCTTATCTTATGTTTTTCCTTATCCAAATCAAGGTTTTAAAGCTTATTAACTGAAAAATTCCAATCTATATGAGAATGATAAAATATTTTTGTAGATTATACTACCTTGACTCTAGTTTATTGACTTCATGTCCTTTAACTTCATTTTCTTTGATTGGTCGTTTGATTTGTCTACTTCCTTGACAAAAGCGGGAGAAACTTATTACGATAACTATTTATAGTAAGGGGGAGAGTTTTTTCTTTATGGAATCATATTTAGGGGAGACTTGAAATTTATATCATATGTTAGTAATAAGTAAAATGTGATTTTTTTTTCATCGTCAATATATCTTATTATGGTCTCTTACTATTGCATATTTGTGATTTTTTTATTCATTGGTATTTTTATGAGTTTGCAAGTGTGTTTCTAGATATCATGTCCAACTGATTCATAAAAACTCTCCGAAGAAGTATCTTGTAGTCGTGGATTGTGAGCATTTGTAATTTCTATGTTGTTGTTTCCTTGGCTAGGCCTTTGTGTCATGGTGGATAAAGTTTCCTTGGCTAGGCCAAATAGAAAATTAAGTATATCGTAAGTGTATATAATACTCATTTGTGCTCTCTTAAGTAGTTATCTTATTTCGATTTACAAAACTCACATTGGGTTCTAACTTTACCTCTGTAGAATAACTTCATCAAGATTCAATACCTTGAAAATAGTTTTATTATTCTTCATTGTTCATATTTTGGATTAAAGGTAAAATATGGAGTATCTTTACACGTACGACACTTATTTTTACAAAATTTTAAATCATGTTATAAGCTTTTGTGTGTGTAAAACTTGACTTTTTGTCCTTTGAATTTTCTTATTCAAAACATTTTGCAAAATCAATAAACAAGTAAAAGTAAGCGATCTTATTCTCTTCATTGAAATGAAGGATTCATTTGTTGATAATGAGTCTTGAGACTTCTTTCGGCAAAATCTCTAGCAGAGATCATGAATTTTTCACTCGTGGTTCACAGAATGGAAGAGCTATATCTTAGCGACGAAACCCTTCACTAGTATCCACGATCTCGCTTAAAGATGTATATAAAATCTCTAGGATTATTTGCGACTTCCATCTCTATATGATCGCTCCAGTGAATAATTTTTTTGCATAGAGAACTAATAATGAAGAAAGTTGGGCACAAATCAACTTTTAAGATTTCTCAGGTTTTGTGCATAAAGTCACCTTTTATGTTTTATTGGATGATGATTAGATATTAGATCCTCGTACAACTCTCTCTCACATTCCTTTTTTAAGATATTTGACTTGTTATCTAACGTTGGTATTGGGTAAACCTATTTTTTTGAATTTTCTCTATAAAAACCATTACTAATTTTCATTTCAAAATACATCTCTCATCATATTTTTAAAATAAATATTTTCCAAGAGAGATTTGTATCTTATTCATCTTCTTCATTTCTAAGAAGATAAGAACATTGTTTAAAAAAAAAGGGAATCTAATATCTAAATTTAGTTCATATTTTTCTTTTTCTCTTCTTTACATTTTATTACCTCACTTTCTTAAGGTTGATTAGTATCAAAGAAGGCGAAGATTTAACCAATAGCCTTCACTTTTGCAAAATCACTTAGGGTAGCTTTTCTCCCAAACAAGAGTATTTTGATCTTTGAGGATCTTTTTTGAGTCCCAATCACTTGTGAGCTCTGAGTCTTGAAGAAGGATTGTTCAACATTATTGACGCATGTAAAGACATAAGAGATGTTGAGTGCTTCTATCGTTGTGTGAAGATCTTCAATTATCTACAAATTGGTGGAAAATAGTGATGTATGAGTTAGTGCGGAAGGAGTGTTAGTCATTAGTCCCCTCTGTAAGTCTTTATCAAGATTTTAGTAAGATTCTTGCATCAGCCCGAGATTTTTCTTCTTAGTGATGTTTTCTCCTCAGACATCCAGTGTTATGTCGCTATTTACTTTTTTTGCCTATTTTATCACCCACGTGCTTAAATAATATCAAAATATGAGTTTATTGATAAAACACTATAATTTTATGACATAGAATTTTAAGTGTGCTAAAATAATTTTTGGTGGGTCGCCATTTCGGTATGCAATACACACTCTCGAAAAGCCTATTTTTTTTTCAACAAGTTTTCCAGGATAAGCGTTTTGCACACATAGTTCCCATATACACAAGACACCTCCATAGCCACACCTTAATATTATAATTTCGGGTACTAGACCAAAAAAAAGATGAATAATTTATCCAAGAGGGATTAACTGAAGAATAAGAGAGGGAAGGAAGAAGTCTTAGGAAACGTGTTTGGTTCAAGAGAAAATATGAGCGAAAGAGAGGAAGAAATGGATACTGGAAAAAAACTAACATGATTAAAAAGGTGATCCACGAATAATAAATGAAGAGGGGGAAATAACGAATACAATGGTGGATTCATTTCAGTTATAAAAAACAATGGTGTCTCACTATGGAAAGAAAAAAGTCAAATTGTTGGTTTATTTTGGATTTATTTCAACACGTAGTTTTATAGAGAAAATTTTAATATATGTGTGACACCCCGCCTAATTAAAGACATGGTGATCAGTTCTTTATTAAATTAAAATCAAGGTGAACGGTTGGTTCATTCATAGCATCACGGTCGCAAAATAAATATTTCCAATTTAAACACCCTAAATAATTAAGCAAAGTGTCAAACAATTTAAATGATTAATTCAATTAATAAATTTCGTCGTAAAAACCTTTTAAAGTATAAACCAGCTTAAGGATAACAGATTGTTAAAGATACAATAATCTAAAAGAAACATGCCAACTATCTTATTCAAACCAAGTCAAATATCCATAAGTATAATCAACATGCCATGAAATAACTCCCACATGAGTACTGAATACTGAAAACATAAATAAATACAAATCTCTGAAAAATCCAAACGGAATAGGAAATCGAGTGACACATGCCCTAACTATGAATAACTAAATCAAGAGTTGAATCAAGGAAGAGGTCATCTACTACAAGGTCCTGCAACTCTCACCTAAGCTGCAGCACATCCAATCTAAAGAACTTACATGTGACGCCCATGTGGCTGGGCACCTGTAATATATACATATATATCCAAGAGAGAGAAAATAAATGACAGGAAACGGGTCAAAGCCCATGTGTAAAACAATTTTAATAATAGTTTAGCAAGTATTTAAAATGCTTACTGTCTAATATAACAACCATGTTAGTATGTGACACTCTCTTGAGAATTCTCACCTCTCATCTAGTGTGCACGCCTACCGTACTACTAAATCTCATAAGTCTATCTAACTTATCCCCCATAAATTTTATTTCAAAAAGTCACAAGGCTATGATATTTAGTTTAGAGATCGATCTCTTCATGATTGCTTACGTTACTTAGTATATCTCAGTACCGCTATAAAGTTCCCGAACACTTACTTTAAAATTTGGAGCATTTATTCAATACTTAACTACTTATACGCACTGTAAATGATTTCCATATATACATATATATACTAATCACTCATATAATATATATACTATCGGCACCCCACATAAAATCTATGGTGCTGGCATACTCTGCTATCAAGTCCCTGTATCTCTCGTATGAAGGGAAATACTGGTTTGGAATCACTCTCGAACTGTATTAACACAATACACAGTAAAATGGAGGGAAATTATAGTTCCAAGTCAGTAAGAGGTCAGCACATACCCCTCACGTCTCTTAGGACCATCTGATTATAATTCTCAAATAGCCTGCACCAAGGAATCCTATGTTCTAGGGTATAAGTCAATATCCCCCATAAAGGTCCCATCGAGATAAGACTGTCCCGACGGGCCAACCTCCATGATAGCAAGTAGCGCAGGTATTATTATACACAACCATAAAATAAATATATACACATGCACTCGGTCACATATGTAAATATTCTCATTTTCCAATTTGGTTTGCCCACGACCCATAATAATATTTTAAACGTAAGTAGTACTATTTTTATCCAATCTTTACGCATAAAGAACTCATCTCATTTTATTCTCAATTATGATTTTTTCGTAATCATTCCTCTTCCCTCGAAGTATTCTCTCTTCTTAAAGGCAAATTCAGTAGATATGCCCTCTCTAACAGACTGGTCCAAGTCATTCACGAATCTCCCAATTCCGTAGCTCACGTGTTAATGATTTCCAATATGTGTCAAACCCCCTCGTTATCCCACGGTTACATCCCATATATAATTTCATTCAATGGAATATACTTAGTCCCTAATGGTCCTCTTCATGACCCATTATATTATACTTAGTCCCCCTCGTTATCCCACTGATGGAGTTCGCTTATAATAACTCCTATCATATGCTGGAGGACATAGCGTGCCAACGTGTATTCTTTCGAACATGTTGGCGCACTCGAATTGACCATACGAGAGATTTATAATATATTCACTTTTTATAATAATAATAATATAGTCCCGACATGACACAGTCGCATCCCGACTTAATTTCCATAATTTTCATATTCTTCACTCGTGATAATTTTAATAAATTCAATTCTACATATTACTTTACTCATTAAGTAATATTCAACAAATTCCCAATAATTACTAACTCTCGTCACGCTAGTAAATATTTAAATAAATTTCTGAATTAATATTAAATTAATTTCTCTCAATTACATTTAATAAATTCCCAATTTAAACTCCATAAAAATACGGGGTATTACATACTTCCCCCCTAATAAAAGAATTCCATCCCTAAGTTCGGAAAAATAAGGCATACCTAGTAAAAATAGATCTGGATATTTTTTACGCATATCTGTCTCACGCTCCCAAGTGGACTCCTCCACATTATGATGCTCCACTAGAACCGTACAAGTGGAACTACCTTTGACCTCAATCTCCTCTCACTATGGTCTAGGATGGCCACGGGTCTCTCCTCATGAGAAATATCGGGTTGTAAGTCAATCTCCTCTATCATGATGTGGGTGTGGGCCATATCATCCTGAAGATATTGTCTCAACAATGAGATGTGAATACGTTGTGAACACGGTGCAAATGCTCTGGCAACCCCAATCTATATGCCATCGTACCTATCCTCTCAGTAATGGGAAATGGTCCTTTGTACCTCAGAGCCAATGTCCCCTTCTTCTCAAATCTCATTACCCCTTTCATAGGGGACACATGCAGTAATAATTGGTCCCCCACGCTAAACTCTCAGAAGGATCTCTTTGCATTTGTGTAGCTCTTTTGTCGGTACTTGGATACCTGAATGAGACTTCTGATAATCTCAATATTAGTTGAAGTCTCCTGAATCACCTATGGTCCGAGAAACTTGTTGTCCCGCACCTCTAGCCAACAAGAGGGAGAACAACAAGGCCTTCCATACAACGCCTCAAATGGGGCCATGTCGATCGTGAACTAATAGGAGTTATTATAAGCGAACTCCATCAGTGGAAGATACGACTCCCAACCTACTCCATAGCATATCCTCCAGCATCTGATTGGTACGCTATGTCTGTCCATCCGTTTGTGGGTGATAAGATGAACTCAATCTCAACTCTATGCCTATGGCCTCCTGAAAGCTCTCGCTGAAGCGCGACACAAAATCTTGTCTCTATCAGACACAAAATCCAGG
The DNA here is from genome assembly GCA_949130495.1 of Sambucus nigra. Classification (NCBI taxonomy): domain Eukaryota; kingdom Viridiplantae; phylum Streptophyta; class Magnoliopsida; order Dipsacales; family Adoxaceae; genus Sambucus; species Sambucus nigra. The sequence continues at coordinate 455,240,495 of OX422209.1, read as the reverse complement.
GGCACCACATGTAGCCTAACGATCACAATAATGAAAGACTATGCATACTCGCCCATGGTGTAGTCTGTCTGTACTGGAAGAAAATGAGCTACCTTGGTCAACCGATCCACTATAACCCTTATGGAATCGTGACCCGCTGTAATGTAGGCAACCCATTAATGAAGTCCATGGAAATATTCTCCCATTTTCACATAGGTATCTCCAATGTCTGAAGTAACCCGGGTGATCTCTGGTGGTCCACTTTTACCATCTGAAAGGTAGAACATTTAGACATGAAATCTATAGTGTCCTTCTTCATCCCACTCCACCAGTACATCCGCCTCATATCCTGGTACATCTTATCCCCTCCGGGATGTACCGTAAATCTGGATCCATGTGATTGTATCATCACTGCATGATGTAAATTATATCCCTCCGGGACCAATGTCCAATTAAGCCTCAAACCCTCATCAGAACTCACTGAATATGATTCAACACACTCAGCTAAAAGCCATAAAATCTTATCTTGACAAAAAATATCCATTGCTTGTGCCTGTATTACCCTTGTAACAATCTCCGGTGTGACTGGCATAATAGATATAAAGGAACGGGCCAACGCATCCTGATGTCCCAACTCTTTCCACTTCGCTCTCCATATTTTTGCTACGTCACCGACCGGCCTATAGCTTAATGCATCAGCAACTACATTAGCCTTCCCCGGATGGTACTGTATCTCGAACTGATAGTCCTTCACAAACTCTATCCACCTTGCATCGATGCATGTTTAGCTCTCGTTGAGTGAAAAAGTATTGCAGCGACTTGTGGTCTGTGAATAAGGGAAACTTCTCCTCCAACAAGTAATATCTCCAAATCTGCAATGCAAACATGACCATTGCTAGCTCTAGGTGATGGTTGGGGTAATTCCTTTCGTGAGGCTTAAGCTTACGAGAGGAAAAAGTTATAGCCTGCTACTCCTATTGAAGTAATCCATTGAGTCCCCATAGAGAGGCGTCAGTATACACCAGGTACTCCACTACTGGCTTGGGTGAAGCAAGAACTGGCACGGAAGTCACCTTATCTTTCAGCTCATAAAAAGGTAATTGACAAGCATCATACCATACATAGGGTACTCCCTTGAGAGTATGATTCATCAACGGACCCACTATATTTGAAAAGCCTCAAATGAATCTCCTATAGTACTCGGATAACCCCAAGAAACTACACACCTCTATCAGTGTTATGGGTTGTCCCCACTCCCTCACTACTGACACTTTGCTCGAGTCAATCGATATCACCAATTCTAACACAACCTGTCCCAAAATTTGTACCTACTGTAACCAGAATCCATACTTCTCGTACATAGCATACAATTGATGCTCTTGTAGAGTTTTAAGAACCTGCGTCAAGTGCTCGGATGCTCATCCTTAGTCTGTAAATAAATCAGGACATCATCTATGAAGACGATGATAAACTGATCCAAGAACTCTCTGAATACTTTGTTCATCAAGTCCATGAATATGACTAGAGAATTTATCAGCCCGAATGGCATGACTCTGAAATCATAGGACCCATATCTCGTCAAGAAAGAAGTCTTTGACACATCCTTCTCAATAATACATAGCTTATAGTATCCTGATCTCAAATCTATCTTTGAAAAGAAGGTTGCTCCTCTCAGCTGGTCGAATAGGTCACCGATTGAAGGCAACGGATATTTATTCCATATCATGATCTTGTTTAACTCCCGGTAATCCACACACAACCTTAGTGAACCATCCCTCTTATTTACGAACAACACCAAAGTGCCCCAAGGTAAGCGACTCCTATGAATGAAGCCCTGGCCTAACAACTTCTCTATCTGATCCCGTAACTCCCTCATATCTGTTGGAGCCATATGATACGATGCACGTGCTATCGGTCGAGTGCCCAATAACAAGTCTATGACAAAGTATATCGATCGATTGGGAGGTAGGCTCTGTATCTCCTGAAATACATCTAAAAACTCACGAACAACTAAAATTGAATTGAGGGGAATCATAATCTCCTTAGAGGTATCCTACTCTATGTAGTAAAAATGGGTGAAAGATCTCCCTCTAAAAACATCCCCTGACCAGGAATGGACAAGATAATACTCCTACCAAAGAATTTTATCATGGGTCTGTACAAAATGAGCCAATCTATGATAATAATGGCATCATGCTCATGCATATCTAAAACTAGCATGTCCACAGGTAAAATCAAGCTACCAATCTCTATACCTACACCCTGGAATATAAAGAAAATCAAAGACCCATTCCCCAATGGTGAGTCTACACATGTTACTGTAATCTCTATCGTGTCTAATAACCCTAAGGCCCGTGCAAAGTGAGTAGCTATAAAATAGTATGATGCCCCAGTATCAAATAAGACTCGACCAATAGTGTCAGGGATAGGAAATGTACCCTTAATCGTGGGTGGTGCCTGAGGTGATATGGCCTGGTGGACGTTATAGACACGACCACAATGAAATTGCCCCTGCTGGACTGGGGCTACAGGGATGGCTGGTAGGGCTGGCATCTGATCTAGCACTGGGAGGGGGATGGAAATAGTGTCCTCTGTGGCTCATTATGGGCACCCTGCTATTGTGGGGCCCTATGCCCCTCTGGGAAATCATGATGCCTATATCCGTTCTTGCCACATCCAAAACACCTGCCCCTGAAGTTTCCTCCCCTCTGTCCCTATTGACCACGGCCCTGTTGATCATTACCTCCCCGCCACTGGCCCTAATAGCCCTTCTAAAAATATTGTTGGCCCTGATGTTGATGGTTTTGGCCCTGTTGCCCATGCTGACTCGACTGGCCATGCCAAAATCCCTAAATCCCTATCTGGAATCACCAGATCTGAATCGCTTGGTAGGGTCCTCCTGATCGAAACTCTGCTTACTATGACAGGTCTGCCCTTGGGTTGCTGGTTCCCCACCAATACTACTGCCTCTTGTCCTGCCCTACTGGCTTGATTCCTCTGCTTGTTTACTCCCCTGCTGATGGAAACGGTGATACTGACAATGTAACTGAGCAGCGTTGAGTACGTCAGTGTAAGTACCCAATGATATCTTACCTATGAGGTGATGACGAATCCTCCAGGACAATCCATCTAAAAACAACAATATCTTCTTCTCCTCAGTTGGTGCCTCATCCGGCACTATAGTGATAAGTCTAGTGAACTCTTCCTCATACTCGACAATGGTCATACTCTCCTGCTTAATATTCAGTTACCTTCACCTAATCTCAGTCTGCATGGCGGATGGGAAATATTTGCGGTCAAACTGCACCCAAAATGACTGAATCAAAATGTTGTCCCTCTCTTCTAAGGTGGTGGTGGACTCCCACCACTGCAAAGCGGCCCCCACTAGCTTAAAGGAGGTTGAGGACATGCACCAATATGGCGGCCAAGCATCTGTTGACATTTGGATAAGGACACATGGGCACAAATCAGTTGTAACAAGATTATTCTCCACACGTGGGGAGAATATTTCATCATCATTCCTTACATGTGACACTAACAGGTGGCTTCCCCCTATTGGTGAGGCTAACACACATGTGCATATTACATGCATGGGGGTACACTACACCCCCTAAGTACTATATATATAGAGATCATCCTCTACCTTGAGGGGACCCAGATATTCAACCCTAGCTGAAACGCTGTTTAGATACACAGTAGAGAGAGAAAGCTTGAGAGATTGTATCCATGGTTGTTAGTGCCTTGTTGCAGTGAGGTTATTCACACACACACACAGTGGACGTAGGCCAATTTAGGCTGAACCACTTATATCCTGGTGCTCTCTCCTCTTCTCCTCATCTCATTCTCTCACCTTTTACATAACTATGCTGTCATTGTTGTTCTTAGATTGGGCTTGAAAACACCTTATCTGGTGGTGCTAATTTCAGCATCATCAATGTATACGATTATCAATCTTATGCTATAGGGTGTAATTCATGTGACTCATATACAATTTTTGTAGAGTGTGGTAAATCGAACATTATAGAACAACCGGCGTGGGACGTTATAAAGATTGCAGGAGGGAGGACTCAGTACAAGCCATGGGGTATTTTAGAAACAGTGACGTTGATAGGAGTCACCATGATGATTGTTCGAATAATTAAAGTTGGAGAAATCGTTGGGGTGAACTAGTTACCCCACGAACCATCAGGTAGGACAGTGGTCCAAAGTTGTAGACGACAAGGGGTGAGGTTCGAATAAAATTTCATTTTAGACGAACAATCCGCTAAGATTCGAAGGAGGCGCGGAAGAGTGATTTACCAGTGGGTAGAGAACATACATTTGAGATGACATGTGGAGAGTAGTGTCACTCAAGTCAAAATTTTAGGAAAGGAATCTTGCTTTTAGAAGCAATATGGAGTGATGGGATCCATTCACCACATTTATGGGGAAATACCTTGATCAACAAGGAATAAGGGGTGAAAATTATTAAAAAATATCTTACTAGTGGGTAAATATAGAGGCACGGAAAATTTTAGAAATTTTCCAAAAAGGATTGCACACTAGCCGGATGGCAAGGAAAGTTAAGAGAATTCACAAACTTTGTAACTGATGCCAGGGAAATGAGGAATCAAATAGGGTTTGTAATTGAATATTAGACCCATTGGGTTGAGTGTGCAAGTATGGATAGGAAATCTGGATAGGATGGTTAGTGTCGATGTCATTAAAGTTATACAATTACAATTGGTATCTATGCTCTTGATAGATGGGAGCTAAGAGAGTTAGAAAATCTATCGAAGAGTAAGTTTGGATTTTTAGTGCTAGTAAGGTTCCAAGGAAAGTAGGGGACCCAGAATAATGATCGAGGTCCATTAAACCTACACCGAGCAACAATGAGTTTTAGTTAGGGCCGTTAAGGCCAGTAACCAGTTATTAGATCAGTGGTTTCATTAGGACGCGGGTGTTATGTCTATTAACCATTAAGCCATCAGTATTGTGAGTAACTGAAACTATAAGTCTTATTGCGAGATGATTGGGGTATGTTTTATGTGATGCAAGCGGGTCACGATAATATATTAATATTAGATTCACGTGAGAATTGGATTTAGCGGAAGTATCGTTAAAGTCACTAGTATGTGTATTTATATCATGGAGTAGCGAGGTAATCTTTGGTTCCACCTAAGACGATGTATTTCTTATGGACAAGCTCCTTTGAGAGGTGATAATTTAAGTATGAAGTAAGACTCATAGAAAGCAGTTGTCTAGTTATGTTGGATCCTGGTGCGTAGGATTTTTACTAACGAGATTCAAGGGATGTAGGGTTGCCATGGAGCGGAGACATTTAGCTCATTATTAATGTTTAGCACCGAGGGCTTAGTGATGGTACGAGTGCAGAAGTATATGACTCCTTTGGTGACGCGGGAGTCCATGATATACTTGTGAGTATAGGGGCAATGTTTGAAAGTCCCAGGGTTATGCTTTGTGTTCTGTGGAAATCAAGGACTGACGATGCTGAGGAATTGTGCATTGGGGAAAAAGTTCTTTTGGGCCTTACTTGGAAGTGTTATATGCATAAGCCTAGATAAAATGTCCAAAAGTGTGGAGACATCATTGGATTTTAGGTCATCGAATTTAATGATAATTATCGAACATGTGGAAAAATACGTTGAGTGGAAAACCACTAAGTGATAGGTCTTGCGAAAGAAACAATGTGAAGCTTTGGCACCACAAGTTTCTAGGTTGGGAATTTAGTTGTGTGTTTTGTGTGAATTATTTGTCAATTTTGCCATTGTAGGGGACTTTTGATGTGGGACTAAGAGAGTATTTTAAGGATCTCAGATCGATAATAAAGATGGGGTAATATCGAGGAGAATCGAATGGTAATGGGTAAGTCATCAAAAATATTCGGAGGATATAGCCACACCGATAATGCGGGGGGTCAAAATTGAGACATATATGGATACGTAATTGATGATTAGAGGTTTGTACAATTAGTCTCGGGTTAGAGGGTGTATGGGAACCTTGGGAGGGGGCAGAGCCTCTACGGTTAGATACTTAGTAGATTCGAGTAGAAGATGCAAAGGCAATGATTTGGGAATATTATGGAGTAATATGAATAAGTTCTATCCCGAATTATGGAATGGTTAAGCATGGGGTGTTTGGAAGTTATAGTGAGTTCGTCACAACCTACAATTTGCTATCACTAGGATTCGTTATAGTGGGTGTGTTGGCCATAATGGCCATAACACACACACACACACACACACACACACACACACACACACATATATATATATATATATATATATGAGTGACGTGGAAAACGAAGTTCTTTGGTGTCAACCACGTGAGGGTGGGGGTGTTACACTAAGAGGATGGTTGCATTATACGAGGGATTTTTACTTTCGAGGACATGGGAGTAGTGTGGATGTTTTTCCAAGTTTCAATGGTGTAGATACAGTTGGGGCTATAGTAAGACTGGGTGTTAGCGGTACCCGGGTATGAATTATCGTAAATAAGTTTCACCTGAGATAAGGCCTAGCATATATATACGGTAATGTATGTTCAAATATGTTTCACGTTAATGTACTAATATTTTTAATTGAAATTTCGGGGAGTAGGGACATTTCTAATGTGATTCAGAGTGGTTGGACTTATTGTCGAACCGGAGCATATAGCTCGGGTTTTACTTTCGCGCAAGGAAACTAGTGATAAAAGGGTGCAATAGTATGTGTTCTATTTTTACATAAGAGTGGATATGTATAATTTTATATCGAGATAGGGGTATTAAGAATGTTATAACCGTGGGATTGAAGTTATATTACGTTTTAAGTGTTGGTAAAAACCGTGTTTCATTTCATACGGTTAAGCATGGGTATAGGGTGTATGGGCGCTCTGGTTAATGAATCTGATTGTTACAATTCATTCCCATTTAGAAGTGAGAGATATGGGTATAGGATCTTAAGGGTAGGCGACTTGGAAGTTAGTCAATACTAGAATTATTAGGCATATCCGAATTTCGAGGACGAAATTCCATTATAAGGAGGGAAGTATGTAACACCTCATAATTTCTAGGCTATGATTTTTATTTAATTAATTCTGTAATTAGTAATTCACCTGTGTCGTAAATTAAAGAGAATTAATTAATGGAAATATTTAAAAGTGAATATATTTAACTAAGTTAATGGGTGAGAGTTAATTTTATAAATTTATTCTGGATGGTTATTTTGAGCACGTGGTTGAGTTCATTAGGGTCGAAATAGTCTGAAATGAGTGGTTATATGCATATATTGGATGTCAGGGTCTAATTAGACATGTTTGAGCTCCATATAGAAACTATGGACCCTTTCTATAAGGCCCATAGCCCCAAAAACGTGAATAGGATTTTTTACCCCAAATGTGTAAGGGTTAGGCCACATTAAATCACATTAGAAGACTAAAAAGGGGAAAAAGATAAAGGGATATCCAAAGAGAAAAGGAACTTGGAAATATTGGAGAGATTGTTTCAATTGCAATTCAATGTCTTCTTTCAAGCCATAGATCTTCATTTTCTAGGCAAGTGGTTTAAATTGTGATTATTAAATTGCATCTATCTCTTTCATATTAAAAGAGGTGAAATCCAATTGAATTATAGGGTTTGTTCTTTAGTAAATTGGTGATTTTCCTTTTAATGAGAGTTATAAATTTGTAGGGGTTTTGATATCTAATGAAATTGATAATTGAATTGGTGAAATTATTAGGGCTAGAATTGTTATAATGGAAGAATGAACTTAGGATGAATTTGGAGACGTTTGAATGTAGAAACTTGTTTTGAACAGAGGTTTAAAACTTGTAAATGGCGGACTAGGTTTTTAGTAGAAGCAAGAGAAGGAGAAATATCAACATCGTTCGAACGACATGGTATTTCGTTCGAACGAAATCCACCGTCGTTCAACCGACGAGGATATTCGTTCGAACCATCTCTGATGTTTGCCAAATTTCTGCAATTCTCCTGATACAGACCTTCTATATTGGGAATTACATTCCTTACCCTAACGGAATTATGAAATTGATTATTGAATTAAGGTTAATTTTGGAATACTTAACCTAGAAATTTATTTGACTAAATTTCATGAAATTGGATACGTAAGTTCATGATTTAGCATATTGTAATCTTGTTGTTTAAGTGATTAGACTTGATTGCATAAAGTTTAGGGGTGGATTGATAATATTGAATTTTGGGCCGAGAGATAGAGACTCTGGGTATACTTGGAAGGGTTACACCAAAATAATAGGAATTAATTCGTGTATAATTATTTTAAAATGAAGTCGGACCATACACTTAAGTGCTTTAGGCTTGGGTATGGGCATAATACTCCGACAGCCTGGATTTCTATATATATGTCTATGTGTGGTGTATATATATATATATATATATATATATATATATATATATATATATATATATATATATATATATATATATGTGTGTGTGGGGGGGGGGGGGGTGTGGGTGTGTGAATAATATATATACTAAAGCCACACCAATATTAATGCTATCATAGGAGGTTGCGCGATGTGGGTGGGTCTCCTGACTAGAGAATGCAGGGTGAGTATATTCCCTAGGCCATAGCGTCCGTATTTAGGGGTGGTACCATTACGGTATGGAGCGGACACTTTCAGGGGAAACTATGTTCGCCTCCTAAGCATTTGGTGATAGAATTTATATCCGACATTTGTGTGAATGTTGAGATATGATACGTATATATAGTACAGAATTATAAATTTGTATATATACATGGAGTGAAATGCATAGAGTATATAACTTCTGAAATGGTTATACAGTATCAAGATGGATATGGATATAAATAAGTTAGTGTGAAATATAACTTATAACTCGTATACATGAGATATATTTTATAAGGGATAAAACTCGTGAGAATGTTATATGGAATTAAATGGAAATGATTTAAATAAATTAATGTGATGGATAACTTATAAAGTATACTAAACCCACTAGAGTTAGAGTAGTGGGAAGTCGAGGGGTTTATGTGACAAGATTAGTTAATGGGTGGTTAGCTAAAGGGTCATTTATGATTTCGTTAGGCGTGCACATTAGTTGAGGGGTGAATTAAACTCAAGAGATTGTGCGACACTAATTTAAACATGGTGAGTATTTTCATTTAAATACACTTGCCAAATATTTTCAAAATGTTCGGGTTCTAATGCTTGTCATAAAATATTTTAAAAAACATTGTAGGTGTCCTACCATAGGGGCTCCGGTCTTGATCCTTCCTACAGGGCGCGTAGCTGCAACTTATGTGGATTGTTGTGGGATCTTCGTATAGACGTTTTCCTCATTATATATTTAGATGGGTACTTTTACAGTTGTAGTTTTGAGTTTGTACTTTCATAATAAGTCTTGGCATGTATCGATATTCCTTTATACTTGCACTTTGTGGATTGCTTGTAGTCGATGTTGCTCAACAAACACTTGTACTTATTTTGTGGCATGTTTAGTTTCCTTCTTGTAATAGTAAATTTAGTTTCCTAGTATGTTGGTTGAGTTTGATTTAATTCATAAGATAAAATTTTCCATTAGCTTAATTTAAGACTCGGTTATTTGTAATTAAAAAGTTTTTCGATAGCATTGCTAAGAATGAACGAGATGAGATTCCTGTTTAATTTGGTATAGTACTGATCATTCGGTATTTTATTAAGCGAGGTGTCACAGTGTCTTTTAAACATGAATTTTTTTGGAACATATCATGTATACCCTTCGAAAATTTATCTTTAAGCTATTTTATTGAGAGAGAAATTGGTAACAAGAATGTAAATATGAATAATTACTAGCTATTATTGTTTGTGAATATATTTTGATTTAATAATGAAATCAAGTGGAGGAAAAAAAGTTAAATTAAAGGAATAATAGTATATTTACAAAATGATAGATATTTTATAAAACATTTAGCATGACTTTATCATAATCAAACTAGACAAAATTTAAGGCCTATGTTGATACGAAAATTAGTTAGCTGACGTGGACCAATCATATGAAGACATGTGTCATATTATGTGGCAAATGCATATAGTCACCGAGAAACTCGCGGCATCGAGCTACTCATTACCTCGAGCTATTTAGCGTGCCAAGATACTCAACGTGTAGAGCATCTGGCCAGGAAGATCAAGCGACAATTGCACATTCAATGAACATCGAATTTAGTGAACATTCTTATTATACAAATGTATATGTCTATTAGATAACGGCATATCGTCTATTCATATCGACAACCCTAAGGCTATAAATATATTGTAACACCCCCCAAAACTGGGTAATTGATCATTAGCAATTGTGATCAAGATTAAGGTAAGAACATCCATGAATACAAAACAGTGGACGTAGGCCATTTTCGTAGGGCTGATACACTTTAAAAATCCTTTGTAATATTTTTTATTTCATATTTATCCGTGACTAATTAATTAGATCAAATCTAATTTTTTACATCAACAGATTGGAGCCGTCTGTGGGAACGACTATACGTAAAATTTTCACTAACAAATTCATCGCAAATGGCTGAAATCCCAGAATCCAGTAACCGAAACAATGATTGAGTCCCCCCCAATCCATCTGCTCCCTAACTCTCCAAGATCTCACTGGCGTGGTCGCCAATTTATCCCAGTGGAAAAATAGATATGCAAGAGACCATGTGACAATTCATTCAGATCGTTCGTAACGGCACACCTGCCCAGTCAGTTCAACAAAGCGTCCAGAGACCTACCCATTTACCGTCTTCAAGAACTAGACGTACGCTATTTCTAGATGCTTCTCAGTCCCTATGTACGGGGTCTCATCGAACTTAGGGGACCAATGATCCCTCTTATCGGTCTGGACGAACCTCTTCTATAAGAGCTACAGATTCTCAATGGAATGTTACTCTTTTCCTAGAATGAACAAGCAGTCTGGATAGGTTCAGCAGAGACTCTCCATTTGACCGTTTGGTACTAGGAGGAATAGAAACCCTCCTAGGATTGCGTCGAGAAATTCTCAACGACGAGATGATCTACGGGAAGGTTCTGCCCAATCATGACCAGTAACTCGTAATGAAAGATACCAAGAGGAGAATTCTGCGTGATCTGTTGCTCAAATAAATAGGTTCAAAGCTAAGAACAATGCATGGAAGGGCTCCATTCAAAGGTTAGAGGACAGGTTAAGGTAAATGGCTAAGGTTTAGAACCCTCTCTAAATAACTTTCAGCGCGGGATCACCCTTTTGTCCAAATAATTGTGGATTTGCCCACACCATCAAAATTTAAAGCCCCTATAGTAACGCCTAAGTATGATGGAAAAATTGATCTCAACCTGCATATCGAATAGTATCAAGTTTCTGCTAATATCTATGCAGTTCCCGATGAGATGAGGTGCAGGGCATTCTCATGAACTATCACTGGGTTAGCCCAGATATGGTATAACAGCCTTCCTCAGAGTAAGATTTCTACCTTCCATCAACTGGAAGAGCTCTTCATAGGTAATTTCTGCTCCAGTGTGAAGTCGGTTAAGAGAGTAGCACACTTACTGAGTGTGAGGAAGAAAACAAGAGAAAGTACAAGGGATTACATTACTCATTTTAACAATGAGAAACTTGAGGTGATTGACTAAGAGGAGAAGACAGTAATAATAGCTCTGATGAGTGGTCTGTTAACTGACAAGTTATATTATACATTGGCGAAAGATCCCCCCAAATCCATAGCAGAATTGATGGCAAAAGCAGCTAAGATCATGAACGCCGAAGAGGCTATGGCTGCGAAGAAGAATGTTGACACTAAAGCAGAGACCAAGGCTGAAGGTACAATAGAGAAGAAGGATCAAGAGCGCAATGGGAACGGAAAGCGACTAAAAGTCAAGGCAGCGTTCGAGCAGCTCGAAAAGTATGGGAATTATACTCCTTTAAAGGTGGACATAAACCAGATTCTGGACTAGACCAAGAACAGTGAGAAGATAACTTAACCGGAGAAAAGGAGGACAGACCCTGATAAGAGGTATAAGTCCAAATATTACGAGTTCCATAGAGATCATGGCCACACGAACGAACGATGCATAGCTATCCAGAATGAGATCGAAGCACTCATTAGGTGAGGAAAATTGAGTAAGTTCATTGATCGCCAGAATGGTGGGAAGACTAACGAGAGAGGAAGACAAAGGTCAAAATCTCCTTACCGAACAAGAGATGATAAAAAGAGATACCACGAAGACAATCTTGAGGATGACCCCGACCTATCCAAAAATCCAAGGCAACCCGAACGTGAGGTATTTTCAATCCATTTTAGATAATTTGAATGTAATGTGATTACAGGTGGAGATGAAGGAGGTGGGGATCACACTGCTGAAAGGAAAGTTTACTTTAATGAGGCCCAAGATTTTTCTTATATACAACGCATAAATCTGATTGGACATAATTGTCCAAGGAAGGTGAACAATGGATAAACTGGTCATTGGTTTTTCCAAAAATGACCTCGAAGGTGTCTTATATCCTCACGATGATCCCTTAGTTGTCAAGATGAGGATGAAGGATGTGGTGATCTCGCGAGTATTGTTAGATAATGGTAGCTCTGCAGACATCATGTTCTACCCATGATTTGACAGCTTGAACTTGAAGTTAGCCCAATTGGAGCCATATCACAGGCCCCTCCTTAGCTTCACTGGCGAGAAAGTCTTTCCACTTGGGACGATCAATTTGGATATGCTAATTGGTACCTGGCCTGCTTGTAGAATAGAAAAAGTACACTTTTTCATAATGGATAAAAATGTCCAATCAACCTATAACATAATCATGGGGAGGGTAGACTTAAAATTTTTTAAGGCAGTGCTATCCACGGTACATCAATGCCTAAAGTTTCTGACCAACTTCAGAGTTAGAGTTGTGAAGGATGACTAGAAAGTAGCTCGAAAATGTTACTATTCATCTATTGAACAGGAAGAATTGGAGGAAGATAAGAAAAAGACCACCACGTACCAAGTGGGGAGTTCGAAGATATAGTGATCAAGAGTCTGGACCCCAGAGATGAGTTTGAACTTGTGAAGGGTGAGGTTATGGAAACCACAAAGAACATCATTCTGGATGACGAACGTCTAGAACGAACAACTCAAATTGGTGCCTCGCTGGACCCATCAATAAAGCATAAATTAGTGGTATTTTTGAGGCATAGAAATCAAGCTTTTGCGTGGAGTCATGAAGATATGCCAGGGATAGATCCAGCCTTCTTGTGCCACGAGATAAATTTTAATAAAGAGATCAAGCCAGTGAAACAACAAAGAAGGGTATTTAGCCCCGAAAAGAACCAAGCTATCCAAGAGGAGGTTGAGAAGATACAAAAGGCTTCCTTTATTGATGATGTCAAATATCCTGATTGGATAGCTAATGTGGTGATGGTAAAAAAGAAGAATAAAAAATGGAGAATGTGCGTAGATTTTACAGTTCTCAATAAAGCTTGCCCAAAAGATCACTTTCCCTTGCCCCGAATTGATCAGCTGGTGGATACTACCTTGGGGCATGAATTGCTGAGCTTTATGGATGCTTATTACGGCTACAATTAGATTAAGATGAATCCATAAGATAGGGAACGTACTTTTTTTATCACCCCAGGGGGTACATACTATTATAATGTTATGACATTTGGTCTCAAAAATGCAGGTGCAACGTACGAGCGATTGATGAATAAGGTGTTTGCAGAATAAATTAGGATGTACATGGAGGTCTATGTCGATGACATAATGACAAAGAGCAAGAAATCTGCAGACCATAGCTGATCTGAGCTAAACTTTTGATCAATTGGAGAAATATTAGATGAGGTTAAACTCGACTAAGTGCATTTTTGGTGTACGAGAAGGCATGTTCCTCGGATACATTGTGAATCAGCGCGGCATTGAGGCAAATCCTAATAAAATCAAGGCTTTGTTAGAACTGAAATCTCCAACCACTATGAAGGAAGTGAAAAGCCTTACGGGCATGTTGTAGCTCTAAACAGGTTCATTTCCAGAGCGATGGATTAATGCCTCCCATTCTTCAAGGTGCTTAGAAAGACTTTTGAGTGGAATGACAAGTGCGAGTAGGCATTTCTAACTTTCAGGAAATACTTGGGGACGCCACCCCTACTTTCCAGGCCAGTGATGGGAGAAAGATTATACTTATATCTAGCTGTCTCTAAGAGACCAGTAAGTTCAGAGCTGATAAGAGTTTAAGATGGAGTACAAAAACTTGTGTATTATACGAGCAAAGCTTTCCGAGGAACAAAGGTAAGATATCCCAAGTTGTAGAAGCTAGCCTTAGCTTTAATAGAGGCAAGTAGGAGGATGAAACCTTATTTACAGGACCATACCATAGTGGTGTACACTGATATTCCACTCAAACAGGCTTTGCACAAGCTAGAAAAATCTGGAAGACTGATGTATTGGGCAGTCGAGTTAGGAGAGTATGATATTGTTTACGAGGCAAGGACCTCACTCAGAGGGCAGGCGGTAGAAGATTTCATTGTGGAATTCACTTACCCAGATACTGATGACCAACAAGGGTCTAATGCAGAACAACTAGTGGATGTTAGGGAATCATCAAAGACTACCCCCGATTAACTCCTATTAATAGATGTAACGAAGGGGACAAATGTCGAGTAGGAAAAACCTTAAGACAACAACCCAGTGTTAGAATAAGGTTAAAGGAAGTACTAAATATTCCATCAGGGAACTTTGTCAGACCAAGAGTTTGATAATGGCATCCCCATATGGAATTTTTATGTTGATGGCTCTTCGTGTACCACAGGTAGTGGAGCCGGTATAATTCTTCACAACCCAGATGGATTAGATATAGAATATGCGTTACATTTCCAGTTCAAAGATTCTAACAATGAAGATGAATATGAATCTATGATTGTGGGCCTTAGTGTAGCCAAAACACTGAAGGCAGAGCAGGTTATTGTGTTTAGTGACTCACATTTAATTTTAAATTAAATTCTTGGATTGTATGTAGCGAAGGGAGACTTGATGTTAAGGTATCACTCCAAGGCTATAGAGATTGTGTACACTCTTACTACAGTTCAATTGATCAGAATACCGAGATTAGAAAATGCGATAGCTGACGAACTAGCTTGGTTGGCCTCAACTACTCATATCGAGTTACGAAGGACAATTCCTATTGAGATTCTAACTGATCGGAGAATAGATGAAGATTTAATGGTGAGATTTATCACCCTAGATTTGGTACCATCTTGTATGGACCCGATCAGGGCATATATTGAAGAAGGAGTTATACCAACTGACCACCTCATAGCCAAGAGCCTTAAGTATAAAGTAGCTCGGTACGTACTGAACCATGGTATTTTATATAGAAAGGGTATCATATCAGGTTTAAAGAGATGTGTGCATCCGTCAAAAGTTAATAATTTGATATAAGAAATTTATGAAGGCTCTTGTGGAGCTCATGTAGCAGGTCAGACACTCCTGCAGAGGATAACGATGTAGGGATATTACTAGCCAATAATGAGAGCTAATTGTACAGCTTACGCTAAGAAGTGTGATAAGTGCCAACGTTTCTCTTCCATTCGAAAAACTCCCCATGCATTATTAACGCCCATTACATCCCCTTGGCCATTATCCATGTGGGGCATATATTTGGTTGTCCCTTTATCGATTGGAAAAGGGAGGTTCAAGTATTTAGTAGTCGCTTTTGATTATTTCACTAAGTGGGTTGAAGTAGAGCCTCTCATTGACATATCCTATGAAAGAGTGTACCAGTTTGTTTGGAAGAATATTATCTGTCGATATGGTCTGCCACATGCTTTCATCACTCATTATGGTACCCAATTTGATAATGAGGAGTTCCCAGCATATTTTCATCAATCCAATGTCAAAAAAATCCATTATGCACCAAGTCATCCCTAGAGAAATGGACAATCTAAAGTATTAAACAGAACTCTGCTAAATCGGTTGAAAAAAACGTCTGGATGATGAAAAAGGCAATTGGAATAACGAGCTACATTCTGTATTATGGGCTTATCGCACAACACCCCGAACAGCTATGGGGGAATTGCCCTATATACTAGCCTTCGGAAGGGAAGCAGTTATACCAGTGGAACTGGGACTACCGATTCACAGGGTGATTAACTTTAACTCTCATGTATGCGACTTAATGAGACATTTAGACTTGGATATGCTCAAAGAAGTAAGAGAAGATGCGTCCCTCCAAAACGCAGCTTACCAGCAACGAACTGTCATGTTCTATAACAAACGAGTCAAGAAATGTGATTTCAAGGAGGGAGATTATGTTCTCAAGAAGGTGATTCAAAGAATAACAAGTTAGAGGCCAACTGGCATGGGACCTACCGATTAACTACAGTTATTCGACCTGGGACCTACAAAATAGAGACCTTAGAGGGAGAAGAATTCAAAATTGCATGGAATGCGGAGCATCTGCGCAGTTATTATTAGTAACACAGATTCACATGTACCCCATTTCTTTCAATATGAATAAAGATGATATTTTCTCCATATTCTTTTTGTTCAATGTTTTTTGGAGTACTAGTTCTACACACTAAACCAATTAAGGTTGGTCGACATATCAGTAACCGCCAACTACGGTTGGTCAGCACCAATAAATTTAACCAATAATGTTGGCATAACAATCATATAAGGTAAAGCCTGTTTGATCACGGGTTACCTCAGGGAGCATCCCAAACTAGGCAAGAATATGGGTGACATCACGGGGCATCCACTGTCTAGGCACCAAGGTAATCCCAAAAATATTACTACAACTAAGTAGGATCATGGGATGAAAATCATTCCATTGCTTAGGCATTTATAGGTGATAAGTCACTACAACTAGGCAGCAAGTGGGGCAGGCTCCATTGTCTAGGAAAAATAAAATTATGAAAGATGATATTTCTAAGGAAAGAAGAGTGTATAAAGATAATATTTTTATTCATTAAACACAAGAAAATAAATTACAAAAGATGAATCTTTCTTCATTCAATACAAATTTCCTATTCTATTGTCTTTTTTCCTTCTGATTTTGGCACAAGTTCCATTCTAGTAGGAGGGTCCTCTAAAGCATAAGGTGAATTGATCAAATTCACATCTCGTAGCATCTTAGTGTTGCTCAAACTTGGTTTTTCAAGCAGATGAGGAGGTCGAGATATCTCATAGTCTTCATGAAGATTGTGATCACCAAGGTACTTGGAGATCAAACATTGAGGTATGGCACGAGATGGAATCCAACTAACGTCTAAGTTGAAAAGAGGTACTGGTAAGTCAAGAAACCTAGGTTCATATCAATCCCATAGGGAATTCACTCCTCAAGACGCATAACACAAAGAGCATTCAACCATCCTTTCTTGTACCCTTTATTATTTGATTGTCTCAACCGAGCATCGAGATGGCACAAAGCTTCATTGTACCCCACATTCCAAAACTCCCTAGGTTGTTTATGGAATAGATATGTCAATCTCTCAATGTTTTGGTGAAGCTTGTTCACAAAATTTTCTTTACTCTCTAAGGCAGAGCTTTGCTTGGAAAGTTGATCGGTAAGACTTTGAATTTTTCTAGACATTTATGCTAGAGCTTGATTTTTTATCGTCAATTGAACGGCTTGACTTTCTAAAGAAAGTTGGGACCTCGTCTCTTCAATATTAATCTGACCATCCCTTGCTCGACCACGGGTAGGAGAACTTGCCTTGCCACGTGCAGACGAAGTAGATCCGGTTCGTTTTAAAGTCTCCAACTCTTCTCTCAAGGAAACATTTTCAGTTTCCAAAAAGGAAAAACCTTCATCATTAACTGGGACTAAAGCTCCCGAAGAGGCCAAGGCAGCAGATTTGAGTTGTTTCATTTCTTCTTGTAAGGCAATATTCTCTTCCTCCAACAGCTTGGCAATATTCCTATGTTCCTCGATCTCAAGTTTCAGCACACTTTCCCTCTTTTCATGGGTCGAGATATATTTGTTATAGCCCCGATCAACACTCAACTGTTAGTACTTTTTCTCATAACCGTCATGTAGAAGTGCAGTGGTTTCTTTGTGTTGAATTTGGAGCTCCTTGATTACTCCTTGGAGATCTTCAATCATTTCATAATAAGCCACATTGTTGGCTACATCACGATTAAGTAAACATTTCAAATATTGGTATGCATCCATTGGTCACTCAAAAGCATCAGGTCCGAGGATATAAATTATCTGAGCTTCAGTAAAGTCTGTGTGACCAGCTTTGAAGTAATCATTACATTTTTTCATTAACTTTGTGTCATGAGCTGATAAGAGTTCCATCCTGAACAAACTAGCAAGGGAAAATAAAAATGCATCAATAACGATATAGACAAGGTAAGTCAAGGAGAAATTCGGACTAGATAACAAAATCCATTTTATTGATCATAAGGAGAGAGATTACAACAAAAGTTACAGCGAAGAAAGATAAAATAGAAGAACAACATAAATAAAGAGCCGAACAACTCTACACCCTTTCCTTATTTCCTATAACATCATCAATCGGCTTGGACGAAGGAGTTGGTTGCTCGTAAGGCATTTGGTTTTACTTGGCTGAAGTTGTTGCATGTTGAACTTGCTCGACGGGATGATGAACATTAACAGTAGGTACTTGTTCAACTATCATCATAGAAGATTAATCAGATGCAGCTTCATCTTATTCTTCTTCGTGGATAGTAGGAGGAGGGCCATGAGTGTGTTTCTGAAATAATTCAGAATCCTCTGCAACATTCAACTCCTTCAATGCTACAACCCACTCGTCTCTGAAGTACATCAAACTTATGTACTCCATCTGGAAAGTAATAGCAGTTAGGGCTTTGTTCCATCCTTTGTCCCAGCCAAAGCTGAAGGACTTATTCATAGCAGCTCTTTTCTTCACTTTCTCAGAAGAAGCAGGTCCCTGAGCAAGCTTCACTTTCTCCTCCAGGTCTTTTTTACGCCGTTCAGCCTCTTCAACCTTGCCATCGGCTTCTTCTCTACTGGAAATAGCGACCTTTAATTTTTCCTCCAACTCATTGGAGGCATTTACAGCTTGGTCACGAGTTGTATCAACTTATTGGCGAGCTGTCTCTATAGATAGAAGTTTCTTCTCCCAAGAAACTTTATCTTCCTCGTACTTTCACTAGGAGATCTTCAAATATTGCGATAACCCAGCAAAAGCTTCTTCCACCCCTCTGGAGGAAGTTGAAGCCTTGATAGCCTCATCTTTCTCCAGGATACTATTAAAACATATTATAAACTGAAAAAGAAAATAAGCTCAGATCAAAAT
The DNA here is from genome assembly GCA_949130495.1 of Sambucus nigra. NCBI lineage: Eukaryota > Viridiplantae > Streptophyta > Magnoliopsida > Dipsacales > Adoxaceae > Sambucus > Sambucus nigra. Next base: position 455,221,272 of record OX422209.1, on the reverse strand, counting down.
ATGAATATGGTATATGGAGGTATAGTATCAAGGATGGTGATACTTACTGACGCAATATGTTAGGCTGCTAAGTCAGTGACCTTCTCCTGAGAAAGGGAACCCTCAGAAGCTCGATATTCGGGAATGGTCTAAGACTTGATCAAGACTTCGACCGAGCTCAGAGAAATGAGGGATGGATTCTTTTCTCTCAAAAAAGGATCCTCAACATCAGAAGGTTGAGTAGAAATTTCTATAGGTCTTTCTGCAAGACCTCTCCTCAATCTCCTTAAAGGAGCGCCTTCAATCAAAGGTGCTGCCTCTTCTTGTGTAACAGCAGCACCTTTAATCAAAGGTGTTGCCTCTTTTGTGACAGCAGATGGTTTCCTTCCGACCTCATTGACAGGTGGAATTTTTCCTTTGGATGGAATATTATCCATTTTCTTCATCCCTTCAGTTGGGACATCCCCTTTGCTCATTTTTCCCCCATCAGTGCCAAGAGCACTCTTGGCAAGGAATTTAGGCATTCTCCTCTTCTTCATCATCAAATTAATAATAGAGGCACCTAAATCAAAAGAATATTCGTCTACACCATCTTGAGATGAAGGAACTTGATCAAGATCAATTATCACACGAGGGGCAAGAGGACGAGCAATAAAAGAGGAAGTAGTATTTTTGTATATCAAAAAATAAGAAGCAGCTCTAACGTTCACCCCGTCAACTGATTGATGCAAGCCCCAGATGTGTTTCAAAGCTTTTATATTAATGTCACTCTCTTTTGGGGTTTTCTTCTGTTATCAACTGCAAAAAAATAAAAAAAAATATCAGTGACGCATTTCATCAAATATAAACGGAGCTAAACCGAAGAATTAAAAACAACCTATCCCATTGCCATATAGTGGATATCTGGGACCTTGGTAAACATCTTTTCCTTTTAATGAGGGGTGTTGACAATTTTTCATCACAACTCCACGATCAAAATAGTCCCTATTAACATCGAGAAAATAGGCCACTAAAGCTCTATTGGAAAACCTAGTTTTTAAATAAAATGTGGTATCACTGGTAACCCATTTATAATAAAACATAATTTCAGGGATCCCTAAACGAGTCCCATGAATCTGGTTTAACCTATGTACGCCATTAATTACCCTCCATGTATTTGGATCTACTCTTGCAGGAACAATATCAAAATATTGGCAAAACTCCAAACACAAGGAATTAGGGGAAAAAGAAAAGCCACACTCCGCTACAAAAAGGAAAAGAAACCAGTGTCCTTAAGCTAAAGAAAATAAATCAGAAGGTCAAGGAGGTTCTTCTAGAATAACCCTAGAGGGGATTGCAAAATAAGCTCAGAACTTATCCAACGATTCTATAAGATAAACCATGGTGGCTAAAGTAAAGAAAGAAGAAAGAAGAAGTTCTTATAGAGGGATTAAGAAATCTGCTAAGGCGAACGATAGAAAGAATGATAATACAAAGATAGAACAAGAAGACAAAGAGTTTAGAAATCTGGAGGTGAAAAGTAGATGACGATCCGTATCTATCGCTTTTAAATGCCTTGCATCGGGAAGAAAGAAGAGAAATGATTACTAGAAAATACGATTGCGTCTTCGACGATTAAATAATGAAAAAGACGCAAATACCCAAGTGTCTGTCGCAGATTCAAAATATTTACAAGTTTTCCATTTCGCGCTCAAATGACAATACTAAAGAGAAAATTCCTAAGTGTTGGAGATCTGTAATTAATCAAGGAGTAAAAAGGTGCCCGAGCAACTTTTGGGTAAAATGTTCCACACTCTCATATCAAGACTCAACTGTGAAGCATTGGGGGCTTCTGTTGATACGAAAATTAGTCAGCTGATGTGGATTAATCATATGAAGACATGTGTCATCTTACGTGGAAAATGCTTATACTCACCTAGAAACTCGCGGCACTGATCTACTCATTACCTCGAGCTATTTAGCGTGTCGAGCTACTCAACGTGCAGAGCATCTGGCCAAGAAGATCAAGTAATAATTTCACATTCAATGAACATCATATTTAATGAACATTCTTATTGTGCATATGTATATGTCCATTAGATAACGGCATATCGTCTATTCATACTGACAGCGCCAAGGCTATAAATATATTGTAACACCCCCATAACGGGGTAATTGATCATTAGCAATTGTGATCAAGATTAAGGCAAGAACATCCATTAGTACAAAATAGTGGACGTAGGCCATTTTCATAATGCTGAACCACTTCAAAAATACTTTTTCTTATTTTTTATTTCATATTTATCTGTGATTAATTAATTTGAACAAATCTAGTTTTTTACATCAACAGTCTAGAAATGATATATTTGATGTGAGTTTATTTCAATGTGTTTAGAAAAGTTTGTCTTTCCCTTCAAGTCAATTTGATTAATAGTTTGAGAGATATTCATTTTAAGTATAGAAATTGGGCAGATTTTTGAATTCTAAAATGCGATGAATTTATATATTTTCAACTATCAGATCTCCGCTGGTAAAATCTCCAAGATAGTGCTTATGCTTAGAAATGCAAAATTTAATATAATATGTAGTGTTGCATAAGTTAAACCGTGAATGTAAATGGGTAAATTTTAGGCAACGATATTTTATGTGAAATTAGACCCAAGTATGTAAGTTTTCCAAGTAGTGCCTTAATTTCATATGTTTTATAATTTATTGGGAAAATTCTCATAGCTGAACTATTGAAATTAGTTTTGCGGTGACAGATTAGGAGTAGTGCAAAAATCTTAGAATTTCAATTGTAATATATTATGACTTTGGTATTATCTTATTTTTATACAAAATTAAACTATTTTTTAATTATATTTAGCAAATTTCAGTAGAATCTAACAAGTGGATTAACTATGATAAAATTATGGAGTTTAACTAGTGGGATTGATATAGTTTAGCAAGTATGGTATTTTCAAGAGCGTGAACTTAAGGAATTGAATGTTAATATTATGCTTGTGGAACAAGTATTTAAAAGTGTTTTTTACTTGGGAAAATGAAAATATTATTTTCATTAAAAGAAGAGTAATGGATATATATAGAAGTAATAAATAATATGGCAAGTGTGACATTTTTGTAAAAACGGCAGTTGGACAAAAATGAATGAACTTAACAGAAGTGAATTACTATTAAATAATGATTGAATGGAAATAAATTTAAGAAATTATCGGAGTCCTAGGGAATGTCTTTGTCTTCGACCCAAAACAACCAGCCAGTAAAGTAAGTGGACGCGACATTTATGGCGTAGGGTCTGCGTCTGTCAACATAACTGGGATTTGATAAACTCGTGAAAAAATGATAATTTCTTAATAAATAATTACATAGTAAGTATTTAAAATTTAAATAATATGGTCCCAAGGCATGGATAATTGTGTAAATAAATGACTCTGATTAAAGGGGACTTTTATATAACACCCCGAGATCTGTGAGCCATAAAAATATATTATAAATTATAATTTTTGAAAAAATAAATTTTTGGAATCTATTTAATTTTGGTGTGTAAAAATGTTTCTTTTTATATATAAAAAGATGGTTTTAAGTGGAATTTCAATTGGGATTAAAATTTGAGCATTATAACTTTTTGTATAAAAATGGGAGGATGATCCGACATAAAAGAAATTAGTCGACTATCCGATCGAGTTGATTTTTTTGTACAGTTTCATCTCGCCTTCGGTTACTATGCCTCCAAATTTCATCCAGCTCCAATGGTCCAATCATTCGTAATAATTTTTTCAGTGTTTGTATTTGAGTAGGAGTCAAATTATTTTTTGTATATAAACATAAAGTGACGGGTTTTCGACTTTTAAAACACATTTTAGCCTTCTAAAAAATCTGTAGCCGCCTCTAATTTATCTTCTTTCATCTACAAACCCCTAGCCCCATTTAAACCAAGATTTCACTCCAAGATTTAAACGCTTAAATCATTTTTTTTCAAGATAGTGCAAGAGATGATTTTTGTCAACTTTTCGCGAGGAACTCGTCCATACATCCAGATTTCTTCAACAAATCTCAGACATGGTTTCCTCTGGAAGAGGGTAGTTTAGATTAGCTGGAGGCGTAACCCCTTTTTGAGTATAGTAATGATAAGTTAACTAATCACGCCATCACTTAACTACAGGACACGCTAACACAACTTAGTGAAGATGGACTCAGTTTGAACTCACAAATCTCTTGTGTACAACTCAGAAGGTAACAATGAACTTAGAAGCAACTTTACTTAGAAGGAGAGAGAAAATAAGCACCCTAGATACACCTTGGCACGCAGCCAAACACCCTCACCACCCTCAATGATATTTGTTAAGAATTAAAGCTCCATAATAAATGACAATGGTGGGTGAGTAAACTCCATGGATTGTAATAAATCTCTCTCTGATTTATATTCTCTCTAGTAATAACTTCTGAACTCTAAAATAGAACCTCTCCTCCCCAGAGGTGGTTGGGGTCCTTAAATAGCCCCCCCCCCCCCCCCCCCCCCACACACACACACACCACTCCCAAGGCAACTCAATCTTTAATACATGTGAAAGACATTCATAATACTTTATATCACAAACATTAAATGCATCATGCACTAGTTAACTCCACATTATAAACCTTAAATGCCAAGACATGCCTTTTGCCTAACCATAGTATGTCAGGTGGATATCGTCACAGAGGTGGCTCACCAACTGTCTGCCATCACCAAATATCACGATGGTTTACTCAATTGCAGATTTGACATTGTCTAGATGTGACATTAAGTAGAGGGTTATTTGGTCCATAACTCAACGCCCGATGGAACTCGAGGCTGCTCTACCCGAGGTTCCATGGTCAGGGTATTTTGGTGTTTTACCAGGTGTATCTAAGATGGTCAGGACGAGCCCCAACGGTTCCTCACTTATCAATCCTCCAAACCAAGTCCCTCTAAAGTTCCCACGGCAGGTCATTCGATAGAGCATGAAATCTCTCTTAGGCCCTGCCAAGCATGGTCTTTCGTGAGTACCGTTCGACCTCGCACTAAAAAATAATTTAACAAAAAATAATTAATTGGGGGATTATCTCTAATCCCAGGATTACTTTGGAGTTATTGGATATGTCTGACAAAAGTAAAATTTTGGTGCCAAACCCCAAAAACTTATCTTGGAAGAAACCCTTTCCATCCCCATGTGTCTCTTCATTAATGATGTAATGTCGTCCTTTCAACTGTCAGGACACTTCCAGAAGTGCCACATGTCAGTTTGAAAAAATTATAGGCGGCTTCGCACGTGTGGTGGTGGGAAACTCAAAATACGGGTTAAAGATTTCAAACATCTATTTTTTCAAAACACTTCTCCTTTCTTTGTCTTCTTCAAACGCCCGTCTACTTTAGAGAGAGAAAGTCTGCCAGAACTCTATTACTGCCAAGCTTTTTCTCCTCAAACTTGTTTTCTCTGAAATCACCCTCACTTTCTAGCCATTCCATTTGTTGATACCAAAATTAATATGCTGATGTGGACGAATAGTATGAAGACACGTGTCGATCTACGTGGCACAATAACAGCGAGGAAGATCATTTACTGAACAACCATGGTTGGTACCGAGCAACGAGAATATACCGAAGAGCTCTATCATGCCGAGGAACTCCATCCGAGGAACTCCATCATCCCGAGATACTCTAAGCACTCCGAGGAACTCTTGATTAACGAGAAACTAAGGCGGTCCGAACTGCACCTCGGCCGTGTCATCAATTATCAGACGGACAACTGTTCAACTATTCATTAGATTCTTGACGCACACGCTGCATTAAATGTATTACCCATTCATATGTATATCATTTAATGTATTGGACCTTTCATGTACAGCCTTGAGGCTATAAATACCTTGTATCAATCCCATTCAAAGGGACCGGAATTTCTTGAGAGAACTGGTAATCAAGAATTCCACAAACACTCAGCAATAACATAACAGTGGACGTAGGCTTTATTCCTAGCCGAACCACTTTAAAAATCTTTGTCTAATTTATTTATCTGTGATTGAATAATTAGAGCGATCTAGTTTTTTACATCAACAGATTGGCGCCGTCTGTGGGAAACGACTGTTGTTATCGTTTTTCATAAAAATCATTTATCACCAATGGCAGATAATCCAGAATCCAGTAATCGAAATGCTGGAAATACTGGAAATCTTCCAAATCCATCTGCATCTCCAGATCTGGCCGGAATTATGACGAATCTGGCTCAAGGACAAACCGCCATGCAAGAATCTATGAGGCAACTCCTTCAAACTCTTCAAGGCGGTGTACCTACTCATTCAGGGCAAAGGACTGATCATGGGCAATCACGATCCAGACGTATTGGGTCATATCGCAATGGGGAATCCAATGATTCTTCTTATCAACCTGGGCGAACTTCATCAATACGGGCTACGGATACAGATCAACATATCTCTCTTTCTCCGGAGAGAACTAGCGCTTTAGAAAGATTAAGCAGGGTGTCTCCTTTCAGTCGGTTAGGACCAAGGAGGAACATGAGTCCACCTAGGGCTCCATCAGGAAGTTTTCGACCACCACCAGGTTTGAGAGAAGGATCTGCACAATCACGACCAATTACTCGTCGAGATAAATCTCAGGAAGCTATGTCAGAGCAATCAGTTGCTCGGACTAAGCGGCCCGAGGAAGGGAATGAAGCATGGAAAGGTTCCATTCAACGATTGGAGGATAGACTGGGAGAAATGGCTAAGGCGAGGAACCCCTTACAGAGAACTTTTGTTCAAGGGACACCTTTTGTGCAAGCCATTGTGGATTTCCCTACACCGTCGAAATTCAAAGCACCTGTAGTGACCCCCAAGTACGATGGAAAGACAGATCCCGTACTTCATATAGAACAGTACCAAGCTGCTGCAGATATATATGCTGTCCCCGACGAGATGAGGTGTAGAGCATTCTCGGGAACTCTTACCGGATCTGCACAGATATGGTACAATAATCTTCCTCGGGGTAAGATTTCAACTTTTGTTCAGTTAGCCGAGCTGTTTATTGGCAAATTTTGTTTTGGAGCAAAGCCAGTAAAGCGAGTAGCGCACTTACTAAGTGTTAGACAAAAATCAGGAGAAAGTACTAGAGATTACATAACTCGTTTCAATAACGAGAAGTTGGAAGTCATAGATTATGAAGAAAAGACAGCAATCACTGCTTTGATGAGTGGTTTGCTGCCTAACAAGCTATACTATACTCTGGCCAAAGATCCGCCTAAAAATATGTCGGAATTGATGGCAAAGGCGGCCAAAATCATGAATGCCGAGGAGGCTATGACTGCGAAGAAGAATATGGATAAAGAAGTTAAAGTTGAGGTCGACAACTCTAAGAAGAAAGATCAGAAAGGTAATGGTGGTGACAAACATTCCAGGAATAACAGGATAAAGTTGGAAGCCCTAAAGAAGTATGATAATTATACTCCATTGAAAATGGGTATTAATCATGTTTTAGAAGAGATCAGGAATAACGAGGAAATCAAATGGCCAGAGAAATTGAAGACAGATCCAGACATGAGGAATAAGACCAAATATTGCGAGTTTCACAAAGATCATGGCCATATGACCAAAAATTGTATAGCCCTTCAGAACGAGATTGAAACACTCATTCGAAGAGGAAAATTATCAAAGTATGTAGATCGCAGAGGTGAGAGGACAAATGAGGACAGAATTAGAAAGAGATCTAGATCTCCTCGTCGTGCAGAGGAGAAAAAGAGGAGGGACCATGAAGAGGATCCGGATGATGACCCCGATCTTCCCAAGAAGCCAAGAAAACCTGAACGAGAGGTATTTTCCATACGTTTTGGATCATTTCATTGTAACGTTATTACAGGGGGAGATGCAGGAGGAGGAGACCTTACTGCAGAAAGAAAAGCTTATCTCGGAGAGGCTCAAGCTTGCTCATATATTCAGCGAATAAACCTGGCCGAGGATGATCGTCCGAGGAAGGTAAACAAAGAGAAGCTAGTAATTGGTTTTTCAAAAAACGACCTGGCAGGTGTTCTTTACCCTCATGATGATCCTTTGGTGATCAAAATGAGAATGAAGGACGTGATCATTTCAAGGGTGTTGGTAGACAATGGTAGTTCGGCAGACATCATGTACTATTCATGCTTTGATAGCCTGAATTTGAAATTATCTCAATTGGAACCTTATCACAGACCCCTTCTGGGTTTTGCTGGCGAGAAAGTTTTTCCACTTGGGACGATCAAGTTGGATATATTCATTGGAACCTGGCCTGTTTGTCGAACAGAAAGAATACGATTCTTTGTGATGGATAAGAATGTGCAATCGGCCTACAACATCATCATGGGAAGAGTTGGATTGAAGAAGTTCGAAGCCGTTCCTTCTACAGTACATCAATGTTTGAAATTCCCAACAAATTTTGGAGTTGGAGTGGTGAAAGGTGATCAAAAAGTAGCTCGGGAATGCTATTATTCGTCGGCCGAGCAAGAAGAACTAGAAGGATCGATGAAAAAGACTACTACTTATCAAGTGGATGAATGTTCAGAAATTGAAACTCTTGATCCTAGAGATGAGTCCCAACTTGTGAAAGGGCAAGTGGTAGAATCTACAGAAAATGTTATTCTGGACGACGAACATCCTGAACGAATAACCCAGATAGGTTCATCGTTGGATATGTCAATAAAAGAGGAGTTGATAACTTTCTTGAAGAATAGGAAAAATACTTTTGCTTGGAGTCATGAAGACATGCCAGGAATAGATCCAAACTTCTTATGTCATGAACTCAATGTGAATAAGGAGATTAAACCTGTAAAGCAGAGAAGAAGGGTGTTTAGTCCCGAGAAGAACCAGGCCATACAGGAGGAAGTCGAGAAACTCCAGAAAGCCCAATTCATTGAAGATGTAAAATATCCAGATTGGTTGGCTAATGTGGTGATGGTAAAGAAGAAAAACAACAAATGGAGAATGTGTGTCGATTTCACCGATCTCAATAAGGCATGCCCCAAGGATCATTTTCCATTGCCCAGAATTGATCAACTGGTGGATGCTACCTCGGGACACGAGCTACTCAGCTTCATGGATGCTTACTCTGGCTACAACCAGATCAAAATGAAACCTGAAGACAGGGAAAGTACTTCTTTTATTACCCCTAGGGGAACTTATTGTTATAATGTTATGCCTTTTGGTTTAAAAAATGCAGGTGCAACATATCAGCGGTTGATGAACAAGGTTTTTACCGAACAAATCAGCCGCAACATGGAGGTCTATGTCGATGACATGCTCACTAAAAGCAAGAAAGCTGCTGATCATTTGGTTGACTTGAGTCAAACTTTTGATCAATTGGATAAATACCAAATGAAGCTTAACCCGACGAAGTGCACCTTTGGAGTATGAGAAGGAATGTTCCTCAGATACATCGTCAATCAGCGAGGTATTGAGGCAAATCCAGATAAGATCAAAGCTCTTCTAGGGCTGCGATCTCCGACGACGAAGAAAGAAGTGCAGAGTCTTACCGGACGAGTTGCAGCGCTCAACAGATTTGTATCTCGAGCAACTGATAAATGCATACCATTCTTCAAAACACTTCGAAAAACCTTTGAATGGAATGAGGAATGTGAAAAAGCTTTTTAAGACTTGAAGAAATACTTGGGAGCACCTCCACTGTTGTCCAGACCAATAACAGGAGAAAAGTTGTATTTGTATTTGGCAGTATCAGAGAACGCAGTCAGTTCAGCGTTGATCAGATTGGAGAATGGAGTCCAGAAGCCAATTTATTACACAAGTAAGGCTTTCCGAGGTGCAGAAATCAGGTACCCAAAGCTAGAAAAATTGGCATTGGCACTAATTGAAGCAAGTAGAAGAATGAGGCCATATTTCCAAGCCCATACCATCATCGTTTATACTGATATGCCATTAAGACAAGCCCTCCATAAGCCAGAAAAATCAGGGAGACTGATGTACTGGGCAGTAGAACTTGGTGAATATGATATTGTGTATGAGCCCAGATCATCATTCAAGGGGCAAGCTGTAGCAGATTTTATAGCAGAGTTCACATACCCTGATACCCCCGAGGAGCAAAAGGTGCCTGCTGATCTACCTGTGGACGATACAGGATCAACAGAAACATCTGCTGATCTACCTGTGGACGATACAGGATCAACAGAAACATTTGCTGACCTACCTGTGGACGATACAGGATCAGCAGAAATAGGTCCAAACCAGCCAAGATTGGTAAAAGGACTTGTGGATGTAGAGAAATCATTATATTCAAACTCAGACCAACCACGGTTGGTAAAAGGGTACGAGCAGATGACTGACGAGGAGCGAAAGATACCGGGGGATGATGGAAGAAAACAGCAGATATTTTATCGAGGAACTCTGACAGATAAGAAATTTGAAGACGAAATACCTACATGGAGATTATATGTAGACGGATCATCCTGCACAGCTGGTTGCGGAGCAGGAATTGTTTTAATCACTCCAGACGAGATTGATATGGAATATGCTTTGCGATTCCAATTCAAAGCCTCTAATAATGAAGCGGAGTATGAGGCCATGATAGCAGGTCTTAGCCTAGCAAAAACTATGGAAGCACAACAAATGATGGTATTCAGTGATTCTCAATTAATTGTGAATCAGATGATGGGAATATATGCGGTTAAAGGAGACTTAATGATCAAATATCATGCAAAGGTGATGAAATTGTTGACAGAATTTGATGCCATTCAATTGGTGAGAATACCGAGGATGGAGAATGTACAAGCAGACGCACTGGCCCGACTAGCATCAGCTACTCGTACCGAGATGCGAAGAACCATACCGATTGAAGTATTAGAAGGTCGGAGCATAGATGAAGATCTGACAACGAATGTGATTACCCTTGATTTAGGACCATCTTGGATGGATCCAATCAGGAAATATGTTGAAGAGGGCGAATTGTCGGAGGACAAACTCGCTGCCAAGAAACTGAAGTATAAAGCTGCTCGGTATGTATTAACTAATGGTATTTTGTATAGACGAGGAATTATGGCAGGTTTGCAGAGATGTGTGCATCCCACCGAGGTGAAAGAATTGATTGAAGAAATCCATGAAGGATCTTGTGGAGCTCATGTAGCAGGTCGAACACTTTTACAAAGAGTGATGACACAGGGATATTACTGGCCGACAATGAGGGCTGATTGTATAGCCTATGCCAAGAAATGTGACAAGTGCCAACGTTTTTCCTCCATCCGACGAACTCCACAAGCATTGCTAACACCAATAACTTCCCCTTGGCCATTTGCCATGTGGGGAATTGATTTGGTTGGACCACTGCCGACCACCCGAGGAAGATTCAAGTATCTCGTAGTTGCAGTGGACTATTTTACTAAGTGGGTGGAAGCTGAGCCTCTTATCAATATGACGTACGAGAAGGTATACCAGTTTGTATGGAAGAATATCATTTGTCGATATGGTCTCCCTCATGCTTTCATCACAGATCATGGAACACAATTTGATAATGAAGAATTTGCTGCCTATTGTCATCAGTCGAACGTTTTGAAGTTTCATTCAGCACCAGGCCATCCCCAAAGCAATGGACAGACTGAAGTGACGAACAGAACATTACTAAATGGGTTGAAAAAGAGGCTAAGTGAAGCTAAAGCAAATTGGATTAATGAGCTCCAATCAGTATTATGGGCCTACCGAACAACTCCCCGAGCAGCAACTGGAGAATCACCATATATGCTAGCATTTGGAAGTGAGGCTGTGATACCGGCCGAGTTTGGTCTCCCAACGCATAGAGTGCTGAATTTCAACTCTCCGATCAGTGACTTGATGAGAAGAATGGATTTGGATATGCTCGAAGAAGTAAGAGAAGAGGCAGCCATTAGGAATGCTGCTTATCAACAACGAACAGCTCTGTTCTACAACAAAAGGGTGAAGAAATGCGATTTGAAGGAGGGTGATTATGTGCTGAAGAAAGTCATTCAGAAACAGAATAAACTGGAAGCAAACTGGCATGGACCTTACCGCGTTACAGAGATTGTTCGACCTGGAACTTACAGAATAGCAACTCTAGAAGGAGAGGAATTCAAGAATGCATGGAATGCTGAACACCTGCGCAAGTATTATCAGTGATGTAAAATGTAAAGTATTTCTTTCATTATGAATAAAATGATGAATAAAATGAGGATGGTTCACCATTTTCTTTCTGTTGAAAGTTTTTCGAGGAATACTAGTGTTGAACACTACACTGCTTGATAACAAGAAGAAGACTGCTCTACGGAGCCAAGCTCTACGGAGCAAAAGTGCTATAAGTAGCCAACCTCCTTTGGTTAGGAGGACAAGCTCTACGGAGCGCTCTACGGAGCGCTCTACGGAGGAAAAGTGCTATAAGTAGCCAACCTCCTTTGGTTAGGAGGACAAGCTCTACGGAGCGCTCTACGGAGCAAAAGTGCTATAAGTAGCCAACCTCCTTTGGTTAGGAGGACAAGCTCTACGGAGCGCTCTACGGAGCAAAAGTGCTATAAGTAGCCAACCTCCTTTGGTTAGGAGGACAAGCTCTACGGAGCGCTCTACGGAGCAAAAGTGCTATAAGTAGCCAACCTCCTTTGGTTAGGAGGACATGCTCCAAGGAGCCAAAAAGTTCGAAAGAACCCTACTACTCCTTTGATTAGGAGGTGTATACCAGCATGATCAACTACGGTTGGTAAGATTTTATATACTCTCGCATTACAGCTTATGTTGGTCGGGAGGTAACATTATTACAAAAAGTTCTTTAAAGAACAAAATATTCCAAACTGTACTAAGTATGGTTGGTCGGGGATAAAAACCCACTAACTGTAGTTGGTCGACGAGAACAAAAGTGTTGACCTTAGTTGGTCGGACGCATGTTTATATTTGAAATTGAACCAAGTATGGCTGGTCGGGGATAGAAACCCATCAACTGTGGTTGGTCGACAAACATTATTTATCCACCTTGGTTGGTTGGAAACAATTTTGAACAATTTATGCTTATTATAAATTCTAAGTTGATTGATGAACCATATAATTTGCAAACAAAAAAAATAGCTATTGGCAAAACAGAAAATGAAATTCTTTCATTAAGATAAAAATGTATTACATGTTACATGTATGTGCTAACTATTACATTAAAGATTCCTACTCTATTGGTTTCTTTCCTTTATCTTTTGAGACAGGTTCCTCGCCAGCAGGAGGATCCTCTAGACAAAGAGGAGAATTAATAAAGTTCATGTCCTTCAGCATTCTGACATTCATTATTGTAGGAGTGTCCAACAGATGCTCAGGACGAGAGACTTCAACTTGAGAATGAAGGTTATAATCACCAAGATATTTAGAGATCAAACTCCGAGGAATGGAACGAGCAGGAATCCATGCCATATCCAATTTATAAGGAGGAACAGGCAAGTCTAGCAATCCAGGAGCATGATAATCCCATAAATAATGACCTCGTTCCAATTTTAATACACCCAAGGCGTTCAACCATCCCTGCTTATAACCTTCGTTGTTAGCATTTTCAATGCGAGCATCCAAATGATAAAGAGCTTCATTATAGCCTGCATTCCAGAACTCCCGAGGCTGTTTATGGAATTGGAAAGTTAATCTATCTACTTGCTCGAGAAAGTTCTTGATAAGAGCATCTTTATTATTCAGAGCAGACTTCATCGCAGCCAATTGATCCTCTAAAGATAAATTTTTCTTAGACAAATCAGACAGAGCACGATCCTTAACATTCAGTTGGAATGCTTGAGTTTCCAGAGTAGATTGGGTGCGAGATTCTTCAACACTACGGCTAAGAACTCTTGATCGGCTCCGAGAAGCAACTGGAGAATTTTGCTCCTCGACGATTCTTCCTCGTCCCCGAGAACTCCTTCCTCGTCCCCGAGCAGTCACAGGAATAATAGACTTTTTCAAGTCATCCAACTCTTGCCTTAGTTTGGCGTTTTCAACCTCTAGAAACGAAAAACCTTCATCAGTAACTGGTACTAATGCAGTGGAAGAGGAGGCAACGGATTCATATTGAGCCAATCTTTTCTGCAGACTATTATTTTCTTGTTCCAGGATCTCGGCAATTTGTCGGCAGGCTTCAACTTCACCTTTTAGGGTCCTTTCCCTAATGTCATATGCAGCAATGATCTTTTTATGACCTGTATCAGAGGAAAGTTATTGATATCTATTTTCATATTCCTCGTGTAATGAAGCCATCGATTCATTGTGCTGGCCTTGGAGATCCTCTAAGGAACAATGCAGCTCTTCAATCAAGTCATAATAAGCGACATTGTTAGCTACAGCTCGGTCGAGTAAATTTTTCAAGTATCGATAAGCCTCAATTGCCTGTTCTGAAGCATCATGACCAAGAATGTCAGCAATTTCAGAAGAACTAAGGTCTGTATGACCAGCCCTATAGTATTGGTGACATTGCTGCATCAGCTCGGTATCATGAGAAGAGATTAGTTCCATTCTAGCAACAAACTAAAGACAAGAAAAAGATAACAATCAACAAAGAATCATCAATAACAGCGATGAGTAAAGAAGTATTTTATTAGATCATAAAAGGATTACATTGTTCGATTACAAATGATAAAAGATAGAAATGATACCGAACAACTTCACACCTTTTCCTTGTCTCCCAAGACTTTCTCGGGAGGCTGGGACGAGGAGCTCGGTTGCTCGGTGATAACAACAGCTTGATCGGCAGAAATCTTCTCGGCAGGAGGAGGCATAGAAGAAATATCCTCAATGACAGAGGGTTGAGAAGCAGAGATTGGGACATCCACAGCCATGGAAGACTCATCTGAAGCAGGTTCATCTTCTTCTTCTTCCACAATTGGTGGAGGAGGACCAGGGAGATGCCGTTGGAATAGCTCAGAATTGTCTTGGATTTTTAGCTCTTGTAGAGCAGCTACCCAACCGTCATGGAAGTATTTCAATTCCCCATATTGGACTTGGGATGTCATAGCAGCAATCCCTTTATCCCATCCTTTTTCCCAACCAGCACTGAAATGTTTCCTAACTGCAGCTTTTCTTTTCAACTTCTCCGAGGAGAGTTTGACATCCAATTGTTCTTTCTGGATTTTGATGTCTCGCAAGATAGATAGTTCTTTTTCTGCATTCTTCAGTTGGTCATCGCATTTTTGCTGATTGACCTCTAAGCTTTTCACCTTCTCCTCCAAATTCTTGGAGGTTTCAGCCATCTTCATCTTATCAGCCTCAGCTGCAGCCAATTTTTTCTCCCAGGCAGCTTTCTCCTCGACGTATTGCTGGCGAGATTCTTTCACAGATTGGGCTAAACCCAAGAGGGCATCGTCAACATCGGACGAGGAACTAGAAGCTTTAATAGCTTGATCTTTCTTCACGATGGTATTGAAACAGTTCACCAGCTGAAAGATAAGAAAAACAATAAAGTCAATACAAATGCAAGAAATCAAGAAAAAGAAAGAAAGACCAAAGGTTTGAGAAATTTACTGAAGAAAGATGGCGAGCAGCTAAGGATGTCAGTGTATCCCTAGGAATCTTTTCATCAACCCCGAGAACCTCAGGTATAACTGAGCTCGTTGAAGAACTCGGAAGAAGGATTTTTGAAACACTACTACCACCAGCGGGTAGAGAAGATGCAGTTCCAGCAAGATTAACCGAAGATGATTTCCTCAATCTCTTCAAAGGAGGGTCAGCAGCATCAACCAAGGAAGAAGTCTTGGTCGGAGATATTGTAATTACATCAGCACTAGCACTTTTCTTGCTCGGGGCCACTGGGGGCTTCTCGGCAACTTTGGAGGAACTAACATCTACTTTTTTAGTCCCCTCTGGGACATCAATCTTGCCTTTCTTTGCTCCAACAGCAGAAGAAATTTCACCAAATAGAGCAGGAGGAGCTCTTTTCTTGCCCATTCTCTGAGATAGGGGAATATGAGAATCTGAAGATGAACTTTCTGGTGTTGAGGCTGGTTCAACAGGGCGAGCAGTATAAGAGGTTGTGTAGCTCTTATACTGCAGCAAATATGATGCAGACCTAATATGCTCGTCTGCAATCGTCTTATGCAAATTCCAGATAAGTTTTAAATGCTTGATATTCACTTCCGACTCTTTTGGAGTTTTTCTTTTACTATCAACTGCAAATAAATACATAAATTTCAGTTATACATTTTGTCAAACATGATGAAAACGCAATTTCATAAGTAAAGTAAAATGAAAAATAAACCTATCCCATTGCCGTATGGGGGGCATCTGGGACCATTGTATACTTCATTCCCAGATAAAGGCGCGTGTTGCCAATTTTTTATGACCAACCCATGCTCAAAATAATCTCTATTTGAATCAGGGAGGTTAACTACAAGGGCTCTATTTAAAAACCTAGTTTTTAAATAATAAACATTATCTAAAGTGGCCCATTTATAGCAGTACATGATTTCTGGGATCCCTATACGAGTCCCATGAGTTAGATTTAACTTGTGCACCCCGTTAATTATTCTCCATGAATTGGGGGCTATTTTTGCAGGAACAAGATCAAAATATTGACAAAACTCAAGACATAATGGGTTTGGGGGAAAAGAAAAACCACATTCAGCAATGAAAAGACTGGGGAACCAATGTCCCTCAGCCAATCGAAAGTAATCTAAAGGCTCAGAAAGAACCTCTAGAGTTACCCAAGAAGGAATGGAAAAGTCAGAACGAAATTTCTCAGCAGATTCAACAATATAAACCATATTGAATAAAAGAGATGCAGAAGAAAGGAAGAAGATCTTACAGAAATAAAGGAGATATGTTGACAACGAACGGAAACAATGATGAACACACAAGAGAGAGGAAGAGAATAGAAAACTTGAATGCAGAAAAATGGAAAGTGTAGACGACGGTATGGTTACCAAAGGAGTTTAAATACTTTGCATTGGGAAGCGGCGAAAGAAATGATTACTAAAAAGAAACTACTGAACTTCTGGCGGCTAAAAAGACAAAAGTTGCACGAAGATCGAAGCGCTTATAAAAAAGGCGGAAACTGCGAAATGAGAAGGAAATTTGAATACAATGCTCCTAAAACCCAGGAAGGTCATTTAATATTACCATATACCGAGAAAGAATGTCCCATTCTCCTCAAAGTTCGAAATATGAAACATTGGGGGCTTCTGTTGATACCAAAATTAATATGCTGATGTGGACGAATAGTATGAAGACACGTGTCGATCTACGTGGCACAATAACAGCGAGGAAGATCATTTACTGAACAACCATGGTTGGTACCGAGCAACGAGAATATACCGAAGAGCTCTATCATGCCGAGGAACTCCATCCGAGGAACTCCATCATCCCGAGATACTCTAAGCACTCCGAGGAACTCTTGATTAACGAGCAACTAAGGCGGTCCGAACTGCACCTCGGCCGTGTCATCAATTATCAGACGGACAACTGTTCAACTATTCATTAGATTCTTGACGCACACGCTGCATTAAATGTATTACCCATTCATATGTATATCATTTAATGTATTGGACCTTTCATGTACAGCCTTGAGGCTATAAATACCTTGTATCAATCCCATTCAAAGGGACCGGAATTTCTTGAGAGAACTGGTAATCAAGAATTCCACAAACACTCAGCAATAACATAACAGTGGACGTAGGCTTTATTCCTAGCCGAACCACTTTAAAAATCTTTGTCTAATTTATTTATCTGTGATTGAATAATTAGAGCGATCTAGTTTTTTACATCAACACCATTGTTACTTCTTTGGTGCATTTTCTAAGCTTTTCTTTAATCTTCACTACCATCTTCAATGGCCTCTTCAAGAAATCCTACTAGGTATGCCACCCATGATCCACCTGCCACCCCTGTTGCCACCACCTCTGTTGCCACCTCTTTGACTATCACCTACCAAGACCAGCTGTGTTTCTACCGCCGGTCCCGTATATTTTGTAAGGGTGATGATTTTGCTGGGTTTGGAAAAACTTGCATTTTCAATGCTAAGTATGATGCCATGATGCTTGGTGATGAAGAAGAAATCACTGCTGACTGGGGCATTATCCCCCCAGAGGGGACTCTTCAATTTTATCTTAAGCGAGGGGACTTCCCGTGGTCCCATACTGACTTCGAAGGTCCTGGGGGCTCTCCTTATTACTTCGCTACCTGGAACTCCTACATGCATAGTTCCCACGCTGATGCCCTCACGAAAATTTGGCTTCGTAGAGCTAAGTGGTTTTGTGATTTTATTGTGTCCAAGAATAATGCGACCCTTCCTGTCCTGGTGTCTTGTTGGAATGTTACTACTCACATATTCATTACTGTGTGGGGTGAGTTTACAATAATGTTAGAACACGTGTGTGAGCTTCTGGGCCTTAAGGCAATGTGCTATGATCCTTATTTTTTGGAGTCCCTGGATTCCCAAGAGGTTGCTTACCATTTGGAGTTGGACCGTATATGCCAAAGGTGCAACGGTTCTTCAAATAAAGCCATTTTCACTCCTCTTATCAACTATTTCTTCAAGGATCCTTCCGAAGGTAGTTCTTTTGAGGCTGCCCCTGGTTAAGGTACATCGTTGGAACTTTCTCCCAACATCCTTATCATTATTTATCATTTCTTTTTAACGGGGAAACCTAACAACCAACCTCGAAGGCACCTCATCAGTATCCCCTTATTTGTCTTTGAAAAATTTACAAGGGGCAACACTTATTCCTTTCACTTAATCTATGGATAATGTTGTTACTTGTCACTGATATACACGTTACATTAAGAATGCATCGAGAAAGAGGATTTAAATGGTTGAGGACATTGATGGGAAGTTCTTTTGGGGACTCGACAAATTAAAGCGTCATGTTATTGAGGCTATAAAGAATCCCCTTATGAGAGCCTGGGATTTTCATTATTCAAACAATATTTCCTCTGCCCTCTGAATCAAAAGTTATTAACACTCTTTTTCTCTGGCCAAAGATGTTACCTATCAATGTTTCCCATTTTGAGATCTCTAATGCAAAGCCTCTATTTGTAATGGGCCCTTGCATTTTCACCCCATTTATCGAAAAGAAGGGTGTTGGGCCTTCGAGGAGGCATACTTGTGGGTAAATGATCCCAACTCCACTAGTGGACCCTACTTTGCCTTTTAAATTACTTATTAGGATCGGATGACCTTACCAAATTTCTGACTCCTTGATGTTGAGGGTCATAAAGCCTGATATAAAGGGCATGCTCTTTGATCCCTGATCATGTATGTTTTAATGAATGATCCTTACAATATATAGGTATATTCCCCTACCCCTATTGATGATAAGGATTCTCAGAGCCATTGGGATTGTCCTTACCAACTGGTGCATAACTCTTGGAGATCACTGATTACTATAATTATGGATTTCAGGGAGGCCAACGACGGCTAGAGAGATGTGATATTGTCCCAATTCTTATGGGTATATCGATTTTAAGGAGAAAGCAAGCCAAAAGATAGGGGGCTAAAGTATCTTTCCTCGAAAGTTATTGTGGTGTTTACCACAAATTGGAAAATTACCCCCCAAGAACTAGAAAGATATATTCTTCTTAGTGCGTGGTGCCTGGGCCACCTTTAACCCCGACGAGCCATTAGGTTGCCCCAGTTTCTGGTGTACCCCCAAACTCGAGGTAAGGCTTAATTATCCTTTGTGTTTTGGACTTGATCTTATGGCTTGACCCATACTAGAGGTTTAGTAATATCCTTAATTCATTTGCAGTGGTTTCTAAGCCTTATGATAAGGATAAGGAGAAAAAATAAAAGCCTTGAAGCTGGATTCTACCCCCTTTGAGGGATTTTTTACGGCCAAGTGCCTCTTCAACACTCGGTTGGGGTTCGAGCCCAAGCTTGTGATTTCAGGGGCAACCATTACTCTCCCAAGCTCGTCATTACGAAATAAATGGAGTCTCAAGCCTTATCTGTGGTCTCCTATAGGAGGAAAGTTGTTATTAATGTGGTGTTTGAGGTCCCTAACGCTTATGATGAGGAATAAGGACAATCTCAAAGTGAAGCTAAGCCTCCCTCAGTGGTTTAGGGGGACATTATGCTAGGTTATTATGAACAAGAAGATCGTACAAGTAAGTGGATAACCTCGTGTCCTTATTTTCCTTATTTATTTCAGAAGCTTTGATATCCCAAATTCTCTTGATTACTTAATGCAGTAAACAAAGGGAAAAAAGAAGGATGATGGGGATATATTTTAAGGATACCTCATTTGAGATCGTTGTTTCAAAGGGAAAGAGGTCCATGACCATTAATAATCTAAAGCTTAACACACCAGTAGGTTCCCTCTCTCTTGAGGTGGAACTAACGAAGGTGGATAAAGTGGAGACCAAGATCAAAATCCTCTCCTTTCTGTAAGCATTACCGGGAATAGGTGAAACTCTTGGCCCAGGGTCATTTTTTTTATTTACAGGGGATTTATAGCCTTTGGTTTAACAAGTAAAAGAAAAAATGTGATATTTTCTAAGGAGGAGGAGTATCTGAAGAATGGTGCAAAAACCCTTAGCCATTCGAAGGGGTTAGCCACCCATGATAGTTATTCCCGACCTCCTTTTGTTAAGGAGTTAAAAAATTACTCTGCTCTCGTGGATGTCCTCCACTCAATGGACAATACAAAATATTTTGTCGTTGTGGCTAAACTAAGTACTAGGGAGACCTCCATTAATACCGAGGAGAAAATCCACTATTTAGGTATGTATCTTCATAGTAATGCCCATTTTCTTTTAGTTATTTTACCTTTTATGCCCTTGTTCTTACATATACTTGTTTTTTGTTAGCTTAAAACTTAACTGAGGCTCTTATAGATAATTCCCTTGATGGAAACAAAGGGTAGAATAAGGCTATTGATATGGCGGAGGGAAGAACCCTTACTCGAATGCAACAAGATTGGACGATCAACATTTTGAGGGTGGATTCCAATGCCCTTAGGAAGTAGAAAGATGCCTTAAGGAGCTAACTCATTGTTCTAGATCAAAGGAAATGTTTGGACACCAAGAATTTGAGGGACAATGATCACTTAATGGCTTCCACAAAAGATTATCTGGTGAAGGTATATGAACTTCATGTCATTCTCTATATTGAGCTTTTGGAGATAGAAAAGTCTCTCTAAGGTAAAAATAAATATGAGGTTCAAGGCTTACAATACAAACTCCATCATGATCATGATGAGGTGGAACTACTAAAATAATCAGTCCAAGAGCTCACTACTATGAAGTAGGATCTGACCTACAAGGTCCAGGAGCATCAAAAGGATCATTTTAGGTTCTCCTTTCTTTATTCCACTCTTTAAGGGGAGATTCACTCAAATATTAGGAAAAATCTGGATGCATATCTTAGAACTATATGTATGGATTTGATGCTTGCAAAGTGAGGGTCCAAAGGTTCTTTCCTAAAGTGGATATTTCTAGCCTATTTGCTAAGGCCCTTGAATCTGGTAGGGAGAGTTCAGATGATGAGGTTATCCTTGTTGGAGGGAAAATCTTAAAAAAGTTGCCTCCACTTGCGTCAACTAATGAAGTCCTTATGGGACCCGACAATATCAAGCCTTGAGTATCTTTTGTGTATCTTCTTTGTTTGAACAGTTAATTGGCCGCAAGCCGTTGACGTATTCTTTAATCTTTTGACTTTAATGACAATAGTAGTTTGAATGCAAACATGTTGTTCTTCAATATTTACCACATATTTCCTTTACCTTTTACTTTCCCAATGAATTTTTTTGTTGTCTTCATATTCCTAAGGTTTACCCAGTATGTATTACACCCTTAGTCCCCAAGATTGTGTGGTAAAGAAAAATGGTCGGGCAATAAAATTATTACAGCAGCCCTAAAGTTCCTAAGACCTAAAATTGTTCACTCTTATGAAGTTTATGAAGTGGAGGATGATATTTCGTAATGGGTCCTTTAGACCTTCAAACCATGGGACACTTTATAGTTGCACTTTTTTTCGATTAAAAGCCAATAATTATTTGTTCAAATATTTATCCCCCAAATTTGTTTTAGATGCAAATACTTAAGATTAAATATGTAAAGGGTCCTAAGACCTTAGATTTAAAACATAAATTTGAATGTTTGATGTATAAAGTCCTTGTAAGTCTCCTAAGACCTTTGGACTTAAAGAAATTACAACCTAAAGTATCACAAAAGGTCCTAAGACCTCCGAACAAAGGTAGTCTTGATTTTGATTTCCCACAAGTGGTTGTACGACCTCTAACCTGATTTTTTAGAATCTAGAGTCCTTATAAGGGTCTAAGACCTTTGGACTTAGAAATAATTTGAAAATTTAATGTCCTTATAAGATCTTGAGACCTCCAAATTGATTGTTTTTAGAATCTGAAGTCCTTATAAGCATCTAAGACATCCAAACTAAGAAATAATTTGACATTTTGAAGTCCGTATAAGGGTATGAAACCTCTAGACTGAAATGTTTTGGAATATGAAGTTCTTATAAGGGTCTAAGACCTTCGGACTTAAAATCAATTTGAAATTTGAAAGTCTTTATAGCGGCCTAAGACCCCAGACCGAAACGTTTTTGGAATATGAAGTCCTTATAAGGGTCAAAGAGCTCCGAATTTGGAAACAATTTTAAGTTTTCAAGTCCTTATAAGGGGTAGAGACCTCCAGACTGAAATGTTTTGGAATCTGAAGTCCATATAAGGGCATGAGACATCCGAACTCATGGGACATTCACCGTAGTTTTGTTAAAACTGAATTTTTCATTTTTTTTCGTATTTGAACACTTATACCCAAGATAATTTGAAAATTTGCTAAGGTTATATCTCAGGGATTTAAGGGTGCTACAGTTTCTTGATAAAGAAAATATTTAAATATGAGGAAATGGGTTGTTTATGGGTCTTTGAAACTTAGCCTCTTGTAATTGTGGATGAAAATCTCATTAAACACTCTAGTATTTTACGGGTCTGGAGACCTTTGACTATGCTTTTTAGGGTTGTTTGAACCTGAGGGCTGTAGTCTTTTTTGGGTCATAAGACCTTTGACTGTTAGTCTTATGCTAAGGCTCAAATACTTGAAGCTTAAATGTTAGATTTTGAGATCCTATCTTAAACCTAAAGTCAAAAATTAAATCCTTGGAACTCCTTTTGGGGTCATTTAGGCCTTAATTTAAGTTTTGGCCCGAGGATGAAGTCTTTGCAACTCGATTTCTAGCTCACAAGACCATAACTTTTTAGAGCCAAGGCTAAAATACTTGTAGCTCTCAAAGAATACTTATGCAAAACACATCATGGGCAAAAAAAAGCTTCATTTAACTTCACTTGAGTATTGAATACATAACTAGTAGTGTGTTTGAGGTGCGCAATATTATAAGGATGAGGCAGTGCGTAACCCTCTACATCCTTAAGGTAATAGCAACCAGGTCTTGCAATTTTAGTCACTACATATGAGCCTAGATTCGCCTCACAAGGATGTATATATTCTAGAGTGAGCTCCATTAGGTACATGTCTCCCACCTTAAATTTCCCATAGCTAATGTTTTTAATAAAGTATGAGGTTTTCAAACTAGTGCAACCTATTTTCTTTCTTCCAACTCATCTAGGGACACCTTTTAGACTTTTTTCATTAGCTCGTGGATCAAATTGGGATACCCTTTGAGTGGGTATTTAAACCTCAGTTAGGATCATAACCTCAATGCCGAAGGTGAAATAGAAAGGAATTTCCCCCTTTTGACCTCTTATTGTTGTCTTATAATCCCACGGAATGCAAGTTAATTCTTTGGTCCAACATGTGGATCAAATTGGGATACCCTTTGAGTGGGTATTTAAAACTCAGTTAGGATCATAACCTCAGTGTCGACGGTCAAAGAGTAAGTAATTTCTCTCGTTAGACCTCTTACCATTGTCTTATAAGCCCATAGAATGCTAGTTAATTCTTTAGTCCATAACCCTTTGAAATTTTCTAGCCTCTTCTTCAAACTTTGGAAGATTACTCTATTAGTAATTGCAACTTGTCCATTAGCCTGGGGTGATGAGTATTGATTTCTTATGCCATAGCCTGAGCATAACTCCCTAAATGTTAGTTTATCAAACTGCTTGCCATTAAATGAGATAATGGACTTAGGTAAGCCAAACCTGTATATGATATTTTTCCAAACGAAGTTAGTGGTCTTCTTCTCGGTGATGGTGGATAAAGGTTCATCCTCAATCCATCATGTGAAGTAATCAACGGCTACAATGCAATAATTTTTCCTGACCTTTAATAAGTGGAAGAGGTCCTACCAAGTCCACACCCCATTGAAAAAAGGGCTACTAACTTAGAATCAGAGCAATCTTCTTTGCAGCCTACTTTAGAACGAAAGAAAATCTTTGTCACTTATCACAATTTGCACCAAATCCTTTCTATATTCCTCAATGTTGGAAAAAAGTACCATATCTCAAGACTTTGTAGACTAAGGTCTTTAGGCCCGTGTGGGCAAAAGAGACACCTTCGTGGAGGTTCCTGAGGACATAAATGGCTTCTAATGGGGTTAGGATACTCTGAGGTGCTGAAAAGTATCTATTTTTGTATAATATTTCATTTTTGAAGGCCTGGAGATTATCTTTGGGTAGATCACCATTTCAGAGGTAGGCTTTGGTTGGAGTAGTCTAGTCTGGAGATTGCATGACCTTTGACAACAATGAAGTTAGCCAAAGCATGACCTTTGATAAAACTTCGAGGTTTATACCTGATGTCAAACTCACCCAGTTCTATAGACCATTTAACATGCCTTCATAAGGTGTTAGGCTTGTATAGGACCTTTCGAAAGGGTTGATCATTCATAACCACGATTGAATGTGATTGGAGGTATGGGCTCAATCGTTTTGTTCAGATGATGAGTGAGAAAGCCAACTTCTCTACTCTTGGTTACTTTCTCTCAGTCCCCTACAGGGCTCTATTGACCTAATATACAGGGTATTATACCCTAAATTCTTCACTAATAAGGGCGAAGATGACCATAGTGAGTGAAGCAGCGAGGTACAAATACAAGGCTTCCCTTATAGTCATTCGGGACCATAGTGGTGAAGAACATATGTACCTTTTGAGATTTTAAAATGCCTCCCAACCTCATGAACCACTCAAATTATTTCTTATGCACTTTGAAGAATGGAATACACATGTTTGTGGCCTTGGAGATGAATCAATTAAGGAAGTAACCCTCCCAATTTATCTTTTGATCTCCTTTACCATTCTTGGAGATTGCATATCCAATAAGGCTTGGATTTTATTGCATATCCAATTAGGAAATGCCTCATCTCGTGACCATAAACCCAAGGAACTTCCCCCCAGCCACACTAAAATTACACTTCTTTTGATTGTCATTTGGTTCTTGCAAAGGATAACAAAGGCCAATCTTAGGTTTTGAACATGGCTTATAGGCCTTCAAACTTTTGACCCACATGTTGTTAACATAGACCTCCATAGTCTTACCATTGAGGTATTTAAAGATGGATTTCACCACCCTTTGATAGGTGGAACCTATAATTTTTAGTCCGCAAGGCATAACTTTATAATAGTAAGTACCTTTGTTTGTGATGATCAAGGTCTTCCCATCGTTAGAACGTGCCATACTGATTTGGTTATACCCTATTCTTAATGCCTAAAAACTGGTGTATGGATTTATATCTTAGCTAAATACACGAATATTAGATTTTTAATGGATAAATATAGAATAATCATAGAAATTCTTATCGAGAGTAAGTATAATACAGAAAAGATGAGAGAAAAGATAGGGAAACCGTGTTTACGATGTTCACCCCAAAATGGTACCTACGTCAACAGGTGTAGTGATGATTATATTAGTTTCAGTGGATAACAACCATGGGTGAATGGGGGTGTTACAAGAACTCTAGTTCACTATGGCCCCGTTTGGTTGCACAAATTGTTTGACTATGTAAATTGGTTCATTGTGAATTAGTGAATTGTAAATGAGTGAATTTGAAATGAGTTAAATCCAATTTTACACAATGTTTGGTAATTTGAAATTGATGTTAAGGTTATATGAAAAAAAATCAAAAATCAAGAGAGAGAGGGAGAAGGAGAAGGGGAGGGGGAGAGGGAGAGGGGACATGCACTTTATGTGACTCCTATTTCAAATGGATTCATTTCACATTTTTTTTAAATGATCCAATTTCATATTTTGCACATGAGCTAAAATGGTACAATTAATGAATTCTTTCATTAATGAAGCCAAACACAATTAATGGGTCAATTTGTAAATGGATCAATTTATTAATGATCTAGTTTATAATTTTGGAACAACCAAATGGGGGCTATAAAAATTGGTAGAAGAATAATAGAAAAATAATCTCTCGATCCCCCCTATAGGATTATGTGCCATATTTAAACATATTACCCGTGCATCTAGAGAGAGAGAGTATTGGAGATAAAAATAATGTTGGGTGATAGGTGGCCTGCCTATAAAGATTAGACAGGTACACCTTTACATATCTTTATGGAAGGATGGGATGGGTACACATTACCATCAATAATGGGGTGCTGCTGACATCACACCACTAGTTTTTGTCCACCTGTACACAGTGTGAACTAACACCGTCAATAGCTATAGGCTAAGTAGGCAAAAGTCACCTCCTATTATGTTGGGGCTGAGTGGATTATACTGGATGACCATACTAGGTCCGAGTTGACCTATTTCTGGTCATGGAAAAGACCAACTGGCACATTATAATTGGTAACTTGAACACACCATATTTTATGGTACAATAAAATCCCCTAATACTTTGCTAACGATTGAGGAACTAGGCATATCCTATGAAGTGTTATGCCTTGGGAGTATCTGGTGAGCTGATATAAATAAGTGAAGTTTTATCCAAAGAGAATATTGTTAGGCCTGAAATCTTCTCAGTGCACGCTGAATAGATTGACTTGTAATATTTTATGCTCTAAGGAGGATTTTGACTTGTGTCACTTACTGGGTTTTCATACCCTGTGTAATTATCATGCGTGCATGGGGCAGTGTGCGCGTGTTTAATCTGACTCCACGTGTTCACTTTTTCAGACATGACGTCATGCGTCATGATTGATTACTACCTCCCCTTTTTGAGTATAAATACTCATTTCAAAAAAAAATTTGCTTTCTTCCAATTGATCATTTTCCCTTGTGTGAGTCTTTTGAGAGATCAAAAGAAAAATCACCCACACCTTATAAACTCCACTTCTTCTTCAACCCAAAATCTATTGAGCTTCCACTATAGTTTTCGGGTACTATAATCTTCTCTTTAAGGTTTAGGTGCTTTCGATATATTTCAAAACTTATTAGGGGCTTTAGGTACAACTTCCATACCTTTTTTACAGTTTAAGGTTTGTTTAGGGAAAATCTTCCTTTTTATTCATCTTCATCATCTTGTTTTTGTTGTGATTGCTTCATTTGCTAAAAATTGTTTATTCACTAGAGTATTTCCCGTATTTAGATAGACATTGAGTTGGTTGGCCTAAGATTCCTAATTTTGTTAGGGGTTCACCCAAAATTGAGATTGTTTTTACTGTGATTAAGTAGCCCCCAAACTTAGGGTTTTGATCATCATCTTGATGAGCTATCCACCCCACTTTCAACAAGTATTTGAGATTTTAGCTGAGTTAGAACTAATTTTTTCTGGTATCACCTCTAGAATATTCCTTAGTCCTTTGCAGGTTGTACAACCTGAAGGTAATCCAGAATACCCTAGGTTTACCCCACAATTACTTTTTCAATTCCGTATGCTTTGGAGCCCCCAACAGTAGGGACTGAGTCTCTTATTACAGCAGATACCATAGTGGTAGACCGTCCTCTTAATAAAAAGAGGTTCATTAGAACTATATCCATATCTATAGTTGACCTAGATCCTTCTCCTCCTCGTCCCCCTAATGACCAGATGGCTTCCACATCTACCATTATGGTGCCCCTCATCAATGAGGGAGAATCTAAGGCTTCTGATTCTAGTGATCCAGCCACCACTGATGCTATAAACCACGTCTATAACATTATGGATCATGACTTAGATGATTTGAAGGATTGCTAAGATATCCTACTAAGCATTTCCCTGCGACTGCCATACCTTGAGAAGAGGTTCAATGGTTGGCATAACATCGACGAGATTTCTTTCCCAGTATGGTATTTACAGGTTGGAGTTCGGCTTCACCTTTACCCCATCATAAGATCAATTTTACGGGGCTATGGTGTAGATCCTACACAGCTCCCACCAAATGCCTACATATCCATCCTTAGATCCATAGTGTATCGGTAACTCCACGCGGAGTTTGACTTGAATGGAGACATCTTGTAATTATTTTATAGTTCCAAAGATAATGCGAAAGTCAATGACTAATATTACTTTTTGCCTCCTAAATGTGACCAGAAGATAGTGTAGGTCGTACATTTGAGCAATCATATTTAAAAAAACTAGTTCGTCTTGATATAAGGTGATTGGGAGTTCCGTTCTAATGAAAGGGATAGGTCTTATATAATCCCTCGTGGTTTATTCTCTCCCCATATATTATTACATTCTTTAGCATTTTCTTATGTTCTAATTTCCATCGTATATCTTCACTAACATCATTTTTTGTTTGTCTCTTTGTAGTAAAGAAGGATCCAAAGATTCTCCATACTCTTAAGGAGTTGGTCAGGATAACCAGTACACCCAATCTTGTGGAGTTTGAGAATCTGTTCTCTATCCATATATTCATTGAATCGGGTTATTATTACATCCCTCTAGGTGGTGTCCCTCCTAGAGAAGAGCAACTTAACTTGTCTATTGACCACGAGGTTCATAAGGATATTACTGAAGAAGGGGAGATCATAGAAGGTAATAATTTTTAACTTGTTATTGTCTTGGCCGAACACTTTTACTTGATTGATCCTAATGATATAACTTGGATCATATTTCCTTCTATGCAACCTCTTCTTCAGGTTCACCTAAATCAGCAAACTCAATGGCATTTTAGCCTTTCATTATGCAGCGATGGAGATCGCTAGAAAAAGGAAGTTAGATGATGAGGCCAAGAAGAGGAAGGTTTCAGTCACGACTGAGACTAGGGAGATGAAAAGGATAGATGATGATAAAAGGTCCAATGAATAGGCCAAGAAAAATACTGAATATGAAGCTAAAAGGAAAGTTGATGCTAAAGACGTCACTAAGGACAATGGTAAAGGCAAGGCCATTGATCCTGAAGATGGTCCTGTTATTCACCTGAAGAGGCCTATTAGCCCGAAGAGGCTAATGGAAAATCCTCATCCTTAACCCATCCCTAAAAGCAGAGAACTACAGTTAGGGTAAAAAAATATACAATTAAAATAGCTCCTTCTCGACGATTGGTCCAAGGTGCTGGATCTTTTAGCCCCTATGGATCCTTTTAATTGGGACCCTAAGAACCCGGTCTCTAAGGAGCAGCTGAGGCCTGAGAAGAAATCCATCCTTTTCCATAGGGGAATGTTGCTAATGTGATTAGCTACTATGGGTATACCCGCAACTCCCAATATCTTCGACAGTTTAATATTGATGAGCTCTGGATCATGATGCAGCACAACACGATAGTGGTAAGCTCCAAACTAAATTTGTGCTTTTCTTTTACCTTTATTATTTTGGTCTCTATGTTAAGTCTCATTTTATGCTTATTTCCATTTTTCAGAGTGCCATGGGGGGCACCATTATGCGGGAGCAGGCCATTTATTATCGGGTCACATATGATAATATAAAGGTCGACTACGATGGGCTTCCGCAAGGAGAATGCTGCTAAGGTTCTTAGTGACTATGGGTATGCCCGCCACTTCCAACATCTTCGGTAATTTAATTCTGATGAGCTCTGGATTATGACACATCACAACATGATGGTGGTAAGCTCCAAACTGCATTAGTGTTTTTGTTTTACTTTTATTATTTTGATCTCTATGTTAAGTCTCATATTATGCTAATTTCCATGTTTTAGGGTGCCATTAGAGCCGCCATTATAGGGGAGCAGGTGGCTAATTATCAGGTCTCGTATGATAAGCTAAAGGTTGACCACGATGATCACCTTAAGCACTACGATACCTTGTCTGAAGAATTATAGGTCACTAAAGATGATTCTGCCAAGGTCTGCCCGAGATAAAAGAGAGAGATGACCATTTGGTGGCCAATGTGAGTTCCTTGAGACAGGTAGATGAGATCAATTAGCTGAAGGAGCGGGCAAAAATGAATGCAGCCAAGCTCAAGTAATTAGAAGACACCATCGCTAAGGGGGAAGAAAACTTGAAGAAAGTTATCGAGGCCCTAGAGAAATCCAATTCTTCCCTCACACATGTTGAAGAGGAGGGAGTGAAGAAGTTTAAGAGCTCAGGAGAATACAATATAGACCTGGTGAATATTTTTATGGAAGGATAGGATAAGATTAAGAAAAGGGTTATTAGACACTTCCCTGATATTTTCGAGATGGTATAAGCCTGGGAAGGTGATGATGAGGCCAAGTCTTTGGTTATCGAATGCGATGCCATGGCGATAGAGGCAACAACCGATGATATTATAGATGGGAATTTTGAGATTTTTTGTGACCTTCATAGTGATTTTAATGCCAACCCTACCACTACCGTGGATGCCCAGATGACAGAGTTAAAAACTCAACATTCTCCCGAAGCCTAAATCTTTCTCTTTTGATAACTTTTTATCAAGATCTTTTTATTTTATGATGAACAAATTTACTTCTCTACTATTTTGTAGTTTTAATGAAAACATTTGCTTCATGCCTATCATGCTACCTCTGAGTATATTCACACGTGCTTGACTAGATCATTCCATAAGTTTGGTCGTATGCCTTCTATTAAGTTAATATAAGTCTTATCAACTTATTGTAGCATAATGATTATTTTTCATGTTAAGTTTTTAACTATTTTACTTCTTGGGGTGGGTCTACTAGTAGTTTAGTATTACGATCGTGTGGTCACCTTATAGCCAATTAGATAATCCTTACAGTGTACCAGTTTTGGACGAATGTGAGTTGTCCTCACCTACGTTATACGGATGCTTGTGCTAGCTTACTAATCGTATGAATGAATATTTTCATCTTGACCAAGCATCTGCATAGGTTACTAGAGTCGACCAAGTTTACTAGGACATATCCTTTCATTAGTCAGTTGTGGTCGGATCTTTTTGTCCACAAGATTGCACTAGATTTCGGAGACTTTGAGGTCCTTATTATTCACGATCTGTCCTAATATAATATTATACTTGAAGTTGAACATCTTGATAGTGACATGTCTCTAGATGTGGTCATACATGAAGTGTTTGGATAGGATTATCGATAGTCGAGGCTTATAATCATATTGTTTTTTAACCTGATCGGCCTTACCAGCTAATAGTTTTGGATGAACCTGAGTTATCTTGACCTAGGTTATATCAATGCTTATGCTGAGTTACTAGTCGTATGAACGAATATCTCCATCCTGACCATACGCCAGCATAAATTACCAAAGTCGACCAAGTTTACTAGGATCTATCCTTACGTTAGTCAGTCGTGGTGTGGTCGATCATGCACAAGACTGCACTGGATTTCATAGATTTAGAGGGATTTCTTGTTCACGATCTTTCCTAAGACTAGATCATACATGAAGTTGAACTTTTGATTGTGAAGTTGAACTCCTAAGATGAGATTATACATTAGTTGAATCTTGATGCGACTTCCTCTAAGGTGTCTTCGTCCTAGGCTTCTTGCACACCTCTCACACCGATGAAATAGTCTTTAAAATAATGCAAAAAAGCTTGAAATAATCAGATATGTAAAAAAAAAAGTTCATCTCATTGATCACCTTGGGGAATTACAAAGGAGTGAAAAAGAAGTTTTACATTTTACTTTCACCTTAATTTGGCACATGTTAGCATTATTACTAGTAATACTTCCTCAAGTGTTCGAAGTTACAAGGATTTTTTAACTGCCCAACATCTAGAGTCTTGATTCTTTAGGTTTTTGGTCGCACGACAACAAATACTATGTACAAACCATTCCAGTTAGGTTATATTTTGTTCATTTTTTGAATAACCTTTTTCAACACGTAGTCTCCTTCTATTAAAATTATCGATTTTTCTATTTTATTGTAAAACCTAGTAATCCTATTGTTGATACCAAAATTCACCACCTTATGTGGAAAAATTACAAGCTAGAATATGCCATCCAATGTGGCACAAGTCCAAGTCATCATGATACAAATCTCCGACCAACAAGGGGGCCGGACCAACAGAGAAGACAGACCAATGAGGAAGCTCGACCAACATGGAAGACCAACCAACTGGAAAAACCAACCAACTGGGAAGACCAACCAACAGCAGGGAGTCCAACCAGTATTACCAATGAAGTGCCAGGAGTTTTATATTTAATTCTCATTGTGAATTGATGTAAATTTCTAACAAATGAAGTCATTCCATCCTTTCACATGACAACTCTTGACACCCCACTTGGGCTATAAATACATTATAACATCCTCATTGTAGGGGCACAAAAAAAATCAAGGCAATCAATTAGTACATAACAGTGGACGTAGGCTTTTCCATTGAGCCGAACCACTTTAAAAATCTTATTTGTCTTATTTTTTCTACTTATTTATTTGTGATCAATTAATTAGGCCTAGTCTACTTTTTTGCATCAAGAAATTGGCACCGTCTGTGGGAATATATTGTTAAACATTTTCACTAATTCATTATACGTGGCTGATATCACTGAAATAAGTAACCAAAATGATGGAATTCTGCCAAATCCCTCTTCCACTTTAAGTGACAATGATTTAATTGGAATTTTGTCTAGCCTAGCCAAATATAAAGAGGCTATGCTGGATATGATAAGACAATTGGCCCAAACTCTTCAAGTTGGAGTTCCTGCATAGTCCAATGAAAGGAGTATGCCACCGTCGTCGATAAGGAGTGTTGGGCATAGCCATTCTAGAATTTCAAGGGATCCTTCATATCGTCCTGGAGTAACTTCTTCTCTCAGGATTCCTAACTCCTATGATGGACAATCCCTCATTCCATAATGACTGAGTTCCTAACAAATGCTAAGTAGGTCATCTTCTTTCGATCAATTAGGACCCAATGGAAATAAAAATGCCCTTAGAGTTGCGTCAGGAAATACTCGATGACCAAGCGACTTAAGGGAAGGTACAACCCAATCCAGATCGAATGCCCGACGAACTGCTCGATCCAGTCAAAGAGAAGGTTCACAAGATAAAAGTTCAGCACAATCAGTTGGTTATAATGAAAGATCCATCACCAACATATTTGGTGATGGCAATGATGCCTAGAAGAATTTGGAAGATAAATTGGGAGGAATGGCCAAGGCCAATAATCCTTTCCGAAGAAGTTTTTTTAAGGGATCTCCCTTTATGAAAAACATTGTAGATGTCCCTACACCCACCAACTTTAAAGCTCTAGTTGATACTCCCAAGTATGATGGAAAGACTGATCCAGTTCTTTACATAGAATAATACTAAGCAGCAGCCGATATCTATATTGTCCTTGATGAGATGAGGTGCAGGGCCTTCTCAAGAACAATCACTGGATCTGCTCAAATCTGGTATGATTGTCTTCCTCGGAGGCAAATTTTTAGCTTCCAATAACTCGCCAAACTATTCATTAGTAATTTACGCATTGGAGTCAAACTAGTGAAGCAAGTAGCTCATTTGTTAGTGTAAGACAAAAGGTGGGAGAAAGTACCAGGGATTACATCACTCGTTTTAATAACGAGAAATTAGAGGTTATTAGTTATGAGGAGAACACTTCAATCACTGCCCTCATGAGTGGTTTTCTCCCCGATAAACTATATTATACTTTGGAAAAAGATCCCCTAAAGACGATGACGGAATTAATGTTCAAATTAACGAAGATTATGAATGTCGAGGAAGCTATGGAAGTTAAAAAGAATTTAGATGCAAAGGCAAAAATGAAGTCTGAATGGAAGTCGAATAAGAAGGAGAACAAGAATCACAATGATCGCAAGAATTCAAAAGCAAAAGAAAGCCTATATCGGCTCAGAAAATATACCAATTACACTCCCTTAACGGTGGATATACAGCATGTTTTGGAAAAAATCAAGCATAACAATATTTTGAGTTGGCTTGAAAAGTTAAGGTCGCCTGCTGATAAGAGGGATAAGTCCAAGTATTATGAATTTCACAAAGACCATGGTCATATGACCAACCAGTGCATTGCTCTCTAGAATGAGATAGATACGCTCATTAGATGAGGAAAATTGGATAAATTTATTGATCGACGGGCTGGTGGAAGAGCTGGCAGTAGAGGTTGACAGAGATATAAATCTCTAGTTAGGCCTAGGGAAGAGAAAAAGAGGAGCTATGATGATGATCCAGAAGACGATCCCGATCTACCCAAGAAGCCTAGGCAATCTGAATGAAAGGTATTCACACTCAGCTTTGGATCTTTTGCTTGCCATATGATTATAAGTGGAGATGCAGGAGGAGGAGACCATACATCTAAAAGGAGGGATTACCTCAATGAGGCTCAAGGTTATTCCTATATCCAGCGAATCAACCTTGCCAAGGAAGATCGACCAAGGAAAGTCAACAAGGATAAGCGCGTAATTGGATTTTCCAAGAACGATCTATCCGGAGTATTATATCCTCGTGATGATCCTTTAGTGATCAAAGTCAGAATAAAAGAAGAACTAGTAGCAAGAACACTGGTGGATAATGCTAGTTCGGTGGACATTATGTTATATCTTGTTTGAACCTATGCTTGGTTGAGTGCCATGTCCTATTTGACTCTCAGTCAATGGCTAGTCCTGACCATGGACAGTTTGGTATGAGTTCCACTAAGTGTCCCAGGAAGCGAGATGTTATTAATTCTTCTGCAGCCATATGACTATATTGGGCATATCATATAACTATACTTTACTCTTTATTGAATGTATGTACATGATTTATACATTGGTCTTGATCCATTTTTTGTTGATTAACATTTTTTAGGTTTTATTGTGATGGATCTTGTGATCAACATAGTAGCATTGATTCTATTAGAGAGGCTGTAACTGAAGATTTATAGCATAGGTTTCCCTCAGTTGTAGATTTTATACCTGATATTTTCTTTCTATTTCGTGTTTCAGGCCCTTATTAATGGGTTGGAAGAGTCTGTACGCATTAAATTTAATTTGAGTTCATTAAGAGGTTTATGGTATTTTGCAGTCGTATCATACTAGTATTTCATTTACATTTTATATTTGTGCATATTCATTTTTTTTATTATTGACCTATTTGTATGCGTGGAATGATTATTAATATTGACACCTGCATATTTTTTATTGGGAAATATCACCCCAAAATGGAAATTATTACATGGAAGATTAATATAATAAATGTACCAGAAAGTAGTTAAATAAAATACGAATTCGGGGTTTGAATTATGAAATATTACTCATTAGTCATGATTATAAGTACTAAGTTTATTAGTTTCCTTTCATATTGAATGTTATGTTACCTCAACCCTATGTTCAAATTTGTTAACTCTTATTTGATGATGGTTGATTAGCTTAACCAACACACGCTTTTAATCAGTTCAAGGATTATATATTGGAAGACATACACCGATAAATTTGAACCAATATCATGTGAGATCGATCCTAATCATCATGTTAATTATCTTGGGATGATAATGAACAAATTTAAATTGTAAGTACCTAAACCCTTTATTCCAAATTAATAGTCATGTCTTCCTTTTATGTCTTGAATTCATAGTCATTTTCCTAACAATAGTATATAAAACTAAGTTGAATTATAAAGTTAATTATCCAATTAATACATATGATAAAGCAATGATCCAACCTTATGTGTTACATTTCAAGATTATTCATAATTCTTAAGAGGTTGAATATGGAAATTGAAATATTTCCTTAATATATTTGACATTAAAATGGGCATAATTAATTTGGAATGGACAGAATACTTTATATCCTAGTTCAACACTAGTATTATATCTCATTATAAGCTTGTTAAAAAATTGGATTCGTACTGGATCACGGTAAATCTATATCTAATTCAAAAAAATATTGAATTAAAATCACATTAAGGATATTAAATACATTAATTCATAAAATAATCATAATGGAATTGGATCGGATTGGTTATTATTTGACATTGCTTAAAATGATAAAATATATTTTTTAGAAATAATAAAAAAAATTAAGATTATTATTATAAAAACATGTAATATGTGTAGGGGAGGTCAAAGTCTAAGATTGATTAGTAAGGATGATCATGCACTAAACAAAGGATTAACGACAGGGTAAATACTAGAGTTGCTCGAAGAACTTTCCACATAAATTAAGCCTATTTGAAGGACAGTATATTCGTAGCAAGAATTACGATGTGTGCTTGATTTTGTATTTCGCTTTCTTTGTAAAAGTTAGTTTTACTTTGTAACATTTACCAGGATGATAGATATCCTCGGGGTACCATGTATGTCAGGGCATAGGAGAGATCACCTGTTTAATAGAATATCCTCATTTTGGGAATCTCACATGGATTTGATTTGGAGGATTGGGAGCAAGCTAATATTGGGAAACCATTACCCAACCCCCCGAGCACACTTAGGTAAAACCTTGGTTTTTGTAAAGACAGCTGAATAAATGCTTGAATTACCATATCCGGGAAAACCTCTTTAAGGGACCCCAGTACTAATAGTTATCCAAAATATAGCCTTTGATTCCTCACATACAGTTCATAAGTTTCTCGACAAATCATCAATTGAGCAATTTTCATTAAATGAACTACCTTTTTTATTGATGTGAAAACACATCCTTAAATGAAAAAAAAATCCTATCATAGATTAAAATGGAAAAAGAGAATCCATATGGCCAACCCCATGTGATGGGATTAACGCAAGGATGAGGACGATGATGATGTTAAGGCATCTGACATTTAGGAGCTCAAAGAAATATCACTCAAGTGAGTTAATTCCTAGGATGGTAAGATTATTTAATGATATTATACTTTCCAGCCATCTTAGAATGGACCTTTGGGCTGCCACATTCCATCCTAATTAATGCCACCATAACTCTGATATGCTAAATAATTTTCCCGCCAAAATACCATATTTTGTGCATTTAATGCACTATCTTTGGCATTAATAACGTCGTATTTTTGCATTATTTATGCTTAGTCCATTTAATTCCAGTAAGATCACTCAAGTGACCATGCTCCCATATGTATACCCCAGCAGCATAGTTTACAAGGATGGCAATTTGAACCTAGAATTGTTGTTGAGATTTCTTCAGAAAAGAATGTTTGATGCGAGATCATTATTGTCTCATAATTCCGTTTACCTCAATTAAAACCATTCTTGAGCATTCATTGTGCCTTGAGGTCACTACCTTGCCATTATTGTACTAGGAAATCTTGTTCCTTCTTCCTATGACCAAGTTGCTTGCTGGTATCTTTCATTTATTGCACTTTTAAAGCATTTATGTTGTAAAAGAATTCATTTAATACAAGCTTAAGTGTCGAATATTTTTTTTCCTTGAGTTGGATTTACTATCATATCTTATGGTTCATTGGCATTAATCAATATCTTGATAAGGGGTTAGGCCTCGATTAATACTAGTTGTATTTCGAGAACCCACATCTTACATTTTATCAACGCTACTAGGGAGGTACTATTTGGAAAGATGACACATGATAATGTTGCCAAGATCATAGACTTATAAGATTTATAGCGTGAGGAAGAAGCATAACTCACTATCTTACCAGAATGCATGAGAATGGCATGAGCAGATCCTAGTTCGTCTGCTATAAGTATGACTAGCATGGTTGGCATAGAGGCCGGAGTAGGTCCGGCTCAAATGGAAGGTTTAGTGTGTTTATTCCTTGAGTTTATCAAAACTCTTACAACTCATGCGGTGTTGGGGGTCTCTGGAGGACCACGCACTTTTACAACACCACCAGCTATACTAAATGCTCCCTCTATCATAGAGTAGTTGCTCCAGCTACCATCAATAGTGTCACTAATATCGTTGCATCACCGATCGTTACCCTCAATGTAGTGGGAGTATCCACACAAGTTATAAGCCTTACTGCTGTTGTACCGGCGATAACTATCAATATGGGGAGCAGCACACCCTCTGCACTACCAACACCTGTCGGGATATCTCCAGTGAAAACTAGATCTCCTTCACGCAGCATAGAGAAAATGAAGAAATATTACTAAAGTTAATAGCGGTAACCAAAGCTACAGCAGAGGACCCCTTAGTTTACATTGACTTTCGTACTCTGTATCAAGAGCAATACAATAATGAGCGTTACCTAGTAAGATATATTCCACTGATATTTAAAAAGTACACAAATAAGGGGGAATCCAAAGAACACACGAAAAAGGTTTGTTGAGAGCCTTAGGGCCCACTGTAATGACAAAAGTTTTAGGTTAAGAGAGTTTTAAAAATCTCTAATAGAGAAAGCATATACATGGTACTCACACTTGACGTCGTGGAGTGTGGCTTCCTAGAAGGAATTGCACATGATGTTCATGCAAAATGTTTTTCTTGGGAGAATATGAGTTCACCCTCATACAGCTGGCCCGAGAAAAGTATAATTTCAATGAAGATGTTGTTGCCTATATTAGAAGGTCCCGTGAGCTCTCTCTGGATGTGAGAGAGGAAACGCGAGAAAGTGGCCAGAAGGGTTCTTGCCCAAATATATATGTCATCTCATTAATGAAATGAGAGTGGGCACATTTGTTGTGTTACTAAAAGCGACGAGGAACATTGCCTTGGTGGTAAAACCTTTAGCCCCTCCACCCGCTTTAACAGGTTTATAAAATCATCCGTTAATTAGGTAAGGGGAGTAGCCCCGAGAATAAATTACACATACGATAGAGATATGGAGCATAAAGGAGGAATCCAAGGAAGAGGAAATAGGGGAAACAAAAGAATGTTTAATGGAAAAGATGTTCCTCTTGAGCTAAGGCACTTTACACCTATGACCACATGGTTTGTGACAAGATGTGCAGGTCAGTCAAT
The DNA here is from genome assembly GCA_949130495.1 of Sambucus nigra. Lineage (NCBI taxonomy): Eukaryota > Viridiplantae > Streptophyta > Magnoliopsida > Dipsacales > Adoxaceae > Sambucus > Sambucus nigra. Next base: position 455,182,386 of record OX422209.1, on the reverse strand, counting down.
GGCAGCACAACATAGGCAATTTGAGTGGACAAAGGTAAATCAAACATTTATATATTGCACAATAAGTTGGACCATCCAACTAAGTCATGTTTCGTGTTGAGAAGGTTAATCGATCACCCCATCAAGAAAGGGGACATTCAACAGACCCAATCCAATCTAAATTATATTATAAAATGCAATACAAGTTTTTAATTATCCCTCTCATTGAGTGTATCCATGTGGCATTTGTAATCTTACTCCATTATCTATATTTTTCATATTAAAACCCTTTTATCTCTAAATAACTCCCTTAACTCTTCGTATCCGTCTCTCCCCAAATTCTAAGGAAAGATTTATAAAGCCCTGTCGTGGCTAACTATCATCCCACATCTCCTTATAACATAAATAGTCAATACCCAAGTCTCATCCCACATGTCCCTATAAGTTCTAGTGAGTCTTCTCTCTCTTATGACACAAATCGTCAATACCCAAAAGTTAATTCAATAAGGCTTGATTCTTTAAATCGAACGCCCATTTCATCAATCGACACTCTTTAATACACACAAACATTCTTCTACACAACCCCTATATCTTTATCTCCCTTCATTTCCCCTCTTCATATGCAACATTCTCGAGTGCCACACTCTGATCCATTCCAAGATATCACTGCAAGTCGCCTAACACAAACAATCCATTAATCTCTACCGTTATTACAAGTCATCACCTCTTTCTTCAAAACAATAATGTTTTCTCCCTATTTTCTATTCCTAATAGACTTTTAAATTATGTTGACAAATCTTACACTCCGGTCTAATACTTTCTATAGGCAAGGAAGAAGGCGATAAAGATTTCCTGGATTGTATGTCGGAGGATGTGCAAATGGAGGGTGTGGGCTGAAGGTAGAGTGGCTAAGCATTACCGTATCTAAGTGGTTTAGCAAGTGGCAGACATTCTCTTTAATACTAATTTTGTTTTAAGAACCCAATCTTACATTTAGTGTCTCTGGTGGGGAGACATTCTCTTTAAAAAGCTGACAGATGATAATGTTGCCAAGATAATAGACTTTAATGCTTTACAGCGTGAGGAAGAAGCAAACCTCACTGTCTTCCTAAAAAGGGAGAGAATAACGCGAACAGATCCTAGATCACCTACTACAGCTGTGATTGGCATGGCGTCCGAAATAGGCACAACTCAAATGGTAGGTTTAATGAGTTTGTTCGCTGAGTTTATTAAAACTCCAGGCGCTCAGGTAGTGTTGGGGACCTCAGGAGGACCAAGCTCTGTTACAAGAGCACCAGTATTACTAGTAGCTCCCTCTGTCATAAGAAGATTTGCTCCGTCTACCATCAATATTTTCACTACTATCGTTGCATCACAAGTCGTGACCCCCACTGTCCTAGGAGTAATCGCACAAGTTGCAGGTGGTCCTACTATTGCACTGACCGTATTTGTCAACATTGGGGGCAACACACCCGTCGCACTACCAACACCTACTGGGGGGAATCCAGTGGAAACTAGCTCTCCTTCACCCAGCATGGAGGAAATGAAGAAAGAGTTGATGATGTTGATGGCAGTAGGCAAAGATAGAGGAGAGTGCTCCTCAGTTTACGATTAGTAGAGTATATTCCACCACGGGAAAAGGGTGGAACTCCAAAGAACAATACGTAATAGAAAAAAGGACTTTGTAAAAACTAAAGTTTGGGGTAATTTGTAATTCTTACCTCAATGTTTCAATCTAGCATAGTACATTCCGAAGTACATTAAGTTTGACAATTGCACCATTTATGCTAACATTATTAATAAATGTTGACGAAATTGTGGCAAGGCATCCTATGTGGCAAGTGACGTGAACAAAATAAATTGTCGGTGAGATAGCATAAAAGTTTATGTTTGGAATCATTTTCAATCCTTAACCTATTTTTATTAATTTAACATTGAGAAATTCATTAAGTTTAAAAATAAGACCCTTAAAACTAACATTGTTAGTGAGTGTCAGCTAAAATATGATCTAAAATCATATGTCGCAAGTGATCTGTCAAAATTGTTTTAGGCATCCAACTAAGTGACCCCTTGAGGAAAAAAACATATATATCATCAATTTTGAAAAACAAAGTAAATAAATAAAATTAACAAAAAGGCAACCCCTGGACCTCCCATAATCATTAAACATGGGGTTACTAATTTCTATCTTTTAGATTTTTAAACGGTTTTTGATTTCTATATTGATAAACTTCTTAGTTTAAACACATTTTTCTAGTTTTCATATATATGATTTTAGATTTTAATTTTAATTTTTTTTTCTCTTAGTTTTGAAAAGCATTTTGTATGTTTTCTATGGTTTCTTTTTTTCAAATACATATTTCTAATTTTTCATTTTTTTTCTAAATTTTTTTGGCTAAACTTAGTGTACTTCGTGGTTTTACCATTCAAATTGAAATGTTGGAATAAGGATTGCAAATTTCCCCAAAGCCAATATTTGACTATCATCTACATTAGTTTTCACATAATACCACATCAAAGTTCTATTATCCTTGACTAGAAGTATCGGTGCCAATGGTACTATTGTTAAACTTAATGTACTTTAGGGTTTACTCTGCCAAATAGAATTATTTTATTAAGACTTTAAAATATTATAAACTTTAGGGTTTAAAATATATTTTCCCTCTATATATATAGTTGTAATTATAATCACGAGACACTAAAGATAAATGTTGAAGCTTGAAAATATTAAATATGTAATATCTTATTTTCTATTAATTTATTATACAAAATCAGATTAAATCTTTGGAGGAAATTTGTATACTAATCCATATCTGATCCATTTGATAATTGGTTAACATAATATCTAATTATCTTGTTATAGGATACCAGAACATCAATTCATATCAGAACAAATACATCATATTTTGATCGGATCAAAATTAAATTTAATACAATGATGGGACAATCTCATCAAGTACTCTTGATAAGAGGTCCTCTCTCTCTCTCTCTCTCTCTCTCTCTATATATATATATATATATATATATATATATATATATATATATATATATATACACACTATCTCAACAAATACTATATGATGTATTCTGAAATATTATCAGATTCTCAATAGTAAATTTTGTAATTAGTTACTAAAAATTATTTTTAGTATATCATTAATTAATATTAGTGGTTACATTTACTAGTTACTATATGTTTTTTCTTCTTGATAATTGAAAGAAGTATTACTAATTTTACTTGATTTTGATCCTGCGCCATGCATAGGGGTTTTCACAAAAAATTAGTGTGATTTTATTTAGATGTATTCAAATATCATATTCACAAATAAATGTAAAATAACACTCCCTCCATATAGCATTAACAACGAGATATTTTAAAAAATGCTCAAGATAAATAATTATGGAAACAATTTTCCCATTATGTACTTAATATCGAATCAATGAAATTTCCCCGATACTAAAATTGTAATAAGACAAATATGTTTTGAACATGACTAAAGGAAAGACGCTACATTAACCTGATAATGGTATAACGAATAATAATGAAATATTTTAAAATAAACTAGATAATTAGGTATGAAAAATAATAAAGTGGCTAAAACGTATGTAGTAATCAAAGTACTCTTTTCTAAAATAAGGCACGATAGTAACCACCGAAATGTAAGAAATTAGGAAATTTAGGCATAAAAAAATTCTCCATCGAGAACTTATCCAACATATATCTAGCAATCGACATAAATGACCACCTAGAAAACCCACCTCGAAATTCAGATAATAGACATATCCCCATGCACAGAGCATTGACAAAAAGTTCATCTTACCATCTACTAACAGTTTTAAAAAATAGTGCTCAAGTTTGGCATGGGAAATTCTTGTTTATATCAGGGAATTAATGACACGGAGATTTAACAATGCATTTCATTGCATCTCATTTTATGACTGAGATTGTGCTGCTCAGTTGAAATCGCCTACATGCTAGATACCAATTGTGCATTGTCTTTTATATCAAATGGACAACCCCACAAAGTTTTTACATAATGTTAATTCAATAGTAAAATAGGTCCTTTCTTATCAGCTAAGCATGGTAACTTCATAAATAAATAAAAATTGTTACTAAAAATTAAATCATGAGAAGCTTGATAATCTAAAAACTTAAACAATTAGAAACTTGCAATTAATTTTTAATCTCCTTTAATCCATGGATGTTAGCTTCATTATATAGAGTTTCATCAATGCAACTCCACAACACGAAACCAATAAGAATGACTATAATTTTCAGTATCAAAGGTGTATGGTTCTATCATAAGATCAATCTCACTCTTAAGGCAGAACATAAAATTAAATTTCAAAAATGGAAAAAGAAAGGGGTCGTCCTTGGGCAACCCTTCTTAGATTAAGACTTTAGGACACAAAAAAATTATAAATTGCTTAAAATATATAGAGAGTGTACAAAAAAACATCATAAAAACTCAAAAAATTAAAATGAACTTACTAATTTGAAGCAAATAAGTATAAAAATCCATTCTTCTTAAGAAAAACATATATACTAAATATTCACTAATTATTATAGCGGTGTGTTACTTAATTTTTGGAATCCATCCTTTGCACATGAAAAAACAGCAAAGAAATTAAATGGGGATATGATATAGTTTATAAAATATGAAATAAGCAAGAACCAAAGGCATAAATCGTGTAAGTAGACAGTTGAATATTTCACCTTGAAAATGTAAAAGATCTAAAATGTCAAATTATAGCCCCAAAAAATGTTTAATTCCATACCTCACTTATAAACCAAAATAATGATTTGCACTACCAAGTTACTAATAACATATCATAAATGTAAGTTTTTAATATTTAAGACGGAGACATAGCATCCTTCAAAATCGACATCTACATACGCTTATTTAGATTGTAATTAGACAAATGAATCCTCACTGTGGTACCCCGTAAAATTTATAAAGTAGATTGATCAGTTCTAATACAAAAATCATGGGAATAAAAAATAATTGGTAACATCCTCGGTACAATGACTTAAATAAAATTGAAAAAATAATATAAAGAGAGACAATAAAATACTAAAGAAGATAAAACCATATCTAGTACCATTCACAGCCAATACACAACAAAACAAACTCTAAATATAAAATGTATCTCAATATATGTCATCTATCTCCGAGTGTAAGTACAACGTGTACAATATCTAACCTAGAATAAACTAAAATAAATAAATGTGATGCTAAAATCTAATTGAATACAATAAGTAGATGAGCTACACTGCTCAACTTCTACATCCCAGGAATTATGAACGTAGCATCGCTAGAGATACTCCTCCAATGATCACCCAAGTCTACAGCAGCACAACGACCTAAGTGAAAAATGTGCAGAGTGGTCCGATTATATGGTTAACAGTAGAATTCGTAAATTAGGTCACAAACAAGCCTAGCTCAATTTTATCCAATTTTATCTATATTAATTAGGTGAACACTACACCAAATCTGCCCATTTATCAAAGTCATCGACCTTGACAAATCCAACTTGCCAGAGTCAATGACCGTGACATTTCGAGGCGAGACAACTTTTTTTCTCACGGTCGTGTCGCGGTCAATGACTGTGACACGTTTGTCACGGTTTATAACCGTGACAAAGCCGTGACCCTTTTTAAAAAAATTGTCACGGTCATTAACCGTGACAACTTTTTGCCACGGACGTGTCACGGTCAATGACCGTGACAATTCTGGGCAGAATTTAAAAAAAAATTGTTGGGTAGTATGGCCACTGTCACTGCCCAGCAGTATATTTGTACCTGTTATAGAAACGTTGTACCTATTCCAAACATTATATATCCGAACAAACTAAAGATAATGCAAATATATATTCAAATAAGAAACTATTTAAGAACAAACAACATCACCATCAATTATCTCAAATCTATAAATTATTTGCATGGAAAAGAGATTTTGTACCGCGACGCTCAGGAACACCTCCTTATCCTTCCCTTCTCGTCTGAATAGCCACATAAGTATAGATCATATGTGGCCTACCCTTAGGGCCACTCCCTGTCCCCTGAATTGAAATAAAGTAAAATTAGTATCCGCCCCTCAAATATAGATAAATATAAATCGTAATTGAAATCGAAATCGAAATCGAAATTTACATATAAATATAAATACATTACTTGTAGTGTCACTCAAACAGCTAACTTGAGCTCATATGGCACCTCCTTCCAACTAATGTACCCCGGGAAATCGTGTCAAATATAATTCTCTTCATATCTAAACACGAAGAAATACCATAATCCTATGGAGTTATGCGTTGCAAATTACTTCCAACCATTGTGTAGCCAAAAATTAGCAGTTGAAGTTGTCAATTCCACCTTTCAATGGTCTCCCATGTTTTGCTAGAAGTTCCAAGTGGTGGGGTATGGAAAGTGGAATTGACAACTTCAACTGGTGATGTTTGGCTACATAACGGTTGGGAGGAATTTACAGAGCATCGCTCTATAGGATTATGGATTTTCTTAGTGTTCGGATAGACGAAGAGATTCAGTCTCCTCTCCACAAATAGGACACCCCAAATAACTATGTACTAATCACCTATTAAAGGTAAGAAGCGTATATTCATGGATTAGTATAAACAAAACTTAGATGTAGTTGGAATATTTATGTATTAATCTCCTCTCCACACACGCACACTACACAAGAGTGAAAATGATAAAGTGCAGATCAAGTAAAAGCATTAAAAATGGATGTTTCGGTACAAATTGAAATATTTATTACAAATTGAAAAATTGTTTCAAATTCAGGTTATCATCAAAAATGGATTATTATTCGGTAGGAGCAGCCAAGTCATCCACACTACTATTTAGACGCCTTGGCGGTTGTTGGAAAATTGACCACGGCTCGTTGTTGATATACTCCAAGTAAAACACTTGCTTAACCTTTTGAAATGCACAAACAAACGGCTTATCGCTCACGTGGTCGTTGCTCTTCAACTTGGACAAGTCAACCATGATCAAATTGGTGACATGATTAACTTTACAAGAATTTTTATCCTCAAATCTTACCCATTCACAGTAAAATACAACCTCTTTGAAGCTTATATAATCCAATTCAAATACATTTTGGATTACACCATAGTAAGTCATTTCAGCTTCAACGAGGTTTTTATCTTTTGCGCTCGCTCGAAAGAAAGTAAGAGCCTTGTATGAAATTCTCGAGTTATATACATTTGTACTTTCCTCGTACACTTTAGCACTGAAAATGTAACCGTTCAATCGATACTTTTTGTACTCTTGTGCCACGAACAAGGGTCCAGTGGCTAGACGAGCAAGCCTTGATGTCGCATCACCCATATTTAGGAGCTAAGAATATAGAGAAATTAATTATATTAGTGGTAAATTTTGAGTGTAATGTAATGTTATATAACGACTGTTTTCATTATAATTACCTCTTGTGTCAACCATAGCCTAAATTCGATGTCTGATTGTACCATTGTTTTTCATCTTTTATTGTTCTCGTAGGCTTCATATTTACTTCATATTACAAAATTAATCATGTATAAAATAATCTAAAATAATGTTAAACATTATAATATTCGAAACTTACTTTTTCCATTCTTCGACATCTTCATGTGTGTCAAATAGATAACGAGCGACTTGTTCATGTTGCAAACTCGTTAATTTCACTCGTTTTCCCATCAAATTACCACCATCATCGAGGAATTCATCAGTGTCATTAACGCTGGTCGAGTTAGGCATATATTCCCGAGTATATAATGATGACTCCACGGTGATGTATTCCTCTGCAATTGATCCTGTAATATATCGCGTATTCTTGACGTAATCTTTAAAAACTTTCATCAATCTTTCAAACGGATACATCCACCGATATCTAACTGGACCACAAAGAAGTGCCTCGTCGCATAGGTGTACCAATAAGTGAACACTTATGTCAAAGAATGATGGGGGAAAGTACTTCTCCAATACACAAATCGCTTCGTTCACAGCCAATTTTGCGGCCACTATGTGTTCTCGATTCACTACCTACTCACAAAAGAGGGATAAGGTAATACTAATTTGCATAATAGCCCTACGCAAATCCTTGTGCTTGGAGAAACAGTGCTTAAACAATAGAGGAGCCAATTGCATGATCACATGCCAATCGTGGGACTTACACTTATGTAAATCATGAGTAACATAATTCACAATCCTTTGCAAGTTGGACGAAAAAGTAGATGGGCCCTTCAAATTATATATTGTGTCTAGAAGCATCTTCCTTTCCTCACTCGTCAAAGTAAACGCACCAGGGGGAATTATTGTCCTTCCCCTACTATCTTCTTTCAACCATAGTTGTGGCTTAAGTTTTAACGTTTTAAGGTCTTTTCGTGCATTTTCTCCATCCTTCGAATGACTCCCCCCAAGGAAAGTACCCACAATATGTTCAGCGAAGTTCTTCTCTGCATGCATCACATCCAATACATGGCGCACCGGATTTTTCTTCCAATAAGGCAAGTCAAATAAAATTGACCTCCGAGACCATGCCTTTCTTATCTCAGTTTCATTCCCAGTTGGGGTCTTCTTATGCTTGACATTCTTCAATTTGTGATTCTTACCTGGAATATTTAGGCCAAATTCAGAAGATTTACTTTCAATTTCTAAACTCGAAAGTTGTCTCGGCGGTAGCCTATGTTCAACTCCGCCCAATAAAAAATTGAAACCTTTCTCAAATCTGAAACTATGAGCTAGAGGTAAAAACCGCCAGTGGCAATGGTATACATTTTTTAAGCTAGAGGATAGACGAAGATATTCAGTCTCCTCTCCACAAATAGGACACCCCAAATAACCATGTACTTCACATCCGGATAATGTCCCATAAGCTGGCAAATCATGAATTGCCCACATCAACATAGCTTTCAGTGTAAACTCTTCTTTTCTAAAAGAGTCAAATGATTGCACACCCTCTTCCCACAACTCAGTTAATTCTTCTACCAAAGGAGCCAGGTAGATATCAATGTCATCACTTGGTGCCTTTGGCCCAGGTATCAATAAAGCCATCATCAAAAATTCAGGTCTCATACACTGTGAAGGAGGGAGGTTGAGTGGGGCTAGGATCACTGGCCATACACTCTGATTGGTGCTTAGATTTCCAAATGGATTGAAACCATCTGTTGATATAGCCAAATGAATGTTGCGTTGTTCTCGAGCAAAATCGGGACACTCAAAATTCATCCTCCGCCAGGCAGTAGAATCAATAGGATGACGCATGATATTACCCCCTACTTCTTCCCTAGCATGCCAAGTCATTGCCTCTGCAATCCATGGTACTGTGAAAAAACGCTTTAATCTAGGCCCAATGGGAAAATATTTCAATAATTTTTGAGGCACTTTTGAGCTTGTGCCTTCCTTACTAGTAGATTGGACATATCTAGGTTCATCGCATACCGAACAACGATCGAGATTTTCATACTCCTTTAGGTATAGTATGCAGTCATACACACAAGCATGAATCGATTTATACTTCATTCCCAAACCTTTCAAACTATTCTTCATAAGCCCAAACCTTTCAAACCGTTCTTCATAACAGGATAGCTATTTGGAAGTGTATTCACCTTGGGTAATAAGCCCTTCACCCATTTCAGAATTCCCGTCACGCTATTGCCAGACAAACCGTATTGCGTCTTCAAACTGTGCAAACCAACCATGGCATGTAAAGTTGTTTCATCTTTCTCACAGCCAGAGTATAACGGTTGGGCCGCCTTAAATTTTAAACTTTGGTAGTCATCGTCAAGTTTTATCGTGTTATCTTCACGAGCACTTGAATCTTCTACATCATCAGTAACCTCATTCTCCTCAGCTTCATAAACTCCGTACGCATCATCAACTAAATTGTCTAACATATTATGATCTACGCCATCCCCTTCTACATCTATTCTACTTGTTAAAGGTTGTTGTGAAGGTTGGTCGGATACAAAAGGAACTTTCAATTCACCGTGAAAACTCCAAAATCGATAACTATCTTGCATACCCGATCTTAACAAATGTAGTTCAACTGTTTTCCACTCAAACACCTTACCATTATTACACCTAGCACACGGACACGAAAACTGTTCATCATTACGACATCTCTTTGCATATTTCACAAATTCGTTAGCACCTCTGCGAAACACATCCCCCATTCTATTAGTCTCACCCATTCACTCTTTGTATTTTGGATATCCCATCACAGCTACCACAACTAAACACCTATTAAAGGTAAACAAAACTTAGATTTATAGTATGTTTTATTTTATTATTCCATCATTTAATTATCCTACTAAAGGGTAAGTGGTCATATCCCATTCAAGACTGCATTTTTCTGTAATATACTTAACAGCTCATGAACATTGTTACGATTTGAAAAAAATTCGACAGCATATCCCCTTAGTTCTCCAAGTACACGACGTATATTGGCAGATGTGAGTGTTATTTCAATTGGTCAATTGAAATAACAGTCACACTTGTCAATCTAGTATGTACCCAGAGAACATTAAGATACGACTGCAGAACTTCCTCCAAAATTAACAACTTTAAGCCAATAAGAATATTATACAGAAATTATACAGTCTCAAACTGTCCAAACGGGACAATTCGAGAGATCTCATTACAGGGGTAATGACTCTCGAATGGGTCTAAGGGCTATTGAATGCGTACGCATAAGAACTAGAATGCTAGTATCTATGCGCACTATATTTAATTTCAAGTATGTTTCATATAATGGGTTAATTCAAATACAAAAATAAATTCATGGGTTAAGTTCTAAAATAATCAACCTAAAGTTGTGGTTCATAAAGTATTATCACAAATATAAACTAAGAGTGATAAAATAACTTTGAGGCATATAAATTAATTGTGACAAAGTAAGATTATGCACCAGAACCTAAAATTTAAAAAAAGTGTTTTTCTTTAAACCCCACTTTTCTTTCTATAACTCCTATTTTATTGAACTTTAAATATAATTAAGGGTGTATAGAAAGAAAAGTTAAATAGGAATGAAAACAACATTTTTAAAATATGAAGGGATCACCAATTTGATCAAATTTTTCAACAACATAGACTAATTAATCTTTATTATAAGACAATTACTACAAATTTACGCGCATCGCCCGAATTCAAAAAGTAATTTAATGACTAAAGTAATACTTTTTTTAACTTTAGTTATTCACCACAAATCTTAATAAATATTTTATTTTTCATGCTTTTTTAACTTCGGATGCTTTTAGCAACTTCGGATGACAATTAGTACAAATTTACATTTTTGGATATTATTTTTGGATATTATTTACATTTACATTTTTGGATATTATTTTTGGAAATTTATAGAGAATTACTTATTTATTTACATTTTTAACCCCCTACCCCCACCCTGCCCCACCCCCTACCCCCCACCCTACCCCCACCCTGCCCCACCCCTACCCCCACCCTGCCACACACGCACACACACACTCACATATATACACACATACACACATATATATACACACAAACATATATATAAATGGAAGAGAGAGAGAGAGAGAGAGAGAGAGAGAGAGAGAGAGAGAGAGAGAGAGAGAGAGAGAGAGAGCAGCGTCGAGAGAGAGAGAGAGAGGGAGGGAACGGCGCAGGAGGGAAAAAAGATGGGGGAAAGGGTTTTTGCTGTAAACATTGTCACGATTGTGTCAAGGTCATTGACCGTGATAATTATTTAAACAATTATCACGGGCATTGATCGTGACAAGTCCGTGACAAGTAAATTTGTCACGGGCTTGTCACGGGCATTGATCGTGACAAGTCCGTGACAAGTAAATTTGTCACGGGCTTATCACGGTTAATGACCGTGACAATTTCTTGTCACAGTCGTGTTAAGGTCAATGACCGTGACACAAAACGCGTGTTTTTTGTCACGATCAAAGACCTTGACAAGGTTGGCCGGCTGAAAGGTGACAATTTGCCCATTTTGGTGTAGTGGAAACTAAGCAAGCAAGATAAAGAATCTAAATAGAAAAAAAATGAGATATGAGAGGAAAAAACCCTTTCGAAAACCCCTTTTTAACATTGTTTCAACTTAGGTATGCCATACTACACAAATAGATTTACAGATTTAGACACCACTAAGTATCATAGTTTGGTCTATTTCATTGGTCATAACACAACAAGGTCCACTTTCCTCGGTATCCAAAAATCAACCTCGGGAAGCTTTTTTACACCACAAATCGAGAATGGTCACGGTACGTGGGTTATGGCCCATGATCGTGGCAAGTTGGTCACGGCCCAGGACCGTTACCAGAGACAAAAGAGTGTGATAAAGCTCATGACCAAGAAAAAGTGTGATATTATATAGATGTGTTCATGGGCATATACCGTGACCCTAGTGATTACGGCCTTGGTCCGTGACCACACCCGTGACCAAATAAGTACCAAAACTCTAGCCAAAGTGGGTAATGGCCCTAAATCGTGACCATAGGCATGACAAATGTTAGGGCTCTAGTTGAGATGGGTCATGATCATGAGCTGTGACCATTGTAAAATTATTATGGGAGCTGATCATGATCCTAGATCGTGACCCCAGGACGTAACCAATTTTTTTTTACACTTCACCAACCTATTCATAATCCTGCAACATTACTCGATTCTTGACGTGTAAAAAAATAAATAGTCGTGTCCTGGGGTCACGACCCATGACCATGACCATATGGGTATTTTCTTTATTTCGGTAACTTTACTTATCTTGTGTTTTATGTAATATAGTCTCTGGTTGACTAACTACATATACGTGTATAATGCATATAATTCAACTTGTATATATCTTTGGTTTACTATTATAACATATGTTCTTTCTAGGTGATTTCTTTTATTCAACACAAGCACACATGTAAAGCATGCACATTTAGTGGACATATATTAATTTTAGGAATAATTTGAATAAAATTACTTAATTTTAATTTGTTGATATTTTGCGCGTTCATAATACGGATAATACTATTTGGTTGACCGTTGAGGTCCTGTTCGCCCCTGCTTAAGTGATTATTGTTTGGGTGATCACAAATTCGTGGAAGGGGTTGCACATTTCGGGTACATAAACTTAATTTGGCTTGTTGATATTAGTAGGGTGAATGCAAATAAAGGGAAGTATTCATAACAATGTTAGGATTCAAGAAAATAAGTAAAATTCGAATCAGTTAAAAAATAATAATTAGTTAATGATTCATTAGAGACATCACTTGTAGGACTCATATTCACAACGTCATATATTTTTCTTAGGAAAAATAAGGCATGGTGATAATCACTAGTAAAAAGAGTACGAGAGGTTACAATTATAAACTGCACTTATACCTATCTTATTAGTGTGCACCATATATATGGTAATCATATTAACAAGTATGGGAATAAGAAAATTCAATAGTTTAACTACCTTGAAAATCATGGAGTTCATCTCTCACAAAATTACTTGTTCAGTCGTTTTACATTTTGCTACCAGAAAGCTAGGATGAGGCAATAGAAAATATATTTCACTAACACAATCCCAACATAGTCTTGACATTACTCACACTGTTAAAGAAGGAAGAAAAAACATTCACCCAATTTGGATACAACTATGTAAAGAGTGTAGTGACCAAGACTTCTTTGTCTCACGACATATGCACGTTAACTTGAATCTTTCCAATAAGTTGAAGAAAAATGGATTTCGAGTTCATGTCATGGACATCTATACATCAATTATAGATACACTTCATGTTAGAGTGTCACGTGATAATATCCATAGATTTTATATCCTAATGTTTGTCTCTTAGAAAAACGAATATGGGAGTCGAGGTAGTAGATAACTGTAATGAAGTTGATCAAGCCATGAAGTATGACATTTTTGAACAACTTTGTAAGAACTTTTCATTCCGTGGAAATTCAAAGCAAAAGGTTCTTTTCTGGGTTGCTGAATAATTCAGAACATACAAGAGGAACCTTCGATAGAGACATTTCCTGAAAGGATCATCGAGCTTTGAAACTTTGGCTATGAAATACATGTTTCCTCTGAATTTTGAAATATCAGTCGATCAATGAAACATCTTTAGGAAAATAAGGCGATGGGCAAAAAATTGGGGAAAGGGGAGAAAAATAAACAAAACAGAGTGAAGAAAGTTGATGTCCACATGCTTGGGTATAATTCACATGAAGATTTCTGGAGTGAATGGTTAGAAAGAACGAAGATCGGTCCAGATTTCGGTAATATACCTATGTGACAACCCACCTAATTAAATATTGGGTGATCGATCCTTCATGCAATTTAAACAGGAATCCCATCAGGCTCATTCTTTGCATCACTGCCGAAAATATTTTTAAAATTTAACTAACTACCTACTATTCAAAAAGTCGATGCCAATTTTATTTTTCATTTAACAATAACAAAATGCATAAATAAAAACAAAACCAAACTATCCACACAATAAAATAATCTAAAACAAACACCAGATAAATAAGTGAAAAAAATGGTACCAAATAAACTATCGGTTCTCAATACAAAAGTCCAACTAATATGTAATGAAATCAAATTGAATCTAGAAGTACAAAGTCAGATAAAGATGAATAAAAGAAATAAATGAAGGGGTGACATGCCCAAATTTAAATAATTGAACTGCCTCTTACTCTAGGAATGAAGTAACCGAAGTGACTAAATCCAAATCCGGTAAAGCATCCATAATTGTTGCATCTACGAATCCCTGGAACAAATCATCAAGCTTGGCATCCCTGTGGCTAGACACCTACAAGGTTTTCAAAATACTTTGCATACGGGTAAGAGCCCATGTAAAATCATTTGAAAATATTTAGAATGTATTTATCACAAATTTAAAAACAGTTATTGGTTACTCATGTTAGTTCAACATACATTCCCTTGACGTGCTCACCTCTCAAGTAATGTGCACGCCTGACATCTCCTACCTAGGTATGCTACCCAACCTGATTAGGTCCTATCAATATCTCTAACTAACCACTAACAGGTTTAGCTCCCCTGTACCGCCCATATAGTATGCCACAATATACCATTCATTGTCACTAAGTCTTTAGGTAAATTTCTTTTTAACTTATCTATACCGCCCATAGAGTACTCTATAAATTTAATTAATAATTAACATCTCACTTATGTTATTATTAAATCCAAACATTTCACATATGTTATCATTCAAGCGTTTTTATTAAGTTTCTCTACTTAAATCTTAATTTCAGATATATGTTGTCTATCGTTCCTACTATTTACACATTATTATATTTAGCCTTGTTTAGATATACGCTATCTAGTATTCCTACCATCACAGTGTAGTTTAAGCATTACTTCTCTAAGGAAAAAGATCTTCGTCAAGAAATTATGCAATTAATTTCGGGCTTTACCTTAGGTTTTGTAAAGTGGTAAACAAAAATCCCACCAAAGCTACAAAATTAACCTTAGGTGAGGCAATTTATGCATGAGATAAATATTTTCCTTCGTCGTTCTTTGATATCAGCATCCACCTGCTTATGCATTTATGCGATGAGGTTTTGTTGTGTGGTCCTGTTAGGTATTGTTGGATGTATCCTCTGAGAACTTGGTGAAGAACTTCAAAGATTACATTAAGAATACACGGTATATTGGAGGGTTATTACTGAAGAATAGATAACTGTGTAGTCATCCCTATACGCCAGGAAACATATGCCAAAACTATAGCTAAGGAGGTTCAATCCTTGTGGAGAATGATTGATCGAGGAACCTGACGAGTTTAAGGATGAATTTCCTTTTGGAAACCCTAAATAGGTGAGACTCGCTAATCTACAATACAAGCAAGAAAGTAGCTCGTTAAGTCTTCGAATTACAAGATGAAGTTAATGGTTGGAGAGAGTAAGTAGGTACATAATTAACTGAGTTATTATTGTTTGATTATATTTATTATCTATATTATGATCTAAACTCTACAATCTACCTTTAGGAAATACGAGAACAAAATTTCCCAAAACTATAGGATAAATTGCACGACGAATGATTTTAGGGTACGTATATCAAAAGAGGTAATTTCCACCTCTTATGTGTGCACTTATTTATTCATGTGTGGTAAAAATTTCCCTAATATAAATTCATTATACATTAAGTTTCTAAAAAGAGGCGATGTCTCTTCAAGGCTTGCACGCCTATCAAACGGTCCTACATTTCGTGTGAAAAAGTTTAAGAAAGTTTTCACCAACAATTTTGATTGTATTTTATATCCATATGAGGAATGCCTTTTGAAGTAAAACGTTATAATTTCAATTTCTTCCCTGATATTTGTATCGCTGGAAGAAGCGATAATAATCCAAAAGATGTGGTGCTAAACTATTATGAGATTTTCTAATTAATCTTGGAACCTTATTATTTAGATTTCCCAAAAACCATATTCTATTATGACTGGGTGAAGGTGGAAGACACTAGGAATGCTTGTAAAGTTGATCTTAACTTAAAAGTTATTATGTCAAAATTATCAAAGATGAAGAGTAAGGATCACATAGTCGATGAGATTTTTATTTGTGCCATTTAGTTAATAAAGAAGGTATTCTACTCAAAGTGCATAAACGATGCCAATTGGTTTATTATTGTGCGCGCACCATAGGGTATGATCAAGCAGATGCATTGAAGGCTCCTAAAGAGTTCTAATTTTCTCGTGATGACAACCCTAATTTGAAGGATCTTTTAGTTGATTTACGGGAAGATTCAGTATTAAAATATTATTTTACCCTTGACAAACCTATTTTTATCCTAGTATTATATTGACCCTTGACAATTCTATTTGTATCCAAATCGTATCTTATTATGATATTGACAGTTTTGCTTGATTAATGAATGTTTAGTTTGATTTATGAACGTTTAGTTTGAATTATGAATGTTTAGTACGATTTATGAATTAACTAGCATGGCACATTACTTTGCTTTGAATTATTAACTCCACAGTTACAATATTGCATAATTGTGCATGAATTGGTTCCTGAATAAAACCCAAAATAACCTCTAAACGACCCCGTTAGAGGCACGAACACCTCGTACAAGACTAATGTACTCGTAGAAACTAACCGCATAGTCACGGGGATCCCCATTTGAAAATGCGATGATAATTTGCAAATATTAAGACTTAGGGTTAAAAACATTCCATTAGAAGGCAAAAACCCAAAGCAACATGCAATCATCCCCATAAGTGGAATGAACACCTCGTACAGGACTAATGTAACTCGTAAGAACTAATCATATAGTCACGGGACTCCTAGTTTGATTATATGATGATGATTTGGAAATATTTATATGTAGGGTTAAAAACATGACATTAAAAGGAGAAAACCCAAACCAACCCGCAAATGGCCCTGTAAGAGGCACAAACACCTCGTTCGGCATCAATGTAACTCATAAAGCTGAGTACGTATTCATAGGGCGATAACCTCACATGGTACCAATGTAAGAATTAGGCTTAAAAATATGCCCTTAAAGGGAACAAACGAAAGCAATAACTAAATGACCCAGTAGGAGGCATAAACACCTCACATAGGACTAATGTAACTCGTATGAACTGGTCGTTAGTCATAAGAACCCCAAACTGAGAATAATTGAAAAAATATAGACTTGGGAATAAAACATGCCATTAGATGGAAAAAAAAGTCTTAAAACAACCACCAAATAGTCCCGTAAGAGACACGAACACCTCGCACGGGACCAATATAACTCGTAGGAACTAATGGCGTAGCCATGGGACTCCTAGTTTTATAATATGAAGATATTTTTCAAATATCGAAACTTAGTCATAAAAATATGTCATTAGAGCGAGAAAACCCAAAACAACCTCCAAACGACCCCGTAAAAGGCATGAACACCTTGCACAGGACCAATGTAAATCATAGGAACTGTTTGCATAGTCCGACGACTCGCAGTTTGATAATGTGAAGATAATTTACAAATGTCTATAATTATAATTTAAAACATGTTTTTAAAGGGAGAAAATATAAAATAACCCCTAAACGGCCCCGTAAGAGGCATAAACACCTCGCATGGGACCAATGTAACTTGTAAAAACTGATCACAAAGTCACGAGACTCCCAATTTGAGAATATGATGATAATTTGAAAATATCAAGACTTAGACTTAAAAATGCCAATAAAAAAGAAAACCCAAAACAACCACAAAATGGCCTCATAAAAGGCATGAACACCTCACACAAGGCTAATGTTACTAATAAGAACGGGCCACATAATAACGGGCCTCTCGATTTAATAATATGAAGATAATTTGAAAATATATATACTTAGTCTTAGAAACATGCCATTAAGGCTAAAAAATCCAAAATAGCCCCCAAATAACCCCGTAAGAGACTCGGGCATCTGACATAGGACTAATGAAACTCATAGGAAGTGACCGCATAGTTACAGGACTCTCGGTTTGAGAATATGATGGTAATTTAAAAATATCTACAATTAGGCTTAAAAATATGCCATTAGAGGGAAAAAAACAAAACAACCCCCAAACAGCACCATAAGAAACACGAACACCTTGCACGGGACAAATATAACTCGTATAAATTAACCCTTAGCCATGGGATTCCTATTTGAGAATATGAAGTAATTTACAAATATTTAGAGTTAGGCTTAAAAACATGCCACTAGAGGGAAAAAACTCAAAACAACCCCAAACAGGCATGCAAGAGTCACAAGCACCTCGCACGAGATCAATGTAACTCAGAGGAATTAAACACGTAATCAGGGGACCAATATAACTCATATTTGTATCCAAATTATATCCTATTATGATATTGGTTATATATTTTCATTTTACTTTTATTTATGAATGTTTAGTTAGATATATGAATTTTTAGTATGATTTATGAATTAACTATGATGGCACGGTGCTTTAGTTTGAATTCTCATCTCCACACTTACAATATTTCTTAATTGTATATGACTTGGTTGTTATGTACATGACTTTTTGGGGACTGCCCAAAAATTATTTTTTTATGAAACTGATATGGTCATGGCCCAAAAATAATTTTTGTGCATAATATTAGTTAATTGTATATGACATTATTGCAACCATGGTCATGGCCGAGGTCCATGACCATGGAGTCAATATTGTCCCACGCTGATCACAGATTCGGGTCGTGACTACAGAGTCACGGACTATGTGTTTGAACACGGGACCAATATTATGTCACTGGAGAGACTCTGACCCCCATATAGCACTACACCAAATCCTGCGAATGGTCACGCCCAGTGGGTCACGGCCCAAGTCCGCGACCAATATTTGGCGTGACCATATTTATTACCACACTAAATAATTGATGCTCAGGAAGTGGTCATGTCCTAAGTCCGTGACAATAATGGTCACGGACTTGGGCCGTGGCCAGGTCGTGACCATCTTGGCACCAAACTCGCAACAAAATTCCCTCCAAGATTGGTCGCGGGTGGGTCACGGCCCAAGTCCGTGACCCATGGCATGATGAAGAAGAGAGTACACACATTGAGGGTCATGGCTTAGGGCCGTGACCATTTCTGGGTGTGGGTCATGGCTATGGATCATGACCATACCTCATTCAAGCAGTAGGGTGGACGAAAAATGGTCGCGCACCACAGATTAAGGGTCACGACTTAGGGTCGTGACCATTTATTGGTATGGGTCACGGCTATGGGCCGTGACCAAACCCAAATTGGTGGGGTGACTAATTTAATTAAAAATTTTCACTCATGGGTCACGGCTCTGGTCGTGACCATGTTAAATCTTAAAAACATAACTCCTGATATACCCTTCATTTCATTCAATTCCTTTCCCTCCCTCTCTTTCATTCAATCGACCAAGTGGCACCGGTGATTTCGATTAGGGTTTTAGCCGGACCTTTGTGAAATGTGGTGTGTTGTGTTGTTCGGGTTGTTGTGATGGTGGTGGCCGGAGGCTTCAATGACGAAGACAGCAAGAAGGTTTCAGCTCCAAGTCTGACAGAAATGGTGTTTTTGCAGGTCTTTAGTTTATCAGTTCCTCTAATGGTGTTTCCTTCCTTCTATAGATTTTCTCTCCTTAACTCTCCAATATTTTGCAATCAGTCATATTTAGGAACTTTTTATATTTAATCCTAAATTAATTTTGTGACAACTGCTCATGATTTAATACAGTAGAAAAGGATAATCAATTTATTTCTTATATATTTGTGGATCCTAAATATCTTAATACAAACATAGTATATGACGTAAATTTTGTCTTGAATAGGATGGTGTCCTGTTGTCACAAATTGGGAGTTTCTATATCTCAGGAAGACCGGACAGACATAAATTGCTTGATTTTATATTCAAAACAGGAATTAATCCGATCCGACACATTAATTATTTTTTATATCATGGTCCCAGCACACCACACCACATTTTGGACCCATATCTGCATTCAAAATTGAATATACATGACTAACCACATCTAAAATCAATCGAGTATAATCATACACATATCACCTCGTGATGGGCAAGTTGTGGTTTGGTCTTTGTGAGAGTGGATTTCTAGGTTAACGTTTTCATTACATTTGCTTAATGTTATCTCACTTGCTACTTTTTTATGATTAATTTATTGTCTTTTGGATTCATTGATAAATCGATTTGAAAGACAATCCAACAAGTTAGGTTTCAAAGGTCGCTACTATTCTAAAGGTATAATACTCTCTCTGTCATTTGATAAACTACTTTTGTTTTGTAATTTTGAAAGGAACTTGGGAACTGCGAATTTTTAAACATTTTACTTTGATTTTCGAATTCTTGTGTATTGTAACCAATGGATATGTGTTTGATATTTTGTTCCATTGAAAATTATCCATTCAATGATTTCTCTAATAAAAGATTTTATTACTGGCATCCTAAATCCTCGACAAAATTCCAAAGTTAGAATTTTGACAACATGACAAAGTCCTTATACTTATTATGTGCACTATTGGATATATGAAAATGTTATATTGAATATGTTTTTCACTATTTTCACTTTTGAATTTGCTCTTATATTGAATACGTTGTTCATTAATTTTAGGAAGAAGATGAAGTTAAAGGGTATTAGAATATATCGCAGGATTTAGTGTAGTGAAAAGCATGTATCTACAAGGTTCTTCAGGTAATTGTATTAGATAACTTGTATGAGAATGTCCTTAATAGTGAATTTAACTTGTATGAGAATGTGCTTAATATGCTTAATGGAGAATGTGCCCCCCAAAAGGCCCCGTGGGTGGCACCATCACCTCCCACAGGACCAATGTGACTCGTAGGAACTGACCGCGCAGCCGCGGAACTCCTGGTTTGAGAATACGATGATAATTTGCATTTTTCTAGACTTAGGCTTAAAAACATGGCGTTAGTAGGTGAAAACCCAAAATAGCCCCCGAACGGCCCCGTGACTGGCACAAACACCTCCCACGGAACCAATGTGACTCCTAGGAACTGACCGCGAAGTCCCCGGACTCCCGGTTTGATAATACGACGGTAATTTGCATATTTCTAGACTTAGGCTTAAAAACATGGCTTCAGGGGGTGAAAACCCGAAATAGCCCCCGAACGGCCACGTGGGTGGCGCCAACACCTCCCACGGGACCAATGTGACTCATAGGAACTGACCGCGTAGCTGCGAGAATCCAGGTTTGAGACTAAGATGATAATTTGCATATTTCTAGACTTAGGATGAAAAATATGGTGTTAGAGGGTGCAAACCCGAAACACTCCCCGAACGGGCTCGTGGGTGGCACCAACACCTCCCACGGGACGAATGTGACTCGTAGGAACTGACCGCAGAGCCGCAGGACTCCCGATTTGAGAATACGACGGTAATTTGAATATTTCTAGACTTAGGCTAAAAAATATGGCTTTAGAGGGTGAAACTCGAAACAGCCCCGAACGGCCCCGTAGGTGGCACCAACACCTCCTACGGGACCAATGTGACTCGTAGGAACTAACCGCGCAGCCGCGGAATACGATGTTAATTGGAATATTTTAAGACTTAGGCTTAATAATATGATTTTAGAGCATGAAAACCAAAAACAGCCCCCGAATGGCCTTGTGGGTGGCACCAACACCTCCTACGGGACCATGTGACTCGTAGGAACTGACCGCGCAGTAGTGGACTCCCGGTTTGAGAATACGACGGTAATTTGAATACTTCTACACTTAGGCTTAAAAACATGCCTTTAGAGGGTGAAAACCCGAAACAGCCCCCGAACGGCCCCGTGGGTGGCACTAAGACCTCCCATGGGACCAATGTCACTCGTAGAAAGTGACCGTGCATCCCTCGGACTCCAGGTTTGAGAATATGATGATAATTTTCTATTTCCTAGACTTAGACTTAAAAACATGGCGTTAGTGGGTGAAAACCCGAAACAGCTCCCGTACAGCCCCGAGGGTGGCACCAACACATCGAACGGGACCAATGTGACTCGTTGGAACTGACCGCGCGGCCGCGGGACTCCCGGTTTGTGAATACGATGGTAAATTGAATATTTCTAGACTTAGGGTTAAAAACATGGCGTTAGTGGGTGAAAACCCGAAACAACTCCCGTACATCCCGGGGGGTGCACCAACACGTCCCACATGACCAATGTGACTCGTAGGAACTGACCGCGAAATCTTGGGACTCCCGATTTGAGAATACGACGCTAATTTGAATATTTATAGACTTTGGGAAAACATGGCGTTAGTGGGTGAAAACCCAAAACAACCCCTGAACGGGCCCATGAGTGGCACCGACACCAGCCACGGGGTCAATGTAACTCGTAGGAACTTATCGTGCAGCCACGGAACTGCTGGTTTGAGAATGCGGCAGTAATTTTCATATTTCTAGACTTAGGCTTAAAAAATGGCTTTAGAGGGGGAAAACCAAAAATGACCCCCGAACGGCCCGTAGGTGGCACCAACATTTCCCACGGGACCAATATAACTCGTAGGAACTGACATCGCAACTGCGGGACTCCCAGTTTGAGAATATGATGACAATTTGAATATTTCTAGACTTAGGATGAAAAACATGGTGTTAGAGGGGGAAAACTCTAAACGACTCCCGAACGGCCCCGTGGGTGGCACTAACACCTCCCACGGGACCAATGTGACCCGTAGGAACTGACCGCGCAGCCGCGGGATTCTCGGTTTGAGAATATGACGATAATTTGCATATTTCTGGATTTAGGATGAAAAACATGATGCTAGAGGGTGAAAACCCAAAACCGTCCCCGAACGGTCCCGTGTGTGGCACCAACACCTCCGACGGGACCAATGTGACCCTTAGGAACTGGCCGCGCAGCCCTGGGACTCTCGGTTTGAGAATACGATGGTAATTTGAATATTTCTACACTTATGCTTAAAAACATACCTTTAGAGGGTGAAAACCCAAAACATCCCCCGAACGAACCTGTGGGTGGCACTAACACCTCCCACGGGACCAACGTGACTCGTAGGTACTGACCGCGCGGCCCTCAGACTCCCGGATTGAGAATACGATGATAATTTGAATATTTCTAGAGTTAGGCTTAAAAACATGGCTTTGGAGGGTGAAAACCCGAAATAGCCTCAAAACGGCCTCGTGGGTGGGACCAACACCTCCCACGGGACCAATGTGACTCGTAGGAACTGACCGCGCAGCCGCGGGACTCCCATTTTGAGAATACGATGGTAATTTACAAAATTCTATACTTACACTTAAAAATATGCCGTTAGTAGGTGAAAACCCGAAACAACCCCCGAATGTCCCCCGTGGGTGGCACCAACACCTCCCACGGGACCAATGTGACTCGTAGGAACTGACCGTGCAGACGCGGGACTCCTGGTTTGAGAATATGATGGTAATTTGAATATTTGTAGACTTAGGCTAAAAAATAAGCGGTTATTGGGTGAAAACCCGAAACAGCCCCCGTACGGCCCCGTGGGTGGCACCAACACCTCCCACGAGACTAATGTGACTTGTTGGAACAGACCGCGTAGCCGTGGGACTCCCGGTTTGAGAATACGATGATAATTTGTATATCTTTAGACTTAGGATGAAAAACATGAAGTTAGAGGGTGAAAACCCGAAACAGGCCCCAAACGGCCCCTGGGTGGCACCAACACCTCCCACGGGATCAATGTGACTCGTAGGAACTGACCGCGCAGCCGCGGGACTTCGGGTTTGAGAATACGATGGTAATTGAAATATTTCAAGACCTAGGCTAAAAAACATGGCTTTAGAGGGTGAAAACTCGAAACAACCCCCGTACAGCCCCGTGGGTGGCACCAACACCTCCCACGGAACCAATGTCACTCGTAGGAACTGACCGCGAAGTCCCGAGACTCCTGGTTTGAGAATAAGACAATAATTTGCAAATTTCTAGACTTAGGCTTAAAAATATGGCTTTATCAGGGTGAAAACTCGAAACAGCCCCCGAATGGCCGCGCATGTGGCACCAACACCTCCCATGGGACCAATGTGACTCGTAGGAACACACCGTGCAGTCGCGGGACTCTCGATTTGAGAATATGACGGTAATTTTCATATTTCTAGACTTAGGATGATAAACATGGTGTTAGAAGGTGAAAATTCGAAACAACCCCCGAACGGCCCGTGGGTGGCGCTAACACCTCCCTCTAGACCAACGTGACTTGTAGTAACTGACCACGCAGCCGCGGGACTCCCGGTTTGAGAATACAATGATAATTTGAATATTTCTAAACTTAGGCTTTAAAACATGGCTTTAGAGGGTGAAAACTCGAAACATCCCCTGAACGGTCCCTCGGGTGGCACCAACACCTCCTACGGGACCAATGTGACTCGTAGGAACTAACCGCACAGCCGCGGGACTCCCAATTTGAGAATACGATGATAATTTGTATATTTCTAGACGTAGGTTGAAAAACATGGTGTTATAGGGTGAAAACCCAAAACAGTCCCCGAACGGTCCCGTGGGTGGCACCAACACCTCCCACGGGACGAATGTGACTCGTAGGAACTGACCCCGCATCCTCGGAACTCTTGGTTTGAGAATATGACAATAATTTGAATATTTCTAGATTTAGGCTTAAAAACATGACTTTAGACGGTGAAAACTCGAAAGATCCCCCGAACGGCCCCGTGGGTGGCACCAACACCTCCTACGGTACCAATGTGACTCGTAGGAACTGACCGCACATCCACGGGACTCCCCATTTGAGAATACGATGGTAATTTGAATATTTCGACACTTAGACTTAAAAACATGGCTTTAGAGGATGAAAACTCGAAACAACCCCCGTACGGCCTCGTGGGTTGCACCAACACCTCCCATGGGACCAATGTGACTCGTAGGAACTGACTGCACAACCGTGGGACTTTCGGCTTGAGAATACGATTGTAATTTGTATATTTTTAGACTTAGGATGGAAAACATGGTGTTAGAGGGTGAAAACCCGAAACAGTCCCCGAACGGTCCCGTGGTTGGCAGTAACACCTCCCACGGGATCAACTTGACTCGTAGGAACTGACCACGCAACCGCGGTACTCCCGGTTTGAGAATACGATGGTAATTTGAATATTTCTTGACTTAGGCTTAATAACATGGTTTTAGAGGGTGAAAACCCAAAACAGCCCCGTCGGTGTCACCAACACCTTCGACGGGACCAATTTGACCCGTAGGAACTGATCGCGTAGCCCCGGGACTATCGGTTTGAGAATACGATGGTAATCTGAATATTTCTACACTTATGCTTAAAAACATGCCTTTAGAGGGTGAAAACCAAAAATAGCCTCGAACGGCCCTGTGGGTGGCACTAACACCTCCCACGGGACAAACGTGACTCATAGGTACTGACCGCGCAGCCCTCGGACTCCTAGCTTGAGAATACGACGATAATGTGAATATTTCTAGAGTTAAGCTTAAAAACATGGCTTTGGAGGGTGAAAACCCGAAATAGACCCAAAACGGCCTCGTGGGTGGCACCAACACCTCCCACGGGACCAATGTGACTCGTAGGAACTGACCTCGTAACCGCGGGACTCCCGGTTTGAGCATACGAGGGTAAGTTTCAAATTCTAGACTTAGGCTTAAAAACATTCCGTTAGTGGGTAAAAACCCGAAACAACCCCCGAACGGCCCCGTGGGTGGCTCCAACACCTACCACGGGACCAATGTAACTCGTAGTAACTGACTGTCCAGATGCGGGACTCCCAATTTTGAAATACGATGGTAATTTGAATATTTGTAGACTTAGGCTTAAAAATAAGGGGTTATTCGGTGATACCCGAAACAGACCCCGTACGGCCCCATGGGTGGCACTAACACCTCCCATGGGACCAATGTGACTCGTTGGAACAGAGCGCGCAGCCGCGGGACTCCCGGTTTGAGAATACGATGATAATTTGCATATTTCTAGAGTTAGGATGAAAAACATGGTGTTAGAGGGTGAAAACCCGAAACAGTCCCCGAATGGTCCCGTGTGTGGCTCCAACACCACCCACGGGACGAATGTGACTCGTAGGAACTGACCGTGCAGACGCGGGACTCCCGGTTTGAGAATACGATGATAATTTGAATATTTGTGGTTATTGGGTGAAAACCCGAAACAACCCCCATACGGCCCCGTGGGTGGCACCAACACCTCCCACGGGACCAATGTGACTCGTTCGAACAGACCTCGCTGCCGCGGGACTCCCGGTTTGAGAATATGACGATAATTTTCATATTTCTAGACTTCGGATGAAAAACATGGTGTAAGAGGGTGAAAACCCAAAACAGTCCCCGAACGGTCCCGTGGGTGGCTCCAACACCACCCACAGCATGAATGTGACTCGTAGGAACTGACCTTGGAAACGCGGGACTCCTGGTATGAGAATACGACGATAATTTGCAAATTCTAGACTCTTAGGAACTGATCGCGCATCCCCGGGACTCCTGGTTTGAGAATACGACGGTAACTTGAATATTTCTTGACTTAGGCTTAAAAACATGGCTTTAGAGGGTAAAAACCCGAAACAGCCCCCGAACGGCCCCGTGGTTGGCACCAACACCTCCCACGGGACCAATATGACTCGTAGGAGTTGACCGCATAGCCGCGGGAATCCTGATTTGAGAATACGACGGTAATTTGAATATTTCTAGACTTAGGCTCAAAAATATAGATTTATAGGGTGAAAACTCGAAACAACCCCCGTAAGGCCCCGTGAGTGGCACTTGCACCTCCCACGGGGCCAATGTGACTCGTAGGAATTGATCGCGAAGTCTCGGGACTCCCGCTTTGAGAATATGATGATAACTTTCATATTTCTGGACTTAGGCTTAAAAACATGGCTTTACGGGGTGAAAACGCGAAATAACCCCAGAACGGCTCCGTGGGTGGCACCAACACCTCCCACGGGACCAATGTGACTCGTAGAACTCACCGCGCAGCCGCGGGACTCCTGATTTGAGAATAGGATGATAATTTGGATATTTCTAGATTTAGGATGAAAAACAGGTGTTAGAGGGTGAAAATCCAAAACCATCCCCGAACGGTACCGTGGGTGGCACCAACACCTCTCACGTGACGAATGTGACTCGTAGGAACTGACCGCGCGGCCGCGGGACTCCCGGTTTGTGAATACGATGGTAAATTGAATATTTCTAGACTTAGGGTTAAAAACGTAGTATTTAGAGGGTGAAAACTCGAAACAGCCCCCAGACAGCCCTGTGGGTGGAACCAACACCTCCTACGGGACCAATGTGACTTGTAGGAACTCATTGCGCAACCTCGGGACTCCCGATTTGAGAATACAATGGTAAATTGAATATTTTTAGACTTAGGCTTAAAAATATGGCTTTAGAGGGTGAAAACCCGAAACAGCCCCCGTACGGCCCCATGGTGGCACCAACACCTCCCACGGGACCAATGTGACTCGTAGAAACTGACCTCGCAGCCCCGGGACTCCCGGTTTTAGAATACGATGGTAATTTGATTATTTTTAGAATTAAGCTTAAAAACATGGCGTTAGTGGGTGAAAACTCGAAACAACTCCCGTACAGCCCGGGGGGTGCACCAATACGTTCGCCAGGACCAATGTGACTCGTAGGAACTGACCGCGAAGTCCCGGGACTCCCGGTTTGAGAATACGACGCTAATTTGAATATTTATAGACTTTGGCAAAACATGGCGTTAGTGGGTGAAAACCCAAAACAACCCCTGAACGGGCCCATGAGTGGCACCGACACCAGCCACGGGGTCAATGTAACTCGTAGGAACTTATCGTGCAGCCACGGGACTGCTGGTTTGAGAATGCGGCGATAATTTGCATATTTCTAGACTTAGGCATAAAAAATGCCTTTAGAGGGGGAAAACAAAAAACAACCCCCGAACGGCCCGTAGGTGGCACCAATATTTCCCACGGGACCAATATAACTCGTAGGAACTCACATCGCAACTGCGGGACTCCAAGTTTGAGAATATGATGACAATTTGCATATTTCTAGACTTAGGATGAAAAACATGGTGTTAGAGGGGGAAAACTGTAAATGACTCCCGAACGGCCCCGTGGGTGGCACTAACACCTCCCACGGGACCAATGTGACTCGTAGGAACTGACCGCGCAGCCGTGGGATTCTTGGTTTGAGAATATGACGATAATTTGCATATTTCTAGACCTAGGATGAAAAACATGATGTTAGAGGGTGAAAACCCAAAACCGTCCCCGAACGGTCCCGTTTGTGGCACCAACACCTCCGACGGGACCAATGTGACCCTTAGGAACTGACCGCGCAGCCCTGGGACTCTCGGTTTGATAATACGATGGTAATTTGAATATTTCTACACTTATACTTAAAAACATACCTTTAGAGGGTGAAAACACGAAACATCCCCCGAACGAACCTGTGGGTGGCACTAACACCTCCCACGGGACCAACGTGACTCGTAGGTACTGACCGCGCGGCCCTCGGACTCCCGGATTGAGAATACGATGATAATTTGAATATTTCTAGAGTTAGGCTTAAAAACATGGCTTTGGAGGGTGAAAACCCGAAATAGCCCCAAAACGGCCTCGTGGGTGGGACCAACACCTCCCACGGGACCAATGTGACTCGTAGGAACTGACCGCGCAGCCGCGGGACTCCCAGTTTGAGAATAAGATGGTAATTTAAAAAATTCTATACTTAGGCTTAAAAATATGCCGTTGGTAGGTGAAAACCCGAAACAACCCCCGAATGTCCCCGTGGGTGGCACCATCACCTCCCACGGGACCAGTCTGACTCGTAGGAACTGACCGTGCAGACGCGGGACTCCTGGTTTGAGAATATGATGGTAATTTGAATATTTGTAAACTTAGGCTAAAAAATAAGGGGTTATTGGGTGAAAACCAGAAACAGCCCCCGTACGGCCCTGTGGGTGGCACCAACACCTCCCACGATACCAATGTGACTTGTTGGAATAGACCGCGTAGTCGTGGGACTCCCGGTTTGAGAATACGATGATAATTTGCATATCTTTGGACTTAGGATGAAAAACATGGTGTTATAGGGTGAAAACCCGATACAGCCCCCAAACGACCCCTGGGTGGCACCAACACCTCCCTCGGGACCAATGTGACTCGTAGGAACTGACCGCGCAGTCGCGGGACTCCGGGTTTGAGAATACGATGGTAATTTACATATTTCAAGACCTAGGCTCAAAAACATGGCTTTAGAGGGTGAAAACTCGAAACAACCCCCGTAGAGCCCCGTGGGTGGCACCAACACCTCCCACAGAAACAATGTTACTCGTAGAACTGACCGCGAAGTCTCGAGACTCCTGGTTTGAGAATAAGACAATAATTTGCAAATTTCTAGACTTAGGTTTAAAAACATGGCTTTATGAGCGTGAAAACTCGAAACAGCCCCCGAACGGCCCCGCATGTGGCACCAACACCTCCCATGGGACCAATGTGACTCGTAGGAACACACCGCGCAGCCGCGGGACTCTCGATTTGACAATACGACGGTAATTTTCAAATTTCTAGACTTAGGATGAAAAACATGGTGTTAGAAGGTGAAAATTCGAAACGACCCCTGAACGGCCCGTGGGTGGCACTAACACCTCCCTCTGGACCAACGTGACTCGTAGTAACTGACCACGCAGCCGCGGGACTCCCGGTTTGAGAATACGACGATAATTTGAATATTTCTAAACTTAGGCTTAAAAACATGGCTTTAGAGGGTGAAAACTCGAAACATCCCCTGAACGGTCCCGCGGGTGGCACCAACACCTCCCACGGGACCAATGTGACTCGTAGGAACTGACCGCACAGCCGTGGGACTCCCAATTTGAGAATACGATGATAATTTGTATATTTCTAGACGTAGGTTGAAAAACATGGTGTTAGAGGGTGAAAACCCAAAACAGTCCCCGAACGGTCTCGTGGGTGGCACCAACACCTCCCACGGGACGAATGTGACTCGTAGGAACTGACCCCGCATCCTCGGGACTCTTGGTTTGAGAATATGACAATAATTCGAATATTTCTAGACTTAGGCTTAAAAACATGACTTTGGAGGGTGAAAACTTGAAAGAGCCCCCGAAGGGTCCCGTGGGTGGCACCAACACCTCCTACGGTACCAATGTGACTCGTAGGAACTGACCGCACAGCCACGGGACTCCCCATTTTAGAATACGACGGTAATTTGAATATTTTTTACACTTAGACTTAAAAACATGGCTTTAGAGGATGAAAACTCGAAACAGCCCCCGTACGGCCCCGTGGGTGGCACCAACACCTCCCACGGGACCAATGTGACTCGTAGGAACTAACCGCACAGCTGTGGGACTTCCGGTTTGAGAATACGATGGTAATTTGTATATTTTTAGACTTAGGATGAAAAACATGGTGTTAGAGGGTGAAAACCCAAAACAGTCCCCAAACGGTCCCGTGGGTGGCACTAACACCTCCCACGGGATCAACTTGACTCATAGGAACTGACTACGCATCCGCGGGACTCCCGGTTTGAGAATATGATGGTAATTTGAATATTTCTAGACTTAGGCTTAATAACATGGTTTTAGAGGGTGAAAACCCAAAACAGCCCCCGAACGGCCCCGTCGGTGTCACCAACACCTTCGACGGGACCAATTTGACCCGTAGGAACTGACCGCGTAGCCCCGGGACTATCAGTTTGAGAATACGATGGTAATCTGAATATTTCTACACTTATGCTTAAAAACATGCCTTTAGAGGGTGAAAACAAAAAATAGCCTCGAACGGCCCTATGGGTGGCACTAACACCTCCCACGGGACAAACGTGACTCATAGGTACTGACCGCGCAGCCCTCGGACTCCCAGTTTGAGAATACGACGGTAATGTGAAT
This sequence comes from Sambucus nigra, assembly GCA_949130495.1. Classification (NCBI taxonomy): domain Eukaryota; kingdom Viridiplantae; phylum Streptophyta; class Magnoliopsida; order Dipsacales; family Adoxaceae; genus Sambucus; species Sambucus nigra. The sequence goes on along the minus strand of OX422209.1, from coordinate 455,151,107 downwards.
ATTTCTAGAGTTAAGCTTAAAAACATGGCTTTGGAGGGTGAAAACCCGAAATAGACCCAAAACGGCCTCGTGGGTGGCACCAACACCTCCCACGGGACCAATGTGACTCGTAGGAACTGACCTCGTAGCCACGGGACTCCCGATTTGAGCATACGATGGTAAGTTTCAAATTCTAGACTTAGGCTTAAAAACATGCCGTTAGTTGGTAAAAATCCGAAACAACCTCCGAACGGCCCCGTGGGTGGCTCCAACACCTACCACGGGACCAATGTAACTCGTAGTAACTGACCGTCCAGACGCGGGACTCCCGATTTTAAAATATGATGGTAATTTGAATATTTGTAGACTTAGGCTTAAAAATAAGGGGTTATTCGGTGAAAACCCGAAACAGCCCCCGTACGGCCCCGTGGGTGGCACCAACACCTCCCATGGGACCAATGTGACTCGTTGGAACAGAGCGCGCAGCCGCGGGACTCCGAGTTTGAGAATATGATGATAATTTGCATATTTCTAGATTTAGGATGAAAAACATGGTATTAGAGGGTGAAAACCCGAAACAGTCCCCGAATGGTCCCGTGGGTGGCTCCAACACCACCCACGGGACGAATGTGACTCGTAGGAACTGACCGTGCAGACGCGGGACTCCCGGGTTGAGAATACGATGATAATTTTCATATTTCTAGACTTATCCCTAAAAACATGGCTTTAGAGGGTGAAAACTCTAAACAGCCCCCGAACGGCCCCTTGGGTCGCACCAACACCTCACACGGGACCAATGTGACTGGTAGGAACTGATCGTGCATCCTCGGGACTCCTGGTTTGAGAATACGATGGTAATTTAAATATTTCTAGAACGAGGCTTAAAAACATGTCTTTAGAGGGTGATAATCTGGTATAGCCACCGAAGGGCCCTATGGGTGGCACCACCACCTCCCACGGGACCAATGTGACTCGTAGGAGTTGACCGCATAGCCGCGGGAATCCCGATTTGAGAATACGATGGTAATTTGAATATTTCTATACTTAGGCTCAAAACCATGGATTTATAGGGCGAAAATTTGAAACAACCCCCGTACAGCCCCGTGAGTGGCACCCACACCTCCCACGGGGCCAATGTGACTCGTAGGAATTGACCGCGAAGTCCCGGGACTCCCTCTTTGAGAATACAAAGATAATTTTCATATGTCTAAACTTAGGCTTAAAAACATGGCTTTAGAGGGGGAAAACCCGAAATAACCCCTGAATGGCTTCGTGGGTGGCACAACACCTCCCACGGGACCAATGTGACTCGTAGGAACTGACCACGCAGCCGCAGGACTCCTGATTTGAGAATACGATGATAATTTGGATATTTCTAGACTTAGGATGAAAAACATGGTGTTAGAGGGTGAAAATACAAAACCATCTCCGACGGTATTGTGGTGGCACCAACACCTCTCATGTGACGAATGTGACTCGTAGGAACTGTCCGCGCAGCCGCGGGACTCCCAGTTTGAGAATACGACGGTAAATTGAATATTTCTAGACTTGGGCTTAAAAACATAGTTTTAGAGGGTCAAAACTCGAAAAAGCCCCCGAACGGTCCCCTGGGGGGTACCAACACCTCCTACGGGACAAATGTGACTCGAAGGAACTGATCGCGTAGCCTCGGGACTCCTGGTTTGAAAATACGATGGTAATTTGATTATTTTTAGACTTAGGCTTAAAAACATGGCTTTAGAGGGTGAAAACCTGAAAAAAAAAAACCGTACGGCCCCGAGGGTGCACCAACATCTCCCACGGTACCAATGTGATTCTTAGGAACTGACCGCGCAGCCCCGGGACTCCCGGTTTGAGAATACGACGGTAATTTGAATATTTTTAGACTTAAGCTTAAAAACATGGTGTTAGTGGGTGAAAACCCGAAACAGCTCCCGTACAACCCCGGGGGTGGCACCAACACGTCCCACGGGACCAATGTGACTCGTAGGAACTGACCGCAAAGTCCCGGGACTCCCGATTTGAGAATACAACGCTAATTCGAATATCTATAGACTTTGGTAAAACATGACGTTAGTGAGTGAAAACCCAAAACAACCCCCGAACGGCCCCTTGAGTGGCACCAACACCACCCACGGGATCAATGTAACTCGTAGGCACTTATCACGCAGCCACGGGACGCCTGATTTGAGAATGCGGTGGTAATTAGTATATTTCTAGACATAGGCTTAAAAACAAGGCTTTAGAGGGGGAAAACCAGAAACGACCCCCGAACGGCCCCGTAGGTGGCACCAACACCTCCCACGGGACCAATATAACTCGTAGGAACTAACCACGCAGCTGCGGGACTCCCGGTTTGAGAATATGTTGACAATTTGCATATTTCTAGACTTAGGATGAAAAACATGGTGTTAGAGGGTGAAAATCCGAAACAGACCCCGTACGGCCTCATGGGTGGCACTAACACCTCCCATGGGACCAATGTGACTCGTTGGAACAGACCGCGCATCCGCGGGACTCCCGATTTGAGAATACGATGATAATTTGTATATTTATAGAGTTAGGATGAAAAACATGGTGTTAGAGGGTGAAAACCCAAAAAAGTCCCCGAATGGTCCCGTGGGTGGCTCCATCACCACCCACGGGACGAACGTGACTCGTAAGAACTGACCGTGCAGACGCGGGACTCCCGGTTTGAGAATACGATGATAATTTGCATATTTCTAGACTTAGGTTAAAAAACATGGCTTTAGAGGGTGAAAACTCGAAACAGCCCCCGAATGGCCCCGTGGGTGGCACCAACACCTCCCACGGCACCAATGTGACTCGTAGGAACTGATCGCGCATCCCCGGGACTCCTGGTTTGAGAATACGATGGTAATTTAAATATTTCTAGAATGAGGCTTAAAAATATGGCTTTAGAGGGTGAAAACCTGAAATAGCCCCCGAGCGGCCCTGTGGGTGGCACCAACACCTCCCACGGGACCAATGTGACTCGTAGGAGTTGACCGCATAGCCGCGGGAATCCCGATTTGAGAATATGATGGTAATTTGAATATTTCTAGACTTAGGCTCAAAACCACGGATTTATAGGGTGAAAATTTGAAACAACCCCCGTACAGCCCCGTGAGTGGCACCCACACCTCCCACGGGGCCAATGTGACTCGTAGGAACTGACCGCGAAGTCCCGGGACTCCCGCTTTGAGAATACGACGATAATTTTCATATTTCTGGACTTAGGCTTAAAAACATGGCTTTAGAGGGTGAAAACTCGAAATAACCCCAGAACGGCTCAGTGGGTGGCACCAACACCTCCCACGGGACAATTGTGACTCGTAAGAACTAACCGCACAACCGCGGGACTCCTGATTTGAGAATAGGACGATAATTTGGATATTTCTAGACTTAGGATGAAAACATTGTGTTGGAGGGTGAAAATCCAAAACCATCCCCGAAAGGTACCGTGGGTGGCACCAACACCTCTCACGTGACGAATATTACTCGTAGGAACTGACCGCGTAGCCGCGGGACTCCCGGTTTGAGAATACGATGGTAAATTGAATATTTCTAGACTTAGGCTTAAAAACATAGTTTTAGAGGGTGAAAACTCGAAACAGCCCCCGAACGGCCCCGTGGGTGGCACCAACACCACCTACGGGACCAATGTGACTTGTAGGAACTGACCGCGCAGCCTCGGAACTCCCGGTTTGAGCAGACGATGGTAATTTGAATATTTTAGACTTAGGCTTAAAAACATGGCTTTAGAGGGTGAAAACCCGAAACAGCCCCTGTACGGCCCCGTGGGTGGCACCAACACCTCCCACGGGACCAATGTGACTCGTAGTAACTGACCGCGCAGCCCCGGGACTCCCGGTTTGAGAATACGACGGTAATTTGAATATTTTTAGACTTAAGATTAAAAACATGGCGTTATTGGGTGAAAACCCGAAACAACTCCCGTACAGCCCGAGGGGTGGCACCAACACGTCCCACGGGACCAATGTGACTCGTAGGAACTGACCGCGAAGTCCTGGGACTCTCGGTTTGAGAATACGACGCTAATTTTAATATTTACAAACTTTGGCAAAACATGGCGTTAGTGGGTGAAAACCCAAAACAAGCCCCGAACGGCCCCATGGGTGGCACCAACACCATCCACGGGATCAATGTAACTCGTAGGAACTTATCGTGCAGCCACGGGACTGCTGGTTGGAGAATGCGGTGGTAGTTTGCATATTTCTAGACTTAGGCTTAAAAACATGGCTTTAGAGGGGGAAAACCCAAAACAACCCGCGAACGGCCCCGTAGGTGGCACCAACACCTCCCACGGGACCAATATAACTCGTAGGAGCTGACCGCGCAGCTGTGGGACTCCCGATTTGAGAATATGATGACAATTTGCATATTTCTAGACTTAGGATGAAAAACATGGTGTTAGAGTGGGAAAACTTGAAACGACTCCCGAACGGCCCCGTGGGTGGCACCAACACCTCCCACGGGACGAATATTGCTCATAGGAACTGAACACGCATCCGCGGGACTCCCGGTTTGAGAATATGATGATAATTTGGATATTTCTAAACTTAGGTAGAAAAACATGGTGTTAGAGGGTGAAAACCCAAAACTATCCCCGAACGGTCCTGTGTGAGGCACCAACACCTCCGACGGGACCAATGTGACCCGTACGAACTGACCGCGCAGCCCTGGGACTCTCGGTTTGAGAATACAATGGTAATTTGAATATTTATACACTTACGCTTAAAAACATACCTTTAGAGGGTGAAACCCGAAACAGCCTCTGAAGGACCCTGTGGGTGGCACTAACACCTCCCACGGGACCAACGTGACTCATAGGTACTGACTGTGCAGCCCTCAGACTCCCGATTTGAGAATATGGCAATAATTTTAATATTTCAAGAGTTAGGCTTAAAAACATGACTTTGGAGGGTGAAAACCCGAAATATCCCCAAAACGGCCTCGTTGGTGGCACCAACACCTCCCACGGGACCAATGTGACTCGTAGGAACTTACCGCGCAGCCGCGGGACTCCCGGATTGATAATACTATGGTAATTTGAATATTTCTAGACTTAGGCTTAAAAACATGGCTTTAGAGGGTGAAAACCAGAAACAGCCCTCGAACGGTCTCGTGGGTGGCACCAACACCTCCCACGGGACCAATGTGACTCATAGGAACTGACCGTGCAGACGCGGGACTCCTGGTTTGAGAATACGATGGTAATTTTAATATTTGTAGACTTAGGCTTAAAAATAAGGGGTTATTGGGCGAAAACCCGAAACAACCCCCGTACGGCCCTATGGGTGGCACCAACACCTCCCACGGGACCAATGTGACACGTTGGAACAGACCGCGCAGCCGCAATTCTCCCGATTTGAGAATACGACGATAATTTGCATATATTTAGACTTAGGATGAAAAACATGGTTTTAGAGGGTAAAAACCCCAAACAGTCCACGAACGGTCCCGTGGGTGGCTCCAACACCACCCACGGGACGAATGTGACTCGTAGGAAATGACCATGCAGATGCGGGACTCCCGGTTTAAGAATACGATGATAATTTGTATATTTGTAGACTTAGGCCAAAAAACATGGCTTTAGAGTGTGAAAACTCGAAACAGCCCCCAAACGGCCCCGTGGGTGGCACCAACACCTCCTAGGGGATCAATGTGACTCGTAGGAATTGATCGCGCATCCCCGGGACTCCTGGTTTGAGAATACGACGGTAATTTGAATATTTCTAGACTTAGGCTTAAAAACATGGCTTTTGAGGGTGAAAACGTGAAATAGCCCTCGAACGGCCCCGTGGGTGGCACAACACCTCCCACGGGACCAATGTGACTCGTAGGAGTTGACCGCAAGGCCGCGGGACTCTCGATTTGAGAATACGATGGTAATTTAAAATATTTCCAGACTTAGGCTCAAAAACATGGATTTATAGAGTGAAAAATCAAAACAACCCTCGTACGGCCCCGTGAGTGGCACCCACACCTCCCACGGAGCCAATGTGACTTGTAGGAACTGACCGCGAAGTCCCGGGACTCCCTCTTTGAGAATACGATGGTAATTTTTAAATTTCTAGACTTAGGCTTAAAAATATGGCTTTAGAGGGTGAAAACTCGAAACAACCCCCGTATGGCCCCGTGGGTGGCACCAACACCTCCCACGGGACCAATGTGACTCGTTGAAACAGACCGCGCAGCCGCGTGCCTCCCGGTTTTAGAATACGACGATAATTTAGATATTTCTAGACTTAGGATGAAAAACATGGTGTTAGAGGGTGAAAATCCAAAACCATCCCCGAACGGTACTGTGGGTGGCACCAACACCTCCCACGGGATGAATATAGCTCGTAGGAACTGACCGCACAGTCGTAGGAGTCCCGGTTTCAGAACATGACTATAATTTTCATATTTCTAGACTTAGGATGAAAAACATGGTGTTAGAGGGTGAAAACCCAAAACTGTCCCCGAACGGTCCCGTGTGTGGCACCAACACCTCCCACGGGACCAATGGGACTCATAGGAACTGATCGTGCAGACGCGTGACTCTCGGTTTGGGAATACGACGGTAATTTGCATATTTCTAAACTTAGGCTTAAAAACATGGTGTTAGAGGGTGAAAACCCGAAACAGCCCCCGAACGGCCCCGTGGGTGACACCAACACCTCCCACTGGACCAATTTAACTCATAGGAACTGACCGCGCAGCTGTGGGAATCTCGATTTGAGAATATGATGACAATTTGAATATTTCTAGACTTAGGATGAAAAACATGGTGTTAGAGGGTGAAAACCCAAAACTGTCCCCGAACGGTCCCGTGTGACCAATATGACTCGTAGCATTTGATCGTGCAGACGCGTACCTCCCGGTTTGGGAATACGACGGTAATTTGCATATTTCTAAACTTAGGCTTAAAGACATGGCGTTACAGGGTGAAAACCCGAAACAGCACCCGACCGGCCCCGTGGGTGACACCAACACCTCCCACGGGACCAATGTGACTGGTAGGAACTAACAGCGTAGCCGTGGGACTCTTGGTTTGAGAATACGATGATAATTTTCATTTTTCTAGACATAGGCATAAAAACATGGCATTAGTAGGTGAAAATTCGAAACATCCCCCGAACGGCCCCGTGGGTGGCACCAACACCTCCAACGGGACCAATGTGACTCGTAGGAACTAACCGCGAAGTTTCGAGACTACCGGTTTGAGAATACGACGGTAATTTGCATATTTCTAGACTTAGGCTTAAAATCATGTCTTTTGAGGGTGAAAACTCGAAACAACCCCTGAACGGCCCCGTAGTTGGCACCAACATCTCCCACGGGACTAATGTGACTCGTAGGAACTGATCGCGCAGCTGCAGGACTCCCGGTTTGAGAATACGACGATAATTTTAATATTTCTAGACTTAGACTTAAGAACATTGCTTTAGAGGGTGAAAACACAAAATAGCCCCCGAACGGTCCCGTGGGTTGCACCAACACCACCAACGGGACCAATGTGACTCGTAGGAACTGATCGCACAGCCACGGGACTCCCGATTTGAGAATACGATAGTCATTTGCAAATTTCTAGACTTAGGCTTAAAAACATGGCTTTAGAGGGTGAAAACTCGAAACAGCCTCTGAACGGCCCCGTGGGTGGCACCAACACCACCCACGGGACCAATGTGACTCGTAGGAACTGACCGCCCAGCAGTGGTACTCCCGGCTTGAGAATACGTCGGTAATTTGAGTATCTCTATACTTAGGCTTAAAAACATGGCTTTAGAGTGTGAAAACTCGAAATAACCACCGTACGGCCCCGTGAGTGGCACCAACACCTCGCACGGGACCAATGTGACTCGTAGGAACTGATTGCGGAGTTTCGGGACTCCCAGTTTGTGAATACGATGGTAATTTGCATATTTCTATATTTAGGCTTAAAAACATGGCTTTAGACGGTGAAAAGTCGAAATAGCCCCCGAACGGCCCCGTGGGTGGCACCAACACTTCCCAAGGGATAAATGTGACTCGTAGGAACTGACTGCGTAGCCCCGGGACTCCCGATTTGAGAATACGACGGTAATTTGAATATATCTAGACTTAGCTTTAAAACATGGCGTTAGTGGGTGAAAACCCGAAACCGCCCCCGTGGGTGGGACCAACACCTCCCACAGGACCAATATGACTCGTAGCAACTGACCGCGAAGTCCCGAGACTCCCAGTTTGTGAATACGATGGTAATTTGAATATTTCTAGACTTCGTAAAAACATGGTATTTGTGGGTGAAAACTCGAAACATCCCCCAAACGACTCCGTGGGTGTCACCAACACCTCCCACGGGACCACTGTGACTCGTAGGAACTGATCGCGCAGCCGCGGGATACCCGATTTGAGAATACGACGGTAATTTTCATATTTCTATAATTATGCTTAAAAACATGGCTTTAGAGGGTGAAAACCCGAAACATCCCCTGAACGGCCCCGTGGGTGGTACCAACACCACCCACGGGACCAATGTGACTCGTAGGAACTGATCGCGCAGCAGTGGGACTCTCGGCTTGAGAATACGATGATAATTTGAATATTTCTACACTTAAGCTTAAAAACATGGCTTTAGAGGGTGAAAACTCTAAACATCCCGCAAACGGCCCCGTGGGTGGCCCCAACACCTCCCAGCGGAACAATGTGACTCGTAGGAACTGATCGTGCATCCCCGGGATTCCTGGTTTGAGAATACGATGGTAATTTGAATATTTCTAGACTTAGGCTTAAAAACATGGCTTTAGAGGGTGAAAACCCGAAACAGCCCCCGAACGGCCCCGTGGGTGGCACCAACACCTCCCACGGGACCAATGTGACTCGTAGGAGTTGAACGCATAGCCGTAGGACTCCCGACTTCAGAATAAGACGGTAATTTGAATATTTCTAGACTTAGGCTCAAAAACATGGATTTATAGGGTGAAAACTCGAAACAACACCTGTACGGCCTCGTGAGTGGTACCCACACCTCCCACGGGGCCAATGTAACTCGTAGGAACTGACCGCGAAGTCCCGGGACTCCCGCTTTGAGAATACGATGGTAATTTTTATATTTCTAGACTTAGGCTTAAAAATATGGCTTTAGAGAGTGAAAACTCGAAACAGCCCCCGTATTGCCCCGTGGGTGGCACCAACACCTCCCACGGGACCAATGTGACTCGTTGGAACAGACCGCGCAGCCGCGTGACTCCCGGTTTGAGAATACGAAGATAATTTGGATATTTTTAGACTTAGGCTTAAAAACATGGCTTTAGATGGTGAAAACCCGAAACAACCGCCATACGGCCCCGTGGGTGGCACCAACACCTCCCACGGGACCAATGTGACTCCTAGGAACTAACCGCGCAGACCCAGGACTCCCGATTTGAGAATAGAACGGTAATTTGAATTTTTTTAGACTTAAGCTTAAAAACATGGCATTACTGGGTGAAAACCCGAAACATCTCTCGTACAACCCCGGGGGTGGCACCAACACGTCCCACAGGACCAATGTGTCTCGTAGGAACTGACCACGAAGTCTCGGGACTCCCGATTTAAGAATACAATGCTAATTTGAATATTTATAGACTTTAGCAAAACATGGATTTAGTGGTTGAAACCCAAAAAAAACCCCGAACGGCCCCATGAGTGGCACCAACACCACCCACAGGATCAATGTAACTCGTAGGAACTTATCGCGCAGCCACGGGACTCCTGGTTTGAGAATGCGGCCGTAATTTGCATTTTTCTAGACTTAGACTTAAAAACATGGCTTTAGAGGGGAAAACTCGAAACGTCCCCAGAACGGCCCCGTAGGTGGCACCAACACCTCCCACTGTACCAATTTAACTCGTAGGAACTCACCGCGCAGCTGCGGGACTCCCGGTTAGAGAATATGACAACAATTTGCATATTTCTTCTAGACTTAGGATGAAAAACATGGTGTTTGAGGGGGAAAACTCAAAACGACTCCCGAACGGCCCCGTGGGTGGAACCAACACGTCCCACGGGACGAATATAGCTCGTAGGAACTGATTGCGCAGCCGCGGGACTCCCAGTTTGAGAATATGATGATAATTTGCATATTTCTGGACTTAGGATGAAAAACATGGTGTTAGAGGGTGAAACCCAAAACTGTCCCTAAACGGTCCCGTGTGTGGCACTAACACCTTCCACGGGACCAATGTGACTCGTAGCAACTGACCGTGCAGACGCGTGACTCTCGGTTTGGGAATAGAATGGTAATTTTCATATTTCTAAACTTAGGCTTTAAAATATGGCGTTAGAGGGTGAAAACCCGAAACATCCCCCGAACGGCCCCGTGGGTGACACCAACACCTTCCATGGGACCAATGTGACTCGTAGGAACTGACCGCGCAGCCTTGGGACTCCTAGTTTGAGAATACGATGATAATTTGCATTTTTCTAGACGTAGGATTAAAAACATGGCGTTAGTAGGTGAAAACCCGAAACAGCCCCCGAACGACCCCGTGGGTGGTAGCAACACCTCCCACGGGACCAATGTGACTCATAGGAACTGACCGCAAAGTCCCGGGACTCCCGATATGAGAATATGATGGTAATTTGCATATTTCAAGACTTAGGCTTAAAATCATGGCTTTTGAGGGTGAAAACCCGAAACAGCCCCCGAACAGCCCCATGGGTGGCACCAACATCTCCCACGGGACCAATGTGACTCGTAGGAACTGACCGCACAATGGCAGGACTCCCGATTTGTGAATACGATGATAATTTGAATATTTATATACTTAGGCTTAAGAACATGGCTTTAGAGGGTGAAAACCCATATTATCCCCCGAACGGCCCCGTGGGTGGCACCAATACCTCCAACGGGACCAATGTGACTCGTAGGAACAGACTACGCAGCCGCGGGACTCCCGATTTCAGAATACAATGGTAGTTTGCATATTTCTAGACATAGGCTTAAAAATTTGGCTTTAGAGGGTGAAAACCTGAAATGACCCTTGAACGGCCCCGTGGGTGGGACCAACACCATCCACGGGACCGATGTGACTAGTAGGAACTTACTGTGCTGCGGTGAGACTCCCGGCTTGAGAATACGTTGGTAATTTGATTATTTCTAGACTTAGGCTTAAAAACATGGCTTTAGAATGTGAAAACCCGAAACAATCCCCGTACGGCCCCGTGGGTGGCACCAACACCTCCCACGAGACCAATGTGACTGGTAGGAACTGAGTGCGGAATCCCGGGACTCCCGGTTTGAGAATACGATGGTAATTTGCATATTTCTAGACTTACGCTTAAAAACATGGCTTTAGATGGTGAAAATCCGAAACAGCCCCCGAACGGCCCCGTGGGTGGCACCAACACCTCCCACGGGACCAATGTGACTCGTAGGAACTGACCGCGCAGCCCCGGAACTCCCGGTTTTGAAATATGATGGTAATTTGAATATTTCTAGACTTAGGCTTAAAAACATGTCTTTAGAGGGTGAAAACTCAAAACAGCCCCCGAACGGTCCCGTGCGTGGCACCAACACCTCCCACGGGACCAATGTGACTCGTACGAACTGACCGCGCAGCCCCACGACTCCCGGTTTGTGAATATGACTGTAAATTGAATATTTTTAGACTTAGGCTTAAAAACATGGCTTTAGTGGGTGAAAAGCAAAAACATCTCTTGTAGGACCCCGTGGGTGGCACCAACACGCCACACGGGACCAATGTGACCCGTAGGAACTGATCGCGAAGTCCCGGGACTCCCGGTTTGAGAATACGACGCTAATTTGAATATTTATTGACTTTGGCAAAACATGGCATTAGTGGGTGAAAACCCAAAACAACCCCCGAACGGCCCCGTGAGTGGCACCAACACCACCCACGGGATCAATATAACTCCTAGGAACTTATCGCGCAGTCACGGGGCTCTTCGTTTGAGAATACGGCGTTAATTTGCATATTTCTAGACTTCGGCTTAAAAACATGGCTTTAGAGGGAGAAAACCCGAAATGACCCCGAAAGGCCCCGTGGGTGGCACCAACACCTCCCACCGGGCCAATTTAACTCGTAGGAACTGACCGCGCAGCTACGGGACTCCCGGTTTGAGAATATGATGACAATTTGCATATTTCTAGACTTTGGATGAAAAACATGGTGTTAGAGGGAGAAAACTCGAAACGACTCCCAAAAGGCTCCGTGTGTGAAACCAACACCTCCCATGGGACGAATATAGCTCGTAGGCACTGACCGCGCAGCCGCGGGACTCCCGATATTAGAATATGACGATAATTTGCATATTTCTAGACTTAGGATGAAAAACATGGTGTTAGTGGGTGAAAACCCAAAACAACCCCCGAACAGCCCCGTGGGTGGCACCAACACCACCCACGGGACCAATGTAACTCGTAGGAACTTATCGCACAGCCACGGGACTGCCAATTTTAGATTACGACGGTAATTTGCTTATTTCTAGACTTAAGCTTAAAAACATGGCTTTAGAGGGCAAAAACCCGAAATGACCCTGAACGGCCCCGTTGGTGGTAACACCACCTCCCGCTGGATCAATTTAACTCGTAGGAACTGACCGCGCAGCCACGGGACTCCCGATTTGAGAATATGACGGTAATTTGCATAATTCTAAACTTAAGCATAAAAACATGACGTTAGTTGGTGAAAACCCGAAACAACCCCCGAACGGCCCCGTGGGTGGCACCAACACCTCCCATCGGACCAATGTGACTCGTAGGAACTAACCGCAAAGTTTCCAGACTCCCGATTTTGAGAATACGACGGTAATTTGCATATTTCTTGACTTAGGCTTAAAATCAAGGCTTTTGAGGTTGAAAACTTGAAACAGCCCCAGAACGGCCCCGTGGGTGGCACCAACATCTCCCACAGGACCATTGTGACTCGTAGGAACTGACCGCGCAGCTGCGGGACTCCCGGTTTGTGAATACGATGATAATTTGAATATTTCTAGAGTTAGACTTAAGAACATGGCTTTAGAGGGTGAAAACCCAAAATAGCCCCCGAACGGCCCCGTGGGTGGCACCAACACATCCAACGGGACCAATGTGACTCGTAGGAACTGACCACCCAGCCGCGGGACTCCCGATTTGAGAATATGACGGTCATTTGCATATTTCTAGACTTAGGCTTAAAAACATGGCTTTAGAGGGTGAAAACCCGAAACAACCCCTGAACGGCCCTGTGGGTGGCACCAACACCACCCACGGGACCAATGTGACTCGTAGGAACTGATCGCGCAGCAGTGGGACTCCCGTCTCGAAAATACGACGGTAATTTGAATATTTCTAGACTTAGGCTTAAAAAATGGCTTTAGAGGGTGAAAACTCGAAACAACCCCCGTACGGCCTCGTGGGTGGCATCAACACCTCCCACGGGACCAATGTGACTGGTAGGAACTGACCGCACAGCCCCGGGACTCCCTCTTTGAGAATAAGACAGTAATTTGAATATTTATAGACTTGGGTTTAAAAACATGGCATTAGTGGGTGAAAACCCGAAATAGCCCCAGTACGCCCCTGTGGGTGGCACCAACACCTCCCACGGGACCAATGTGACTTGTAGAAACTAACTGCTTAGTCCTAGGACTCCCAATTTGAGAATACGATGGTGATTTGAATAATTCTAGACTTTGGCAAAACATGGCGTTAGTGGGCGAAAACCCAAAACAACCCCCGAACGACCCCGTGGGTGGCACCAACACCACCCATGGGACCATTGTAACTCGTAGGAACTTATCGCGCAGCCACGGTACTGCCGATTTTAGATTACGACGATAATTTACATATTTCTAGACTTAAGCTTAAAAACATGGCTTTAGAGGGTGAAAACCCGAAATGACCCCGAACGGCCCCGTGGGTGGTAACACCACCTCCCGCTGGATCAATTTAACTCGTAGGAACTGACCGCGCAGCCACGGGACTCCCGATTTGAGAATACGACGGTAATTTGCATAATTCTAGACTTAAGCATAAAAACATGACGTTAGTTGGTGAAAACCCGAAACAACCCCCGAACGGCCCCGTGGGTGGCACCAATACCTCCCACGGGACAAATGTGACTCGTAGGAACTGACCGCAAAGTCTCGGGACTCCCGGTTTGAGAATACGACGATAATTTGAATATTTTTAGACTTTGGCAAAACATGGCGTTAGTGGGTGAAAACCCGAAACAACCCCCAAACAGCTCCGTGGGTGGCACCAACACCTCCCACGGTACCAATACGATGGTAATTTGAATATTTCTAGACTTAGACTTAAAAACATTGATATGTTGATAATTTTAACTCAATTATGCAATTTTTCAGCTTGATTAATTTTTTTGTAAAACTACTTGGTTACTGATTTTTTTTTGTATCCTATCATTTGTAGGATTTTTGCACGTGGAATAAATGAAGGAGGCAATGGTTTACAACATGAAGATTATGTTTTTTATGTGTTACAGTCATGCTGGCTTTTATTGTTTAGTTTTATGCCCGTGCGGGCTTTTATTGTTTAGTTTTATGGCCGTGTACGGGCTTTTATAATTTGATTGTTGAATTTTATGGCCGTGCGGGCTTTATAATAAGCAGGTTTTACATTTACAGGGTTTGGAATGTCAATAAAATAGAGGAAACTCTGCCCAAATTTTTTTTGATCTGTGAATTATTAAGAGTTGTAATATTTTTAAGTTTGTATATATTTGTTTATTGACAACGTTCTTGATTCGCAATTTGTGATTTGTTTTATTGTTTTGCCAATAATAAATACTTGTAACACCTCGTACGTGTCCAACGTTACACGTAGCAACCGACGGTGCACTCATAGGACCCCCAATTTTAGGATTTGATAAAAAAAATATTTTTTTAAATTTTAGTTAAATATGGTCATGGACTTTGTCCGTGACCATTTTTATTTTTTTCGTCGCGCATAAAAATTTCAGGACAACCTAGTATAGTCGACAAGGGAGAAATCGAAGGTACTCTTTTGAAAACCATCAGTGAAGATGGAAAAAAAAGAAGAGAGATAGTATAAAGGTCCAATTGAGGTAGAAAACCCGAAGGCAATTGTGTAGAGTGGAGTGTGACGACACTCCGAATTAAATTTGGAATTTAATTAGTAGCACTTAAGCGCAACATAAAGTGATTAGAATCAATCACCACGTGTAGAAAGTGTGTTTGAAAATTAAAGAGAAAATTTAGGTGCGAGTTAATCGTGAGGTCTTCCACTTGATGTGGTAATAGAGATGCAAGTGAAAATTTGAAACTTAGCATAGTGAGTAAGCTCGAGATCGATCGTGAGAGAACGATTGAAATTTCATAATGAACTTCGTACCTGGAAGAAGTGCATACATTATCAAAAGGGTTTATAGTTGATAAAGGACCTGTAAGTATAATACAAGCATGGATGAGAAATCCAGCTAAGATGACTAATGTTGATGTCGTTAAGGTTGTACGGTTACTAGTTATTGCAATCTTTCCAGAAAAAGTGATCCAGGAGGGTTAGAGAATATGGCTGGAAGGAAAGACTAAACTTAACGGTGTTAGTAAAACACCACATGTGAGTGTGCCCAATAGGTAACTCATTGTGATGATTTTTATTGATTAACTTCCTACAAAGTGACGATGAAGTCAATCAAGGTTGTAAATGCCACCCAGAGTTTTGAAAGGCTAGCGTAGCCTAGAGGGACAATGGAAGAACAATTGTGAATTAAGACTACCGGTCTAAGGGAAGGACATTCCAAAATGGTCAGTAGGATCAGTATCGAGGAAATGGCTCGTGAAGTTTCCCTATGTGAAGGAAGTATAACTACTAGTGTTAAATGTGTCCACGATTGAGAAGTGAGACCAAAGAGATTAAAAATGGTAAATCATGTCAGTTAGGCATAACAAGTGGAGGAGTGATACTTCCAGCAAAGGAATTTGGGTCAAGAGAATTAGGCCCAGGTAATTTACAAACTGAGAGTGATGGGTTTAGGCTAGACCAGTGGATTCATTTTTAAGAATGGCATATAGTATGTCAGGGTCATCGGGGCCCGGGATGTAAAAGGGAGTTGAGTAGATCCATAATTGAGGCCTAGAGATTTCTGGGCCAATGTTTCAATAATGGGCGTGAAATCCACATGATGGAATAAATTGTGCACAATAAGAGGGGATAAACTATTGGATGAAATCCTAGATGTACAATGATTGCAGATGTTCATGGGTCGGGTTGTAATCCACGTGCTGAGACCCCGTAATTTTGTGAGACTGGTGAGGTTTTGCTTTTTCCTTGGGAATAAAGGATAAATTCTAGTGACCTAGGTGTGTCACAACTTATATGCAAATTGGAAACCCTAAAACTCGCGTGAGGGTCAAGTTGAGTGGGAACGTTAGCTATAACAGTATTGTTATAAACGTATTTCTCGTTGATAGCCGAGCTTTTTGACGTCGCCTGTGAGTAAAACGGGTGGGCCCTAAGGGTATATTTTATTGTTATAATTTACTACTGCATTGAGTTAGCATTAGTGGAGTATATTATGATAATGTGTAGTGATTAATTACCGTGCTTTTGGACGATAGTAAATTTAGTATTATGACTATCGTGTCGGGTACTCCGAGAGGGAGTAATTTTTGTTTTGTTCGGCGCCACCTGAAATAGGGTTGGTCCTAGATATGTGTATAGATGAAACCTTTATGGTATTATAGACCTCAACGAGTGTTGTCTAATTATATGTGATTCCCGTGCATAGGAATTTAATTGTCTGTTAAGACTTAGAATATATTGTGTTCTTATCGAGCAGCGAAATATAGCTTGTTATATATTTATAGCGCTAAGCACTTGGAATAGTAAGAGCTCCATGCTTCATGTTACATTTTTGAATCATGAGAGTGGACGAGTAGACTTTATGTCAAAATACAGATTTCGTGGGAAAGTACATAGTATGGACTGAAGTCCTTACGGACCTCGACTACCGACTAGGTTAGATATTAGTGTATCGGGGGGTTCCTTGTTTGAATTTTTCTTTGCGAGACATCCCACACATGAAACTATCAAACGTCGGGAGTTGGATGAAGTTTGGTCGATAGTACATAAGTTTTGTACGTTGATTATTGTACCTATAAAGGAATATAATTGAGAGTGGATGATTCCATTATGACTTAAGGCCAGTAGAGTCGCCTAGTCTTAGCATCATTCTGAACAGAGTAATCATGCCATTGAAAGATTGAATAAGTTATGACCAGTGGGGTGGTTGAGAGCACCCGTACTACATCAGCATACCCGGTATGCGAGAATTGAAGTAAGATAATTACATGTCAATTGTACATTGTTGCACAAGGCATAGGGTGTATGGGCTCCCTAGGTAATTCAATCAAGAAGTAAATTATGATTATCATGAGAGCAAAATTTTATACGTATCCTTAAATCTTAGGGGAGGGCGAGAGTAGTAGCTTCCACTAGTGGAATTTGTGTCCAAATACCTCCTATAAGTTCATGTTTGGGCAGAGTGCTAGTAGAAGTATGGCATGGTAAACTTTGTAATTGTCCTACTTGATAGTTCAAGGTGGGGGGCCAGTTATCATTAAAAATATCGAAAAAGAATTGATATTATCGTATATATTATGTGTGAAATATATATTGCACAACCAATTTACTTGTATGAACAACCAAGATGAATCGAATGTATCTTAAAGGAGGATAAATCTACTAAGGTGCAAATAGTAGAAGGCTAGATAGTGAATATCTAAAATATAGTAAGTTGTGAAACTTAAATGGTAAGGCTTAGTGAGGAGCATACATGACAGGATAACCTTGAGTTTAAAACAAACACATGTGAAGTGTTCATTATTAAGGGTATTCGATAGCGTACTATATAGGTGGTACGGAGTAGTTTACTTGGGCGCGCAAGGATGCGTCGCGCAATATTTTTACAGCGTTATTTGTACCTAGTATACTTTTTCCGAATTTTAGGACGAAATCCCGTTGTAAGGGGGGAAGTATGTAATACCCTATATTTTTTATGATTTAAATAATTATGAGATTATTTATTATAGTGGGATTAATTGAATTAAAATGTGAGAATTTAATTGCTAATTAATCGGGTTTTAAAAATAAATATTAACTAGCGTGCCAAGGGTTAATACTCATTGATTTAATATTACCGTGTGATATGTAATATGGAACTATACACTTTGATAAATTATCGAGAGTGAATAATACGATAGTTTGGTAATTTAAGTCCGACGCGCGTGTGAGTCGTGTCGAGACTAATTGATTGGGATAAAAAGGGAAATTTTTTTTATTAACTCGTATGGTAATTTTGAGTGCACTTTTGAGTCCCGGCGGGTTGAGATAGTCTGAAAGAACTACCAGGGTATTCTATTTGGACTCCGAGAGATTTTAGGCCCAACCGGAACCCCGTAGGGGTAGTTTTGTAATTTGAATTTTTAGGGAGAGTAAGTGGACGAAAATTAGATTTTTATTATATCAGTTACTTGGAATAATTTAGGTCTCACATTCATATAACTCAAGAGAGAGTCACGGAGAGTGAGGGAGAGAAAATCCCAATGAGACAAAGCTTTTAGGCATCATCTTCCACCACCGTGACCACCAACGCGTAGATTGAGAGGAGAGGAATGCATCTATACCAACATCACCAAAGGATTAAGGCCTTATATTTAAGGAAAGTGTTTATTTCTTGCGTGCTTTAGTAATAATTGTGTTCATGTTAGATTAGGTGATAACCCATTAATTATGAAAGTTAATTTTGATGAAAATTGATGTTATGATTCGTATATTAGGATTGAAATTTCAAGAGATTAAATCCCTTCATGTAGATAGGATTACATTCATGAATTGATGATAATTTTACATGAACAAATTTGGGTTTAATTTGGAGTTATGCTCTTAATTTAAGAACTATGGTTCTTGCTAAATAAATTTGGGGATTTCATATTTAATTGATATATGGTGAGGATTTAATGATTCTAGGTTGTTAGAAATCATCAAGATATGTTAGGACATCAATTGAATTTGTTGTTTGGGTGTTTAGGATTGAACAGTAGAGGTTTTATAGGTGTTAATGGTGGAAAAACGCTAAAATCTGGGCAAGAAGACGAAACTGTACATCTCGTGTGATGTCGCGCGAAGTCATTCGAAGGACACGAGGAAGTCTTTCGAGCAATTTGAATTTTTGGGGTGATTAAATGGACAAAAATTAAAGTTTTATTATATAAGTTATGTGGGATAATTTAGGGCTCACATTCACATAACTCAAGAGAGAGTCACAGAGAGTGAGGGAGAGAAAATCCCGAGGAGCCAAAGCTTTTAGGCATCATCTTCCACCTCCTTGACCACCAACGCGTAGATCGAGAAGAGAGGAACACGTCTATACTAGCATCACCAAAGGATTTAGACCTTCGATTTAAGGCAAGTGTTTATTTCTTGTGTGCTTTAGTAATAATTGTGTTCATGTTAAAGTAGGTGATAACCCATTAATTATGAAAGTTAATTTTGATGAAAATTGATGTTATGATTCGTATATTGGGACTGAGATTTTAAGAGATTAAATACCTTCATTTAGATAGAATTAAATTCTCGAATTACGGATAATTTTACATGAACAAATCTGGGTTTAATTTGGATTTATGCTCTTAATTTAAGAACTAGGGTTCTGGCTAAATAAATTTGGGGATTTTGTATTTAATTGATGTATGGTGAGGATTTAATGATTATAGATTGTTAGAAATCTTCTAGATATGTTAGGACATCAATTGAATTTTCTTTTTGGGTGTTTGGTATTGAATAGTAGAGGTTTTAGAGGTGTTAATGGTGGAAAAACACTGAATTCTGGGCAACAAGACGAAACAGTACATCTCGCGCGATGTTGTGCGTAGTCGTTCGAGTGACATAGATATGCCGCGCGAAGTCGTCGAATGACACGTGGAACTTGTTCAAATGGTAACCCTTCTGGTTCGAGCGACACGTCTAAAATTATAGAAATTTCCATTTTTACACCCAAATTAATTTTAATGGCATGTTTGACTTGGAGATTACATGAGTGATAGTAATCGAATTAAATATATTATACGTAGAAATGAGAGAATAATGCGTATGGAATATATCTATATGAATTGGTTTGGTGAATACCTATGAATCTTAATAGGATGAGTGTATGCCTATTATGTGATATTATTATTAAGTGCACTAATGAGTGATAAATCGGGGGTGAAGGAACTCTATTGTTAAGTGTACTAATGGGTGATAACCCCATGGTACAAGGATACAATTGTTAGGTGCGCCAATGGGTGATCACCCGGGGGTGCAAGAACATTATTAATTAAGTGTACTAATGGGTAATAACCTGGGGGTACAAGGATATTATTGTTAGGTTCACTAATGGGTGATAACCCAGGGGTACAAGGATGATTATTGTTAGGCGCACTAATGGGTGATAACTCGGGAGTGACGGATTATTATTTATAGGTGCATTAATGGGTGCTAACCCGGGGATGAAGGATTTTCTAGATAGGTACACTAATGGGTCTTAGCCTTGGGGTGCAAGATTAGTATATATATATATATATATATATATATATATATATATATATATATATATATATATATATATATATATATATATATATATGAACTTGTAAATATTTCTACTCTGTGAAATTAGTAGGCTTGGTAATAATAATAATCATTACATTCCACCAAGTGGTCTTAACCTAAAGGTGCATGATTAGTGTATATATACAGGGATGATGAGACTATATATATGAGTGCACTTGGGGAACTTTCTACTTTGTGAAACTAGTAGATAAAGTGAAAATGAGAAATAAAATAATCTTAATAGATAAAAGATTAGCCATTCGAACGGTGAATAATGAAACTTAGTTATGTGAGATAAACTATTTGAATAGCGTATTGTATGGGCGATACGAGAGTACTACTAGTGAGCATAGTTAGTAGTAGTATGGTTTCAGACTGGTTAGGCTGGGTAGCATAACTAGGAGGAAATTATATGTACGTTAGGAGTGCACAATAGATGAAACGTGAGAATCTCATGTGAGAGTGCGATATCTAACATGCACATAATACTTGCTTCATTACAGTTTTAAATACTTGCTAAATATTTTTAAAATATCGGTCTCTGACCCGTCTCTTGCTACTCTGCTCTCTTTTGCTATATATATGTATTATATCAGGTGCTCAGCCAAAGGGACAACAGATTTAGATATTTGGATTGTTTGACGTGCTGCAGCTGTTATGGAAGTTGTAAGTCTTTGAAGTAGATGCATCTATCTTTTCCATTCAGTTTCATCTAGACTTCTCATTTAGAGCATGTGTCGCTCACTTCTAGTTTTTTATCTGAGATATTGTATTTAGTTTACTTTATGGTTTGGAGTTTTGTATTGGAAGGTTTTATCCAGTCTTATTTAATTCAGTACTTGATTCATGTTCAGTATTTATTATATACCTATGTGTGGTGAATGGTTTATATTTTAAAATTGAATGAAATTGGATTTACATGGATTTACTAAAATTGGAAATGTTTTGACACCTAGCTTAATTTTATATTAGGTGATTAACATGTTAAAAAGTTTTTGACAGTGATGCTAAGAATGAACCAACCAAACATTTTGTTTTAAATTGGTATATGACTGATCACCCTCTATTTAATTGGGCGGGGTGTCACAAATATACAATCCAATACATCATGTCAGATCAAATAGAGTTCTAGAGCGAGCAAAATTTAGATAATATGACATTCACACATGATGACGAGGCTAGTTGGGTAAGACAAGGTTTGGCCGGAACTAATGTTGATGATGGATTGCAAAGAGAGTCACATTAGGATGATGAGGTCAGTATGTAGGTTGATTCAAATACAACTGGGAGCTTTAAGGTGGTACACTTTATTAAACACTCATTTTTCTAATGAATAACATATGGTGTCATTTTGTTTTATGTGCAACCAAATATTATTTTAGTAAATTTAATAATTGGTTATTAATTTTGTTTTTTATTCATGTGTATATTATTGATGCTCCATTTCGCAGGTTAGTTTAAGGGTTATATAATATTACAGAATAACATGGAAATTCATGGACATCAAACTCAACACCACAGAGAAGCTATGCCTAGATCTGAATGACAAGAGGAGGTTAATGACAATCATATCATAGGTGAAACTCTACTTAACTGGCCATCTACTCACATTGCTAGTATCAGTCCATTGATCCCTCTATTGTCTAGAAATAACCATCAATACCAATGGGCAGGTAATTTTAATTGCATGCAGAATGTATACTAATGAACTATTATTATTTTTCATTGATGTTTTAAATGATTACCTATTGAAAAATTTGATCTTAGCTCAGAGGGACGGGCAAGAACTAAAGACCATGTGTTGATGCATTGTGGTTAGGGTGAATACGAGGGAAGTTTACAAATTGAGGTGAATGAGTTAGGCCAACCCATTGGGAATTTTGCAACTAAACTTGTTTCAAATTAGGGGCTTTGCCACGAAATGGCATACTACTTCTAATGACTTATCATGATTAGAAACACATGGATGAAGAGTTAAAGAACGATGATTGGACTCATGTTAAGGTATCACTTTAAATAAAATTAATTAAGTATTTTTTTTTACACATCCTTTTTTATCCCATCACCCTTTCCCTCACTTGTTTCTTATTTCGTTGATTTTTTTTCGAGTTAAAAGTCGGATTAAAGTTGTGATTATCAGGTGCATACCTACTGAAGTAAGTGAATGTGGGAAGTTGGAACATAATAGGCTTGAGGGTTCTTTTCCTATAGAGCTCCAGAATGTTGTTGAATAATAACAGACACATGCTGAAGCCTAGATAAGTACAATGTGAATGTGGTATAATGTAGGTTTTATTCAACCTGACAAAGTCTTGAGAATTAATCGATCAATAATTTAGGTCGCAAAAAACTTCAATGATCCAAATCCTTCCGGATCACAAAGGAATGTCACCAATTTCAGTTGATATTATGTTAAGCTCTACTCAAAATTTATGGCCTCCTAATTCAGCAAAACCTCCAATCGGTGCGACCTAGTACTCTCCGTCAATTAAAAAGAAATCAAAGCGCTGTGGGTCATCATTTGGTATTGGAGATTTAATATTGCAATTATCTATTATTGATATTAACAAGAAAACTCAGTGAAGTTAATAGTTAACACAGGTCGTATATTAATAAAACAAACACATTTAAACTAGGTAAACCATATTGCTCATCTTAACTAGGCAAATACCACAATTATCACAGGGAATATAAGTAAATTATTATAATTAACACAGTTAAACAAGGAAAAGATAGTTAATTTAGTTAACAACCAGGTAAACACAACTAACATAATTAAACTAGGCAAACACAATTAACATAACTATAAGTCAAATTTATTAGTAGTGAAGCCTTCAAAGTTAACTCATCAAACATAATGATATTAATCCAACAGAGTTATTCATAGTTATTTACAAATTTGGACATCACAAAGTTATACAAATTGGGACATCACATTTATTCACAAATTCAAACATCACAAAGTTATTCATAGTTGCGAGAACTAATCGATCAAGAATTTAGGTTGCACAAAAATTCGATGATACCTAATCCTTCCCAATCACAAAGAAATCTCACTGGGATTATAAAACTTTGTAGGATAATAAAACACGACAAAAATACACACATAATGCATCCATGCTGAAGGATGAAGTGACAAACTAGTCTCGCAAATGTGAAAAAAATTAATAATGATAGTTAAAAATACTATCAATAATCTTAACTGAAAAACTATCTTATATAATAAGCACTTATGCAGCTCTGTCATTATGAGATGATCATTAAAGAAATTTGCTATTGCCTATGTTATATGTTGTGTAGAAGACATGCAAGCCAAGAAATGCCATGGCTCACGGGGGTCCTCTCCAACCACCATCTGAACTAATAAAATTTTGGCAATAATTTATGAAGGATTAATGCAAAGAGTTTTCTTAGTCAACAAATAGTCTCAATTTAGGGAATCAAATTTGATGCTATTAAGGTTTGCAGCTATGTTGGATTTGTTACAAGTATAAAAATATTGATTTAGGAATGGTGAGTTGAATTTTGTATAATAATTTCTAATAACCACTATTATTGAGTATCATGATCACCTAGTCAATATGATGTAAATCATTACCATGCATCGAGACTACCTTACAGGAAGGGGCTATAATGATACATATGGGTCAAAGTATCTTGGCTACTAAATAATCCAAATAAGGAAACCCAATTAGACTTAACTAGATAACTACAAATATAGAGATAATTCCCAATATGTTACATTGAAATAAGAAGGTTATTCAAATAAATTGGTGTCTTTATTTCTTGACTCAATTTGTGTTTCCAAAGGTCCACACAAATATGCATAATTCTCCCCTTCTTTGGAGAGAAGGGAAAGTAATACTCGAACAGTCCTATAAACCAAGCAGGGAAAACCACTAGAATTGTCAAACTTTATCCAATTATAAGACAAGAAAGTGATTTGAGCATCATGAAGCATATGCCATGAGTTTAGAATTCCCAAGGGTGCATAATCTCGTGTGGAAACACCTTGCTTAGTTTCGTCACATCCATTATGATAAAAAAGGTTCACACGTTCCAAGGGGTATTAATGAAGTTAAAGACTCAGATTGATGCGAGAGTGTAGTCTTTATTATTGACTTATTATTTCATTTATGTTTGTCCCTTATCAGTAAACGTATTTTTGTGCTCGTGTGTGTCCCCAGTTTAAAAGGAACTTTTACCACTTCTTTCCTTTTTCATATGTAAAAGCATAACTACAGAATTATCAAAAAGTAAATTTTCCCCATTTGTTATTAAATAAATATTCTCTCTTAAGTGTATCATTCATTTATCCAGAAAATCTTTGTTGGACAAATTGGGCTATCAAGTGAAACAATAATGGAGGAAGAATCCACATGGTGTTATAGTCGAGCTCCACCATGTGTCACTGCCTAAATGTGATGTTATCAAACTCAGCCGTGAATCACAAGATAGAAGTTTTGTCAAGTATAAAACCTCACCCTCACCTCTCATTCACTTTCACCCATTGCAGCCTGTGACGTGATTCTATTCCTCCATCCTACCCTCACTATAACCATCTGATTGAGTGATTTGAACTATGAATATGACTCCGGTTTCACCTTTTGGTATTTTTTCTTATTCTTTACATTAAGGTATCAAGAACAACAAATCTTTCAACTTGGAATTAAAGTTCATAAATGCAATTTTGATCTTTAAACATTATATAAAAACACGTTCCACAATTTTTTAGAAATTTGTCCTTGTGCATCTCTGGCATTATGAGATGATTAAAGAATTGGGTTAATCTATTGCCTATCCTATAAGTTATGTTAAATACATACCAGCCAAGAAATGTCATGGCTCATGGGGGTCCTCTCTAGCCACAAACTGAACTAATATAATTTTGTCAATAATTTGTAAAGTATAAATGCAAAGAGTTTTCTTAGTCAACAAATAATCTAAAATTTAGGGAATCAAATTTGATGGAATTAAGGTTTGTTGGTATGTCGAATTTTTTACAGGTATAAAAATATTGATTTAGGAGTTATGAGTAGAATTTTGCATAATAATTTCTAATGACCACCACTGATGAGTATGCAGACCATTGAGTCCATATGATGTAAATCATTATCATTCAACGAGATTACCTTTCGAGAGAGGGTTATAATGATACTTATAGGACAAAGTAGCATGGATACTAAATAATCCTAATAAGTAAATCCAATTGGCCCTAACTATATAGCTACAAACATAGAGCTAATTCCTAATATTTTACGTTGAAATAAGAAGGCTATTCAAATAAATTAGTGTCTTCATTTCTTGGATCAATTTGTGTTTCCAAAGGTCCTCACGAGCATGCATAATTCTCCTACTCTTTGGAGAGAAGGGAAACTAATAATCCAAAAGTTCTATAAATCGAAATGGGAAGCCCATTGGAACTGTCAATCTTTATCCGGTCATAAGATGGTTGTCCGTATTTTTCATAATTTGGAATCAAAATATTTCTTGTATTTTAAATTACATGCGTGCGGTACTTTAATTTAAAATCAAATATTGTCTATTTACTAAATATTAATTGGCATAGAATGAGATTAATATTTATGTGTTAAATTTACTAAGTATGTACAGTAAATAAAATACTGTGAATTGTTAGTACACCGTAGTAAGTGAGAACGATGGGATTTTTTATGGTATCTCAACCGGTGCTTATGAGTAGATTATTTTAAGGTTGAGATGGAAAATTAATGTATAGTGAATTGGATGGAAATTTCGAGTGCATGTTGATTTGGAATGGGCCGAAATAGTCAAAATTAAGTACATGGGATAGTAATTGGGTTTCGAAAGCTTTTTAGACTAGTTGGGACCCATTCGAGGGCTTATATGCGATTTTACACGAGGAGGTTAACCTAAATACAAGATTAAGGATATTAGGGTTAGGAGGCAGCTATAATACATAATTAAAACATCCCATAGGCTTCTGGTGAGAAAAGGGAGAAGGGAAAAGCTAAGGAAGACCTAAGAGGGAGAAAATTGAGAGGATTGACGGATCTTTTGGGGCTAAAACCACCACACATTGAAGGAAAATCAGACTCCACATATTGATTAAGGAAAGTAATTAACTTGCTTGATATTTTATATATGTAAATTCAGTTCATATCATAGTGGGTGATATATCTTGTTTTAGAAGACTTTTGAGAAATGGGATATATGTTAAAAAATGGGATTTTGGGTGATAAGTAGTGTAACCATTGCTCAATACATATTCTGAAAATAAATCCAAACATAAAGATTGAATCTTGAATGATAAAGTTGAGGATTGAATAATCTTGAGAATAAATTAAAAAATCATGCAATTTCTTGAATCTAGATTAGATCCTTTGAATTTTATTATGATTTAAATGTGTTGGGATGGATTTATATATGACAAGAGGTAGGTTTAGGTATAATATCAATGGAGGATGGAAAATTGAGTTGTGATATATTTACCTAACTTTTGGTCGAATAAAATAGATGAAATCCCATCATCGCAAGCAGATCTGGGTTTCTGCACAGATCCAAATCGATTCGGTCTCTTAAGCGAATCAATTCGAAAGGGGGAATCTATTCGACCCAGGAAGCGAATCAATTCGGTCCCTGGGTCAGGTTGAGTTTGGA
The DNA here is from genome assembly GCA_949130495.1 of Sambucus nigra. Taxonomy (NCBI): domain Eukaryota; kingdom Viridiplantae; phylum Streptophyta; class Magnoliopsida; order Dipsacales; family Adoxaceae; genus Sambucus; species Sambucus nigra. The sequence continues at coordinate 455,123,884 of OX422209.1, read as the reverse complement.
CCGTGGATGGATTTGGGTAATTTTAGAAGTTCATACGAGTTAGTAGGACCGTGTTTTGCACTCATGGAATGTATTAAAAATAGAAACGTGTCGCTATTTGTCGGAGAATGAGTAAATTTATTGGATGGTTAAGGTTAATTGTTTATAGAGTGACTATTTAATGAGTTACATATTGGGTAACCATTAATATAGGATAAGTATGGATTCATGCTTTTGGGGAAGCTATAGGGTTATTATTGGTATGATGTGAAAATTTGATAATAAGAGGTCGGGTTTAGACTCGAAATGAGAAGCTAGCGCTTTGAGCGATTGGCACGGTTTAGTCGAATTTCATTGACACATATATACGGGTATAAAGACAGTATATATATATATATAGACACACACACACACACACGAATAAGAATAATATTTATGTGTATGATATTTATTTGAAACATACCCATCTTGGTGGATATGCTATCAGGGCGGTTATGCGCCATGGGAGGTCACTCGGGTGAATCTCAGTAGAGGTAATATTCTTCCCCTGGGTCATAGTTGTTGTGAATGCCCATGTGATGTAGGGTGGGAGTACCGTAGAATAATGTAATATGGTTATGAGCACGGACTTAAGGCCATAACCGCTTCCAATGTTCATTTGTAATTTTCAGGTTCGGTGGTGAGATCTTGACCCAATTGCCCAGAATGTGGAGGACATTCCTAGAGCACGATAGCAAGCTAGTGAGCTCACACTGAGAATGTGGAGGACATTTGTGAATGCAGTTTCATATATTATGAGAGATATATATGTATAAGTGTATATGTCTGACATTTCTAGTGAACATATATAAGAGTGCAGTAAATTATATATTGGCTTAATACATTAATGGTGAACGTTGATAAATAATTGGAGTAAAGTTATAAAATTATTAAATAAGCTAATGAGAGATATAATTAGAAATGAACAATCGACAATACTCGAGTTAGAGTGGTGTATAAGTGAGGTCTAAAATATGACTAGTTAGACATGATAGTGTAACTAGGCGGGTTAAGATGTATGCGCCAGGTGTGCACAATAGTTGAGAGGTGAGAGGTAATCTCATGAACGTGTGACACCAACTTAACTATGGGAAGCCTTACTGAATATTTATTTATTGCATATTAATTACTTGCAAATATTTTCAAAGGTTTTGGATTGTGACATGTGTCAAAATATTTTTCAAAAAACTTTAGGTGTCCAACCACAATGATGCCAAGGATAATCACTCTTTCCATTGATACGTAGGTTGTAGGCTAAAGGTAAAGAAAATTGTGTTTTTAATACAGAACTTCAGTTCAGTACTATTAAGAGACCTTCCACCAAAATTTAAAGATCTAGGTGCACCCACCATTTCGTGCATTACGGGGAATAACCGAATTGAAAGAGCGCTAATATATTTAAGGGCGAGTGTTAACATCCTCCCCTATTCCATATATAATAAAATAGACTTGGGGGAATGAAGACCACAAACATGACTCTCTAACTAGCTGATTATTCTGTGAAGATACCGAGGGGTCGTTGAGGATGTGATTGTCCAAGTTGACACTTTCTACTTACTACTTACTTTTATCATTTGGGACAAGGATCCCTCCATGTGGCCATCCCCGATCCCCGCAGCGAAGGGAGGAAGGATCCTTCGGGTCACGCGCGTCCCCTCTCAGGAGAGCGCTTCAGCCGGTGATGATTTATGAGGTGTGGAAATGTAGAGAGATTCAGAGTCGCCAGTTTATTTTACTCAAAACAGACAAAAGAAAAGAGGGAGCCACCCTGAAGGATGGCATCCAAAGACATACTGGTGCGTGCAAAACCAATGATTCGAGAAGGGTTCGGAGGCTTAGTTACGAAATGGGAAGGTTTTAGGCACCCATTCCGCCCTTTCAGTCTCTCATGGATATTTGCTATTTTCCCTTATATTTCCCCCGTGATATCTGTGCATGTGTATATATAGAATGGAGGTAGGAATCCTTGACTTGTATCATGGAAGAGATAAAGCGAGTCATCCGTAGGAATGTGAGATTAGTGTAGAAAATAGGATTTGCGCGATTACCCTTGCGTTGATCGTTATAAGGGAACGATAATGCGTGTAGAATAATACGCCACTAAGAACGAATATATAGAATATAGTAGAGAGTGAGATAAAGAGAAGATAGAAAATAAGAGAAAAAGTGAGAAAATGACTCGAGTCTCGAGTTTTACCCTGAGATGCCTATGTAGCCTATAACGGCATCAAAGTCCACATAGTTCGCATACACAATGAGGGGTGGGGTTTAACCCATAAATCCAAATGGAGAAATCTCTTATTTGTGAATGTGTGTGTATGTGTAGAAAAAACTGTTTTAGTTGTGAGAAAAGTGTGGAAAAATGGTGAGAATCCCTGTTTGGAATTTATGAGTAAACCCTATTTTTCTTATTTTTTGGGTTTTATTTATATGAAAATAGGAGATGTGCAATAATACTAGATAAAAAGTATTTTAGGATATGTGAACTAAGATAATAAAAGTGCTTAATTAATAAAACAAGTTATTGTAAATTTAAGAAGATTTAAAGAGAAAGGTGAGAAAAGACGGACCTTCATGGAGACTTTGAGCTTGATCTTGAATGTTGAAAAGAAGCCCATGAACTTGGATGATGATGGAGAGTGGTTAATTCATCAAGTTTGATGAAATGGATGATGAAAAGTGCAAGTGAAAAAGGGATTTGGAAGTTGAAATCACGCTGCCTTCGAGAGAGGTTTCTGGGATTCGTTGAGAGTGATTTTCTTCTGATCTGAGCTCCCTTTACAAATGAGAACAAGGCCTCCTTTCATAGGGTCAGGGGTCTGCCGATCGGCATTACCATGGCACTAAATATCGGCAGGTGCCGATAGGCAGGGTCTGGGACCTGCCATTTGGCAGTGCGCTTCAGGATTTTTCGAAAAATTGGCCGCCGAGGACAAACCGTTGGTCAGAATCGCGCACGGGGCATACCGTTGGAAAAATATTTCGAAGACCTTCGAAAGTCCTTTAGACCACTCTCGATTTAGGGAGTTGACTTTGGGTCAAATGTGGCTCGGAAGCATTTGTCGGTCCGTTGGATGGGGAATCGTTCGGACGCAAATGGATCGTTCGTCCACATGGTAAGTTGGAATCGCGCACAGTATGGCCCGTTAGAAAGGTTTGGAGATGTACTTAGACATTCCAAAGAGTTTGACCCGGTTCAGGGAGTTAACTTTTGTCAACCGGGCCCGAGAAGCCTTTGATGACCTCTCGGAGTCAAACGGATCATTCGTCCGCATGGAAAGTCGGAATCACGCACGGGACAGACCGTTGGAAAGGGTTTTTAATGCCCTTAGAAGATTCATTCAGCCTTGATTGAGCTAAAGAGTTGACTTAGGTAAAACAGAGCCCGGGAGTGCCGGGTGGCTTCTAGGTCGAGTTTCGGACGCAAACGGATCGTTCGTCCGCATAGTAAGTCAGAATTGCACACGGGGTGGACCGTTTGAAGGGGTATTCAGTGCCCTTCGAAGATTCATTGAGTCTAGATTAAGACAAAGAGTTTGACTTTTGGGTCAAATTGAGCCGGGGAGTGCCCAATGGCTTCGAGGTTAGTGCTCAGGACATGACCTAGGTTTACAGTGATGAGTGGAGGCACTAGGGACCTAAGGAGAGTTAGGGGTAACAGAATGAGGTGTCTACAGAGACCCTCGATGGGTGAGTTTGGAACAAATGATAGCCGTCGATTAGGCACCGCATGATGCTTCTGAGAGAGTGTGATCAATTTAGAGGATCGAGGCCGATTCTGAGGACCTAAGGAAGCAAGGATGACCAATTCAGAGGGTCGAGGTTGATTCTGAGGACCTAAGGAAGCGAGGATGACCAATTCAGATGGTCAAGGTCAGTTTTGAGGACCTAAGAGTGGTGACGACCGAGTACCGAGGTTAATTCTGACCTAACTCTGGTGACGATCCAAGACCGGGGTCAATTCTGACCCAAGAGTGATGACGATGGAGGACCGAGGTCAATTCTGACCTAATTCAGGTGACGATCCAAGACTGGGGTCAATTCTAACCCAAGGGTGGTGACGACCGAGGACCGAGGTCAATTCTGACCTAACTCAAGCGACAGTTCAAGACTGAGGTCAATTCTGACCCAAGAGTGGTGACGACCGAGGACCGAGGTCAATTCTGACCTAACTCAGGTGACGATCCAAGACCGGGGTCAATTCTGACCCAAGAGTGGTGACGATCGAGGACCTAGGTCAATTCAGACCTAATTCAGGTGACGATACAAGATCGGGGTCAATTCTGACCCAAGAGTGCTGACGATCGAGGACCGAGGTCAATTCTGACCTAATTCAGGTGAAGATCCAAGATCGGGGTCAATTCTGACCCAAGAGTGGTGAAGACCGGACTGAGGTCAATTATGACATAACTCAGGTGATGATCCAAGATCGGGGGCAATTCTGACCCAAGAGTGGTGAAGACCGAGGACCGATGTCAATTCTGACCTAATTCAGGTGAAGATCCAAGACGGGGGTCAATTCTGACCCAGAAGTTGTGACGACCGAGGACCGAGGTCAATTCTCACCTAACTCCGGTGACGATCCAAGACCGGGGTCAACTATGACCCAAGAGTGATTGCATTTCCTTTGGTAAAAGAAAAGAGTTCCACTTGGAATAAGAATTGGATTTGAGGTTCCGCTGGGGAACGATGAATGAGCTGGAGAAGATTTGGATCGTTCTTTGGGAGAGATCGCCTGGGGCGAGTGATTCATCTGAATTTCGCTGGGAAAAATACAATGCGATATTGTTTCGCACCGGGTAGCCGATGGCTGGGGAGGCTTTGTGTCTTTGATTTGAGCGAAGGAGCTGATTGTTGGGGAGATAACCGGTTTGAGGTTGTAAACTCTGCTGAGGAGGTGATTAGGTAGTCTGAGCACATTGCTTGAGAGGTCATTCGCTTGGATTTTGAGGGTTCCGCTAGGGAAAAAGATGTTTTTCCTGAAGGAATGCGAAATTTTCTTGATGAAAATGTTCAAAATCCATCCTGGGATTTTTAGGAATTCTCAGGGATTTTTCGAGGCTTTCTGGCATATTTTGCGAATTTTTGTGTGAAATTTTAAGGGGGGTGCCGACCGGCATAGACTGAGGGGTGCCATTCGGCAGTGGCACGGACTTTTGGGCTGCCTTGGGAAGGTGAGGAGATAGTGCCGATCGGTATGGCATGGGTCAATGCCGATCGGCATGGCGCTTGGCCTCCTATATAAAGGGGGCGAATCCCCTTCATTTTTCACAGCTTCTTGCCTTCTCTCTTTCTGCCATTTCTCTTTGTGAATTGTTCTAACATTCCGATCTTCAAGAAATGGCCGCTTTTGTGAGCACCGCTGTCCTCCGAGAGTGGTTGACCGTTGATGACTGGGCGAATATGGATTGGAGGGACAGGGTGCCCCTTGCTTTGGGGAACGAGAATGCCTTCGATGCATTCGAGCCGGTTGTGGATGAGTGGACCTTGCTGCGAGAGCCGTCGCATCATCGCTCTTCGAGAGTGATTCCTGGCGGTTATGTCAGTAACCTGACCTTTGGCATTCCTTTCTTTTTGGGTGATTTTTCCTTTTCCCTTGACCTTTGATGAGATTTTTTCCTTTTGCCAGTCTGATATTTCTTTAAAGAACATGCGTGACCATGGGACAATGGGGCTCAAAGATGTTTGGGAACATCTTCCACCCGTGGTGTGCTGGATGGTATCATCAGCGGGTTTTGGGAGGTTGGCGGTTGCGCTGGATGAGACGCCTCGTTCGACAACAGTCTTGTGTTCTCTGGGGGAGTGGTGGTGGGACACTACCCACACTTTCCATTTTGGCTTCGGGGAGATGACGGTGACTCCCATAGATTTACAACAACTGTTGGGGCTGGATTATGATGGGGAGCATATAGAGGTGGATCGCTCCTTGCAGGTGAGGCCGGAGGCGGTGCATGCGGCACTTGGTGATGTGAGGAGGATAGTTTCTGGAGATCTATCCGGCTGTCCTTGCTGAAGGATGTTTTGCTGAGTAGGGTGGTTGATGTGGAGGATGGGCTGCAAGTGAGGCAGATGTCCTGGTTTTTCATCTTGTTGGTGTTGGGAGGTTTCATGCTGGCGTCGAGCGGCGACGTTGTCCATTTGGGATTTCTGCCGTACTTGAGGATGTTTTCGAACATCCCTTTCTATGATTGGGGGAGTCTGACCTTGGAGACCCTTTACTCTTCTCTGGATGCATTCAGCCGGTGCTACCGGCAGACTTTACTGGAGCCACGTATCTCCTTGAGGTATTCTTTACTTTGCGCATTTTCATTTCATGCATTCGCATTTTCCTTATGCGTCTCTTTTTGCTTGTGAATTCAGACGTAGTTCTATGAGGTGATTGGTTACAACACCCCGCTGATTGCTCTGAAGGACGACACCGTTGGGTACTTTTGTCGACTGTATCGATGGCGTAAGTCCAATGAGCAGTTGAAGGGATCTCTCTCTCTGGAGGCGGTGCGTCAGGTCTTGAATGACCTGACCAGTGGTCGGGTAAGGTCCTTTCCTTTTTGGTATTGGTTTTTGCACCTTCTGATTATGTACTGACTCATGCCTATTTGGGGATTTTTAGGTGACCTTTTATCCTTGGGGGACAGCCATTCAGGATACGGGGATGACTGGGGTGAACGCGCAGATGAGGCATTTGTTGGCGCATGAGTTTGGCCATTCCTGGTACCTCGGGGAGAGGGTGATTCGTCAGATTGTTGAGGAGGAGGTGGTGGTTCCACCCGCATAGCCTCCCATGTCTATGGGACGGGAGCGACAGCTGTTGGAGGATGAGAGGATTGCGATGATGATCGGCGAGTCCTATGCTTTGTACACTGATACGGCTGCGCCGTATGACTATATGGACTTTGTGACGAGCTAGTTGATGGCGCCTAGAATACATGATGCCTTGCCTTTCCCTCCTGCTGGTTTGAGTCGGGCGATGGGGTCTTCCCACAGTGGTGGTTATCCGTCGGCACCTGCGGCGGCGGCGACCTCGGAGGTCCCTTTTGTTCGGCTGCACACTCCTTCATACAACATCCGGCGGGCTAATGGAGGGATAGTGCCGATGTTGCATTGTCCCCTCGCAATGGATTCGGAGGAGCTGGGTTTGACAGAGGAGGTCCTTCGTCCTGCGGTAAACCTTTCGGTCCTTTTCCTCTTTTTGATTTCTTTTGCTTGATACTGATTCTGTCTTTTTCCTTGCAGCAAATCCGGGTGTCCACCACTTGGCTGAGAGACATTAGAGATTGGATATCATCGGCGATCGTCCACATTCGGGATGCTGTCCCTGTTCCTTCTTGCTTGGTGCCGTCAGCCTCTTCCGAGGAAGACTCTGGCTTGGGTAGTGAGGGCCCTTCGTCTCACCGTAGGGGGAAGAGAGCGCATCGTAGGGGTGGAAGCTCTTGAGAGAGAGAGATAATGTGGGTTCGGGCTGAGTCCCGTTGTTTTTGGCTTTTTCTTTATTTCGTGTAAAATGATGTACCATAGAAAACAGATATACGCAATGCAATGCAGTTTTTTGACTTTCTTTTATTTTAATCATGAATAAATGCATGCACATGTGCTTTTTAACTTTGCTGCTGAGACCATAAAAAAAACGAATATATATATATATATATATATTTTGGAATTTTTCGAAGGAAAGTTTTAATTGAAAAGGGAAATTCTACAAGGAGAAAATCGGATTCTTGAAATTCTTTTGAGAATATCAATTTATTTTTATTGAGTTTCTTGATTTGACAAAAGAGGAAAGGAGGAAATTTCCAAAAGTAGGGGGTTGCCGATCGCCAAGCAACCTGGCCTGCCTATCGGCAGTTCAGTCCAGTCCTATCAATTGAAAGCTTTGATTGGTACCCTCTTCAGCCTTTAGTATCTTGTGGGGTAGGATTCCTTTCGATTTCTGCAGGGATTATGTCTTTTGTGAGAGTTCTCAAGTATAAAAAGGGGGTGAGGGTGGAGTATTTTCGTCACACCTTTGCATCATTATCCACTCGCCTACTATTTCTTTGCCCTCCAAGATGGCTCTCCCTGGTAGCACCGAGTTTGTCAACTGCCTCGAAGCCTTGGAAGCTATGTGCTCTTATAATGTCGATTATGATGCTTTCAACATGCGCCGAGTTTCCTTGTGGCGCAATCGGCCTTTTGAGTGGAATATGCTGACAGCGGCGGTACAATTCTGGTACCCCGAAGACCATGTGTTGATACCAAATTTAATCTGCTGACTTGGACCAATCATATGAAGACACGTGGCTATCTACATGGCAACAACAAGCACTTCCGAGATGATCACACGCTCCGAGGAACCATGTTACTCCGAGGAACTCATACGCTCCGAGGAACAGACCTCTCCGAGGAACTCATACGCTCCGAGGAACAGACCTCTCCGAGGAACTCTTGAATACCAAAAAGCTTAGGCGGTCCGAGCTGCATCTCGAATAAAGCATTAATAGCTGGATAACCAACAGTTCAACTGATTCATTAAATGCTTATCATTCAGACGCACACGCAAAAAGGGCAATATATGTATTACCCTTTCATATGTATATCATTTAATGTACTACCCTTTAGCATTACAGCCTCAGGGCTATAAATACATTGTACAATCCACATTGTAAGAGGGGAATCTAGAACGGAATTTCTGGTAATCGAGAATTCCCAAACACTCAGCAATAAAACAACAGTTAACGTAGGCCATTTTTATAAGGCTGAACCACTTTAAAATCTTTTGTCTCATTTATTTATCTGTGATTGAATTATTAGAGTGATCTAATTTTTTACATCAACAGATTGGCGCCGTGTGTGGGAAATGACTGGTAATATCATTTTCTCATCAAATACAATCCATTACCAATGGCTGATATTCCTGAATCTAGCAATCGAAACGCTGGAACCTCTCCAAATCCGTCTGCTCCACCAATTGTTCCAGATCTGACTGGAAAAATGGCAAATCTGGCTTAAGGCCAAACCGTCATGCAAGAAATGATGCGATAACTCATCCAAACCCTCCACGGTGGTTCATCAGCCCATTCCGGACCACGAAGCATTCAAAGAAATACTCGTGCGCCTTCTTCGCGTACTAGGCGTACTAATTCATATTGCAATGAGGAATCTGAAGATTTTTCTTATCAACCTGGACAAACTTCGTCAGTGCGAGCCACAGATACTGAACAACATCTCACCCTCTCCCCGAAAAGGACCAGCGCATTGGAAAGATTAAGTAGGGCTTCTCCTTTCGACCGATTAGGCCCTAGGAGGAACAAAAGTCCTCTTAATGCAGCGTTGAGAAGCTTTCGACGACCTTCAGATTTAAGGGAAGGATCTGCCCAGTCGCGACCAGCTTCTCGTCAAGATGGATCCTATGACCGACCAGCTGCTTGTCGAGATAAATCCCAGGAAGCCACTTCAACGCAATCAATTGCTTGAACCAATAGGCCCGAGGAAGGAAATGATTCATGGAAAGGATCTATTCAGAGGCTGGTGGATAGATTAGGGGAAATGGCTAAGGCCAAGAACCCTCTACAATGAACCTTTGTTCGAGGATTACCTTTTGTCCAGGACATTATTGATTTTCCAACACCATCAAAGTTCAAAGAACCTGTTGTGACTCCCAGGTATGATGGGAAGACTGACCCTGTCCTTCATATAGAACAATATCAAGCTGCTTCCGACATCTATGTTGTCCCAGACGAGATGAGATGCAGGGCATTCTCGGGAACTCTTACCGGATCTGCTCAGATATGGTATAATAATCTTCCTCGGGGTAAGATTTCAGCTTTTCTTCAATTGGCCGAGTCATTCATTGGGAATTTCCGCTTTGGAGCAAAGTCAGTTAAACGAGTAGCACATTTGTTAAGTGTTAGACAAAAAGCTGGTGAGAGTATTAGAGATTATATAACTCGTTTTAACAACGAGAAACTCGAGGTCATTGATTACGAGGAGAAGATAGCGATTACTTCTTTGATCAGTGGACTGCTGCCAAACAAGTTGTACTACACTTTGGCCAAAGATCCACCTCGAACAATGTCGGACCTGATGGGAAAAGCGTCCAAGATTATGAATGCCGAGGAGGCTATGTCTGCGAAGAAGAATATGAACGCCAAAGAAACCAAGGTGGAAGTGATAAAGCTAAGAAGAAAGAACATAAGAACAATGGTGGTGATAAACAATCCAAAAATAGGTCGTCATGGGAGGTCTTGAGGAAATTTGATAATTACACACCGTTGAAGGCAAATATTAACCACGTCCTGGAAGAAATTAAGAACAGCGAGGAGTTAAACTGGCCAAAGAAAATGAAGGCAGACCCTGACACGAGGAATAGGGAAAAATATTGCGAGTTTCACAAGGATCATGGCCATATGACTAAAAATTGCATAGCTCTTCAGAATGAGATTGAAGCACTCATCCAACAAGGAAAGCTAGCAAAGTATGTTGATCGAGAGGCGAAAGAAGAAACAATGACCGAACTAGAGAGAGGTCTAGATCTCCTCGTCGAGCAGAGGAGAACAAGAAGAGAAACCATAAAGTTGATCCAGAGGATGACCCTGATCTTCCCAAGAAACCAAGGCAGCCAGAACGAGAGGTATTTTCAATACGCTTTGGGTCATTTGATTGTAATGTTATTACAGGAGGAGATGCAGGAGGAGGAGACCTTACTGCAGAAAGAAAAGCTTACCTCGGTGAGGCTCAAGCTTGCTCGTACATTCAACGAATAAATCTAGCTGAGGAAGATCACCCGAGAAAGCTGAACAAGGAGAAATTGGTCATCAATTTTTCAAAAAATGACCTTGCAGGTGTTTTATATCCTCACGATGATCCATTGGTGATCAAGATGAGAATGAAGGAGGTAATGATTTCAAGAGTCCTGGTCGACAATGGTAGCTCGGCAGACATTATGTTCTACTCGTGTTTTGATAGTTTAAATCTAAAGCTATCTCAACTAGAGCCTTACCACAGACCCCTCATCGGTTTTGCTGGCGAGAAAGTATTTCCACTCGGGACGATCAAGTTGGATATATTCATTGGTACGTGGCCTAATTGTCGGACAGAAAGAATACGTTTCTTCGTGATGGATAAGAATGTCCAATCATCGTACAATATCATCATGGGAAGAGTAGGATTGAAGAAGTTCGAGGCTGTACCATCTACAGTGCATCAGTGCCTAAAATTTCCAACAAACTTTGGAGTAGGGGTTGTGAAAGGTGATTAGAGAGTAGCTCGGGAATGCTATTATTCATCCGCCGATCAAGAAGAACTGAAAGAATTAAAGAAAAAGACTACTACCTATCAAGTGGATGAAGGTGCATAAATTGAAACATTGGATCCTCGAGATGAGTCGCAACTCGTGAAGGGTCAAGTGGTGGAAGCTACCGAAAACATCATTCTAGACGATGAGCACCCTGAGCGAACTACTCAAATAGGTTCATCGTTGGAAGACTCATTAAAACAAGAATTGATAACTTTCCTTAGAAGCAGAAGACAAACTTTTGCTTGGAGTCATGAAGATATGTCTGGGATAGACCCAAACTTCTTATGTCACGAGCTAAATGTGAATAAGGAGATCAAGCCTGTGAAGCAGAGAAGAAGAGTATTCAATCCCGAGAAGAATCAAACTATATAGGAGGAAATCGAGAAGCTCCAGAAAGCTTATTTAATTGAAGATGTTAAATATCCAGATTGGTTAGCTAATGTGGTGATGGTAAAGAAGAAGAAGAACAAGTGGAGGATGTGTGTAGATTTCACCGACCTCAACATAGCATGCCCAAAGGATCACTTTTCATTTCCCCGAATTGATCAACTGGTGGATGCTACCTCGAGACACGAGTTGTTGAGCTTCATGGATGCTTATTCTGGCTACAATCAAATCAAAATGAAACCTGGAGACAGGGAGAGTACTTCTTTCATTACCCCTAGGGGAACTTATTGTTATTATGTTATGCCATTTGGTTTGAAAAATGCAGGTGCGACATATCAGAGGCTGATGAACAAGGTCTTTGCTGAACAAATCAATGACAATATTAAAGTCTATGTTGACGATATGCTGACAAAAAGCAAGAAAGATGTCAATCATCTAGTTGACTTAATTCAGACTATTGATCAACTAGATAAATATCAAATAAAGGTGAACCCGACGAAGTGCATATTTGGAGTACGAGAAGGCATTATCCTTGGGTACATTGTCAATCAACGAGGCATTGAAGCAAATCCTGAAAAGATCAATGATCTATTAGGGCTGCGATCTCCAATGACGAAGAAGGAAGTAAAAAGTCTCACAGGACAAGTAGCGACGCTCAACAAATTTGTGTCACGGGCAACTGATAGATATCTTCCATTCTTCAAAACACTCAGAAAGACTTTTGAGTGGAATGATGAATATGAGAAAGCTTTTCAAGACTTGAAGAAATACTTGGGAGCACCTCCACTGTTGTACAGGCCGGTGATGGGAGAAAAATTGTATTTGTACCTTGCAGTGTCCAAGAATGCAGTTAGCTCGGCGTTGATCAGAGTGGAGAATGGAGTGCAAAAACCAATTTAGTACACAAGTAAGGCCTTCCGAGGAGCAGAGATCAGATATCCAAGGCTGGAGAAATTGGCACTGGCGCTGATTGAGGCGAGCAGGAGAATGAGGCCATACTTCTAAGCTCATACTATAGTAGTATATACCGATACGCCATTGAGGCAAGCCCTTCATAAGCCAGAAAAATCAGGGAGATTGATATACTGGGAAATAGAGCTCGGTGAATATAATATAATTTATGAACCAAGATCATCATTAAAAGGGCAGGTTGTAGCAGATTTTATAGCGGATTCCACCTATCCTGATACCCCCGAGGAGAAAAAGTTGCTCGCTGATCAACCTGTGGATGTTACAGGATCAATAAACACAAGCTCAGACCAATTCCGATTGGTAAAAGGGCGTGTGGATGTTACAGGATGTGATGCAGAGACAGTTGTGAGGACTCCGGAAGAGGAGCAAAAGTTTGTCGCTGATCAACCTGTGGATGTTACAGGATCAACAAACACGAGCTCAGACCAATTTCGATTGGTAAAAGGGCAAGTTGATGTTACATGATCATTAAATTCGAGCTCAAACCAACTCCGGTTGGTAAAAGGGCAAGAAAAGATGATCGACAAGGAGCGAGAAAAATCCGGGGAGGACGAAAGGAAGCAACAAATATTTCACCGAGGAACTCTGACTGATTCGAAATTTGAAGACGAGTTACCTATATGGAGGGTATATATATATGGCTCATCTTGCACTGCAGGATGTGGCACGGGGATAGTTTTGAGCACTCCGGACGAGGTCGACATGGAATACGCCTTGCGTTTCCATTCAAAGCTTCCAACAATGAGGCTGAATATGAGGCCATGATTGCAGGGCTTAATTTGGCAAAAATTATGGAGGCGCGGCAGGTTGTGATCTTCAGCGACTCTCAATTGATTGTAAACCAAATGATGGGAGTATATGCAGTTAGAGGATAATTAATGATCAGATATCATGCAAAGGCAAAGGAGCTGGTGTCAGAATTTGCCACTATTCAGCTGGTCAGAATACCAAGAATGGAGAATGCGAGAGTAGACGCCCTAGCTCGACTAGCATCAGCTACTCGCACCGAGCTATGGCGAACAATCCCAATTGAAGTGTTAGCTGGTCGGAGTATAGATGAAGATCTGACGATGAACTTTATCGCCCTTGATTTAGTAACATCTTGGATGGATCTCATCAGGGCGTATGTCGAGGAGGGAGAATTGCCAATTGACAAGCTCGCAGCCAAGAAATTGAAGTTTAAAGTTGCTCGGTATGTATTAACTAATGGTGTTTTATATAGACGAGGAATTATGGCAGGTTTACAGAGATGCGTACATCCCTCTGAGGTGAAAGAATTAATTGAAGAAATCCATAAAGGGTCTTATGGAGCACATGTAGCAGGTCGGATGCTTTTGCAAAGGGTGATGATGCAGGGATACTACTGGCCGACGATGAGGGCTGATTGTATAGCCTATGCCAATCAGTGTGATAAGTGCCAGCACTTCTCCTCCATCCGAAGAACTCCACAAGCATTGTTGACACCCATAACTTCTCCTTGGCCATTTGCCACGTGGGGAATTGATTTAGTTATCCCACTGCCAACGACCCGAGGAAGGTTCAAGTATCTCACCGTCGCAGTAGATTATTTTACTAAGTGGGTAGAAGCTGAGCCACTCATTGACAGGACGTACGTGAAGGTGTACCAATTTGTTTGGAAGAACATCATTTGCCGATATGGTCTCCCTCATGCCTTCATCACAGACCATGGAACACAATTTAATAACGAGGAGTTTGCCGCCTATTGTCATCAGTCAAACATTTTGAAGGTTCATTCAGCACCAGGCCATCCTCAAAGCAATGGACAAACTGATGTGACAAATAGAACGCTGCTAAACGGTTTGAAGAAATGATTGGACGGTGCAAAAGCAAATTGGATCAACGAGCTCTAATCTGTACTTTGGGCTTACCGAACTACTCCCCGAGTAGCAACTGGAGAGTCACCATACATGCTGGCGTTTGGAAGAGAAGCTATCATACCTGCCGAGTTGGGCCTCCCAACACACAGTGTACTGAATTTCAATTCCCCTGTCAACAACTTAATGAGAAGACTGAATTTAAACATGATCCAGGAAGTTAGAGAAGAAGCAGCCAGCGAACAACTTTGTTCTACAACAAAAGGGTGAAGAAGTGCGACCTGAAAGAAGGAGACTATGTGCTGAAGAAATTAATTCAAAATCATAACAAACTGGAGGCAAATTGGCATGGACCATACCGAGTTACAAAAGTTATTCGACCAGGAACTTATCGAATAGCAACTTTAGAAGGCGAGGAGTTTAAGAATGCATGGAATGCAGAGCATCTGCGCAAGTATTATCAGTAATGTATATGTAACGCAGTTCCATCGGTATGAATAAAACGAAGATATTCTGCCAAAGTCTCTCCTTTTTATTGAGAATTTATCGGGGAATACTAGTGCTACACACTACTCGGCAAAGCTCAGACTGCTCAGCAAGATATTCCTAAAAATTCCAACCTCGATTAGTTAGGAAACAAAATATTCCTAAAAATGCCAACTTCGGTTGGTTAGGAAACCATATATTCCTAAAAATGCCAACCTCAGTTGGTTAGGGAACAAGATATTCCTAAAAATGACAACCTCGGTTGGTTAGGAAACAAAATATTCCTAAAAATGCCAACTTCGGTTGGTTAGGAAACAAAATATTCCTAAAAATGCCAACCTGTTTGGCTAGGAAACGAAATATTCCTAAAAATGCCAACTTGTTTGGCTAGGAAACGAAATATTCCTAAAAATACCAACATGTTTGGCTAGGAAACGAAATATTCCTTAAAATGCTAACCTGTTTGGCTAGGAAACAAAATATTCTCGCAAATGCCAACTTATGTTGGTCGGGAGGTGCATATATTCTCGAAAATGACAACTTATGTTGGTCGGGAGGTAAGATTATTCCAAAAAGTGCGAAAGTTACTAACTATAGCTGGTCGGGGATAAAAACCCACCAACTGTAGTTGGTCGACAAAGAGAATGTATCGACCTTAGTTGGTCGGACACATTTTGTGAAAAATCTACCAAGTATGACTGGTCGGGGATAAAAACCCACTAACTGTAGTTGGTCGACAAGCATAATTTAACGACCTTGGTTGGTTGGAAAAATTTTAAACAACATTTTTTACTTTATTATTAAGTGATCGAGCAACAGTACTGATACTTGTAAATTTTTAATTATTACTGAGTTGGTTGACAAACAACACATTATTGTTATCTTTTTAACAAATATGCACAAATATAAAGTGTTTGATAACTACACGACAATAGAAATCAAGATTTACAAACAAAAATGAAAGTCTTCCATTAAATTCAAAATAAATTACATTACAGTTACATTGACATACTATTACATCAAAAATTCCTATTCTACTGGTCTCTTCCCCTCTACTTTTGACACAGGTTCCTCGCCAGCAGGCGGATCATTTAAAGACAGAGGAGAATTGATGAAGTTGATATCCTTCAACATCCTGACATTCATCACGGATGGTCGATCTAAGAGATGCTCGGGACGAGATACCTCGATTTGAGAATGTAAATTGTAGTCACCTAGATACTTTGAAATTAAGGTCCGAGGAATGGCCCGAGCAGGTATCCAATCCATGTCCAAATTGTATGGTGGCATAGGCAAGTCGAGCAACCCGGGATCATGGTAGTCCCACAGATAATGACCTTGTTCGAGCTTCAGCACACCTAAGGCATTAAGCCAGCCTTGCTTGTATCCCTCATTGTTGGCATTCTGGATACGATCGTCCAAGTGCAATAGTGCTTCGTTGTATCCAGCCATCCAGAACTCCCTGGGCTGTTTGTTGAACTGATATGTTAGCCTATCCATCTGCTCGTGGAGATTTTTAACTAAGATCTCTTTGTCCTCCGAGGTAGATTTCTGCTCAGAGAGCTGCTCTTCCAAGTCTTTGATCTTCTTTGACATTTCAGCTAAAGCTCGGTTCTTCGCCATCAGTTGGAAGGCCTGGTTTTCTAATGCAGACTAGGTCCTTTGTTCCTCGACGGGAACCCGAGCTGCTATTTCTCATCCTCGAGGATCTCTTTCTCTTCCACGAGATGATGTAGAGGGCCCATCTCTCTTCAACTTTTCCAATTCGTCCCTCAAATTGGCGTTCTCAACTTCCAGGAACGAGAATCCCTCATTGGTCACGAGGATTAAGGCTTTCGAAGAAGAGGCTGCAGACTTCAACTGTGATAGCTCTTTGTACAAGTCGTTCTTCTCTTTCTACAGAAACTCGGGAATCTATCTGCATTGTTCGACCTCACCTCTCAAAGTTCACTCCCTTACATCGTACCCAGCAAAAAGCTTCTCGTAGCCCTTGTTAGCCATGATCAGCTTGTACTTCTTTTCGTACCCCTCATGCAGCAAGGCAGTGGATTCTTTATATAGAAGATGAAGGTCCTCGAGGGTGCTTTGAAGATCCTCGATCATTTCATAATACGCAATGTTATTGGCTACAGCCCGATCAAGTAGACATTTCAGATATTAATATGCTTCAACTGCCTGTTCTGAAGCATCTTGGCCGAGGATGTCTATAACTTGTGCTGCACTCAGGTCTATGTGACTAGCCTTATTGTATTCATTACATTGCTGCATCATCTTTGTGTCATGGGCAGATAGCAGTTCCATCCTGGCCAGAAACTAGCAGAGAAAGAAGAGCATTCATCAATAAGAAGAATAAGCAGAATATGAATGAAAGATAGACAACGGTATGCAAAAAGTTCAAGTTTTATTAGATCATAATTCAGAGTTACATTTTCTGAGTTACATTTGATAAAGAGAAAGAAAATAAATAGAAACCCGAACAACACTAAACCTTTTCCTTATCTCCCAGAACCTTCTCGGGAGGTTGGGATGAAGAGATAGGTTGCTCGGAGGGAAGAGATAGTTGCTCGGGAAGAGTAGGTTGTAGCTTGGAGGAAGAAACAATTTGCTGATCTTCCTCGGCAACAGGCTGGATGGTTAGGGCACGATCTCCCATTACCATCGAAGACTCTTAAGAGGTAGCTTTATCCTCTTATAATTCTTCTGGAGTTGGGGGGGACCAAGGATATGTCTCTGGAAGAGCTCGGATGACTCGTCGACCTTCATTTCCTGAAGGGCAGCAACCCATCCATCCCTAAAGTATTTTAGACTACCATAGTCCACTTGAGATACCATGGTATCACACCCCTTGTTCCACCCCTTGTCCCAGCCAGAGCTGAAGGACTTCTTCACTGCCATTTTCCTCTTGGTCTTCTCCAAGGCAAGCTTCTCAGACAGCAGGTTCTCAGCAGCTTTCAATTTATTTTCTGCATCCTCCTTCTACCGACCTACTTCCTGAAGTTTGGCCAACTCCTCCTCGGCAGCCTTGAGTTTATCTTCAAACTCTCCTGCAGTTTTGAGCTTCTCTTCAAGCTCCTTATTTACCTTCTCCAAGGCATTTATTCTCTTCTCCAGCTCTTTGGAAGCATCAACAGCTCGAGCTTTCTCTTGCTCATTGGAGGCAAGTTTCTTCTCCCAAATAGGCTTATCAGTGGCATACTTCTGGCGAGAATCTGCCAGAGACTTGGTAGCTTCTTCCAGGGCTCCCTCCACACTGGATAAGGAGCTTAAATCCTTAATCGCTTCATCCTTTTTCAGGATTATGTTGAAGCAGCTCGTCAACTGTGAACAGAAAAAGAAAGCAAGTTAGAAGTAGAAAATAACAAAGGAAAATATGAAAAATTCAAAGTAAAGATACTTACAGAAGCAAGGTGACGAGCAGCTAGTGAGGTAACCATGTCCCGAGTAATGTTTTCTTCAGTACCTTGGACCTCGGGAATGATCCAGGACTTTACCAAGCTCATGGCAGAGCTCGGAGGAACAAAAGTGGGAACTCCAGTCCCAGTAGCTGGGGGCTGAATGGTGTCAGCCAAATTGACCGATGAGCTCTTCTTCAGCCTCCTCGGGGGAACAGGTACAGATTCAACCAAGGAAGAACCCTTGGTCGGTGATATCACAATCACTTCTCCAGGAGCAGCAGAGTTGGTCGGAGCCACTGCGGGCTTATAAGCAATCTTCTCGGCAACTTTAGCAGAAGAAACTGGAGGAGCTACATCATTCTTCTTCGTCCCCTCCTTTGGGACATCTATC
This sequence comes from Sambucus nigra, assembly GCA_949130495.1. Classification (NCBI taxonomy): domain Eukaryota; kingdom Viridiplantae; phylum Streptophyta; class Magnoliopsida; order Dipsacales; family Adoxaceae; genus Sambucus; species Sambucus nigra. The sequence goes on along the minus strand of OX422209.1, from coordinate 455,105,128 downwards.
CTACTCCTTTTTGCCTCCCCGGAATCGGAGGCAGTCTTCTCAAACAGGGTAGGAGGTCTTCTCTTCTTCATCCTTTCACTTCAAGGAATATGAGATTCAGGCGACGAGCTGGTGGAAGCTGGTATTGGCTCTGATTCACTTATCACTGGACGAGAAGTGAAAGAAGTAGTGTAGCTCTTGTACTGGAGCAGATACGAAGATGATTTAATGTGTTCGTCGGTAACACTTTGATGCAGACTCCAGATAACTTTCAAATGCCTTATATTGACATCTGCTTCTTTTGGGAACTTTCTTTTGTTATCAACTGCAAATAAACAAACATTGTTATCAGTGGCGCATTTTATCAAACACAAAAGAAGCATAATTTCAAAATAAAATGAAATAAAAATAACCTATCCCATTGCCATAAGGAGGGCATCTGGGACCCTGGTAAACCTCATCTCCAGTTAATGGGGGGTGTTGCCAATTTTTTATGACAACCCCATGCTCAAAATAATCCCTATTGGCATCAGGGAGATTGACTACTAAGGCCATATTTAAAAATATAGTTTTTAAATAATAAATATTTTCATTAACTGCCCATCTATAGCACTACATGATTTCTTGAATTCCTATACGAGTTCCATGCACTTGATTTAACCTATGCAGCCCATTGACAATTCTCCATGTGTTGGGGGCTATTCGTGTAGGAACAACGTCAAAGTACTGACAGAATGCCAGACACAAGGAATTTGGTGGAAAAGAAAATCCACACTCAGTAAAAAAGAGACTGGGGAACCAATGTGCCTCAGCCAAATGGAAGTAATTAGAAGGCTCATAAAGCTCTTCCAAGACAACCCAAGAGGGAATGGAGAAATCAGAACGAAACATCTCAAGACACTCAACAGGGTAAACCATGGTGAATAAAGAAATAAAGATGAAGGAAGAAGATCTTACAGGAAAAGAATAGATCTGCTAACAACGAATAACGGAAAAGATGAACGCACAAGAGAGTAGGAAGAGACGTCGTAAAACTCAAAAGATGAAAATTTGAAAAGGTAGAAGACGATGGGAGTGTCTGTGAAGTTTAAATACCTTGCCTTGGGAAATGGTGAAGTAATGATTACAAAAAAGGATGATTACGTTACTGGAGGCTAAAAGGGAATTAAATATTGGCGCGGGAATCAAAGCGAACAATAACGTCTAAAAAGACGAAAAGTGACGCGGGAATCGAAGCACGCAAAAAAGTCCAAAAAATCATGATTCTACCAATTGGGAAGGAGAAATAAATACAAGGGAAATGCTCCTAAAAATCAGGAAGACTATTTAAAGCTACCATCTTCCGAGAAAGAATGTTCCATACTCCTCAAATTTCGAACTATGAAACATTTAGGGCTTCTGTTGATACCAAATTTAATCTGCTGACTTGGACCAATCATATAAAGACACGTGGCTATATACATGGCAACAACAAGCACTTCCGAGATAATCACACGCTCCGAGGAACCATGTTACTCCGAGGAACTCATACGCTCCGAGGAACAGACCTCTCCGAGGAACTCTTGAATACCAAAAAGCTTAGGCGGTCCGAGCTGCATCTCGAACAAAGCATTAATAGCTGGATAACCAACAGTTCAACTGATTCATTAAATGCTTATCATTCAGACGCACACACAAAAAGGGAATTAAATGTATTACCCTTTCATATGTATATCATTTAATGTACTACCCTTTCGCATTACAGCCTCGGGGCTATAAATACATTGTACAATCCTCATTGTAAGAGGGGAATCTAGAACGGAATTTTTGGTAATCGAGAATTCCCAAACTCTCAGCAATAAAACAACAGTGGACGTAGGCCATTTTTATAAGGCTGAACCACTTTAAAATCTTTTGTCTCATTTATTTATCTGTATTGAATTATTAGAGTGATCTAATTTTTTACATCAACACCATGTATTCCGCTTTGGGTTGGAAGAAGTTTGTCCTACCTACAAGGAATTTTCCGCCATACTAGGTGTGAATCCTAGTGTTGCTGCGGCTTTACCCGAATTTTCCCACTCTCCTAGGGATTTGTTGGTTGGGCTTCTTCATATCTCGCCTTCGGTAGCTAGATCGTTAGTTTTTAGAGGAATGATCTCCCTCCCGGCGGTGTTGCAGCCCGTGCATTTACGGGAAGTAGGTGATGCTGGTTATGCTGGAGCTTTTATTCTAGGCCTTGTTTCAAAATTGTTGTTTGTGACTGGGGAGGTGCGAGTGGACCCACAACTTGCAGTCATTACTTCATGGATGTAATACCGTCGTAATCTTGCGGTGGTGATATTGACAGAGACTCTGAATGGCCTGGATGCCTGGAGAGAAGGTCGTTCTGACTTTTTGAGGGGTAGCCCTGTGATGCTATTCATGTGGTTGTCTAAAAGATTTTTCTTGTCGACTCCTCCAGAATATACTTTGTCGGTTGTACCCAACTTCTTTTCACGCTACTTCATCCGCATTCGCCTGTATGTTGAGAACTGGGAGAATTGGTTTGTGGAGTATGGGGCTCATGGGCTATATTGGTCAGTGCCTTGGTGGGGACAGTTACAGTCTGTTCTGGAGATAGGAGAGTATTCATATGTGTGGCTGGTTGGTCTCAGATAGACCTCTTTTTATTTCCCTTGGCGTCTTTTGCGTTAATTTGACTGGGTGCAGGTCATGCCCCCTCGGACCTCAAATTTCTTTCCGGTAGAAGATTTAACTGAGCGCTTGCGTCTGTTTCTTGGATCATTGTGGGAGAATCGTCGACCGTTGACCCGTCCCTCTCAATCTATTGGGAAGGTTTGGGATGTCCCCAAAGATTATATGAGGTGGTTGTGGAGGAAAGTAGTCAGCAAGATGTTGGCAGTAGAGACTGGTCAAAGGTGGTTTATTTTATTTGACTCCATGGAAGGGGGTGTTGTGGTCTTTTTGAAGATGGTTAAGGCTCATCGATCCGTGGAATGTTTGCGACAATCCATTCAGGAAGGGGAAACTTGGGGTCCTCGGGATGTAGATGATGAGGGTGAAGGCTCTTCAGGTAGTTGTGGGTAGGACTCCTGGGGAGTTTATTTATGTAACAGATGTGGGGGATTTTGTATGGTTTTTATGGTAGTAGGGGGAAGGGAGTTATCTGTTCCTTTTTCTTATGTAATCTGTACTGTAGTTTATTCTTAATGAAATAAACAAGTTTCTGATCATCCAGCTGTGCCTTTCGATGAATTTTACGTTTTGAATTATCTATACCGATTGCTAAGGCATACATAATCCTTTTGTTCAAGTAGATGTTTAGAATGACCTGTCGTTCTCGGAGATAAGAAAATAATAGTATTTTGTGAAAAAGAAAAGGACCATGCTCATGTGAGATGTATGAGCTGCCTACGTACCTCTCGGGTTTTTTGTAAAGTTTTAAAATAGTTTTTGTAGAGGATCAGGCCCACATAGTTCTGGGTAGAGGGAAATGAAGAGTTTTTTTTTAGAATAGAAAGGGGATGAGAAGAGTCATAGCGCGCCGAGATTTCAGACTAGGGATAGAATTTCTAGAGACAATCCAGATTGACTGGACGAGCCATCTCTTCACCATCCAGGTCAGTGATCATGGAGGCACCGCCAGACAAGATCTTCTTCACAATGTAAGGGCCACTCCAATTGGGCTTGAATTTTCCTCTGGGGTCCCAGATGGGTTCTATCATCTCCTTGAGGGCTAAATCCCCCTTCCGGACACCGCGGTCCTTGACTCTCTTCTTGAATGATCGCGCTATTCGGCGATGGTATCCCTGTATGTGATAAAGAGCTTTTAATCTTCTTTCATCTAGAAGGGCTAGCTCATCGAGACGGCTTTGGCTCCAGTCTTCTTCACTAACCTTGCTTTCATGCATGACGCGTAGCGAGGGTATTTACAACTCCACAAGTAGGACTGCTTCCATGCCGTAAACCAAGGAGTAAGGGGTAGCCCCACTAGAGGTTTGAATTGAGGTTCGGTATCCCCAGAGGGCGTACGGGATCCGGTCGGCCCAATCCCTACAACTTTCGGTCATCTTGCTGATGATGGCTTTGAGGTTTTTGTTGGAGGCTTCAACTGCACCATTGGTCTGAGGTCGATAGGGAGAAGATTTGTGTCTCTGAATCCCATACTCGTTGACAACTTCTGTGACTTCTGCCTCGAAGTGCAAATCGTTATCTGGCACTAGCTCGTGCGGGACCCCATATCGGCAGATGATATTTTTCTTGATGAATTTGGCCACCTTCTTGGCATTTAATACTGTATATGACTCAGCTTCGACCCATTTGGAGAAGTAATCAATGGCAACCAGGATGAACTCATGCTCGTTTGATGCTTTTGGTGTAACCTTCCCTATGATGTCGATACCCCAGGTGGAGAACGGCTAGGGAGAAGTCATGTTGTATAATGCCCGCGGAGGTAGGTGTTGGAGGTCGGAGAACTGTTGGCATTTAGGGCATCTCCGAACATAGGTGGTGAAATCCTGGGCCATGGTGGTCCAATAATAACCCTATCGGATGATCTTCTTGGCAAGCATGTGACCGTTCATGTGGGGCCCGCACTCCCCGCTGTGGATTTTTTGCATTATCTTTTCAATGTCAGCCCATGCGATATAGTGCAAATATGTTCCATCTAAATTCCTCTTGAGTAGTGCTTTATGACAGATGATGTACTGAGCGGCCAGCCTTCGGAGGGTAGCTCGGTCGTTCTTATTGGAACCCTCGGGATACCTACCATGTTTGAGGAGGCACCATATATCATAGTACCCGTAATCGGCTAGTTCGGGGTCTTCTGTGGAGACAAGCTCAATATGGTAATAATGGGTCGGTTTGTCCTGCTTCTGAACTAGGAAGGGGGTCATTGTTTTTCCCTCGGGCATGTCGACCATGGAGGCCAAGGTAGCGAGGGCATCTTCTAGGTTATTCTTTGCTCGGGGCAGGTAATGGAAGGTGATATCTCGGAATTGGGAGGCTAACTCTTCTAATTGGGCATGAAAGGGTTGGAGCTTTTCATCCTTGACTTTCCACTTTCTGAGCACTTGATCAATGATGAGGGAAGAATCCCCATATACATCGAGGTATTAAATACTTTTCTTGAGAGCGACCTTGAGGCCCACTGTGCATGCTTCTTATTCTGTCATGTTGTTGGTGCAAGGGAAATCTAATTTTATGGCGATAGGAGTGTGGTAGTCATCTGGGGCGACCAGAAGTATCCCAATGCCATATCCCTTTTTGTTGGCAGCGCCATCGAAGAACATTTTCCCTCGGAGGCAGTCTTGAGTGGTGCAGAGGACATTTTCATCTTGGAACTCAGAGATCCAGACATCTGTTTCTTCTACAGGGTAGTCAGCGAGGTAGTCAAAGATGGCTCTTACTTTAACGGCTTTCTGTGTGACGTACACGATATCGAACTCGGTTAGGAGCATCAACCATCGGGCCATTCGGCTGGATAAGGAGGGTTTCTCGATCAAGTATTTAATGAGATCCATTCGGGATACAATCTTAATGGGGAAGGCGAGCATGTAGTGTCACAACTTTTGGGTGACCTAGACAAGCACATGCTTTTTCTAAAGCAACATAGTTGACCTCGTAGCCGGCCAATTTGTGACTGGCATAATAGATGTCTTTTTCTTTACGGGAGTCCTCAAGGTATTAGGCTACCAAAGCCCCAGCCGCAGTGTCGGTTATGGTTAGGTATAGGAGCAAAGGGATACCTCATTGTGGTGGCATGAGAACTTGAGGTTGGGTCAGATATTGTTTGATTCGGTCAAAAGCTTCTTAGAAGGCCTCGTTCCAAATCTTGGTTGAATCCTTTCGGAGGATCTTGAAGATTGGTTCACAAATGGAGGTTAGCTGGCTAATGAACCGGCTGATATATTGTAATTTCCCAAGGAAACCTCGAACTTCTTTCTCTGTTCAGGGAGGTGGTATCTCAAGTATGGCTTTTAGCTTGGCGGGATCTGCTTCTATCCCCTTCTCACTGACCATGAATCCTAAGAGTTTTCCCTTTGTAACACCGAAGATGCATTTTTGTGGATTGAGTCGCATCTGATACTGTCGCAGTCGTTCGAAGAACTTTTGGAGAGCAGGAGTATGACCTTCTCTAGTTTTGGACTTGATGATCATATCATCCACGTAAACCTTGACCTCTTTGTGAATCAGGTCATGCAGTATGGTTGTAGCGGCCCTCTGGTAGGTAGCCCCAGCATTCTTGAGGCCGAATGGCATAACGGTATAGCAAAAGGTCCCCCATGGGGTGATGAAAGCATTTTTCGCTTAGTGGTCGGGGTGCATCTTAATTTGGTTGTATCCGAAAAATCCTTCGATGAATGACTTGAGAGCATGACTGGCTATGTTGTCCACAATCATGTCGATATTGGGTAGTGGGTAATCATCCATCGGAGAGGCTTTGTTTAAATCTCGGTAACCACACACATTCGAGCCTTTCCTCCTAATTTTGGCATAGGTACAATATTGGCTAGCCACATGGGATATTCGATTACTCGAATGAAACCCACGCTTAACTGTTTGACTACCTCTTCTTTGACCTAGAGAGGCCATTTGGGGCGGAGCTTTCTCAATTTTTGTTTAATCGGCTTGTAATCTGGGAGAGTGGGGATCTCATGCTGAGCTATTTCAGGATCAATATCGGGAATATCATCGTAGGACCATGCGAAGATATCCACGAACTCCTTTACCAATTCTTCGAGTTGTGCGCGCTCATGCTCGTCAAGGGTGGCCCCTATCCTAATCTCGCGTAGTTGGCTACTAGAACCGAGATTGATAACAACAGTCTCTTCTTTATTAACTTGAACGTGGTTATGTTGTTTGTTATTAACCTTATTTAAATTAGTTAAGAATTGTTCATTTGCAAAATCATCATCATAAAATGTTTGATTAGAATCTAAACAATTAATTTAAGGCACAGCAAGATACTCAAAATCTTCATTTATTTCATTGATAGGAAAAACAGCATTGAGAACCTCATCGAAAGAGGTCTCGATTACATTTGAGCCAGGATAGACAACAGAAGAAGAAACAGGGTAAACATTGGGGTTAGGTGGGATTTCAACAGGTAGAGTTGGCATAGCATGCCAGTTGAGGATAGGTGTATCAGCAGCTTTGATTAGATGAGAGGGGTCCCGTGATGCAGTGCCTGAGTGAACCATGCAGAGTGGCAGTCCTAGTGTCTGCAAGTTGAAGGAATCTTTAAAATCACTTTCCTCAGTCTCTTCAATATTTTTGATGAGCGGTTGTACGCGGTGTGGGAAACTTTCGGCCAATTGGTAGCTATCTTGGAAAAAGATATCCATTCCACGCTTCATCTTCTTATCTGTATGGTCATACCACGGTTCTGGAAAGCAGCAAAAGGGGAAGTCTTCACCCTCTTTAATGAACCGTCCATTTAAAGAATCTCCCGAGATAGTTTGAATGCAGTCTAACCCTTTCTTTGATCGAGTCTGGTGGATCATTCTGAGCTCTGGTTCTGATGGTTGATACCCCAAGTCATAATGAGGGAAATCTTTCTTCAGTTCGATGGGCTCATGTATCCCTTGTTTCCTTTGCCCTAGCCCGAGTTCGCGCATGAAGTGCATGTTTCTAAACATCTGAATCACATTAACATTGCCATGAGGGTCGTATTCTAGACAAACCCTTTCTTTGAAACTGTCCCCTGTTGGGAGTAGGGATGGCTCAACTCGAAACCCTGATAGGATCATATCATTTGACCCATGTTGTATCTCGAGAATCGGATTGCTGGTGCTTGCACCCTCGGCATTATCGTCATCACCCAAGATGGTGATGACTCGCCTATCGGTGAAGAACTTCAATTTCTGATGGAATGAGGAAGAGACACCCTTTATACTGTGGAGCCAGGGTCATCCGAGCAACAGGTTGAAACAGGCCGGGATATCAATGACTTGGAATTCGACGACAGGGTTCATAGGTCCAACCCCTATTGCAAGTTTTATGAATCCCATCACCTCCCGACGGGTATTATCGTAGGCACGCACGACAGCGGAGGTTGGAGCGAGGTTACTTTCTTATAGGCCTAAACATTTGAAGGTTCTCAGTGGGCAGACATTCAAAGCGGATCCGTTATCAATGAGCGAAAGCGGCACAACCTTCCCCATAACTTCGATGGAGATATTGAGTGCATGATTGTGATTCGGCCCAATTTTGGGGATTTCCTCTTCAGAAAATGATAGCATTCGGGTGGAGGTCAAGGACCCAACCAAATTTACCACTTCTTCTGGTGTGGTAGAAGGAGGAACTATGGGTCCTGTGAGCAACTTTATTAAAGCATTTCGGCGCAGCTGGGAAGACATGAAAATCCCCCAAAGAGTGATGTTATCTTGAGTTTTCTTCACTTGATCGAGGATCTTGCTCTCCTCGATGGTCATTTCTGGCATAGGAAGGTTTTCAATGCCCTTCCCCTTGTCATTTGTTGGTAGTGATCTTGGAACTTGGTAATGTCTCCCAGATCTGGTCATGTGATTTATTGAAGAAGGGAAAAACTTAAATCCAGTTTCCTCATCAATCTCAGGTTGTTATGGGGCCCTGTCTATTTCTCCCAGGAGTTCTCCAAATGATATCATCCCACATATGTCGGCTACTGGGCCAGTTCTTCCCGAAGCTTGTTCTTAATTTGAGTCTTCAAATTCTTCTCCCCATTTAGTGGCAATAATTCTATTTTCCTCCATGAAATCAATGTATTCCACAACTTCAACGGCTTCCTCGTATAGGCCTTCCCATTATGTGGGGATATGTGTGATTGAAGGGACCAAGCTCCCTTGTAGCTTCAAAGTGTCAAGTAACCCGGTGATACTGCAAATGTTGTTGGTTTGCCTGAATGCTTTCGCCATGATCTGGACAACATCCTCTAAGCTGACTTCGTCAGTTGGTACCACCCAACTATCTGATTCTCGGGCCCATTTCCATGCTTGTAAAAACAGCGCATTGAACCTCTGGCAATCGATAATCATCTGTGAGGGCAATTTCAGCCCGAACTCTAGGATTTGATTTAATACCTCTGATTATTCCATACTTCCACTTTCAGAACGGGTACGGACAGTGATACATGCTCTGGTAAGGAGTGACAGTGCCTGATCAGCGGGGTTGGTACGGTGTAGGAGGAAATATGGGCAAAGTTGAAGATGTTTAGGAGGGTATAGGGGTGTGATTTGGGTTGATGGATCGAAATTCGGGTTTTCTTCCAAGAAGATGGCATTGGTGTGATTCGGGAGGGGGTTATGAGTAGTGTTTGGCTTAGGATATGCTGGTGGGGCGATGGTACCCCGGTCAATGAGATCTTGGATTATGATTTAAAGGTGGAAGCATTGGTCGGTGGTATGACCAGCTGTTTGGTGAAAGGCGCAATGACCATCGATTTTGAAATTTCTTGGGAGTGGATTTGGCAATGGACGTGGATCCAAGGGTTTGATAAGGTTTCATCTTAATAGGGCTTGGTAAACTTTGGAGAGGGGAGCATGAAGCTCAGTGTATTCCCTTTGGATGGGGGTAGGGAGGCTTTTTGGTGCCCATGATGCGGTTGGTTGAGAGATGTTGTTGATGGTTGAGACTATAGCATTGGAAGGCTTGTCATACTTTCTAGGGGTGAACTGTCCGGACACCTTCTTCGGTTCAACTTCTGTTTTGGCAAGACTTTCCTCGATTTCTACTCCTACTTCTATAAGAGCTCGAAAGTGGGGGTAGTACTGTCCTCCCATGGCTGATCGGACATGGGGCAAGAAATTCTTCTTCACTATGTTGACTTGTTCTTTTTCGGATGGCCGATTGGTCATGGTAGCTGCTTTTTCCCTCCATCGGGCTATAAAGTTACTGACTAATTCTCCAGAGTTTTGTTTGAGCAGCTCTAAATTACGGTGGGTGACCTCGAGCTCTTCGTTGTATTTGTACTGCGACATAAATTCTCGGGCTACATCCTCCCAGCTACGGATTCTAGATTCCTCAAGAGATAAAAACCATCGGAGGGCAGTGTCCTTCAAAGTTTGTTGAAATAATTGGTCCATCGCCTCTTTAGAAGCCCCTAGTACAGTCATGGAACCATGATAACTGCGAATATGAACAATTGGGGGGCCACTCCCTCCGAACTTCTCGATATTTGGCATCTTGAACTTCTCGGGTAACCTTGCTTTAGGATAAGGAGACATATGGGTGTAGTCCATGTAATTCCCAGAGATTCGAACTTGGTCGAACTTCTTAGTGAGAATCTTGAGATCATCTTTGACTTTATTTAACTCATCCTCCTTTGGATCAGCAACCACATGCAGGTTGGCCATAGGCTGGGCAATATTTGGCATTAGAAGCTGGGCAGGCGGCGGCCCATTGGTAGGAGGGGCACGTGGAGCGTGCTGATATTCTTCCGAGACCCGGATAGGTTCGGGTGGACCCATAGCAAGAGGGAATAGGGCCTCGGGCTCTTGAGGAATAGGAACTTGAATTCGTTGCATTTTTCAGACCTCATCTTGGAGGTTGTCAATTTTGGCCACAAGATGAGTTAGGACTGTCGGCAAATCCGGTTGTATGACTGGTGGTTGATCTGTATTCTCCATGGAAGATGGATGGATTTCGGATTCAGAAGAAGTAGTATAGGAGCGGATGAAACGCCGAGGTGATTTGACTGAAGACCGAAGCCAATAAGGAGCCAGGCTAAAGGTGTGCGATCGACCTGAGAAGGCATAAGATGAGATTTGTTTTTGAGGAAAAAAAAAGGGAAGAGACTATTTTTGGATTTTTGATAAAGAAGCGGGAAATGTTTTTGGATTTTTTAACAAAGAAGGGAGAAATGTTTTTTGATTTTTTAATAAAGAAGGGAGAAATGTTTATGGATTTTTTTTTTAATAAAGAAGGGAAAAAATTTTGGATTTTTTTTCAGACGGAACTCAACATGATTATTATGATTATTATGTTCTCACTTGTATTTAATTCTCCTAAACACAATGACGGACGGGACCCGAGCCTAGAAAAGTGGGGGTCTTAATATATGTAAAGCTATGTTTGGACTTGTAACCAGGCTCGCGGACAGGGTCCCGTTTTAAAAAAATGCGCAAAAATTGGGCGGCAGGCCGACCCGAAATTTCGACAGAGTTTCGAGTTGAAACCGACAATCTAAAGTGCGTGTCCTAGGTCTGACACCTATATGCGGGTATGCAGTTGGTTGGGTGAATTGGTATGGGTTCCCCCCTTTGGCGTGACTTCCATGATATACATCTTTCTCTTGCAGGCAGTCGGTACGTGTGGACAAGCCATTTGATATACCTGAGTGTACGTGAATTGCCTCACTATATACCTCGTAAGGACGGTACTTGTGAGAGCGAATTCGATATACTCGGCGTACGTGAACGAATTACCTATGATATACCTCTCGTCATGACTTCGGTCAAGCGGTACGATGCGGGGGGAACCGTTCGATATACGTCGAAGGTACTTGGCCAATGGAAGGTGAGAGTCATATCGCTCAGGCTAACTACGACCTGCCGGACCAGCGCCCATCACGAAGTGACCCTCCAGTTACTGGGTAAAATTTGATAAATAGCAATTATCTTTGGTGATATCGTGTGAATCATGCATGATTCTCTTATTAGTATCTTATGATGAGAATGCCTTTCTTGATTATGCCAAAATAGGGAGCCAAGCACAAGTACCCCAAAAGTTACACCAAGTATGGATGGGCGATGCGTGCAACATGGGGATATACATGTGATCCTAGGTTCATGTGGTGTGAAGTGTACATGGAGACTTTTCTACAAGTGTGTGAATATAAGCAAAATCATGGGATACACATGTGAGAAAGGGGGATAGGCAGGTATAGGGGGGAAACATAAACAAATATAGCATCCATGTAAATAGAATCAAGCCCTCAAAATATAATAAAATAGTCCCCAGCAGAGTCGCCATGGTGGCCATCCTCGATCCCCACAACGAAGGGAGGAAGGATCCTTCGGGTCCCGCGCGTCCCCTCTCGGGAGAGCGCTTCGGCCGGCGATGATTTGTGAGGTGTGGAAATGTAGAGAGATTCAGAGTCGCCAGTCTATTTTACTCAAAACAGACAAAAGAAAAGGGGGAGCCACCCGAAAGGATGGCATCCAAAGACATACTGGTGCGTGCGAAACCAAATGAATCGAGAAGGGTTCGGAGGCTTAGTTACGAAATGGGAAGGTGTTAGTCACCCATTCCGCCCTTTCGATCTCTCATGGATATTTGCTATTTTCCTTTATATTCCCCTCGTGATATGTTTGCATCTGTATATATAGAATGGAGGTAGGAATCCTCGACTTGTATCATGGAAGAGATAAAGTGATTCATCCATAGGAATGTGAGATTAGTGCAGAAAATAGGATTTGCGCGATTACCCTTGCGTTGATCGTTATAAGGGAATGATAATGCGTGTAGAATAATACGCCACTAAGAACGAATATATAGAATATATTAGAGAGTGAGATAAAGAGAAGATAGAAAATAAGAGAAAAAGTGAGAAAAGGACTCGTGTCTCGAGTTTTACCTCGAGACGCCTACGTAGCCTATAACGGCATCAAAGTCCACGTAGTTCGCATACACAACGAGGGGTGGGGTTTAACCCATAAATCGAAATGGAGAAATCTCTTATTTGTGAATGTGTGTGTATGTGTAGAAAAAGTGTTTTAGTTGTGAGAAAAGTGTGGAAAAAGGGTGAGAATCCCTGTTTGGAATTTATGAGTAAACCCTATTTTTCTTATTTTTTGGGTTTTATTTATATGAAAATAGGCGATGTGCAATAATACTAGATAAAAAGTATTTTAGGATATGTGAACTAAGATAATAAAAGTGCTTAAGTAATAAAAACAAGTTATTGTAAATTTAAGAAGATTCAAAGAGAAAGGTGAGAAAAGATGGACCTTATTGGAGACTTTGAGGTTGATCTTGAATGTTGAAAAGCATCCCTTGCACTTGGATGATGATGGAGAGTGGTTAATTCATCAAGTTTGATGAAAGGGATGATGAAAAGTGGAAGTGAAAAAGGGATTTGGAAGTTGAAATCACGCTGCCTTCGAGAGAGGTTTCTGGGATTCGTTGAGAGTGATTTTCTTCTGATCTGAGCTCCCTTTACAAATGAGGACAAGGCCTCCTTTCATAGGCCCAGGGGTCTGCCGATCGGTATTGCCATGGCACTACCTATCGGCAGGTGCCGATTGGCAAGGTCTAGGACCTGCCATTTGGCAGTGCGCTTCAGGCTTTTTCGGAAAATTGGTCGTCGAGGGCAAGCCATTGGTCGGAATCGTGCACGGGGCATATTGTTGGAAATCTATTTCAGAGACCTTCGAAAGTCCTTTGGACCGCTCTCAGTTTGGGAGATGACTTTGGGTCAAATGTGGCTCGAAAGCGTTTTTCGGTCCGTTGGACGGGGAATCGTTCCGACGCAAATGGATCGTTCGTCAGCATGGTAAGTCTGAATCGCGCACAGGATGGCCTATTAGAAAGGTTAGGAGATGTACTTCAACATTCCAAAGAGTTTGACCCGGTTCGGGGAGTTAACTTTGGTCAACCGGGCCTGAGAAGACTTCGATGACCTCTCGGAGTCAAACGGATCATTCGTCCGTATGGAAAGTCGGAATCGCGCACGGGACGGACCGTTGGAAAGGGTTTTCAGTGCCGTTCGAAGATTCATTTTTCCTTGGTTGAGATAAAGAGTTTACTTAGGTAAAAACAGAGCCCGGGAGCGCCCGGTGGCCTCTAAGTCGGGTTTCGGATGCAAACGGATCATTTGTCTGCATGATAAGTCAGAATCGTGCACAGGGTGGACCGTTGGAAAGGGTATTCAGTGACCTTCAGAGGTTCATTCAGTCTCGGTCAAGATGAAGAGTTTGACTTTTGGGTCAAACTGAGCCGGGGAGTGCCCGATGGCTTCCAGGTCAATGCTCGGGAAATGGCCTGGGTTTACAGTGATGAGTGGAGGTACTAGGGACCTAAGGAGAGTTAGGGGTAACAGAATGAGGTGTCTACACTCCACTTTATCGAGTAATCATGTTCTCATGATCCTTGGCTGCCCATTCTTATCCATTGCTAACGCATTGATTAACACACGAAATGGGCAAATGCAACTCATGTTCGGGAACATGACACTCGAAGAAATATATTCAACATCAAAAAGCATGAGGATGATGAGAGAGAATTACGAGAGACAGATCTTATGGAAGACATGTTAAATGAGCACGTAGAGACTAATCAAGTGAGAGATCTGGTAGTGGTATGTATTATTAAATCAAGTGAGAGCGGTAGTTCTGACATTGAGAAATAGGTAGGGGAGGAGTGTTTAGTGATCGCTATTGAGATTAGGAGTGAGCGCGCATGCGTGAGAAGGGGAGAGAGGTTTGATGAAAGTGTGAGAGAATATTCAGAGATCGATACAGAGAGAGAGTTAGGAGATATGAGCCTAAAGGACTTTGAGAAAGAATTATTGCAGTGGATGAGAGCCTCACTATTAAAGCCCAAACTCTATTGGACTCAATTAGTCACTTAAAAGAGAGCGAACGAAAAAATAGGATAGATGAATTCCTTATTTGTGACCATCCACCCATAACACTTGAGTCCTCAGATGCGATCGAGGTGAGGACTCGAGTCTCATTCGATTTAGAGCCCTACCCATTCATTACAGAAGTTAAGGGAGATTTAAGTTTAGCATGTCCTTTCGATTTTCACCAAGATGTTGTCTCAAAGTCGGGACAAGTATGTCGATTGGGCACCACGAGGATACCATTCAACCCTGTCATCACGAACCTCAAGGCATCCCCCTTATCTATGGTATAATAAAAAGGGGGAAAAAAAGGAAAATGCTGGAAAAAAAATAGCAAGAAAAGAAAATTGTGAAAACAGAAAAAAAAAGAGCAAAAGCCCAAAAAGGCACTAACCGACATTGTAAGAAAATTTTCCAATTCTGAATTTTTACGCCATTCCCATCTTTATACCCAATACACATTATAATACGAGAAAGTCCTAACTGAGTCTGAATAACAAAATTAATTACCGCGTGGAGAGCCTAAGACATGAAAAGATAACTACAGAGACTAATTGGTGCAAATAAGAGGCGATGTTACCTGTTGTCGAATGACTATATTCCGCAGAAGAGACCTTTCACCATAAAAATTCTTTCTTTCAAATTCGTGTGTGTGAACTTGTGACCATTATATTTACTCTTATAAATCATGCATACCGAGAGAATTGGCCACAATTTGAGTGATTAGTTTATGAGTGTTTCCATGATAATTGAATGAAAATGAATTTTCAAAAAGTAACGTAATGATCAATCGGTGGAAATTAGAGGTTAAATTTTTGGCTTCACACACAAACAAATTGAGACTATTGAATATAAATTTACGGTGACTATTTTTGGGGAGTTTAAATTATACAATTTTTAGGTCTTTTAAGCTTTCTTTGAGTCAAAAATGAATTTCGTGGGTATATTCACTGCAAACCCTCACGAGACACAACTCGCCTACTAGGGTAACCTTGGGGTTTAAAGGCTTGTTGTATACACTAAATGCAACTGCTTACCTGTAAAAGAAGTATTATATCCCAATAACATGTTTGCTAAGTGTTCTAACCTTTCTTTCATTGTTTTACATTTCTCGAGATGATCAAAGTTCTAAGTTAGGGGGGTTTGATTAGGCATAAATTCATCATATTTATCCCCGTAATTTAAAGATTTTTATTACCCCGTGTGGTGTAATTTGAGTCGATTTATCTCATATCCTTTCTAATGACATCTTCTATCTAGTGCATCAAATTTCTTGTATTTATCTTACATTTTGCAGGTATTTTATACAAGTGAAGAAAAGAGAAAACACAAAAAGAAGAAAGAAAGAAAAAAGAAAACTCAAGGGTAAAAGAGTAATTTTATATCCAGAATTCGTACCCGGCACCTAAAGAAAAGTCAAAGACCTTGAGTTCATAAACAAGTAGGAATATATGACATCTAAATCCGAATCCCGATTGCAAAGTTATTAAGCTTCAAAAGTGAGAAGAAATAAAAAAAAATGAAGCCGAACTGATGGAAGCATAGCAAAACCGGTTCTACTCGCTGGAAGATTCAAACTTAACCGATGGAAAAATAAGGGAACCAATTAGGAAAACTATCAAAGTCAAACCGAACCGATGATCAAGACTCAGAGCCGGTTCAACACATTGGAATAAGCGAACTGGTTCGCCCAGCAAAGAAAAAAAATCGAACTGGTTCGGCGTGGCGAAATCTGAATTTTTATTTTTTATAATTAGAGTTGTGCATGGTGCAAACAATAAATGTGAGAGATATATTCTATTATAACACCATACATTGGGGCGGGGGGGGTTGAACATGTGCTAAGTGGGCGATTGAACAGGGGGCCTCGCTGGTCTATTTTTTACTATATATATATGTTGAGGGCCCGTTTTTTTATATCAATACACAAAAAAGGGGCCTATTTGACATTTTGGCATGGGTCCTTGTCAATTTTTTTCAATCTCATGATTCTCCCTGCATTGGGGAGTTAGTTTTTACAGAGTTTTGAGAGATTCTTGAAGGCAAGAGCCCTAAGATTGATTTTATTCAACAATTGTTCGTCTTTTACATTGAATTCAATGTTTTTTCTCTAATACAAGTACAGTTTCATTATTGTTGTCAATTTCTCTCAACTTTTGTCTTATGATCCATTATTTCTTCGTTAGAAGTCTCTTTTCCTTGTTTGATTTCACCTTTTATGTAAGAATGATTTCATGTAACGTAGTTATCGTGATGAGTTATAGTTATACCATATCAAGCTAGATTTATAAAGGGTTGGGCTACATGAACTCAACCTAGGTAATGAGTTGGGTATAAAATTGAATAAAATTATTGAGATAATTTAAAAGTGTGATATTTTATCAAATCACGTATTATAGATAACTTAACCCCATTTGACCTAGGTAATTGAGGTATTTGAGAGTATAATATGTGTCTCGACAATATAGTCATTCGCATTAGATTCATTATTGATTAATTATCGTGTGGAGCTAAATCCTCATATAGTTAATGCTTTGAGAAGATTTAGTGTTTTCTTTGAATTATCTATATAATTTTTGAACCTTTTATATCCTATGCCTTTACTGATGGTTCGGGGGAGTGTACCCTAACTCCATTTTCTCTCATACATTTAAAGTTTGATTTATTTCTTCTTGCATACGTAGTTTAGTTACTAATTTAATTCAAGTTGCATTAACTGATAGGTAAAGTCACAAATAAATCGTCTTTTCCTCTTTTCTATAGTCAATTAGGGTTATTCACCATTCCTATTCATCATCACGATTCTTCGTCTTAGTCCCTGTGTTGATACTGGTTTTTATCAGATTTATACTTGAGCGACCGACTTACACTTGAGTCGATAGAAGCACGCACTAAAAACACTTTTAAAGTCGCGTCAAGTTTTTAGCGTCGTTGCCGGGGATTAAGTAGACTTGTAGGTTAGCTCGATTTAATTCACAAATTTAACTCTAATTCTTAAAAATCCAAAAAAAACTCACAAAATAAAAAAAAAATCCAAAAAAATTCAGAAAAATAAAAAGCAAGAAAAACTTAGAGCATCTCTAAAAGTCCTTTCGTGCAAAATTCGTAACAAACTCCTCAAGCCATTCCTACCCTCATTCACAAGAATTCGATAGTAGAGTACGACCTCGATAGTTCACACACTCCTAACGCTCTGTAATTTTGGGTTCCACCTCCTATACCACCTAACTCCATCATAAGTCACACTCTTAGCGAGACAAATGGGGAATTCTAGTCATTTGGAGAGAGAGTCGTCTCAGATAATGCTAGTTTTGGTATGGGAGAGGGTGAGATGTCGTATCATCCCATGAGAGAGATCTTATATCCCAAGTGAACTGTCACTCCAGGATATATTCTACTTTCGTATAACGCGTGATAATTTCACTTTCGTAATAGGATGATACAGATTCTTCCCACCTTCCACGGTATGGATTCGAGGAAACCTTATCTCCACATCCATGAGTCCGAAGAGGCATGCGATACGCTTAGTGATCAAGCTTCCACTCAAGAGGGCGTTCACATAAAACTTTTCCCTTTTTCTTTAAAGGATAAAGCTAAGACCTGGTTGTGGTCTTTATCACCAAACTAAATTGGATCGTGGAGGAATATGCAAGCCATGTTTCTTTTGAAATTATTACCCCAACATCGAACGAATTCCATCAAACCTCAAATTCAAACATTTCAACAACTAGAAAATGAGTCATTTGATCGATGTTGGGAGCGTTTCAATGAGTTAGTCAACACATACTCACAACATGGTTTTGAGAAGTATTGGCTTATATCTTTGTTCCACCACGGGCCAAGTATAGATTCTAAATAACTCGTTGAAACAATGTGTGATGGAGAATTTTTTGGTCTAGTAGTAAACGATGCAGAGGCCCACCTTAAGTATGTCGTCGAGACTACTCAAGCGTGGGACACATCCGATCCTAATTCCCAAACCCATATTTGACAAAAGTCAACAACTCCTTCTGCATCTGGTCTCTATCAATTGGATAAGGACAACAAGTGGAGACTTCGAGTTAGCCAATTTGAGAAAATATTAGAGGATGTAGTCGAATCACGGGCAAGAGAAACAACTGGATCCACCTGAGTTATGAAGGAAAAGGTGTGTGCAATTTTTAAGGCGGTTCATTCAATGAAGGAATGCCCTACGATACCCGCCAACAAAGTCATGCTTTATAAGAAAGTGGAAGTAGTAAGAGGACTTAAGGGTAATTTCAATGAGCCTCACGATAAATCTTACAAACTTTTGTGGAGGAACCAACCTGGTTTTAGTTATGGACAACAAAATGCAACGTTGAATCCTACTTCACATGTTACCCCTCCTCCTCCACCGCCTACGTATTTTCAACAAGTTCTACACATGAAAGCACCACCTTCCATGCCATATATCACACCACCGAGGAGAAATTTTGAGGATACGATAAATCAATTCATACAATCTCAAAATGCAACCAATGCTTAAATTACGCAAATGTTTATCGGGATACATGTGAGCATTTCAAAGTTGCAATCATTTTTGAGTATCCAAGAGAAAGGTAAGTTTTCGGCCCAAGGCTAAAGACCTCCCCAAGGTCAACCAATTGTTAGCTCAACATCAAACGCAAATCATGAGAAATGTAGTGCAGTTGCCACTCTACGTAGTGGAAGAGTTATTTACTTGTCACCTCCTCCACACGATGAGAAAAATGACAAGGAGATTTTGCCCAGTACGAAAGAGATTGAAGATGTCCCTTTAAGAAAGAGTGGTAATGACACCACAATCGGCCCCGAGGTGGTTTAGAAACCTCCCATTACTTCTCCATACCCTCAACGGTTACTATCCCATTCCAAATAGACCTCTTGTGATGAGGGTTTAGACATTCTTAAGCAAGTAAAAATTAATTTACCTTTTCTCGAGACCATAAAGCAAATTTCAGCGTACACTAAGTTTCTTAAGGACTTACTCACGGTGAAACGTAGGCTAAAGATAAAGAAAAATGTGTTTTTAACATTGAACGTCAGTTTCGTACTATTAAGCAACCTTCCACCAAAGTTCAAAGACCGAGTGAACCCGCCATTTGTGCATCATGGGGAATAATCGAATTGAGAGAGCTCTAATAGATTTAGGGGCAAGTGTTAACATCCTCCCCTATTCCATATAAAAGTAATTAGACTTGGGGAAACTTAAGCCCACAAATATGACTCTCCAACTAGCGGATCATTCTGTGAAGATACCTAGGTGGTCGTTGAGGATGTGATTGTCCAAGTTAACACTTTGTACTTCCTGGTGGATTTCATCATTTGGGACGAGGATCCCTCTGCTTAACCGAGTAATCATGTTCTCGTGATCCTTGGCCGCCCGTTCTTAGCCACAGTTAACGCGTCGATTAAAACATGCAATGGGCAAATATAACTCACATTCGGGAACATGAATCTCGAAATAAATATCTTTAACTCACCAAGCATGAGGGTGATGAGAGTGAATTGTGAGAGGGAAATCATATGGAAAAGACATTAAATGGGCACGTCGAGAGGAATCACATGAGAGAGATGGTAGGGGTATGTCTTATTACATCAAGTGAGGGCGAAAGTTCTGAGGTTGAGAGAGAGCTGAGTGGGCGCATTTAGTGACTGCTTTTGAGAGCGAGAGTGAACGTGTCTTCTTGAGCGGGGGAAAGAGGTTTGATGAGAGTGTAAGAGAATATTCAAAGATCGAGCCAGAGACAGTTTTAGGAGATATAAGCTAGAGAACTTTGAGAAAGGATTTTGGCCGGTGGATGAGAGCCTCACTGTTGAAGCCCAAACTCTATTGGACTCAATCAGTCACTTAGAAGAGAGCGAATGGAAAGATAGGATATATGAATTCCTTGTTTTTTACCATCCCCCCGTACCACTTGAGTGCTCAGATGCGATCGAGGTAAGGACTCGAGTCTCGTCCGATTTTGATCCCGACCCATGCGTTACAAAAGTTAACAGAGATTTAGGTTTAGCATGTCCTTCTTAATTTCACCGAGATGTTATCTCCAAGTCGGGACAAGTATCATGCGATTCGATTGGGAAACATGAGGATCCCATTCACCCCTATCATCATGAGCCTTAAGGTGTCCCCCTTATCTATGAGGTTGGTCCTAACTTGTTCTAATTATTGGTTTACGATGTGCGGAAGAGGGAAATAAGGAGATTATTGGATTCTGTACAAGGGGTCGGATGAGTTTTTAGGGGAGAAAGAGATAGATCGTCGCACTCCCATTGCATATGGGGTGATTTTTGTTTTATTTTTGAGTCGTGTGCTAGAGTTATATAGTGTCTTTTTGAATTTAAAATATTTTCTTGTTTTAATTTCACACTCGTACTTTTTCTTCTTCGGATTTTAGTCCTTTTGATTGAGGATAGTGCAAAAGTCTAAGTTAGGGGGGCGACAAGTGCGTCTTTTAAAAACTTGACAAATTTTTAAAATGTCCCCCAAAAAATAGAAAATTTTCAAAAAAAAATGTCCAAAAAAATTTTAAAAATTAACATTATTTTACTTCAAAATATATAAAAATTGGAATTTAAAAACTTTGAAAATGTCACAAAATTCTGTTTAAAGTCTCAATTTGTAAAATTCAAATGCACATAGCCGGAATTGACTAAAGATGAAAATTGAGCAAAAATTGATGACTTAACGAATAAGTGTGGAGATTAATTAACCCAATGAGATTTTGAGCCTATCGTTTTTGTGAGTGTTTAAATCAATCCGAGTTAACGGTTAACTCATAGTTCAATTTAGATTCAAAAAAGTCATGGATGATTTTTAATTTATTGTTTTGATTGGTTACGAGAAACGAGTGGATTGTTATCTTGAAAATGCACTAAAAATATCTCTAAGCTAAATATATTCTCGAGACACATATGGTAAAATAATGAGTAATTTGAATTAGGAAGTTAGGCCATCATTTGTTTACACAAAAATATGATCCATAAAAAGTAGTGAAAAATTATCCTTTTGCTAGCCATTTTGAACCAGATAAAATTTCCAATTTTTTTAATAAACCCGAAAAACCCATTTATCTCGGAGTTGTGAAAATAGAATAATTCATCAACAAAGTCCAAATGGTGCAATAAAAAGGGGCATAAAAAAAAGAAAAATTCAGGCAAAAATAGCAAGAAAAGAAAATTGTGAAAAATAGAAAAAGAAAATGAAAATGAGCAAAAGCCCGAAAAAGCACTAACGAGCATCGTAAGAAAAGTTTCCAATTCAAAATTTCCAAGACGTTCCCATCTTTATACTCAATACACCTTATAACCCAAGAAAGTCCTAACCGAGTTCGAAGACGAAATTAATTACCCCATGGAGAGCCTAAGACATGAAAAGATAATTAGAGAGATTAATTGGTGTGAATAAGAGGCGATGTTTCCTATTTTCGAATGGTCGTATTCCGATGAAGAGATCTTTTCACCATAAAAATTCCTTCTTTCAAATTCGTGTGTGTGAACTTGTGTCCATTATATTTACTATTATAAATCATGATTATCGAGAGAATTAGCCACAATCGGAGTGCTTCATTTGTGAGTGTATCCGTGAGAATTGAATCAAAATGAATTTTTAAAAAGTAACGTAATGATCAAACGGTGGAAATTATAGGTGAAATTTTTGGCTTCGCACACACACACACACACACACACACTACAAATAGAAACTATTGAATATGAATTTATGGTGATTATTTTTAGGCAGTTTAAATTATACAATTTTGAGGTATTTTGAGTTTTCTTTGAGTCGAAAATGAATTTTGTGGGTATATTCACTGCAAACCTTCACGAGACACAACTCGTCCCACTAGGGTAACCTAGGGGTTTAAAGGCTTGTTGCATTCACTAAATGCAATAGCTTGCCCACGAAAGAGGTATTCTATCCCAATAATATATTTGCTAAGTGTTCTATCCTTTCTTTGATTATTTTACATTGCTCGGGATGATCAAACATTTAAGTTAGAAGGGTTTGATTAGGCATAAATTCTTCATATTTATCCCCGTAATTTTGATACTTTTATTACCTCGTGTGGTGTAATTTGAGTTAATTTATCTCATATCCTTGCTAGTGACATATTCTATCTAGTGTATCGAGTTTCATGTATTTCTCTTACATTTATGGGTATTTTATACTAGTGAAGAAAATTGAAAACTCAAAATCAAGAAAGAAAGAAAATAAGAAAAGTCAAGGGCAAAAGATTAATATTACATCCGAAATTCGGATGCAGCACCGAAAGAGAAGTCAAAGTCCTTGAGTCTACAAGCATGAAGGAAGAAATGACATCCAAATTTGAATCCCGATTGCAAAGTTATGAACCTTCAAAGTTGAGATGAAATCAAAGAAAAATGAAGTGAAAATTTAGAGAACCAAACCGATAGAAGCATAGTAGAACCGGTTCTACTCACTCGAAGATTCAAACCAAACTGATGAAAAAATAAGGGAAACGATTCGGTAAACTGTCAAATCCAAAACGAACTGTTGATCAATACTGAGAACCAATTCGGCACACTAGAGTAAGAAAATCGGTTCACCAGCAAAGAAGAAAAAATCAAATCGGTTCGGTATGAAGAAATCTGAATTTTTATTTCTTATAATTAAAGTTCTGCATGGTGCAAAAACTTAACAAAACGTGAGATATATATTATATGGTAACACCAAACATTGGAGAGTTAGTTTTTACATAGTTTTGAGAGCTTCTTGAAATCAATAACCCTCGGTTTCATCGTCTTCAACAATTGTTCATCTTTTACATTAAATTAAAGGGTTTTTCTTCAATATAAGTATAGTTTCATTATTACTTTCAATTTCTCTCATTTTTTTTCTTATGCTTCATTATTTCTTAGTTACAAGTCTCTTTTACATGCTTGATTTCACTTTTTATGTAAGAATGATTTCGTGCAACGTATTTATCGTGATGAGTTATAGTTATACCATGCTAGGATAGATTTCTAAAGTGTTGAGGTACATTAACCCAACCTAGGTAAAGAGTTGGGTATAAAATTGAATAAAATTATTGAGATAATTTGAAGGTTTGATATTTTTTCGAACCAGGTTTTATAGATATATCTTAACCTCGTTTGCCCTAAGTAATTGGGGAATTTAAGAGTATAGTATGTGTATCAACAATCTAGTCATTCACGTTGGATTTATATTTATTAATTATCATGTGGAGTTAAATCTCCATATAACTAATGCTTTGAGAAGACTAAGTGTTTTCTTTGAATTATCGATATAATTTTTGAAACTTTTATATCCTATGATTTTATCGACGGTTTGGGGGATTGTACCAAAGGATAACAATCATATTTTGGCATCGAATTGTTCTTCACAAATTACGAACCCATAAGTGCTCTTAAGGTCCACAACTTATGACCAATGTTCCTCCTATGTACATTAGCTGCTCCTACACAAATTTTCCATTCTCATTGAAGTATAAACCAATCCTTTCGGGAAGTAAAAACACAAGGCTTCCTTCCTTAGGAATAATGTTATGGTTTACACTTCTATATTTGTACGTACTGTTCCAATTCACGCGAGATCACCCTTCTCATCTTTTATCTTAAATAGCCAATCCATCATACCTAGGTCTCCAAATTTCAGTACGTGGTATCTAACCTCAAATTTTCAAGTTCAATAAATATGCATAGTTTCAAACATATTAATATACCAACGATTTCGTAACTCTTAGCAACATCCTATGCAATCCTGAGTATCACACTTTAGTCAAAGCTGACGCTTCTAATCTCATAAGTAGGATCTATGCTCACCTTGTCCTAACACTAAGGATTTTGCTAGGTGAATAATGATTTCTTTTTACTAGAGTTACTCCAAACGTATCGGTAGCACAACAGGGTGCTATGATTAAGCTTATCGCCTCATTCCAAGAATTCTTCCTGAAAACATTGGTGCAATTATTTAGGTGCTATAAATTCTCCTAAGTGTATAACTTAGTGCTCACCATCATGTTTAAAACACAACCCTCAAAGGTCACATTAAGACAGGGTTTATAAATCATGGTGCTAATTCCAAGTCATTGCCACAAGTCAACATGCACGATAATGATTCATCAACACCTAAACAATCCCTAACACTCATATTCTCCAAGGCTTTGCGGATAACTTTCATAAACTTATAAATTTCTCTAAAGGTGAATACACAATTACGTGTAAGAGTTTTCTGTCACACTAAAATCTTGTCACGCTCGATGTTATAGAAAATAATGTCTAACTAAGCACATCCAAGTGCTTGTCATAACAATCAAATATAATTACTAAGTTATATTCTTCCAATAGTTATATCAAGGCACGTGTTCACAATTAATTCATCTTATTGTCACCAATTCTAAGGCATTTTCTTCACATCAAGATGATTTAATTACTAATGACCTGTTATTATTTTATGAAATCCTCAACACAATAATTCTCTGAAGCTTTAAGGAAATGACATCATATTTAGCCATTTCCAAAACCATCATATGCGACCAAGTACAATAATTATTTTGTCACGACAAGAGCTTATCATAACAATGTCCCAAAAAGGTACTCTACGCAGGTCAGCCCAATTGTTTATCATAACGATTTGATTACGGTAACTAATCTTCAATATCTTTATATGGTAATAATTGATTTTGATTCTTCTATCGTCACACAAATTTTCTCCTATCATGTACTAGGGAACAACCCATGACATATTCTTGGGTCACTTTACTTTGTCATTTCTATGAAAGTATGTAAAATTCCTAACACCGAGGAACACTAATCAACCTTAGTTTCATCTATGATATACAATCGTAAATGTATCTCCTCAAATTCTAATCACTTGCATCAATATTTTCTCAAATAAACCTTAGTACTTATTCTTAGGAGCAATTATCATGGAGTCACATACTCATCAAATTACCAACCCATAGAAAAATCACTAAGACACATCATATAAACCAGAATGAGTGTAAATTCATAAATGTATCTTGTCTCCAATTTGTGATCACCATACCATGCGATAAATCACTCATTAATATTTACTAAAGGTTTGGTAGGATACAGGACGTCGTGTATTTCTTATAAACATCTAGAACCATACCGCAAATGCCATGAGAGATCCTATTCATTAATACCGTACTATTATATTCTCCTTGAAATATTAATTGATATCATTACCAACATTGTGCCAGAAGGACTATTAATTTAACTCCTAGGTTACCTTAAGTCATCACGACTTTCTAAGTCTATAATTTAACCAAAACATATACATCATGGTATACTAGACCCAAGTCCTTAACCAAGGGACATACTAATTTATCATCAGAGGGTCAATACATACAAACGTACTACCTAAGATATACACCCAAATACATAACCCAAGTCTTCAGTTTAATACACTCTCACTATAAAGTTAACACTTATAATATACACTCAAGTCACCTAATCTCCAAAGTTAAATTCAAGCAATCTTCCCAGCTACAATATATTTTATACTATTTGATAAATTAACTTCTCTTATTCCTTGTCACCATTATAATTAACACACTATAAATCTCTTATACAAAGGAACTACTATGTTGTCGACATTAGCTTAAGTTGACACCCCTAATTACTAACACAACTGTAATACCTCGTATTTTTATGACTTTTAATTTGAGGATTTATTAAATTTAAATTGAGATATTAATTTAATATTAATCCAGAAAATATTTTAAACATTTACTAGCGTGACGAGAGTTAGTAATTATTGAGAATTCGTTGAATATTACTAGATGAGTAAAGTAATATATAAGATTTATTTTATTAAAATTGTCACGAGTGAATAAAATGACAATTATGGAAATTTAAGTCCGAACGCGCCTGCGTTGTGTCGACACTAAATTATTATTATTAAAAGTGAATACATTATAAGTCACCCGCATGGTCATTTTGAGTGCGCCAACGTGTCCGTAAAGGTCAAAATAGTCATAAAAGTATACCCGGGGGTTTAGTTTGAGCCTCAGGGCGTTTTTAGGCCTAATTAGCATCCCGATAGGGTATTTTCGACATTTTGTATTTTTGGGTAATTAAACCCGCGAATTTCCCTAAGGTATATCAGCCATTTGAGTTAGGCTTTTAGGGTTAACAATCACAAAACTTAAGAACGGCCATTAGAGAAGAAGGTAGGAAGCTTTCCAAGCAATCCAAGGCCAAGAGCTCATCCGTTTGCACCGTCACCATCACCAAAAGGTAGATCGCACGAAGAGGAACGCAACCATACCTTTTTCATCCACAAATTAGACCCTTGTATTCCAGGAAAGTATCTATCTTGCTTTTTTTTTAGTTATTATTTCATCCATATTAGATTGTTATACACATGTTTTATAAAAGAATTTGAGGAATTTAAGGATTTAATCACATGTCTTGGTGGAAATAAATATATTCTGGACATGCCAATCATATGTAGAGAATAACACATGAATTTATATGATTTTGGAAGAAAGAAATCTGGAAAAGAATTAGAAGAATGAAAGTTTTATGAAAATTATGGTTCTTGTTAAATATGATGATTTACCCCCTTAATTCAATACCTTTGATGAATTTGGACATGTTTCATGTAAGAAATTATGTATATAGGTATATGTAACTAGTAGTAATGTTGTTTGGGTGTTTGGAAATCGTTAATGGTGTTTTGGAGTAATTTGGTAGGTGAAACCCGTAAGTTGAAATTGCAGTTTCTGGACAAGAACTGCTTGATCGATCGATCGACCCAAGAACATCGATCGATCGACCCAAGAACATCGATCGATCGATGATCGATCGATCGACCACTTTCCACAATCGATTGACCCCTCCTGGAAAACTGCATAATTTTCCCCTTTCTATTTAATCCGGTTTAAATACGTGGGACCCTTGATTATTATTTATAGAGTATAATGGGTTGTGAGGAGGACTAGTAGGGTCTAAATAGAATCCGTAGAATGAAATTTAATATGGGATGAAATTGTGGATTAACAGGGAGTTTCATTGCATATCAGAGATTGTGCGTAAGTTCGTTGAATTGAGGGACTCGTGAAAGACTTAGACGAGAAGGTTAGAGAGGGTGTACCTCCTGAAATTATATGTAGCAACAGAGAATACTTCATGAGATAAGAAGTAAATGTGAAATATGTATATTTGAGAATAAAAGGGATGAATCCCTTATGCGAGATAATTGGGTAAAATTCTACTAAATACGATTAATAATAATTATGGGTCGTGGGCGAACCTTATTAGAATTGTGTATCTATATATGGTCGTGTGACTGTGTACATATATTAAATACTTTATTTGTGAATAATCATACCCGCGCTAATTGTTGTCACGGGGGTTGCCGCGCCGGGGCAGTCTTATCTCGATGGGACGTTTATGGGGATTATTGACTTGTACCCTAGAATATAGGATTCCTTGGTACAGGCTATATGCGAATGATAGTCAGATGGTCCTAAGAGACGTGAGGGGTATGTGTTGACCTCTTAGTGACTTGGAACTATGCTTCGCCTCCATTTTGTGTGTATTGTGTTAATATAGTTCGAGAGTGATTCCGATCTAGTATTTCCCTTAGTAAGAGTGATACAGGGACTTGATAGCAGAGTATGCCAGCACAATAGAATTTATGTAGTGTGCCGATAGTATATATAATATATGAGTAACTGTTATATATATACTTATATATGGAAACTTTCTATTGTGTGTATAAGTAGTTAAGTAATGAATAAGTTCTCCAACTTTATAATAAGTGTTCGGGAACTTTGTAACGGTACGGTGTTGCTCTAACTAACGTAATAAATCTTGAAAAAATGATTTTTTAAAACTAAATATCATAACCTTTCTACTTCTTGGGATAAAACTTTATGGAAAAATAAGTTAGATAAACTTATGAGTTTAGTAGTACGGTAGGCGTGCACACTAGATGAGAGGAGAGAATTCCCAAGAGAGTGTCGTATACTAACATGGTTGTTACATTAGCCGGTAAGAATTTTAAATACTTGCTAAAATATTTTAAACTATTTTACACTCGAACTCTGACCCGTTTTCTGTCATCTTATCTCTCTTGTATATATGTATGTATTACAGGTTCCTAGCCATAGGGGATCATGATTAGGTTCTTGGGATTGGACGTGCTACAGCTTATGTGGAAGTTGCAGGCTCTTGCTTAGATGACCTCTTCATTGATTCAGTTTTTATTTTAGTTTTCATAGTTAGGGCATGTGTCTCCCGATTTCCTGTCCCGTTTGGATTAGTCGTAGATTTATGTTTATGATATTTCCAGTACATGGTACTCTTTAGGAGTTAACTCTTGTCCGGACGATTTCATTTATAGTTCATAACTTGGTTTGGTTAATCTAGATGGTTTATTTCTTGTGTGGTAATTGTTGTCCCTATTATTTATGTGACTCTTAAACTGTTGTTATTCAAAAGGTTTTCATATTGGAATTTAAATAATATGTAAATAAGACTTTAAATTGTTTT
Source organism: Sambucus nigra (assembly GCA_949130495.1). Taxonomy (NCBI): domain Eukaryota; kingdom Viridiplantae; phylum Streptophyta; class Magnoliopsida; order Dipsacales; family Adoxaceae; genus Sambucus; species Sambucus nigra. The sequence goes on along the minus strand of OX422209.1, from coordinate 455,076,114 downwards.
GACACTTAGCTAAATTATTTAGGGTGTTTAAATTGGAAATTTTATTTTGCAACAGTGATGCTAAGAATGAACCAACCGTTCACCTTGATTTTAATTTAATAAAGGACTGATCACCATGTATTTAATTAAGCGGGGTATCACAGGTGGTATCAGAGCATCAGGTTCTAGTGTCCTTTAGGATTTGTACGGCTTATTTCTCTTTCAGCTTATCGTCTTTGATATAGAGCCCTATTTTAGGACTTTTGTATTCTTGTATTTACGCTTATGTCTTCAGCTATTTGAAATTTGATAATAACTGTATACTAATAAACTTCCTTCTCATTTTAGATGCCTTTGAGATGCGCACCCCGAGATAAGAATGCCCAGCCTGAGCAACCAATAACTCTGGCTCAGGGAATGATGAATGCAACTGAAGTAGCCACCATAGTTTCTCAAGCGGTGAATGTCGCATTAGCGGTGGTGCAGTAGGCTCCACCCTAGGTTCAGGAAGTAGCACCGGTACTAGCACAGCTCCCCACTGCATGGGAGAGGGTTAGGGATTCATTTCACAAGGTTCATCCCCAGGAGTTCTCGAGTAGCTTGAATATAGTAGTTTCCAGACAATGGAAGAAGGATATCCAGAGGCATCTGTGCATGTATGAGTGAACCGACATGCAAAAACAACTGTTGGCTTCCTCAAGATAGTGGGGGCCTCTTTGAAGTGGTGGGAGTCCACCACCACCTTGGATGAGAGGGAAAACATCAAGATTCAGTCATTTTGGGCGCGGTTTGATCGCAAGTACTTCCCATCCATTGTGCAAACTGAGATGAGGCAGAGGTTACCGAATATTAAGCAGGAGAGTATGACCGTTGCTAAGTACGAGGAGGAGTTCACCAAACTTCTCACTATAGTGCCGGATGAGGCACCTATTGAGGAGAAGAAGATATTGTTGTTTGTAGATGGATTGGCCTGGAGGATCCGTCAGCACCTCATAGGTAATCTATCATTGAGTACTTACACTAACGTGATCAACGCTACTTTATTTCACTGTCAGAATCACCGCTTCCATCAGGATGGGAGCAAACGAGCAGGGGAGTCCGACCAGTAGGGCAGGACAGGGGGTAGTAGTACTGGTGGGGCACCAGCAGCCCAAGGACAAACCCATCACAGTGAGCAGAGTTCCCATCAGGGGGACCTTGCTAAGAGATTTCGATCAGGTGATTCTAGACAAGGATTTGGGGGATTTTGGTCAACAGGGCCAGTCTAGTCAGTAGGGCCAGCAGGGCCAACACCGTCAGTAGTAGGGTCAGCAGTAGGGCCATCAGGGCCATTAGTGTTTTCAACAGGGCCAGCAGGGCCAGTGGCGGGGTGGTAATGGCCAACAGGGTCGTGGTTGGTAGGGGCAGAGGGGAGGTAACTTTAGGGGAAGGTGTTTCGGATGTGGCAAGAATGGACATAAGCACCATGATTGCCCAAAGGGGTATAGGACCCCACAACAGTACGGTGCCCGTAATGAGATGCAGAGACCACTCTTTCCAGCCTGCCTCCCAGCGCAGGTGCCAGCCCTACAAGCCATCCCAGGAACTTCAGTTCAGCGGGGTAATTGCAGTACGGACGTGTTTATAATGTCCACCAGGAAGTAGCACCTCAGGCACCACCTGCGATTGAGGGTATGTTTCATATCCATGGAACTATGGGTCGGGTTTTATTTGATAATGGGGCATCGTACTATTTTATAACTACTCATTTTGCATGGGTCATAGGGTTATTAGACACGACAGAGAGCACTGTGACATACGTAGACTCACCACTAGGGAATGGGTATTTGATTTTCTTTATATGCCGGGGTGTAGGTATAGAGATTTGTAGCTTCATTTTACCTGCAGACATGCTAGTCTTAGAGATGCATGATTATGATGTCATTTTTGGCATGGATTGGCTCACCGCGTACAGATCCATGATTGATTGTTTCGGTAGGAGTATTATCTTTTCCATTCCAGGGAAGGAGATTTTTTTTGTGGTGATGGCTCGCCCAGAGGGAGGATCTTCCACCCATTTGTATTACATGGAGGAGGATACTTCTAAGTTGATTGTGATTCCCCTGGATTTGATTCCAGTTGTTCATAAGTTTTCGAATGTATTTTAGGAGATACCGGTCCTACCCTCAGTCGAGAGATAGATTTCATCATAGACTTGATGCCGGACACTCAGTCGATAGCACGTGCACCATACCGTATGGCTCCAGTAGAGATAAGGGAGTTACGAGATCAGATAGAACAGCTGTTAGGCCAGGGCTTCATTCGTAGGAGAACCTCGCCTTGGGGCACTCCATTGTTATTTATGAAAAAGAGAGACGGTTCGCTGAGGTTATGCATGGATTACCGAGAACTGAATAAGGTCACGATACGAAATAAATATCCATTGCCTCAAATCGATGACCTCTTCGACCAACTGAGAGGAGCAACCTTTTTTTCGAAGATAGATTTGTGATCGGTATACCATCAGCTACAGATTAGGGACCAGGATGTGTCGAAAACTAATTTCTTAACAAGATATGGATCCTATGAGTTCATAGTCATTCCATCTGGACTGATAAATGCTCCAGTGGTATTCATAAACTTGATGAGCCGAGTGTTTACAGAGTTCTTGGATCAGTTTGATATTGTCTTCATAAATGACATCCTGATTTATTCACACACTAAGGAAGAGCATGCTGAGAACTTGAGATAGGTTCTTCAGACTCTGCGAGATCATCAGCTGTATCCTAAGTATGAGAAGTACGAATTCTGGTTATGGGAGGTACAATTTTTTGGGCATGTTGTGTCAGAATTGGGGATATCGGTTGACCCGAGTAAAGTGTCGGCAGTGTGGGAGTGGGGATAGCCCACAACACCGACAGAGGTACGTAGTTTCTTGGGGTTAGCCGGGTACTACGAGAGGTTCATTCGAGGCTTTTCGAAGATAGAGGGTCCATTGACAAATCTGACTCGCGAGGGAATTTCGTATGTTTGGGATGATGCTTGTCAATTAGCTTTTGATGAGCTGAAAGATAAGTTAACTTCAGTGCCAATTCTTGCTTTGCCCAAGCCGGGAGTGGAGTAACTCGTGTACACTGATGCCTCTTTACGGGGACTCAGGGTAGTACTTCAGGAGGAGGATATGGCGGATAAGGCTATAGCTTTTTCCTCCCGCAAGCTTAAGCCTCACAAGAGGGATTAACCCACCCACGACCTAGAGCTAGCAGCGGTCGTATTTGCACTATGGATTTGGAGACATTACTTGTTAGGGGAGAAGTTTCTCTTATTCACGGAACACAAATCACTGCAGTACTTGTTCACTCAATGAGAGTTGAACATTCGTCAGTGTATATGGTTGGAGTTTGTGAAAGACTACCAGTTTGAGATACAGTATCATCCGAGGAAGGCTAATGTGGTTACTGATGCATTAAGTCATAGATCGGTGGGTGACATAGCAGACGTATGGAAAGAGAAGTGGAAAGAATTGGGTCACCAGGATGTAGTAGCCCGTTCATTTATATATGTTATGTCAGTCACACTCAAGATCATAATGAAGGTTATACAGGAACAAGCAGCGGATTCATTTTTCCAGGAGAAGATTGTACAGCTCTTAGCTGAGGGAGATGAGTCCTATTCATTGAGTTCTGATGGGGGTTTGAGATTTAATGGGAGATTAGTCGTCCCAGAGGGAGAAGACTTACGTCATGCAGTTATTACACAGTCGACCGAATCCTGATTTGTGGTACATCCCGTAGGGGATAAGATGTACCATGATATGAGGTGGCAGTACTGGTGGAGTGGGATGAAGAAGGACATTGCAGAGTTCGTGTCTAAATGTCCTACCTCTAAGATGGTAAAGGTGGACCACCAGAGACCGCCAGTATTACTTCAGCCGTTGGAGATACCTATGTGGAAATGGGAAAGTATTTCCATAGACTTCATTACTGGGTTGCCTACATCACAACGGGGTCTCGATTCTATATGGGTGATTGTGGATCATTTGACCAAGGTAGCTCACTTTTTGCCAGTACGAACAGACTACACCACGGGCCAGTATGCACAGTTATTCATTACCGAGATCGTTAGGCTACATGGGGTGCCCTTGGATACTGTGTCTGATAGAGACAAGATTTTTGTGTCGTGCTTCTGGGAGAGCTTTTAGGAGGCCATGGGTACAAAGTTGAGATTGAGTTCAGCTTATAACCCACAGATGGATGGACAGACATGGCGTTTTTAGGCCTAATTGGCATCCCGGGAGGTTATTTTAGACATTTTGTATTTTGGGTAATTAAACCCATGAATTTCCCTAAGGTATATCAACCATTTGATTTAGGCTTTTAGGATTAACAATCACAAAACTTAAGAACGACCATTAGAGAAGAAGGTAGGAAGCTTTCCAAGAAATCCAAGGCCAAGAACTCATCCGTTTGCATCGCCACCACCACCAAAATGTAGATCGCACGAAGACGAACGCAACCATACCTTTTTCATCCACAAATCAGACCCTTGTATTCCAGGCAAGTATCTATCTTTCTTTTCTTTTAGTTATTGTTTCATCCATGTTAGATTAGGATTGTTATACAAATGTTTTATAGAAGAATTGGAGGATTTAATCACATGTCCTGGTGGAAATAAATATATTCTGGACATGCCAATCATATGTAGAGAATAACCCTTGAATTTATACGAGTTTGGAAGCAAGAAATCTGGAAAAGAACTAGAAGAATGAAAGTTTTATGAAAATTAGGGTTCTCGTTAAATATGATGATTTACCCCATTAATTCAATACCTTTGATGAATTTGGACATGTTTCATGTAAGAAATTATGTATATAGGTATATGTAACTAGTAGTAATGTTGTTTGGGTGTTTGGAAATCGTTAATGGAGTTTTGGAGTAATTTGGTAGGTGAAACCCGTAAGTTAAAATTGCAGTTTCTGTACAAGAAATGCTTGATCGATCGATCGACCCAAGAACATCGATCGATCGATGATCGGTCGATCAACCACTTTCCACAATCAATCGACCCCTCCTGGAAAACTGCATAATTTTCCCCTTTCTGTTTAATCCGGTTTAAATACGTGGGACCCTTGATTATTATTTATACAGTATAATGGGTTGTGAGGAGGACTAGTAGGGTCTAAATAGACTCCGTAGAATGAAATTTAATATGGGATGAAATTGTGGATTAACAGGGAGTTTCATTACATATCAGAGATTGTGCGTAAGTTCGTTGAATTGAGGGACTCGTGAAAGACTTAGACGAGAAGGTTAGAGAGGGTGTACCTCCTGAAATTATATGTAGCAAGAGAGAATACTTCATGAGATACGAAGTAAATGTGAAATATGTATATTTGAGAATAAAAGGGATGAATCCCTTATGCGAGATAATTGGGTAAAATTCTACTAAATACGATTAATAATAATTATGGGTCACGGGCGAACCTTATTGGAATTGTGTATCTATATATGGTCGTGTGACTGTGTACATATATTAAATACTTTATTTGTGAATAATCATACCTGCGCTACTTGTTGTCACGGGGGTTGCCGCGCCGGGACAGTCTTATCTCGATGGGACCTTTATGGGGATTATTAACTTGTACCCTAGAATATAGGATTCCTTGGTGCAGGCTATATGCGAATGATAGTCAGACGGTCCTAAGAGACGTGAGGGATATGTGTTGACCTCTTAGTGACTTGGAACTATTCTTCGCCTCCATTTTGTGTGTATTGTGTTAATATAGTTCGAGAGTGATTCCGATCTAGTATTTCCCTTAGTAAGAGTGATACAGGGACTTGATAGCAGAGTATGCCAGCACAATAGAATTTATGTGGTGTGACGATAGTATATATAATATATGAGTAACTGTTATATAAATACTTATATATGGAAACTTTCTATTGTGTGTATAAGTAGTTAAGTAATGAATAAGTGCTCCAACTTTATAATAAGTGTTCGGGAACTTTATAACAGTACGGTGTTGCTCTAAGTAACGTAATAAATCTTGAAAAAATGATTTTTTAAAACTAAATATCATAATCTTTCTACTTCTTGGGATAAAAATTTATGGAAAAACAAGTTAGATAAACTTATGAGTTTAGTAGTACGGTAGGCGTGCACACTAAATGAGAGGAGATAATTCCCAAGAGTGTGTCGTATACTAACATGGTTGTTACATTAGCCGGTAAGAATTTTAAATAGTTGCTAAACTATTTTAAACTGTTTTACACTCGGACTCTGACCCGTTTTCTGTCATCTTATCTCTCTCGTATATATGTATGTATTACAGGTGCCCAGCCACAGGGGCATCATGATTAGGTTCTTGGGATTGGACGTGCTACAGCTTATGTGGAAGTTGCAGGCTGTTGCTTAGACGACCTCTTCATTGATTCAGTTTCTATTTTAGTTTTCATAGTTAGGGCATGTGTCTCCCGATTTCCTATCCCGTTTGGATTAGTCATATATTTATGTTTATGTTATTTCCAGTACTTGGTACTTTGCGAGTTAACTCTTGTCCGGATGATTTCATTTATAGTTCATAACTTGGTTTGGTTTATCTAGATGGCTTAATTCTTGTGTGGTAATTGTTATCCCTATTATTTATGTGACGCTTAAACTCTTGTTATTAAAAAGGTTTTCATATTGTAATTTAAATAATATGTAAATAAGACTTTAAATTGTTTTGACACTTTGCTAAATTATTTAGGGTGTTTAAATTGGAAATTTTATTTTGCGACAGTGATGCTAAGAATAAACCAACCGTTCACCTTGATTTTAATTTAGTAAAGGACTGATCACCCAGTATTTAATTAGGCGGGGTGTCACAAGTGGTATTAGAGCATTAGGTTCTAGTGTCCTTTAGGGATCTGTATGACTTATTTCGCTTTCAGCTTAGCATCTTTGATATAGAGCCCTATTTTAGGAGTGTTGTATTCTTGTATTTATGCTTACGTCTTCAACCCTAAATATTTCTTATTATGAGTTTATGAATCTCAAAAACACCAATTTAAGTAAAAGTCAAATTTCTTCTTCTACTTCATCACTTTGGTAAGAAAGTCCCATTTTTATTTCGTAAAAATGGCCTATATTAGCCTAATATTTTTCTAAACATAAAATTACGTTATTTACCTTTGAAACATAATTTTGACACATTTTATTTCATAAAATGTTCAAGGCTAATATTCGGAAATTTATCCACCTTTTGAACTCATCAAAATTACTTCTTAAAAACCCCTTTCTACACACCAAATGATGATATGATGACTAAATAACATAAAGTTGTAAAGTAGCTGAAATACTACATATATTAAGTCTATTATATGTAAATATCATTCTAAAAATTATCAAACTCTAAACTTCAATCAAAGTTAGATGTTTTCACCTCTTAAGCCTCCAAAATGGTGGTGTAGGGGAGCAACCCCCACCTTCAAAAGTGGCCTCAAGGGGGTACCAAATGCATCCTCCATGAGAGCTCTATATGTACTCCATGAACTCCTTCTTCAAGCTCCAATAAATGCTCCAAAACTCCAACTCTAACTCCATAATATAAGCTCCAAGATTTTCTTAAGCTATATACTCCTTGAGTGGTTGTTTTGGGGTGTAAATATGTCATAAATATGAAGTTCTGGTGGTTGTTTATTGAGGGGAAGTAATAGCCACGAATTTTCACAAGTGTTTGAGAGTTGTGGGAGTGTGAGAGTGATCAAAATCTGATTGTTTTCTTCTCTCATCAACCCACATGGTTAATACATTATATAACATCATAATTCCTTATTTTATTCATTAACTAACTCCAAAAATCTTACATCCATCTAATGTTGGTGAGGTTATTCAAAGGGCGGGTGAGGTAGGTATAGACTAGGGGTTGAATCAATGGATGGCTTAGGATGAAACAAAAATAAAAAACAAAACCCCAAATTTATTAATATTTTTACAACTATAACTAGCTCTAAAATAGTTCTAAAGGAAGTTTTTTGGAGATGTCGAAGAAGAGAAAGTTTCTCAAAATTAAATTTTAAGTCGATCAAATAAATTTCAGAATTTTTTGAGCATTTTTATTTTTTGACGAAAAATACTCAACTCAACTCAACAAAGCCTTTTCCCAATTATTTGGGGTCGGCTACATGAATCCTGATGATGCTAGGATTTAGCATCACCGGATAAGTGTTAGTGAGCTCAAGCAGTAGCAGCCATGGCAGCCATAGAGATGTAAGTATATAAGTATGTAAGTGTGAAGAAGGGGATGAGTATAAGAGGAAATTAGACAATGATGTATAGTGGTTCAGCCAAATTGGCCTACATCCACTGTGAGTGTGTGATCCACTAAGTATGGGCACTAATGGCCTTGGATACAATGCACATAACCCTCTCTCTCTCTCTTCTGTGTGTGTGTACAAGCAGAGTTTTAGCTAGGGCTACTGTTCATGGATCGATCCCCTGTAGGGTTGCAGGTGACAAGTATATATAGGTCTTGGGGGGTGTAGTGTACCCCCCCCCCCAAGTAAGCATGGTGCATGTGAATGGTGATCTAACCAATCCCCTGTTGACACCAGTAGATGCCAAATGATGACATAATATTCCCTCACGTGAGGGTGTGATTCTGTTATAACGGTCTGCCACGTGTCATATGAGCCTGACGCGCACTGTTCCACGCGTCTCCCAAACCACGCGCCGTCATGATACCACCCTCGGCCTATGAGTCGAGGCCGAGGGCAAAGTTTCTTCCGGTAGGGAGCCTGGCTTGATTCTGGCCTCGTACTGTCGTACCCTCGTAGTGTCGTCCGGAGCCTGGTGGAGTGTTGGCCCCTCGTAGGGTCATCTAGGCCTGGTGGAGGGTCGGCCCCTCGTAGGGTCGTCTGGGCATGGTGGGGGCCAACTGGAGCCTGGTGAAGGGTCGGCCCCTCATAGGGTCATCCGTATGGGAGGTGATCCTTGTCCAGACCGAGGGTATAAACGGGTATATCAATCACCCCCCAGCCCTTAGCCATAGGTGTCATTGAGATGGCTGAGGGATAATGCTGAAATTCAGATGCGTGTACGATCAGTTAGGTGAGTGACACCTGGGCAGGTACTCATTGTTGTTCCAGTTTCCAAGGCAGGGCGGCTGCGCAGTGCACTTGGGGCCTTGTGCCCTAATTATACCTTTCTTTGGTAAATGGGTCCACTCATTACCAAAGTACTTAAGAGATTTTCAAACTCTCTCTCTTCATCTTCTTCTTCTTCGCGCCCAAGATTATTCTCTCTCTAGAACCAGTTTCCACCGCCATTTTCAGCCTTCAAACCTTCAGGTCCTAGCAGCGTTCTTGCCCTTCTCCTCATCAGGTAACCTTTTTCTCCTCTTGCCTTCTTTTGTCTTCATTTATGTCTATTTTTTAGGGTCGTAGGTCGTCTGGTTCTTAGAGTTCCCCCATAGCTTTTTCCGGTGTCTTCTCCGGTCACTGGTTCTTCGAACGTTCTTGACGAAAACCCTTGAGTTCTTTATTTAATCCAAAGGTCAACCCTGGTCAATCTCCCAAGTGTTTGTGGTTAAATTAGCCAAGTCTAGTATAATTTCTTTAAGTGTAGGGTCTTCCCCTTAATGCTTAGGAGGCTTTACAACCTGGTGTCTGAATTCCCGTCATTGAGGGAGAAACTATTTACCGAGATCAGACGGATAGAGGAAGAGGAAGAGAGGAGACGAGGGGCCGACCCTAATTGGGTACGACCCATCTTTCCCATTCCTCTTGCCACCATAAGACCATCTGAACCGTCTGAGTCTTGTGGGTCGTCGTCTCGTCCGTCCGATACTCCCAAACCAAGTGAAATGGACGAGAGAACCTCCTCCCCAACTGGTGTTGGAACGTTTGGTAGAAGGGACACGTCTGACCTTAGCCCTTCCCGAGAGGCCGAGGGTACGATCCCCTCTGAGGCTGTCCCTGTGACAACTCTTTCCCCCAATGCCTTCCAAGTGGCTTTTCCTCAGGGTCCTCCTGCAGGTGATGAGGGGGAAGGGGGTGAGGACGAGGACGACGATACAGATGATGAGGTTGATACCTCCCATGCCTCGTCTTTTATCTCCTCTGTTGGGGATAGGGACCTTCTGATATGGAGGCATATTTACGGAGTGCCATCTGGGGTGACTATGAGGGCTCCCTCTGATACTGAGAGGGTTTTTGAGGGAGAAGAGGGAGAGATTGCAGTCTACGAGCAAATGTTCAAGGTAGGTGTTAGACTTCCCTTCCATCCTGCTATTGTAGATATTCTGTCGGCTCTGGGCGTCTCCCCCTCTCAACTTCCACCCAACTCATGGAGGACGATTCTGGGTTATATCTCTTTGTGGAAAAACTCTTTCACTGATGAGCCCTCGTCCGACGTGTTCTTGGCCTGCTACAATATCACCTCTTCATCTAAACAGCCCGGATACTATCATCTGGGAGCGAGAAGGTCTGAGAAGAAGCTGTTCCACGTGGCTCAAACTTCCAATCATGATTGGAAAAAAAGGTTCTTCTTCATATCTGGGGCATGGGAGAGCTCCACCGAGGCGTCCCCTTCTGTCGATGCTCCGAGGGTTCCTAACAGATGGTCTAACCCCTCCATGAAAGCTAGGTCAGACCCCGGACTTAGCTTGGAGGAGAGGGATATTGTTGAGTATCTGAGGGGACGAGGGAGAGAGGGTGAGATCCCAAAGTTCGAAGATTTGATGACCCCTCGCTTCCTTAAAGAAGCTGGTCTGAGGGTCGGCCCTCTGACAGAACTATGTGAGTTATACTGAACATTTTCCCTTCTTTACTTATTTTTGAAGTGTTCTCTCTTTATCTCTGAACTTTCCTGATTCATCGTATCCTTTTCAGGTCGTCCTGCAGGCGTGTCAGATTACCTCTGGGATATGACTGCTCCAAGCCTTCTTGCTGGTCTGACAAAGAAGAAGGGGAAGGAGCCTCAGCAAGCTCCCAAGAAGACAAGGGCCTCAGGGCCGACAGTTGTTGAGCCGACAGCTGTTAGCCATAAAAGGAAGGAGCCTGAGACTCCAGTCGAGCCTCGTCCTGACCCTAAGACGAGGGCAAGGGCCGAGGCCTCTGAGGGGGCAACCTCTTCATCAAGCATGGGGGCCTTCTGGTCTCAGAGTCTGACCCATCTGAGGGCCGATCCCTCATCTCTTATTGCCAATTTGAGGGCGGCCAAGGCCTCGATGTTCTCTGCACAGTCGGCCTCTGACTACGAGTTCTTGGCAAAGATGCCCCCTGCCAAAGTGTACGACTATGGTCTGCACTCCCTTGCTCAGGTATTGGTCTTGACCTTCTTTAATTTCATTTTCACTAACTGTTCCCTCGGCCCCTCTTGATATATTTTCATTTTTCTTGCATTCTGTTTGTGCCTTGACCTCAGCCACCAAGTGGATGGCCAAGAATCAACAAAAGTTTCACGAAGCTGAGAGGGCCATTCACCATGAGGCTGAGTTACAGGCAGAGCTAGATACAGCAAAGACTGAGCTTGATACTGCGAGGGCTGAGCTTGAGAGTGCCAGGACCGAGCATGCTAGGGTCCTAGATGAGCTGATGAGGCAGCACGATGCCGACCTGCAAGCCAAGGACTTGATCATCAAGGATAGGGATGAGGCTCTGATCAACCTGGAGGCCCAGCATAAGACTGATCTGGAAGCAGCCACCAAGAAAGCTGAGGCTGATGCTATTGAGGCATACAAGACTTCAGATGAATTTCAGGGCTTCGGCCTTGAATATCTGGAAAGGGGGATTAGGACGGCGTGCCGATGGGTCGTCCTTAAGTTTGGCGATGTGGTTTCCTCTGTTCGCCCTTCACTGGAGGGTGTTCAATTGGACGATCCCCTAATTACCGAGGCCCTCAACCAGGTGGAGTCCCAAGTCCAGCTCGAAGGGGTCGGTACATCTGAAGATCATCCAGTGCTGGTAACAGAGGAGGCCATTCCCATTGATGTCGAGGCTCTGCCTTCTGATATCATCCCTTAGGGTGGCCGTCTGTGGCCCATACCCTCATTTTTGTGCTTTTGTTCTATGTTTTTGTTCTATGTATTGTAAAACACTTGATGCTTTATATTAATACCATCGTCTCTTCCTTTCACAACTATCTCCCATAACTGCTGTCTTCCATATTTAATTTTGTTATGGTTTGTTCCTTGCTAATTTGCTTCTTCGTTGATGATGATGATACTAACCCTTCCCTCGTCTTTTTGAGGACCAATGTGGGGTCGTCCCCTCATCAGGCCTCATTATAGCTGAGGGTTCAAATAATCAAATTAATGATTTTTAACGAAGTCTACCCTCGTCTTTCTTGAGGGCAGTGGAGGGGTCGTCCCCTCCACTGGTCCTCATTATAGCCGAGGGTTCAACTTACCAAATTAATGGTATTTATGTAGTCTACCCTCGTCTTTCCTGAGGACAGTGGTGGGGTCGTCCCCTCCACTGGTCCTCATTGTAGCCGAGGGTTCAAATAACCAAATTAACTTTTATGGAGTCTACCCTCGTCTTTCTTGAGGACAGTGGTGGGGTCGTCCCCTCCACTGGTCCTCATTATAGCCGAGGGTTCAACTAACCAATTTAATGGTATATATGAAGTCTACCCTCGTCTTTCTTGAGGGCAGTGGAGGGGTCGTCCCCTCCACTGGTCCTCATTATAGCCGAGGGTTCAACTTACCAAATTAATGGTATTTATGTCTACCCTCGTCTTTCTTGAGAACAGTGGTGGGGTCGTCCCCTCCACTGGTCCTCATTTTAGCCGAGGGTTCAAATAACCAAATTAATTTTTATGGAGTCTACCCTCGTCTTTCTTGAGGACAGTGGTGGGGTCGTCCCCTCCACTGGTCCTCATTATAGCCGAGGGTTCAACTAACCAATTTAATTGTATATATGAAGTCTACCCTCGTCTTTCTTGAGGGCAGTGGAGGGGTCGTCCCCTCCACTGGTCCTCAATATAGCCGAGGGTTCAACTTACCAAATTAATGGTATTTATGTCTACCCTCGTCTTTCTTGAGAACAGTGGTGGGGTCGTCCCCTCCACTGGTCCTCATTTTAACCGAGGGTTCAAATAACCAAATTAATTTTTATGGAGTCTACCCTCATCTTTCTTGAGGACAGTGGTGGGGTCGTCCCCTCCACTGGTCCTCATTATAGCCGAGGGCTCAACTAACCAAATTAATGATTCTTAACAGTCTTCCCTCGTCTTTCTTGAGGACAGTGGTGGGGTCGTCCCCTCCACTGATCCTCATTATAGCCGAGGGTTCAACTTACCAAATTAATGGTTTTTAACAATATCTACCCTCGTCTTTCTTGAGGACAGTGGTGGGGTCGTCCCCTCCACTGGCCCTCATAATAGCGGAGAGTTCAAGTTACCAAATTAATGGTTTTTAGCAATGTCTACCCTCGTCTTTCTTGAGGATAGTGGTGGGGTCGTCCCCTCCACTGATCCTCATTATAGCCGAGGGTTCAACTTCTTTGCATGCATACTAGAACTGATAACCGCTGGATGAGGGAAACACTGATATTTCTCATTAATTTTCCATGTGTTCTGTCGAAACAATGCTTATTACAACCATGGCCTATCAAGACCTTACAACACTACTGGTAGTATTTTTTCAAATGATCCGCATTCCAGGGGTTGGAAAAAGGTTCCCCCTCTAGGTTTTCTAGTTTATAGGTCCCAGGGACAACTTCGTCGGTGACTCTATAGGGGCCGTGCCAATTAGGATGGAGTTTATTGGGCTTCTGCCAAGTCTTCTTGAGGACCAAGTCTCCTACTGCGATAGGCCTCTGTTTCACCCTATGATTGTAAAACCTTGCGGTCCTCTGCTGGTAGGAAGCTTGCCTTATCTCAGCATCCTCCCTTCTTTCCTCAATCAGGTCTAGGTCAAGTCTTCTCTCTTCCGTATTTCCCTGGGGGTCGTACATTTGGACCCTATGAGTAGGAAACTCAACTTCGGTGGGGATGACTGCTTCTGATCCATAAGCTAACATGAATGGGGTCTCCCCAGTAGAGGTCCTTACTGTCGTCCTGTATGCCCACAACACTACATATAACTCCTCGACCCATCTTCCTTTTGCCTCCTCAATCCTCTTCTTAATCCCATCTAGGATTGTCCTGTTCGTAACTTCGGTTTGCCCATTGGCCTGAGGTCGGCCTGAGGTGGAGAAAAATTGCTTGATACTTAACCTCTCACAGTACTTCTGCAGAGAGGCATTCTTGAACTGAGTCCCGTTATCCGAGATGAGGGTGTTGGGTAGACCATATCTGCATATCACATTCTTCCAGATGAACTGGAAGGTCTTCTGCTCTGTAATCGTGACCATCGGTTCGGCCTCTACCCACTTTGAAAAGTAGTCAATTGCTACGATGAGGAACCGATAGTTATTGACTGCCCTCGGTAAGGGTCCTACCAGGTCAATCCCCCATACTGTAAACGGCCATGGGGATGTAATGGAGGTGAGGGGCTGATGAGGTTGGTGAGGGATGGTAGCAAATCTTTGGCATTTATCACACTTTTTAACATATGCGGCAGCATCTTTCCCCAAGGTCGGCCACCAGTAGCCCTGTGTGATCACCCTCTTTGCCAAGGATCTACCCCCAATGTGGCTCGAGCACGACCCTTCATGTACATCTTGCAAGATGGAAGGAACTTCTGAGGGATGCACACACCTGAGTAAGGGGAGCAGGAACCCCTTTTTGTACAGCGTGTCTCCGATGACGGTGAACTTTGCAGCCCTATATCTCAGCTTCTTCCTCTCTTGGCTTGCTTCTGGCATCTCTCCCTCTTTAATGTATCTGATCAGAGGATCCATCCATGACGGTTCTTGAGAATCATTCATGCAAATGCCAAGTGTTCCCTCGACGTCTTCGATAGCTGGCTGAAACAAAATTTCCACTGGGACCGTCCTTCTGATGTCTGTTCTTGTTACCGAGGCCAGCCTAGCAAGGGCATCAGCACGGCCATTATCAAGCCTAGGTACCCTCCTTAATTTCACTTCTCTGAAGCCCTTCAGTAACGATCTCACCTTCTCGAGGTACCTAGCCATCCTTTCGTCCTTAGCCTCGTAGGCTCCTAGTATCTGATTCACGACTAGCCTTGAATCACTATGGACCAAAATCTGGCCGACACTAAGAGACTTGGCCAAGGAGAGGCCTGCTACTAAGGCCTCATATTCAGCCTCGTTGTTGGAGGCTTTGAAGTTGAACCTTAGGGCGTATTCGACGTCTGTGCCATCGGGTGCTGACAGTATCAGCACAGCCCCACTTTCGCTATCACAGGAGGACCCATCAACGAAGAGGCTCCATGGAGTCTTTCCTTCTGAAAAATTTCCCTCAGAGAGGGACCCCTGTCTAAAGATGTATCTTCCCTCATCGTTTTCAGTCGCTTTCCTTCTAGCTGTACTCGTCTTAGCCCTATCTGCGGGTGTGTCTGCATGTTTGTCTTCTGTATCCGCCTTCTCGAGGGTCTCACCTTCGGCCTCATCATCTTCCCTAGTGAACTCAGCCACGAAGTCTGCCAATGCCTGCCCCTTAATGGCTGTCTTAGGCTGATACACAATGTCAAACTCCCCCAGCTCTATAGCCCAGGTCATCAGCCTTCCTGATTTTTCAGGCTTGTGTAGGACCTGCCTAAGAGGAGAGTCAGTAAGGATGACCATAGTATGGGACTGGAAGTACGGTTTCATCTTCCTTGAGGCATGGATCAAGGCATAGGCCAACTTCTCCATCCTCGGGTATCTCTGCTCTGCCCCCTGGAGTGCCTTGCTGTTAAAATATACGGGCTTCTGTATACCGTCCTCGTCTCTCACAATGGCTGCACTGATGGCAGACTCTGAGACGGCGAGGTACACGTAAAGTTGTTCACCCTGCACGGGTCGTGATAGCAGCAAGGGAGACCCTAGGTATGATTTTAGCTCTTTGAAAGCCTCATCGCATTCTTTACTCCATTCAAAGGCTTTCCTAAGGATCTTGAAGAATGGTAGACACCTGTCTGTGGCCCTTGACACAAATCTGTTCAAGGCAGCCACTCTCCCTGTGAGCCTCTGAACGTCTTTAATGGACTTGGGGGTCTTCATCTCAATAAGGGCCCTTATCTTTTCAGGATTGGCCTCGATGCCTCTTTGATTGACAATGAACCCCAAGAACTTCCCTGCTCCGACCCCAAAGACACACATGGCCGGATTAAGCTTCATCTGGTACTTGTCCATCGTGTTAAAGGTCCTCTCCAGGTCTGCTACATGGTCCTCTGCTTTCAAACTCTTGGTCAGCATGTCATCCACGTAGACCTCCATAGACTTCCCAATTTGGTCTTCGAACATTTTATTTACGAGGCGCTGGTACGTTGCCCCCGCATTTTTTAGACCAAAGGGCATGACCCTATAGCAGTATGTCCCCTTGTCAGTGATGAAGGCAGTCCTCTCCGAGTCTTCAGGGTTCATGAAGATCTGGTTATACCCTGAGTAGGCATCCATAAAACTCATGAGCTCATGGCCTGCGGTGGCGTCTACCATCTGGTCAATGCGAGGGAGAGGGAAGCTATCTTTGGGGCAGTGCTTGTTGAGGTCTGTGAAGTCCACACACATCCGCCACTTCCCGTTGGCCTTTGGGACAATGACTGCGTTGGACAGCCATTCAGGGTAGATGACCTCCCTGATAAATTTAGCGTCTTCTAATTTTTTAACCTCATCCCTGATGACCTCATACTGCTCTCTAGAGTAAATCCTCCTCTTCTGCTTTACCGGCTTCACTCCCTCTACCACATTGAGTTTGTGGCACATGATTTCAGGGTCGATCCCTGGCATATCTACATGACTCCACGCGAAGACGCTTCGCCTTCTCTTCAACAGTTTGATGAGGTCTTCCTTGATACTGGGCTTCAGAGACTTGCCAACTTGGACGGTTTTTCCCGGGTCATCCTCATCGAGGATGATGGGTTCTACCTCCTCAGCGGCCTCTCCTTTTTTGAGCTTCGTCTCGTCCCTGGGGTCTAGGGTATCAATGTTGTAAGTGGTTGTAGCCCTCTTGTGTGCCTCTCTTTCTTCAGCGGAGTTGTAGTAGCACTCTCTCGCTGTCGTCTGGTCTCCCTGAACTTCCCCCACCCCATAAGGGGTAGGGAACTTAACCATCTGGTGGACTGTGGACGGCACAGCTTCAAACCCCTTGAGGGCCACACGTCCCAGTATGATGTTGTATGCCGAAAACACATGCTCATCCAGCATAAAGAAACTGACCCTCTTGGTGAGCCATCTCGGCCATTCGTCCCCCATCCTGACATCAGCCTCATATATTCCCAGGGGGTGAACCTTCTCCCCACTGAATCCAATCAATGGATGATGGTATGGGACAAGTCTGGCACGACTGAGGCCCAAGGCCTTGAAGCATGGCCAAAACATCACATCTGTGGATGAGCCCCCATCTACCAGGATCCTCGGCACTTCGCACCCGTGCACCCTGGTAGTGATGACAAGAGGGTCATCATGCGGGGCCAAGAGGCCTTTGAAGTCCATCCTTGAAAATCCCACTATCAAAGTGTCCATGTCAACCTTCTTCCTTTTTTCTGACTTGACATCTAGGAAGGTTGAGTGTACCATCTTCGTTACTGCCTTAGCCTCCGCAACATGGGCCTTCCTGTCAGCGACCTCAGACCCTCCTCCTGCTAAACCCCCGGAGATCATTCCTACACCGAGCGAGATCGTATTGAGCCTCTTGACAGGACCGTGGTCGTCTCTCGGCGGGAGGTCAGGGTTGTCCTCATCATCAGAAGGGTCGTCCTCTCTTTTTTGAGGACCTTCTCTGCAGGCATCGACTCGCTTCTTTCTGGGGTCGTCCCCTCGTCCCATCTTGAAGTCGGCTTTGTCGACGAACTTTCTGAGCTTCCCTTCTTTCAGCATCTTCTCAATCTCATCTTTCAGAGCAAAGCATTTGTCTGTCACGTGGCCGTGGTCTTGGTGAAATTCGCACCACAGGTTCCTATTTCTCTTGCCGGGAGCTGCCCTCAGCTTCTCAGGCCACTTCAGCGTCCGGTCACTCTTTATCTCGTTGAGGATCTATTCACAGCTGACCGTCAGAGGGGTGTACCCCGCGAACTTATCATCCATGGTCCTCTTCTTCCCCTCTTTGTTCTTCTTGGGGTATTTATTCCCACTTGCACCTCCTTTTTTGTCCTCATGTTTTGCGGCCATCGCCTCTTCGGCGTTCATCACCTTCCCTGCTGTTGACAACAGCTCAGCCATCGTCCTCGGAGGGTCTTCGGCAAGCTTCCATAATAGCTTCCCCTTCTGGAGCCCCCCAATCAGGGCTGTCATAGCTATGCTCTCCTCATAGTCTTCCACCTCCAGCTTCTCTTTATTGAATCTGGCTATGTAGTCTCTCAGAGTCTCATTCTTTCCCTGCTTAACATAGAGCAGGTGTGTGGTCTTCTTCTGTGGCCTCACCCCAAAGCAGAAATTATGGATGAACAGGTCTGCCAACTGCTTAAAGTTTCCAATAGAATTTTTTGGAAGAGACGTGTACCACACATGCGCAGCCCCTGTCAGGGTACCAGAGAAGGCACGACATCTCATCTCATCTGAGATAGAGTATATGTCTGCCGCGGATTGATACATCTCCACGTGGTGGACAGGGTTGGTGCTCCCATCGTATCTTGGGGTGACCACAGGAGGCTTGAACTTTGATGGCGTGGGGAAGTTGACTATCTTTGCCACGAAGGGTGAGCCTATGGTGTACCCCCTCTGAAGAGGGTCCCGGCTCTTCAGTATGTCGCCAATCTTATCCTCTAGCCGCTGGATTGAGTCATTCCAGGGCCTCACAGGGTCGGCCTGGCCAATGTTATCCCCTGCTGCCTCTTGGAGGTGGATGGAGGGCTCCGCTACGGCAGGCCTGTGTCGGCTATTTACTTCCCTTTGGCCGTCATCCCATCTTTGGGGTCGGCCTTCTGCTTTTTTCCTAGATCTCGCTGCACTTCTTGACTTGGACAACTTGTCTCGCAGGTCATTCACTGGGCCCAGCCTCTCGAAGGCCGACCCCCTGCTCAGACGGTCAAAAGCAGAGCCTCTTGGGCGATCATCAGGGTTTGGTCTCCCGCACTTTCCTCTACTGTCCTGGAGGGGTCGTACTGTATTGTTGGAGACCTCATACGGCTCCCAGCATTCTACTGGAGCCTCTTCTTCCTCCAGATCATCATACCTGTCCTCAGGACAAGGGTTTCCTTGCCTCCCCAGGCGTAAACGCCGGGGGTCAGCAACATCCCTACGCCGCTGAGGGGGTGGCAGGTCTTTACGTGGTGCCTGGGGTGGTCCCCTGGCCTCATGCTGTCCTGGAGCTGCTGCCGGAGTAATCATCTCGGGTGAGACCCCTGGTGGTTTCAGTATGTTCTGACTTAGGGCTGTGAACTGCTCCTGCATCATCCGCTGGCTGGCTACCAGAGACTTTAGGGCTGCTGCCACATCTGCCATCTCGGACTGAGGCGGCGGTTGACTGGAACTAGGTCTTCCCCCCTCATCCGGTGGGGGAAGAGGTGGTGGTGGCATCTCAGGTGCCATGTGCTTGAGCTATGAAAAGTTGGAACTGAAGAAAATACTGGTGAGCTTGGGAACCTTAGTGGGTCTCTTTCAATGGTGAAACACCTCCTCTCAGGGGGAGTGTTGGTTCACCACCAGAGTGCCCAGTGAGGTCAAGCTGTACAAAGGAAGAGATGTCTTCTCGTTCCCACAGACGGCGCCAAACTGATGATGCTAGGATTTAGCATCACCAGATAAGTGTTAGTGAGCTCAAGCAGTAGTAGCCATGGCAGCCATAGAGATGTAAGTATATAAGTATGTAAGTGTGAAGAAGGGGATGAGTATAAGAGGAAATTAGACAATGATGTATAGTGGTTCAGCCAAATTGGCCTACATCCACTGTGAGTGTGTGATCCACTAAGTATGGGCACTAATGGCCTTGGATACAATGCACATAACCCTCTCTCTCTCTCTACTATGTGTGTGTTCAAGCAGAGTTTTAGCTAGGGCTACTGTTCATGGATCGATCCCCTGTAGGGTTGCAGGTGACAAGTATATATAGGTCTTGGGGGGTGTAGTGTACCCCCCCCCCCCCAAGTAAGCATGGTGCATGTGAATGGTGATCTAACCAATCCCTTGTTGACACCTGTAGATGCCAAATGATGACATAATATTCCCTCACGTGAGGGTGTGATTCTGTTATAACGGTCTTCCACGTGTCATATGAGCCTGACGCGCACTGTTCCACGCGTCTCCCAAACCACGCGCCATCATGATACCACCCTCGGCCTATGAGCCGAGGCCGAGGGCAAAGTTTCTTCCGGTAGGGAGCCTGGCTTGATTCTGGCCTCGTACTGTCGTACCGTCGTAGTGTCGTCCGGAGCCTGAGGAAGGGTCGGCCCCTCGTAGTGTCGTCCGGAGCCTGGTGGAGGGTCGGCCCCTCGTAGGGTCATCTAGGCCTGGTGGAGGGTCGGCCCCTCGTAGGGTCGTCTGGGCATGGTGGGGGCCAGCTGGAGCCTGGTGAAGGGTCGGCCCTTCGTAGGGTCGTCCGTATGGGAGGTGATCCTTGTCCAGACCGGGGGTATAAACGGGTATATCAAATCCTATTTTTCCATTCCATTCTGTACAGTGCAATATCTTCGGTTAAACCACATGATATCATGTCCTTTTTTATAATATCCCACCAAGTTAATTTAGGCCTACCTCTACCCCTTGGGTTATCATCAATACTAACTAAATCACTCTTCCTTAAACGAGCATCCATTGGTCTACTCTTGACGTGTACAAACCATCTAAGTCGATTTTATCTCAATTTATCTTCTATATGAGGTACTTTTACTGTTTAACGAATTTGTTCATTTTTAATTTTATCCTTTCGAGTTTTACCACAAATCCATCTTAGCATTTGCATCTCCGCCACACTCATTTTCTGCACATTTTGTTTCTTGGTTGCCCAACACTCTGTCCCATATAACATGGTGGGTCTAATGGCCGTCCTATAAAAATTTTCTTTTTACTTCAAAGGTATACGCCTATCACACAGAATGTCGGTCGCACTTCTCCACTTAACCCAGCCTGCTCTAATCCTATGCGTAACATCATTTCTCATATCTCCATCTTTTTGTATAATCGATCCTAGATAACGAAAATGGTCATTTCTAGGTATTTCTTGACCCTCTAATTTTACCACATCTTCATTTGTCCTCCTATTATTACTAAAATTACACTCCACATATTCTGTTTTAGTTCTGCTTATTTTAAATCCTCTTATTTCTAAAGTTTCTCTCCACAATTCCAACCTAGCATTTATCCCCATCTTAGTCTCATTGACTAAAAAAATATAATCTGCAAATAGCATACACCATGGCACCTCATCTTGTATTTGTTCAGTCAACTCATCCATAACAAGAGCAAAGAGATAAGGACTTAATGTTGAACCTTGGTGTAGCCCTACCGTAATTGAAAATTCACTACTTTCTCCAGCTGATGTTCTTACTGTAGTCATCGCACCATCATACATATCCTTGATCACATCAATATATCTCCGAGTCACTCCTCTTTTATGTAGAACCCACCATATTATATCTCTGGGTATCCTATCATACGCCTTCTCCAAATCTATAAAAAATCATATGAAGATCCTTCTTTTTCTCTCTATACCTCTCCATTAATCTCCTCAATAAATAGATTGCTTCCATTGTTGACCTCCCAGGCATAAACCCAAAATGATTCTCAGATACTGTTGTCTTTAATCTCAATCTATATTCAATCACTCGCTCCCAAAGTTTCATTGTATGACGCATTAACTTAATGCCAC
This sequence comes from Sambucus nigra, assembly GCA_949130495.1. Classification (NCBI taxonomy): domain Eukaryota; kingdom Viridiplantae; phylum Streptophyta; class Magnoliopsida; order Dipsacales; family Adoxaceae; genus Sambucus; species Sambucus nigra. The sequence continues at coordinate 455,054,325 of OX422209.1, read as the reverse complement.
GATAATTTGAACACCTTTGTATGTCCCCTTTATTTTTATAAATAGGTACTAAAATACTTTTTCTCCATTCATCGGGCATCCTATTAGTCATTAAAATTCTATTAAATAATTTTGTAAGCCATGATACTCTATCCTCCCCTAAGCACTTCCAAACCTCAATAGGGATACCATCTGGTACTAAAGCCTTCCCTGTTTTCATCTTTTTTAGAGCAATCTTGACCTCTGTTGTCCTAATTCTACTAAAAAATATATCTTCTCGAGTCTAACTAAGTTCCTCTATATCTAATCTAGTCCCATTATCTCCATTTAATAACCTCTCAAAGTAGTTTTCCATCTTTCCATAATTTCATCATCTTTGACTAGGACTCTCGAATCATCACTTTTGATGTACTTAACGTTATTAAAATCTTTTGTTTTCCATCCCTAAGTTTAGCAAGCTTATAAATACTCAATAATAATATTTTATTTATTTATTCATTTTTTGAATTTTGACCTCATTGCACTCTTAGGCTTATTTTTAGAATCCTATAAATATGTTCAAATTATTTTTAACCCCAATAAAATGTCCTAACAAAATCGCGCGAGTTCGCGTCCTGTGCGACATGTGCTGACAAAAGTCATGTTATATTAAGCTTGACCGTGTCACAATCATTCATTGGCACTTTTGCATCAAACTTAACCAAAATACTTACTAAGACTATTAGGGCTTAAATGTGCATACATGCGAACCATGTAACGTGGTGATTCTTTTTCTCCTTAATTACTTTTAATAATGTGTAACTTTTCGTGCCATTTTGACGTAATTTTCTTATATATTTATTCCTCAAATTTTCCTTTGAATAAAATATTTCTATTATCCTTAAATACTTATTTATCTAGGGCCCAAAAGTTTGCTGAAATAATTGAATTTCTTGAAAATCGTTTGAAAAATGTTTTGGAACTTTTGCAAACTACTCAAAATCACAGAGATTTGCTTTGTGAGAAACTTGTGGACTTGGACCGTGATCTTAGAAAATTAGAATTGTCCAAAAATGATAGTGATGATAGAGTTCTATTTTTACAAAAAGAATTAAAGGACTTAAAAATTTCTAGGGTTTTTGTTTGTGCCATCGAGGATAAAAAATTAATCGATGATTTTACGGCACGTGAAAAGACTGTTAGGAATAAGTTTGTTTTAATTGAGGGTGAGAGCGATAAACTGTTAAGTATAATTGATAATTTGAAAAAGAAATCCCTATCTTTGGAAGAGTCTAATTCGTTGCTTGAATCAAATATTTTGAAGTTGAAAATAATTTAAATGATTTAAGTAGGTTTGATAGTGATGGTAATGGCTCATTGTGTTCAAATGCTTCCATTGCTAAAGCCAAGCCCGTTATTTTTTTTAGAGGGTCAACCATTTTCAAGGATGTTAGAAAAGGTCAAACCATAGGTGTCGTTCCGCCCGTTTACACGTGTTCACATTGTGGTAGGAAAGGGCACCTTAGGTGTTTTTATTTTGATCTTCAAAAAGGTCCTAGGAAGTTTAAGTTTAGTGTTACCTTGGTTCCCGTAACCCCCATGAATCGTTATATACCTATTTAGGTTAGGGAATCACTTTTATAGGCACTAGATGTGAGACTTGTTGATTATTCTCTTGCTGTATCTTATAGATGATTGTGTTTCATGTTTGTCATATGCTAGTTGTGCTTCTTTATATATTCTTGCTAGTGTTATGACATGTATACTTTTTGTATGTCCATTCATATATTTTTTGGATCATTTTTTAAAAATACAAAAATATTTTCATTTTTTTTGATAAAATATTTTGAAAAATCCAAAAATAGTTTTGTATTTTGTTTGCAGCTTATATGAATTAAAATTTAGGATGACCAAGTCACAACTTCATGCCATATCCATGTGACTATTTGATCCATTCATATATTTTTTGGATCATTTTTGAAAAATACAAAAATATTTTCATTTTTTTTATAAAATATTTTGAAAAATCCAAAAAGAGTTTTGTATTTTGTTTGCATATTATATGAATTAAAATTTAGGATGACCAAGTCATAACTTCATGCCATATCCATGTGACTATTTGATAGTGTTTTGAGGCAATATATTGTGTCAATCATGTGCTTTATAAAGTTTGGAGTCTTTGAGATGATATAGTGTTACTACTTACATGTTTGACTCACTTTGTCCTTTATTGCACACATGCATGGATTTATTTGATGTTTGTGCTTGTCTATCACAGTTGATTGAGTGGTTCCACTTCAATTCTATTTATACAGGGAACCAAATGCGATAAAACGTGACGAGAAAGTAGTGAATGTTATAAACCGTTTGTGGGATTGTGATTTATTTTGAAAAATGGAAAAGGATTGCGAAAGGTATTTCATTTTTCTCCTTTACAATAAATCAACATTTTAAATCGGACCTAAAAAGTGAGGAATTGAAAATTATTCGGGGTCCAATGAGGTTAAAAGAGCCTAAAAAAAATTGTATGGAAATAAAAAGAAAATTATGCCAAAAATGAGCCGATATGTTTTTTTAGTTTCATCACCTCATAAGAAAAATAAAAAGCATTATATTTTAATGAGGGAGTTTGGATGGAATTTAAAACGATTTGCACGTCCTTGAAAGTCATGAAAAAGCATTAAATAGTTTTGGATGTTATCGGTGTGGAAATCATTTATACTTTGATTTGTTGATATTATTAAAACGATGTCATCTAAATTCAAACTTTTTACATCAAAAGGCTATTTTTTATGTTCATTCATTAGGAGTACATGTATGCATCATGCACATATGACATGGTTGAGGTGATTTTCCTATCGAATTTGTTAACACATATTCATTCTATTTCAACAATTTGGTTATCTTAGTGTAAATTCATGGTGTGTAATTTTTGTAATATCATTTTTACATTTTTGCATGAAAATTTGAAAAATAGTTTGTTTGTCTTGTTTATCATGACACCCCGATTTGCTTTTTATGATTTATTATTTTCCTTATCTATTTCGGACAAATAAAAAGGGGGAGAGCAAATTATGATTTTATGGGGGAGTTTATGTATGGGGGAGATTTATTTTGTCTCATATGTGTAGGTACATTTGAAGATCATTTTTGCACACCCTGAGGATGACAAAGAATGTTTGAAGTTTGTTAAAGATTGAAAAAGTTTGAAGACTTTTCATTTACATTTTCAGTTTGGGGTTCATGGGAAGGTATATTTGTGTAGTTCATAATTATGTTTTGATAATTCGGATTTTTTTATTTTGTACTGTCATAGACATAGGGGGAGATTTGAAAGGACATTTTTGTTCGTTATCAATTTATATATCGTATACCACTACACCGTCCAAGATGTTCAAGATCACATTCACATCAGGGCGGATCTGAGTAATCAAGGTTCTTCAACAAATAGCCTCCGTGGGATTAACTTTGGTAAGGTCGCATATTAGAGTACCTTAATAATGCACTTAAAGTATTGGGATATTTTTTATCAAAAATTTTCTAAGTGTTGGAGCGGAGTTTTAAAGTTTCTCTCCAAAAATTAATTTTCGGAGTTTTTGAGGCGGTGCATTTACTGGAAAAAGAAAAAAATATTTATTCAGTAAGACTCGTTTGAATGACAGCCTATGTCGTTCAAATGATAGGCTATGTCGTTAATACTTCAAACGACATAGGATCTCGTTCAAACGACATCCAATCTCGTTTGAAAGAGAAACCACCTTAAGTCTTTTATAAATAGGACTCTCCAACTCTGTTTTTCTTAAGAATTTTTTTCATTTTTAATTCTGCAAACACTGCATATCAAATAAATACTTTTGGCTTCTTTATTTAAGGCTTAAAACCTTTTTGTTTTCAATTCACAAAATCCCAATATCTTTATGTGAATTATTTTCAAAACCCAAAGAACAACCATGCTATTATTCAACCTCTGTGGAAAAGGCATCTCCTTATCTTATCGGTGGTCATCAAGCGTAGATCTCTGCGTGTGGACGAGCCAAAGATGATGAATCGACACCTGCGAGTTTCTCGCTATCACTCCTAGTTTTGAAAGTTTCATGAAGACACCGTGCGTTACACTTGTGGGAGATTATCAGGTTGTATGTAACTCAATAGTCTTGTAAACTTTTAAAAGTTATAAAAAGGGGTTACCCGAAAGGTTTTTTTTTTCCTGAAATTGTCGTCTTTGTTTTATATACATGATTTGAATGATTTAATATGACACTTAGATGTATGCATAGGGCTTGAATTAAAATTGAATTTGGTTTCAGAAAATTTAGACATCTAATTAAATAAGTGTGTTTGATTCCATTTGAGAATTCCAAACTCGATTGATATTGCGTTTACTAGAATTCGGCTGACTTTGGATGGTCTCCTCCCACTAAAGGTGGTCCTCCTAAAGCATATTCCTCCTAAACAACGGATGAAAATTCCTCAACTTTTAATTCCAGGTTGTGAATGTTATTTTCTGTAATGTGACCACTGAAGAGTTTAGACATATTATGACTTACAAGAGCCCTAAGGCCGCTTGGGAAATTTTATGATCCACGGACAAGGGAAATGAAACTATTAGGGTTTCAAAATTGTAAAATTTGATAACTAAGTTTAAAATGATTAAGATGTTAGAGAATGAGTCCTTTGATGAGTTCTATTCTAAGTTGTCAGATACAACTCATCGTTTAACTTGGTGAGCCAATCCCCGAGTCTAGAGTTGTACGAAAATCCTACGGTCATTTATTGAAAGATTTAATGTAAAATTTAGACACTATGAATGTCCAAGAACTTGTAAGTTATATTCCAACCTATGAGATAAATGTGCATTCTCTAAAAAAAACTAAAAAGAAAGGCATTACTTTAAAAGACCAAAACGAGGATGTGTCGAGTTCCGATGGTGACTGTGGGATAGATGATGAAGACATGTCTAGGTTTGCTAGGAAGTTCGAGAATATTCTTAAGCATAGAGATGAGAAGAGCTTGGAGAAGGGTTTAAAAAAGAAACCTAAGAACTTTGGTGACTGTCACAGGAAGAATAGGAAAGGTCCAATAAAGGTGAATGGAGGGGATAAGTGTTTTGAATGCTAAATTTTGGGGCATTATTCTCATGAGTGTGCCACTAAGCTAAAGAAGGAAGGTAATAAACTGAAGGTATTCAATACCACCCTTAGTGATAGTGAGTTAAAAGAGGAGGTAATTCCCCCATTGATCGTAATTACATCGTGTTCATATCCAGTCATGTAGCTTAAATGAAGTGTCTTACCCATTGAAGATGATCATGTGCATGATGATTTTGAGGTCTGATCTTTAGGTTCCCAAGAGAGTGAGGAGAGGAGCAGTGAAAAAGAAGAAAAATATGAGGAGGATAGTGAGCTTCAAGTGGCCTTTTGGGAGTTATACACCTAGTCATTGAAGTTAAAAAAGGGCAACTTTCATTTAGAAGCTAAGGTGAAGGAATTCTCCATAAGAGATTATAATGGTTTATTGATTGAGGATCCTAGGTAAGGTAAGAGGACTCTAAAGGAGAAGCTAGAGTGTGTTGAGGGAGAGAGAGATAGTTTTTGCAGTTTGATTGAGGATTTAAATAAGGATTTTCTCGAGTTTGAAGATTCTAAGACTTTCTAGCATTATTTATTTAAGGGGTAAGCTTAGAGCCTCAACAAATGTCAAATTTGATTTGGAGTCTATGTCGAAGAGATTAGATAAAATGCTAGGCACTGTCTGAATCAAAGATGACATGTGTGGGATTGTCTATAATGATATATATATGATTCAATCGTTAAATCCAAAACCATGTGTTTGATAGAGACAAACAAAGTTTGGGACGTTAGAAAACATCAACCTAAACATAACATTCCTCATGTTTTCACTTGTAGACATTATGGTAGGAAAGGTCAACTTAGGCATTTCTATTATAATCTTAAAAAAGGTTCTAGGAAGATTAAGGCTAGTATAACAAAGGTTCCCCAAGATCGATTTCATCATGTTACACCTACGTGGGTTAGGATATTCAATTTGGAGGTACTAAATGTTAGGCTTATGGACTTTCATTTGCTTTCCTATGATTCATTCCATGCTATATCTTATGAGTAATTCTGATTGCATGTTTGTCATACACTAGTTGTATGCTTCATGATATATGTGATAACATATTTGTATTTTGTTTATTGATTTTCCATTTTTTGGGTCTTTATAAGAAAAATACAAAAATATTTTTTTTTTCTTTTGAGTGTGTTTTTTAAATTGGTATCATTTTGAAAAATGTTTCAAAATTTAAAAAGATTGTTTGGTTATTGTGTATTATGGTTTTACACATATTGTGTGGTATATCAGTGTGTTTGAATCCCATTCCTTTCATGTATCATGTGACTAGGACATTTGATTTTGATTGTCAATGCTTGGATTGTTCTTAGTCATAATTACATGAACTAGTTTGAAATTGATTTTCATGATTGATTCACTTTGAATATGCGCCTTTACACACTTTGCACAAGCTCTTTTGGATTTTAACTCCACATTTCACATGAGCTAATTAAGGTGTTCTCCTAATAATCTTGTCATATATATAAAAATAATTACTAAGGGGGAGTTGTGAATGTAAAAGCCATTTTCCCTAAGATTGTTTGAATGTTTTAGAAAATATGAGTGTGCACAGGAAAGGGCTATGAAGGGAGAAATATCCTTTGCATGAAAGGCCACCGTTAGTAAGATCCTAAAAAGATTGAGAGGCAATGAAAATAACAAGATTGCTAAGGCTAAAAATTTTGCATTGATTCTTTAAAAAATAGATATCTTCAAAAGAAAAGGAGAGAAAATATGTCATATATTTTTTAAGGTGTTTAATCGAAGATCAATGTGTTTTCGTAATGAGTCCTAGTTGAGGTTAATTATTTTGACGCTATTGATTCGAGAATCACCAATATTTTTAGGCTACTGTGCATTTTTCTGTTTATCCTTTTGAGTTATTTATTTGACATGTGAGGCTAAATCGAACGTTGATAAATTATTACGGTCTAACAGATCTACTTGGACATGTTTTAATGATTAGGTACTTTTCTTTTATTTCTAGTTCATGCCCCTTAGAACATGTTTAGACATGTAACACCCGTTCTCGAGATTTGAAACTTATTCCCTATCATGTATTTGCTTTTGGTCCCTAAACTGTATGTTATGGATGAATATTAAATTTGAACCATCATCGTAGCCTTCGTGCATGTCGAATTGGTGTTTTCATGGCTTAAATTTAATATAGTGGATTTTTGTTGTCGTTCAAATGAGGTAAAGTTGTCGTTCTAACGAGTCGTTCGAATAACTGAGAAATGCTCGATTTCCCTCGCTATCTGGAATCTCTTTAAAAATCCAAGTTCAAGTGAGCTACATCGTCATTCGAATGAGGTACATCTCACATCCCCTTTAACCCTACGATTTGGCCTCGTTAGTACCTCATAAGAACTCTCGTTCGAACTAGGTTTAATGTTTTTCAAATGATCGAAGCTGAGTTTGAAAAATCTGCAAATGTTTAATGCGCTATCAACATATGGGCCATTGTATCTATGAGGCGTCTATCTCTAGTGAATCAGATCATAAAAGAGATTTTAAAGGGTTTTGTGGGTTGGTTTAGAGAGAGAAAGGGATGGGTTCATCCCACCAATTTTTGTATTAGCCCAACTCTCTCTCTCTCTCTCTCTCTCTCTCTCTCTCTCTCTCTCTCTCTAGTTTAAAGACTTCTTCCGCCTCCCCGTACAATATTCCACCATAGTTACACCATATTTACACCTTATTCCACCATTTCCACCTCATTTCCAAGCTTCATTTTTCTACTACAAGCCTTGTTGAGGGTAGATGCGGATTGATTTGAGAAAGTAGGAGAATTCAATATAGTCTTGGTGAGATTTTGAAGAGCTTTTAGAGTATTCTCCTCTTCAAACCTTAAGGTAGGGGTTTTCTATCTCCAAGTTTTCCAGGATTCAAGCTGTGAAAAATATGTAAGATACATGATAGATATGGTTTAATGTAATAAATGAAATTATTTTTAAGTATGTTCAAGTTTTACAAAAATGGAGTTTTACGAAATAAGACCTAAATGGGTTTTTAAAGAATAAATAGCATTTTAACCTCGAAATATGAAGAATAAGAACATAAAATTTAAACCCATGTTAATATCTTGTTTAGGTCATATTTAAGCCTTTTTACGTTAAAATCCTCTCAAACCTGTGTACAAACAAGTAGTATGTTGGTAGAAGACATCTAGACGTGATAAATGATGTTAAAAATGGGTTTCATGAGAAAGTATGAAAGTTTGGAAAAAAAACATTTAAATGTGTTTTAAATATTGTTAAGAATAAAGGAAAAATAATATTTGAGACTACATGTGCTAATAGGGTAAGTAGCAGACGTTATGCTAATATAGTATTCAAATGATTAAACGTATTTTATGTAGTTTGAACATAAAATGACAAAACATGATTTTATAACATAAAATCATAAGAGATTGTTTTTAATATGAATGATGATTTTGAATGCCATACTGAACTAAGTACGTTTTTCACAAGGTTATAATGAATAAAGGATTAGAGCTATAATTTTGATGAAATTGAGGGGCCCTAATGGTCGGACTTCCTCGTTAGACCTTATCGGTCGATTTTTGTGAAAATTGGATAAAGTAGACAAAATGGCATGTAAGACGAGATAAACTAGGGATATGAAGCGTAGAGATGCTAAAAATAATAAAATGGAAGAATAATGTGGATATTAGAAAAAATGTTAAAATACATTAATATGGACTCAAAAAATATCAAAAATAAATAAGAAGGGCCTAGAGCCCTGGAGTGAAAGACCCAAAATCACTAGACAAAGCATATGGTAGAATAGCCAGCGGTGTGGAGCCCGTTAAAGTATGCGGATATTTAGAAGATCTTAAGAAAAGATAATGGAAAATAAATGAATATGGTTGTGTTCGAGAATGAAAATAAGATAACCTAATGAAATGTAACAAAAAGTATACTAATGAATAAAATATGATTAATTATTTTCTAGACCCGATAAAAGGTGGAATGAAATGTCTAAGTGTGAGTATGAGCACAATTCTCAAGTGCATTGCATGGTAGTTGCATTAATACTAGCTAAATTATTAAATATTTTCAGAATTGTTAAAATACATGTTATATGTATAGTATTTTTATAGAAAACATATAGCTTAATATTACCCACTCTGCTGAGCGTTCGCTGACATATGATTTTTATGTGAAAAACCTCACCCCCCACCCCCCCCCCCCACCCCAGTTACATCAAGTAGGATATCAGGAAGGACACCGGTAAGTCCCCTGAGGGTAGTCATCGTCTTTAGAGGCTCTGTCACTCTATTTAGACTATCTTTTGAAACATTGAAATTCAGGAGATTTTAAATCTTTTGTTTGGGCCTTCGTCCATGTGATGTAATAATACAAGGGTAACTATGATTTACTTATCATTTAATTCGTATTGTTGGATTAATCGTATTTTCATCAATAAACCGTGCGAATTAACATAATTACTTAAAGTGGTCACTTATTTCCTTAAATTAAAGCGGTAATTTAATTCTTAACAAATGGTGCAATTTAGGGGGTTTTCTTCATAATAAAAATGGACTTTTTCCTCCCCTTTTAAGTCTTTGATTCGGTACGGGGTGACCTAAACCCGGGACGGGGATTTATAAATGGTATCAGAGCAATAGGATCCTCCGGTGTGAAGGAGTGTTCATACTTTCTTAGTATGCTTTCCTTACATGTTTCGCGTAGTTACAACTTTAGTTACTTTTTAAACTAATCACTTCTACTATCACTTTCATTTCATTTCATTATGTATTGAACTTTCCTTTCTTCTGTTGATGCCTCCACGCTTTGATGTGGTTAGCGGGTCAGGAAACAGTGAGATTAAATGCATGGAACAAGCCCTTTGCCAACTTATAGACTCCATTTTGCAATAACAAAGGGCCAACCATAGTTTAATGGTTATGAGCACTATTTATGCCTCCGTCCTAAAGGATTTCAGTAGGCTACACCCACCCAAATTTAACGGGGTATCTAGCCCCGATGCAGTAAAAGAGTGGATTGATAAAGTCACTCTAGTCATGGAAATTCTTAAAGTGCCAGTAGGCATAAGGTCAAGATAGCTACATTCCAATTGACAAAGTAAGCACAACACTTATAGAGTGCCAATTCCTCCAGTGCGATAGAGGCCATAGACTGGGGTAGCTTTAGAGTCTCCATCCTTGATCGGTACTTTCCCTGGGCATTTATGAATGCCATGATGGATGAGTTCCTTCATCTGATTCGGGGAAGACTTTTGTGAATAAGTGTCTGATCAGATTTGAAATCTTGTGTAAGTATGTGGACGCAGTGAAAAGGGATGAAGCTGAGAAGACGAGGTTATTTTTCAAGGGCTTCATCTTGCGTATTCGACAGATTCTGGTAGTATGGATCTGCCAAACTTTAGGTTAGTGGTTAACAAGTCTGTCAGGTTGGAGTTAGATGCTAAGAATAGAAAGGCCATTAGGGAAAAGAAGAGGGATCCCATTGGGTACCAGAGTGGCGGTCATAAGAAATCCAGGAGTGGGGAACGAGTCTTTTTGCGAAGCCAAAGGCCACTATGGGGGTGGTTCTTCATTCACCCAGTGTACCAGTGATCAGGTTCCGATATCGCCCATTCAGAGGACTTATTTTTCTTGTGAGTCTCCCAATTACTTCAAGATTAATTACTTGCATAAAGATTCAGGTAACAAAAAGGGAGTTGACATACTGTCAACTATGTGCCATGACGGAGTTCTAGATACGCGGGTCCCACCTAACACTAGCAACAATAGCAACATAACCAGTTTTCCTTGGGCTATAATCAACCCACGAGGTAAAGTGTGGAAGGTTCACATCTGAGTTAAGGGTAGAGTAGCCGTGAACTAAGTCAGGCTTCGAGCGGCTAAAGAAGCGGGTTGAACCCTGGATTAGCCTATGCCATGTCAAAGTTTGGTGTACCTTTTGGTGATCAATCCATAATGGAAGGTATAATTCATTTGTTGAGTACATGGGTTAAGGCACTGTTTGATTCAAGTGAATCACATTCATATATTTCGATTTCCTTATCATTTAGTTTGGGATTGAAGGTAGATCAATTTCATCCTCCTATTTTCATAAGACTTTTGTTTTACGGCAATATAGTTCTTAATATGGTCTGTCATAATTGCGTGGTTATGGATGGATGTTGTGTTTTGGAGTAAGACTTGGTTCTTATGGACATATATGGGTTTGAAGTGATCCTCGTTATGGATTGGTTGTCATGTTTTAATGCTACCATTGAATGCCATCGGCAAAGTGTCTTTATATCCCTTCTAGATGGGTTTTGCCATCATTTTAGTAACGATAAGGACGTCGATTATCCTTTTAAGTTATCTATAGTATGTGAAAAGAAATAGTACCTTAGTTAGTTGAGCAATATAACAGCTCAAGATGATCCGAATGGTATGTTATTAGACTATCCAGTGGTGCCAGAGTTTCTAGATGTGTTCCCGAATGATCTTCTTCGATTACCTCCACATCGAGAAGTGGATTTTTCCATGGAGGTGTATTAGGTCGTCTCACCCATCTCTATACCACCTCAAAGGATGCTCCAGTGGACTTATATGAGTTAAGGGTTCAGTTGGAGGAGTTAACTAGCAAGGGCTTCATCTACCCTAGTGCATCCCATTAAGGAGCTCCAGTCTTTTTTGTTAAGAAAAAGGACAAGGCCCTATGACTCTGCATTGATTACAGGTAATTAAACAGTGTAATGCTGAAGAATAAATACCTTATGCCCCGTATTGACGATTTGTTTGACCAGTTATGTGGGGTGGGAAGGTTTTTAAAGATTGACCTTTGATTCGAATACCATAAGTTTCATGTCAAAGGGGAGGATATTCTTAAGATAGCATTTTGGACTCGATATGGGCACTATGAGTTTCTAGTGATGCCCTTCGATTTGACTAATGCCCCAGTGACGGTCATAAATTTGATGAACACAAATTTATCTCCTCTACTTAGATTGGTTTGTAGTGGTCTTTGTGGATGACATATTGGTCTATTTGGCATCGGATGTAACCATAAGGTGTACCTTCATACGAGTTGCAATTGCTCATGGAGAACTAAGTATATTCCAAATTAAGCAAGTGTGATTTTTAGATATAGGAGGTCAAGTTCCTTATCCATATGGTTTCCGACGAGGGAATTTTCATCGACCTTTCTAGTGTGTAGGCCCTCTTGGGATAGGATAGGCCAAGGATAGTTGTTAAAGTACGCATTTTCTTGGGTTTTGTTGGTTACTACCTCCGAATTGTGCAAGACTTTTCGAGGGTAGCATTTCCCTTTCACCATGTAGACTCGAAAGGATGTGCACTTTAAGTGGTCCGAGAATTATGAGTATCCATTAAACAGTTGAAGTTTAGGATGACTTTTGTGCCCATTCATATCCTCCCAGATCATGAAAAGGGTTAGATCGTATGTTAGGACGATTTCAGGTCAGGACTCGGCGCAGTACTAATGCAAAATGATTAGGTAGTCACTTATATATCCCGTCAACTGAAGGTGCATGAGAGAAACTACCCCACCCATGATTTGGAGTTAGCCATTGTTATGTTCACATTTAAGAGATGAAGGTATTACCTATATGGGGAAATGTTTGAGGTGTTTTCATATCATAAGGGCCTCCAGTATATTTTCATGTAGCGTGATCTCAATCTTCTTTAGAGACAATTGATGGAATTGATGGAGGACTACCACTTCTCATTAGAGTATCATCCTGACAATGCCAATATGGTTTTTAATTCTATCAGTCAGAAGTCTAGCCTCACTCTAGCAGCGATGAAGTGTCACCGGGTAAAGATGTTCAGTGAGCTGCAGAAGTTTGATCTGCATATCTAATGGGGTTATGATAGGGCGTACCTTTGGGGTGTGGTGGTTAGGACACTCATTCAGCATAAAGTTCTAGATGCCTAGTCTTGTGATCAAGAATTTATTTAATATCGATACTATATAAAAAATGGTGAAGTGTTCGACACTATTACCATGGACAAGGATGGCGGGGTGAGACATAAGGGTCGGATGATTGTTCCAATTATTGATGAGCTTTAGGATGAGGTGATGGTGGAGGCTCATCACTCGCACTTCATCATACATCCCGGTGATACAAAGATGTAGAAGGACCTATGTATAGATTTTTGGTGGTCCGGTATGAAGAGGGATGTGACGACGTATGTGACCAGGTGCTACACTTGTCAAAAGGTGAAAGCTATGCATAAGAAGCCAAGAGGGATACTGTAACCACTACCCGTGGCGGAATGGAAGTGGGAGCATATAACAATGGATTTTTTCACAGCATTACCACAGTCTAAGCATGATCATGCTATAGTGCGGATTATAGTGGATCGACTTACGAATTCTGCACACTTTTTACCGATTAAGGTCATAGATGGCGTGGCTAAGTTGGCGAGGTTGTATGTCCGGGAGATAGTCAGACTTCACGATGTTTCACCCTCGATTGTCTCAGATAGGGATCCCCGATTTGTATATTTATTCTGGAAGAAGTTTCACCAAGAGTTGGGTACTAAGTTAAATATGAGTACAGCGTATTACCCTGAGATAGACAAGCTGTCTGAACGAACCATCCAAATTTCAAAGAACATGTTGAGAACTTGCGCACCCGATTTTCAAGGTAGTTGGGTGGAGAATCTACATCTAAGAGAGTTTTCCTACAATAATAGTTACCAGGCAAGCATTAAAATGGCTCCCTACGATGCCCTTTATGGGAGTCCATTATGTTCTTCAATTTATTGGGAAGATGTGGGTGAGAAGTATCTCAACAATTCGAATTTAATTAGAAAATTGACTGATAAGGGTCGGGTAATTCAATAGAGTATCATGTCGGCACATAGCTGACAAAAGAATTATGATGATAATCGTCGAACATCTCTGGAGTTTTGAGTGGGTGACTATGTAATGTTGAATGTTAGAGCAAGAATCGACAGTCATAATCAATTCGGATAGACGGGGAAGTTATCCCCACAGTATATCGGGCCCTTCAAGATCCTGGAACAGATTGGGGATGTATCATACTCTTGGTTCCACCTCCATAGTTGTCCCAAGTTCATAATGTGCTTTACGTCTCTATGTTGAAGAATTATCTTCACGATCATCGACACGTCATCGATTGGAACTGCATTGAGTTGGAGGAAAATGTAACATTTCTAACGTGCCCAAAATTCTTTTCCTAATAGGTTGTTCTATTTCAAGAATGAAATTTCTTAAGGAGTGGATAATGTATCACCTATGCTTGAGATTTATACCTTATTCCCTATAACATATTTTCCTTTGGGCCATAAATTGTATATTACGGATGAATGTTGAATTTGAACCGTCATTAAATTGGAGTTTTCATGGCTTAAATTTAATATAATGGATTTTTGCAATCATTCGAACAAGGTTCGAATGACTGAGAAATTCTCGATTTCCTTTGCTCTCTAGAATCTCATTGGAAAGCCATGTTTGAACAAGGTACACCGTCGTTCAAACAAGGTACACCATCATTATTCGAGCGAGGTACATCTCACGTCACCTTTAACCCTACAATTTTTCCTCATTAGAATATCGTTAGAACTCCCGTTCGAACAAGAGGGGATCTCATTCAAACGAGGTTCAATGTCGTTCAAACGACTGGAGCTAAGTACGAAAATTCTGCACATTTTTAATGTGCTATCAACATATGAGCGGTTAGATCTATGAGGTGTTGATCTCTGGTGCAACAGATCATTAAAAAAGTGTTTGGCATGGAATAACCTTTGGGTAAAATCCATTTTAAGGGGTTTGGTGGGTTATTTAAGAGAGAGAAAGGGATAGGTTCATCCCACCCATTTTTGTATCAGCCAAACTCTCTTTCTCTCTCTCTATCTTCAAGACTTCTTCCTCCTCCCCATACAATATTCCACCATAGTTACACCATACCTACAAATTATTCTACCATATCCAAGTCCATTCTTCCACTAAAAGCCTTGTTGAGGGTAGAAATGGGTTGAGTTGAGCAAGTAGGAGCATTTAAGATAGCTTTAGAGAGATTTTGAAGAGCTTTTGGAGTATTTTTAGGATCTAGAGCTTCTTGTCAGTTTCTTCCATGTTCTCCTCTTCAAATCTTGAGGTGGAGTTTCTCTCTCTCTAAGTTTTCAAGGTTTCAAGCTATGAAAAATATGTAGGATGCATGCTAGATATGGTTTAATGTTATAAATGAAATTATTTTCTAGTATGTTCAAGTTTTGCAAAAATGGAGTTTTAAGAAATAATACCTAAATGGTTTTTTAAAGAATAATTTATATTCAAGTCTTGCAAAAATGGAGTTTTAAGAAATAATACCTAAATGGGTTTTTGAAGAATAAATAGCATTTTAACCATGAAGTACAAAGAATAAGCACATAAAATGTAAACCTATGTTAAAATCTTATTTAGGTTCATATTTAAGGAATTCTAGGTTGAAATCCTCCCAAACATGTGTAGAAATATGTAATATGTTGGTATAAGACATCTAGACTTGATAAATGATGTTTAAAGTGAGTTTCGTGAGAAAGTGAGAATGTTTGGAAAAAACAACCCTTAAATGTGTTATAAATATTGTTAAGAACGAAGGAAAAACAATATTTGAGACTATATGTGATAATAAGGCAAGTAGTAGATTGCTAAAATAGTCTTCAAATGATTAAATGTATTTCGTGCACTTTGAATATAAAATGATGAGACATGATTTTTGAACATAAAATCCTAAGAGATGGTTATGAATATAAATGATGGTTTTTAATGCCATAATGAACTAAGTATGTTTTACACAAGGTTATGATGAATAAAGAGGCAAAGTTGTGATTTTTATAAAATTTATGGTTCTAGTGGTTTGACTTCCTCCTTAGACCTTATCAATCGATTTTTGTGAAAAACAGATAAAGTAGACAAAATATCATGTAGACAAGATGAAATGGGGATATGAACCATAAAGACGATAACAACGATAAAATGACAGAATAATATGGACGTTAGCAAAAATATTAAAACACATTAATATGGACTCAAATAACACTGTGAATAATTAAGAAGAGCCCGGAGCCCTGGGGTGAAAGACCCAAAATCACTGCCATAGCATATAGTAGCATGACTGGTGGTGTGAAACCCGTTAAAGTATGTGGATATTTGAAAGATTATGAGAAAATATAATGGAAACGAAATTAATATGGTTGTGTTAGAGAGTGTAAATAAGACAATTTAATGAAATGGGGTAAAAAGAACACTAAGGAATAAAATATGATAAAATAGTCTCTAGAGCCGGTAAAGGATGGAATGAAATGGCTAAGTGTGAGTATGATTATATCACTCGGGTGCATTCCATGGTAGTTTAATCAATACTAGCTAAATTGTTAAACATTTTCAGAATTGTTAAAATACATGATATATTTATAGTATTTTGTAGAAAAAAGTATTACCCATCCTATTAATCATTTGCTCACCCTTTATTTTTATGTAAATCCCCCACTCCAACCCCAAGTAAATCGAGTAGGAAATTGGGTAGTAGGACATTGGGAAGGATGTCGGTAAGGCCCCTGAGGGTAGTCATAATCATTAGAGGTTTTGTCACTTTATTTAAACTATCTTTTGAAATATTACAATTAGGGACATTTAAATCTTGTGTTTGGGCCTTCGAACATGTGTTGTAATAATATAGGGATAACTGTGATTTACTTATCATTTAATTAGTATTCTTGGATTAATTGGATTTGCATAAATAAACCTTGATAATTAGCTTAATTACTTACAGTGGTCACTTATTTTCTTAAATTAACACCGGTAATTTAATCATTAACATATGGTGCAATTGAAGTCTTTTTCTTAAATAATAAAAGTGGACTTCTCCACTCCCCTTTCAACTCCTTGATTTGGTATGAGTTGACCCAATGGTGATCCAAACCTGGGTCGGGGCGTTATAAGACACATTGATACTATGAGAGTGTGTAAAACTCATGTATTCATTTCTTTTGTTGTTATTTATACCTATATATAGTTGTGCTCTATTGGTATATGTGTTGTTATGTATATGGTATGTTTTGAGTTTTGAGTCTTTACGTTCTCATTTAATCCATTTGTGTCGTATGCTTAATCCTTGATTTATATTGTCTTATGTTATCATCATATTGGTATCTTATTCCTATATTCTTGTATCTCAGTTCATATCAATTGTTAGTATTTTGGACTATTTGTGCTTGTGTTGCCGTTTTGTTTGTCATTGCATGACTTATTTCACACCAATACATTATATAGTTATTTTTCCCTATGATTACCCATGCTTCACTTAGGGGGAGATTTTGTTCTATTGGGGAGAAATGTTTTATTATTATGCACCTTATTCGTTGCCCATTCCTTAACAAATAGGTGGAGAAATAGTATCTCAATCTTATAGTTCGAGGGAGATTTTTATCTTAAGTAGTGACTACCTATCTTAGGTAAAGATTATTATACAAGGGGGAGGTTTTTTTTTACTATATGATATTTATATTGTTATATTTAATTTACATTTGAAGATGTGTTTAAGTGTGCAGGCTAGCAGAGATGTGGCAAAGGTTTACACAAAAGCAAAGCTACTCAAGTTTGTGTCGGTCAAGCGTCTGTAACTTTTTTTCCCTTTGGTCTTGGAAATCGATTTTTAGTGAGATTGATGTCTAGGTAGGTTTTTTGTTTTGAGTTTTGTCTCGGAATAACCAAAGGGGAAGATTTATAAGGATAAATTTTCAAATCGAGTCAATCTGTATGTATTGGCTTAATTTCGTGTTTAGATAAAACTTGTTTGAGTCATAGGTTAGGACTTGAGTTGTGTGTCTTCAAGATTATGATGTGTTATTGAAGACTATGTGATAAAGATAAAACCTCATCAAGATTACATTAAATTGGGCATCAATTTTTCATCTCCAACAACCAAGGGATCTCAATGAAGGTATAAATGCATAATATTGGTTGATCCTTGGATACATTTTAGGTGTTGTTTTATATAACTTATTTGAGGCCTTTTATTAAATTATTTTTTGAAAGAAAAAATATTTTTTATTTTAGTTTGTTCGAACAGGGTTAAGTGATTGTTCGAACGAGATGTGGAGTTCATTAGAATGACCTTCTAACGAACATCAAAAATAGTATTTATGTTAATCACAAGTATATTCTTTCAAATCTCGTTTGAAGTTGGTTCAAACAATATTACGTGTTCGTTCGAACGAGGTTTAAGTTCATTCGAATGAGATAAGACTTTCGTTCAAACGAATCCTATGTTTTCATTCGAACGATTTTTGAACGAGTTTGCTCACAAAATGTGCCACCTTAAAATTTTTGTTTTCTATAAATACTCAGATCCATCATCAATTTTCTCAAAGGTGTTTTGCGAAAAGGATTTTCCAAGATTTATCTTGTGCCTCTAAGCCCTAGTTTCAACTGAAGTTTGAGATCCAATAATACTACACTCTTATGTCTGTTTGAGATCTCTTTCACGTCGCACCATATCTATTTTCTCTTCATACTGTGAGGGTTTGAAAATCATGTCTGTGTTGAGTAACGAATGTATTAGTCACGAGATAAGTAAAATCAATGGGATAACGAGATGTGGGAACGTGCCTGCATTATGTGGTTATTGAAAGGCGTTCAACAGTGGTTGCAAAGAAGGTTACAAGGAATGAGGAAGTGCATCAAGGCTTGAAGGTGATGAGTCTGTGAGTAGGTCTGAGTTATTCCTATAAACTACCTATATCATAGTTGACTTGTGTGGCTAGGCCATCCGAGTTTTTTTCCGTTGTGAGTTTTTCTCGTACATCGTCATGTTATGAGTTGCTTATTTTATTCTTGTTCATTCTCACATTTTGATGCATGGTTAGTACACGACTTAAATTGGAAAAACTGTTTCACACAACACTCTTTCTTTCTAAACATGCGAAGTCGATTAAAATTATGAAAAAATAAAAATTGGTTGTAATTCATACAAATCCTAGGGCGCACTAGCTTTCTTAGCTGAGGAAGAAACATAGCATAAAACACGATGCGATGATGTAGATTCTCTAACTTGGCCACTACAGTCTTCAATCACATACTTCATGGGTTTTGAAGGATAAACTAAATCAAGACCTAACCTATGACGAATGTTTTTACCAAATGGAATTAAGTCAATACATACAAATTGACTCGATTTAAAATTTTGTTCTTGCAATAAGGCTTTTATAATTCACCCCTTCAATAATAACATATTGTGATGCCCTCGAAGATGAAAAATTAGACATAACCCTCTAGATTGTAATACCATTCATTTTTTGTTAAAACAAACTAAAATTCATATTTTGACTTACCCCTATATTTTTTGGACAAAAATACCCTTCTTCTTCCTCACTTCATCTTCTTTTTCAAACCGAACAACTTTTCACCCTAATTTTTGAAACACACAAACAATTACCAAAACTAATATAATATTGTTAAGAGATATAGGGTAGATAGATAATTTTAATTAGAAAAAGAGTTTCTCATTAATAGGTGTGCCAATAAAAAAAAATTAGGGGGGTGGGGGTGTCACCCCTTATTTATAGTACAAGTTGGTAAAGTCCTAATAGAAGTGGACATCCATTTAAATTGGATAAATGAAAATATTTCAAACACTCCCCCTTAGATGTACACCATTTTCATCATTCAATGATTGTTTTCTCATTAAAACTTTACTAAGGAAAGTCCATTGAAAAAAATGAAGTAAAAAAGGCAAATTTTTTTCATTGAGCTAGTGTTGGACGTGCTTAATGCTACCTCATTCACAACTTGACTAGAAAAATCCAGTGGGATAGAATCTTGTCAAAGGAAAAAGATTAAAGCACACAAACATCCCAAATAGCATGTTCTTGTATCCTATCCCTGATGTGATTCTCCCCGTAATTTATATGTTCAATTTTTCTGTTACTGGAGTCGATATATTCCATTATTGTATACAAAATTTTGATATGTTTCCTATGGGAGTGACTTTATGAAAAGATCATCTAGGTTGTCACTTGAAAGAACTCGTATGAGCAACATGATTTTTTTTCTGAAGCTCATGAGGGATGAAGAACTTTGGTGGCCCATGCTCGATTTTGTCTCCTCTGATGAATCGTCCTTTAATTTGTGTTATACATACTGCATTGTCTTCATCGATGACTCTTAAAACATCTGTAATGGAAGGAAATTGGCAAGAACTACAAAGATGTTGAATTAAAGAGCTCATCCATACACATTCACGACTAGCTTCATGAAGAGCTAAAATTTCAGACTGGTTAAAATAAGTATCTACAAAAGTTTGTTCAGTAGAATGCCAAGAAATAATAGTATTACCACTTAGAAATACATAACTTGTCTGAGATCGATCCTTATGAGGATCAGAGAGAGATCCAGAATCTACATAACCAACTAACTTGGAACTATTATAATTATAAGAATAAAACAAACCCATGTCAGTGGTTCCACGTAGATATATTAATATATGCTTGGCATCAGTCTAATGCCAATTGGTTGGTTTAGAACTATATCTAACTATACGTGGATCGTTAGATTTAAAAGTATCACACCAATAATTCTAAGAACGTATCACATAATATGAGTGATATTAGTTCCATGATTTCGAGTCAATGGTAATTATTTTTTGCCAATATATTGACTGTAACTATAATATCCGGTTTCATGCATTGTGTCATGTATTGAAATATACTAATAATGTACATGTATGGTACTTCTGGACCAAACTTAGCAATGATATAATAACATGAAATACGGTATTGTTGGACCAAATTTATATTTTCCATCTTCTTTAGAATTGTATGAATATTTTAATATCCAAAAATCGGACATGATGGGAATATTAAAATGGTGTGCTTAATATATGTTAAAGCATGGTAGGACTTTTCAATACATTTAATTGACATATCTGTGGTTTACCAATATTATTCTCGAGCTACAAGCCAATAAAATATCTAAATACCCCAAGGTCAATCATATTTGAATTCCATATAATTGGGTTAATTTCATTTCAATTAAGATGTTAAGGAGCTCATCCTTTTAAGAATATTTGTATAATGGAACATTGTCATATATAATTATTTTCATACATTTCTTTAGACTAGTACTTGTTAAGATGACTATGCCAATATCCTTTGGGATTTCTTTTAAGTTGTATAGTGAATGTCTTATTATAATTGAGTTCGTACTCCTTGACTTTGCTTCTAGCAAAAAATGTCCTTCTGAAATTTTTATAAGTATTCTTTATCTAAGTTTTGTATAAATAAGCAGTTATAATATTCATGAATCTCATATATAATATATTTCAAAAACTGCTATGTTAGTCAGACATCTGAAAAGTTTTTACGGCCATAACGGGATGTTATGTTCTTATATAATCAATTTTTAATTTATTTAGAAAACTTTGTGTAATAGGTCATGCACCATTTAACAAGTTTATTGTTATCTTTCTTATAAACACCCATTCATAACCTTCAGGGTTAGAATCTCATGGGATTTCTACTATAGGTTCGAATAAACCATGTTTATTTAGAGACTCGAATTAATCCATAGTAGAATTTTCTCATTTTGTTCAATATATTCTTTATCGACATTCATTTATAGTACATGATTTGTATCATTGTCCTTTGATTTTTGTGTAGCCACAACATATATAATTATGTCATCAATGATCATCTTTTACGATTTTATCTTTCTATCGTATATGTATAAAACATAGATATGTTATTTAATATCAGGTACCTTTTCCTACTTCAGGGGCTTTATAGTCACTTCAAAGACTTGTGTCTTTTCATAGACAATAACTTCTTCTGGTGTTTTAGAGAAAGTGTATCTATTGTTCATAACCTCTTCTTGAGACTTATGTATAACCTCTTTTGTAGAGTTATCTGGTCATTTTATTTAACCTCCACTACTAGGGAGTCATGAAGTTGGGAACTATAGGCTTGCCATGCTTCTGGTGTGCACTAAATTTATTCACTGTCAAATTTATTTTGTCATTCTGGGACAATTATTTTGGCAAGAACATTCATAACTAGTATATGTGACTACATATAATATTTTAAGTTTGTAATCATTTGATGTTGTTACATCATTATTCACTTCATTTTCGCATTAAGCGATATGGGGGATTTGATGAGACAAAGTGAAATTATTCCACTTTAATTCTCATCGTTCTTTAGGAATTGACCGTTCTTCAAGAATAATTTGTTCTTTAGGTCCATTCTATCCTCTCCCTAACGGCGGACAGATTGTATCATTAATAATAAAATCTTATAAAATATATAATAAATACTATATTTATCAATGGTTCAATAACTATGAAGATTAAAGCTCATGAAAAAGTGCATTTCTTATAACAATAAATATTATATAATAAAATCCCGTGAATAATGAAATAAGGTTTTTGCTAATCTAAGCTTTTGACTTTCAACACTAGAAGTAATGAAAAATTACTTTTTATGATTTATTTATACGGTACCCATGTATTCTAATTCTCATAAAATGAAGCGGATTTCTTTGAAAATTTCTTTCATAGGTAAATACCACATAAAAATATCGCATAGGCTCTTCTGGAGCCTTAGGTTCAACAATGGTTGTACCTTTTACTATATTACATACTAAGTCTGAAAAACTATTGATTTTCATAATAATATGAGTTTTTCATTATTTTCTAGACAACTGTCATTATATTACGATTGTTCAAAATTCTCAATTATAAGATTCAATATAGATTGTGAAGTGTGTGTGTGTGTGTGTGTATTTGTCAAAATATATATTGACAACAATAATTTATGTTTCGTTCAAGAGTCTGGTGACCAAATTTAAACAAATGAAAGTATTTTTAAAAATTCTCATATCAAATATTCAAATAATGATATCGATAAGAAAAGCTTTTAAGTTTGGTAATAATGAATCTTTGAATGCTTCATGATCTTAAATGAATTACAAATTTGAGGATATAGATCGTTTATTAAAAATATTCCAAAAATATACATGTCTAAAATTCATGCATTTTGATGACTTTATATCATTACAATTAAGAATTTAATCATTATGCTTTAAGCACACACACACAAAAAAAACTTCATTATACGAATATCAAATCAAGATGTATATTTAAAGGAGGAAAAATTGAACAATTAAAGTATAGAACTTTAGGTTCATAACTAATGTATCAAAAGGTCATAATTTTATCATATGTTAGACACTTTAAGATTGAAAATAAGAAACTTTAGGTTTCTAATATATAACTAGGAAAAAAACCTTTTAGGTTCTGCCAAAACTTCATACTTGGACTAAAATATTTGAAGATCAGTTTCAATATTATTGATATCATTAAATTTTCTACCCTTTTGTATCAAATCTTCAGGTTTAATTATAATAAAAATGTTATGCAATCTTCTAAATAAGTGCTAAATTTTTTTATTATTCCCAAGCAATAATAATCCAACCTATTTATTAAAAAAATGAGATCCTTAGTATTTCACATTCTATAGACATTACCAAGACTCCAATATAGTATAAATGATTGGAAAGAGAAAAGGAATTAAAATTAAATACCATAAAAAAGATAATTTAATATTCAAAAGAAGCGAAAGGTCAAGAGGCCAACTTTAAAGGTGAAATCATTAATAGGATAGTCTAAGGAACCTTTCACCACTAATAGAGTATCTAAAACATATTTCATTTAATAAAGAAAATGAAAAGCCAAAAAATTAAAAAGATATGTTAACTATCCAATTTATTTTGAAACTAATCCTAACAAAAATGATATACTTGGACCTTCAGGTCCAAATTATAATTAATTATTTGAGTAAACTCAAAATTCATACCCCATGAATAATAAAAACTTTAAGTTTTAAATTATGGTATATTTTTGTTAGAGCTTCATATCCAAATAATTTGAAATACCATGAGAACTTCGGGTCTTATATTTCCAAATTAATTTAGAAAAATTATACCCCAATTACAAATTATAATTTTTGAACTTTTGATCACAATAATGATAATGAATCTTCATATTACAAAATTAAATATTTAGGGACTTTAAACACACTACACAATTATATCCAAACTTCAAGTTTGACAATGGGTAAAATTATTTGTAACTTTAAGTCCAAATTATAAATAATCATCATGGGACAATTAATTTCCTTACTCGTATTATAAAAATAATCAAAACTTCAGGTTTTGATTTAAATTATATTTTATTGGAACTTCAAGTCCAAAATTTAAATACTAATTTAGAACTTTTAGTCCCAAATTAAAATAATTATCTAGGAACTTCGAGTCCCAACATTGAATGATAATTAAAAACTTTGGGTCCTAATAACAAAATATTAAACTTCTATTTCTAATTTTTAACTTTCTTGTAACTTTTAGACAAATATAGGAGTCGTAAAGGAGTTTTAAAAACTGTAATAGTCAAATTATAAATATGCAAAAAAAATCAGGATTAAAATGGGTTAATAATTAAAGTTTAAGAAATGAACTCTTAGCACCCCGAAAGAATAGGTTCAATATATAAATATGTAAATGGATCTTCAAGCCCAAAATTTAAATAGTAATTCAACTTTGATTATATAAAAATATAATCAAATATAACATGTGTTAGTATAAAATAACAATATATACAATACATACATACACACACACACACACACACACACACACACACACACACATATATATATATATATATATATATATGGAGAGAGAGAGAGAGAGAGAGAGTGTGTGTGTGTGTGTGTGTTCACACATATAATTGCACCATGAAATTATTAGCATCTTATAACGTTCCATAAAAAATAATAGCACTTAAATTATAAGCATCTTATATGAATTTGGTTATCATCACGGTGAATTTGTTTTATTTATGAATTCTAAGATTTCATGATAAAAGGGTTTCAATAATTGCTCGTTAATGGCTATATTACTTGATTGATGGTGTATTTGAGATGATAATGTATATTGATGAGGGGTACGGACCATTTGCTTCATTCTCGAACATAATAAGCAGAGACAAAAGTATTTAGGCAAACAAATACCTAGATGTCATTATCATGATATTTACTGTAAAAAAACATAACAATTACTGAAGAAAGAAACCAAAGAAATTTTCCTAACGAAATTGGCAGAGAGGAAAATGAAAATCGACTGTAAAATAAATTTGAGGCATCGTGCTGATAAAGTGTTAAGAGAAAAAGGGTAGAGAGACATTTTGGCCATTGTTGTTGCGCTAAAGCAAGACTATCTCTAGCGACCAAGACGACAAAACTCACTCGGGAATTTTATCAAACACTTGGTGTGCGGAAAACACCCAAGACCTTGTTCCCAAAATGAACTAGTGTGCAAACTCCCAATCGAATCAACCAAACATCAATGAAGAGACAATAAGAACATCTAAGCAATCATCAAAGCAAAACAACAACGATATACCGTGGTTCACCCAAATTTGGGCTACATCCACCAAGGAGGATTTCTTCTTTCTATAGATAAATGGAGGAACCCAAAGGTTATACACACACACAATTTATCTCTCTTAGAAAGTCACTCACAACCTCACAAGAACTCACCCCTCAAATGGGAGCTCTATCTCTCTTTAGCTTTGATAACTCACAAAATAGCTCTCAAACTTGTCCTCCCTCAAAACCTAGAAATGACACTTGTATTTATAGATTTGAGCCAAAATGGCAAATTTGTAAATAAACCAAAACTGAAAAAATAGGAGAGCCAAAATCAACAAACTCCACCTTGGCGATCCTGACGATCCAACCAATCTCTAGAATGCTGAAATTGAACCCGCTTGAAGACTGTCCCACCATCTACCAAGCTAATGCGATTCCCCCAGGCGATCCTCACGATCCAATCGAACTCGGAATGCAAACATCAAATCCGCTCTAAGATCATCCCGACATCCAACAAGCCAATACGCTCCACCCGACGCTAAGCCACCTCAAACTTCAACCATGAAGTGAGATACCGCAAGTCTTCACTCCAAGACTCCAAACGACTCCACCCGCCGAGGAACCAAGTTCTAAACTAAGAACTCCCCTGAATGCTTCCCATGTAACCATACGGTGAAGCTCGCTCCTCATGTAACCCGGTGAGTACACCCCCACACAATACATATAGCATACACCATCTTTACACGAAACATTCAAACACATCAACACCATCTTCCACCTTGAGAAATAACCACGGATGAGAGGGAAAATTCCTCACCTCTCATACCCTCCAAATCTCACCCTCGAAAGATATACCAAGTCTTTGTCACGAAAAACTCCCGTTTGCCAATGCTCGCAAACAATAACTCATCGACCTTCCTTGAACTAGCTACACACACCTGGAATCCATCACAGTCCTACACCTCCTCGATTCGAATTGGCCAATGCATGTGTGCAACTAAACCGGGTCAACATCACCCGTTGGCCCTGGAGGGGGACTTCGATCCATCCCCTCCACTAGTAGGTATTCTCCCATCACTACCGTCTACTCTTGGAAAGCTAGCACCCAATGTCTCCACTTTGTTCACAAACGAGACATGCCTCGAACGTTCGATCACTTGTGCACACCGCTTCCCAATCTTCCTCGAAGTTTGATTTAGACGATACAACCCCTCTCTCTCCTCTCCCCTCGCTAGGACCATACAACCGCGTGTGACTTTCAAGACTCTACCCGCTACCGACACCCGGCAACCCTTGGAATCCAAACGGCTAATGGATATCAAATTCTTTCGCAACTTTGGGACATAGGCCACACCACCCAAAGTGCGTTCCACCCCATCGAACATCTTGAGTTTCACCGTCCCGACACCCTCAACGAAAACCTTCTCTCCGTTAGCCAAAGACATGGAACCTTTTCCATTTTCTGTGAAAGTCTCAAAATATTCCCTCTTGGAGCAAACGTGATCCGACGATCCCGAATCTAATATCCAATCATCTTGGAAAAGAGAGTTAACCTTGGAGATTGTGAGAAGTTCTCCAAGTTCATCTTCATAATTCGCACTCGCTACCGTTGCCCTCTCGGAATCAACCTTGCCCTTAACCTTGTCGTTCCACAAAGGACATTCTCGGATCATATGACCCCATTCCCGACACTTGTAGCATTTCGCCCCTTTACCACCAACACCTCTCGATCTAGACCTACTACCGTCATTAAATCCCCGGTTGGAGTTCCTCCCGCCATTTTGCCCACCTCCGTCTCTCGCCATAAGGCCTTCATTATGGGAATACCCGTCACCTCCACCTTCCTTCTTTCTCATAGTGACATGAGATTGAATATCTTGCACAACCTCGTTGCACCGGAGCGTAGACTTCCCAAACATGAGCGTGGTCACAAAATGCTCGTATGAATCGGGTAATGATGCAAGCAACAACAATGCTCGATCCTCCTCAATGAATTGAACGTCTATCCGGTTCAAGTCATTTATCAAGGCATTAAAAACGTTGATATGCTTCATCATATCCTCACCCTCCTTCATCTCAAGCTTGAAGAGTTTCTTCTTGAGGAACAATTTATTTGACAACGACTTTCCCAAATAAATCTCTTCAAGCTTATCCCACATGCCTTTAGCCGTGGTCTCCGCTATCACATTATTCAACACATCATCCGTGATAAGCATCTCAATACACGAAGCCGCTCTTTGATCAATGTCAATCCACTCGGCATCGGTCATGCCTACCGGTCGTCCCTTTACCCCCAACAATGCTAATTGCAACCTCTGTTGGATAAGAACGCCTCGCATTCGTCTTTGCCATAACCCGAAATTGATCTTCTCATCAAAAGCCTTCATGTCCGTCTTCATTGAGCCACTCGATACATAACTCGGATCCCATCTCTTAGAGCCTCTGCTCGTAGAGGTTGATTCTCGAGTACTCTCCACATTTTCCGTCATTTGGAACAAAAGCAAAAGCTATGCCAAAATTGCCAAAATTGATTCAACCTCGAACCAAAAATACCGGGCAAACAATGCAACCAAAGCTCTGATACCACTTGTTGCGCTAAAGCAAGACTATCTCTAGCGACCAAGACGACAAAACTCACTCGGGAATTTTATCAAACACTTGGTGTGCGGAAAACACCCAAGACCTTGTTCCCAAAATGAACTAGTGTGCAAACTCCCAATCGAATCAACCAAACATCAATGAAGAGACAATAAGAACATACAAGCAATCATCAAAGCAAAACAACAACGATATACCGTGGTTCACCCAAATTTGGGCTACATCCACCAAGGAGGATTTCTTCTTTCTATAGATAAATGGAGGAACCCAAAGGTTATACACACACACAATTTATCTCTCTTAGAAAGTCACTCACAACCTCACAAGAACTCACCCCTCAAATGGGAGCTCTATCTCTCTTTAGCTTTGATAACTCACAAAATAGCTCTCAAACTTGTCCTCCCTCAAAACCTAGAAATGACACTTGTATTTATAGATTTGAGCCAAAATGGCAAATTTGTAAATAAACCAAAACTGAAAAAATAGGAGAGCCAAAATCAACAAACTCCACCTTGGCGATCCTGACGATCCAACCAATCTCTAGAATGCTGAAATTGAACCCGCTTGAAGACTGTCCCACCATCTACCAAGCTAATGCGATTCCCCCAGGCGATCCTCACGATCCAATCGAACTCGGAATGCAAACATCAAATCCGCTCTAAGATCATCCCGACATCCAACAAGCCAATACGCTCCACCCGACGCTAAGCCACCTCAAACTTCAACCATGAAGTGAGATACCGCAAGTCTTCACTCCAAGACTCCAAACGACTCCACCCGCCGAGGAACCAAATTCTAAACTAAGAACTCCCCTGAATGCTTCCCATGTAACCATACGGTGAAGCTCGCTCCTCATGTAACCCGGTGAGTACACCCCCACACAATACATATAGCATACACCTTCTTTACACGAAACATTCAAACACATCAACACCATCTTCCACCTTGAGAAATAACCACGGATGAGAGGGAAAATTCCTCACCTCTCATACCCTCCAAATCTCACCCTCGCAAGATATACCAAGTCTTTGTCACGAAAAACTCCCGTTTGCCAATGCTCGCAAACAATAACTCATCGACCTTCCTTGAACTAGCTACACACACCTGGAATCCATCACAGTCCTACACCTCCTCGATTCGAATCGGCCAATGCATGTGTGCAACTAAACTGGGTCAACATCACCCGTTGGCCCTGGAGGGGGACTTCGATCCATCCCCTCCACTAGTAGGTATTCTCCCATCACTACCGTCTACTCTTGGAAAGCTAGCACCCAATGTCTCCACTTTGTTCACAAACGAGACATGCCTCGAACGTTCGATCACTTGTGCACACCGCTTCCCAATCTTCCTCGAAGTTTGATTTAGACGATACAACCCCTCTCTCTCCTCTCCCCTCGCTAGGACCATACAACCGCGTGTGACTTTCAAGACTCTACCCGCTACCGACACCCGGCAACCCTTGGAATCCAAACGGCTAATGGATATCAAATTCTTTCGCAACTTTGGGACATAGGCCACACCACCCAAAGTGCATTCCACCCCATCGAACATCTTGAGTTTCACCGTCCCGACACCCTCAACGAAAACCTTCTCTCCGTTAGCCAAAGACATGGAACCTTTTCCATTTTCTGTGAAAGTCTCAAAATATTCCCTCTTGGAGCAAACGTGATCCGACGATCCCGAATCTAATATCCAATCATCTTGGAAAAGAGAGTTAACCTTGGAGATTGTGAGAAGTTCTCCAAGTTCATCTTCATAATTCGCACTCGCTACCGTTGCCCTCTCGGAATCAACCTTGCCCTTAACCTTGTCGTTCCACAAAGGACATTCTCGGATCATATGACCCCATTCCCGACACTTGTAGCATTTCGCCCCTTTACCACCAACACCTCTCGATCTAGACCTACTACCGTCATTAAATCCCCGGTTGGAGTTCCTCCCGCCATTTTGCCCACCTCCGTCTCTCGCCATAAGGCCTTCATTATGGGAATACCCGTCACCTCCACCTTCATTCTTTCTCATAGTGACATGAGATTGAATATCTTGCACAACCTCGTTGCACCGGAGCGTAGACTTCCCAAACATGAGCGTGGTCACAAAATGCTCGTATGAATCGGGTAATGATGCAAGCAACAACAATGCTCGATCCTCCTCAATGAATTGAACGTCTATCCGGTTCAAGTCATTTATCAAGGCATTAAAAACGTTGATATGCTTCATCATATCCTCACCCTCCTTCATCTCAAGCTTGAAGAGTTTCTTCTTGAGGAACAATTTATTTGACAACGACTTTCCCAAATAAATCTCTTCAAGCTTATCCCACATGCCTTTAGCCGTGGTCTCCGCTATCACATTATTCAACACATCATCCGTGATAAGCATCTCAATACACGAAGCCGCTCTTTGATCAATGTCAATCCACTCGGCATCGGTCATGCCTACCGGTCGTCCCTTTACCCCCAACAATGCTAATTGCAACCTCTGTTGGATAAGAACGCCTCGCATTCGTCTTTGCCATAACCCGAAATTGATCTTCTCATCAAAAGCCTTCATGTCCGTCTTCATTGAGCCACTCGATACATAACTCGGATCCCATCTCTTAGAGCCTCTGCTCGTAGAGGTTGATTCTCGAGTACTCTCCACATTTTCCGTCATTTGGAACAAAAGCAAAAGCTATGCCAAAATTGCCAAAATTGATTCAACCTCGAACCAAAAATACCGGGCAAACAATGCAACCAAAGCTCTGATACCACTTGTTGCGCTAAAGCAAGACTATCTCTAGCGACCAAGACGACAAAACTCACTCGGGAATTTTATCAAACACTTGGTGTGCGGAAAACACCCAAGACCTTGTTCCCAAAATGAACTAGTGTGCAAACTCCCAATCGAATCAACCAAACATCAATGAAGAGACAATAAGAACATACAAGCAATCATCAAAGCAAAACAACAACGATATACCGTGGTTCACCCAAATTTGGGCTACATCCACCAAGGAGGATTTCTTCTTTCTATAGATAAATGGAGGAACCCAAAGGTTATACACACACACAATTTATCTCTCTTAGAAAGTCACTCACAACCTCACAAGAACTCACCCCTCAAATGGGAGCTCTATCTCTCTTTAGCTTTGATAACTCACAAAATAGCTCTCAAACTTGTCCTCCCTCAAAACCTAGAAATGACACTTGTATTTATAGATTTGAGCCAAAATGGAAAATTTGTAAATAAACCAAAACTGAAAAAATAGGAGAGCCAAAATCAACGATTGTCGGTATTGAGGGGTAATTTTTTTCCACCGTTCTTCTTTTTTCTTACTAAAATCACAAATTTCTTTTTGACCTGGAATAGAAAGAGGAAACATTAACCCATATGAACTTAAAAGCTTAGAGAAGTCCTATGAAATATATAGGATTGTACTACATAAAAATCGATAGTCCCTCTGGTTACTCTTGAGTATCTGGTCAAGAGTTTGATTCTCTGGTTTGGGATTTATCTGGACACTTCATTTTTTGGGGTTTGCTTCATTGACTGCGTATATTTTGACCCGAACAAATTATCCAAACATTTTTGAAAAGTTAAAAAGGAAGAAATATTATATTTTTGTCTATGTTTATAATAAATGGTTACATAAGGTTTATATACACGTATGAAAACTAGATAATGAAAAAAAAAAGATCCAAAATCTAAAGAGATACACAAGGAAATAGGTTATTCAGCTCCTATAGCAATGGGATATGAAGCTGAGATTTCCACACAATATCTTTGCAAAACCAACTCATAAATCATGGCAAATCAAATCTCAACACTCCCTCTCAAGTTGGAGCATGAATATCAAATATTCAACTTTCTTCTCTTGAAAAATATTCCTCCTAAAGCCTTTGTAAAGACATCGACCAGCTGAAGAGAGGAAGGAATAAACTTGGTAACAATTTAACCTTCTTTGATTTTCTCTCACAGCATGACAATAAAGGTAGATGTGATTTGTTCGTTCATGATATACAAGATTTACAACAATATGTAGTGCTACTTGATTATAGCAGAATATAATGTGATTGTCTTCAAATGAACCAATAGATCATTGAACAAATATCGAAACTAAGTTCACATGCTGCATCATCCATGGACCTATACTCAGCTTCGAAAGATGATCTGGAGACTGTTTTTTATTTTCTTGTCTTCCAAGAGATTAGAGATTCTCTAAGAAATACACAATAACCTAATGTAAATCTTCTTACCATAGGATAATTTACCCAATTTTAGTCACAATAAGCTCTTAGTTGTAGATAACTATTTGAAGAAAATAGTAAATCAAGACCTGGATTATTCTTTAAGTATCTCATAACGCAGATATCGGCATCCCAATGAGGCTTCCTTGGTGCATGCGTAAATTTACATAAGATGTTCACAAAGTACATAAAATCTGGTTTAGTAATTATAAAATAGATTAATCGACCTACTCATTTACTGTAGCATTAAGCATCAGTTAACAAAATTCACCTTTATCATTTGTAAGCCTTAGATTTTATTCCATGGGAAAGTCAACAGGTTGAGCTCCAAGGAATCTAACATCACTAATAATTTCAAGTGTACATTTTATTGAGATATAAAAATCTTGCCTTTGATCTAGCTACTTCCAAACCAAGAAAATACTTAAGATTACCAAGCCCTTTTATATGAAACTAGTTATGAAGAAAAATCTTGAGATCTTGAATAACTTTGTCATTATTTCTTGTGATGATCATACTATCCACGTAAATAAGAACCATTTTCTTTCACAAAAAGAGTGTGGTACGAGAGTGACTGAGAGAAACCATCCCTTTTAATGGCTTCTAAAAGCTTAGAGAACCCATTTATGGGAGCCTATTTGAGTCTGTAAAGGGACTTATGTAGTCAACATACAAGATTCTCCCCTTATTGACAAAGTCCAGATGGTGGAACCATGTACACTTCCTCAGTCAAATAACCATGAAGGAAGGCCTATTAACATCAATTTAAAAGAGTGGACAATTACGAATAGCTACTAATGTAAGTAGATAACGTACAATGGTTAACTTACCAATAGGAGCAAAAGTATCATTATACTCTAAGCCTTCTTTTTTAGTAAATACCTTATCTACTAAGCGATATTTCTAGCGTTCTACGGTGCCATACAATTTATACTTTATTCAAAACATCCATTTGCTCCATATGGGGCAATGACCGAAATGTAACAGAACTAGTGACCATATCTTTTCATTTGCAAGAGCAGTGAGCTTATTCTTCATTACTTCACACCATTTTGGATCAGGTGCCTATTCATAAGTGGTAGGGTCAAGTGTGCTAGAAATTAAGTAAACGAACAACTTATGGGAAGGAGATAATGACTAATAGGAAATAAAATTTGTAAACTGATATTTGGTCCTAGGTTGAGAAAAGGATGACTTTCTTATAGTCGTAAAGTAAGATGATGTACGAGTTTGGCCACAGTAAAAGTCATGAAGAAGAATAGAGGATTGTTGATGCCGATAAGATATCATACAGATAAAATTAAGGTATGAAGATAATGATTGAAGATAAAGTGGTGATCACATCAAACACATAAGAGACAAAGGGTTTTAAAGTGGTTTGGCTATAAGGAAAAGTCTACGTCCACTGTTATTTTATTCCTAGGGATTTATAATAACACATTAGGGTGTAGAGAGAGAGGTGCATAGAGAATTGCTTGTTTGTTCATCTTATCTATCTTGTCCCTTAGGCTAAGGGAAGGCATGTATTTATAGTGATGGGAGTCCAACAGATGGAATATTTCTTATATATTCAGACATTTACATCTATGTACAATGAATATAACTGTTGATCTTCTAGGGTAGTTGGTCTTCCTTGAGTTGGTTGGTATGTCGTGCGTTGGTTGGTATGCCAACCAACTCTCCTCGGGTGCCGAGAAAATCTCCTCGTGTGCCAAACAAGTCTCCTCAGGTGCCGATAATGTATAAATATTTTCACGTAGGATGACAGGTGTCCTTTTCTGACTGGTCCATGTAGACGAAGAAATTATGCGTTAATAGAAGCCCCCAATGCTCCATGCTTGATGGTTTACTGAAAGGATGGAGTATTTATTCTGTAATGTTTCTCGATGCTCATGCATAATTAAATTACTGATCTGCCTTCTTAATTTGTTCAACATAGAGTGCACTATATTCTGGTCAACGAATGATTCAGGCTAATTGATGGTTGCGTTGGAGCTAATCGTTCTTTTGAGGAACTCTATTCGTCGTGTGCTATGTATCACCCCTGGGAATTTGGATGCAGTAACTTCATAGTTTGCAGCTTGCAGCTTATCTTAATCTTCAAGTATGTTGGTTGGTTAGTTAGCCGACCAACTGCCTTCTGTGCTGACCAACTGAGTGTTGATTGTCTATGTTTGATTTTTCTGATCTCTTCTCCTCTGAGTGCTTTATTGTTGTAACATTTTAGCTGTCGAGCTAATAATAGTATTTAAAACATTTACATATAAGTACAACTTCTTCAATGTTGGTAGAGACAACAGTAGTAAAGATCCCAGAACTTCAATAGCATGTGCATAATAACTCCTGAATATGCCTCCTGAACTTCAATAGCAAAACTAACTCCTGAATATTCCTCATGAACTTCAATAGCATAACTAACTCCTAAATATACCTCCTGAACTCCAGAATATGCCTCTTGAACTTCAATAGCAAAACTAACTCCTGGATGATTATTGGTTAGTGATATGTCTAATTATGTTATGATTTGGAGCTAAATCTGAAGCTCGGCTGATATGATGTTATGAGAATGTGCCATCAAATGAACAATTAATTCTGTAGTAAAAGCCCCCAAATGTGGAATATGAACTAGGACTACTTTCTTAGCCTTAAAGTATGATGATCATGCTAGAAAAGATAAGGTCGAGGAAATGTTTCCTCACAATGATTTCCCAAGAGATTTGCATGTAATAATAATTGAATGATATTGCCGACTAAGGAATTTTGTTTGAGTAAACTGCTTTCAACATGTAGTCCAATTAGAAATGTTTTTCGCGTTCAATCGGGTCGTTAGTGTTAAATTAGCTAATTGGTGCAATTTTCACTAGCTAAATTGGCTAATTGGTGTAATTTGCACTAGCCGTATTAGCTAATTGGTGCGATTTGCACTAGCCTCGTTGACTGATTAGTGCAATTTAGACTAGCCATTGGCACTAACCTGATTTTAGGGGTTTGGTGCAAACATAAATACGTAGCCCCCCAATAATAACAGTGATGTCTGAGCATTCGTCGGGACTTTGCAATATTATGAGCATGATTGAGCATATAGAATTCACATTGAGTATCCATGCTAGTGAGAAATCCATATAAATACGAAGAGCACGGATCATTTGTCGGGGCATAATAAAAAATCCAGATAAATAATAAGAATGTCGACCATTTGCCGGTCTTAATAAAAAATCCAGATAATAAGAGTACCGACCATCTGTCAGGTTTAATGAGAAATTCATAAAAGAATATCGATCATGTGTCGAGCTTAATGAGAGGTCCGTAATACCAAAGGGGACCAAATGATCTAACTGTCCATTGGAGATCAAATATAATAAATACTGCAGATTTCATTAGAGCTGAATATATGATAATAAATATTTTGCCGAGCTCCATGCTGAGATGAATATAAAATATGAATCCGAATAGATATAATAAAGTGTCTGGATGATCTGTTGAGGTAAAATTGCATAATCACGAACAAGGATAATATTTTCCAGAACATAAGAATATGGCCGAATACTTTGTCGGGCTTGAATATAAATAAGGATTACCCAGATCAACTGTCCGTTTGGGGTAAAATATAATAAATGTTGAAGATCTTTTCGAAACTAAATATATAACAATAAATATTTTACCGAGCTCCATGCTGAGATGAATATAGAATGGATATAGGGAATGGTTTGTGCTTAAGAATATATCAGAGCAAAAATAAAATCAACAGTGCCTCGTTGAGGTAAAATTTCATAATGCCGAGCAATGATAATATTTTCCAGAAGTTTAAGATTGATTCCGAGCATTCGTCGGCACTGAATCTTATACCTGTGGAATTTAATAAGTTGGTCGAACATCTGTGGAGGATAAATTAATTAATCATGAGAATAATTTAGTCATCCAATCAGTATATGATATGTATTTTCACGGGCAATAAAATATCAAAACATAAAATGATATGTTATGCTGACTTGTGTGTTATTGTGAGAAAATTTTTATAAAAAATGCTAGACATTTTAATTTTAAGTAAAAGACCAAATATAAGTTATTTTTGGAAAACTGTTTTGAAGTATAACTTATCTAGCTTTAAAAAATTTATTGTGATAGAAAGGTATGAATTAAGAAATTGTAGGGGGTGGATTTGTCTTTCAACACCGTGGTGGTGATTTTGACTTTGTCAAAATCAATAATCTGAGCAAATAAAACTGCACTTCTCCATTCAAGCATTTTTCGTGAACATGTATTAAATTCCGTCGAACAGTGGTTATCGCCGACCAGCAATAGGTCAGTATTGGAAGGTCGGGAAGCCTTCGTTCTGATTCTATACATGTCGTCGACTGTCGAGTTGTGTAAGTGACCACCGACCAGAGTTCATATGAGACCTACCGACCAGGTGGTCAGGAACACCTCCAGCAGTTCAACACCTGTCATCGATCAACACATAGGAGGTCGAGAATCCCTCAAGCTATATAATAGTTATCACCAATGAACAAATGTTCTGACATATATTGTTCCTGTGGTCGCCAATAAGCAACATTGATGATGATGACCAACCATCTATGTAGTTCACAGACTTATTCTCCGACCAACATGTCTGATCCCAAAAAATTTTATCGATGCTTTTTATTTTTGGCAGATGACCATTGATGATTATAGTTATGTTGTGGTCGCCGACAAAGAATAGATGCAGCCGACCACCTTACTCAGCAAATAATTGATGCCGACTAAAAATATACTCGCCCGTCTCATGTTTTGCTGCCGACCAGGAATTGGTGGTCGGGGTTTCCTCGGAATTTGCTGCCAAACATTAATGGGTTATCTTTGCTATTGTAGCAGTGGTCGCCGACCACGAAGCTGGATTTTGTTGCTAACCAGCAATAATATCCTGTCGTTGACTAGAAATAGCAGCGCCCTATTCAATTGTTAAGCTGAGAAAGCATTAGTATGATGTCGACCAGTTAATGGTGTTGCCGATCAGATATTTATGCAACATATGAAGCCCTTTTGATCTGATGGAGAAATCGGGAAGTCTCTGGGTCGTGGATGACTGCGGATTGTCACTATATGGATGGTCGTTGATTGCAGGCACTTGAAAAGACCAGTAAATTCATTGTATCCCACCTTTCCTTTTTCAGAACTTGAGAGGTCTTGACCGATTTGAATGGTAGATTGGGCACCAATTTTGATGGTTTCACTACCCAATTGATTTGTCACCATTGTGGTTCTGTTGTTGCTGACGACTTTTGATTTCTTCCAAACCCCAGTATGTGACACCCTGCCTAATTAAATACCGGGTGATCAGTCATTTATTAAATTATAATCAAGGTGAATGGTTGGTTAATTCTTAGCACCACTGTCGCAAAATAAACTTTCCAATTTAAACACCCTAAATAATTAAGTTAAGTGTCAAAACCATTTAAAACATTATTTCCATTTTATTAAATCCAATTATGAAAACCTTTAATAAGTAACAGTTTATGAATCACACAATTATTAAGACTAGAAATAAATACCCATGAATTTAACCATTCAGATAAACCAATACCAACTTTAAAACCACAAAAGGAAAACTATCCTGACAGTAATCAAATCCCAAAGAGTAAAAATACTAAAGATAAATGAATATATTCTCTGACAAATCCAACGGAATAAGGAAACGGGCGACACATGCCCAACTAATTAGTACTGAAATAAGAGTGGAATCAACAACGAGGTCGTCTAAGCAAATGGCCTGCAACTCCCGCACAAGTTGCAGCACGTCCGGTACAAAGAACCTAAGCATGACACCCCTATGGTTGGGCACCTATAATATATACACATATATATACATATATACAAGAGAGAAAAGATGACAAGAGACGGGTCAGAGCCCGATTGTAATACAGTTTAAATTTAGTTCAACAAGTATTTAAAATGCTTACCGGCTAATGCAACAATCATGTTAGTATGTGACACTCTCTTGAGAAATTCTCACCTCTCACCTAGTGTGCACGCCTACCGCACTATTAACCCCGAATGTTCATTTTAATGTAAATCTCCCATAAGGTTTCATGTTGACAATTTCTATGTCTAAGATAATTATTTTCTGAGAATAAGATTCGCACAGCTATCTCATTTCATTTGAAAAATATACCAGTGTTGTCACAAGATTTCCAAGAACTTATATTAAAGTCGGAGTATTGATTCGTTACTGAACTACTTTTTATACACAGATGAAAGTTCCCAGTTTCATCTCTCTCTCTCTCTCTCTCTCTCTCTCTCTCTCTCTCGATATATATATATATATATATATATATATATATATATATATATATATATATATATATATATATATATATATATATATATATATATATATATATATACACTATCGGCACCCCACATAAACTTTATGGTGTTGCCATACTCTGCTATCAAGTCCCTGTATCACTCGTACTAAGGTAAATACTAGTTCGGAATCACTCTCGAACTGTATTGACATAAAAAACATAAAAATGGAGGCGAAGCATAGTTTCAAGTCACTAAGAGGTCAGCACAAACCCTCACATCTCTTAGGACCGTCTAACTATCAATCAGATACCATGTACCAAGGATTCCATTGTTCTAGGGTATAAGTCAATATCCCCCCATAAAGGTCCTGTAAAAACGTCGTGACTATGTGA
Organism: Sambucus nigra; assembly: GCA_949130495.1. Classification (NCBI taxonomy): domain Eukaryota; kingdom Viridiplantae; phylum Streptophyta; class Magnoliopsida; order Dipsacales; family Adoxaceae; genus Sambucus; species Sambucus nigra. The sequence continues at coordinate 455,015,332 of OX422209.1, read as the reverse complement.
TAATTGATTAAATTCGCAATTTTCTAATTTGGCACACTTATTTAATTAGAGTCTATTTTTAAACCAAAATAAATCATCCCTTAAACATGCATCTAAAGTGCGTGTGTCAACCCAAAAATAAATGAAGCATGTGACACAAATATTCAGGAAAATCCCCCAAAGGGGAAAAACCTTTTATTTCACTATGATTTGTAAGAAAATGGCTTACACGGATTACAATGAAATAGGGTGACATAAGAAATACCTGCAGGTGTCGGTTTTGATGTCTCGGCTGGAACTTTCCCTTTCCAGGAGGGAAACAGTGAAGAAGAAGAAATCTCCTCCACAAGTTATGGCTGGAATTTTTTCTTTCCAGGAGGGCAGCAACGAAGAAGAAAAATGGCTTCTCCACAAGAGTGAACTTTATAAGGACTCCCTCCACAATAGCATGAAACTGTCGGTTGTAGAGCTCTCCCCACAAAGTATAAACAAGAGCAAAGTATGTTCTTGAAAACCAAAACAATTCACTAAGGCATATGGGAGTTTTGTGAATTGAAAACAAAAAGGGATTAAAACCCTAAAGGAAGAAGCCTAAAAGAATTTTGCTTTCACAGTTTTTCTCTTCGTCAAAACGCTGTGACTTCTTAATGAAAACGGAACGAGAGAATAAGATTTTATAGAAAATCGCACCGTCTCAAAAACAGAGCTCGTTTGAACAAGATCAGCAAGTCGCTTGAACGAAGGAAAAATGTCGTTCGAACGAGATCTAATGAGATGCTATGTCCTTTGAATGACAAACGTGGGTCGTTCAAATGGTCGTTCAAATTACTCCATTTTTTAGGTCCAATTTAACGGTGACTTAGTATTCGCAAAGGCAAAATGAACCTTTCGCAGCCCTTCCCCATTTTCAAACAAAGCACACAAACTCACAAAACGGTTCCTATAAACTCAATTTTCTTATCAAAATTTATCGCGCTTGGTTCATTTTAAAGACAGAATTTAAGTGAAAACACCCAACCAACATGTGATAAGACAAGCACAATAATTAAACGAATTCGTGCATGTGTGCAATAAAGGAAACATGAGTCAAATATGCAATAAGTAACACTTAATTACATCTTAATGACTCCACACATTATAAAGTACAAGGATGAATTGACATATTGTCTCAAAACACTATCAAATAGTCACATGAAAAATGGAATGATGTTGTGACTCATTCATCCAAAATGTCCATCCATAAAAGGTGCAAATAAAATACAAAACTCTTTTTGGATTTTTTAAAAAACTTATAAAAATAAAATCTTTTTGTATTTTTCAAAATTCTTCAAAACAAAAATTTATACAAAAAGTACATGTCACAACACTAGCAAAAATATATTAAAAATCATAACTAGCGTATGACAAACATGCAAACACAATCATCTATATGATATGGCAAGAGAAGAATCATGTGCAATCAAATGAGAATCAACTATTCTAAAATCTAGCGTATCTAAAAGTGATTTCCTAACCCAAGCGGATGTATCACGTCGACACGGTGTTTTGGGAACCAACAAAATACTAGACTTCGAATTCCTAGGACCTCTTCCAAGATCAAAACAAAATCTCCTAAGGTGACCTTTCCTACCACAATATGAAAATGTGTAAACGGGTGGAACGACACCTAAAGTGTGATCTTTTCTAACATCCTTGGAATTAGTTGACCCTCTAAAACAAATAATGGTTTCGGCTTTAGCATTAGAAGCATGAGAACACGATGAGCTATTACCAGCACTATCAAACCTACTTGAATCTATCAAATCATTTTTTAACTTCAAAATTTTTTACTCAAGCAAAGAATTAGACTCTTCCAAAGACAGGGATTTCTTTTTCAAATTTTCAATTAAACTTAATTGTTTATCGTGCTCACCCTCAATTAAAACAAACTTATCCCTAAGAGTCTTTTCACGTGCAGTAAAATCATCGATTAATTTTTTATCCTCGATGGCACAAACGGGAACCCTAGAATTTTTTAAGTCCTTTCATTCCTTCTCTAAAACTAGGAGTTTCTCATCACTCTTCTTTTTGGCAATTTTCAAAGAATCAAAATCAATACACAAATTACCAAAGTGCTCACGACAAATTTCACTTTGAGTTTGAAACACTTGCAAATATTCAATCTTACTTTTAAAGAGAGAATTTTCTTTTTCCAAAACTTTAATTCTTTTAAAAAGTTTCAAATTCAAACTTTTTAATTTTTCAGCACGGTCGTGAACTTTTTCAAAAATAGGCTCCTCATTAAACGGGCGTACCATTGAAAAAATTATGATTTTTCACAAAACTGATTTTTCAAAAAAAATCAATATCACACAATTTTGCGGAAAAAGGAATACGCAATAAATTAGTGCAACCTGCTCTGATACCAATTTGACGACATGAGAAGTCAAATTGTATCAAAATAAATAAATCCTTGAAAAATCAGGATCACGCGATAAATTAACGTAACCCGCTCTGATACCAATTTGTAAAAACGTCATGACTGTGTGACAATTGATTAAATTAATTCGCAACTTTCTAATTTGGCACACTTATTTAATTAGAGTCTATTTTTAAACAAAAATAAATCAACCCCTAAACATGCATCTAAAGTGCATGTGTCAACCCATAAATAAATAAAGCATGTGACACAAATATTCAGGAAAAAAACCCCAACCTTTATTTCACTATAATTTGTAAGAAAATGGCTTACACAGATTACAATAAAATAAGGTGACATACGAAATACCCGCGGGTGTCAGTTTCGATGTCTCGGCTGGAACTTTCCCTTTCCAGGAGGGAAACAGTGAAGAAGAAGACAGCTCCTCCACAAGTTACGGCTGGAATTTTCCCTTTTGAGGAGGGCATCAATGAAGAAGAAAAATGGCTTCTCCACAAGAGTGAACTTTATAAGGACTCCCTCCACAATAGCATGCAACTGTCGGTTGTAGATCTCTCCCCATAAAGTATAAACAAGAGCAAAGTATGTTCTTAAAAACAAAAACAATTCACTAAGGCATATGGGAGTTTTGTGAATTGACAACAAAAAGGGATTAAAACCATAAAGGAAGAAGCCTAAAAGAATTCTGCTTTCGCAGTTTTTATGTTCGTCAAAACGCTGTGACTTCTTATGAAAATGAAACCATAGAATGAGATTCTATAGAAAATCGTACCACCTCAAAAACAGAGCTCGTTCGACCGAGATCAGCAAGTCGCTCGAACGAAGGACAAATGTCATTCGAACGAGATCTAACGAGATGCTATGTCATTTGAATAACAAAAGCAGGTCGTTCGAATGACCAATCAAATGAGATTCCATGTGAACCTGTAGAAAATTTCGATACGAGTGCGTGGCCGCCAGTTTTGTATCTTTCTGATTTTTTATGAATTAGTTATGATTTTTCTACTGAAAGGTGTCCGCGAACAAAATCTTTAGAAAACTATTTTGTAAAAATATCCCAAAATCTCTAAGTTAAAAGTTAAGATATTTAAAACATAACCTTACCAAAGTAAACTTCGCGGAGTCTTGAATGATGAAGAACTTCAGTAATTCGGATTCGTCTTTGATGTAGATGTCTCTTGAATTTTCTTCGATGGTGTAGATGTCTCTTGAATGCTCTTCGAGGGTGTAGGTATATGGCATAATAAATTGATAACGAACCTATGAAAATATGTCCTTACAAATCTCCCCCTATGTCTATGTCGGTACATACATAAAAATCCGAATTATCAAAAACCAAAATGCCTATACAAATCTACCCTCCCATGAATAAATTTGCAAGATCTCAAAACTATTTTTCAATCATCTTCGTCAATTCTCAAAGATTTTCTCATCAGGGTGTGCAACATCATGGTCTTCAATCTTCGTGCCTACACACATGAGATAAAGAAAAATACCTTCGTGATGCATCGAGTTTGAAATGATATAATAATAAAGCATTAATAATCAAATATCCCCCATAATGCAAAAACTCCCCCATAATATGATAATTCTTTCTCCCCCTTTTTATGATGTCCCCAAATAGACATATAAGAAGAAACAATCAAAACAGGGAGTGTCACGATAAAATTGCATAGTATATATGAATCAATCAACGCGCATGCAAAGCAGTATCCCAAAAAGATTCATAAACTATTTTTGATTTTTCAAATTTTTCATACAAAAAAATCACACCATGGATTTACACTCAAACAACCAAGTCATGGAAATGGAATGAATGGGTGTGAACACATTCGATAGATAAATCAACTCAATCAAGCATATGTGAACGATGCATATGTGTATCCCTAACGAATGAACATCAAAAGTATCCTTATGTGTAAAAATTTGTTGAATTTAAATGACATCATCTTATGCAAATCAACAAATCAAAGTCAAAGTGATTTTCACACCAATAATGTCCAAAACTATTTAGTACATTTTCAAGACTTTTAAGGGCGTGCAAACCCGTTTTAATTCTCCATCCAAACTCCCTCATATATATTTTCTTCTAGAGGTGAATAAACTAAATTCTCAAACTTTGGAGAATTGGTTCAAAAACCTAAATGGCCCATAATTAACATGAATTTCTTTTTATTGCGTTTAAATTTTTTCGGACTCTTTTAAACCTCTTTAGACCCCGAATAATAAAATTACTCCATTTTTTAGGTCCAATTTAACGGTGACTTAGTATTCGCAAAGGCAAAATGAACCTTTCGCAGCCTTTCCCCATTTTCAAACAAAGCACACAAACTCACAAAACGGTTCTTATATGCACAATTTCTTTATCAAAATTTATCGCGCTTGGTTCATTTTAAAGACAGGATTGAAGTGAAAACACCCAACCAACATGTGATAACACAAGTATAATAATCAAACAAATTCGTGCATGTGTGCAATAAAGGAAACATGAGTCAAATATGTAGAAAGTAACACTTAATTACATCTTAATGACTCCACACATTATAAAGCACGTGGTTGAATTGACCTATTGTCTCAAAACACTATCAAATAGTCACATTAAAAATGGAATGATGTTGTGACTCGGTCATCCAAAGTGTCCATCTATAAAAGGTGCAAATAAAATACAAAACTCTTTTTTGGATTTTTCAAAAAATATATCAAAATAAAATCTTTTTGTATTTTGCAAAAAATTTCAAAAACAAAAATTTATACAAAAAGTACATGTCACAACGCTAGCAAAAATATATCAAAAAGCATAACTAGCGTGTGACAAGCATGCAAACACAATCATCTATATGATATGGCAAGAGAAGAATCATGTACAAGCAAATGATAATCAACTATTCTAAAATCTAGCATATCTAAAAGTGATTTCCTAACCCAAACGGATGTAACACGTGGACACGGAGTTTTGGGAACCAACAAAATACTAGACTTCGAATTCCTAGGACCTCTTCCAAGGTCAAAACAAAATTTCCTAAGGTGACCTTTCCTACCACAATATGAACATGTGTAAACGGGTGGAACGATACCTAAAGTGTGATCTTTTCTAACATCCTTGGAATTAGTTGACCCTCTAAAATAAATAATTGTTTTAGCTGTAGCATTAGAAGCATGAGAATACGATGAGCCATTACCATCACTATCAAACCTACTTGAGTCTGTCAAATCATTTTTTAACTTCAAAATTTTTGACTCAAGCAAAGAATTAGACTCTTCCAAAGACAGGGATTTCTTTTTCAAATTTTCAATTAAACTTAACAGTTTATCGCGCTCACCCTCAATTAAAACAAACTTATCCCTAAGAGTCTTTTTACGTGTCGTAAAATCATCGATTAATTTTTTTATCCTCGATGGCACAAACGAGAACCCTAGAATTTTTTAAGTCCTTCCATTCCTTCTCTAAAACTAGGACTTTCTCATCACTCTTCTTTTTGGCAATTTTCAAAGAATCAAAATCAATACACAAATTACCAAAGTGCTCACGACAAATATCACTTTGAGTTTGAAACGCTTGCAAATATTCAAAGACTTTAATTCTTTTGCAAAGTTTCAAATTCAAACTTTTTAATTTTTCAGCACGGTCGTGAACTTTTTCAAAAATAGGCTCCTCATTAAACGGGCGTACCATTGAAAAAATTACGATTTTTCACAAAACTGATTTTTCAAAAAAATCAATATCACACAATTTTGCGGAAAAAGGAATACGCAATAAATTAGCGCAACCTGCTCTGATACCAATTTGACGACATGAGAAGTCAAATTGTATCAAAATAAATAAATCCTTGAAAAATCAGGATCACGCGATAAAATAGCGTAACCCGCTCTGATACCAATTTGTAAAAACGTCGTGACTGTGTGACAATTGATTAAATTAATTCGCAACATTATAATTTGGCACACTTATTTAATTAGAGTCTATTTTTAAACCAAAATAAATCAACCCCTAAACATGCATCTAAAGTGCATGTGTCAACCCATAAATAAATAAAGCATGTGACACAAATATTCAGGAAAAATCCCCCAAAGGGGCAAAACCTTTATTTCACTATAATTTGTAAGAAAATGGCTTACAGGGATTACAATGAAACAGGGTGACATACAAAATACCCGTAGGTGTCGGTTCCGATGTCTCGATTGGAAGTTTCTCTTTTCAGGAGGGAAACGGTGAAGAAGAAGACGGCTCCTCCACAAGTTACGGCTGGAATTTTCCCTTTCCAGGAGGGCAGCAATGAAGAAGAAAAATGGCTTCTCCACAAGAGTGAACTTTATAAGGACTCCCTCCACAATAGCATGCAATTGTCGGTTGTAGAGCTATCCCCACAAAGTATAAACAAGAGCAAAGTATGTTCTTGAAAACCAAAACAATTCACTAAGGCATAAGGGAGTTTTGTGAATTGAAAACAAAAAAGGATTAAAACCCTAAAGGAAGAAGCCTAAAAAAATTCTGCTTTTACAGTTTTTCTGTTCGTCAAAACGCTGTGACTTCTTAATGAAAACGGAACCAGGGAATGAGATTTTATAGAAATCATGCCGCCTTAAAAATTGAGCTCGTTCGAACGAGATCAGCAAGTCCGTCGAACGAAGGACAAATGTCGTTCGAATGAGATCAAACGAGATGCTATGTCATTTGAATGACAAAAGCAGGTCGTTCGAATGATCTATCAAACGAGATTCCATGCGAATGTGTAGAAAATATCAATACGAGCGCGTGGCCGCCAGTTTCGTATCTTTATAATTTTTTATGAATTAGTTATGATTTTTCTACGGAAAGGTGTCCGAGAACAAAATCTTTAGAAAAATATTTTGTAAAAATATCCCAAAAGCTCTAAGTGAAAAGTAAAGGTATTTAAAACATAACCTTACCAAAGTAAACTTCGATGGTGTAGCGGTATATGATGTAATAAATTGATGAAGAACTTGAGTAATTCGGATCCGTCTTTGATGTAGATGTCTCTTGAATGCTCTTCGATGGTGTAGCGGTAATGATGTAATAAATTGATAATGGACCTATGAAAATATGTCCTTACAGGTCCCATCGAGATAAGACCTTCTCGGCGCGGTAACCTCCGTGATAGCAAGTAGCGCGGGCGTGATTTTTCACATATATAATATATGAACAAACACACAGTCATATATATATATATATATATATATATATATATATATATATATATATATATATATATATATTTATATCCCCATTTATAAATTAGGTGCACCCACGACCATAATTATGATTATTCGTTCTTAGTACACTTTACTCGATTTTCTCGTATAATGGACTCGTCCTTTTTATTCTTATTTATAGGATATTCAAAACTTACTTCTTTTCTCCCGAAGTGTTCTATCTCCCTAAGTATAATTTCAGTAGGTACTCTCACATACTCTCTAGGCTAGCTTCCTTATGAGTCTCAATCGTTTATTTGAACGTTTGCATAATTTCATAAAAATCACTCCCCGTTAACCCTTAAATTCATATTACATTAAGTACACTTATGGGTGTTTACTAAAACCCTACTGGTCCTATTTATGTCCCAAAATGTTCTAACAATGATGCTCAAGGGTTACCACGCATATTAACTGGAACAAGTTATAAGAAGAGGAATATGCAGTTTTCTAGGAGGGTTCGATCTATCGATGGGAGGGGGTCGATCGATCGATCATCGATCGATCGATGTTCTTGGGTCGATCGATCGATCAAGCAGGTATGGCGAAACTGCAGAAAACCCAGTTACGAGAATCCTCCTTCAACCTCCACCAAATCACCATTTTTAACTTCCAAACTCCCATATAATGATACTACCAGTACTATATACCCAAATACATAATTTTCTACGTAAAACATGTGGGTTTTCATCAAGTATAACAATTTAAAGGGCAAAATCTACATAAACCTCAATAACCCTAATATTTTCTTTAAGTTTCAATTCTTTCAATTCTTTTTCCCGATTTTCTACTTTTAAAACCATGAAATTTTGTGGTATATCCTCTACATGTTGATTGGATGTCCAGAATATGATTATTACCTCTAAAACATGCGAATTCTAATCTCCAAATTACACGTTCTTTCATGAAACTAGTTCTAATCAACCCTAGACTAACATAATTGAGGCATCAACTACAAATAAAGCAAGATAGATACTTACCTAAAAATTTTGTTTCTGATTTGTGGGAGAAAGTGGTGTGGTTGTGTTCCTCGTCACGCGATCTAAAATTTGGCGGTGACAGCGGTGCAAATGACGGAGTTGTTTTTTTACCTAGAACTCCTAGGAAAGCTTCTTCACTTCTTCTCCAATGGCCGTTCTTTGGGTTTTGCTTATGTTAACTCTAGATGACAACCCCTAGCAGGTGATATAGCCTTGGTAAATTCATGGGTTTAATTGCCCAAAAATACGAAATGTCCAAAACGCCCTCCCGGGATGTTAATTAGACTAAAAATGCCCCGAGACCCAAACTAAACCCTCGGGTACATTATTTTGACTATCTCGATCCTTTCGGACCCATTGGCGCACTCTAAATGACCATACGGGTGACTTATAATTTATTCACTTTTAATAATACTAATTTAATCCTGACACGATACAAGCGCGTCCCGATTAAATTTCCACAATTATCAAATTAGATACTCGTGATAATTTTAATAATTCGATTATACACATTACTTTATCCATTAAGTAATATTCAACAAAATCCCAATAATTACTAACTCTTATCACGCTAGTAAATATTTAAAATAATTTTCGAACTAATATTAAATTAATATCTTAAATTAAATTTAATAAATCCTCAAATTTAAAAGTCATAAAAATACGAGGTATTACACAGTATTAGATAACGAAACTGTGGTTAAATATATAACCCTGATATCTTATTGAAATTTGGTACTCTGTTCTACAATGATGATTATTTTTGCGCCCTCTACTGTATAGAACATTAAAATTGGGCGAAATTATTCGGTTCTCATTTTTTATCAAAACCAGCTTCTGGGTAAAGGAGTATTAATAGTCATAAAAATTCTTAGGGAAGATATAATATGAATGATCAAGAGTTATTAAACCATGATCGTAATTTTCTATTGAAATTTTTTTTATTTATCTTCTAATATTTATTCGCAAATATATGATCAACGTTCGAGAGAAGAAAAACACAATAACATGTTTGTCCAAATTTTTTTTACGAGAATTCATAGCCGTGAGGGCTTGTACAAAAATTATAATTATAAAATCTACTATTTTGCAGATTTATAGATGAATAAAATTGTGTGTATAACTCCTCCCATAATATAATGAAACAATTTTGTTAATGCTTCTTGTCAAGTATTAAAACTTATGATCATGATATGCAATATTTTGCAGTTTTCGTAAATAAAAATTGGATATAAAAATCATGACTTAATCAAAAGATATATGTACAACATATAGTTGATTATAAGCATAGATAGAGAAAACTTAGCGTATGATGATCGTCTTCATTTCTGATAATAAGATGAAAAGAATATTGTGTCGAATTTCCCACAGATGACGCCAATCTATTGATGACTAGAAATAGCATCCATGATATCTTATCGGCATCAACAACAGATAAAATGAAGGTGTGAAGATGAAGATTGAAGATGAAGTGGGGATCACATCAAACACATAAGAGACAAAGGTTTTAAAAGTGGTTCGGCTATAAGGAAAAGCCTACGTTCACTGTTATTTTATTCCTATGGGTTTACAATAGCACAATATGGTGTAGAGAGAAAGGTGGGTAGATAATTTATTGCTTGTTCATCTTGTCTAGCTTGTCCCTTTGGCTAAGGGAAGGCATGTATTTAGAGTGATGGGAGTCCAAGAGATGGAATGTCTTATATATTCAAACATTTACATCTATGTACAATGAATATAACTGTTGATCTTCTGGGATGGTTGGTCTTCCTTGAGTTGGTTGGTATGCCGACCAATTCTCCTCGGGTGCAAGACAAGTCTCCTCGGTGTGACAACCCGCCTACTAAAATAAGAGATGGCCAGCCCGATACTTCAATAATCAAAGGAATCTTAGATGGTCCATTCTTAGCATCACTGTCGTTAAAATAATAGTACGATATAACTACCAATTATTTTAGAAAACGGACAGTCAAATTAAATTTTATAAGTAAAAGAAAAGCACTTAGACAATCCAATTTGCAAAAATGGTGGATACCAAAAATCATCGAGAAATGGAATGATAACAATGCATAAATAATAACCGAATAAGTTGTCGATTAACAGACTAATACAAACAGGTTACACTGAGTATTACTATTAAATATCACATTATAAAAAATGAGTGCAAAGCATGGGAAACATGCCCGAATAAATAAGCTGAACATAACTAGAGTACAAAAGATAGAAGCGTCTATAACAAATATCGTACAACATCCGTAAAATGCTATAGCTCCAAGACAACTGGAATGGATAGGTCAATACGGGTGTCCTTGCGGAGGAGCACCTGAATGGACAATGAATTCATGCAAAACAAAGAGATATAGACGGGTCAGGGCCCGGTTTGATATGATCACCATGTGAATAAAATGCATGACAGTTATGAATACCTAATCATAAGCATGAATTTAACTATCTCTCGCAATTAATCATAAAATTTCTCACCTCTCAATCTAAAAGCACAACCTAGTGCGATATCAATGATAATGCTCAATATTCATATAAGCATGGGAGAACTCATCTACATTTACTCAAGGAGACATCATTTAAATTATTCACCATTTAAATGCACAATTCCTTTTTTCTTTAGGAAATACATATATGGCAATTCATTTTACAAAATGTTTTACCAATTAAATTTCATCTCATATATTCCCATTTCCCTTCTTCCATCCAGGAAATGTATTTAGAGCAAGTTTATTATCATAAAATGCTTTTTCATATCATAACATCTCAATTCCCTTCTTCCATCCAGGAAATGTATTTAAACCAAATTTATTATCATAAAATGCTTTAACACCAATAATGTCCCACATTATTATCAATTGTTATATTTCATATCATATAACGATTCTAAGACCGCCTGTCCGGGTTTCTCTATTGTGCGCGCCCCTAAATGGCTATCATCTTCCAAGGCCTATCAAACAAGACAACATGGGAATCCTACAACGTGAGACGTCGACAAGTGGCCATATACCTGCGAGTGAGTCATAACCACACCCAGAATTACCCCACATCGCAAAATAAACATATATAATAACCGGTCATATGTCCAAGGACTATATTCACCCTGCATTCATTAGCCAAGGGACTTCACCTCATGCGCGTAACTTCCCTTATGATAGCGATTTAGAGAGGTGTGTATATGTAAATTATCATTTACAAAAATCATTTTTCCATTTTGAAACTACTCACTTTTACATTCACAAAACCATTTATACTCAACCATTAAGTATCAAATTTTAGAATATGCATTTCTCATTCTTAAAGTCATATCTTATTAATGACCTAGGGCCCGAAATGCCATTATCCTCACACTAGTCTCCAAGAGTCCAAAACAATACCATAAATCATCAAAGTAAGTCTCCCTCAATAATAGTCTCCCAAAAGTCCCAAAATTATCATTTTTACTTTCCGTTAATTCTAGGCTAATTTCCTATATCAAACGAAATTAATCCATATGAACTAACCCTTAGGATAAGCCCAATTATCCCCTTGTTAACCTAGGGTATTAACCTCCCTAATACAAACTTCTAAGACCCTTTATTACTTCCCGAAAGAAGGTTCCTAACCTTGATCCTAAAAGAAAAGGACTAAAAAAAGAAACTAGAAAAATCTCACAAAAACAGTATTTCCAAATCGATTCTCCTAGGGCCGAATCGATTCGCCCCTAACTGCGAATCGATTCGCCCAAAAGCGAATCGATTCGATGAAGAAAACCAACTAACTGCCGCAGTCCGAATCGATTCAGCCCTAACCCAAATCGATTCGGTTTCCCAGACTTGTATCCTCCCCTGCTAGCGAATCAATTCGCTGGGAAGGGCGAATCGATTCACACTGTTTGAATTGCCCAGTAAGGGGTACGGGTTATATGAACCCTAAAATCCCCAAAACCCAAATCTTCCATCTCCTTCAACATCAATAGCAATTAACTCTACCAAATCACTTTTACACAACTAATAACTAATATATATTCCTCAAATCAAATTTAAATCAATATTAAAGGATTAAACACCAAAAATTCCCAAAACCCATAAATGGTTTAAATCCCAAAAACTAACTATACATGCAATTTATCCACATTAAATCATGATCTAGCTAGTAAGAAACTTGCCTCAAGTTTGTAGTCTCGGATTCTCTTCCCGAAACAATGATTTCTAGCTCTAATCTTCAACTTCTCTCTCTTTTCTGCATTTCTCCCAATCTCTCTCTTCTCTCTCTCTTTCTCTCTCTTGGCTTATAACATGAAATGAGAAATAAAAGGGGTTTGGGAGACTTAAACGGGCCTTAAACATAAATTCCCCTCTTCTAAATGTTAATACACCATTAAAATGACTCGTAACTACATAATTGAGTCATAACCTATCAAAAGTGCCTGAAACTCAAAAATACAACTTTGCACTTATTTTTAGTATCTCGACTATTCCAAAACTAACCGCACCCCCTAAATTGGCATCTGGAGCAACATATAATATTTTTATATTCCAATGTCATTTTAATTCATTAATTATGCCCCAATCTGAATATAAGTCATAACCGTCGCTTAAAATACAACGACGCGATAAAACACAATATAATGCTATTTACCTTCTCATAAGAGTAAATAGGCAAAACATGATAAATATTATCTCTTAACTAACTTGAAATAATATTTACTCCAACTCTCACTATTTTATAAAATTAGCCCATTAGGCAAAATAATATAAAATAGTTATTCAAAAGTCTGGGTTGTTACAGACTCCCCCCCCCCCCCCCCCCCCCCCCCCCCCACACACACACACACAAGGGAATTTTGCCCTGAAAATTCAGGCGTACCATATAACCATAATAAGGGTGTAGTTTTCTAAAATATCGCTCTTCCATCCCTAAAATTTTCTAGGCATAGCAATGTCCCCATTGGACTTGGACTAAGGTCATCACTTTCGATCTTAGTTTACATTCTTCGTGCTCTAACATAGCACGTAGTCGTTCCTCATGAACTATCGATCCTACCTTCGACAACGGAAGAAATGCCTACATAACTCGGCACAAGTTGCCTTTCTTTCTAAATCACGTTATACGCTTACTCGGGAATACCTACACTAACACTTGATCCCCCAACTCCAACACTACGTGACCTCTATTCATGTCAGTGTAGCCCTTGAAAGTATGCGGAGCAATGAAATTAATCATTAAAGAAGTATTCCTGGACCATTCCAAGTCCAAGGAACTTATTGTCCGCTGGTTCCACCCAACTAGCAGGTGAATTACTCAGTCGGCTACACAAGGGCACCTATGGTGACATCCTTATAGAAAACGATCCAAACTATTGTAGGAAAATTCGAATTATAAAAGCTTCAGCCCCCATCCTTCCTTTAAGCCAACACACACATTTGAGGTATGTCTTCCGACATTTTGCTAACTCTCTCCACTCATTCATCCACCTTCGGGTGGTAGGCGGTACCCAACTTCCATTCGGTTCCCATCACTTCCTCGAAACTTTACCAAAATTTTGACACGAAAATCTAGTCTCGGTCCAACATTATTTTGATAGGCACCTTATACAGCTCCATACTCCTCCATAAAGAGATGGGCATATGATAGAAAGGCTTTTGCGTGTGTTTGTCATTGTTGATGAAAGCCAAGTTAGTCAAAACCTCACATACCTACAAATAATAATAAACTCAAGTGTAGAGGTAAGTAAGGGTATCAATCCACTTTCAAGGGAGTAAAGCAAATGGAACAAATTCAAATGTAATTCACTTTTATTTTCTTTTTGTGCTTTTTCACTTTTTCTAATTTTTTTAGCTTTTTCAATATTAAAACAAATGGGTGAGGTGAGATTTTAAACTAAACTAAACTAAGATGAAAATAACTAACTAGAAAATGACTAAGATGAAAAATTAAAGTCTAAACTAAAAATAAGAGATAAAGTGAGATAAATAATTGTGAGAACAATCAAGGAGTGGGGTTATGCCATAATTTCTATTTAATCTATTTAATTAATTTATTCAAACTAAACTTCCCAAATTAATATTGAAATTACAAATCAACTCTCGTTGCAAATGTAATTTTAATAATAATCTTTTAGAGGATTAAATTTACAATCCTACAACTCACAAAATGTAGATCTAAACATCATCTAACAAATCACCCGCTAGGATCGATTTACTAAATTAGATCATACAAATATGATTAGAGTTGAAATTCAAAGAAATAACTTCACATTTTAGAAAAACCTATCTCTAGTTCGATTCTAAGATGGAAATTAAGACTAGAATCTCGATTTTCTCTCGAAAATCATTTACCCTCTCTCGAGGCGTAAATTAAAAGTAAGATTGCAAAAATAATCATCAAAGGGAATTTTAATTTAATTAAACTAATTAAATTAACATTAACATCAAAATAATGGGTTTCCCCACCCCTTGAATGGGGATTTAGCCTAACATGATATGAAATATGACAAATTAGTAATCAAGGCTACTAAAATAAAAGAGAAGAGAAAAGAACAAGCAAACCAAGTCTCCTTGAGAAAGTTGAACTCTAATCTTCCAAATTGAAGCATACACCACTTAATTGAGCATCCAAATGATTTGAAAGTAAAATATTCACTCAATTAATTCTCTAACAATATTTACACTCACAATAATCTAAAAATAAAAAAAATGAAAAACTATTTACAAGGATTTATTTTCTAAACTAAACTATCTCTCTCTAGAATTTTCTCTCTACAAAACTCTCTAATCTAGCATCCTCTACAAATGAGGTCTTCATCTTCTTTTTATATGCAATGGAGCAAAGGGGTACAATTGGAAATTCGTTAGGATGTGCACATGAGGGGTGTGAGGTCATGTGGGTGAGGTTGGGGAGGATAAAATCTGATTTGTTATTGAGGGTAATGTGGGTAATGCACACAAGTGTGCATGTGGGAGATGTGTTGGGGAATTTTAGGTAAATGGGTATAAGAGGTTTATGTTGGGTTTTATGGCATGTGGGGTAATTGGCATGGGTTAAATGTTTTATTTGGTTTTAGTATTTGGCAGGTCGTGGCTTGATTTGGAGAAGTGGAAATGGGTAAAAAAATGGGAAATGGGTCTTATGGTTTGGAAAATGGAAATGGGTGAAATGGTTCTTGCAAATGGGTCAAAGGCTTGGGTTTTTGTTGTTGGAAACCGGGTATAGGGATGGGTCGATGGTTTACAGGTTTCGGTTGTGGGTCGGATCAGGGGCAAACCCGAAAATGGGTTCGGGTCACAAGGGAGCTAAGCAGCCTGCGGTCGGAGCTTGACGCCGCCGCGGGTGAGAGTGGCTGGATTTCCGAGGATGACCGAGGTAGAGGTAGAGGTCGCGGTTTCGATTTTTGGGGGTTTGGTCGTGTCGCCGGCGACGAGATGGATCGTGGAGCAGGGGAGAGGTCCGGGTTGAGGAGAGAGAGAGAGGGAGAGGGCTGTTCACGTCGGGGTCGGCGCGGTGGGATGCTGCCGGAGGTCAGGGCCGGCGAGAGATGTAGGAGGGGACGCCGGGGCAAATGGGTATGGTGTTGGTGAGTTATGGAGGTGGAGAGAGAAGTGGGGAAATGGGTTTTAGTTTGAAATGGAGGTTTTGGATTTTGTTAATGGGGGAGGAGAGAGAATCGGGTGTTGGGTTGGAAAGATGATGATGAATAGTAGATGTAGGGTGTGTTTGGGTATGTTAGGGTGTAGGTATTTAGGTGAGGGTGAGGGTGAGTGTATGGTGTTAGTTTAGGGTGTAGGATAAGAAAGTTGTGTGTGTGTTTAATTAGAACCCTTAAAAAAAATATAAACTAACTAATAAAATAAAACTATAAAAACTAAAAATCGAAAAATTAAATTTCTATTCTAAAAAAAATAACATAAAGACTCAATAAAAATAAAAATAAAAAGAAATGAAATGAAAATATAAATATAAATATAAATATAAATCTATTAAATTTAAAAACTAAAGTCCTAAAAAATATAAAATCTAATAAACTAAAAAATAAACTACTAAAACTAATCTTAATAAAATAAGACTAAACTAAAAACTAATCAAAATCAAAATAAAATAAAATTATATTAATAAAAATAAAATAGAAAAATAGAAAATAAAATCTAAAAATTCTAAAATAAATCCTAAAAATAGAAAAGACTCAAACTAAAAATCTAAAAAAAAAAATAATAAAAGGGGACAAACTAACACACACGGGCTTCGGGACAGGCTAAGGTTAGGATGGGCTAGGTTAGGGTCAGGGAATTGGGTATTTAGCTCCGTAAAATGCACAACTGCCTTGAAATACGCGTTTGAACACCGCAACGTACATTAAACCTGCATATTAAACATTTAAGCGCATAAGACCCATATTGTCGAGAAATAGCAACTAAAATACAACTATTCGGGGTATAAAATGTACAGTTTTGGGTGCTTATCAGCATACTCCTCCGTAAAATAGTTCGCCCATATTGGCCAGAAAAAGCGACGATTTGGTCAAAGGATAAAAAAATTTCTCGAATAGGATCATGACCATTGCGATGTCGGTAATTTGATGAAGATGCCCATGGATATACCCTTCCTCGTTCTACCACTACTCTCTTCACACTTGTAGGTGAAATGGTGAATCACAGACAATAATGCTCTTGCTATAGCGTCCTCTTGGTTAGGCTTGTTCTACTTGGCTTTCCATGCCTTCGCTAGTCTCCCCCACGGGTTTTCTACTCGGCGCATCCACTACCCCATTCGCGTTCCCTTGGTGAAAGTGAATATTCAATTGACTGTCTTATACGAACTTTAAACACCAACTCTGTCGCCCCAACAACATATTGCAATAACTTGTGGTTGATAAAAAGACTAGATTTCCTGCCCGGGAAGTAGTGCCTCCATTTCTTTAAGGCGAATACTACCACTACGAACTCTAAATCAAGCGTGTGATAATACTTCTCACGAGGTTTAAGTTTGTGAGACGCATAAACAATGGGTCCATGCTCCAGTATTAATACTTCCTGTTCCTGGTAGAGACTCGTTCGTTAAATCCATTCTCGATCATAACAACACGAGTGCAGGAGTAAAAGTCAGCTCATCCTTTTGACTCCCCGAAAGCTAGGTTACCGACTCAACGCTCTTTCTACGAGAGGCCTCACATTTGCCTAGTATCCCGAATTACTCGAGATCCCATACTTCTTATTTCTGGGGACCTAATCCTTCTTAGAGTTAACCCACAAACTTACTCGTGGTCGACTCCCTACCGCCTTCCTAAAACAGCGTCACATGCCCGAAGGGCCTTACGTCCTAAAAATCCTAAGGTCGATATATTTCCTATTCTAGTCGTATAAGTATTATGCTAATTATATCCCTAGTGCCCAAGACCCTTCTCAATTCTCGACATTCACTCGGTTTCATGAGTGGGACATCTCGCAAAGCAAAATCCAAATAAGGAACCCTCCCATTACACTACTACCTCGCATCGTCGTTTATCAAGATATAACGGCCTAAGACACATGTTCGGGACCGCAAAAATTCTAACTCGTAACCCTACTAATGCGCTTCTACTTCTATATCCTACCATTTTTTATAACTGAAAATTTAACTAATCGGGCGTTTACTTCCTGTAAGGTGTTACAAACACTTTACCCCCATATATAGATACATACATCTTCTTAAATGGCCTTCTCATCAAGTCATAACCATAAGTATTTATCCGACTTTATTATCTTAGTCTCCCTCACATCTATAAGAGGAGAGAACTGTTTACAGTGCATCTATACCGCACATTAATAGCCCTTTAATCACTCAATCACGTGATTCTCGGCTAAACCTTCCAACCCAGCATTCTAACAACAGAAAGAAAGAAAAGAAAAGAAAGAAAAAAAATGCAACATCTCTCCACTCTCAAAGTCGTTAAGGTTCATGCGTGGAGCGTCTCGCTAAGCGAAATCCAAACAAGGAACCCCTCTAATACACTACTACTTAACTTTGTTGGTCGTGGAGATAAAACAACAAACACAAACAAAATAAATAGACAATCAAACAAAACAAACAAAATGATTAATGAAAATTTCTTACGTACCTTAACCCATCTCTATAAAGTCTCAATCCTGTATCAAGGTGAGATATTATAGAACAACTAGTTCCATTCTGGAACTAGAAATAGGATAGCCTCGCGATCATTTGCTTGCTATCGCTCTGACCAAATAAGAATATTTCCACTCGTATAACACATATAATATGAGTAGCACATACCACATATACTTTTAAACTATCATCACTCGCTCTAGTGAATGAAGGAAAAATAAAACCTCCCTATTGAGGGAATTTATATACATACACTCCCTATAATAACATCGATACTACCACAAGCTCAAATTACACACCCGAATCTAGGGTAAATACAATACTACTCCATCTTATCATACAGAATGCACCACCCTCAACTAAGGTGGAATACCCGCCAACATTCTTGACAATTGCCCTGTCCACTACCAATGGTTTCAAGATACCGTACCCTAGTCTTATCTGAACCTAAATACTTCCGTTAATGCCTCGACTAGGCACCCTATTCTTGCCCGTTTTCTTCAAACGACAAGGTCAAAATGCACGGTTCTACATTCCACGTCATAATAATTTCTCCATCTCTAGCTACCTGATGATTACCTTCGTGGTTCCCTTAACTTCTTCCACAAAAAAGAACATGCTACTGGCCTCCCCTGCCTTATTTTAATGAGTCTTCCACGAATGGATGTCCACCAATGGGGTTTCATAAACACTACTTCTCTAAAAGTGTCAGCAACTCTTACTCATGAGCCTATCATTCCACTGAAGGGATTTTTCTTCCTTGTACCTATCTACTTCGGTGCACGATTTCCCTAACCGTATCACTATTTATTCACGGTCGGCCTCTAACCGAACCTCATGTGAATACTTGAGAATCTACCTTCCCATCATTCCTGATATCCCAGAGAAACTCGCTGTTGAAAATATCTACCGGGTTTCTCTGTGGGAAAAACTTCCTGCTCTACCCAAAATATGGCGACTACCATTCCTGCCATTTCAACATTACTCCAACAGGCGAAAAAATTTCCTCAATTCTTCGCATCTAGGCACTTCCATACCCCTCTCTAGGCCAAAGCTCGTAGGCCTTATACTTCCACCGGATGAGATTACACTTCCTCTATCTGACTTAACTTCAACCTGTGGCCCTTGTCAAGGACCTTTTCAACTTAAATATAGCGTCACTTGAAATTATAAGCTTAGTACCACTCTCCACTAGTAGAGGTACATGGAAAACTATATCTACTGTACTTAGTAGTCGCGGTAGAAATATAAGACAATGCTACGAAGGAAAGACCTCCAAAGCGGCCCTCATCCCTGACTACAACTTATAGTTCTTAGTAATCCCATCTCGTGACGCCTTCATAACGGCCTTCCCTAACGCCCTTCCTCATTCACTTACGAATCTCACACGAACACGCAAAGGATTTCCGAATTCTTACACTACACCAGGAGAGCGAAACCTCACAAGAGGAAATCAACAATCTTAGTCCTAAGGCTCTATATCAAATCAAGAGTAACGCTCAAAACATAGTACGTATGCACACACTATAACCTAATGCTCTGATACCATCTGTGACAACCCGCCTACTAAAATAAGAGGTGGCTAGCCCGATACTACAATAATCACAGGAATCATAGATGGTTCATTCTTAGCATCACTGTCGTTAAAATAATAGTACGAGATAACCACCAATTATTTTAGAAAATGAACTACCAAATTAAATTTTATAAGTAAAAGAAAAGAACTTAGACAATCCAATTTGCAAAAACGGTGGATACCAAAAATCATCGAGAAATGGAATGATAACAATACATAAATAATAACCGAATAAGTTGTCGGTTAACAGACTAATACAAACAGGTTACACCGAGTATTATAATTAAATATCACATTATAATAAATGAGTACAAAGCATGGGCAACACGCCCGAATAAATAAACTGAACATAACTAGAGTACAAAAGATAGAAGCGTCTATAACAAATATCCTACAACATCCGCAAAATGCTATAGCTCCAAGACAACTGGAATGAATAGGTCAATACGGGCGTCCTTGCGGAGGAGTACTTGAACGGACAATGAATTCATGCAAAATAAAGAGATATAGACGGGTCAGGGCCCGGTTTGATATGATCACCATGTGAATAAAATGCATGATAGTTATGAATACCTAATCATAAGCATGAATTTAACTATCTCTCTTAATTAATCATAAAATTTCTCACCTCTCAATCTAAAAGCACAACCTAGTGCGATATCAATGATAATGCTCAATATTCATATAAGCATGGGAGAACTCATCTACATTTACTCCAGGAGACATCATTTCAATTATTCACCATTTAAATACACAATTCCTTTTCTCTTTAGGAAATACATATATGGCAATTCATTTTACAAAATGTTTTACCAATTCAATTTCATCTCATATCTTCCCATTTCCCTTCTTCCATCCAGGAAATGTATTTAAAGCAAGTTTATTATCATAAAATGCCTTTTCATATTATAACATCGCATTTCCCTTCTTCCATCTAGTAAATGTATTTAAAGAAAATTTATTATCATAAAATGCTTTAACATCAATAATGTCCCACATTATTATGAATAGTTATATTTCATATCATATAACGTTTCTAAGATCACCCGACCGGGTTTCCCCACTGTGCATGACCCTAAATGGCTATCATCTTCCAGAGCCTATCAAACAAGATAACCTGGGCATCCTACAACGCGAGACGTCGGGAAGTAGCCATGTACCTGCGAGTGAGTCATAACCACACCCAGAATTACCCCACATCGCAAAATAAACATATATAATAACCAATCATATGGCCGAGGACTATATTCACCCTGCATTCATTAGCCAGGGGACTTCACCTCATGCGCGTAACTTTCCTTATGATAGCGATTTAGAGAGGTATGCATATGTAAATTATAATTTACAAAAATCATTTTTCCATTTTGAAAACATTCACTTTTACATTCACAAAACCATTTATACTTAACCATTAACTATCAAATTTTAGAATATGCATTTCTCATTCTTAAAGTCATATCTTATTAATGACATAGGGCCTGCAATGCCATTATCCTCACACTAGTCTCCAAGAGTCCAAAATAATACCATAAATCATCAAAGTAAGTCTCCCTCAATAATAGTCTCCCAAAAGTCCCAACATTTTCATTTTTACTTTTCGTTAATTCCAGGCTAACATCCTATATCAAACGAAAATTTACCCATACGAACTAACCCTTGGGATAAGCCCAATTACTCCCATGATAACCTAGGGTATTAACCTCCCTAATACAAACATTTAAGACCATTTATTACTTCCCAAAAGAAGGTTCCTAACCTTGAACCTAAAAGAAAAGGACTAAAAAATGAAACTAGAAAAATCTCACAAAAACAGGATTTTCGATTCGATTCGCCTAGGGCCGAATCGATTCACCCCTAACTACGAATCGATTTGCCCAAAAGCGAATCGATTCGATGAACAAAACCAACTTACTGCCTCAGTCTAAATCGATTCATCCCTAACCCGAATCGATTCGGTTTGCCGGACCTGTATCCTCCCCAGCTAGCGAATCGATTCGCTCGGAAGGGCGAATCGATTCGCACTGTTCGAATTGTCCAGTAAGGGCTACGGGTTGTATGAACCCTAAAATCTCCAAAACCTAAATCTTCCATCTCCTTCAACATCAACAACAATTAACTCTCCCAAATCACTTCTACACAACTAATAACTAATATATATTCCTTAAATCAAATTTAAATCAAGATTAAAGGATTAAACACAAAAAATTCCTTAAACCCATAAATGGTTTAAATCCCAAAAACTAACTATACATGCAATTTATCCACATTAAATCATGATCTAGCTAATAAGAAACTTGCCTTAAGTTTGTTGTCTCGAATTCTCTTCCCGAAGCAATGATTTCCGGCTCCAATCTTCAATTTCTCTCTCTTTTCTCCATTTCTCCCAAGCTCTTTCTTCTCTCTCTCTCTCTCTCTTAGATTATAACATGAAATGAGAAATAAAAGGGGTTTGGGAGAGTTAAACGGGCCTTAAACATAAATTCCCCTCTTTTAAATGTTAATGCACCATTAAAATGACTCGTAACTACATAATTGAGTCATAACCTATCAAAAGTTGTCCGAAACTCAATAATATAATTTGGCACTTATTTTGACTATCTAGACTATTCTAAAACTAACCGCACCGCCTAAATTGGCATCCGGAGCAATGTATAATATTTTTATGTTCCAATGTCATTTTAATTCATTAATTATGCCCCAATCTGAATATAAGTCATAACCGTCGCTTAAAATACAATGACGCGATAAAACACAATATAGTGCTATTTACCTTCTCATAACAGTAAATAGGCAAAACATGGTAAATATTATCTCTTAACTAACTTGAAATAATATTTACTCCAACTCTCACTATTTTATAAAATTAGCCCATCAGGCAAAATAATATAAAATAGTCATTCAAAAGTCTGGGTTATTACACTCGGGTGCCGAGCAAGTATAAATATTGCCACGTAGGATGACAGGTGTCCTTTTCTGACTGGTCCACGTAGACGGAGAATTTTTGCGTTAACAATCACTGTGATAAATAATATGGGAAAGTGTGTTTAACCGTAGAGAAAAAAGAGACAATGGTGAGGAAGGAGGGGCTGTGTGTGGTAATAAAGATGAGATGTCAGGAGAAAATGAAAGTAAAGGAGAAGATGTCTCTGGTGAGGAAGTAGAAAAAGGTAGTAGGATGGAAATTTGTGTATCATTAGATTCAGGAAATACTATTGGCAAAAGGGTTAAAGATAAAGAATTTGATGTAGGAGGGATCGAAAAAGGGAATGTATTTTCATGAAAAACAAAATCACAACTAGAGAAGAACTAACAAGTGGTAAGATTATGAACTCTATAGGCCTTTTGACAAGAAGGGTATCCTACGAAAATGCATCGACGATCTCTTAGTGAAAATTTGGCTAAAGGTTTCAAGTTTGTGACATAAAAAAGGCAGCCAAAAGCTCGTAGATGTGTGTATGTGGGAGGTTTTCCATATAAGAGTTCATACGGTGATTTATGGTTCAAAACTGGAGTAGGGAGTCTATTTATAAGATAAGTGGAAGTGAGTAAGCTTTCACCCAAGAATTATAGTGGTGAATTGGCTTAAAATCTTAAGGCACGATCTACATCGAAAAGGTGTCAATGTTTTCATTATAGAATACCATTTTGTTGAGGTGTGTATGTGCATGAACTTTGAAAAAGATGCCAGGAGTAAAGAAGAATGGTTTTAAAGTATTGAACTCTTGACCATTGTCACTACGCGTACATTTAACTTGACAATTAAATTGAGTGTTAACAAAAGTGATGAATGTTTTTAATAATCCTTGCCTTGAGTTTCGAATTTAAATTTATAATAAATATCTAAGTAAAGCGGGTGTAATCATCATTAATAGTTAAAAAACATAATGTGCATCAGTGTGTGTTGCAATTTTATGTGGACCCCAGATGTCACAGTATATACGATCGAAAGAATGAGTACTTTGAATTGAGCTTAAAGGAAGATATAATCTAGTTTGTTTTCTCAAAGGACAAACATAACATGGATGTTAAGAATCATAAAAAAATGGAATTATTTTTGACAAAAATTGAGAAGGCAACTTTGATGGATGACCCGGTCATTTATGCCAAGGTCAATCATCCTTTTCGTAATAAGGTCCTGCAATACACAAAAAGTAGGGAAAAGGTGAATGGAACAGTTGAGGGTAGATGTAAGTTAACTTATAGAGAGAATATTCACATAAAAGGAGGGTGTACAAAGAACATAATGAACATGCAATTGTGTTAAATATGAGCAGAACCAATACTTGTGATTTTTGCATAAGAACCATTTGGTAAGGTGAATTGACAAAACATAAGAATAGTGTCTTTATTGGTGATTGAAGTATTTATATGGTTTGTAGCAACATTATTAATGATAAAATTAAGAGGTTTAATATTTTGTGATGTTGATGATGAACAAAATGGAGTATAGTTACCTATATAATCGGCCGAAACTGGGGGTCTATCATTTCGAAGGAAAGCTTTTATTTGTGAGAACTCTTCCAGAGTTAATTAGAGGGACTGATCAGAGGTTTGAGTGGCCTTATTGACTACGTGAGATGATTCAAATCCTATTTAATTTGTATAAAACTTTTGAGATCGATTTGGAGGTTGAACATCCTTTCCACAAAACTTATGTCCGAGAGTGAAGCCGATCAAATACAGGCATCTTTCAACTGTATGTGTAGTTCCATCACAGTAGGTGCACCGAAGTTATTTTTAGGACCTTGTGTCCTTGATAAGCCCAAATCTGATTGTTTGAAGTTTGATGAAGATTTGACATTCATGGGGCAAGAATTGGTTCAGTGATCATGTGTTTGACTAGTCCTCTCTCATTTTCCTCCTAACAGAGAAGAGGGTATGCTTTCTTCACAGTTGGTAAAGGGTTTATGAGCATGATTTTCCCTCTAACGACAGAGTAGGTCTCATTCAAGCGCATAAGAAACTGCCCAAGTCTTACTTTTTCTTTTTTCTTTGCCAATTGTTTGAGCCCTCCGCAAGTGTCCAAAACAGCTAGGCTGCACATTTTCAACTCATCCCATAACACTTTTATCTTGGTATAGTAAGTGAAAATGGAATCATGATTTTGCTTTAACTCCACAATGGTACGTTGAATTTGATAGTGATGAGAAAAATCACCTTATGAGAAATGTTCTTGCAGGTCCAACCAAATTTCAAAAGGACTTTCCACATAGAGGACACAATTGGCAATCTTTTGATTTAAGAAGTTAAGAATCCAAGAGAGGACCATATTATTGCATCATTGCCACGTTGAATATTTAACATCACATTCACTTAATGTAGGTATAGTCCCTTTGATGAATCACACTTTATTTTTGGCACTAAGACTCACCAACATGGAAGGTCTCTATATAGCACTGTTGGTTCCATCTAGAACTTTTGGTACAAGAATGATACTTGGATGATCTGAGGCATGGATAAAAAGAGGATCAGACGGATCGATAATGGAGAGAGACATAATTCGATCGGTAGTTTTATTTGTGTTGGGAGTGTTTTGGATTATACTTGTTGAATAAATATCTTCCATAAAAAAATGTGCGGAAGCTTGGTAGAGGCATTGGGGTCAAAGCTCTAATACCATGAAAACTTGAAAAGGATGAAATATTGTATTTATGTCTCTGTTTATAATCGCGGGTTATAGAAGGTTTATATACATGTATGGAAACTAGGTAATGGAATATCACACAAATTAGATCCAAAATCTAAGGAGACATACAAGAAAAGAAGTTATTCAGCTCCTATAACAATGGGATAACAAGCTGAGATTTCCACACAATATCTTGGCAAAACTAACTTTATAAATCGTGGTAAATCCAATCTCAAAAATTGAATTTCTAGGTTCATGAAATGTGGGTATTTTTAGTGTCTACTGTTTGGTCAAATTCCATCTTTTTCTTAACCCAATCATTCTTTTACTATGGCAACCATCAACTAAATTCTGATGGAAAAAATGGTTCCATCATTTAAGTTTTCCATTTGTTAACCCAGTCATTTTTATTAATTTTGGTAATTGATTAGGATTTTGAAAAATTAGGATTAGGAGTTGTTGAGTTTAGAAAATAAGATGAAGTGGGAAAAAAAGAAGAGTATTATTATTCAAAAAATATAAGGAGTAAGTCAAAATATGAATTAAAGAGGTCAAGTAAAAAAATTCTTAATATAAGAGGTATAAAACGTGGAAAATTAGCAATTTACAAGATATTGTCCGCTATAATATATATTATATTTATAATATAACAGTAGTAATAATTAATATGAAGGAGTTAATAAGAGAACTGAACATTTATGATTATTTCTAAGGCGTTTAATCATTTTTTTGTGCAAATTTCAAAATAGCTTTTGGTTTTCAAAAATAGTTTAATATATACATAATGACTACATATGTTTTTAACATTTCACAAGAAAAACTTACCACAGAACAAAAATAAATAAAAAATATTAAACTAAAATACACACATATAAAAAAATATAAAAAGACTCAAATAGACAAATAATACAAAAAGTTAAAAAATATTACAACACACACATATAGACACTAATATATTACGAAACATAGACATTATGTTGTGTTTACATAAAACAATAGAACACTCAAAGTAAATATAAAGATATTAATATTAATATATATATATATATATATATTAAAAAAATCAAATGAGACGAACAATTATAAAATACATAAATAAATAAATAAAGTTTTGGTATGTAAAAAAAATGTAACGTTTTCTTTATAGAAAAACGTTTAAGATTAAACTTATAATACATACAGTTTTTTTGGAAGTTTATGTTTATAAAAAATAATTTTTATATAATAAAATATTTAAAAATAATAGATAAATTTTATTAATGAAAAATTAGTTTTTTATAATGACTTTAAAATAAAATATTAAAATTATAATATATACTAATTTTTATATGTTATGTCTACTATTTATAAATAACAATTGTACAGAATTATGAATTATTAATATAATTACAGAACTAAAACAGAATTACAGAAATGAAACACTTACTTGAATTTGCAGAAATAATGTAAGAATAAAAGAAATAATCTGAGCCCTGTTAAGAACAGTCTCCATAAGATAATTTATTCCCTCCAATGTGCTCCGAGGTTGATGAATATTGTCTCCAAAGATAGAACGGATTTTCCAATTAATTATGTAGCACGACAATAATTAATTACACCGAACTCAAATTCTGTGGCTTTTACTCAACAACAATGCAACAGATATTATGCAGGAAAAAGAATTTTTGGAACAGATATGACAGGAATTCTGGAACAAATAAGACAGCAATTCTGGAGGAGGGAAATTTTTTTTCATTATTAAAAATGGAGGGAGGAATCTGTATTTATAGCAAAGTAACAATAACTGTCAAAAGACAGTTAAACAGTTAAACGAAATTAACTGTTGACTGTTGGCAATAACTGCCAACAGTTTATTAATTAATTAATAATTAAAGCCCAGAAAGTTAAATTATTTCGGCCCAAAAATGTAAGAGATTTTTATAAGCCCAAGCTCGAACCGAGCCGAGCCGAGCAGAGCCGGCCGGATGCGCGCGCGCGCGTGTGGATCTTTGACCGAAATTCAACCCGTGCATAGCTTAGGTCATCTCCCCTTCAAAGAGTTGGGATACCCTCAAGACATCCAAGCCTTAGTCCATCATTTGGGTTTTATTAACTCATCATTTTCCCACTACTCTTCCAATGTGGGACAAGAGTTAAACATACCCAATTCATTAACTTTCATTGCTTTGTGAGTCATTTTGGGGACATATTTATCATTCATAACTTATTGAAATTGGACATATGAATATACTACGTTAATCTCCTTGCGGAGGAGAACGTGTTCGTATATGGTCCCATAATTATCCTAGTGTGGGTCCCACCTAAATTTGAGCTCAAAGTTGCTCAATATTCTGTCCAGAAAAATCTGGACCTCTTTAAGTTGTCCAATTTTCCAACAATCCCCCACATGAAAAATATATCGCTATAAATAAAACAGAACAGATGCTAATGGAGATGCAGACACATGTTGAGTAAAACTGAAGATTTATTGCATCGGGAGAAGTAGCCTAGTGGCCTTGAACTTTCCTTAGTGATATACTATCGGATTTACTTGGTTAATCAGTAGATTTCACGTCCTTGAAGCATCAACCATTTTTGTAAACCTAGACAATAGTATTCACACAATAATTCTTCAACACAGTTGGTTCTCACGTTTGTGTTCATTTTGGCCATGAACACCACTTGGTTCCGTCAATATTTTAGAGAATATGCCTTTCATTATTCTCATAGAAGTGGCCCCCTTCTTACTCACGTAGGTGACTTCCATAAAGAGTATCCTGCAATACCCCACTTAGACGTACTAAGATATTGTTGATGTAAAAAACTAGATCGCTCTAATTATTCAATCACAGATAAATAAATAAGACAAAGATTTTTAAAGTGGTTCGGCTAGGAATAAAGCCTACGTCCACTGTTATATTATTGCTGATTGTTTGCAGAATTCTTGATTACAAGTTCTCTCAAGAAATTCCGGTCCCCCTTGAATGAGGATGATACAAGGTATTTATAGCCCATAGGCTGTACATGAAAGGTTCGATACATTAAATGATATACATGTGAAAGGGTAATACATTTAATGCAGCATGCGCGTCAAGAATATAAACATTCAATGAATATATGAACTGTTGATTATCTGGCGATCGAGGTGCAGCTCGGACCGCCACAGTTGCTCGTTGCTCAAGAGTTCCTCGGAGCGCTAGAGTACCTCGGAGCGCTAGAGTTCCTCGGTGTATCCTCGTTGCTCGGAGAGAATCATGGTTGGTCGGGAAATGAACTTCCTCGTCGTTATTGCACCACGTAGATTGACAAATGTCTTCGTATGATTCGTCCACATCAGCATATTAATTTTGGTATCAACAGAAGCCCCCAATGTTTTATATTTCGAACTTTGAGGAGTATGAAACATTCTTTCTCGGTACTCGGCCATATTGAATTGATCTTCCTGGGTTTTAGGAGCATCGTATTTGAATTTATTTATAAATTTCGAAGAATCCGCCTTTTTTTGAACTTTTAAGAGCGCTTCGATCTTAGTGCCCTTTTTGTCTTTTTAGCCGCCGGAAGTTCAATAGTTTCTTTTTTGTAATCATTTCCTTCGCCGCTTCCCAAGGCAAAGTATTTAAACTTCTTAGGTAACCATACCGTCTTCTTCTTTTCCCAATTTCTTGCATTCAAGCTTTCTATTCTCTTCTTCTCTCTTGTGCGTTCATCCTTGTTTTCGTTCGTTGTCAACATACCTCCTTTCTTCCTGTAAGATCTTCTTCCTTTCTTCTGTATCTCTTTTATTCAGTATGGTTTATATTGTGGAATCTGTTGAGAAATTTCGTTCTGATTTTTCCATTCCTTCCTGGGTAACTCTAGAGGTTCTTTCTGAGCCTTTAGATTATTTTCGATTGGCTGAGGGACATTGGTTCCCCAGTCTATTTGTTGCTGAATGTGGATTTTCTTTTCCACCGAACCCATTGTGTCTTGAGTTTTGTCAGTATTTCGATCTTGTTCCTGCAAAAATAGCCCCCAATTCATGGAGAATAATTAATGGGGTGCACAAATTAAATCTCACTCATGGGACTCGTATAGGGATCCCTGAAATTATGTATTGCTATAAATGGGCCACTCTAGATAATATTTATTACTTAAAAACTAGGTTTCTGAATAGGGCTCTTGTAGTTAACCTCCCTGACTCAAATAGAGATTATTTTGAACATGGGTTGGTTATAAAAAATTGGCAATATGCCCCTTTAGTTGGAGATGGAGTATACAACGGTCCCAGATGCCCCCCATATGGCAATGGGATAGGTTTATTTTTCATTTTATTTTTCTTATGAAATTATGCTTTCATCATGTTTGACAAAATGTATGACTGACATCTCATTATGTATTTATTTGCAGTTGATAGTAAAAGAAAAACTCCAAAAGAATCAGAGGTTAATATTAAGCATCTGAAACTTATCTGGGGTTTGCATAAGAACGTTGCAGACGAACACATCAGGTCTGCTTCATATCTGCTACAGTATAAGAGTTATACAACCTCTTATACTGCTCGCCCTGTTGAACCAGCTTCAACTCCAGAGGACTCTTCTTCAGATTCTCATATTCCTTTAAGTCAGAGAATGGGCAAGAAAAGAGCTCCTCCTGATCTGTTTGATGATACTGCCTCTGCTGTTGAGGCTAAGAAAAGCAAAATGGAAGTCCTAGAGGGGACTAAGAAGGTGGATGTTGTGCCTTCAAAAACTACCGAGAAGCCCCCAGTGGCCCCGAGCAAAAAGGTTGCTCCTGCTGAGATAATTTCTATCTCTCCGACCAAGAGTTCTTCCTTGGTTGAGGCTGCTGACGTTCCATTAAAGAGATTGAGGAAATCATCCTCAGTCAGTTTGGCTGAAACTGCCTCTACTTTGCCAGCTGGTGGTGCTGGTGTTCCAACCATCATTCCTCCAAGCTCTGCAATGAGCTCGGTGAAAACTTGGATCATACCCGAGGTCCAGGGAATTGATGAAAAGATTCCTAAGGATACGCTGACGTCCCTAGCCACTCGTCATCTTGCTTCGGTAAATTTTTTACATTCTGAATTTCCTTTCTTTCTCTGAATACTTGTCTTTTTGCACTGACTTATTGTTTTTCTTATTTTTCAGCTGGTGAACTGTCTTAATAATATCGTGAAGAAGGATGAGGCAATTAAAGCTTCTAGCTCCTCATCTGGTGTAGAGGATGCTCTGTTGGGTTTGACCCAATCCTTGAAAGAATCTCGCCAACAGTATAATGAGGACAAGGCTGCTTGGGAGAAAAAACTGTCAATAGTCGAAGCCGAGAAAGTAAAGTTGGCTGAAATCTCCAAGGGTTTGGAGAAAAAGGTGAAAAGTTTGGAGGTTGAGCATCAGAAATACGACGACAAGCTCAAGAATTTTGGAGAGCTTGAGGATAAACTGAGGAAAGCAGAAGAAGAGTTGCTCGCCCTGCGAGATATCAAAAACCAAAAAGAAGAATTGGATGCGAAGCTTTCTTCGGAGAAGTTGAGAAGAAAACTCGCAGTTAAAAAATCCTTCAGCACTGGCTGGGATAAAGGATGGGACAAGGGGATTGCTGCAATGACATCCCAAGTCCAGTATGGGAAGTTGAAATACTTTCGAGATGGTTGGGTAGCTGCCCTTCAGGAATTGAAGATCAAAGAAGATTCTGGGCTGTTCCAACTACACCTCCCTGGCCCCCCTCCACCCATTGTGGAAGAAGAAGATGGTGAACCTCTCTCAGATGAATCTTCTATGGCTATGGGTGATCCAGTCTCTGCTTCTCAACCCTCTGTCACCGAGGACGTTTCTTCCATGCCTCCTCCTCCCGAGAAGATTCCTGTCGATCAAGCCGTTGTTACCACCGAGCAACCGAGCTCCTCGTCCCAGCCTCCCAAGAAAGTCTTGGGAGACAAGGAAAAGGTGTGAAGTTGTTCGGTATCATTTATATCTTTCATTACTTGTAATCGAATAATGTAATCCTTTTATGATCTAATAAAATACATCTTTGTTCATCTCTGTTGTTGATGACTTATTTTTGTTGATTGTTGTTTTCTCTTCATTAGTTTGTTGCTAGAATGGAACTGCTATCCGCCCATGATACAAAACTGATGCAGCAATGTCACGAATACTATAAAGCTGGTCACACAAAACTAAGTGTATCAGAAATTTCTGACATCCTTGGCTATGATGTTTCAGAGCAAGCAATTGAGGCTTATCGGTATTTGAAGGGTTTACTTGACCGAGCTGTGGCCAACAATGTCGCCTACTATGACTTGTTTGAGGAACTTCATTGTAGCTTAGAAGATCTTCAGAATCAACATAATGAATCAACTGCTTTGCTGCATAAGGAATATGAAAACAGATATCAGTAACTTTCTTCTGAAACAGGCCATAAAAAGATCCTCGCTGGATATGATGTTAGGGAAAGAACTCTAAAAGGTGAGGTTGAGGCCTGCAGGCAGATTGCTGAGTTGCTGGAACAGGAGAATAATAACTTGCAGAAAAAGTTGGCTCAGTTGAATCTGCAGCATCATCTTCCACTGCTTTAGTACCAGTTACTGATGAAGGTTTCTCGTTCTTAGAGGTCAAAAATGCCAAATTAAGGCAAAAACTGGATGACTTAATAAGATCTGCTATTTCTGGGACTGCTCGGGGACGAGGAAGAGGTTCTCGGGGGCGAGGAAGAGCTGTTCAAAATGTTGCCGAGGAGCAAAGCTCTCCAATCGCTGCTCGGAGTCGATCAAGAATTCTTAGTCGTAATGTTGATGAAGCTCGTACTCAATCTACTTTGGAAACTCAAGCATACCAATTAAACCCTAAAGATCGAGCTTTATCTGAACTGTCCAAGAAAAATCTATCATTGGAGGATCAACTCACTGCAACTAAGTCTGCTTTACATTCCAAGGATCTTTTTGCCAAAAATCTTCATGAACAATTGGATAGATTAACCTTTCAATTTCATAAGCAACCCAGGGAATTCTGGATGGCAGGATATAATGAAGCTCTTGTTCATTTGGATGCTCGTATTGAACATGCCAACAATGAAGGTTATAAGCAGGGGTGGTTGAACGCACTGGGTGTGTTAAAATTGGAGCAAGGTCATTTTTTATGGGATTATCATGCTCCAGGGTTACTAGACTTGCCCGTGCCACCTTTCAAATTAGACATGGCCTGAATCCCAGCTCGTTCCATTCCTCGTAGCTTAATTTCAAAATACGTCGGTGATTATAGCCTTCATTCCCAAATCGAAGTATCTCGTCCAGAGCATCTAATGGAGACACCCTCAATAATGAATGTCAGAATGTTGAAGGACTTGAACTTTATTAATTCTCCCCTTTGCCTGGAAGATCCTCCTGCTGGCGAAGAGCCTATTTCTAAAGCAAAGGGCAAGAAACCAATAGAATGGGAATATCAATGTAATAGTTAGTACATTCATGTAACCTGTAATTTATTTTGAATTTTAATGAAAAGACTTTCATTTTTTGTTTGCAAATTTGGCTATTGTCTTGTGTTTATCAAACACCTTTACATTTGTGCATATGTATCTGTTAAAAAGATAACAATAATATTGTTCATTGAGCAACTTAATAAAAAGTTACAAGTATCAAGGTTGTTCAATCACTTGAGTATAAAATGTTCAAAATGTTTCCAACCAATCAAAGTGGTTAAATAATGTTTGTCGACCAACTACAGTTGATGGGATTTTATCCCCGACCAGCCATACTTGGTTAAATTTCAAATATTTTCATAAAATGTGTCCGACCAACCAAGGTTAATAATTTATCCTCGTCGACCAACTACAGTTAGTGGGTTTTTATCCCCGACCTACTATACTCGACCAACCAAGGTTAATAATTTATCCTCGTCGACCAACTACAGTTAGTGGGTTTTTATCCCCGACCAACTATACTTGGTTCAGTTTGGAATATTTTGTTCTCTGAGGAACTTTTTGTATTAATCTTACCTCCCAACCAACATAAGTTGTAATGTGAGAGTATATTTTTATCTTACCAACCGTGATTGATCATGCTGGTGTACACCCCTTAACTAAAAGAGTAGTAATAGTTCTTTCGAACTATATGTCCACTAGATATCTTACCAACCGTAGTTGGTCACACTAGTGTACGTCTCCTAACCAAAGGAGTATTTTGGTTCTTTCGAACTGTCCACTAGATATCTTACCAACCGTGGTTGGTCACACTAGTGTCACCTCCTAACCAAAGGAGTATATTTTTTGGTTCTTTCGAACTATAAGCGTAGTGTATTACACTAGTATTCCCCGAAAAACTTTCAACAGAAAGAAAATGGTGAAACATCCTCGTTTTATTCATACTGAAGGAAATGCTTTACATTTTACATTACTGATAATACTTGCGCAGGTGTTCATCATTCCATGCATTCTTAAATTCCTCTCCCTCTAGAGTTGCTATTCTGTAAGTTCCTGGTCGAACAACTTCCACAATTCGATAAGATCCATGCCAGTTTGCTTCCAGTTTATTATGCTTCTGAATGACCTTCTTTAGCACATAATCCCCCTCTTTTAAATCGCATTTCTTCACCCTTTTGTTGTAGAACAGAGTTGTTCGTTGTTGATAAGCAACATTTCTGATGGATGCCTCTTCTCGAACCTCCTCGAGCATATCCAAATCCAGTCTTCTCATTAAATCACTGATTGGGGAATTAAAATTCAGCACTCTATGTGTTGGGAGACCCAACTCGGCAGGTATTACAGCCTCACTTCCAAATGCTAACATGTATGGTGATTCTCCAGTTGCTGCTCGGGGAGTTGTTCGGTAAGCCCATAGTACTGATTGAAGCTCATTAATCCAATTTGCTTTAGCTTCACTTAATCTCTTTTTCAAACCATTTAGTAATGTTCTGATCGTCACCTCAGTCTGTCCATTGCTTTGGGGATGGCCTGGTGCTGAATGAAACTTCAAAATGTTCGACTGATGACAATAGGTAGCAAATTCTTCGTTATCGAATTGTGTTCTATGGTCTGTGATGAAAGCATGGGGGATACCATATCGACAAATAATGTTCTTCCAAATGAACTGGTATACCTTCTCGTACGTCATATCAATTAGCGGCTCATCTTCCACCCACTTTGTAAAATAATCCACTGCCACGACGAGGTACTTGAACCTTCCTCGGGTCGTCGGCAATGGTCCAACTAAATCAATCCCCCACATGTCAAATGGCCAAGGTGAAGTTATGGGTGTCAACAATGCTTGTGGAGTTCTTCGGATGGAGGAAAAGCGTTGGCACTTGTCACACTTCTTGGCATAGGCTATACAATCAGCCCTCATCGTCGGCCAGTAGTATCCCTGTGTCATCTCCCTTTGCAAAAGTGTCCGACCTGCTACATGAGCTCCACAGGATCCTTCATGGATTTCCTCAACCAATTCCTTGACTTTTGATGGATGTACACATCTCTGCAAACCTGCCATAATTCCTCGTCTATACAAAACACCATTAATTAACACATACCGAGCAACTTTATACTTCAATTTCTTAGCGGCTAGCTTATCCTCCGGTAATTCTCCTTCTTCAATGTATGCCTTGATAGGATCCATCCAAGATGGTCCTAAATCAAGGGTTATTATATTCACCATCAGGTCTTCTTCTATGCTCCGACTTTCTAATACTTCAATTGGTATTGTTCTTCGTAGCTCGGTGCGCGTAGCTGACGCTAATCGGGCCAATGCGTCTGCTCTAGCATTCTCCATCCTAGGTATTCTCACCAATTGAATGGCATCAAATTCTACCAACAATTCCATCACCTTTGCATGATACTTCGCCATTAATTCTCCCTTGACTGCATATACTCCCATCATCTGATTCACAATTAATTGAGAATCACTGAACACCATTATTTGCCGTGCTTCCATAAGTTTCGCTAAATTTAAGCCTGCTATCAGGGCTTCATACTCAGCCTCATTATTGGAGGCTTTGAATTGGAATCGCAAGGCATACTCCATATCAATATCATCTGGGGTATTTAAAACAATCCCTGCTCCACAACCAGCTGTGCAAGATGACCCATCCACATACAATCGCCATGTAAGTGACTCATCTTCAAATTTCTTATCTAACAGAGCTCCTCGGTAAAATATCTGATGTTTTCTTTCATCATCCCCTGGTGTTTTTCGCTCCTCGTCGACTATCTGTTCACACCCTTTTACCAACCGGAGTTGGTCTAGGTTTGAATATGATGATTTTTCTACATTCACAAGTCCTTTTACCAACCTTATTTCTTCTAGACCTGTGTCTGTTGATCCTGTATCGTCCACAGGTTGGTCAGCAAGCACCTTTTGTTCCTCGGGGGTATCAGGGTATGTGAACTCTGCTATAAAATCTGCTACAGCTTGCCCCTTTAATGATGATCTGGGTTCATACACAATATCATATTCACCAAGTTCTATTGCCCAGTACATCAATCTCCCTGATTTTTCCGGTTTATGGAGGGCTTGTCTCAGCGGCATGTCGGTGTACACAATGATGGTATGGGCCTGGAAATATGGCCTCATTCTTCTACTTGCTTCGATTAGTGCCAGTGCCAATTTTTCTAGCTTTGGGTACCTGATTTCTGCACCTCGGAAAGCTTTACTTGTGTAATAGATAGATTTCTGGACTCCATTCTCCAATCTGATCAATGCAGAGCTGGCTGCATTCTCTGATACGGCCAGATACAAGTACAATCTCTCTCCGGTTATTGGCCTGGACAACAATGGTGGTGCTCCCAAATACTTTTTCAAGTCTTGAAAAGCCTTCTCACATTCATCAGTCCACTCAAAACTTTTTTGCAGTGTTTTGAAGAATGGGAGGCATTTATCAGTTGCTCGCGATACAAATCTGTTGAGCGCTGCAACTCGTCCTGTAAGACTCTGTACTTCTTTCCTCGTCTTTGGGGATCGCAGCTCTAAAAGAGCTTTGATCTTTTCTAGATTTGCCTCAATACCTCGTTGGTTGACGATGTATCCGAGGAACATTCCTTCTCGTACTCCAAAGGTACACTTCGTCGGGTTGAGCTTCATTTGGTATTTGTCCAGTTGATCAAAGGTTTGGCCTAAGTCAACTAGATGATCAATAGCTCTCTTGCTTTTGGTGAGCATGTCGTCGACATAGACTTCCATGTTGCAACTGATTTGTTCGGCAAAAACCTTGTTCATCAGCCGCTGATATGTTGCACCTGCATTTTTTAAACCAAAAGGCATAACATTATAACAATAAGTTCCCCTTGGGGTAATAAAAGAAGTACTTTCCCTGTCTTCAGGTTTCATTTTGATCTGATTGTAGCCAGAGTATGCATCCATGAAGCTGAGCAGCTCATGTCCCGAGGTAGCATCTACTAGTTGGTCGATTCTGGGCAATGGAAAATGATCTTTTGGGCATGCCTTGTTAAGATCAGTGAAATCAACACACATTCTCCATTTATTGTTCTTCTTCTTTACCATTACCACATTTGCCAACCAATCTGGATATTTTACATCTTCGATGAATTGGGCTTTCTGGAGCTTCTCGACCTCCTTTTGTATGGCCTGGTTCTTCTCGGGACTAAACACTCTTCTCCTCTGCTTCACAGGCTTGATCTCCTTATTCACATTGAGCTCATGACATAAGAAGTTTGGATCTATTCCTGGCATGTCTTCATGACTCCAAGCAAAAGTATTCTTCATATTTCTCAAGAAAGTTATCAACTCCTGTTTTATTGAAACATCCAACGACGATCCTATCTGGGTTACTCGTTCAGGATGCTCGTCGTCCAGAATAATATTTTCTGTAGATTCCACCACATGTCCTTTTACAAGTTGAGATTCATCCCTAGGGTCAAGAGTTTCAATTTCTGTACCTTCATCCACTTGGTAAGTAGTAGTCTTTTTCCTTGATTCTTCAAGTTCCTCTTGCTCGGCAGACGAGTAATAGCATTCCTGAGCTACTTTTTGATCACCTTTCACAACTCCGACTCCAAAATTTGTTGGGAATTTCAAACAGACACAGGTCTAGACCAACTAAGGTTGGTAAAAGGACTTGTGAATGTAGAAAAATCATCATATTCAAACCTAGACCCAACTCCGGTTGGTAAAAGGGTGTGAACAGATAGTCGACGAGGAGCGCAAAACACCAGGGGATGATGAAAGAAAACATCAGATATTTTATCGAGGAGCTCTGTCAAATAAGAAATTTGAAGACGAGTCACTTACATGGCGATTGTATGTGGATGGGTCATCTTGCACAGCTGGTTGTGGAGCAGGGATTGTTTTAAATACCCCAGATGATATTGATATGGAGTATGCCTTGCGATTCCAATTCAAAGCCTCCAATAATGAGGCTGAGTATGAAGCCCTGATTGTTCAGTGATTCTCAATTAATTGTGAATCAGATGATGGGAGTATATGCAGTCAAGGGAGAATTAATGGCGAAGTATCATGCAAAGGTGATGGAATTATTGGTAGAATTTGATGCCATTCAATTGGTGAGAATACCGAGGATGGAGAATGCTAGAGCAGACGCATTGGCCCGATTAGCGTCAGCTACGCGCACCGAGCTACGAAGAACAATACCAATTGAAGTATTAGAAAGTCGGAGCATAGAAGAAGACTTGATGGTGAATATAATAACCCTTGATTTAGGACCATCTTGGATGGATCCTATCAAGGCATACATTGAAGAAGGAGAATTACCGGAGGATAAGCTAGCTGCTAAGAAATTAAAGTATAAAGTTGCTCGGTATGTGTTAATTAATGGTGTTTTGTATAGACGAGGAATTATGGCAGGTTTGCAGAGATGTG
Source organism: Sambucus nigra (assembly GCA_949130495.1). Classification (NCBI taxonomy): domain Eukaryota; kingdom Viridiplantae; phylum Streptophyta; class Magnoliopsida; order Dipsacales; family Adoxaceae; genus Sambucus; species Sambucus nigra. Next base: position 454,976,689 of record OX422209.1, on the reverse strand, counting down.
TACATCCATCAGAAGTCAAGGAATTGGTTGAGGAAATCCATGAAGGATCCTGTGGAGCTCATGTAGCAGGTCGGACACTTTTGCAAAGGGTGATGACACAGGGATACTACTGGCCGACGATGAGGGCTGATTGTATAGCCTATGCTAAGAAGTGTGACAAGTGCTAACGCTTTTCCTCCATCCGAAGAACTCCACAAGCATTGTTGACACCCATAACTTCACCTTGGCCATTTGCCATGTGGGGGATTGATTTAGTTGGACCATCGCCGACGACCCGAGGAAGGTTCAAGTACCTCGTCGTGGCAGTGGATTATTTTACAAAGTGGGTGGAAGCTGAGCCGCTAATTGATATGACGTACGAGAAGGTATACCAGTTCATTTGGAAGAACATTATTTGTCGATATGGTATCCCCCATGCTTTCATCACAGACCATGGAACATAATTCGATAACGAAGAACTTGCTGCCTATTGTCATCAGTCGAACATTTTGAAGTTTCATTCAGCACCAGGCCATCCCCAAAGCAATGGACAGACTGAGGTGACGAACAGAACATTACTAAATGGTTTGAAAAAGAGATTAAGTGAAGCTAAAGCAAATTGGATTAATGAGCTTCAATCAGTACTATGGGCTTACCGAACAACTCCCCGAGCAGCAACTGGAGAATCACCATACATGTTAGCATTTGGAAGTGAGGCTGTAATACCTGCCGAGTTGGGTCTCCCAACACATAGAGTGCTGAATTTTAATTCCCCAATCAGCGATTTAATGAGAAGACTGGATTTGGATATGCTCGAGGAGGTTCGAGAAGAGGCATCCATCAGAAATGCTGCTTATCAACAACGAACAGCTCTGTTCTACAACAAAAGGGTGAAGAAATGCGATTTAAAAGAGGGGGATTATGTGCTAAAGAAGGTCATTCAGAAGCATAATAAAGTGGAAACAAACTGGCATGGACCTTATCGAATTGTGGAAGTTGTTCGACCAGGAACTTACAGAATAGCAACTCTAGAGGGAGAGGAATTTAAGAATGCATGGAATGCTGAACACCTGCGCAAGTATTATCAGTAATGTAAAATGTAAAGCATTTCCTTCAGTATGAATAAAACGAGGATGTTTCACCATTTTCTTTCTGTTGAAAGTTTTTCGGGGAATACTAGTGTAATACACTACGCTTATAGTTCGAAAGAAAAAATATACTCCTTTGGTTAGGAGGTGACACTAGTGTGACCAACCACGGTTGGTAAGATATCTAGTGGACAGTTCGAAAGAACCAAAACCAAAAAATATACTCCTTTGGTTAGGAGGTGACATTAGTGTGACCAACCACGGTTGGTAAGATATCTTGTGGACAGTTCGAAAGTACCAAAAAATATACTCCTTTGGTTAGGAGGTGACACTAGTGTGACCAACCACGGTTGATAAGATATCTAGTGGACAGTTCGAAAGAACCAAAAAATATACTCCTTTGGTTAGGAGGTGACACTAGTGTGACCAACCACGGTTGGTAAGATATCTAGTGGACAGTTCGAAAGAACCAAAATATACTCCTTTGGTTAGGATACATACACTAGTGTGACCAACTACGGTTGGTAAGATATCTAGTGGACATATAGTTCGAAAGAACCATTACTACTCTTTTGCTTAAGGGGTGTACACCAGCATGATCAATCACGGTTGGTAAGATAAAAATATACTCTCACATTACAACTTATGTTGGTCGGGAGGTAAGATTAATACAAAAAGTTCCTCAGAGAACAAAATATTCCAAACTGAACCAAGTATAGTTGGTCGGGGATAAAAACCCACTAACTGTAGTTGGTCGACGAGGATAAATTATTAACCTTGGTTGGTCGAGTATAGTTGGTCGGGGATAAAAACCCACTAACTGTAGTTGGTCGACGAGGATAAATTATTAACCTTGGTTGGTCGGACACATTTTATGAAAATATTTGAAATTTAACCAAGTATGGCTGGTCGGGGATAAAATCCCATCAACTGTAGTTGGTCGACAAACATTATTTAACCACTTTGATTGGTTGGAAACATTTTGAACATTTTATACTCAAGTGATTGAACAACCTTGATACTTGTAACTTTTTATTAAGTTGCTCAATGAATAATATTATTGTTATCTTTTTAACAGATACATATGCACAAATGTAAAGGTGTTTGATAAACACAAGACAATAGCCAAATTTGCAAACAGAAAATGAAAGTCTTTTCATTAAAATTCAAAATAAATTACAGGTTACATGAATGTACTAACTATTACATTGATATTCCCATTCTATTGGTTTCTTGCCCTTTGCTTTAGAAATAGGCTCTTCGCCAGCAGGAGGATCTTCCAGGCAAAGGGGAGAATTAATAAAGTTCAAGTCCTTCAACATTCTGACATTCATTATTGAGGGTGTCTCCATTAGATGCTCTGGACGAGATACTTCGATTTGGGAATGAAGGCTATAATCACCGAGGTATTTTGAAATTAAGCTATGAGGAATGGAACGAGCTGGGATCCAGGCCATGTCCAATTTGAAAGGTGGCACAGGCAAGTCTAGTAACCCTGGAGCATGATAATCCCACAGACGGCGCCAATCTGTTGATGTAAAAAACTAGATCGCTCTAATTATTCAATCACAGATAAATAAATAAGACAAAGATTTTTAAAGTGGTTCGGCTAGGAATAAAGCCTACGTCCACTGTTATATTATTGTTGATTGTTTGCAGAATTCTAGATTACAAGTTCTCTCAAGAAATTTCGGTCCCCCTTGAATAAGGATGATACAAGGTATTTATAGCCCATAGGCTGTACATGAAAGGTTCGATACATTAAATGATATACATGTGAAAGGGTAATACATTTAATGCAGCGTGCGCGTCAAGAATATAAACATTCAATGAATATATGAACTGTTGATTATCTGGCGATCGAGGTGCAGCTCGGACCGCCACAGTTGCTCGTTGCTCAAAAGTTCCTCGGAGCGCTAGAGTTCCTCGGTGTATCCTCGTTGCTCGGAGAGAATCATGGTTGGTCGGGAAATGAACTTCCTCGTCGTTATTGCACCACGTAGATTGACAAATGTCTTCGTATGATTCGTCCACATCAGCATATTAATTTTGGTATCAACAGAAGCCCCCAATGTTTTATATTTCAAACTTTGAGGAGTATGAAACATTCTTTCTCGGTACTCGGCCATATTGAATTGATCTTCCTGGGTTTTAGGAGCATCGTATTTGAATTTATTTATAAATTTCGAAGAATCCGCCTTTTTTCGAACTTTTAAGAGCGCTTCGATCTTAGTGCCCTTTTTGTCTTTTTAGCCGCCGGAAGTTCAATAGTTTCTTTTTTGTAATCATTTCCTTCGCCGCTTCCCAAGGCAAAGTATTTAAACTTCTTAGGTAACCATACCGTCTTCTTCTTTTCCCAATTTCTTGCATTCAAGCTTTCTATTCTCTTCTTCTCTCTTGTGCGTTCATCCTTGTTTTCGTTCGTTGTCAACATACCTCCTTTCTTCCTGTAAGATCTTCTTCCTTTCTTCTGTATCTCTTTTATTCAGTATGGTTTATATTGTGGAATCTGTTGAGAAATTTCTTTCTGATTTTTCCATTCCTTCCTGGGTAACTCTAGAGGTTCTTTCTGAGCCTTTAGATTATTTTCGATTGGCTGAGGGACATTGGTTCCCCAGTCTATTTGTTGCTGAATGTGGATTTTCTTTTCCACCGAACCCATTGTGTCTTGAGTTTTGTCAGTATTTCGATCTTGTTCCTGCAAAAATAGCCCCCAATTCATGGAGAATAATTAATGGGGTGCACAAATTAAATCTCACTCATGGGACTCGTATAGGGATCCCTGAAATTATGTATTGCTATAAATGGGCCACTCTAGATAATATTTATTACTTAAAAACTAGGTTTCAGCTTTTTCTCCAGCTTTGTCTAGTGCAATGAATTTAGATTCCATTATCGATCTAGCAATGAACATTTGTTTTGAGGATTTCCAAGATACGGCTGCACCTCCGAGGGTAAACGCATACACACTCGTAGACTTAGCGTCTTTTGTATCAGATATCCAATTTACATCGCAATGTCCTTCAAGAACAGCGGGATATTTTGAGTAGTGCAGTCCATAGTTTTGAGTATATTTTAAATAACCCAAAACTCTCAATATTGCTTTCCAGTGATCTCTTCCGGGATTACTCGTAAATCGACTTAGCTTACTTATTGAGTATGATATGTCCGGTCCCGTACAGTTCATGATATACATTAAACTGCCGATAATATGAGAATATCCTAGTTGAGATATGCTTTCACCATTATTTCTAGCTAGATGTAAATTTATATCTACTGGTGTCTTGGTAGGACTAATATCATACTTCTTGAATTTTTCAAGTACTTTCTCTATGTAATGAGATTGAGATAATATAAGTCCATTCGATATTCTAGAAATTTTAATTCCTAATATAACATCGGCGATTCCTAAATCTTTCATGTCAAATCTACTACTCAACATTTGTTTTGTAGTTTTGATAATTTCCAAGTTACTACCCATGATAAGCATATCATCAACATAGAGGCATACAATGACATATCCATTATGATTGTATTTAAAGTAAACACATTTATCGCGTTCATTAATTTTGAAACCATTTGATAACATTGCATTATCAAAATTTTCATGCCATTCCATAGGTGCTTGTTTTAATCCATATAGTGATTTAACAAGCTTACATACTTTTCCTTCTTGTTCGAGAGCTTTGAACCCTTCAGGTTACTCCATATAAATTCCCTCGTCTAGTTCACCGTTTAAGAATGCAGTTTTTACATCCATTTGATGTATTTTAAGTCCATTAATAGCCGCCATTGCTATTAACATCCGAATGGACGTTATTCTTGTTACCGGTGAATATGTGTCGAAGTAATCCAACCCTTCCTTTTGCCTATAGCCTTTAGCTACAAGTATAGCTTTAAATTTATCAATTGATCCATCGGCCTTCAATTTCCAAAGGCTTATAAGTGGTGAATATCCATTTGTTTGCACAAATGTGTCGTGTGGCTCCAGTGTCCACCCACCATTCCTTGGTATTTTCATCCAAGTTACATTCAAAGACCACGGCAAAAAGATTCATATCCGCCAAATCATTGACGATATTCACACCCTCAGTTACATTTGATTGAGTATTGTTTTGATTTTTCTTCTTCGGCTTACGACACTCACTTGAGCGGTGTCCAGGTTTACCACAATTGTAGCATTTGCCTTTGAACTTTTTCTTGTTATGTTTGGAAGTGCCTTCCCCATCGTACTTTTGTTTGTTCTTTTTAGGACCTTCAGCGACATGGACCTTTGTTTCCATCGGATTCTTCCCACTTTTCTTTTGAGACTCACGGTTGTCTTGTTCGATTCTTAGCCTGACCACCAACTCCTCCACATTCATCTCCTTACGCTTGTTCTTGAGATAGTTTCTAAAAAAAGTCCAAGATGGAGGCAACTTTTCAACAATTGCAGCAACTTAGAAAGTTTCACTAAATGGGATTCCTTCAGCATGAATGTCGTGGAGGATCACTTGGAATTCTTGCACTTGCGAGATCACTGATTTAAAATCAACCATTTTGAAGTCCAGAAAATGCCCGACGATAAATTTCTTCATCCCAGCATCTTCAGTTTTGTACTTCTTTTCCAAAGAATTCCACGATTCTTTGGATGTCTTGATAGTGCAGTTGACATGATACAAAGTCTTGTCCAAGTAGGCCAAAATATAATTTCGACATAGGTAGTCCGAATGCTTCCAAGCATCGACAACAACAACCTTTTCAGCGTCATCTCCCTCTTGAATAGAGGGGAAATCTTCATATACAAACCTACCCAGTTGGCAGGTAGTGAGATAGAAGTACATTTGTCCTTGCCAACGTTTGAAGTCAACCCAAATGAACTTTTCTGGTTTCTCCCCGTGTGGCATAGATACGGGTGCAGTCACATTTGTGTTGGTGACAATCAGTTTAGTAGGAGTAGTGTTCGTACTTTGCGATTCCATTTCTGTTACAAAAACAGAATTTTTATCAATGATAAAATTCATATATAATGAATTAATCAAAACAGAGTACAAAATTCTGTGCACCAATTTCCTCCAAAAATAATTCACGATAAATGAATTCCAAACGAATTCCAAATAATAATTCAGAATTAAACTATAATATAAACAGAATTCCGTATAAAACAGAATTAAACTATAAAATCTGTGTCACACTAATTTTTAATAATAAAAAGAATTCCGTACAAAACAGAATTATAATTTTAAGATTAAAATTTTTAAATAAACAGATTTTAACAAAATTCGAAAAATAAAATTTTATTTTCTAAAACGGAATAAAAAAACAGTATAGAAATTAATTTCTATACCAAAACTGTTTTATTAATTTCTGCATTAAAGTAATAAATTAATTCAATTTTTTCTGTCAAAACAGAATTATTTCCAACAATTAAATTTCTGTAATAAAAAAATTATGTACACTACAAAACAGTAGAACTTTTAAATTGTCTTAAGATTGTTATGTCTACTATTTATAAATAACAATCGTACAGAATTATGAATTATTAATATAATTACAAAATTACAGAAATGAAACACTTACTTGAATTTGCAGAAATAATGTAAGAATAAAAGAAATAATCTGAGCCCTGCTAAGAACAGTCTCCTTAAGAAAATTTATTCCCTCCAATGTGCTCCGAGGTTGATGAATATCGTCTCCCAAGATAGAACGGACTTTCCAATTAATTATGTAGCACGACAATAATTAATTACAACGAACTCAAATTCTGTGACTTTTACTCAACAACAATGCAACAGATATTATGCAGGAAAAAGAATTTTTGGAACAGATATGACAGAAATTCTGGAACAAATAAGACAATAATTCTGGAGGAGGGAAATTTGTTTTCATTATTAAAAATGGAGGGAAGAATTTGTATTTATAGCAAAGTAACAATAACGGTCAAAAGATAGTTAAACGAAATTAACTGTTGACTGTTGGAAATAACTTCCAAGAGTTAATTAATTAATTAATTAATTTCATAATTAATTAATAATTAAAGCCCAGAAAGTTAAATTCATTCGGCCAAAAAATGTAAGAGATTTTTATAAGCCCAAGCCCAAGCCCGAACCGAACCGAGCCGAGCAGAGCCGTCCGGACGCGCGCGCGTGAACCTTTGATCGAAAGTCAACCCGTGCATAGCTTAGGTAATCTCCCCTTCAAAGACTTGGGATACCCTCAAGGCATCCAAGCCTTAGTCCATCATTTTGGTTTTATTAACTCATCATTTTCCCACTACTCTTCCAATGTGGGACAAGAGTTAAACATACCCAATTCATTAACTTTCATTGCTTTGTGAGTCACTTTGAGGACATATTTATCATTCATAACTTATTGAAAATGGACATATGAATATACTACGTTAATCTCCTTGCGGAGGAGACCGCGTTCGTATATGGTCCCACAATTATCCTAGTGTGGGTCCAGCCTAAATTTGAGCTCAAAGTTACTCAGAATTCTGTCCATAAAAATCTGGACAGCTTTAAGTTGTCCAATTTTCCAACCCCCACATGAATGATATATCGCTATAAATAAAACAGAACAGATGCTAATGGAGATGCAGACACATGTTGAGTAAAACTGAAGATTTATTGCATCGGGAGAAGTAGCCTAGTGGCCTTGAACTTTCCTTAGTGATATACTATCGGATTTACTTGGTTAATCAGTAGATTTCACGTCCTTGAACCGTCAACCGTTTTTGTAAACCTCGAAAATAGTATTCACACAATAATTCTTCAACACAGTTGGTTCTCACGTTTGTGTTCATTTTGGCCATGAACACCACTTGGTTCCGTCAGTATTTTAGAGAATACGCCTTTCATTATTCTCATAGAAGTGGCCCCCTTCTTACTCACACATAGGTGACTTCCATAAAGAGTATCCTGCAATACCCCACTTAGACGTACTATGATATAGATGTCATTAAAAGCATAACTTATCCTAATTTCGCGGCAGATGTGTACTGTCTCATCTTTGGAATGGATAGGATTGAATATCCTTTAGTGCTTACTGAATACAACGTAATTCTGTTTGCCCATTGAACCTAGATCTTGGGATCTCCAGTCAGCTAGGTTGGGTTTCCACTATATTGATTTTTATTTATTTATAGGCTTTAGACCCATTCTTCTCGATGATCTTTCAACTTGCTCTCGGTTTAAACCATTCGTTAGTGGATCCGATATATTATCTTTTGACTTTACATAGTCAATTGAGATAATTCCATTTGAGAGAAGTTGTCTAACGGTATTGTGTCGACGACGAATATGTCGTGACTTTCTGTTATACATGTGATTTTGTGCCCTTCCAATCCCTGATTGGCTATCGCAATGTATACATATTGCGGGCACAGAATTAGACCAATTTGGAACATCCTCTAAGAAATTTCGAAGCCATTCAACTTCTTCTCCAGCTTTGTCTAGTGCAATGAATTCAGATTCCATTGTCGATCTAGCAATGCACGTTTGTTTTGAGTATTTCCAAGATACGGTTGCACCTCCGAGGGTAAACACATACCCACTCGTAGACTTAGAGTCTTTTGTATCAGATATCCAATTTTCATCGCAATGTCCTTCAAGAACAGCTAGATATTTTGAGTAGTGTAGTCCATAGTTTTGAGTATATTTTAAATGACCCAAACCTCTCAATATTGCTTTCCAGTGATCTCTTCCGGGATTACTCGTAAATGGACTTAGCTTACTTATTGAGTATGCAATGTCCGGTCGCGTACAGTTCATGATATACATTAAACTGCCGATAATATGAGAATATTCTAGTTGAGATATGCTTTCACCATTATTTCTAGCTATATGTAAATTTACATCTACTGGTGTCTTGGTAGGACTAATATCATACTTCTTGAATTTTTTAAGTACTTTCTCTATGTAATGAGATTGAGATAATATAAGTCCATCCGATGTTCTAGAAATTTTAATTCCTAATATAACATCGGCGATTCCTAAATCTTTCATGTCAAATCTACTACTCAACATTTGTTTTGTAGTTTTGATAATTTCCAAGTTACTACCCATGATAAGCATATCATCAAGATAAAGGCATACAATGACATATCCATTATGAATGTATTTAAAGTTAACACATTTATCGCATTCATTAATTTTGAAACCATTTGATAACATTGCATTATAATAATTTTCATGCCATTCCTTAGGTACTTCATTTAATCCGTAAAGTGATTTAACAAGCTTACAAACTTTTCCTTCTTGTCCGGGAGCTTTGAACCCTTCAGGTTGCTCCATATAAATTTCCTCGTCTAGTTCACCGTTTAAGAATGCAGTTTTACATCCATTTGATGTATTTTAAGTCCATTAATAGCCGCTATTGCTATTAACATCCGAATGGACGTTATTCTTGTTACCAGTGAATATGTGTCGAAGTAATCCAATCCTTCCTTTTGCCTATAGCCTTTAGCTACAAGTCTAGCTTTATATTTATCAATTGATCCATCGGCCTTCAATTTCTTTTTGAAGATCCATTTATAACCTAACGGTTTTGAACCTAGTGGAAGATCCACTAGTTCCCACGTATGATTTTGTAATATGGATTCAATTTCACTATTGATTGCTTCTTTCCAATTGGAAGCATCGGGTAAGGATATAGCTTCTTTATACGATTGAGGTTCATTTTCTAGCAAATATGTTAGAAAATCCGGACCGAAAGAAGTCGAGGTTTTTTCTCTTTTACTACGTTTTGGTTCATCCTCTATTGGTTCAATAGGTTGATGAGTACCACTTGTAGTAGCTTGATTTGTCCTTTTAGAAGGACCAAATTCTCGGGTCATGTTATACGGGAATTCATTTTCAAAAAATGAAGCGTCCCTCGATTCAATAACCGTATTTACATGAATATCTGAAATCTCAGATTTACAAACTAGAAATCGATATGCACTGCTATTAGTAGCATAACCGATGAATACACAATCCACGGTTTTTGGACCTATTCTTACCTTTTTATGTATAGGAGCCATCTCTTTGGCTAAGCACCCCCACACTCGTAAATATTTATAGGAAGGTCTTCGACCTTTCCATAATTCATAAGGTGTCTTGTGAATCTTTTTGTGAGGTACTTTATTGAGAATGTAATTAGAAGAAAGTAAGTCTTCCCCCCACAAATTTTGTGGAGCTCCTGAACTTAGTAACATTGAGTTCATCCTTTCTTTCAAAGTACGGTTTTTGCGTTCAGCAACACCATTCGATTGAGGAGAATAAGGAGCGGTTGTTTGATGAATAATCCCTTTTTCATAACATAATTCCTCAAATGGATATTCATATTCACCTCCTCTATCACTCCTAATAGCCTTTATTGTTTTGCTTAATTGATTTTCAACTTCATTTTTATATTGTTTAAATGCATTAATAGCCTCATCTTTACTATGTAACAAATATACATAGCAATATTTTGTGCAATCGTCAATAAAAGTAATAAAATACTTTTTCCCACCTCTAGTTTGAATAAATTTTAAATCACAAATATCGGTATGAATTAAATCTAAAGGTTCAGTTGTCCTTTCGATAGAATGAAAAGGTAATCAAGCTAATTTAGATTCCACACAAATTTCACATTTATGATTTTTATCAATATTAAATTTTGGCAAAAATTCCAAGTTAATTAATCTACGCAATGTATCAAAATTAACATGTCCTAATCTAGTATGCCAAATATTAGATGACTCAATCAAGTAAGAAGAACTAGCAATTTCATTCATTGAAATATATGTTTTTGGGGTTATAGTAAGAGTATTGAGTTTAAAGAGCCCCTCATTTAGGTAGCCCTTTCCTACATACATGTCATTTTTAGACAACACAAAGCGATCAGACACAAATACAAGCTTGAAACCATTTTTAGTAAGGAGAGATCCAGAAATCAGATTCTTTCGGATATCAGGCACGTGAAGAACATTGTTGAGAGTAAGTTCCTTTCCAGAAGTCATTTTCAGAGTTATCTTTCCTTGTCCCACCACCTTCGAAGTGGAAGAATTTCCCATAAAGAGGTTCTCCTCATTTTCCAAAGGCTTATAGGTGGTGAACATCCATTTGTTTGCACAAATGTGTCGTGTGGCTCCAGTGTCCACCCACCATTCCTTGGTATTTTCATCCAAGTTACATTCAGAGACCACGGCATAAAGATTCATATCCGCCAAATCATTGACGATATTCACACCCTCAGTTACATTTGATTGAGGATTGTTTTGATTTTTCTTCTTCGGCTTACGACACTCGCTTGAGCCGTGTCCAGGTTTACCACAATTGTAGCATTTGCCTTTGAACTTTTTCTTGTTATGTTTGGAAGTGCCTTCCCCATCATACTTTCGTTTGTTCTTTTTAGGACCTTCAACGACATGGACCTTTGTTTCCTTCGAATTCTTCCCACTTTTCTTTTGAGACTCACGATTGTCTTGTTCGATTCTTAGCCTGACCACCAACTCCTCCACATTCATCTCCTTACGCTTGTGCTTGAGATAGTTTTTAAAAAAAGTCCAAGATGGAGGCAACTTTTCAACAATTGCAGCAACTTGGAAAGTTTCACTAATTGGCATTCCTTCAGCATGATTGTCGTGGAGGATCACTTGGAATTCTTGCACTTGCGAGATCACTGATTTAGAATCAACCATTTTGAAGTCCAAAAAATGCCCGATAATAAATTTCTTCATCCCAGCATCTTCAGTTTTGTACTTCTTTTCCAAAGAATTCCACAATTCTTTAGATGTCTTGATAGTGCAGTAGACATGATACAGAGTCTTGTCCAAGTAGGCCAAAATATAATTTCGGCATAGGTAGTCCGAAAGCTTCCAAGCATAGACAGTAGCAACCTTTTCAGCGTCATCTCCCTCTTGAATAGAGGGGCAATCTTCATATACAAACCTGCCCAGTTGGCAGGTAGTGAGATAGAAGTACATTTGTCCTTGCCAACGTTTGAAGTCAACCCAAATGAACTTTTCTGGTTTCTCCCCGTGTGGCATAGATACGGGTGCAGTCACATTTGTGTTGGTGACAATCAGTTTAGTAGGAGTAGTGTTCGTACTTTGCGATTCCATTTCTGTTACAAAAACAGAATTTTTATCAATGATAAAATTCATATATAATGAATTAATCAAAACAGAATACAAAATTCTGTGCACCAATTTCCTCCAAAAATAATTCACGATAAATGAATTCCAAACGAATTCCAAATAATAATTCAGAATTAAACTATAATATAAACAGAATTCCGTACAAAACAGAATTAAACTATAAAATCTGTGTCACACTAATTTTTAATAATAAAAAGAATTTCGTACAAAACAGAATTATAATTTTAAGATTAAAACTTTTAAATAAACAGATTTTAACAAAACTCACAAATAAAATTTTATTTTCTAAAACAGAATAAAAAACAGTATAGAAATTAATTTCTGTACTAAAACTGTTTTATTAATTTCTGCATTAAAGTAATAAATTAATTCAATTTTTTCTGTCAAAACAGAATTATTTCCAACAAATAAAATTATGTAATAAAAAATTCTATACACTACAAAACAGTAGAACTTTTAAATTGTCTTAAGATTGTTATGTCTACTATTTATAAATAATAATTGTACAGAATTATGAGTTATTAATATAATTATAGAATTAAAACAGAATTACAGAAATTAAACACTTACTTGAATTTGCAGAAATAATGTAAGAATAAAAGAAATAATCCGAGCCATGTTAAGAACAGTCTCCTTAAGACAATTTATTCCCTCCAATGTGCTCCGAGGTTGATGAATATTGTCTCCCGAGATAGAACGAATTTTCCAATTAATTATGTAGCACGACAATAATTAATTACAACGAACTCAAATTCTGTGGCTTTTACTCAACAAAAATGCAACAGATATTATGCAGGAAAAAGAATTTTTGGAACAAATATGACAGGAATTCTGGAACAAATAAGACAGCAATTCTGGAAGAGGGATTTTTTTTTTCATTATTCAAAATGGAGGGAGGAATCTGTATTTATAGCAAAGTAACAATAACTGTCAAAAGACAGTTAAACGAAATTAACTGTTGACTGTTGGCAATAACTGCCAACAGTTTATTAATTAATTATTTAATTTCATAATTAATTAATAATTAAAGCCCAGAAAGTTAAATTAATTCGGCCCAAAAATGTAAGAGATTTTTACAAGCCCAATCCCGAACCGAGCCGAGCCGAGCAGAGCCGGCCGGACGCTCGCGCGCGCACGTGTGAACCTTTGACCGAAAGTCAACCCGTGCATAGCTTAGGTCATCTCCCCTTCAAATAGTTGGGATACCCTCAAGGCATCCAAGCCTTAGTCCATCATTTGGATTTTATTAACTCATCATTTTCCCACTACTCTTCCAATGTGGGACAAGAGTTAAACATACCCAATTCATTAACTTCCATTGCTTTGTGAGTCACTTTGGGGACATATTTATCATTCATAACTTATTGAAATTGGACATATGAATATACTACGTTAATCTCCTTGCGAAGGAGAACGCGTTCGTATATGGTCCCACAATTATCCTAGTGTGGGTCCCACCTAAATTTGAGCTCAAAGTTGCTCAAAATTCTGTCCAGAAAAATCTGGACACCTTTAAGTTGTCCAATTTTCCAACAATCCCCCACATGAATGATATATCGCTATAAATAAAACAGAACAGATGTTAATGGGGATGCAGACACATGTTGAGTAAAACTGAAGATTTATTGCATCGGGAGAAGTAGCCTAGTGGCCTTGAACTTTCCTTAGTGATATACTATCGGATTTACAATAGTATTCACCCAATAATTCTTCAACACAGTTGGTTCTCACGTTTGTGTTCATTTTGGCCATGAACACCACTTGGTTCCGTCAGTATTTTAGAGAATATGCCTTTCATTATTCTCATAGAAGTGGCCCCTTTCTTACTCACGTAGGTGACTTCCATAAAGAGTATCCTGCAATACCCCACTTAGACGTACTAAGATATAGATGTGATTAAAAGCATAACTTATCCTAATTTCGCGGCAGATGTGCACTGTCTCATCTTTGGAATGGATATGATTGAATATCCTCCAGTGCTTACTGAATACAACGTAGTTCGGTTTTCCCATTGAACCTAGATCTTGGGATCTCCAATCAGCTAGGTTGGGTTGCCACTATATTGATTCTTATTTATTTATAGGCTTTAGACCCATTCCTCTCGATGATCTTTCAACTTACTCTCGGTTTAAACCTTTCGTTAGTGGATCCGATATATTATCTTTTGACTTTACATAGTCAATTGAGATAATTCCATTTGAGAGAAGTTGTCTAATGGTATTGTGTCGACGACGAATATGTCGTGACTTTCCGTTATACATGTGATTTTGTGCCCTTCCAATTGTTGATTGGCTATCGCAATGTATACCTATTGCGGGCACAGGTTTAGACCAATTTGGAACATCCTCTAAGAAATTTCGAAGCCATTCAGCTTCTTCTCCAGCTTTGTCTAGTGCAATGAATTCAGATTCCATTGTCGATCTAGCAATGCACGTTTATTTTGAGGATTTCCAAGATACGTCTGCACCTCCGAGTATAAACACATACCCACTCGTAGACTTAGAGTCTTTTGTATCTGATATCCAATTTGCATCGCAATGTCCTTCAAGAACAGCTGGATATTTTGAGTAGTGCAGTCCATAGTTTTAAGTATATTTTAAATGACCCAAAACTCTCAATATTTCTTTCCAGTGATCTCTTTCGGGATTACTCATAAATGGAGTTAGCTTACATATTGAGTATGCTATGTCCGGTCGCGTACAGTTCATGATATACATTAAACTGCCGATAATATGAGAATATTCTAGTTGAGATATGCTTTCACCATTATTTCTAGCTAGATGTAAATTTACATCTACTGGTGTCTTGGTAAGACAAATATCATACTTCTTGAATTTTTCAAGTACTTTCTCTATGTAATGAGATTGAGATAATATAAGTCCATCCGATGTTCTAGAAATTTTAATTCCTAATATAACATCGGCGATTCCTAAATCTTTCATGTCAAATCTACTACTCAACATTTGTTTTATAATTTTGACAATTTTCAAGTTACTACCCATGATAAGCATATCATCAGCATAGAGGCATACAATGACATATCCATTATGAATGTATTTAAAGTAAACACATTTATCGCATTCATTAATTTTGAAACCATTTGAAAGCATTGCATTATCAAATTTTTTATGCCATTGCTTAAGTGCTTGTTTTAATCCATATAGTGATTTGACAAGCTTACATACTTTTTCTTTTTGTCCGGAAGCTTTGAACCCTTCAGGTTGCTCCATATAAATTTCCTCCTCTAGTTCACCGTTTACCTATAGCCTTTAGCTACAAGTCTAGCTTTATATTTATCAATTGATCCATCGGCCTTCAATTTCTTTTTGAAGATCCATTTATAACCTAACGGTTTTGAACCTGGTGGAAGATCCATTTATAACCTAAGAGAGAGCCGAGCCGACCGGACGCGCGCGCGCCCGCGTGTGGACCTTTGACCGAAAGTCAACTTGTGCATAACTTAGGTCATCTCCCCTTCAAAGAGTTGGGATACCCTCAAGGCATCTAAGCCCTAGTCAATCATTTGGGTTTTATTAACTCATCATTTTCCCACTACTCTTCCAATGTGGGACAAGAGTTAAACATACCCAATTCATTAACTTTCATTGCTTTGTGAGTCACTTTGGGGACATATTTATCATTCATAACTTATTGAAATTGGACATATGAATATACTACGTTAATCTCCTTGCGGAGGAGAACGCGTTCGTATATGGTCCCATAATTATCGTAGTATGGGTGCCACCTAAATTTGAGCTCAAAGTTACTCAAAATTCTGTCCAGAAAAATCTGAACAGTTTTAAGTTGTCCAGTTTTTCAACATTATAATCATTAATATATATATTGTTCGTATATCTCCCGAATTATACGCTAGTATTTGAATAAAATGTGAGTATTAACATTTGCAAGCTTGATAAAATGTTCTTCGCCTGCGCCCTTGATTTGCATTAACTCACGGTCCCCACTTAATATAGTTAGTAGATATAAAAAATTATTTTGGGTCAAAATGAACCCTTTAAGATTGATTAAGACATGTCAGTGAGGTCAATTGATTGATAGACATTGTTTGGAATAAGTAGGAAGTATCCGTTGTATGTATAAATCTTTATCACTATCATTTATCAAACCAGAGGAGTTAGGCTGGATGTTGTTTGGTCCCAATCACTCACTTCACTTTATACCCGTTAATGTGACACTAGCGTAAAAGGTTCACTTAGCATATGAACCACCAGATTGGTTGTGTCTCTTACCTAAGTTTTTAATTTCACACAACATATATGGATCGGTTCACGCAAATAGAATAACAATAGTGGTACGGTAAATGCATTAATTCGTTATAGTCACACACAATATAATAACGGGAGCTCAATTATTTATTTCCACGCGTAAAGATTTATTTATAATCAATTTCAAATTTTTACTTTTCTAATTGTCGATCCTATGTAACAAAACACAAGTCACATTTCTTTCTCACAAAAGTGAAAATTAATTGTTAATTACAATTTGAATTTTAAATGGTAAAAGTGATTATGGAAGGCTATGAGAGTTGAGTACATTTTTTTAAAAAGGCATGCAATTTGTTCAAAGTGGAAATTTTGAAATGGAATTAAATACTAAATATATGTGGATAAAATTATATATGTGGATAAAATTATAATTTTTATCTTCTATATGACCTTTAAGATCTTCTTATTTGAAAATCTCGATTATTTATCTTGCTCATCCAAACTTATTTTCTGTTCCATAGTTTTAATAACTAATTTACTACAAAAATTATACCAGTTAGTATTGTAAATAATTTTGGTTGGACTTTAAAAATTGCTCATTTGTTCAAGTTACTTTGAACATCAAATTCAATTAAAGATGAGTTCTTTATTGACTCATTAGGGTGATGGATATTTATGGTGTTTATCTCCATAATACAAATGTTAATACTTCGAATAGTAATAAATCTTATGATCTGAAAGAAGAAAAATAGTATTCCCAACAAAACATATATGTTTAATGAGATATAATGAATTAAATTAGAAATAAATAATGACACTCGTCGGTCAACGATTTACGGGGGAAAAATAACCTTCAATGCCATCCCGGCAACACACCCAACAACACACACGCGACAAATGACGATCCACATCAATACCTTACTTCTAATTCTTTTTATTATTACTCATCGAAATACATTTTTTTATTGTGAATAGTAACTTACTATTCATTCTTGTGAATAGTAACATACCATTACGATATGAAAATCAGACCATTAAGTAAATAGTTTAATACAGACAAGATCCCATTTACCTTTCTACCTATTCAAGCATCCATAACATCACAAGACAAAAGATTGTGAATATTCATTGCAAACTTACAAAAGCTTGAGAAAGAGGGGAGTAGAAGTGATTTTCCTGTGTATGTCGCTATACCATTTGTGTCCCTATATAAAAATATAACTCCACCCTTAGTATAAGTTGTCCAAATACACTATTTGGAGATATATTGAGATAATTCTCTTGTAATTATGTTGAAAGAAGACATATTTTTTTCAATATTTAGTTTCCCTGTATCATTACAGCGTACACCAATAAAGCCCTTCTCGATTAGCTTAGTTTTCAGCTAGATCTATTTTTTTCTACTATAATATTCTTAGAAAAATCACTCAAGCAATTATTTTTATTTCTCAAAAGCCCTCATATTCCATAATATCATTGTTTCTAGAAGAAGCACCACCCATGTTAGACTTAAAATAGAGTTATTTGCGATTTGAGGTACGTTTGTTCTCCTTTATTTTTGGATGGGTGTCATTGTTTCTTCTATTATTCATTGAGTGTCAAAAAGAACGAAAAACTTTAGAAAGAAATAGACAAACGTTATCCAGCTCATGTGGAGATATAAAATGACCCATTTGCCTGTATTTTACAAAACACATTTTTTTTTTTACTTTCTTACATCTCAGTTACCAAATGCAAACAAACAATGATTTTAAAAATAAAAATAACGATCCAGCTAACTGATCTAACAATGATTTGTCTTATAAGAAAGTAAACTAGCCGCTTTACAAAAAATCTCATTAAAGAATATTTTTTTTAAAAAGTCAGATCCAACTATTTTTTTTTTTACAAAGTCCATTTTTTCGCAACATTTTTTTAACAAAGTGTTATAAATAATGTTCAGATTTTGTTGTCTATAAATATATCTTACAAAAAATACTCTAAAAAATTTTGATCCAGCCATTTCCCCCCCAAAAAAAAGTCAAGTATTTTTGCAATAAAAATAATGTCCATTTCAAACACAAAGCAAACAATTTTTTTTAACTTCCTTACAAACCAGTTTTTTCGTAACATTTTTTTTTAAATGTTATAAATAATGTTCATATTTTTTTGTTTATAAAAAAAAATTTAGAAAAAAGTTAGATCCAACTATTTTTTTTTTTTAAACGTCCAGTTTTATTTCAATAAAAATAACGTCTCCTTAAAAAAAATAAAAGAATTTTTTTTTCTTTTCTTACAAATCAGTTTTTTCGTAACATTAATTTTTTTTTATATAAATAACTTCAAAATTTTTTATTTATAAAAATAATTTTTTTAAAAGTGATATCCAACTATTTTTTCAAACAAAAAAATGTCCATTTTTAGATCAATAAAAATAATGTCCATTATAAAAATGAAGATAATTATTTAACTTTGTTACAAGTTAGTTTTTTCGTAACATTTTTTAAAAATGTTATAAATAACGTAAAGATTCTTTTTATTTATAGAAAATACTTGAAAAAAATTAGATCCAGCTATTTTTTCCAAAAAAAAAAAGTGTCTAATTTTAATTCAATAAAAATAACAACCATTTAAAAAGGGAAAACATTTTTTATGAATGGATAAAAACTGTGATGAAAAAAAATATATATTTATGAAAACATAGAATGTGCCTTTTTATATATATGAAAAAATGACAAAGAAATGTATATTTTAAAATAGAATGTGTTATAATGTATTTTTTTTAGTAAATAAATTCCAAGAGAAAAAGGATAAAGCAATACAGTTTTTTTATTGAGACAAAATAATATTTTTTTTATTTATTTAAAAAAAGACAGCCCTAATAGAAATTAAAAATAAAATGGTTTTGTTAACAAAATTTTGAAGAGCAAATGAGACATTTGTGAAGAATGAGAAAGAACAAAATGAAATAAATTGGTATCTACGGAATTTATTAGAAATTGACACCCAATAAATAATAGTAAAATAATGACTTCGAACTAAAAATAAATGACAACAAACTTACTCCAAATCACAAATAACCATTTAAAATTTGTATACCTAAAAACGATTCCACTTAAAAACAGAAAAATTCTTACTATCTAAGATTAAATGTTCGTTCCTACTATCTAAAGATTAAATGTTGTGGCATTTTTTTTTTTTTTGTAAATATGAAGTTGGTGGTATTACCACCACCAAACTAATGTGGGACCCAAACCACCACTCTCTTGAACCAGACAAGGTGGTTGTTTTCGCACCAAGAAAAGGAAATGGAAAAGAAAAAGACAAGGTTGCTGTTTGGTAGGTAGTGTACATTAGCCATGGCTACGATTCTTTGGATATTCAACTCCCGGCCCCCAAGTATCATTGTGCCTAGGCCTGTAAATTGAGCCGAGCAGGCCGAAGCCCGCCCGTTCCGCCCGCTATTTTTGGGCCGATCTTTATTTGAGTTTGAGCCAAGCCGAGCTTGAGCCAAAATTTCAAGCCCGGATGAATTTCGGGCCGAGCTTGAGCCAAACCTTACCAATCCGAATTGGGCCGAAGCTCGAACTTTAAACATATAAATAAATAAATAAATATTTTTATATAATATGACATATTTATGTTAAACATTGTTTAAAATAACATACCTATTTTAATTTTGTTGGTTTTCATTCTAATTTCCTTTAATACACTTCATAATTATATATTCTATTTTATAAAATAACAATTAGATTTTAATATGTACATTTTCTCCATGATGGAAATATAAGAAAAAAAAACACTAATTCAAACATTTTTTTAACAAAAAAACTGAAATTGGGCCTGCCCGAAATCGGGCCCGAAGCCCGTAATACTTATGAGCTGAGTTCGGGCTTTGGTAGAAAAAGTTAATTCGGGTCGAGCTTGGGCTTGAGCTTGAGTAAGGCAGTTCGGGCCGAGCCTGAGCAACCCCAAGACCGACTCACCCAACCCGATTTACAGCCCTAATTGTGCCTATTAGTAGCACCAAAATTATGGGTTGATTAAATATGAATTGAGCTGAATATGGATGGATCAAATGTGAATTGGATTAATTTATTTTTTTATGAACGGATCAAATGTGAATTGGGTTAATTGGTTTTTTTCTCCATATAAATATTATAATTTTAAGTAAATATAAAAAAATATATTTTACTCATAATTTTTAAAAATAGACTTTAAATTTGACTCAATTTTTTTTAATGCGCACTATATTTGACTCATAACTTTTAAATATAAATTCTTATTTGACTCATAATTTTTAAACACGGTCCTCATATTTCAATATATAGGCTAATATGGGTTGATTTATTATTTGGGGTTCATTTTAGCACTACTAGTGCCGACCCAAAAATTAGTTCGATTTTTCTAATATTTTTACTAATTTGTTTTTGGATGTTGAAGTTTTTGTTAAATAAGGTTAGGTTTAAAGTTTGTGCCTTAGATTTTAAAGCAATAGTTAGTCCCAAAATCTAAGTAGGGGTGTTTTTATTTAAACTACATTTTTTTCATCAAACCCATTTCTATCACAATTTAAAAGCTTTTAAGAGGCGTGTAAATTGAAAAATTGGGTGAAAATATAAACACCCCTAAATAATTGTATTTTAGACCACAACGTGAAATCCACTAAACATAAACTTCAACTCCACTTAGGTTAAGACATGTTCACGTTCGTCAGATTAAAAATATTTTATTAGCGGGGCATGAGAATTGAGAGGCGACAAAAGATAAACACGAGTATGCCACAAAATTTGATTATTGATACTCTAAAAAATTGAACATTTTCTCCTCAGTTCATTGTTACTCTGATAAACACGAATGTCCTTTGGATTACTAAACTGTGACACCCCCCGCCTATTTCAATAACGCGTGATCAATCATCTAATAAAATAAAGCAGAAATCTCATTTGGTTCATTCATAGTATCATTGTCGAAAATAATTTAACTACTAATGACCTAAAAATTTAACTATTAATACCTATTAGGTCTGGTGTCAAATTTTAAAACTTATCAATTTGATTATATAAAATTTCCATTCATATAACCAATCGTTCAGATAATAAGATCCACATTCACCACTATAACACACCGTAAACATTGACCCACTTGACTCAAAACTCATATAGGATGGTCGTGCAATAAACGTATGGTCCGGGGAATCAATTCTACACCTACGGATCAATGCCAAGGTAGACCGGCCATTACGCGCAACCTCCACCTATAGCATTCTCCTAGAGTAGGTTTGTTTCACATATATCAATCACACACAGATATATTCACACATATGTATATATTGTCTTTATACCCGTGTATATATATATATATATATATATATATATATATATATATATATATATATATATATATATATATATATATATAATCCCGGCTAACCGTGCATGTCACTCGTAACACTAACTTATATTTCTTCGAATCTAATCCCTACTCTCGAATATTTACATAATCCCTTATTTAATTGATTCACTAATATATTAATAAATCTGGACATTAGGCCATTCCCAACCAACCCGTTTCCCAATCCTAACCGAATTTCCAACCGAATATGTTAATTTATTTTTTGAGTGTTGTTCATCCTAAACACCCATGCTTCCATTCCCCGAATTTATCTCAACTATCTTAAGGCACAATAAGGCTTCTAATTATTTTTCAGAAGTCTTAATTTTATCTATGGACATCCCAAAATAACCCGGACTCCAAACTGATTAATGAACCAATATAAGAAATAGCCTCGGCCAAATAGGGAAGCCGAACCGGTTCAGCTAGGGGGTCAACTAGTTCACCCCTGTATGCTGGGCAGGTCGGGGTTGTGCTGGTTGGTACGAATTTCTACCTAAATTTTCATCCTAATATTCATTAACATTACCCTATCAATTTCCAACTTAAGGATAGATGCTTGATTGTCTCAATTCATCAAGAATGATTCCTAATCATGGGATTTAACATCATTTTTTTCAAAATTAATTTACATCTTAATTCTCATAAAATTCCCGAATTCATAATTCAAGATCACATCTTTTCATAATTAAATCTCAGATTTCTTTGTAAAGATTACTTTTTTCTCATAGTATGAAATTCTCAGATTTCATATGACATTATCATCCATCCTATTATACGAAATCCTTTCCTATAACCCATTTTAACATATGGATACATCCAAAAAATTCATGTTTGTTTCACTAACCATGATATGAACTAAAAACATGCATAAAGTATTAAGCAAGTTTAAACACTTAACTTAGATTATCATAGAGTCTGAATCCTTTCTTTGTAGATCTTTCTTGCACAAGAATGCTAACTCGTAAATTGTCCCACTTTTCTCCTCGGATTGCTTTCTTGATTTCTCTCTTGAGTTTCTCCATTATCTTTTGCCTCTCTCTCAAGCCTAGGTAAATTAGAAGGAGTGTATGGTTGCATACCTCATCTATTAACCCTTAATATTCCCCTGATCCTGAAATTAGGTTAAATAGTAATATTAAGATGACCCGGATAGCCCCGTACAGGTCCCGTATAGCTTAAAAAGTCCCCGAAAATCGATTACAACCCCGAGTACCTAATTATGACTATCTCGACCCCTCTTAGATCATCCGTGTACTCGAAATCACCATTCGGGTCACCTATGATTCATTTACCATCTCATTCCCAAGATGACCCACACGCGCGTCTCGAATAAGATGTCGCCAGCCCGTCGATTTTACACACTTACGACGTAATGTAAAATAATATGTTTTAAATACTTATTACACAAGTAAATATAACAACATATAAATATTAATCCAATATTTTCTAATTAAAATTTATTCAATTTACTTTATTTTCTTAATTTAACTAAATTACGAGCACACCTGTAACTTAAATATTCCCAAAAATACGGGGTGTTACATACTTCCCCCTTACAAAGGAATTTCGTCCCCATACTTTGGATATACCCGGTACCAAAAAATTTGGATACTTACCTTCAAGGCATCCTTACTTACCCCCAAATTGACTCACAATAACATTATGGTGCCTCTACTATACCCCCACTAATGGTACCATCCTGACTGAAGGCCTACTCACTATGACCCAAGACTAGTGACAAGTCTGATCAAATCATTTTATACTGATATACTACATCATTCTTAAGGTCACACCTTGATGACGATACACAAAACCATCTTGAACCTGCTAAAAATTCTCCAATAAGATGAGCATATACACAAGTGATTATATTTTCTCAATACAATGGAAATGTCCCACTTCCCTAGGTGCTAACATCCCTTCTTACCGAACCACATAACTACTTCTATGGGATACACCCGTAATAACACCCGAATATTCACGTCAGACTTCAAAACTTCAGTTTGCGACAACATAACTCTCACGATGTTCCTGAACTATACAAAATAATTCCTGATTAATTCAATCCTTGATGATGGACTCAAAATCACGTCCGCCCCGCGGAGCTTGTTATCCCCCACCTCTAACGAACTAGACGCTGACGACAAGTTCTCCCTTATTATGCCTCAAAAGGCATCTTGCCAATGATAAACTGGTACGAGTTATTAAACGTAACTCTACTAACGATAATTACTCCACCCAATTACCCAAAAATCGAGAATACGCATACCTCACATTCTTCAACATCTTAGTCACCCCTCCCATCTACTCCTCGATCTACGAGTGATATATGTTTCTCAAAACATAACTGCGTCACCATACCCTCCTGATAGTCCCTATCATAGGTGAGACTTAAAGGTCTTATCTTGATCCACAATTATGCCGGTTCATTCCCTCTCTTTAATTAAAATTTGGACACACTGCCTGATAGTGTAACTCAACCAAATTAACAATAATTTCTCCGTCTCGGTCAACCAGTTCCATACACCCAAAGGAAATATTAACCTTTTCGTAATGTTGGTAACCTAACAATGAACTCTATTAGTTTGTCAATCCAATTTGACACTGAATTCACCAATTACTGCAAAATTCTAGTTGATCACCTTGGACCAACCTTTTTCATCTACGAGTGGTTCACCTGGAGACAATTTCTCCGTGTCTCACTCCTCACCGATACACACACTTTATATCCCACATCATGTGGTACATCTTACTCCCCTTCTTGGGGTACACAGAAAATCGTGGCCCATGCGTTTGCTCCAAAACTGCACACTTCCTGGGCCCTTTTCATCTAGTAAAAATTAACATCCTATATATGCGTAAGCCACCCTTAGAATTTGATTGAGTTCAACTACACTCTACTTCCCAAAATTATTTTATCCTCCCTTGGCAGGCGAGATCCCTCACCTGTGTCTCCACAGTCTTTTAACCCATCTCAGGTGTGATAACTCTCCTTGCTATATACATATTCGGACTATCTTTCTTCTCCAAGTCCAGTTCGTCTTACTTTTCCAATTCTACTTCAAGCTGGACCACGGGCATGTTGTTCAATAACTTTATTTCCATGTCCCGTTATCTCGAACGATTCTAAAAATCGAACTAACCAGGGCACCCATACACCATGTATCCCGTTCATATTTGTACAAACATCACATATGTAACATACTTATCTCAAACTCAGCCCCACATGCTCGACGTGGATATACAGTAAATGTATGCTCAATTACCTCACTAATCTCGATTCAATTCTTCTCTAGATTGCCTCACCTATCAACTAGTGGTGCAAAAGTTTCCCCCAGTGCTTCCTACACAACATTACCCGTCTCCACTGTACAACGATCAGCGTTCAAACTGATGACCTAACTCCCAACTCCTGATGCTCACTGTGATTCATGCATGGGACATCTCACAAGAAAAATTCAAATAAGGAACCCCCCAAAACACTATTACGTAGCATTATCAGTTATCGAGATTCGTAGGCTTAAAGCAATCGAGATTCTCAATATCATGCCTATAAACGTATTAGTATAATCCTTAACTCTCACGTCTCTAAATGAGTCATATAATACGATGCTCACACTACCACTAAGTCCTCAGTGCTAAATAAATAACAAGCTCTATCTCTCAGTTCGACGGTAAACTCGATCTTCCTTGAATCACATTAGTAAACTTCCTGTGCATCAGGATTAAATATAAGATGACAACTATACCATATGAAGTCTCCTTTACAATATAATATATCCATGGGCTCGACCCTCTTGCAGGACGAGAGATCACATAAACAACACATCCTGCCCTGGAACAATGATCACGATAGCCTTACCATAATAATCCACCATTGCTAACCAGTCCATACCCAGGATAAAATCGTACTAGAATAACATATCTCTCTAAAGTGATTAAATCCATTAAAACATATCCTCTCAGTGTCCACACCCTTTCCCTCATAGATGGACCTAAAGAGAGCCTCGCTACCAAATGATAAGTATATATATACACAATAGTAACACTAACGATACATCCACTAAACCCATATCATGCGTGAATCTGGTGATAACAGAATTACCCTGATGCACCCATATCACACAGAACTTACCCCATTTGCCCGAGGTTAGAAATCATTTTCACTTTCCAATGGCAATGGCTGCTCAACTGGTTCCTGGATATAATGCTCATGTCCGAACTGACCTAAAAAATATTGTAATTGTTTCCCCTACTGGGATCCCTTCTCTTGTCCTCTAGCTTTCTGCGAAAAAGCTCGACACATGTGGCCTTACTCTCTCTATATAAAACACCTCTTTGTGTAATCCCCCTATCTCTGGACCTACTGGCATATTGGGTATGTACTAATCTCTGGCCTTGGTGTCCTCGAACGTGATATCCACCGTTGTGGTTCTATTGGCCCTGCTGGTCCTGAGAAACCCACCGATGGCCCTGATAGCCCTGTATGAGTCCCCCATCACTCGATTGGAATTCTCCTGATCTAAATCTCTTACACGGTTCCCCCTAATAGGTATCCCCTGTGGTGTCCCACTAGCACCAATATATCTAGTCTTGTCCTATTGGATAAACTCTCCAACTCTCTTGTCTCTCTTCCTATGAAAACAATAATCTTGACAGTGCAAAAGTGAGGCATTGACGATAATGGTATAAGTCGTACAAGACGGATTTCCCCATAAGTGCTGGTAAATTATCCCTGTGAGTCCATCATCAAATATAAGGAGACTTTTCTTCTCCTTATCCACCTCACTGGGTAAGAATTTTTCCCAAAAAGTGGATTCTTCCTCATAATCTGCCACTTTTCGACCCTCTAATGATAAGTCTAGAAATTTACTTCGCATCTTTTTTTGAACAACAAATGAAAAAACTTGCGATTGAACCACACCCCTACATTTCCCATCAATCAAGGTGTCTCTATCCTCAAATGTGGTGACTGACTTCCACCACTACAACGTTGCTCCTGCGAACTTAAAGTCACTAAAATTTATTTCTGAGTGTTACTGCACTCAACCATACGCAAATGCCTTTGGATGTGCTTCTTCCATTTGTTAGCTAATATAATGTTGGCATTTCACTAAAACTCCGACAGATGGCCCTTCTGAAATGCCCCTATGACTCTCTCCCATACTGAATGCACTGAGTAAGCTTGAATTAAAACCACCATCTGCTGTGGCAGTGCTTGGGAAAAATGCTACACCATTGCGATCATTGCAGCCTTAACTGCCTAAGCAATAATAGCAATGACCTCTGCTCTGGTAACTGTCCCATGAATAATATGCGGCTCCGACTGAGCCTTTCCTCCTGTAGTCCTCCTAACAGCCTTCACTGGTCGTTCTTTTTTGTTTGACAAACGAAATCCAACCGAACTTGTATTAGGTTACTTAATTATATACAACAGCAAGAGAACGCAAATTGCAATATAAATCGATAGGCCTAAGCATAGGGCTCTACATCAAAGAGAAAGCAATGCTAAAATGGAGTAAGTTTGCACAGCTCCTAAGGGCACAAGAAGCTTATGTTGTGATACCATTTGTGACACCCTACCCATTTCAATAATGGGTGATTGATCCTCTACTAAAATAAAGCAGGAATCTAATATGGTTCATTTGTAAAAAATAATTTAACTACTAATAAGCTAATAATTTTACTACTAATAACCTATTAGACCCGGTGTTAAATTTTAAAACTTATTAACTTGATTATATAACATTACCATTCATATAACTAACCATTCAGATAATAAGATCCACATTCACCACTATAACACACTGTATACAGAGTAAGATGGAATAAATAAATTCACCGATAACTTTGGTAAAAGTCTAATACATAATTCCACTAATAAATGAAATAAATAGAAACTAAATAATACATCAACTGATTAACTGGAAATATGCCGGAGATAAATCAAGATCCTATCTAGATCACACTGATAGAAACGTCTAATCAATCCCTACAGGCATCCATAGTTGTCGCAACATCATTTGACTGGAAGGATGGCTAAGCCCGGCGCCGTTGTGGTTTAACACCTAAAAGTTTTAAAAATATCTAAATGCGGGTCAGAGCCCAAAACCTTTTGAAAATATTTTGCAAGTGTTTAAAATACATTAAAAATATGCAATGTAATATTTCATAGTTAAACTCGTGTCCCACTCCCATAAGATATCCCTCCCCCCTCATCTATAGTGCACATCTAACGCATGTATTTTAAACACCCTATTTACGCTACCTAACCTAACTCGTTTCAATACTAATCTTAGTCCCATTCTCTATCCCGTGTCAAGCATATACATTATTTCACTTTAAATTCTCAGTTAGCTTCCACATTCGCTTTATAATTATATTCTTCAATTATAATTGATCAGTTCATTTAACATAACTTTATTATAGTTATTAATTCAACATTCAAACCTTAGTCTTATATCCCTGTATATATTTTCTTCGCACTTATATACATATTTTCATATCATACCAAGTATACATACATATATATATCGTTCTCTATATACGTATAACTGTACCACTCCGAGTATTACCTTGCAGATGCAAACTCTAATAATTGCACCACTCTGAGCATTACCTCGCATATGCTAACTCTAATAACCGCACCACTTTGAGAATTACCTTGCGGATGCAAACTATATCATGCTATCAGGATCCAAGGATATATACCTCAACCTGGGCCACTAGGTCCGAATCGTGCCATCAAAACCAAATCATAAAGTAAAATTGGAGGCAACCACAGTCATACATCTGTTGGTTATAACCATACCACATTACCCCACTAGACTCAAAACTCACATAGTGTGGTCATGTGACAGACATATAACCTGGGGAATCGATCTTACACCTACTGGTCACTGCCAGGGTAGACCACCCACTACACACAACCACCACCGATAGTATTCCCCTAGAGTAGGTATGTTTCATATACATCAATCACACATAGGTATATACTGTCTCTATACCCGTATATATATATATATATATACACACACACACACACACACACACACTTACACACAAACACACACACATAATCTCGGCTAACCATGTATGTCGCTCGTAGCAGTAGCTTATATTTCTCCGAGTCTAATCCCGACTCCCGAATATTTACATAATATCTTATTTAATTGACTCACCAATATAATAATAAATCTATACACTAAGACATTCCCAACCAGCCCGTATCCCAATCCTAACCGAATTTCCAATCGAATCCATTAATCTATTTTTCGAGTGTTATTCATCCTAAACACCCAAGCTTCCATTTTTCAAATTTATCCCAAATATCTCAAGGTAAAATAAGGTTTTTAATTATTTTCTAGAAGTCCTAGTTTTATCAACGGACATCCCAAAATAATCTTGGCTCCAAACTGATTTGCAAACCAATATAAGAAACAAGCTCGGCCAAACACGGTTCGACCCTGGTCGGGGCTGTGCTTGTTAGTACAAATTTCTACCCTATTTTTCATCCCAATCTTCATCCCAATATACATTAATATTTCCCTATCAATTTCCAACCCAAGGACACATGTTTGATTGCCAAAATTCATCAAGAGTCATTCCTAATCATGGGATTTAACATCACTTTTTCCAAAATTAATTTGCACATTAATTCTCATACAATTCCTAGATTCATAATTCAAGATCACATCTTTTCATAATTAAATCTCAAATTTCTTTATCATGATTACTTCTTTGAAATAGGATTAAATTATCAGATTTCATATGACATTATCATCCATCCAATTATATATAGTTCTTTCCCCAAACCGATTTTAACATATAAATACACCCCAAAATCTATGTTTGCTTCACCAACCATGATATGAACTAAAAACATGCATAAAGTATTAAGTAAGTTTAAACACTTGCCTTCGATTATCGTAGTGTCTGAATTCTTTCTTTGTATATATTTCTTGCATAAGAATCCTACCTCCTCAAATTGCCTTGTTGATTTCTCTCTTGAGTTTCTCCCTCCTCTTTTGCCTCTCTCTCAAGACTAGATGAATTAGAATGAGTGTATTGATGCCTCCCTCATATAATAACCCTTAATATTCCCCAAATCCAGAAATTAGGTTAAGTCATAATATTAAAGTGACAATGATACCTCCGTACAAGTCCTGTATAGCTTAAAAAGTCCTCGAAACCCGATTACAACCCCCATGTACCTAATTCTGACTATCTTGACCCCTCTCAGATCATCCGTGCACTCAAAATCACCATCCGAGTCACCTATCATTCATTTACCATCTCATTCCCAACACGAACCATACGTGCATCCTGAATAAGATGCCTTAGACCGCCGATTTTACTCACTTACAACGTAATGTAAAATAATAGGTCTTCATTTACTTATCACACAAGTAATTAATCAAATATTCTCTAATTAATATTTATTCAATTAACTTTATTTTCACAATTTAACTCAATTACGAGCACATATGCTATTATTAGTGCTAACCCAGTTATTAAGGCCAAATAACTAGACAAAATATATCACGAAATACAATCTTATTATCTATCAATCCATGTATTTACTATTGTTGATCATTTTTCTCTTGTTAGGGTGTCCGAAGTTATAAATGGTTGATTGAATAATAGCTAGTCCATTTTTATCATAAAAGAATGTTGGCAAAAATCGAAGACAATATTTATTAATTTAGTATTGTGCATATACTTTAAATCTGTCTGAGCATCGATGAAATACTTAGGAGTATTATTGGACATAATTTGATGATTATTGATACAGAAATATAAGATATATGGATACATATATTTTTTTATATGAAGTGTTATCGATCTTGGGTCAGCTTGCATGCACTTCCGACTATTCCCTCTACCCCAAACATGGCTTGCAAAATTGAGACTATTCTCTATGGTCCGTGACCTGAAGTTTATATTGGCGGGGGGAATCGAACTCATGACCCTGGGAGTTCAAGCCCCTTAGTCACACAAGAAGACGTGTAAAAAGTGAAAGATTCACTTACAATATCTTTCAATTAAAAAAATGTTTGTCTTTAAAGTGTATCTTCATGTCTTGTCATCATTGCCTTTGCATATATTAAGAATGCATGCACCGATGAGTTTATTATAACCAACGGGGTGGGAATTATGTTGTGCGCAAGTGAAAGGAAGCTTATATAGATTAATCGAAGTTATTGGAGTTTTTATTTAAAAATGCATAATAATTATATATTTATAAAAATAATAAAATCTCCATATATTTACAAAAATATTGTACTTCTTAAAATCATGGTTGACAACCGAGTTTTTATAGTGAAATCACGGTTGATATTTGCAAAGTGAAGTTGAAATTAAACTAATTAAACTGACATTGCGGTCTCCACACGCGTATTCATTGAAGTATTGTTAAATGGAAACCGCGTTTGGAGACCACATATTCTCTTTAATAATATTTAATTTAATATGTAGTTAGAAACCACGATTTCAGTTGATTAAAACCACCCGATCATCAATCTCCGATGCCACTCTCATTCCCCCCCCCCCCCCCCCCCCCAAAAAAAAAAAACCAGAGCTATAAACCGACGATCGGACCTCCAACCTAGTTTTCGACCACTTTCACATCTTTTTACAAGTTTCGACAACTCATAATAATCAAATCCATCCTTCTCCTCTTTCGGCAACAGTTAATTGTCTGTATGTATGTATATTTGTTAAATTTTTTTTAAAATATTGTGTGTACCCATTTGCGATTGTATTCATGTTTTATATATAATGTTTACTATGAATGTGTGTATTCATTTGGTTATCATAAAATGTTTCAAATTTTTTTCTTAATATATTTTTTCTGAACATGAAAAATGTTTTATGAATGTGGTGAATAAAATTGTACAAAATTATTTTTGGTTTTAGTGGTTTATATAATTCTGTTTATAATTTTACCTTTTAATCTTGGAATAATTCGTGTAAAAAATTTGAAACATAGTTTGGGATAATTTCTAAAATATTTTTTTCAAAATCTGATATATTTTTTGTCCTATTTCAAAAGTAAAAAACTATTATATAAAAATTAAAATTATATATAAAAACAAATTGTTACATAATAATAAACTATAAATAAAAATAAAACAAAATGTTATATAAAAATGAAAAAATAAACTGTTATATTAAAATTATATATACGTTGTTTTTAAACTATTAAATATAAAAAATAATTTTTTATATAGAATAATAAACTATTATATAAAATTATATATATAAGTAAACTGTTATATGGAAATAAATAGTTATTTTTCCTAAACAGTAAAAAATAAAATTGATAATATAAATATAAATATTTATATTTTAGATAAAAATATTTAAAAAGACAATTTAAAAGGCATTTTCAAATTAATTTGAGTTTAATAAATTTTCAATTATTTATTCAATTGATTTCTAAACAATTATTTTATTTAGAAAGATAATGTAAAAGTATTTTTTTCCAAACAATTGTAAGAAATAAATTGTTATTGCATAAATAAGTAGTTAATTTTAATAAAGAATTAAAAATTTAATTTAAAAAATGTAAAGTATCTTAAAAAAATATGTTTTTAATAATATAATTTTTTATGATTAAAAAGCTAATAAATAGCTTAAGCCTCTCCCAATCAAATATTTGGGTTGTCCTCTTTTTAAGGGTAGGAGAAAATGCTCCTATTTTGCTGAATTGAATCATAAAATTAGATGGAAAATTTAGGGATGGAGATCTAAGTTTCTCTCCCAAGGAGGTAGATTGGTTCTCATAAGACATGTTCAATCCACCATCCCAATTTATACTCTAGCAACTCTTAATTCCTCGAAAACAGTCATGATTCGAATTGAAAAATTATTAGCAAAATTCTTTTGGTCAGGTGCTAAAACTGATTCTTCTAATTACCAATGGATTAATTGGGATACCATTTGCTTTCCTATTGATGAGGGAGGCCTGAATGTCAGAAAGCTACATTATATTGTTAAGGCAGGCAATGCAAAATTATATTGGATGTTGAAATCCAAGAAAGGTTTATGGTCTTCTTTCATGCATCAAAAATATAAATCTAAGCTCTTTACTGGAAGAACTGGATCAAACACGATCAAAAGAGTGAGATTTATCAAAGAAAAAAATGATCAAAACATCATTGTTGATAGTGATAACTTCATCTGGGCTCCTAATCCTCAAGGTATGTTCTCATATAAATCTGCCTACGAGATAGTTAGAACCTTTCTTCCGACTTCTACTAGTTGAAAAGTGATCTGTATGACAACCCGCTCAAAATAATAATGGGTGGCCATCCCTATACTACATTAAATTAGGTATCTCAGATGGCACAGTCTCAACATCAACTGATAATACTAAATAATACAAGGCTAACTACCCGAAACCATTAAAAGTGGATTGTCAAAAAAATGATAACTTTTATATAACACCACAACAAAACCAACTATGCAACTATAACCAACAATACACGTCTAAATATGATGAGTGATATGTGAAAACTCCAATAATATGAAAGGGTACAATATAATGTACAACAAAATCTCTACAATGAAATACCCGAATAAGCTGTTGGTTCATAGGCAATACAATAATATGAGAAATGAAATATATAAAAGTGTTAATCTACAACACTTGAGTATAAACCTGATATACAACTGAATCCTAATCTAGATATACAAAGATAGGAATCGGCTAAAGCAAAGTGCCACAACAGTTCGCTACTGCCACAGCTCCACGAATATACTGGATGGATGAAACATCAATGGTGTCCTTGCGGAGGAACACCTAAAGTAATACAATATATATACAATAGGGAGAAAATATAAACGGGTCAGAGCCCGAGTTGAAGACATTTTATATCAAGTGCATTAAAATGCATAATAATTATAAATGCATTATTACATGATTAAGGTGGAGTCGAACTCTCCATAATAATCTCCCTCACCTCTCAACTAAAATGCGCAACTAAACGTATGCACGTGATCTCCAAATGGATGCCCAATTCTAGTTAGGCAAAAGAGTCTAACTTAAACCCAATGGGATTATTTAATTAAAACCATCTAACCTACCTCCCAATCTACTCCTACCTATATTCTTTAAATCATCTACTTTAACTTTAATGTTGTAGTACTCTTTATATTTGTTCATTTGTTGAACATATAAAGTTGCGCAATCAACCTCATAATAACATCATCACAATACATTAACATTCTCTTACTAGAATTTCATATATTCTAGTTATGTCCTCACTTGGCATGTAAACATATATATGATTTATTATATATGAGTTATTAGCATCAAGTGCTAAGGACTAAACTTCTACCGGTTCTCAATACGGCACTGCGTTTCGTGCGTGGGACGTCTCGCCGAGGCGAAATCCAAACAAGGAACCCCCCGTTACACTACTCCTGACAGTATTAATCCTCGAGATTCATTATGCCCTTAATGCATGATGCATGTAACCTAAATTATTATTACTCCATTTTAATTAATTTATATTCCCAATTCTCAACAGTACACGGCGTTTCATGCGTGGGACGTCTCGCCGAAGCGAAATCCAAACAAGGAACCCCCCGTTACACTACTCCTAGCACTGTCGATTGTCGGGATAGGTGATATATATATATATATATATATATATATATATATATATATATATATATATATATATATATAAATATGAGCATTAAGGGATAACTTCTCCCCAATTTCCAACATTACGCTGCGGTTCGTGCGTGGGACGTCTCGCCGAGGCGAAATCCAAACAAGGGACCCCCCCGATACACTAATCCTGGCAATGTTAGTCGTTGAGGTCCATTATGCCCTCGATACCCAAGTATAAGCACAATCAATAATAACCATCCAACCGAGCTATAACTCGAG
This sequence comes from Sambucus nigra, assembly GCA_949130495.1. Lineage (NCBI taxonomy): Eukaryota > Viridiplantae > Streptophyta > Magnoliopsida > Dipsacales > Adoxaceae > Sambucus > Sambucus nigra. The sequence continues at coordinate 454,942,012 of OX422209.1, read as the reverse complement.
GACGCAGGCTCACATGCTATCATCTTCCAGCAGCCCGTACACGTAGCAAACGGGGGCCACCTGGTGGGGTTCAACAGCACCCACCTCGTGATCAACTCACACACACAATGTCTCGAGAAGCGGTCATAGATCCTAACCGACAAGTGAGAACATCATATACCCCCGACTTCTCACCCCCAAAGAATGCATATGTATATCGCATAATAATCACAATGGACAACTATGACTTGGGGAATATCCACACCGTGCTCTTTGAGCCATGATGCTCACCCTCAACGCACGCAACTTCCCAATGATAGCAAGGAGGGGGTATGCTTCACTATATATATATACCATCATATAAGGTATACATACATCACCACATCATATAAAGATATACCATCATATAAGGTATACCTGTCACATCATTTCCATATTTATTATACGCTCTTAGGCGCATTGTTTAGTATATTTCCCTCTTGATATACTAATCGTCAATTCTCACACATCTTCCCCACTTATTATAGACTATACTATTTCTCGCTTGAAGCTCACATGTCGCTTCTGATTATGAATTGACTCTCAATTCTATTAAGTTAAGGATATTTCTATATCCGTATGCTCATTAATTAGCATTTATAATTCTTCATCCATAATAGGGTTCAATTCATTTTATGAACCTTTAAAGTTATCCCATTTGGGATTGGATCCTAAGATCCGGTATCTCTAAGTTATTCTCATTCTTTCATTGGAATTTTAATTATTATCTCTAACTAGAATCTCCGATTAAGGTGGGCTTCCCCACATAGAATATACCATAATATCTAATCGGTATTCCTCAAACTTAGTCAATATGACCCCAATAATTTCTTATAAGGGAAAGTCTCTAGAAGTCTCCAAACATACTCCAAATAACTCCTATAGAGGTTCCCAATCGATAACCTTAGACGAAACGGGATGAAATTCTTCCTAGAAAAACATCTCCAAAAGTTCCCCTATTTTCGAATCTATTCGGCCCCTCTGAATCGATTCGGCCCCAAAAGCGAATCGATTCGACCCATCTGAATCGATTCGGTCCTATAGGCCTGGGAGTCTGTTACACGCCGAATCGATTCGCAAGGGGCAAATCGATTCGGCCCTAAAGACCTGTAGGTTCTGCTTCCAATCGAATCGATTCGGAAGGGGCGAATCGATTCGGTTTGGTCAGCAAGCTACGAATGGGTTGTTTTCTACATAAACCCAAAATACCCAAAAATCATTTTAATCATCTTCCAACCATTTTTATCCAACCCAATCACATATATAACATGAATACTCATCCAAGAACACATATAAACTAATTTCTAACCTTAAAACCATTTATACACTACAAATCTAAGGTTTTCCCCAAAAGTTAGAAATTAGTTTATATGTGTTCTTGGATGAGTATTCATGCCATTTATACACTACAAATCTAAGGTTTTTCCAAAAAGTTAGGTTTTGACAATTTAAACCTAAAACCCATAAATTTAATCCACAAATCATGTAAGAAATGGTACACAACAATTATTTAGCAAGTTTAATCACTTGCCTCGGGTTCGTAGGGTCTAATTCGTCCTCGAGATCGCGTAGATGTCGAAAAATCCTCTTTCTCTCTCTTTTCTCCTTCTTTCTCTTCTTCTTTATTTCTTTCTTTCTTTCTATTTCTCTTTCTCTCTTTGGAGAATTGTTTCTCCCATAGGCCTTTAAGCCCTAAATCCCAAGATACACATTTTTAAATGATAATACACACTTTAAATGACTCGGTAACTTTAATTCGAGTCAAACGAGCTCAAATTATTTTGGAACCTAAATAGACCCCAAGTATAGTCATTTTGACTTTCTTGGCCCTTCCGGACACAACTACACCCTCAGAATCGCCATTCGAAACACTTTCTAACGACTTCAAATTTTGACCTCAATTGCGAGTTTAATTTTTCTCCAAATAAAATAATGTTTATTTCTCCAAAAATAAATAAATCATTGCCTCCGAGACCTCGGGTTGTTACAATCTGGAATGAAAAATGTCCAATTAAGATTTCTATTTTTGTTTGGAAACTTTTAAACAAAGCAGTCCCTCTCAATCTGGAAATACATAGAGCAGGTATTTTGCTGGCCTCCAGGTGTAAGTGTTGTTTCTCATATGAAGAATCAATTACTCATACTTTTTTGCAGAGTAAAATTGCCACTGATGTTTGGAACTTTTTTGGTAATATTATGAATATAAACTTGATTTTTAACACTTGAAAATCTATGATCCTTGTTTGGTGGCTAAAATGCCCCAAAAAAGATTACCTCATGTTTTTGTTCATGAATATACCTCTATTCATTTTTTGGGAAATTTGGAAAGCTAGAAACAAAAGTCATTTTGAGAATATTCCGATGTCCTCTAGTAAAATTATCGAGAATGTAATTTCTCTTGTTCATTCTGCTAGTAATCTATCATCTTTAAAATGCCAAAGTCATAAAAATGATTCTTACATCATCAATCTTTTTAAGTTGGAGATTAAATAGCCCAAATTTAATCTTCAAGTGGTCAAATGGATTAAACCTCCAAATGATTGCTTAAAATTAAATGTCGATGGGGCTTGAAAAGGTTCTACAAGTGATAGTGGCATTGGAGGAGTTGTGAGATATTGCAGAGTAAATTCATATCTGGTTTTTTCTTCTATACTCGACACCAAGACAGCCTCACTTCTGAAATTGAAGCTTTATACACAGGCACTAAATTTTGTTTTGATGAAGGTTTGTCCAATATCCATGTTGAAAGTGACTCAAAAGCAGTGGTAAATATGGTAAACAAAGTTTGGAAGCCTTCGTGGAAATATAAGAAACAAATTGAAAAGATTCAGGCCATTCTTGTGCTTGGCAATCAATCTCTATCTCATATTTGGAGGGAATCAAATTGTGTAGCTGATGGTCTAGAAAATTGTGCAACTACTTCAAAAAAATCGATGGTCTTCACCAATTTTGAAAGTCTCCCAAACATCATCAAAGGTTTGCTCAAAATGGATAAATGGGGTGTTCCTTCAATTAGGCATAGCATGGTTATGTAATGGGGGTAATATAAACCCCCAAATTTATTTTGATGCTTTAATTTGTAAATGGGAATTATTATAAATTCCCAAGTTTAAATTCCAAATGTTGATCTAATGGGCTCATCGATCAAAATTCATTCACTTTATAAGGTATCAGAGCTTGTAAGTGCCACTGGAGCGGCTCTTTCTCCATTTTTATTTTTCTAATAATATTTGTGGGGGTTCCGTCCCTCTTCCTAAAAAATAAATAAATAAATAGTTTTCGAAAACTTTAATACAATTTAGAGATACCAAGTCATTTAGAAAATAATTTAATAGAATTTTAGAATAACTAAACAACTTTAATAGGGAAAAACGACAACTTATTATAAGCAGTTTATTTAAAAGGAAAGATAGTTTATGTAGAATACATCTTTTTTTGATATTCCCAAAAAGTTTAAATAGTTCAGAGAAGTTCCTTACTAATATTAAAAAAATTATTTCATATAAAAAGATTTTGTAAGACATAGATTATTTAAAAGAAAATACATTTAAAGTGTGTTGTAAAGAATGTTTAAAAGTATGTTAATCAAAAGAAAATTTGCCATTGTTGACAAATAGTAATGAAATATAACAACACGATTCCTCATACCACTGTTTAGAATGATTGCATTTGTCAGGCTTGTAAATTGCTTAGCATAATAGTCCATACTAGTACTTACTTGCGTAGCATAATAGTCCACACCGTCTATATCAATTTTATTACTATAATTACAAGGCACTCTATGGATCCTTGAGTGGAATTTAAAAGAAAATACTATGATGTCTCGTCCATTACAAATCATTACACCCATTACAATGAACATAAAATAAATAACCCAAGTACTAGAATTTTTTACCTTATATATAGTAGGACATGAACACATAGGGTTCCACAACCACTACACCAAATCTGTCAAATTGTCACGATCATTGACCTTAAAAAGTTCAACTTGTCAAGGTCAATGACCGTGACAATTCTGGGCGAGACAACTTTTTTTATCACGGTCATGTCACGGTCAATGACCGTGATAAGCTCGTTAGAATTGTCACGATCACTGACCTTGACAAGTTTGTCATGATTAAGGACCGTAACAAACCCATGACATTTAATAAAAAATTATCACGGTCATTGACCGTGACAAGTCCGTGATAAAGAAAATTGTCACGGACTTGTCACGGTCAATGACCATGACAATTCTGGGCAGAATTGAAAAAAACTTTGTTGGGCAGTATGGCCACTACCACCGCCCAGCAGTATATTTGTACCTATTATAGCAACATTGTACCTGTTCAAACATCATATATCCAAATAAACTAGAGATAATGCAAATATACATTCAAAATAGAAACAATATGCATCACGATATAATCCAAATATAATTCAAATGTACTAACTTAAAAACAATTCAAATGTACCAACTTAAAAACAATACAATTCAATTCAAATAATGTCACTACATGTCTTGGGTAAGGTTAAATTCGAGGAGGTGAGTAGGCCACATGATATACGAATTGAAACACCCACTGATATACATCGTGCCGAATTTTTTGCGCAACCACAACGGGGAGTTCTCCTTCCCGGGTATCACATGCGTGACGAGCACCTTGGACTCGTTGTCTTGAAGCTTAAGTCCATGAACTAGTCCATCCTGGATGATATTCGGGTCCCTCAACCTCCGCCCTATCCACTGGCCATCAAATATGTCCAGTATAAACACGCTCGGCCAATCAAGTGTCGACATCGGTCGGTCAAAGGGAGACAAATAGGGAAGTGGATCATCAAAGTCTGCACGTGTCGGTGATGAAGTAGCGAGGTGCATATCCTCGTCATCCGTCACCTCGTCCTCCCGCACCTCCACCACCACCACCACCACTTTCTCCTTCCCTTTCCCCTTGCGTTTTTCGCTGCCCAATGAACACTTCATGAATGAGAACATATCTTGGACCATCGAATCCAAACGGGACAACTTCGCATCATGCGAGTCCACCGTTCGAGCCAACCCGGTGTTTCTCATCTCCAATCCGATGATCCTAGATTTGGCCACTCGCGAGCTCACCCCCTTTTCCTCCCCTTGCGATCAGAGCCAAGCAATTGACTGAGTGCGTCTGTGGACAAAGATTCCTTGTCGACATTAGACTGCGACTCATGCACTGCCTTAAGCTTTGCCTGAAACGACAAAAAGCACATGATTAGTAAAATAAGTAAATTAAAAAATTATAACGTAATTAACAAAAAGTAAAATGTCAGATTACTTACAATTGTGTCCGCGACGCTCGGGGACACCTCCTTGTCCGTACCCTTCTTCGTCCGAAGAGCCACATAAGTATCGAGCCTATGCGACCTACCCCCAAGGACACTCCCTGTCCCCTGAAATAAAATAAAGTAAAATTATTATTGGCCCCGCAAAGTAAAATAATGCAGAATAATATATTTTTATAGTTATAGAAAAAAAAATCTTACCATCATCCTATGCTCCACCTCGGCATAAGACGTCCGGCCAGAGTAGTGCACGTCCGTCTTTTTTGCTCAGTTTTCCCTCCCTGATTGGCGAGATGCCAATCGCCGCTCTCCAATCTCATTGTCAACGAACTTTTGCCATTGTGCCAATGAGATCGGCACCTTCGGCGGGACGGATTCACGCCTTTGGATAATGGACTCTCGTGTCTTCCTAAAGTACCGGGTCATAATATTTTTCTTCCACGTCTTGTATTGCTCCCTCAACTGCTCCAAGATGGAATCGCATAGCTTTGGATCCAGACTGAATTGTTCCTATCCAAAAAATACAATGTTAGTTGCAAATAAATATAAATATAAATATAAAATAAAATTGAAATCGAAATCGAAATTGAAATTTTCATATGAATATAAATATAAATATAAATATAAATACATTACCTGTAGTGCCACCCAAACAGCTAACTTGAGCTCATATGTCACCTCCTTCCAACTAATGTACCCCGGGCCGATGATCATCTTTACCAGGTCAAGGGATCTCGCTAATAGCCCCAACTTGTTCTCGATGGTCATCCCCAATTAGCCATATTTGGGGAACCTAGGGGCCGAGGAACCCTCGTCGTCTCCGCTACCACCGAGCCCAGACGACATCATCATGACAAGCATCATCATCCTCGCCTTAATACCTGAAGGTGACATTTCCTGTAAAAAATATTATTAGTACATATCAAAATGAATTAAAAGAAGACATGCAAATATGTACAGTTACTACAAATAAAAATGAATTGTTACTGTCAAACACCACACACACACACTCATGCACATTCACACACACGCAGCCCCCCACCCCTACCCCACCACCCACCCACCCATCCTTGCCCCCTCCCCCCACCCCTGCCCCACCCCTTCCCCCTTCCCGCACCCTTCCCCACCCTCACCCACCACACACACGCACACAGACACATACACACACACGCACATATGTAATTTCAAGTATGTTTCATTTAATTATCATACTATATATATATTGTTCGATATACAAAGTAATTTTCAAAAAACGTTGAAAAATCCCACCCCCATATGGACAATAATCCCGTGGTCATGCCACTTTTAAAACTAATCAGCCCAACATCGATCCACTATAATCCAACAGCAATGTCAACAACAAATGTGTATCCCGTACTCCTTCTAATTCATCTACTCAATTAATTATTTTTATCAATTAATCTAATAATTAAAGTATACAATTATTAATTTACTAATTTACAATGAGGGGTATTCTTACTTTCATAATTAATCATATATTAATTTAATAATTTACAATGAGGGGCAATCATATATTAATTTACTAATAAAATTAATAACCAATCAATTCGTTTACAAGGGACATTACGCACAAACACGCACACTACACACACATATACACACACGCGCACATACACACAAACACCCGCGTACATTCACACACACACACACACACGCAGCCCCCACCCCTACCCCACCACTCACCCACCCATCCCTTCCCCCTCCCCCCACCCCTGACCCACCCCTTTCCCCTTCCCCCCACCCTGTCCCACCCCCCACCCCCTGCCCTCACCACACACACACACACAACAGTCCCCCCACCCTGCCCCACCCCCTCCCACCACACACATGCACACACACACATATACACACAAACGCGCACACACACACACACACACACACACACATATATATATATATATAAATGGAAGAGAGAGAGAGAGAGAGTAACCTGAAAGTTGAGAGCGAGAGGGAGAGGGAGAGAAGCGTAGAGAGAGAGAGAGAAAAAAGGAAGGAAGAATCGATGGGGGAAAAAAGAAGAGGAAAGGGTTTTTTACTGAGACATTTGTCCCGGACGTGTCACGATCATTGACCGTGACAATATTATAAGGATTGTCATGGTCATTGACCGTGAAAAGTCTTTGTCATGGGCTTTTCACAGCCAATGACCATGACAAAAATATGTGTTTTTTTGTCACGGTCAATGACCGTGACAAGGCTAGCTGCTGGAAGGGTGCCAATTTACCCATTTTGGTGTAGTGAACAAACGCATGGGGTAACACTATTCCGTTGCAAGGGAACAATATTTGGCATGCTTGAAGGTCACATTCCTAGTCTGCAAATGAATTAACCACGTCCACATGACTAGTAATAGGGCATTATGTGGGTCATTTGGTGGAATTGAAAAAATAGATACTACTTTATCTTGTTCAGTCAAAATAATCTCACCCACTACACTGAACACAAAATAAATAGCCCAAGTACTATCATTTTCGGACTTACATTTAGTGGAATTACAACACAAAGGGTTACACGATAAACACATGGAGTGAACTATTTTCTTATCAAGGAACAATGTCTGGCATGCCTGGAGGTCATATTCCTAATCTGTAATGACTTTACCACACCCTCATGCCTAGTAATAGGGCACTTGTGGGTCATTTAGTGGCCTTGAAAAAAAATCTCATTTTGTCTTGTCCGGTCAAAATAATTTTACTTACTACACTATATACAAAATAAATAACCCATGTACTAGCATTTTTAGCCTTGCATTTAGCTGGACTACAACACAAATTACACAATAAACACATGGAGTGACAACGTTCCCTTGCCAAATAACATTTCTCGGTATGCCTGCATGACACAGGCCTAATCTACAATGAATTTACCACACACTTATTCCTACTATGGGACTACAAGACAACTTGGGTTCACAACAAACAAATGAACACAGTGGTTTTCAGAACAATCCACTTGCCTAGACCACCACATGACCATGCCAATTCAGTGAACATTATTTGCCTATAATTATCAACCAAATTCAGTTGCCATTAAATACCTAGCTGTAATGGGTCTTTAGATGCCCGTATCTTTAATATATAATCCCTCCACTGATATATTATTTCAACCATACCAAAACCCAAATACTTTGTGGTTTTTAAAGGAAGGAAAAATGGGATTTACAAAAGTTGGGAAGAGTGAAAAAGCATTGTTGATGGTTTACCAAATGCAATTATTGAATGCTTCAAAAGTTATGAGAGTGCTAAGAATTCATATGGAATTCACATAAAAATATGGAGGCGTTATGGGGTATCACTAGACCCATATAAATACTATGTTCAATCAATGATCGATATTCTTGCCTTGCAGGAAATGAAGTACAAGATGGGTAGCTCTTTGGGCTAGTTTTGGTCCTCATAATGATGTACTTTATGTCAACCAGTCTATGTATTTTTCAATTAACTTGAAATTTATTGTTATTTTAAGTTGCATGTTTTATTAACCTTTTGTTGTTATTGATAAGTTCATATCTTGAAGTTATTTAACTAATAAATAACCTGCATACTTTAAATCCAACACTGCTTAACCTTCATTGAATTGAGATAAAACTTGAAACTAATACAAAAATAAAAGTACATAAAAAAGAAGCACACAAAACACAATGATCTTAGAAATTTTATTGCTTGACACACCTCGTATTTTCCTTGAGGATGTAGTCGATATTGGGTACGATAATGTTCAAGTAATGAGCAATTCGATTTGGCATGAATAGGAAACATTTAAAGAATCGAGACATTTCCAATAGCAAATTGAATCACCCACTCACACTTGGTATTAAGGACATAATGATATATGGAGCTAACGAGGGTACCAGTTATGTAACGACATAAATTTTCAATTGAGTCCCTGTATTGTTTTGACTTAATTCCGTGAACAAAACTGTGTTTGTAATATGTCATAGGGAGAATTTTATTTTGTCACGATCCCACTTGGTCTATGACGTATTGAAGACGTTGCGGCAAAGCTTCAAAGAAATAATCATGTCGATGTTTATTTGGTGCAAGTTTACTCGTCTTCAAAGTTAATTTCATTCCGAGATCACTAAGGTATGAATGCGTATAGTTAATGGTGCTCGGAATTATTTTATAAAAGATAAGGATGTAATTTTTATATAGAAAAATGATTTTAAAGGTTTTAAAGGTTTAAACTTTATTTTATGATGATAAGCTTGAAATAGAGTTTGACTAATTTGTATCTCTTTGTTAAGAGACGTTTTTATCTGAAAGTCAAAGAAAGTCAAACTTTCGCGAGGTCACTCGAGCGGCATTGGATCTCGTTCGAACGAGATACAATGTCGCGCAAACAACATGCTTAAGTCGTTCGAACGACACATGTTTTGAGGCAGCGTTTAAATCCTATTTAAACAGTGCTTATATCATAATTTCGTAGGTGTGCTTTCTGGAAAACTGTTTTACAAACCAGAACCTTGTTTGCACATGTTTTCTAAGGTTTAAAAGTCTTAAACACATCCTTAGAGTTTGCAAAGATCCCAGTTATCATTCTTATATGTTTACGTGATCTTGCTGCACCAAAGTTATTTGTTCTACACATTGAACACAAAGGATTTTGCGGTGAAGAAGCGACGGACATCGTGTTCGACATCGTAGACGTATCAAAGCCATATCGGTGGACACCGAGACATACATGGAGGCTTGTGTTGTGGATAGAGATCGTAGAAGATGGAATTTCTTCATGGGCACTATTGAAGAACGGTTGAAGATCAGAAGGAGCATCAAGACCCGTGGGGATCGAGTCTTAGTGTAAGGCTAATTTGTCTTTATAAAACCATTGTTCATAGTGATTGTCTGGCTTGGGCCGTCCGAGGTTGTTTTCCCGTTTTGGGTTTTTTCCTCATACATCCGACGTTGTGAGTATTCTTTACTTTGCTTTACTTGCTTTAATCACTAGATTCATGTTTAGGATTAATCAAGATAAAAATTGGTTTAAAGTGAGAATTGGGATTTCACAACTTTGTTTGGTGCATAATTAAAAGTTGGATCTTTTTCGAAGAAAAAATGGTTTTGAAAGAAAACACATATTGGGCACTCTTCAAATTGGTATCAGAGCTAGAAAACATTTTTATTTGTTTTGTGATCCTGTGTGTTTTCAAAGATGAATTCTGGATATAATGAATTTTCTCGAACTCCTATTTTTTATGGCACTAATTACACTTATTGGAAGATGAGAATGGGAAGTGCCTTAAAATCTATTGATGAACGTGTTTGGCTTGCAGTTGAGAAAGGTTGGACACCCCTATAACTATTGTAGGTGAGATCACTAGTTTAAAGCCTGTTGAGTCATGGACTGAAACGGAGCAAAGACTTGCACAATATAATTCTAAGGGTTTGCACGTTATTTCTTCACATGTCACACTGGAAGAATATAACAGAATTATGACTTGCGAAACATCAAAAGAGGCTTGGGATATTTTGGCACTCACTCACGGGGGCACTAGCACGGTTAGGGCATTAAAACTTCAAAATCTCACTACACAGTTTGAGACCATTAGGATGTTAGAGAGTGAGACCTTTGATAAGTTTTATGCTAGGTTGTCCAATATTGTCAACTCGTCGTTTAACCTAGGTGAGAAAATTCTCGACAACCGTGTCATTAAGAAAATCCTTAGGTCGTTTCCTAGTAGGTTTGATGCGAAAGTGACCATTTTAAACTCCTTGGGTAGGTTAGAGTCAACGAAACTAGAAGAGATTGTAGGTGACTTACAAACCTATGAAATCGACATGATTACCTCCAAGCAAGTGCTTAATAAAGAAAAGGGTATTGCTTTGATAACCCAGAATGAGAAAGTTAAAGTTTCGGATTCCAATTCCGATTTCGATTTTGAGGATGTTGCTTTGTTGGCAAAGATATTTAAAACATTTATTAAGTTTCAAAAGCAATCGAAAGATGCCAAGAAATTTGAAAAATTCAAGAACAGCAAAGAAGATCCCACCTCTAAGGATAAGTTTGAGAAGCCTAAGAGAGATGAGTTGGATAAGTGTTTTGGGTGTGAGGGGTACGGTCAGACGGGTTAAGGAGTGTCCCACTAGAATTGAGAAAGATGGAAAGCAACCCATTGTCTATAGTGCCACCTTAAGTGATAGTGAACCGGAAGAGGGAGAGAGTTCCCCCATTGTGCATAACTTTACTGCGTTTATGGCATGTCATATGAGCGACGACGACAATACTCATGTGAATGACACTTCCGAGGAGGTTTTGAGTGTATCCCATGTTAGTGAGGGTGAAGAGAGTGACGAGGAGGAGATAGATATGAAAGAATTGCAAAATACGTTTAATGAGTTGTATTCCAAAATGGTAAAGGTGAAAAAGGCTAACTCAAAATTGCAATCTAAGTTGAATGAGCGTGCCATAGAAAATAATGATAGTTTGATTGAGGATCTTAGTCCACGAGAGAAGAAGTTTAGTGAGAAATTAGAGTTTGTGGAGAAAGAGAGAGATAATCTCCGTGGTTTGATGGAGTCCTTGAAAAAGGAGATTTTAGAGTTTGAGGAGACCAAGCGTTTACTCGAGTCTAGGATTCGCGAGTTGGAGGAAAGGTTGTAATACTCGTCTAGGGTCATGTTTGATTTGGAGGCTAGGTCGGAGAAGTTAGATAAGATCTTAGGCACCGTCCAAATTAAAGGAGATAGGGGAGGTATAGGTTTTGGTGAGAGAGTTGTTCCCCTTCCCTCAGCACGTGTGAGAAACACTAGGTTGGTTAGAAAAGGTACACATAAAGGTTATCATTCCCACCACCGCCACACTTGCACATTTTGTGGTAGGAAAGGTCACCTTAGGCGTTATTGTTAGGACCTTAGACAAGCTCCTAGGAAGTTTAAGAATAAAGTTTCCCCAGTTACCAAAACCCCCATGCGCCGTTTCACACCTACTTGGGTTAGGAAATCGGATTTAGTGTCTTTAGGAATTAAACTTCATGATTCTCGTTTGGGTGCATGATAGAAAGACTTTTGCGTGTATTTCTTTCTTTGTCGTTGCTTGAAAAGTCCTTCTAATCAAAACCTTATGTACCTACAAATAATAATAAACTCAAGTGTAGAGGTAAGTAAGGGTATCAATCCACTTTCTAGGGAGTAAAGCAAATGGAACAAATTCAAATGTAATTCACTATTTATTTTCTTTTTGTGCTTTTTCACTTTTCTATTTTTTTTTGCTTTTTCAATATTAAAACAAAAGGGTGAGGTGAGATCTAAACTAAAATAAACTAAATGTAAAATGATAATAACTAACTAGAAAGTAACTAAAATGAAAATAAAGTCTAACACTAAAATAAAAGATAAAGTGAGGCAAATAATTGTGAGAGCAATCAAGGAATGGAATTACACCACAAATTTTAATTATTCTAATTAATTTAATTATTTGAATTCTCCCAAATTAATATTAAAATTACAAACCAACTCTCGTTGCAAGTGTAATTAGAATAGTAATCTTTTAGAAAGTTAAAATTAACACCCCAAAACTCTAGAAAATTAGATCTACACTCCTTTTAATTAATCAACCGCTAGAATCGATCAATTAGAATTTATGTCAATCTTAGAAATTAAATTTAGAGTTGAAATTCAAATGATAATACCCCACTTAAGAGACCCCTATCTCTAGTTCGAATCTAAAATGGGTATTATCACTAGAATTTCGATTTTCTCTCGAAAATCATTTACCCTCTCTCGAGGCGTAAATCTAAGGGTGGGGGATCAAAATTAACATTCAAAGGGAAATTTCAAGTAAGCAAACTAATTAAACTTAAATAATATCAAATAAGGGTTTCACCCCACCCCTTGAAAGGGGATTTAGCCTAACATGGTATGAAATATGACAAATTAATAATCAAAGGCATAAACAAATAAAATAGAAGGGTAAGAGGATAAATCTTCAAACAAGTCTCCTTGATTTGCAAAATTGGACTCTAATCCTCCATTGAAATTGATCAACATCTATTCCAAATGAGCTTTCCACCATATTCAATTACATACAAATACTCATTTGAATTGCTCAACAATTAATCTCTCACAAATATCTAAAAAGATAAAAATAAAATTATTTACAAAAATATTCTACCTAATTTATATTCTACTCTAACCTATCTCTCTCTCTAGAATTTCCTCTCTAGTGGATCCTTATTTTTTTTTTCTCTAATGGCCTTGAGGTCTTCTTTTATATGCAATTGGAGCTAAGGGGTTAAATTGGTAAAATAAGGATGTGCACATGACGGGTGTGAGGTCATGTGGGTGAGGGTGGTGAGGATAAAATCTGATATGGTTTGAGGGTATAATGGGTATTGGGGTTAAAAAGGTAGTTGGGGGGTATTTTGGTAAAATGGGGACAAGTTGGCATTTGGTTTTATCTTTGGAATTTGGTTTTGTGTAACAGGTGAGATCGTGGCTTGAAGACAAATGGGTTTTAGACTTGGGTCTTGAAATGGGTATTAAGGATTTATGCTGGTGGACAAAATCTTGTAAGCTTGGGAGATCACATGGGGATGATGGAAAATGGGTCATAGCTGGAGAAGGTTTGGGTAATGGATTTGTGGATTTGACAGGAGGTTGCCGGACTAAGGGAGGCGGTTTTGGGTTGCCGGCGGCTTGCGATGGGTCCGGCTCTAGGTGGGGACAGCCGCCGTTTGGCTATCGCGGGCGGAGGTTGGGCACGAAGGGGGTCGCGACCGTCAGTTTGGTTGCCGGCAAGGGACGCCGAAGATTTGCTCCGGTGGCTGGTCGGCGGGTATACACAGGAGGGAAGGAGGGATACTGGTTTGTGGGTATGTGAGAGAGGTTAATGGTGGAGATGGTGGGTTATGTTGTGGAAGTGAGAAAGAGATGGGGTTTAATGAGGGTAAGAGGTTGATTATGTTTGGTAATGGTGGGATGAGAGAGAAAGAGGTTGGAAGAGATGATGTGTGGGGGTTTCGTGTGTGTGAGGGTGTAGGGTAGTTAGGTGGGGGTGAAGGGTGATTGGTGTGTATGTGAGTGTAGAAGTGTGTGTGTGTAATTTGGACCCCTAAAAAAAAAATATAAACTAACCAATAAAATAAAACTATAAAAACTAAAAATCTAAAAAATAAATTTCTATTCTAAATAAAATAACATAAAGACTCAATAAAAATAAAAAGAAATGAAATGAAAATAAAAATAAAAATAAAAATTTATTAAATTTAAAAACTAAAGTCCTATAAAAAATATAAAATCTAATAAACTAAAAAATAAATGAAATCCTAAAAATTAAAATCTTAATAAAATAAAATAAAACTAGAAATTAATAAAAATCAAAATAAAATAAAATTATATTAATAAAAATAAAATGGAAAATAAAATCTAAAAATTCTAAAATAAATCTAAAATAAATCCTAAAAATAGAAAAGACTCAAACTAAAAATCTAAAAATTAATAAAAAGGACACAAAGAAAACACACAGAGGGTTTGGGACAGTTTAGGCTAGGATTAGGGCTCGGGTGAGGTTCTTGGGGTACATGATAAGCTTAATTAGCTCCATAAAATGCACAATTGCCTTGAAATACGCGTTTGAACACCGCAACGTGCATTAAGCCTGCATATTGAACAATTAAGCACATAAGACCCATATTACCGAGAAATAGCAACTAAAATACATCTATTTGGGGTATAAATTGTACAGTTTTGGGTGCTTATCACACCACCCCCAAACAGAGCGTTGCTAGTCCTCGAGCAATAAGATAGAGAGAAAGAGAAAGATAAGTAACCAAAAGTGTACCACTTTCGCGGGCACTTGTGATTGCACTTAGCATGTGCAACAAGCCTTTAAACCTATAGGTTGCCCTACAGGACGAGTTGTGTCTCGTGAGGGTTTGCAGGAAATATACCCACAAAATTCTTATTTTGCAAAAAGGCAATCAATCTCTTATTAGACATAGAATAATCGCACAATCCATCACATGAGAAATATTTTCAGAAATACAAGCTAGAAATGTGTAAAAAGTTTAAGCTAAGTAAATACTCAAGGCACATCCTTCTTAGAACTCAACGTGTGTAGTGTGAATCAGTCAAAACGGTTCGAGCATCATAAGAGTAATTCCTAGATTGCCTTATCGGAATCAATGCTTCAACTTCAAATCTCACTAGATATAACTCTCTCAAACGAACTCTTGAGATTAGGGGTAGTGTATCGCTCTTGTGTGTGAGGAGGTGAGTAAATGTAAGCAAGTTCAAACGTCTCACACACATATATGAAAGAACGAACAATAAGAAAGAAAAATGATCTCATGAAAGAATGCTAATCACTATAGTGAGAACGTCGAGTTATTCACCACGTTGACTATTATTTGCCCGAACACCTAGGGGAAATATGAATGTATATGGGTGAGGGGAAATGAAATGGGAAGGGTGGTATAAGGTGTGGTATGATAGGATGAGATGATGATATGATGGATGGTGGATATGCGAAGTGAAATGGATGAAAAATGGATGCGAAAGAAGAGTGTATACACTTTAGGATAAAAAATGTCTTTATTTTACAACTAACTACAAACTCTCTTTTTCTTTTCTTTTCTCTCTTTTTTTTCGATTTTTCTTTTCTTTTTCTTTTTTCTTTTTTCTTTTCTTCTATTTTTGCTATTTTTATGTTTCTCTCTTTTTTTTTTCTTTTTTTTTTGTTTTTCTCTCACTTTTCAAACTAACACTGAAGACATTTACATTTGAAATCACACTCTTTTATTTGAAAATGATGATGGATGGAGGTGATAGGTGGATGTGTGGGGAAATATATGGATGGTGAGGGGAATATATATGAGATATGGGAAAACATGGGAATGTAATGAGTGAAGTGTATAGAACTGTGATATGGGAAAAAGTGGTAGGTGTATGGATGAAAATTTAGTATTCGGGACAAATTTCAAGACACGTGTTTCTTATAACTCAAAAAAGATGTCATTCTCAGTGATCAAGCCACATTTTTATGAAAGAAAATGAGATCATACAACAATTTAAGTGCGGACCCAAAGAAAGTTGAATCAACTTGTGACTCGGAGATTGCGTAAAACACTCTAAAAGGATTAAAGGCACAAATCTCACAAGCTAAAGTCTATACTAGTGATCCTTAAGGTTCTCTTGATAATTGTAGTACTCTTCAACTCTAAACGTAATGACGTGATAAGTGCGCAAATTTTTGTTGAGTCTAGAAATTCATGGTGCAAAATGCCTTGTTATGTATTACATAAGATATTTAGAAAAAATATTCTCTAGCTTGATTCCTAGACTTTAAAAGATGGATGATTGAAAATTCACATCAATGAGTGAGATGAAAGAAACTGCACAAAATTTTAAAAATCAGGTTTAAAAATCATTTTTTTTTTCTTTCAAAAGAGGTACGATTTTGATAAAATTCCCCACCCCCAAACAAAAAGGAACATCGTCCTCGATGTTAGGTAAGATGATTTTTAAAATTGAGAGCATAAGGTAGGAAAGAGATTACCAGAATGAACCGCTAATGAAGTGGACATGTGAATCCAAGAATAAACCTGAGTAAAAGATGAACAAGTCTATAAGCATGATAAAGCATAGGGTGATGTGAAACACCACCCCCAAACAGGATAAGACTAATACAAGAAATGCGGGCTGCCTCCCGGTAGCGCTAAGTTTAATGTCTTCAGCCAGACCGATGAAATCTCACCCTAAAGATAGGATCTATGAAAGCGCAGGGCGGCAGAAAAATCGGGTGATGAGAATCACCCCCAAACAAGACTGAAGCGTCAGTCTTGCTGGATAAAGGCTAAATGTGTCAATGAACTTGTATGGCAAAGTGCATCACACGATGCAACGCATCGGTGGACCATGGGTGGGTGGGGATCAGGGTAAGGGTGAGGGTGAAAAGGTATCGGTCACGAGTTTTATTGAGCCGAAAGATGAGGGCAACAAGGGCCCTATAAGCATAGTGCTCTAATTGGTGAGGGAGGAAATATGGTTTGGACATAGGAATGGGGTGAGGCTCATAAAAATCACACGACCATTCTATGAATGGGCGATGGTAATGGTCGCGCCGTGACACACCAGGGAGCTGTTGAGAAGAAAAATCAACACCACAAGAGAGTGGCAGACATAGAGGAACAAGCTCGGTGTCACGGAAGTGGAGAGTATCACCATAACTCTCGTGGAAGGTGGATGGTTTTAAGTTAGGATCTAAAACTGTAGATGGAAACTTGAACTGTGTAAAATCAAGATCCAAACCAGGTAGTGGGGTGGAAATGATAATTGGTGGGTCGGGTGGGATAAATGGTGGAGGAAGATGATCCAACTCAAGCATGGGAGACACACACTCATTGGGAGGAGTAAGGGAATACTCACAAGGGAGTGTGGTTTCTAAAGATGGAGTGATCAACTTTTCCATAATAGTAGTATCGGTAAATGGGGTGGGTGGGTAAGACGAGGCACCAAGATCGGAGATAGAGGAATCACTTAAAATATCGGGCTCAACGGGAGCCATGCATGGTGGGACATCATCCATATCTGAATAGTTAGGAACTATCATGGTATCTATCTCGGGAAATTGGTGAGAACTCGTAGCTGGAGCTAACCTAAGATAAATTGGGTCCTCGGGAACACAATGGTGAATCTCGATAGGTGTAGACTCGGGCGTTATTTTCGATTCAGTGGGAGTGGGAAGGTGAATGGGAACCGCAAGGTGGGGTTCATATGGATATGATGGGGTTGAATCAGGCTCACTAATGAAAGGTATGTCAACACAATTGTCGACTTGGGACCCGGACCATGGAATGGTCTCAACTTCAAGATTCTCGGGGTGGTAGGGTTGGTCACACTCAAATTCTGTGTCACAAGGGGACACATCATCGTCACACTCGGTGGCAACGATGGGTGGGGTCATGGGAATATCCGACTCTCGCGCACACACCAATTCATTTAATCTTTGTTCAAGCCTTTGGAGAGCTTGAGTTTGAATTGCTTGCTCTTGCTCAAGTATGAACTTTTGCAAGAGGGTTTCGAGAGTGGAGGTGGATGAAGGTGTTGGTGGAATGATGGGTGGTGGTGGTGTTTGAGGTGGACACAACACGCTATAATCAGGAGTGTATTGAGAATACTCATATGAAGTGTGTGGGATGGGGCCAAGTGCATCATACACGAAAGGACCGCTTTCGTGATGAACAAATGGTTGATGCGCATGGGGTGCGTAGTGAGGGAACTGATCGTGACTAGGTGCACAAGGTTGCCATGACGATTGTTGGAACGTGTGAGGATCCACAACATCGGGTTGGGATACGTATTGCGTGGAAGGGTGAACAGGCCTCCACGAATAACTGGGGTACTCACACAACTCGGGATTAGGTATAGCAGGGTAGTAGGCCGAGGTGGGTTCCAAAACAGTGTCATATGGATACACATGTTCCATGGTGGGTGCGTAGGGATATGAAGAGTATGGGCACTCATGGGACATGTGATCGGCATAAGAACAGTGGGTGCACAACAAAGGAGGAGTCACGGTGACACTTGACACCGAGGTTGATGGAATAGGTGGTGCATGCATGGATGGGTCAAGAGTACCAACGGTACTCGTGAGAGAGGTGAAATCATGAAGAATATCATAAAGAGATCGCTCGGGATTACTCTCACACGTGTCACGTGTCAATGGAAAATGACCAAAGTAGTCCCTTAAAGGACGTTCTTCGGCCATGAGGGGGAAAATAATTTTTTGATTTTTTGGATTTTTTCTAAAAAGGAAAGAAATAAAGTATTTTTGGATTTTTTTCTAAAAAGGAAAGAAAGAAAATATTTTTGAATTTTTCTAAAAAATAAAGGAAGAAAAATATTTTTGGATTTTTTTTTTGGAAGAAAAGGTGGGGAAAATATGGACTCTTGAATTTGGGACGAACTAACTAAAACCGACTACCGAAAAATGGAATTGGACACACACACAAGTCAAGAAAAATTCCTAACTAGCACATAGCCAATTTTTATCTTTAAATTTAGTGAGAGGGTAGTCAAATTTTAATTAAGTCCGCGGGCGATAAAAATTCACGAAAATCTCTTAGTGATCGCCTTTGCAAAAATATTCTCCTAATGGGCTACCTAGTTGATTGATTTTAAATTTAGTGATGGCTAGGGTAGCACACAATGGTAAGCGAGTGAGTCGGGTGATGAGATCCCTTCTCGTGAGTGACCGGGTGTAGGTCTTTAGTCAATTAATTCATCACACCATTCAAAAAATTAAATGCGAGAATAAAATCACACAAGAGCACACAAAAGAATTGACTCGCTAACAGGAGAGGCGCGAGGGTGTAAGAAATGTACCTCCCACAGTTTTTAGGCCGTGGGGTGCCGAAAATTTTGAGTCGACCGGGGGGAGATCACGCCTATCTCAGTCGTCCCCGGGAGTCCTACCGACCCAAGGTAGAGAGGCTTATAAATCCTCGCCTTTGGACGCCCTCTCTCTACCTTGTCCGGTTTCCCTATCACGCTTGGCTTCTTTTTATTACAAATTTTAAAATAAAAATAAATGGTGTCTCTAAGCACCACAATACAAGCCACGGATAAAATAATCCTAAATAAAAGCCTTCTAAAAATATAAAAATGGTACTACAATGAAAAAAAGTACAATACAAGTGAATCACAAAATGAAATCCGCTCCGAGCTTCACAATCCCAAGAACGGCAACGGCGCCATTTGATAACGTGACTTTTGCGTGTGGTCATTGTTGAAAGCCAAGTTAGTCAAAATCCTCACATACCTACAAATAATAATAAACTCAAGTGTAGAGGTAAGTAAGGGTATCAATCCACTTTCTAGGGAGTAAAGCAAATGGAACAAATTCAAATGTAATTCACTATTTATTTTCTTTTTGTGCTTTTTCACTTTTCTATTTTTTTTAGCTTTTTCAATATTAAAACAAAAGGGTGAGGTGAGATCTAAACTAAAATAAACTAAATGTAAAATGATAATAACTAACTAGAAAGTAACTAAAATGAAAATAAAGTCTAACACTAAAATAAAAGATAAAGTGAGGCAAATAATTGTGAGAGCAATCAAGGAATGGAATTACACCACAAATTTTAATTATTCTAATTAATTAATTTAATTATTTGAATTATCCCAAATTAATATTAAAATTACAAACCAACTCTCGTTGCACGTGTAATTAGAATAGTAATCTTTTAGAAAATTAAAATTAACACCCCACAACTCTAGAAAATTAGATCTACACTCCTTTTAATTAATCACCCGCTAGGATCGATCAATTAGAATTTATGTCAATCTTAGAAATTAAATTTAGAGTTGAAATTCAAATGATAATACCCCACTTAAGAGACCCCTATCTCTAGTTCGAATCTAAAATGGGTATTATCACTAGAATTTTGATTTTCTCTCGAAAATCATTTACCCTCTCTCGAGGCGTAAATCTAAGGGCGGGGGATCAAAATTAACATTCAAAGGGAAATTTCAAGTAAGCAAACTAATTAAACTAAAATAATATCAAATAAGGGTTTCACCCCACCCCTTGAAAGGGGATTTAGCCTAACATGGTATGAAATATGACAAATTAATAATCAAAGGCATAAACAAATAAAATAGAAGGGTAAGAGGACAAATCTTCAAACAAGTCTCCTTGATTTGCAAAATTGGACTCTAATCCTCCATTGAAATTGATTAACTTCTATTCCAAATGAGCTTTCCACCATATTCAATTACATACAAATACTCATTTGAATTGCTCAACAATTAATCTCTCACAAATATCTAAAAAGATAAAAATAAAATTATTTACAAAAATATTCTACCTAATTTATTTTCTACTCTAACCTATCTCTCTCTCTAGAATTTCCTCTCTAGTTGATCCTTCTTTTTTCTTCTCTAATGGCCTTGAGGTCTTCTTTTATATGCAATTGGAGCTAAGGGGTTAAATTGGTAAAATAAGGATGTGCACATGAGGGGTGTGAGGTCATGTGGGTGAGGGTGGTGAGGATAAAATCTGATATGGTTTGAGGGTATAATGGGTATTGGGGTTAAAAAGGTAGTTGGGGGTATTTTGGTAAAATGGGGACAAGTTGGCATTTGGTTTTATCTTTGGAATTTGGTTTTGTGTAACAGGTGAGATCATGGCTTGAAGACAAATGGGTTTTAGACTTGGGTCTTGAAATGGGTATTAAGGATTTATGCTGGTGGACAAAATCTTGTAAGCTTGGGAGATCACATGGGGATGATGGAAAATGGGTCATAGCTGGAGAAGGTTTGGGTAATGGATTTGTGGATTTGACAGGAGGTTGCCGGACTAAGGGTGCGCCGGAGTGGGAGGCGGTTTTGGGTCTCCGGCGGCTTGCGATGGGTCCGGCTCTAGGTGGGGACAACCGCCGTTTGGCTATCGCGGGCGGAGGTTAGGCACGAAGGGGGTCGCGACCGTCAGTTTGGTTGCCGGCAAGGGACGCCGGCAATTTGCTTCGGTGGCTGGTCGGCGGGTATACACAGGAGGGAAGGAGGGATACTGGTTTGTGGGTATGTGAGAGAGGTTAATGGTGGAGATGGTGGGTTATGTTGTGGAAGTGAGAAAGAGACGGGGTTTAATGAGGGTAAGAGGTTGATTATGTTTGGTAATGGTGGGATGAGAGAGAAAGAGGTGGGAAGAGATGATGTGTGGGGGTTTCGTGTGTGTGTGAGTGTAGAAGTGTAGTTAGGTGGGGGTGAAGGGTAGTTAGGTGGGGGTGAAGGGTGATTGGTGTGTATGTGAGTGTAGAAGTGTGTGTGTGTAATTTGGATCCCTTAAAAAAAATATAAACTAACTAATAAAATAAAACTATAAAAACTAAAAATCTAAAAAATAAATTTCTATTCTAAATAAAATAACATAAAGACTCAAAAAAATAAAAAGAAATGAAATGAAAATAAAAATAAAAATAAAAATTTATTAAATTTAAAAACTAAAGTCCTAAAAATATATAAAATCTAATAAACTAAAAAATAAATGAAATCCTAAAAATTAAAATCTTAATAAAATACAATAAAACTAGAAACTAATAAAAATCAAAATAAAATAAAATTATATTAATAAAAATAAAATAGAAAATAAAATCTCAAAATTCTAAAATAAATCTAAAATAAATCCTAAAAATAGAAAAGACTCAAACTAAAAATCTAAAAATTAATAAAAAGGACACAAACAAAACACACAGAGGGTTTGGGACAGTTTAGGCTAGGATTAGGGCTCGGGTGAGGTTCTTGGGGTACATGATAAGGTTAATTAGCTCCATAAAATGCACAATTGCCTTGAAATACGCGTTTGAACACCGCAACGTGCATTAAGCCTGCATATTGAACAATTAAGCACATAAGACCCATATTACCGAGAAATAGAAACTAAAATACATCTATTTGGGGTATAAATTGTACAGTTTTGGGTGCTTATCAGTGCACTTGATTCTTCCCATGCTAAATCTAAAGGATGATATTGTTGCCATGTTTGTCATATGCTAGTTTGCTTCATGATATATTCATTGCTAGTATTATGACATGTGTATCTTTGTATTTTATTTTTTTGAGTCCTATTTGAAAAATACAAAAAGATTTTGTTTTTAAGAAAACTTTTGAAAATCTCAAAAGATTTTGATTTTCTTTGAGTCAAAATATGTTTGAAAAGCCAAAAAGATTTTCAGTTTTTGTTTTTGAATTTATATGTTTGATGTGGCATATTGGTGTGCTTGGACCCCCCCCCATCGTTTCATTATCCATGTGGGTAGGACATTTGGTCATTATTATCGATGCTTAGAATGATATTAACCATTGTTTATATGGGGTTGTTTCGAAGTTGATATGCATCTTGATTCGACTTTGTAAATATGTCAACATCGCACACATGCACGAGTTTATATGGATGTTTGACTTCTCTTGCATATTTGAATTTGGAGAGGCGTTCTTATCTCAATATTTTCAACTATGCGTAAGTAAACTTAAGGAGAAGTGTGCATGTAATAAACGTCTACCGTGAGGATTTAAAATTGGTAAAAATGATGAGTGATTCACGGGAAAGGGCTGCGAGAGTTCAAAATTAACTTGTCGTGAAAGCCACCATTTAAAAGAGCTAAAAATAAAAAGCAAAATGCTAAGAAAAGGGCCAATAAGATTTTCTCTATGTTGAGAATGCTAGAAACCTCAAAAGAACTTGAAAAAGTATGTTTATATGAGGGAGTTTGTTTGTTGAAAATTTAAACGGGTTTGCAAAACTAATCCTAATGTTGAAACATTGCAATTCGACGCTATTGTTTGTAGAATCGTCAAAATTCTGGATTTGTGTGCATGTAGTATGTTTAGTTCATTAAGCTCACACTTTAATTGTCATTTGTCTATGATAAAGTTTGATGATTTATCGCTATCAATTAGAGCTTCTTGATCGTTTCGGTGTGTTGGTATTGTGACTCATTTGTTGTAGTTTTACGCCCATTCATTCCATGTCCATGTTTGCGCACATCGGTACTATGTTTGCATGTAACTCACATTTTTAGTTTTTATGAGTTTTTGTGTTTTGTGCGAAAAGCTTACTGTTTTAGCACTGTTTTTCTTCTATCAGTCCATTCCTGGAATTTTTTTGTGGAAATTTTTTCACTGGGCAATACTTTATAATATTTCTGGGAAACTGGGAAATTTCGGCAGGTCGCGCGAAGTCGTTCTAACGACATTGCATCTCGCGCGAACGACTTCTGTACTTCGTTCGAGCGACTTTCTCATCTCGTTTGAGATAAGTACCTGGCTCGTTCGAACGACAGGGTGAAAAATTGCTTCTTATTGGTTTGCAGTCCTCTGGCTTAATTTGATATATTTTTGGTACTGCAGGAAGCATTTTATTGGATTAATTGGTTTATATGCAGGTCATTCTATGTTCCCATTTGTATTTTGGCATATATAACCGTTTATCACACTTGATTTAATTGGTATACTCTTTGTGTGATTCCATGGTTTACTAGCTACTGATTTGTCATTACATGATCTTTTTTAGCTGGTTGTTTCATTATTATCTAGCGTTTTCAATTTTTCATATTGGTATCAACTTACTTCTATTTGGTATCATATTCTCATGCTATATATTTCATATTGGTTTATCTTTTCAACGGATTGTCTATTCGAGACAAAAAGGGGGAGATATTTGGTATGTGATGTAGGGGGAGATTTGTTGAGCGCTATTATTGATATCTGGATTTGCATATTGTTTGATTATATTTGTTTCAAATTTGTATCAAATAATTGCTCACATGCTATTAGAAATATAAATTGGTATCATTTGTTCCTCCATACTTCACTTGGTATTTGTTTGTCTGTTTCATGTGTGTAGGTATGCCTCAGCAATTCGAGATTTCAAGTCTACATCACATTCAGACAGTTCATGCTAGCCGGTGCTACATATACTAGTCCCTGTCCTGTATCTTTGATTTTGGGTTTATGGGATGGGATTTAGGCGTCATACGGCTTGATGGCCCGGTTAGGAATTTCACTGGTTTAGTTTTGTCCTGAAATAGTCAAAGGGGGAGATTCGTAAGGACATAAATTTCCAATTGAGTCCCTGTATTGTTTTGACTTAATTTCGTGAACAAAACTGTGTTTGTAATATGTCATAGGGAGAATTTTATTTTGTCACGATCCCACTTGGTCTATGACGTATTGAAGAAATTGAAGACGTTGCGGAAAAGGTTCAAAGAAATAATCATGCCTATGTTTATTTGGTGCAAGTTTACTCGTCTTCAAAGTTAATTTCATTCCGAGATCACTCAGGTATGAATGCGTATAATTAATGGTGCTCGGAATTATTTATAAAAGATAAGGGTGTAATTTTTATATAGAAAAATGATTTTAAATGTTTTAAAGGTTTAAACTTCATTTTATGATGATAAGCTCGAAATAGAGTTTGACTAATTTGTATCTCTTTGTTAAGAGACGTTTTTATCTGAAAGTCAAACTTTCGCGAGGTCACTCGAGCGACATTGTATCTCGTTCGCGAGGTCACTCGAGCGACATTGGATCTCGTTCGAACGAGATACAATGTCACGCGAACGACATGCTTAAGTCGTTCGAACGACACATTTTTCGAGGCAGCGTTTAAATCCTATTTAAACAGTGTTTGCATCATAATTTCGTAGGTGTGCTTTCTGGAAAACTGTTTTACAAACCAGAACCTTGTTTGCACATGTTTTCTAAGGTTTAAAAGTCTTAAACACATCCTTAGAGTTTGCAAAGATCCGAGTTATCATTCTCATATGTTTACGTAATCTTGCTGCACCAAAGTTATTTGTTTTACACATTGAACACAAAGGGTTTTGCGGTGAAGAAGCGATGGACATCGTGTTCGACATCCTAGACGTATCAAAGCCATATCGGTGGACACCGAGACATACGTGGAGGCTTGTGTTGTGGACAGAGATCGTAGAAGATGGAATTTCTGCATGGGCACTATTGAAGAACGATTGAAGATCAAAAGGAGCGTCAAGACCCATGGGGATCGAGTCTTAGTGTAAGGTTAATCTGTCTTTATAAAACCATTGTTCATAGTGATTGTCTGGCTTGGGCCGTCCGAGGTTGTTTTCCCGTTTTGGATTTTTCCTCGTACATCCGGCGTTGTGAGTATTCTTTACTTTGCTTTACTTGCTTTAATCACTATATGCATGTTTAGGATTAATCAAGATAAAAATTGGTTTAAAGTGAGAATTGGGATTTCACAACTTTGTTTGGTGCATAATTAAAAGTTGGATCTTTTTCGAAGAAAAATTGGTTTTGAAACAAAACACATATTGGGCACTCTTGAAATTGGTATCAGAGCTAGAAAACATTTTTATTTGTTTTGTGATCCTGTGTGTTTTCAAAAATGAATTCTGGATATAAAGAATTTTCTCGAACTCCTGTTTTTATGGCACTAATTACACTTATTGGAAGATGAGAATGAGATGTGCCTTAAAATCTATTGATGAACGTGTTTGGCTTGCAGTTGAGAAAAGTTGGACACCCCCTGTCACTATTGTAGGTGAGGTCACTATTTTAAAGCCTGTTGAGTCATGGACTGAAACGGAGCAAAGACTTGCACAATATAATTCTAAGGGTTTGCACATTATTTCTTCACATGTCACACAGGAAGAATATAACAGAATTATGACTTGCGAAACATCAAAAGAGGCTTGGGATATTTTGGCACTCACTCATGGGGGCACTATCACGGTTAGGGCATGAAAACTTCAAAATTTCACTACACAGTTTGAGACCATTAAGATGTTAGAGAGTGAGACCTTTGATGAGTTTTATGCTAGGTTGTCCAATATTGTCAACTCGTCGTTTAACCTAGGTGAGAAAATTCCCGAAAACCGTGTCATTAAGAAAATCCTTAGGTCGTTGCCTAGTAGGTTTGATACGAAAGTGGCCATTTTAAACTCCTTGGGTAGGTTAGAGTCAACGAAACTAGAAGAGATTATAGGTGACTTACAAACCTTTGAAATCGACATGATTTCCTCCAAGCAAGTGCCTAAGAAAGAAAAGGGTATTTCTTTGAAAACCCGGAAGGAGAAAGTTAAAGTTTCGGATTCCGATTCCGATTTCAATTTTGAGGATGTTGCTTTGTTGGCAAAGAAATTTAAAACATTTATTAAGTTTCAAAAGCAATCGAAAGATGCCAAGAAATTTGAAAAATTCAAGAACAGCAAAGAAGATCCCACCTCTAAGGATAAGTTTGAGAAGCCTAAGAGAGATGAGTCGGATAAGTGTTTTGGGTGTGAGGGGTACGGTCAGAAGGTTAAGGAGTGTCCCACTAGAATTGAGAAAGAGGGAAAGAAACCCATTGTCTATAGTGCCACCTTAAGTGATAGTGAACCGGAAGAGGGAGAGAGTTCCCCCATTGTGCATAACTTTACTGCGTTTATGGCATGTCATATGAGCGACGAGGACAATACTCATGTGAATGAAACTTCCGAGGAGGTTTTGAGTGTATCCCATGTTAGTGAGGGTGAAGAGAGTGACGAGGAGGAGATATATATGAAAGAATTGCAAAATGCGTTTAATGAGTTGTATGCCAAAACGGTGAAGGTGAAAAAGGCTAACTCAAAATTGCAATCTAAGTTGAATGAGCGTGCCATAGAAAATAATGATAGTTTGATTGAGGATCTTAGGCCACGAGAGAAGAAGTTTAGTGAGAAATTAGAGTTTGTGGAGAAAGAGAGAGATAATCTCCGTGGTTTGATGGAGTCCTTGGAAAAGGAGATTTTAGAGTTTGAGGAGACCAAGCGTTTACTCGAGTCTAGGATTCGCGAGTTGGAGGAAAGGTTGAAAGACTCGTCTAGAGTCATGTTTGATTTGGAGGCTAGGTCGGAGAAGTTAGATAAGATCTTAGGCACCTTGGGGATCGAGTCTTAGTGTAAGGCTAATCTGTCTTTGTAAAACCATTGTTCATAGTGATTGTCTGGCTTTGGCCGTCCGAGGTTGTTTTCCCGTTTTGGTTTTTTTCCTCGTACATCCGGCGTTGTGAGTATTCTTTACTTTGCTTTACTTGATTTAATCACTAGATGCATGTTTAGGATTAATCAAGATAAAAATTGGTTTAAAGTGAGAATTGGGATTTCACAACTTTGTTTGGTGCATAATTAAAAGTTGGATCTTTTTCGAAAAAAAATTGTTTTTGAAAGAAACACATATTGGGCACTCTTCAAGTTAGATCCTTCATCTTTATGGTTAAGACACCCATCCCATTTGGGTTGACTGACGTGAGTATGGTTGTGACATATTTTAAGAAAAAATTCTGTCAAAATTTATACTAATCTAAAAACAAAAGAGTGATAATATAATAAAATACTTTCAAATTTAACCTTGGGAGTAGTTGGAGGACTTCTGGATAAGGAATCTTGGCAACCCCCCTCCCGCGGTGTTAAATAAAAAGCCCTTAAAAATAAGTGGAGCTTATAAATTAAAAGAGTTCCCAATTCAAATTCGCATTGATTCCGAGTCTGTGAAGTCTTCTGGCTATAGGGATCCTATAGTGTTTGCTGAGGATAACTATATGGTTAAGGAGGATACTGGATCCACAAATAATCAAGTTCTCATCGAGAGAATGGTCGTAGAACCTATTGGGGAAGTGCATACTGCAAAAGTAAGGAATGCTGAAATAGAGAGGGGTCCTACAAACCTCAATTATCCTTATATAATGAACGAGGAGTGGTTATCTTAGCTAGTTAAGGATTGCGAATTTCCTGAGGGGACCACCTATACATTATCTTT
This sequence comes from Sambucus nigra, assembly GCA_949130495.1. Classification (NCBI taxonomy): domain Eukaryota; kingdom Viridiplantae; phylum Streptophyta; class Magnoliopsida; order Dipsacales; family Adoxaceae; genus Sambucus; species Sambucus nigra. The sequence goes on along the minus strand of OX422209.1, from coordinate 454,913,420 downwards.
TGTAAACTAACGATCCTATTTTGCAGTGCTTAATGATGGGGTCGGTTTCCCTTTAGATGCCCTCCTCCTTGGACTACGTCTTCCAGTGCCAGTTCCCATGAGGAAGATTTGAAGGTGATGAATTTAGGCCCAACCAAAGTTAAACCTAATAGGTGGAAGGCTATCTTGGTAGCTTTGATGGTTTGGCAGAGGAAGGTTAAAAAGGATATTACGACAATGGAGTTCTGTATTTTTATAGGCAAAGAGAACTCCATAGAAAATCTATGGTACTACTATATGTGTATGAGGAATAGTATTTGGTACCTAATAAGGGGGAAACCTTCTAGTACTAGAGATTTGGAAGAGAAAATATTTTTTCATTTCTGGCAATAGGTATGATACACATACGAAGGAGTCTAAGAGAGAGATACCATATATGATTATGTGATCTTGGGGATGCCCCCCATATAAACTAGAGCAAATTATAGAATAAGGTGGTGACCCTTAGATATTACTTAAAATAATATTGACTCTAATTATTTTTGTAGTCCATGTAGGCTTGTCCCCTACAGAGCATCAAAGGAAGAGGATTGAGGCTACAATCTTAATTCCTGACAAAAAAAATCATTTTGTTATCGTGGTTACTCTTAGAGCCTTGTAGAATCTTGGATACTATACCTCTTATGTTGCTCCAATCAGACAAGTTGTGGAAGGTACGTAAGTTTTATAATTCAATTGGTAGGCTATGAATACCCATCCTTATTGTTGATGTTTTAATTATGGATGTACATTTGTGTATGAAGAGGCAATAATGGAGATCGGTAGGGAATTACTTCTTTCCCGATTGGATGAGCTGAATGAAAATGTCCCAGCCTTGAATCAAGCTCTGCGAATGGTCAAGGGTAAAAAAGTAAAGAGTGCTACAAACAAAGATGATGCCCCAACGATTGAGGTCCCTATCAATGCCCGGGATGAGACTACAGATGGTGGTTTATGTAACACCCCGCATTTTCATGCATTAAATATTTAATTAATTCGAGAATTGAAAATTACTTGTGAGTCGTAATTTAATTGAATTAATTAAGGAAAATTTTATTTAAATATTAATTGAGGAGTAAAGGGTTAATATTTACGGGAAATTATTTACTAAGTGAATAGTAATTATTTATTTAAGTCATTTCGAGTATTAATGACAGGGTATGCACTTATCTCAACTGGGAGTCGGTATAGACTAAAGGGGTGAGGGGATAAACATTTTTATAAATTAATTCGGATACCAATTCTGAGTGTACGGTTGAGTACGGATGGGCCGAGATAGTCGGAAAAGTGTACCCGGGGGTAGTAAACGGGTCACGGGACATTTTTAGACATAGCCGGGCCCACACGGGGGCATTTGGGTCACTTGGGCTTGGCCCATTAGGCAAAAAACGGGATTAGGTAAATTAAGGAATTTGGAGGAATGATAAAACGGCTAATAACGTTTTTGAAAAGGCTAAGTGTATTAAGAAACCTAATAGCAGTTAAGGGCAACTTTGGGATCACTAGAGAGCCAATAAGGATCGTCTTCAACCTTGGAAATTCATCTCCGAATCAGACACTACGAAACCTAAGTCAAGTGGATAACTTGCAATAGTATTGAATCTGTTTTTGAAATTCATATTCATGTGATGTGTTTGATAAAAATTCGTTTTGGGTGTTCATGGCATAAACATGAGGTTTTGAAAAATAATAATCTGATTTACGAAGTTGAATGAGAATTCTTGTAGAAATCTGATATTATAAATTGATACATATCTGGTAGGATGATATCTGGATAAGTAGAAACGAATTTGGTGTAGGGATTTGGGCTGTAAATGTGTAAGGAATTAAAGATCGATATTTCCCCAAATCCAGAAATTGTAGTTAATGGACGAATTAATGATGTTGGTGGACATTCTGGAGGTCCCTAATAAGGTTTCTCACATGTATTAATGCTAAGAGGGCTTGAGGTTACTGGTAGAAGGAATTAGGGTTTGAGGATTTTCGTCCACGGCTGATTCTGTTTTCGCGAAGAAGACGAAGACCTGCTCGATTGATCGATCGAAGGTCTGGGGTCGATCGATCGAAGGTCGGCAGATTTCGGCAATTCTGCCCAGTTATGTATATAAAAGAAAATTTATATAATAAATCCTTATGTAATTAATTATGGGGAAATTAATACATGGGTTTTAACCTAATTAATCATGAGTAAAGTTAATTAGGATTTGAGGAAGTTTTGGGTGACACGTCATGATTATAAATTCGAGAGCCGGAAATTTAGACTCGAGTGAGGTTATTTCGGGCTACGAGAGTAAGTCCAAATTTATGGTGGGGGCGACACCAAAGGTGACTAAATTAATTAATGTGCAACTTAATTAATAATTAGGGTTAGACCATAAACTCTTAATAAATTAAATAGGCTTGTGTTACGGATTTAGTACATGGTGTAGCCGGGACATTTTATATTTATATATATATATATACGCTGCGTGATAGTATATATATATATAGTGTGTGTGCATTAATATCAGAGATTGAATATTACTATTATATACTCTAGTGCTATAGGGGGAGGTTGCGCGTAGTGGATGAATCCCCTAGCTTGAGGAGTAGGGCGATTATAATCCCAGGTCATAGCGTCCGTTATGTGGGTGAGGGGCACCTCACTTTCAGGAAAGGAATATGACCGCCTCCAATTCGTATGTTAAACTAAGTTAGTGAGCGAATCTAACTTGGATAACTAGGTTACGTGAATACATCTAGTGAGATAGCACTTGGGAAAACTTATATTTTGTGAGTATTCTTACTCGGCCGAAAGTTTGTATTAAATGTTATTTCAGTATGTTTGTGAATACTGTAAAATGATTAAATATATAATTAGGTAAATAATTATATAGGGGATAATTAATACATAGTGAAAAATGTATTAGGTGTATAACGGGTGTGAATGTTATATGAAATTAAAAGGAGTAATGATTCAATTAAGTTGACGTTTATAATAACTTAAAAATTATGAATTAAGGCATACTCGGTTAGAGTAGGTAACATTCAAGGGTTAAAAATAAGCATTGGGTCAGGAGCGTAGGACCAAGTAAATTAAATGGAAGCGTTAGTAGTCCACATTAGAGGAGGGGTGAGGAAGTCCTCAAGAGAGTGCGTCACTAACTAAAATATGAAGAGCATGCATATTTATTTATTACTTCAAGTTAATCATTTGTTAAATGTTTTCAAATGTTTTTGGGCACTAACCCTTGCTATAAAATTTTAAAAAAAACCTTTTAGGTGTCCAACCACAAGGGTGCCAAGCTTGACTCTATTCGAGGTATCCTTTGCTGCAACACGTGTGGATGTTGCGGGGTTTTGATAGACGCCTCCTTCTTCCATTCTTATAGAGACTCTCTAGTAGTTATCTGAGCTTGTCGCTCACAGTTCATTTATCAGTAGTAGACTTGTTGAGATGTTTTTTTGATATTTACTTGTATTGGATATTTGGACCGATGGTTTATTCGGTTAGGTGTTTTATTTGTGGATGGTTACTTTAATTAATTGTGATTGTGTATTGTTGTATGTTCCGCATGAGTTATTATTTAATTAATTGAAAGATGAAAATTGGCACCAGTCTACTTTTCTCACTTAGGTGGTTAGTAATTTAAAAAGATGACAGTGATGCTAAGAATGAACCAACTGAGAAACCTTTTCTAACTTGATTTAGGACTGATCACCCGGGATTAATTAGGCGGGGTGTCACAGATGGTATCAGAGCATCAGGTTCTAGTGTCCTTAGGATCTGTGCGGCTTTCTACGTTTCAGTGTAGCACTCGTTTGTTATAGAGCCCTATTATTAGGACTGTTGATTCATTTTCCGCTTGTGAGATATCGTATTTCTGCTGTGTATATTTTTGTATAAATTGTGTACTTATACAATTCGATCTATTTCAGATGCCATTGAAGAGGCAGAGAGCGGAGAGGGCTGAGGCTAGGGATGAAATCAGGGAGGCTCATCAGGAGCCACATGTACCGCTACCACCACCCCCACCTGAGTTGATTTCCACTACACAGATGGCAGTGATAGTGGCCCGGGCGGTCGAAACAGCAATGAGAGCTATGGCACCTCACTTTCCATAGCCCCAGGCACCGCCTCCAGTGGCACTAGCAGTTCAGGGTCCAGTGGGGCCACCGTCTTAGCAGAGAGTTAGGGAGACCTTTCAGAAGGGTCACCCACCTGAGTTCCGGGGTAGTATAGATGTGATAGAGGCTTGTGACTGGAAGAAGAACATTCAGTACCATCTGCTCATGCTAGAGTGTACCGAGGTACAGAAACAGATGCTTGCTACCTTTCGTCTATCAGGGGTAGCCTTACATTGGTGGGAGTCAGTTACCACCGCCGGGGAGCGAGACATGATGCCGATAGCAGAGTTTTGGGTGCAGTTAGATCGCAAATACTTTCCACCTGCAGTAGAGACTGAGATGAGGAAGAAATTCAGTGATTTAGTTTAGGGAGACCGATCAGTGGAACACTACGAGGAAGAGTTCACCCGTTTGGCAAACTTTGTGCCAAATGAGGTGAGCGATGAGGAGCGGAAGAAATCGAGGTTTATGGGCGGCTTAGCCTGGCAAATCAGGCAACACTTGATTGGGAATCCGGCGTTAGTAACGTATACAGATGTCGTTAATACCGCACTTGTACACTGCCAGGACCATCGCTTCCATGCAAAGGGAAGCAAGCGAATAGGGGAGCCGAGCCAACAGGGCAAGGCTGATACTAGTAGTGACACAAGTAGTACTCAGCAGGAGGCGGGTAGTCAGCAAGGGAATCAGGCTAAGAAGTTTAATCCTGGTGGTTTCCGACAGGGAGGACAGGGGTTCAGGCAGGGGCAGTCGGGCCCGAATCAGAAACAGCCGGTTCCTCAGGGCCGTCAAGGCCAAGGGAACAATGGGGGAGGCCAGCAGGGCCAGGGCCAGCCACGTCAGGGCCAACGACAGGGGATGGTCAGAGACGATGTTTTGTGTGTGGCCAGCCAGGACATTTCAAGAGGGAATGCCCACAGAGGGGCAGAGGTCAACAACAGGAGGCCCAACAGGGGCAACAGGGGCAATTACCACCAGCGGAACCAGCCCCACCCGCCCCACCTCAGTAGGGGCAGATGCACTACAGACGTGTGTATAACGTCCGGGATGTTCCTAATCCCCCGACACAGCATGCACCGCCAGCAGTTGAGGGTATGTTTCTCATTCATGGATATGAGGGTAGTATTCTCTTTGATACGGGAGCATCACATTCATTCATTAAATTAAATTTTGCTAAACGGGCCGGACTACTAGAGACTGCGGGAGGTTTTCGGATGTGTGTAGAGTCGCCAGTTGGTAGCGGGGCTACGATTCACTCGATTTGTCGGGGTGTGGACATTTTGATCGGGAGACTTAGTTTAGCAGTGGACCTACTAGTGTTAGATATGGAGGGGTACGATGTCATCTTGGGTATGTATTGGTTGGCAGGTTATCAGGCGACGATGGATTGCTACGAGAGGACTATCGTGTTCTCCATTCCAGGACAGGAGATGTTCTTAATAGCAATGCCACTACCCGAGGGAGGGTCACGCACGCATTTGTATTATATTGAGGAGGAAACCTCACAGGAGGTGGCTATTCCATTGGATTCAATTCTAGTGGTGAGAGACTTTGAGGATGTGTTTCAGGAAATACCATGGTTGCCACCTAGCAGGGAAATAGAATTTGTGATCGATTTAGCACCGGGGATGAGGCCAATTGCTCGGGCCCCATATCGTATGGCCCCTTCAGAGATGCGTGAGTTGAGGGAGCAGATTCAGCAGCTTATGGGTCAGGGTTTCATACGATGGAGTACTTCGTCGTGGGGTGCACCGGTGTTATTTGTGAAAAAGCGAGATGGCTCACTACGGTTATGCGTGGACTATAGAGAGCTGAATAAGGCCACGATACGAAATAAGTATCCGTTGCCTAGGATTGACGACCTATTTGACTAGTTGAGAGGGGTGTCTTATTTCTCTAAGGTCGACTTAAGGTCAGGATATCATCAACTACGTATCCGAGAGGAAGATGTTTCGAAGACCGCTTTCCTGTCGCGGTATGGATCTTACGAGTTCAGGGTGATGCGATTCGGACTCACCAATGCACCAGCAGTGTTCATGGACCTCATGAACAGAGTATTTAGGGAGTTTCTCGATCAGTTTGTTATCGTGTTTATTGATGACATCCTGATCTACTCGTATACCGAGGAGGAGCACGCAGAGCACCTACATATAGTGTTACAGACATTACGGGATCACCAACTCTATGCCAAATTCAGTAAGTGTGGATTTTGGCTACGGGAGGTTCAGTTCCTTGGCCACGTGGTATCAGACCGGGGTATTGAGGTGGATCCAAGTAAAGTATCGGCGGTGAGGTAGTGGGGACAGCCCACGACACCCACAGAAGTGCGCAATTTTTTGGGGTTGGCCGGTTATTACAGACGGTTCATCAAAGGATTCTCGAAGATTGCAGGCCCTTTGATGAATCTTACCCGGAAAGGGGTACCTTTCACTTGGAATGATCACTGTCAATTAGTCTTCGACGAGTTAAAGGACAAATTGACATCTGCACCCGTGCTTGCATTGCCTAAAGGAGGATTAGAGTATCGGGTTTACACTAACGCATCCTTACAGGGACTTGAGGGTGTGCTTCAGCAGGAGGAAAGGGCTATAGCTTATGAGTCCAGGAAGCTAAAGACCCACGAGAAGAATTACCCCACTCACGACCTGGAGTTAGCAGTGGTCATTTTTGCTTTGAGGATATGGAGACATTATCTCCTAGGAGAGCAGTTTACGCTATTCACGGATAACAAATCACTTCAGTATCTCTTCACTCAGAAGGATTTGAATATGAGACAGAGGCGATGGTTAGAATTCATGAAAGACTATCAGTTTGATATTAAGTATCACCCTTCTAAGGCTAATGTGGTGGCAGATGCATTGAGTCGGAGACCGACTGGGGAAATATCAGAAGTCTGGAAGGCGAAGTGGAGAGAACTTCGATACGAGGATGATGTAGCCACGGCTTGCATGTCAACATTATCCATCACACCTGAGATCATTATGCGGGTTGTGGGGGCTCAGGCAGAGGATCAGACCTGCCGGGATAGGGTGAGACAGTTGCTAGCTGAGGGAGCAGAGGGGTACTCGATCAGCTTGGAGGGAGGCTTACGCCATAATGGGAGGTTGATTGTGCCAGAGGATGCGAAATTGAGGCACGCTGTTATGACGGAGTCTCATGGGTCGAGATTCGCGGTACATCCCGGTGGGGATAAGATGTATCAAGATATGAGGAGGCAGTATTGGTGGGCAGGGATGAAATGGGACATAGGAGAATTTGTTTCGAAATGTGCCACGTGTCAGCTTGTGAAAGTTGACCATCTGAGACCATCAGGGATGCTACAGCCACTTGAAATTCCTGTGTGGAAGTGGGAGAGCATCTTTATGGACTTCATTACAGGATTATCGTCATCACAGAAGGGTCACGATTCCATATGGGTTATTGTGGATCGGTTGACCAAGGTGGCCCACTTCCTACCAGTTCGCACAGACTTTGAGATGATGCGTTATGCACAGCTATTCATAGCGGAAATTGTTAAACTGCACGGGGTACCGATTAATATTGTGTCGGATAGGGACAAGATCTTTGTGGCCCATTTTTGCCAGAGTTTTCAGGAGGCCATGGGCACGGAGTTACGTTTGAGTACAACCTATCACCCACAGACTGACGAGCAAACCGAGAGAGTCAATCAGATGTTGGAAGATATGCTCAGAATGTGTATACTAGACTTTGGGGGAGGTTGGGAGAAATATCTTCCTCTGGTAGAGTTTGCGTATAATAACTCTTACCAATCACGATCGGCATGGCACCATTCGAGGCATTGTACGGGAGACCTTGTCGTTCACCCGCTTGTTGGTTAGAGGTGGGGGACAACAAACTGTTGGGGCTGGAGATTGTTCAGGAGACATCTTCCAAGATAGAGCTGATCCGAGGGAGGATTCAGATAGCTCAAGATAGGCAGAAAAGTTACACTGATGCTTCACGGAGACACGTGGAGCTAGAGGTTGGGGATCAGGTATTGGTCAGGGTGTCCCCCATGAAAGGGGTGATGAGGTTCGGCAAGAAGGGTAAGCTAGCACCGAGGTACATGGGACCTTTCCCTATTATCGAGAGGGTGGGGCCTGTAGCCTACAGGCTGGGATTACCGGAGCATCTTCAGCGGATACATGACGTGTTCCATGTAGCATCGCTGAAGAAATATCGCAGGAGTGAGAGGGCCGTCTGGCGCATTCCACTCGAAGAAATTGATTTACAACTAGAAATCTCATATGAGGAGAGGTCGGTGGCTATCCTAGACCATAGCGAGCGAAAATTACGATCCAAGGTTGTTCCACTAGTTAGAGTACACTGGGGCCATCACAACATTGATGAGTCTACCTGGGAGCGGGAGGAGGATATGAGGGAGCAATATCCAGAGCTTTTCATCACAGGTATGACCTAATTTCGGGGATGAAATTCCTTTGTAAGGTGGGGGGGGGGGGGGGGGAGTATGTAACACCCCGCATTTTCATGCATTAAATATTTAATTAATTCTTGAATTGAAAATTACTTGTGAGTCGTAATTTAATTGAATTAATTAAGGAAAATTTTATTTAAATATTAATCGAGGAGTAAAGGGTTAATATTTACGGGAAGTTATTTACTAAGTGAATAGTAATTATTTATTTAAGTCATTTCGAGTATTAATGACAGGGTATGCACTTATCTCAATCGGGAGTCGGTATAGACTAAAGGGGTGAGGGGATAAACATTTTTATAAATTAATTCGGATGCAATTCTGAGTGTACAGTTGAGTCTGGATGGGCCGAGATAGTAGGAAAAGTGTACCCGGGGGTAGTAAACGGTCACGGGACGTTTTTAGACATAGTCGGGCCCACACGGGGGCATTTGGGTCACTTGGGTTCGGCCCATTAGGCAAAAAATAGGATTAGGTAAATTAAGGAATTTGGAGGAATGATAAAACGGCTGATAGGGTTTTAGAAAAGTCTAAGTGTATTAAGAAACCTAATAGCAGTTAAGGGAAACTTTGGGATCACTAGAGAGCCAACAAGGATCGTCTTCAACCTTGGAAATTCATCTCCGAATCAGACACTACGAAACCTAAGGCAAGTGGATAACTTGCAATAGTATTGAATCTGTTTTTGAAATTCATATTCATGTGATGTGTTTGATAAAAATTCGTTTTGGGTGTTCATGGCATAAACATGAGGTTTTTAAAAATAATAATCTGATTTACGAATTTGAATGAGAATTCTTGTAGAAATCTGATATTATAAATTGATACATATCTGGTAGGATGATATTTGGATAAATAGAAACGAATTTGGTGTAGGGATTTGGGATGTAAATGTGTAAGGAATTAAAGATGGATATTTCCCCAAATCCAGAAATTGTAGTTAATGGACGAATTAATGATGTTGGTGGACATTCTGGAGGTCCCTAATAAGGTTTCTAACATGTATTAATTCTAAGAGGGCTTGAGGTTACCGGTAGAAGGAATTAGGGTTTGAGGATTTTCGTCCATGGTTGATTCTGTTTTCGCGAAGAAGACGAAGACCTGCTCGATCGATCGATCGAAGGTCTGGGGTCGATCGATCGAAGGTCGGCAGATTTCGGCAATTCTGCCCAGTTATGTATATAAAAGAAAATTTATATAATAAACCCTTATGTAATTCATTATGGGGAAATTAATACACGGGTTTAAACTTAATTAATCATGAGTAAAGTTAATTAGGATTTGAGGAAGTTTTGGGTGACACGTCATGATTATAAATTCGAGAGTCGGAAATTTAGACTCGACTGAGGTTTTTTCGGGCTACGAGAGTAAGTCCAAATTTATGGCGGGGGCGACACCAAAGGTGACTAAATTAATTAATTTTCAAATTAATTAATAATTAGGGTTAGACCATAAACTCTTAATAAATTAAATAGGCTTGTGTTACGGATTTAGTACATGGTGTAGCCGGGACATTTTATATTTATATATATACGGTGCGTGATAGTATATATATATATATATATAGTCTGTGTGCATTAATATCAGAGATTGAATATTACTATTATATACTCTAGTGCTATAGGGGGAGGTTGGGCGTAGTGGATGAATCCCCTAGCTTGAGGAGTAGGGTGAGTATAATCCCAGGTCATAGCGTCCGTTATATGGGTGAGGGGCACCTCACTTTCAGGAAAGGAATATGACCGCCTCCAATTCGTATGTTAAATTAAGTTAGTGAGCGAATCTAACTTGGATAACTAGGTTACGTGAATACACCTAGTGAGATAGAACTTGGGAAACTTATATTTTGTGAGTATTCTTACTTGGCCGAAAGTTTGTATTAAATGTTATTTCAGTATGTTTGTGAATACTGTAAAATGATTAAATATATAATTAGGTAAATAATTATATAGGGGATAATTAATACATATTGAAAAATGTATTAGGTGTATAACAGGTGTGAATGTTATATGAAATTAAAAGGAGTAATGATTCAATTAAGTTGACGTTTATAATAACTTAAAAATCATGAATTAAGGCATACTCGGTTAGAGTAGGTAACATTCAAGGGTTAAAAATAAGCATTGGGTCAGGAGTGTTGGACCTAGTAAATTAAATGGAAGCGTTAGTAGTGCACATTAGAGGAGGGGTGAGGAAGTCCTCAAGAGAGTGCGGCACTAACTAAAATATGACGACCATGTATATTTATTTATTACTGCAAGTTAATCATTTGTTAAATGTTTTTGGGTGCTAACCCTTGCTATAAATTTTAAAAAAAAACCTTTTAGGTGTCCAACCACAAGGGCGCAAAGCTTGACTCTATTCTAGGTATCCTTTGCTGCAGCACATGTGGATGTTGCGGGGTTTTGATAGACGCCTCCTTCTTCCATTCTTGTAGAGACTCTCTAGTAGTTATCTGAGCTTGTCGCTCATAGTTCATTTATCAGTAGTAGACTTGTTGAGATGTTTTTCTGATATTTACTTGTATTGGATATTTGGACCGATGGTTTATTCGGTTAGGTGTTTTATTTGTGGATAGTTACTTTAATTAACTGTGATTGTGTATTGTTGTATGTTTCGCATCAGTTATTATTTAATTAATTGAAAGATGAAAATTGGCACCAATCTACTTTTCTCACTTAGGTGGTTAGTAATTTAAAAAGACGACAGTGATGCAAAGAATGAACCAACTGAGAAACCTTTTCTAACTTGATTTAGGACTGATCACCCGGGATTAATTAGGCGGGGTGTCACAGTTTAATCCCACCACTTATCGATGATGATGTGGTAAACATAGACAATGGAAGCTTGGCTTCTCCTATTAGGAGAAAACATAGATGCCCATAAACTTCGGGCACATTAATATTAGAGACTCGCCTTTACGAACTTCCATCCCTACTGAAGTCAATGTCTAAACCTGTCAGAGTATGGTTTCTGTTATTTGTCAGCCACCACAGAGAAGGCAATGAATCCCAGTTCCACCTTGAATACAGAGGCCATAACGGTATTTATGATGAAAAATTTACCAATACCTCCAACCTCAAGATATTATTTGATGAGGATGTTGAGAACTTGAAGGACTATTTTCTCCACTGTCTTATCTAGGTAAGCAAATGTAACTATCTGTAATTATTTCTTTATGTTATCTATTTTGACTTTTTTTGTTCTTTCCTCCAATCTGATGAAGCTGCGATGAACCATAGGGCTAAATATGAAGACCTCTTTCATCAGTTTAGGGTCGCAGAGCCTTCCGATTTTACTAAGGTGGAAAGTCTAAGACTTGATCTTTTGAAAAGAAAAGAATTATGTGACTACTTATTTCTAAGATGAAAGTTTTAATGCTAAGGCAAATATAGAGGCTACAAAAAAGGATAAAACTAACACCGAGGAGAGTTTCAAACAGGTTGCAGAGGAGTTTAGTTCTTTCCAATTAAAGGTCCTAGTTAAATTGAATTAAGAATGAGTGAATGTTGATTTTGTAATTTTGAATCTTCCATGAATATCTTATGAATATTTTTCAAACACCGCTGAGGGCTGGAATTTCTTACGAATTTGTTTAATCATTTGTCAAACTGAGGTAGGTTCGTTCTCTCGTGGTTATTTTGTGTGATGTACATGTTCACCCTAGTTTTTATACATATACTCCATGTTATATGTTTTATTTTTATATGTTATACTTGTACGTAAGTATCTTTCTTGCACGTATGATTATGTGATATTGTTTCATTCCGAGTATATGTGAAATCCGTAATTTAATGATATTACACATATGATTGGGTTGTAGAATTGAATAGAATAATAATTACCTAATTTATGGAATATTGATAAAGATCATATATTGTGATGATGTTAAGGCATCCTTTAGCCAAACCACCATTGGACGGGGTGTGCTTTAGGATAAATTCTTGTCTTTTATCTCATGTGTCATGCTATGAACCCATTGGGATATTAAGTCATTTTTAATGGAAAATTAAGACATTTTGTTGGGCAGAGGAGGTGAGAGACCCTATCATGCCCTATGATTGGCATGGTACTATTTTGGGACCATGGACTGTTAGAAGGATAATTGACAAGGGAATTAATCGAGATCCCACATCGTATAAATAAGAGTGCAAAGGGAATTTGATTATGGGGGACTTAGGATGTGTAGTGATGCGGTGAGATCCTAGGATGTGATATTTTTTCTTAGGATGATAGTTTAGTTTTCATGTGCATATACTCATGTATATATGTATGCATGGGTATGTTTAATTCAGTTGAAGCTTTTCTACGGGCCTATTTGGTTTATCGCTCACCCCCTTCAGTTTATATATACATGACAAATTTTGATTCGAGCAACAGTTTATTTGTTGATTGTTGCAGCACGATTTAGATATGAATTGCAAGGACGAGTAGACATATCTCTACTTCATTTTTTAGGGATTGTATTTTTTTCGTAGAAACTATTGTAAAAGTATTTTTGAGATTTTAGTGAGAATAGACGGTTTATTAATTTATGCTTCTGCAATTTTTTTGTTTAGCCGTTGTCCAATGTTAAACGGTTTTGATTTTTTTAATTGGACACATTTTTACATATTTAGTGGCAGTTCGGAGATTTGATTTCCCAGGGTGTAACAGGTGGTATCAGAGCTTATGTTACACATTTTCTCGGCCTTAGCGTTATCGATTTATTACGTTATTTGTTACGAATATTTGATTTTTTTAATTCTTATTTGAAGGATAAGGGTTGGGCGAATTTTGAGGGCGAAATTCCTTTCGTAGTGGTGAAGAATGTAATACTTCATATTTTTCCACACCGATATTATGATGATTAATTATGCATTTTTTATAATTTTCTTGGATTATTTATTGGGTTTAATACTTTAGTTTTATTATTTGAATTATATTATTGATTAAAATAATTACTTAGGTGATATATTTTTAATATATAATGAGACTTTATTCTTTGGGTTTTTAGCGAATTTTGGTGGTTACTTAATTCAGGGACTTGCTAGTGAGGAAAACACACTCAAAACATTATAAACAGGTGTCTATAGGTTATGGACCCCTCTGGCATAGTTATTAATTGATAAATATATGTATTTGGATCCCACTGGAATACCCTACTGGAGGCCCATGGGAGAAAAACAAGAATGTTACTTTTAAAATCCTAGTCATCCACCTGTGTGTGTGTGCGCGCGCGCGCGTGTGTGTATTACCTAGGTTTTTAGAAAAGGTCATATGAGGCTAGATAAAATTAGATCTCAAGCTAAAATACAAGTCATATGAAAGCGAGAGAGATTTCAACAAATTCAAGGGTTAGATAAGAAGATGAAGGAATCAAGAGAGGTGCTAAAATTTTCATGAACAAAGCCGTCACTTTCATGCCCTTTTTGTCATGGGATATCTGCAAATTTTACTTTCTTTTCAACTGAAATTCCTAGTTAAATTGAATTAAGACCACATGGGCACTAGTTTTGTAATTTTTGCATCTTCCATGAATATCTTATAAATATTTTCCCAATAGCGTGTAGGGCTAAATTTTTTGGGAATAATCTCATTACTTAACGCTATTTTAGGTGGGGTAAATCTGCAAAATTGACTTTTTTTTCCAGATTAATGTCCTAGTTAAATTCAATTAGGAACGTATGAGTATTAGTTTCATAATTTTTGGGTCTTTTAATGAATATCTTGTGAATATTTTCCCAATAGCATGCACGACTGCAATTTCTTACAAATGTATTGGATTATTTTAGGGATTGAGGAAATTTGTTCTCCCATGGTGATTTTGTGTTCTATACAAATTCAAATTTCTTTGTATACATATACTCCATGCTATGTGTTGTATATTTATATGTTATACTTGTATGTAAGTATCATTCTTATTACACGCATGATTAATTAATACAGTTTTCATGCCGAGTAGATAAAAAATTCGTAATTAGATGATATAAAGCATGTGATTGGGTTGTAGAATTTGGTAGAATAATAATTACCTAATTTATAGAATATTGATAATGATGGTATATCATGATATTGATATTATTATTGTTGTTGGATTACGTTAAGGCATCCTTTAGGCAAACCACCCATTGGACAAGGTGTGATTTTGAGCTATTTTCGTATATATTATCTCATGTGCCATGTTAGGGGCCCGTTGGGATGTTAAGCCATTTTATATGGGCTAGTAAGCCATTTTTGGTGATGAGGAGGGAAAAGTACCTATCATGCCCTGGGATTATTATTATGATTATACTGTTTTGGATCCATGGAGTGTTGGGAGGATAATAGATAATAGAGGTGATTGAGAGTCCACTTATGAATGGAAGTGTGATGAGGATTTGATATATGGGGTACTTGAGATGTGCAGTGACACGGTGGGATGTTAGAATGTGAAATTTTTTGTGGGATGATAATTGAGTATTCATATACATACACTCTTATATATGTGAAAATACGAGTATGTGCAGTTCACTCGGAGAATTTACATGAGCCTATTGAGTTTCCCCATCACCTCCTTCAGTTTATATATGCATAAAAGGTTTTGATACGAGCAATGGTTTATTTGTTAGTTCTTGCAACACGATTCAGATATGGGTTACAGAGATGAGTAGACAACTTTGTATTTTATTTTTTAAGGATTGTACTTTATATTGTTAAAACTATTGTAAAAGGAATTTTGAGATTTAATGAGTCTAAAGAGTTTATTTATTCATTTACGCTTCTGCAATTGTTTATTTAGTCGTTCAAAAATGTCAAATGGTTTTGAAAAACTTTTTTTAATTTGATGCATTTTTATATTTTTTTGGCACTCCCGGTATTTGATTTCCTGGGGTACTACAGTCAATATCCTAATTAAAGCCTACTATTCTGATGGCAGATAAAAACCATGTCTAACTAGGAAATTTTGGTCCTTTATCTCCTTATTTGTAAGGATATATCTGATATTTATCATTTCGTTTTTCTTTATTTCGTGTAGGCAAAATGTGAAATATTATGTGTAGGTAAGTCTTTCTATCTCGAAAATGCAGTATGCCTACCTACATCATCTTACCAGATAAAATTATTGCATTGATCCACACATCTCAACATATTAATAAGTTTGGTAAGCTGTAATTTTATTTTATGTTGTGTCTTCTCTTGGTTTGATTTTAGGAATTGTTAAAAATGGAAAAAATACTATTTTGTGTCTATTGAGTCATAAAAATAACTTTGAAAATTCTAAGGGTATTAATGATAATTAAAAGTGTAAGGACAAATTTCCGAATAGAGTCAATTTGTATGTTTTATCCTCTTCCGTGTGTAGAAAAATTTGTTTTTATTCATAGGTTAGGACTTAATTGTGTTCCCCTTTCAAGCCTATGATGTGGTTCCTTGAAGACATAACGACCAAGTTAAAAGATCTACATCATCGTGTCATGTTTAGTGCCACATTTCGTCTTCATGTTCCGAAATCTCTCAGGTATGGATGCGTAAATATTTTGATCCTTGGAGATTTTATATTTAGGTGTTAGGACTTTATAAAATTATTTTAAAATATTATGAAATGATGTTATCTTGTTTTAATATTTTTTAGAAAAAAATAATTTTTTTGTGACTTTGTTAGAACGAGATATGTTGTATGTCGTTAGAAAGAGGTAAGGTACCCCGTTAGAGAAGGTTCCAACGAACTTAAAATGAATCAACTTTGGCCTTCGCTAAAATCTTGTTTGATAGCTTATTGGATACATATTCAAATGAGATCTTATAATTCGTTCAAACGAGGTTCAAAGTCATTCGAACGAGCTAGCCCATTTTTTAAGTTTTTGAGATTTTCTTCAAAGTGTTTCATCCCAATATCGTTTTTGGAAAACCTTTTATAAATAGGAGCATCGAGCAGATGTTTTATTAAAAAACTTATAAATTGAGTTCTCGTACTCTATTAAAAATCTCTCTAAAACCCTAATTTACACCCAAGTAGTTTAGGATCTAAGTGTTCATCACAATATGCTTTACAATCCTGCATTATGCACCATTAGTTTAGTTTCTCTTCATCTTGTTGATAACTCGTATCAAACGGTTCCGTATTTTCTGTTTACACACAGTCGACTTCGTGGTATGGTGTTGCAATTAAGAAGTGGTGAATTTTGTCTTCTAATTTGTAGAAGATTGTTGAGCTATTCAGTTGATAACGAGACGTGTGTGGAATCACACATTGTGATAATTATGTCAGTGGACTCCTACATGTCTTTCTGGAGTAGATGTTAAAGATCGAAGACATGTCAAGTCTTACCAGGTAATCCAGTCGTTGTGGAAGTTATCTATCGATTTTTGTAATTCCTTATCATAGTGAATTTGTGTGGTTAGGACGTTCGACGTTTTTCCCATTAAGGATTTTCCTCGTACATCGGGTGTGTGGTTGATTTACTTAGTTTATCCTGCACTCACCTAGATTCAGGCTTAGAATATGTTAAAATTGGTAAATCTATTTGTAATACCCCGAGATTTTTGGACAAATAAATTAATTATTTTTGGGAGAAATAATATTATTTTAATTGGAGAATAATTAAATTGGCATTTGAGGTCAAAATTTGAAGATGTTAGAAAGTAATTCGAATGACTATTCTGAGTGTGCGGTTGTTTCTGGAAGGGTCGAGATAGTCGAAATAACTGTACTTGGGTCTTATTTGGGTTCCGAAATATTTTAAGTTCGTTTGGCTCTAATTAAAGTGACCGAGTCATTTAAAGTGTGTATTATCATTTAAAGTGGTGTATTTTCGATTAAAGGCTTAAAAGCCTATGGGAGAAGCCTTTCTCATTTAGAGAAAAGAGAAAGCCCTAGAAAGAGAGAGAGAGAAAGAAGAAAGAAGAAGAAAGGAAGAGAGAAAAAGAGAAAAAGCTTGGGATTTTCGGCAATTACGCGATTTCGAGGATGAATCAGACTCTACAACTTCGAGGCAAGTGATTAAACTTGCTAAATAATTGTTTTGTATCATTTATTTCATGATTTTTGGATAAACTTATGGATTTTTGGGTTAAATATGTTAAAACCTAGATTTTGGGTAAAACCTTACATTTGATGTGTAAATGATGAATTTGAGGTTGTAAATTAGTTGGGTTGAGTTATGTGATGTGTATTAATGCTAGTAATATGTTTGGGTTGAAGAATTTGGGTTGGAAGTATGTATTTTGGAGTTTTTGAGAAGTTGGAAGTTAGTGAAAATGGAGTGTGGCCTAGGTTACTGGTAAGGCCAGTCGACCGCGGCCTGGGGGCCGGTAGATCGCGCCTCAAGGTAAAAGCATACTGTCTTCGCTTATAGGCATAATTGAAAAGCGCGGTCGACCACGGTTAGGGCACCGGTCGATCGGGCTTCTGTTTTTGGCTCAAGTTTGTGAATTTAAGTTTATCCACTTTACTTTGGGTTTATATTTATGGACCTTCCTAATTATTATATCATAAAGCATTAAGTGATTATTTAAGGGGATTAAGGATCTTAGAAAGTGAGAAGATGTTTGGGGATTATATCATAATGAAATTGAGTGCGTATTTCCTCTCTCATCAAGCACTTGAGAGAAAAATTATAGATGGTTGGATGTAAATGTTGGGGTTTTAGTGATTGATTTAGAGAGAGTGCGAATTTAAGTTATCGTATTGATTTAGTGGAAAATCCTCTTAGTGTCGAGGTTAATAATTGAAGAGTAATAAATGTTGACGTGCATACGGATATAGAGAATATCCTCAACGTGAATTGAATTGAGAGAAAAAAAATGAGGTGATGGGTGAACTTCAAGTGAGAAATCGTATAGTGTATATAAAGAGGGGAAGTTATGTGAGTTCGTGATGACTGGTATAATCGAGAGTAATATACTAATAAATGAAATTATTTCATTTACACCTAAGAGCGTAATAAGAGTATGTAAATAGTGTGATACATATAGCTTGTGTGATGGTATACATTTATATGATGTGATGATGTATGTATATCTTGTGTGGATATATATATATATATATATATATATGTGTGTGTGTGTGTGTGTGTGTGTGAAGCATACCCCCTCTATACTATCATGGGAAGTTGCGCGATGTGGGTGAGGCCCCTAGCTTGAGGAGTAGGGCGCGTATAGTCCCCTGGTCATATCGTCCATTTATTATTGTGTGATTGTTTATTAGGGGTGAGATGTGGCGGGTATGTTTCGTCTCATTTTCGAGGAGGAACTATGAGCACTTCCCGTACGTTGTGATATGGTTTTTACCAAGGCAGTGTGAGGTTCCGACCGTTGGTTCCCAGGATGATATGTGAGTGATTCGCTGGTAGATGATAGCATTGAGAACCTGCATCCTCGAGCTATAGCTTGCTGGGATGGTTATTATTATACTTGTGTGAATAGTATATTAATTATATATGATTATGTGATATCATATTTGTCTCTAGAGTAAAGAGACATAAGAAGATTGATTGAATCTCATTCCAAAGATTTTATCCGGACAAATTGTGATGAATATATATTAAAGAGGAATTGTAGAGTAGATAATTATTATGAGTATATATAGTACTTTGGGTATCGAGGGCATAATGAACCTCAACGGCCAACATTGCTAAGGAGTATTGTATCGAGGGGTTCCTTGTTTGGATTTCGCTTGCGAGATGTCCGACGCATGAAACGCAGTGAAATGTTGAGAGTGAGGAGAAGTTAGTCCTTAGTGCTCATATTTATATTAGTATATATCTCGAGGATCGACAGTGGTAAGGAGTAGTGTATCGGGGGGGTTCCTTGTTTGGATTTCGCTTGTGAGATGTCCCACGCACGAAGCGCCTTGCACTTTTGAGAATTGAGAATAATTAATTAATCATTTATAGAATAACAGAATTTGGTTTATACTCATCATGAATTGAGGGCATAATGAATCTTGATAATCAATACTGCTAAGGAGTAGTGTATCGGGGGGTTCCTTGTTTGGATTTCGCTTGCAAGACGTCCCACGCACAAAACTTAGTACAATATTGAGAATTGGGAGAAGTTTAGTTCTTAGCACCTAGATTCTAATAACTCATATATATATATATATATATATATATATATATTGTGGGTACCCGAAATTAGAATGATGGGCTTAGACGAGTAGCCCAATTGTAGCGGCCCAAAGTCCAGACCCCCCATATCTTAATCGGTTATGATTTAGTCTTCTCCCATGTTCCCGTTAAGAGGGGTTCTAGGAGAAGATGGAAAAAGTGGGGGAATCCAACACCCCCACTCCCTGAAAATGGACATGTATATAATAAACCCTAGGTCCGGGGGATATGGACACACTGTATTGTCTATGATCACTCTCCGGAGTATATAAAAATAATACTGACTGAAGCACCGTAGACGTAGGCATTTTTGCTGAACCACGTACATCTCTTGTTGTGTGATTGGCATTTTGTGTTTCTTATTGTGCTTGGTGATTGCGCTTCCCTTATCTATTTGTGTTGAATAATAATTGTGTGTGATTGGCATTTTGTGTTTCTTATTGTGCTTGGTGATTGCGCTTCCCTTATCTATTTGTGTTGAATAATAATTATCACCACAATTGGCGCCTTCTGTGGGAAAAGTTTATCTTCCCTGAGAATCCCACACCAATAAAGAAATTCGAAATGTCTGGTCACAGTAGTAATGCTCCTCAAGCTGGAGATATCCAGGAGCAACCTGCTCCTCGAAGGATCAGATCCGAAGATCGGCGTTCAGATAAGAGGGCTCGCTTGGAAAGGCCAGCATCAAAGGAAAGCCAAGGACCAGCGAGGTCCACACAAATCTCCAGGTTGATTGATGCATATGAGGCGAGGCTCCAGGAACAAAGGGAGTCTTCTCGCAGGTATGAGGCTGAAAATGCTCGCCTCAAGAGAAGGTTAGAAAGAATGGAGAAAGAGCTCCATCATGACACCAGGAGACGTCCGTACCTCACTCCTAGCCCTCAGGTGAGCAAGTCTCGCAGTCGAGGAAGGAGCCCCAGACGCGGATCCCAAAAGGTTGATGGAAACGAGTCAGAGGACGACCTGAACGAGCAACTGCGATAAGCTCGCCGTTACCGGAGCCCAGCTCACAGCAACGAGAATATACGAAATTTGGTCTGAAGAGAGATGGACTGACACCCTGCGCATCGCGGTGCCAGATCGACCAAAGAGATCGCTCGACGAGCACTCCAAACTCATATGAAATCCCCTTTTTCAAGGGAAATAGAAGAAGAGGAAGCCCCCAAGAAATTTGCTATTCCGAGATTCAAGGTTTATGATGGTAAAACTGATCCCATCAATCACGTTAGACAGTATAGGCAGGCCATGACCCTTTGGATCCATCGAGATGCATTGATGTGCCGAATCTTTCCCTCAAGCTTGCATGACGTGGCACAAAAATGGTTCGAGAGGCTCCCACACAGGTCTATCAGGAGCTTCGAGTCCCTAGGCGAGATCTTTACAGTCTGCTTCATTAATAGTAGCTCCCATCCCAAAAGGATGGATGCTTTACTCACAATAAAGAAGACACCTCAAGAGACCCTCCGAGACTATACGAAGAGGTACTGGGAGTTATTCAATGAAGTTGAGGACTGCTCGGAGCAGGTAGCGGTGGCCTCTTTCAAGATTGGGCTACCTAGCTCTTCCCTCCTATAACAGTCCTTGACGAAGAAAGAGGCCACTACCATCGACGACTTGATGGCTCTCATTGAGAAATACGCCAAGGTAGAAGATGTCACTCGCTCCAACATAGCAGAAAATGGTCGAGCAAAAATCGCTGCCAAAAGCAGTGATAAAAATGAGAACCAGAAGAAAGGAGGGAAGAATAGGGGCAAGAATGGCCCCAACAAAGGAGGCAAGAATGATGTGTCGAAGGCGTTCCAGGTAGTCGACACTATCTTCAAAGAACCTATCTACAAGATTCTCGCAAAGATCAAGGATGAGCCATTTATTAAGTGGCCCATAAAGATGGGAGGAGATCCCTCAAAGAGAAATAACGCGCTAAAATGCGCTTTTCATAAAGAGGGGGGACATAAAACCTAACATTTCAAGGCTCTTAGGTCTCACCTCGAGGAGCTGGCCCAATCCGGGCGTTTGAACTAGTTTATGGAGAAGAAGGCAGAGAAATTTACTGCCAATGGAGAGGCCAGGCCTGACAACGTGCTCGAAGATGATGCCGGACATGAGTTCGCAGTAATTCATGGGGCATCTGATGTCAAGAAGATTCAAGGAAATTCAGCTCGAATAGAGGTAGAAAAGCTTACAGCGGTGATGCAAGATTCTCAGATCGACCGAGCAAAAACACAGTCAGGAAAGCATCGGCGAGCAGATGACATTGACTATAGTAAGCATATTGTATTCACGGATGAAGATCTGGTAGGAGTGAGATCCCCACATCATGATGCTCTGATCATTACCCTCCGGATAGCTAACTATGACGTCGACAAATTGCTCGTCGACCAAGGGAGTTCATCTGAGGTAATGTACCTTGACCTATTCAGGAAATTGAAGTTAACCATCGCCGACCTAAGGGAAGCCACTGTCCCTTTAGTTGGCTTTGCTGGAAAAGTGACTATGCCCTTAGGAAAGATCGTGCTGCCAGTACGAGCAGGAAATGTCTCCAGGATGATTGAGTTTTTGGTAGTTGACATCGACTCACCATACCAAGCCATCCTCCGCAGGGGATGGCTTCATGCGATGAAGGCAGTCTCCTCAACCTACCATCGGAAACTCAAGTATGTAACCGAGCTAGGAGTAATGGAGATCCATGGCGATCAAGGAATGGAAAGAAGGTGCTTCATAGAGGCCATCCATCAAAGTCTAGAGAAGAAGGCCGACAAGCCCAGAGGGAACACTGAGGAATAAGAAGGTTCGACACCTTCA
Organism: Sambucus nigra; assembly: GCA_949130495.1. Lineage (NCBI taxonomy): Eukaryota > Viridiplantae > Streptophyta > Magnoliopsida > Dipsacales > Adoxaceae > Sambucus > Sambucus nigra. Next base: position 454,890,989 of record OX422209.1, on the reverse strand, counting down.
AAATAGCAGTTAAAGTACAAAAGACCCGGAGTGGAGGATACTATGATCCTCCCCTCTGAGAGAGTCGTCGAGGGCCTGGAAGAAGTTACAGCCGGAGATAGCAGCAATAACAGGATTTTATTAATCGGAGCTTCGCTCACAGATCAAGAGAAGAAGGAATTGGCGATTCTATTTAGAAGCAACGTAGATGTTTTTGCGTGGGAACTATAAGAGTTACCTAGGATCGATCCCAGTGTGGCTTGTCATCGGTTGCATGTCGACCCCACTTTCAAAGATATCACGCAGAAGGCACGGTGAACTCCCCCCGAGAAGGCCAAAGATGTATAAAAAGAAGTCGAGAAACTACTGGATGCAGGATCCATATGGGAAGTCCAATTACCTAAATGGTTATCCAACCCAGTAGTAGTTCCAAAAAGCAATGGGAAATGGAGAGTCTGCATCGACTTCACTGACCTTAACAAAGCATGACCTAAGGATAGTTTTCCCCTACCAAAAATTGATCAACTGGTGGACGCCACATCAGCTCACGAAAGAATGAGCTTTTTGGATGCATACTCAGGTTACCACCAAATCCCTCTATACGCTCCAGACCAGGACAAGACAGCTTTCATCACCACAATTGGGTTATACTGTTACAAGGTCATGCCCTTCGGGCTAAAAAATGCAGGGGCAACTTACCAGCGGCTAGTCACCAAGATGTTCAAGGACCAAATGGGAGACACCATGGAAGTCTACATCGACGATATGCTCGTCAAAAGTAGGAAGAAAGAAAGATACCTCTCGGACCTATCAAGAACCTTCAAAATCCTCAGGAAATAACGAATGAAACTTAACGCAAGCAAGTGTTCTTTCGATGTCCAGTCAGGAAAATTTCTTGGGTACTTGGTCAGTAAGAGAGGTATCTAGGTTAATCCAGACCAGATCGATGCAATAAATAGGGTGCAACCTCCTCGCACGATCCGGGATGTACAAAAGCTCACCGGCATGCTCGCTGCTTTGAACCATTTAATCCCAAAATCCTCTGAGAAGTGCAAACCATTCTTCCAACTCCTTAAGGGAAACAAAGCAGTAGAGTGGAATCAAGATTGCTCACGTGAGTTGGAAGAACTCAAGACTTACCTTAGCTCGCCACCGCTTCTCGTCATACCCCAAGAAACAGATTCTTTGTACTTATACCTCGCCGTTTTTAGACACACCATCAGTTCTGCATTAGTGTGCGAAAAAGAAGGAATCCAGCACCCCATTTACTACGTGAGCAAGACCTAGTGGTGGCTTCAAGAAAGCTGAAGCACTATTTTGAAGCTCACTCTATCATTGTCCTTACATCGCATCCCCTTAAAGATATCCTAAGGAAGGCAGATTTGTCGAGCAGACTATCTAAATAGTCAGTTGAGCTCGGATGATTTGATATCCAATTTCAACTAAGGAACGCAATCAAGGGGCAGGTCCTTATCAATTTCATAGTCGAATTCACAAGCGAACAGCCCTTCGACCAACCTCAACCAGAAAAGCAAGGCGAGAACCATGCAACGGAAGGAGTTTGGAAATTATTTATTGATGGAGCCTCCAACTCAAAGGGGGCAGGAGTAGGCATTGTCCTCATCACCACATAGAATACAATCCTCGAACAGGGTATCATGATTGGATTTGCAGCCTCCAACAATAAAGAAGAATATGAGGCATTAATAGCCAGACTCCAGAAGGCACACACTTTGGGAGCAAAACATTTACATGTGTTTGGCGACTCGCAATTAGTCTCCAATCAGATAAGTGGAGACTACAGTGTGCAAAAGATGAAACGATGGCAGCCTACCTCGCCTTGGCAAAGAAATTATTGGCTAACTTTGAGGAAGTCAATGTCCAGCAGTTTCCCAGGGGACATAACAACCATGTTGACACCCTAGCAACCCTCAGCTCAGAAATCGATTCTGACTTAAAAAGAACAATCCCCGCCGATTTCCTCTCTCACCCGAGCATGAATCGTAACAACGAGCTACCAAGCGTGGAGCAGGTGATCAGAAATTGAGTCAGCACCCAGCTGGGTAGGCCCACTAAGGGACTATTTGAAGGATGGAACACTTCCAGATGATAAGAAGACTGCTCACCAAATAAGAGTCAAAGCTGCTCGCTTTCACTTATCTCCTGAGAGCAAGCTATATAAGAGGTCATTTTCCGGTCCCTACCTTCAATGTGTTCACCCGAGGGATGTCGAGCAAGTTCTACACAAACTTCACGAGGGAATCTGCGAAAGACATATTAGAGGAAGGTATCTGGCTTTCCAAGCTATGAAGGAAGGCTCTTGGTGGCCATATATGCAGAAGGATTCTGCGGTATATGTTCGAAAATGTGAGAAATGACAACTTCATGCCCCTATGGTCCATTAACCTGCTAGCGACCTAAAATCCCTTTCTAGCCCTCGGCCATTTGCCCAATGGGGAATGGACATTGTAGGACCACTTCCTACTGCTGTCGGCAATCGCAAGTATCTATTGGTCATAACTGATTACTTCACCAAATGGATCAAGGCAGAACCCCTAACAAATATTCGAGATACATATATGATAAGATTCATATGGAAAAATATAATCACCCATTTTGGCATCCCCCGGACCATCATCACTAATAATGGAACGCAGTTTGAGAGCGGCTCCTTTCAGAGTTTCTGCGATGAGCATGGAATCAGACACCGTTTCAGCTCGGTGGCCTCTCCTTAGAGAAATGGCCAAGCTGAGGCTTCCAATAAAAAAGTGATTGACGGATTGAGGAAACGATTAGAGCGAGCCAAAGGCACATGGGTAAAGGAACTACCGCATATTCTATGGGCCTACCGTACCAGTCCACGATGAGCAATGGGGGAAACTCCATTTTCATTGACGTATAGAATTGAAACAGTCATCCCATTAGAAGCAGGCTTACCAACAATGAGGTCCAGCCTTGTTGAACAGGGCCATAATGATGCAGAATAGCTCGCTGTGCTCAGCCTAGCCGATGAGCGCCGAGATCTAGCCCTAGTAAAACTAGCTAGCTATCAGCAACAGCTCGCAAGACACTATAACAAGAAGGTCAACCCGAGGACATTCCGAGTTGGGGACTACGTCCTAAGGAAAGTCCTGGGCAGCGCAGTAAAACCATCAAACAACAAGCTAGGGCCAAACTGGGAAGGACCATTTAAAATAACAAGAGATGATCTGCAAGGCACCTATCACTTAGAAATACTGGAAGGCAGAAAGATAACCCGAGCATGGAATGCAGCCAATCTCAAGAAATTTTATTTTTAGATTCTTCTTTTGGTTTGTTATGAAGCTGGAAGTTCATTTAAGACTTTTCTTTTGTTCTATTGTTATGGAACTGGAAGTTCAACTTCCTTATCATTAATAAAAGTCATTTGAAGATTGCATTCTATCAGTTAACCAATGTATGAACTTTATAACCCCACACACCTTTTCCAAGTGAGAGGCACATTGATCATTACACTATAACAGGGAAATGTCCCTCCTCGGATTTTCGTTATGAAACACGAAAGACCTCTTAGCATTGCCCCTGGCAATATATGAAGCCCTACAGGAGACCCTTAGGCAATATGACCAAGTTAAAATTGGTCACCAAACTATGTTTGGTTGAATAAAATCCTGATCGGATAGAGCATCCAACACCAGGTGTGTCCTCGCCAATTGCCACACTTAGGCCTAAGGGAGTGTGACGACACAACCTAAAAGGTAAAGTGGGGCAGAATGGTATCTCGTTAGAATACTGGACTGGAGGGACACTTGCTTGATAATGCAAATTTATAAATCTAGTTAGCCAAGAGAGGCTCAAGATTACTGAACAAAGATATGGAAGAAATAAGACAATTGTTTAGTCGGCAAACTCGCCCAAAACATAAATTTTATACTTATTCATCACACTTACAACAAATAAAATACATGTCTAGTCGGCGAGCTCGCCCAAGACATCAAAATTACATCGCTTCATTACATTTATACACTGGATCATTACTGGCAAAAATCTTAATCGCGTTGAGGCCTCCGAACAAGATAATCAGCCAGTTGAGCACTTCGACCGTCCTCAGGATGGGGGGCCATCTCTTCCTCGACTTCAATGGCATTCGACTGTAATAGTTGCCGAGGGATGGCATCATTAGGGATCCACTGATCATCTCTCCGGAAGGGATTAGGCAGTAGAGTAGAAGGAGAAATCTCGTGACGGTACCAAAGCATCGAGTTCCTTGGGAGTTGCAGCTCCTTCAGGGCACTCAACCACCCCATGATAAAGGTGAGCTCTTCAAACTCCGTTAGCCTCATCGGAGCATCTAGCCAACCTTGGTTATAACCATCAGCCCATGCTTGCTGAGGACCTCTCCTAAACAGGTGCCTCAGCCGAGTGACATCCCTTTGAAGACCAGAAACAATCACATACGCTCGTTGGACATCACCTCAGAGCTCTTCTATTTCCCCAGTTGGACTCCTTGCTCGAGTACCAGCTCGCAGAGCAGTCGGAAGAGTAGGGCCTCGCAGCACCGGAGGAACATTGCTCGGGCCAGTTCTAGCTCACGATGAGGAGGAACCTCGTAATACTACAGGAGCAATGCTCGGCGCATGCTCCCTAAGATGCAAGACGTCTCTTCTTAAAGCCTCATTTTCTTGCTAAAAAATTTCCCCAACTTGGTTGATCTCAGAAGCGTCTAGAAGCTTTGATCTTAGTGTATTCACCTCCTCTTGGACTAAGGCACCAACTTCCTCCATCTCTTGGAGCCTGTCCTTCAGTTTAACGACAAGCTCAGTCTGCTCCATAAAGCGGTTGTTCCTTAATTGCAATGATTTATAAATCCTCACAAAAGTATGACGAACTTCAGAGCTTACATCAGGTCCAAGTATTCTTCCTAATTGAAAAGTGACTGGTATATAATCATCAACATCAATCCACTACAGGTAATAAAAGAGCAACGAAAGACGAAATCATTCAGTACACTAAGGGAATGAAAAAGCTTCTCATTTCATTAATACGATGAGAATCAGAATACAATGAAGGGTCCAAGGGAAAATTACAAACAAAAGATACAAAAGTAATCCTAGAAGTAAATTAACTAGCAACCTCAGGCTGCCCAGAAGTAGCTAGTTGCTTCCCCTTGTCAGTTGCAGTGGAAGCATCCCCCTCTACAGGGATAACCTCTATCGCTTGGGCAGGGAGAACATCGTCATGAATCGTCTGGGAGGCAGGGTTAATGCCTTCGATGGCTGTAGAAGGGGCTTCCTCCATAATTATTAACTTCGGACCTGGGTTATGATCATCGAACAGAGGAGAGGCGACATCGACACCAGCGGCTATGAGGGCCTTGTTCCAACCTTTCTTAAAGTTCAGGCAACTGATGTAGCCTATCTGAACCTTGGCATCTTCATATGCAACCGCCCACTCGGAGTTATAATAGTCCTCCTTGATGGTAGCTTCCTGAGAATCCTTTTCTTTCAACTGCTCGATCAGCACCCTGTTCTCCTCTACGATGGACAACTTGCTCGAGCAGACTAGGTCATAGGCCTGCCTCAGCTCGTTTAGCTCTTTGACCGCCGTATCCCTCTCTCGGTTGGAATTAACGAGGTCCAGGTCAGAAGTACCTCGGGCAGCGTCAACAGTCTTCAGATCAACCTCCAGTTGAGTTCCCCTCACTTTCAAGGCAGCATTGTGCTGCTCCAGCTCGCTGTTCCTTCTCACCATCTCGTCCCGAGAGCGATAGAGCACGGCGAAGTCAGTAACAAACTGTAAAAACAAAGAAGACATCAGGAAAAGTAAACAGCTAAAACTTATTAAAGCATTAGAGAAAGGAAAAGGTCTTACCAAGGCTAGCCTCTGGCTAGCTTGTAGGTCCAATTGATCAGACCCCAGCGCCCTTTGGCGATCTGCAGGAAGAACTACAGTCTCGAGCAACGCAGGGTCCAATTAAGGAGAAATGGCAACTGAGGCCCCCTCGGGCAATGCGAACACCGGGACTAAGCCCTGCCCAGCCTTCGTCCTCGATTACATCTTTCTCCTCTCCTCCTATTTCTCTTTCTCCATTCTCCTCTTCTCCTCCATCCTCTTCTTCTCCTCCATCTTCTTTCTTTCCTCTTCCTTTTTTCTCCCTCTCTCTCTCTCATTTGTTCTTCTTCTTTCCTATTCCTCTCCTGCTTCTGAGCAGAAGACCGAGAGCCAGTAGCTACAGCCCCAGTGCTGGACTTCTGCTTCTTCAACCTCTGATCGAGGAGCACATGATCGTCATCATCATCATCCCAAATCAAATTTTTCCTTGGAGGAACCATCTCCTCGCTTGAGCTACTGGATGTGCTCGAAGATTCTTGGGCTTCAAAAACCTCCTTCGAGTCAGAAGAACTATCACCACTGGAGCTCCCCTCGCTAAAATTTACTTCAACACCACCTACGATATCACTCTCAGAAATGTTCTCCTCCTCATCCAACCGAATAGGATCATCAGTAGTCTCTTCAGAGGTATCAAATTCAGGAATACTATCTACTGGCCTCGCTATAAATCTAGAACCAACATTTTTGTACTCGAGAAAGAAAACAGCATACCGGGGATGCTCACCATCGGCTTAGGGATCCCTGATATTCCAAGCCTTGACCAATTCAGAAAGACGAACCTCGTTGGGAGCAAGCTCCAAATTCTTCGACCTCGCTGAAGAAAAAATAGGAAAAGTCAGAAAGATCACAACTTAGTAAAGAAATTGAGAGAACAGAGTAAAGACTACCTATATATTCTTCCCCATAAAAGGGAACAGAGAACCTATCAAACCTCGACCCCTCAGTCTGGGGAGAAAACTGCCAATTTCTAGCAAAGAAGCCGTCTTGCCAATAGTCCTTATGGAAATCAGGTAGGTTTACTACCAATACCCTGTCAGGACTCCTGGCTTTGAGATAGAGAACACCAAAACTAGTTCGATAAAAAGAGTAGCAAAATCAGACTTCAGCGAGCCCTAATTTAGTGCCATAGAGTTGATTTATTCTATGCACGCCGTTGATTATCTTCCACACATTGGGCGAACACTGTGCAGGAACAATGTTGAAATAACCAAAGAAGTGCAAGAATATATTATTGGGAGGAAAAGTAATTCCCCCTTGGGAAAGCAACAAGACATGGATCCAATGGGTAGCCTCTATCTCTCTAACATTTCTAGGGGGAGATGCGCACTCAATCTCTACCCACTCAGGGATATTGTAAAACTTCCTAAACTCAGAAACTGATCTATTACCAATCTTTGCCATTGGAAAACCCTAAAAAACTAGAAATTCAAAGAAAAAATACAAAGAGAAGGCACATGGGACTTTAAAGGTGAAATCTCAACTAGAACGATGAAGAATCACAAGCCCAAATGACGAGGAAGATCGAAAGCAATAATAATGAAGACCGGGAGAAGAGAACGTGAATCGCTAGAACTCGCAGAAAATGGGAGAGTACTAAGAAGCTTGAAACGACGATTGAGAAATGACTGATCTGGATAACTTTTGAGTGTTACTAATCATAATGCATAGACCATGAAGCAAGTGCTGCCTAAATCAGTCCTCAAACATTGGGAAGAGTTGCACGGTGTACAAAGGAGACATTATGACAAATCATTTAAATTTATTGAGCCCAAAGTATGGCCCAACAAACTTAGGGGCAATTGTGGGTACCCGAAATTAGAATGATGGGCCTAGACGAGTAGCCCAATTGTAGCGGCCCAAAGTCCAGACCCCCCATATCTTAATCGGTTATGATTTAGTCTTCTCCCATGTTCCTGTTAAGAGGGGTTCTAGGAGAAGATGGAAAAAGTGGGGGAATCCAAAACCCCCACTCCTTGAAAATGGACATGTATATAATAAACCCTAGGTCCGGGGCATACGGACACACTGTATACTCTGTAATCACTCTCCGGAGTATATAAAAATAATACTGACTGAACCACCGTGGACGTAGGCATTTTTGCTGAACCACGTACATATCTTGTTGTGTGATTGGCATTTTGTGTTTCTTATTGTGCTTGGTGATTGCGCTTCTCTTATCTATTTGTGTTGAATAATAGTTGTGTGTGATTGGCATTTTTTGTTTCTTGTTGTGCTTGGTGATTGCGCTTCCCTTATCTATTTGTGTTGAATAATAATTGTCACCATATATATATATATATATATATATATATATATATATATATATATATATATATATATATATATATGTCAAAAACTAGAATATGAGAAATTCTAGTAAAAGAGAATGTTTATGTATACTTTATATGTTTAGAAAGTGGGCGAATAGAGGAGAGTGGTATTATTTGAAGTTGAGAGAAAATTTTAGATAGATTTTAATTGAATATAAAAAAATTGGGAGTAAGTTAGATTACTTTTCCCTTAGATAGATTTGGGCATTTATTTGGAGATCATGTGCATACGCTTAGTTGTGCGCTTTAGTTCAGAGGTGAGTTGAATTTTATGGAGAGTGCGACTCCACTTTAATCATGTCATATTGCATTTATAATTATTATGCATTTTAATGCACTTTCTATAAAAATGTTTTCACACCTCGAGCTCTGACCCGTTTATACTTTCTCTTTCCCTGTATATATATATTGTATTATTTTAGGCGTTCCTCTGCAAGGACGCCTTTGATGATATCGATCCAGTGTATTTGTGGAGCTGCAGCAGTTGCGGGTTGTTACAAAATTTTGTTATAGCCGATTCCTATCTTTTGTATATCTAGATTAGGATTCAGTTTGTATATCGGGTTTATACCCAAGTGTTCTAGATGTAGCAATTTTATTTCCTCGTTCACAGTTTATTGCTACATCTAGAACACTTGGGTATAAACCCGATATACAAACTGAATCCTAATCTAGATATACAAAAGATAGGAATCGGCTATAACAAAATTTTGTAACAACCATACGAAGGGATGGCCACCCATTAAACCCGATATACAAACTGAGAATGATCCACTTGAGATTCCTTATTATTTTAGTATAGGGATGGCCACCCGTTATTATTTTAAGCGGGGTGTCACAGGTGGTATGAGAGCATCAGGTTCTAGTGTCTTTAGGATCTGTGTGGGTTTCCTGCGATCTTCCAAAAGTGTTCTTGATATATATCCCTATTATTAGGACTGTTGCATTCACACGTTTATATTTTCTTCTACGATGTGAAATCATTTGAAAGGCGTTCTAATAAACGTGTTCTTATTTCAGATGCCACCGAAGAGAGGTCGTCCAGGTAGGGCAAATAGAGGGGCTGAGAACATGGAACCCCAAATTCCTCAAGGGACTATGACCCCAAATTCCTCAAAATTTTGTAACAACCCGATTCCTTATAAACCCGATTCCTTATAGGAATCGGCTATAACCTTCGTATGGTTGAATGCAGTGAGGTGCCGAAGAAATTTCTCACCACCTTTAAGTTAACGGGAGAAGCTCTCCGTTGGTGGGAGTCAATCACCACATCTGAACAGAGAGATACATTGCCTATAACAGATTTCTGGGAATTCTTTGACCGAAGGTGTTTTCCTTCCCCGATTCAGAAGGAAATGAGGAGAAAACTGATGGATGTGTTTTAAGGTAATCGAACGATGTCTGAGTATGAAGGGGAATTTACTCGATTGGTGAATTTAGTACCTGATGAGGTAAATACGGAAGAGAAACGAATATTGAAGTTCATGCGAGGTTTAAATTGCCAAATTCGGCAACATTTGTTAGGGAACCCAGCATTAGTGACTTTCGTCGAGGTACTGAATGCGACACTGTTGCAGTGTCATGAATATCGTCTGCGTTCGCAAGGGGGTAAAAACTTGAGAGATTCGGGTTCATCAAGTAGGTCTAGTGAAAAGAATACTAGTAATGCCAAAGGGTATGGGCAGGATTTTTAAGGGTCGCAACAGCATTATGTACCTCAATGTGGGAAGAGAGGATTTGCGAGTAGATGTTTCTTTTGTAAAGAAATAGGTCATAGAAAGAGAGATTATCCTAAAAGAGGTAAATGACCAAGTTTTGTGGATGTTTTGGATGTGTAGCTCCTACAACATATTCGAGGTCACTTTAGGCCAGGGAACTTTGTGTGGGAACCCATTAATGAAGAGAGGTAATCGGACTAGAGAGGTATGATGTAAGTTATTTTCCTGTGTGAATAGGATTATGTTATACGAAGCTTTGGGAATACTGTATGTAAGATAGTTATGTCAGGGTAGTGCTATATACCTATTATGTATGGAATGTCCCGAAAGGGAAGACTGAGAAGGTGAGGCTCTTATATTATTATCTTTTGAGAGAATATATTATTTTGTAATGTGCTCATAGAGAGCTATAACTTTGTTGTGAATGTAAGAATTGTTAAAATGTGTTGAGTAGTAATGATAAAGCTACTTCTTTTTATAGTCGTGTTAGACTTATATAATTATTGTATTCCAGTTATGGAAGAGTCTAGTGAATGGCAATATATTAATATGATGTAAGATATTATGACTGAAATGATTCGGACTTTAGTAGATTATTGTTCAGTCAGAGATTTAGCTCATAGTTATGTTAATTTTGAGAAATATATATTATGATGAGTATGATAATTATTAAAGCCTTGGTCCTTGAGCATAAGGTATTTTAATTAAATGTCGAAAGACATAAACCGTTTTTAAAATAAACTGTTTTCAAAATGAAATTTTTTACCGGCCTTTGGGCCATATCAAAAATGATTTTTCACAAAAATATTTTTTAAACTCTAGTCCTGATCTAACAAACTCTCAATCCCCGACGTCGCTACATATTAGTGTATTGGGAGGGTTCCTTGTTTGGATTTCGCTTACGAGACCTCCCCCGCATGAAAGTAGCGAATGTCAGGAATTGAGAGGAGTTAAATATTTGGACCTTTCAAAATTGTTATATTATTAGTATGTTAGTGTAATTTAATATATTTCTAGTTATTGTACTATTTGAGGCAAGTGAGGCCTAATTACATTTATACGAGTAGAGCTCTAATAAAGGATTTATGGATGCCCTAGTTGGCAGATTTGGTTTCATAAAATTAAAATAATTCGTCGTGAGAAGTGGGAGGAATAGGTATCGTGATCATGAGGGTAGGTATCATAGGAATTAGTTGAGCTTTGGAGTATTAGGCTTAGCTTAATTTCGAGGGAGAAATTCTTAAAAGTGGGGAAGTCTGTAATACTCCGAGATTTTTGGACCAATAAATTAATTATTTTTGGGAGAAGTAATATTATTTTAATTGGAGAATAATTAAATTGGCATTTGAGGTAAAAATTTGAAGATGTTAGAAAGTAATTCGAATGACTATTCTGAGTGTGCGGTTATTTTCGGAAGGGTCGAGATAGTTGAAATGAGTGTACTTGGGTCTTAGTTGGGTTCCAAAATATTTTAAGTTCATTTGGCTCAAATTAAAGTGACCGAGTCATTTAAAGTGTGTATTATCATTTAAAGTGGTGTATTTTAGATTCAAGGCTTAAAAGACTACGGGAGAAGCCTTTCTCATTTAGAGAAAAGAGAAATCCATAGAAAGAGAGAGAGAAAGAAGAAAGAATAAGAAAGGAAGAGAGAAAAAGAGGGAAAACTTGGGATTTTCGACAATTACGTGATGTCGAGGACGAATCAGACTCTACAACTTCGAGGCAAGTGATTAAACTTGCTAAATATTTGTTTTGTATCATTTATTTCATGATTTGTGGATAAATTTATGGATTTTTCGGTTAAATATGTTAAAACCTAGATTTTGGGTAAAACCTTACATTTGATGTGCAAATGATGAATTTGAGGTTGTAAATTAGTTGGGTTGAGTTATTTGATGTGTATTAATGTTAGTAATATGTTTGGGTTGAAGGGTTTTGGTTGGAAGTATGTATTTTTTAGTTTTTGAGAAGTTGGAAGTTACTAAAAATGGAGTGTGGCCTAGGTTACTGGTAAGGCCGGTCGACCGCCGCCTGGGGGCCGGTCGACCGTGCCTCAAGGGAAAAGCATATTGTCTTCGTTTATAGGCATAATTGAAAAGCACAGTCGACTGCGGTTAGGACACCGATCGACCGGGCCTCTGTTTTTGGCTCAAGTTTGGGAATTTAAGTTTATCCCCTTTCCTTTGGGTTTATATTTATGGACCTCCCTAATTATTATATTATAGATCATTAAGTGATTATTTAAGGGGATTAAGGATCTTAGAAAGTGAGAATATGTTTGGGGATTATATCATAATGAAATTGAGTGCGTATTTCCTCTCTCATCAAACACATGAGAGATTGGATGTAAATGTTGGGGTTTTAGTGATTGATTTAGAGAGAGTGCGAATTTAAGTTATCGTATTGATTTAGTGGAAAATCCTCTTAGTGTCGAGGTTAATAATTGAAGATTAATAAATGTTAATTGACGTGCATACGGATATAGAGAATATCCTCAACGTAAATTGAATTGAGAGAAAAAAAAATGAGGTGATGGGTGATCTTCAAGTGAGAAATCATATAGTGTATATAAAGAAGGGAAGTTATGTGAGTTAGTGATGAATGGTATAATCGAGAGTAATATACTAATAAATGAAATTATTTCATTTACGCCTAAGAGCGTAATAAGAGTATGTAAATAGTGTGATACATATAGCTTGTGTGATGGTATACATTTATATGATGTGATGATGTATATATATCTTGTGTGGTGATATATATATATATATATATATATATTTATGTGTGTGTGTGTGTGAAGCATACCCCCTCTATGCTATCATGGGAAGTTGCGCGATGTGGGTGAGGCCCCTGGCTTGAGGAGCAGGGCGCGTATAGTCCCCAGGTCATAGAGTCCATTTATTATTGTGTGATTGTTTATTAGGGGTGAGAAGTTGTGGGTATGTTTCATCTCATTTTCGGGGAGGAACTATGACCGCTTTTCGTACGTTGTGATATGGTTTTTACCAAGGCGGTGTGAGATTTCGACCGTTGGTACCCAGGATGATAACATTGAGAACCTGCATCCTCGAGCTATAGCTCACTGGGATGGTTATTATTATACTTGTGTGAATAGTATATTAATTTTATATGATTATGTGATATCATATTTGTCTCTAGAGTAAAGAGACATAAGAAGATTGCTTGAATCTCATTCCGAGAGATTTTATCCGGATAAATTGTGACGAATATATATTAAAGAGGAATTGTAGAGTAGATAATTATTATGAGTATATATAGTACTTTGGGTATCGAGGGGATAATGGACCTCAACGACCAACATTGCTAAGGAGTAGTGTATCGGGGGGGTTCCTTGTTTGGATTTCGCCTGCGAGATGTCCCACGCACGAAACGCAGAGCAATGTTGGGAGTGAGGAGAAGTTAGTCCTTAGTGATCATATTTCTGTTAGTATATATCTTGACGATCGATAGTGCCAAGGAGTAGTGTATCGGGGGGGGTTCCTTATTTGGATTTCACTTGCGAGACGTCCCACGCACGAAACGCCGTGCACTTTTGAGAATTGAGAATACTTAATTAATCACTTATAAAATAAGAGAATTTGGGTTATACGCGTCATGCATTGAGGGCATAATGAATCTTGATAGTCAATACTGCCAAGGAGTAGTGTATCGGGGGGTTCCTTGTTTGGATTTTGCTTGCGAGACGTCCCACGCAAAAAACGCAGTACAATATTGAGATTTGGGAGAAGTTTAGTCCTTAGAACCTAGATGCTATATATATATATATATATTTATGTCAATAACTAGAATATGAGAAGTTCTAGTAAAAGAGAATGTTTATGTATACTTTATATGTTTAGAAAGTGGACGAATTGATGAGAGTGGTAATATTTGAAGTTGAGAGATAATTTTAGATGGATTTTAATTGAATATAAAAAAATTGGGAGTAAGTTAGATTACTTTGCCCTTAGATAGATTTGGGCATTTATTTGGGGATCATGTGCATACGCTTAGTTGCGCGCTTTAGTTGAGAGGTGAGTTGAATTTTATGGAGAGTGCGACTCCACTTTAATCATGTCATATTGCATTTATAATTATTATGCATTTTATTGCACTTGCTATAAAAAAAAATTCACACCTCGGGATCTGACCCGTTTATACTTTCTCTTTCTCTGTATATATATTGTATTATTTTAGGTGTTCCTCCGCAAGGACACCTTTGATGATATCTTTCCAGTGTATTCGTGGAGCTGCAGCAGTTGCAGGTTGTTGTAGAATTTTGTTATAGCCTATTCCTATCTTTTGTATATCTAGATTAGGATTCAGTTTGTATATCGGGTTTATACCCAAGTGTTGTAGATGCAGCACTTTTATTTCCTCGTTCATAGTTTATTGTATTGTCTATAACCCGACAGAATATTCGGGTGTTTTATTTTGTACATTATAGTGTACTCTTGTATTAGTCTCTTTTATATTAGCATGTGTGTGTTCTTTATCATATTTAGTAGTTGTTATGTTGGTTGGTTATGGTTTGTATGATTTAAATTTTTTTGGCACCCTCTTTTTGTAGTATTGGGTAGTTAGCCGTGTTTATTTTACTATCTTCTATAGATGCTGAGAATGATCCACTAGAGATTCCTGATTATTTTAGTATAGGGCTGACCGCCCGTTATTATTTTAAGCGGGGTGTCACAGTATTTAATCACAATTTGTTTAAAACTAGTGAAACATTTACTTTGGGTTAAATTGTTTGAGTTGAATATTTAATTTGAATTTTTTAAAAAATTGGCTTTTATTTAAACCATTTCTTATATCCCGAACTTTAAGATCGGTATCAGAGTAGTTAAACTGAGTTATCGTCTTTATCCATATTTTGTTCTAGTTTAGGATTGGTTGTTTTATCTCTCCGTCGTTATTTGCTTCTCTCACGATGGATCACCATAGTGATAATTTGTTCGATTATTTTAGTGATGATGATCATTTTTATATTCGAGAGGAGTTAAATGAGCTTTAAAACCGTTGTTGAAAATTAACTTGTTTGAATTTGAGGTTTGTAAAAAGAATTAAATTTCTTGAAAATGAATTTTTTATTTTAAAGTTGAAAGTGAATTTTTCAAACTGTTCAAACTTTAAGAGATATCCTTCGTAAGAAGATCATGGACATGAATCGTGATTTTAAAATTTTATAAGTGTCTAAGAAAGGGAGTGATGATACAGTCTGTGGTTTAGAGAAATAATTAGAGGAATCTCAAATGTTTGAGACTAGGGTTAATGTTTGTGCCATTGAGGATAATGATAAAAAGATAAAAGTTTTAAAGGCACGTGAGAAGACTTTTAGTGATAAGTTCACTCACGTTGAGGGGGAGCGATATAACCTTGGAGGTATTATTGAAAATTTAAAGGAATCCTTATCATTTGAGGATTCTAAATCATTGCTTGAGATTAGGATTTTGTGGTTAAAAGATGATATAAATTACTCAAGTAGTGTCGGTACTGGATTCAATGATTCAAATTCTTCCGTTGTTAAAGCTAAGACCAACTTTTGTTTTGGAGTGTCAACCTTTGCCCTAGACATTAGAAAATGTCAACCTATATGTAACATTCCTTGTGTTTACATATGTTCTCGTTGTGGTAGGAAAGGTCACCTGAGGGCGTTTTATTACGATTTTAGAAGAGGTCCTCGGAAGTCTAAATCCATGTCATCGTGGTTCCCAAAACCCAAGGCACTAGGTATTCATATATTTGGGACAGGAAATTATTTTTGGAGACATTGAATGTTAGACTTACTGATTCTCGCATGCTTGCATATTAATCTTCACTTGCTATAATTTATGAGTCATTTCTTGCATACTTACATACACTAGACTTTGTACTTCATGTTAATGTGTTTGCAAGGTTTATGTTGTCTGAGTCTTTTGTATTTTGATTTTTCATTTATTGGGTTTTATGGGAAAATACAAAAAGATTTTATTTATCTTTTGAGTTTTGGTTACATGTGGTGTCTTTGAAAAAATCTATAAAAACTGAAAAATATATTTTTATGTGTAGTTTAGTTTTACACATTTTGTGTGGCAAATCGATGCATTTGAATCCATTTCCTTTCATGCTCCCGTGAGTCTAGAATATTTTATTATAATTTTTAATGCTTAGATTGTTCTTAATCATGCTTACGTGGAGTAGCTTGAAAATTGACCTGCATACTAGATTCACTTTCCATATGCCTCCTCACACACATCAACGAGCAATTTTGGATTTTAATGCCATATATGTTAAATGAGCTAAGTGAGATCTTCTCTTAACAATCTTGTCAATATACATATATATTTAATTGGAGGATTTGTGAATATAAGAACCATTACCCGTGAGTTTGTGCTTTTATTGAACATATGAGTATGCACGAAAAAGGGCTTCGAAGGGAGAAATCTTCCTTGCTTAAAAGGCAACCGTTGGCAAGAGAACCTAACAATTGAGAGCAAAGAAAAGAAAAAATTGCCAAGGTCAAATTTTGTTTCATTAATTTTTAAATTAAATTGGTATCTTCAAAATATGAGTGTGGAAAAATGATATATTTATAATTTTGAAGTTGTTTTAAGTTAAAGATAAATGGGTTTGCACGATGAGTCCTAGTTAATTCATTTTTGATGATATTGATTTGAGAATCATCGAGATTTTCTAGGCAAGTGTACATTGTATTTTTTGTCCATTATGAGTTCACTTAATCTATCATTATGAGTATAAATCTTTATTTGATAAAGTTAATGCAATCATAACTCCTTAGATATTTTTGAGTGTTTGGGTTATAATTCTTTTATTTCTAGTTCTCGCACTTCACTTTGTCCCACATATTTAGTCACATCAATATTATACTAGTGCGTGAAGATTATTCTGTTTTGTGTCTTGTTTGTGGTTGTTTATACATGTATGTATGTGCTTGTGTATCATTGGTATCTTTTTCACACACACACACACACACACACACACACACACACACACACACACACACACACATATATATATATTCTAGTTCACCCCACTTTACTCTATTCCACACATTTAGACACATCGATACTACACTAGTGTGTGAAGCTTATTCTGTTTTGTGTCTTGTTTGTTGTTATTTAGACCTGTATGTATGTGCTTGTGTATCATTGTATCTTTTGCACACTCTCACACACACACACACACACACACACACACACACACACACACACATATATATATATATATATATATATATATATATATATATATATATATATATATATATATATATATATATATATATATATATATCTGTGTGTGTGTGTGTGTGTGTGTGGTATCGTTGTTTTGAGTCTTTTGCGTTTTCACTTAATCTGTATCTTCCATGTGCTTTCTCTTTGAATAATATTGGCATACTATATGACCACATTAGTATCTCTTATTTCTTGTTTATATTGGTATATCATGCCTCATTTTGTATTCAACTTGGTATCATTTTTGCATCAAATTTGGTATTGATTAATCATTGTTTGGATTATCTGTGCGTGTGTTTCCATGTTATGTTTATCACACTTTACACCATTGCATGATATTATTCATTCCTCTAATTTTTCAATTGGTATCACATGTTCTCACATTTTGGGGGATAAATGGTTTATGAGAGAGAAATGGTTTATTATGCATTCTGTTTGTCTATTCTAGAACGAAAAATGGGAGAAATGATATCATTCACTTCATTTTTTGGAGGAGATCTTTATCTTAAAGGGAGTCATCTTACCTATTTTGGGATCATTGGACATTAGGGGGTGGGGTATTTTCTTATGCCGATTTTATATATTATTATATTCTATTTGCATTTGAGGGTGTGTTTAAGTGTGTTGGTTTGCAACATATGAAAAATTTACAAGAGAGGAAAGATACTTAAGGTTTATGAGTCGATCAAGTTATACCTTTTCATTTTTAGGGTTAGGGATTGAATCTTAGATGATCTTGAAATTTCATTGGAGTTTTTATTTTTGATTTTGTACCGAAATAGCCAAAGGGGTAGATTCATAAGGATAAATTTTTTAATATAGTTAATTTGTATGTTTTGGCTTATTACGTGTTTAGGTAAAACTCTTTTGGTCATAGGTTAGGAATTGAGTATTTTAACCTTTCAAGTCTATGGTGTGGTTCCTTGAAGATATAGCGATCAAGTTAAAAGATCTAAATTATCGTGCTACGTTTCATCTTCATGTTTCGAAGATCTCTCAGGTATGGATGCATAAATATTTTGATCGTTGGAGATTTTATATTTGGGTGTTAGGATTTTATAAAATTGTTTTAAAATTATTTTATCTTCTTTTAATATTTTTTATAAGAAAACTAATTTTTTCGCAACTTCGTTAGTATGAGATATGGTATGTCGTTAAAACGAGATAAGGTACCTCATTAGAACATGTTCAAGAACTTTGAACGATCCAAGTTTGGCCTACGCTGGAATCTCGTTTGATAGCTCATAGGATACACGTTCAAATGAGATCCAATACTTTGTTTGAACGAGATGACGTATTTTTCAAGATTTTGAAATTTTCTTGAAAGTGTTTCATCTTTATCTAGTATTTGGAAAGCCTCCTATAAATAGGAGTGTGGAGCAGAAGTTTTAGTAGAAAAAAAAATATATTTGAGTTCCCATATTCTATCAAAAAGCTCTCTGAAACCCAATTTTACGCCCTAGTTGTTTTGGATCCCAATGTTCATCATATTATGCTTTAAGATCCTATTTTGGGCACCATTGTTTTAGCTTCTCTTCATCTTATTAAAAAATCATTTCATATGGTAGACTCCATATTTTCTATTTACATATGATGGAGTTTGTGGTGTGGTGTTTCAGTGAAGAGAAGATGGATTATGTATTCCAATCCATAGACAATTGCTGAGTTGTTTAGTGGATATCATGGCATGTGTGAACTCACATATGGTAGAAATTATGTGGGTGGAATCATAAGTGTCACTGTAGAGTATAGGTTGAACATCGAATACACTTCAAAGATTTCAAGGGCATTAATCCGTTGTATAAGTCATCTATTGACTTTTATAATTCCTTATTATAGTGAATTTGTGTGGCTGGTCCGTCCGAGATTTTTCTCATTGTGGGTTTTCCCCATAAATCAAGCATTGTGATTTATTTACTTATTTTATCTTGCACTCACCTAGATGCATGTTTAAGTTATGATAAAATTGGTTAATCTGTTTAATCACAACATGTTTAAAATTGGTGAAACGTTTTACTTTATCTTAAATTGTATAAGTTGAATATTTAATTTAAAAATTAAAATAAAATTTGACTTTTGTTTAGACCATTCCGTATAACCTGCAATTTCAAAAATCTTGCAATTTCAAACAAAATAAGAAAAGTTAGAATTACGAGTAAGACACACCTAAGACAAAGAAGGTCAAACAAAAGTCTTACACAGTTCATAGGTCTCGATATATTTTGTTCTTGATTGATAATAATATCTTCACATATAATCCCTCATGTTATTATCCTACGTGATCTTTCCTGACAATATCACCCAACCTCAAACCACAACCTTAAAACCTAAGTTCGAAATGGTAATTAAAATTTTGCAATTTCAAACCTATTAAATCTTGAGCAACTAATTTTTAGTACGAGTAGATGTATCAAATCGAAATGCTAGGAAAAGGCATCATCACTGGAATTGAGTCTTATGTAAGTTATATTTTTCATTTTTAAATCATGTAAAGACTCATCAATACTAGTGGACATGGTTTGGTTAGGGTGCTATAGTGGTTTTTGTTCGCAATGGTTTCCACTCCAAAATTGGATGTTCATTGTCCGTTCTTGCTTATTTAATAGTCCAATCATAGTTTGATTTGCAATAACCACATAACACGATTGAATCTAACTGATTAATTAGGTAAATGCTAAAATTTACCAAAATTATATTAATTATCTGTTAATTCGAACTTGGTGTCGAAAAAAGGATTAATTTTTTTTTAGAAAAATTAAAATATGGTATAATTAAACTGTTTCTTGTCGTAACAAACTAGTCCTCAAATATTTTTTTATTACTAACTATTTTGAGTATGTAATTAATATATAAAATTAAATAAGTAAGCTGACATAGATCTACTAAGGCATTTTTTTCAAAGTGGTATGAGAGCGAGTGTTCCAATTTAGTGAATATAAACCCTGGGGGTTTATATACGGAGAGTCAGTCTATTTCGTGTCCACTTTGAATGCAAGGTATTTTTCATAAGTCAGGTGCGATGGCATGTTAACAAATAGTTTGGATGACATCCTTAGTGATAGTGACTCGGGATCCAAGAGTAAGTCCTTTGTTGAATGCAATTTCATTATATTGACTGCTATCAAGGATGCATCTTGTACTAATTCTTCCCATTTTGAAGTACAAGGTTGATAGTGATGGATTGAAGTCCTATTATGATATTTCCTTAGATAATAAGGATGAGCTTAGGGGAGATGGAAAGAGAAAGTCGTCATTTAAAAATCTTTATTTGAGCTTATTTCTATGTCCCTTAAGATGGATAAGGTGTATTTTTGGCTTTTCAATAATCTTAAGAAATGTAAGGAAGATATTTATCCTATAAATGAGGGTAAAAAATTTATGAGCCAATTGAAGTTATATGAATCTATTATAGTTAAGAATCTTATGTAGGGGAATGTAGAGTAAGAGATTTCGCATGAAAAAGGTATTAGCCTAAACCTAAATTTGAGACCATATTTGTCAAAAGTTCAAAATAAAATCCCACCCATTCCCCACCAAAGACATTCCTAATTCGAAGAAGGTTAAAAACCCACAAACCTATGTTTGATTCTATTTTTTTATGGAGAGGTTACCTAAAAGAAAATTTATTTTAACTTAGAAAATGTCTAGAATCCTTAGAACCAACTATTTCTCTAAATAAAGTTTTAAGTTAAATCCTATAGATTAGAGGATTAATAACTCACTAAAGAGGTCAATGGTGTAACTAATGTTATGAATTTGATAGATTAAAATCCTAAGGATAATCTAATTTCTAGATCTAGGAGAAATCCAATTATCATGTTCCCATTGTTATATCTGTTTTGTCTAGGAAATTTCGTTGCTCAATCGGTTATTAGGAATGATATATCCTTATTCATTTAAATACTTATAGTTTCAAACCTCGAGTAGGAAGCTACGTTTCTTATCACATGTCACAAGTTTGTGTTGCTTTGTATGATAGGCGTGCCTATATATTATTTTAACTTAGTCTTGTGTGACTTCTTTACAATATTAGATTGATTTATAATTCATGATGATGTATATCCTTGATTAGATCTGTATCATCTTATTTTTCGTATGTTTTTTGGAAAAAAAACTAGGATTTTGGTTTGCTTAAGCCTTTTGATATTATTTATTATTATTTTAACAATGAGAAAATACCAAAGGATTGTATTTTCTTTTTAGTCATTTAAGAAAAACTTTAGTGATTTTTTTGTGTTAAATGTTTGTGAAAAAATACCAAAATATTTTTGTATTTGTGATTTCTATTAATAGCTAACATTGAGATAAATAAATATTTGTGGAACATATCTTTAGACACCCTTATCTAATACCCCCATACTCTTCCTTAGGGTCCAAACAAAGTCCTTTCAAACTTCGGACCCCCGGTCCTCCTTCAAACCCTAATTAGAGAACAACTGGATGTATTCAAAGATCTGTTTGACTTTGGTAAACTCTTGGACCTGATAGTATCTTAACTCACTTTCATATAGATATCAACACTCTTTCCAATAGTCTCGACCGTGCAAGAATCAGACTTATGTCTAAAATTTTACAACTATTTTACCAAAATACCCTAATTGGAGAACGACTGGATGCCTTTTGAGATCTATTTGACTTTGGTTAACTCTCAAACCTGATATTATCTCAACTCACCTTCATAAATCTTTGAATTCTATTTCCAACGATCCTAATCGTGCGCATCGGTTTACCAAAAAACCTTAACCAAATAACGAATTGGCGTTTTCGAGATCTATTTGACTTTATTCAGCTATTGGACCGATAGTATCTCAACACACTTCCATAGATCTGTGAATAATTTTATCCAATGTCTCCTTCTATGCGCGAATAGGAATTACAATTTTCATTTCATGGTCATCTTTACTGAAAAATCCATTATAGTCACCCTATAGTATACCCTCCCCCTTGCCTGCTAGAAGGTGAAACATTTCTTGGCCTCCAAGTTTGGCACCCCTACCAGCCGACATTTTATTTTGACCTTTTAGGGTTTCCTATTATAGGAAACCCTGACTTCACTATTCTAGATCCTTTAGCCTCATAATTCATGTGGCAACTCTATTACATCACTCGTAAAAACATTCTCTTTCATCACTCCTTATCTCACCAATTACCAGTAGATTACAAAACATTCAAAAATCAGAATTCAAACACCTTATAAGGTCAAAATCCTTTTCATTCTACTTTGCCAATTTGGTGTTATTTCAAACATTTCATTACTTTTAGCATATTTTCTAATTAATTATTGTTTTCTCCCACTAGTAATCACATTTTTATTATTTGTATATCCTCAAAATTATTTTTCATAAAGCAAGAAACCCAAAATGTGGGTTTGTCCTATAAATCCCATATTATAAACTTTTCTCACATTTCTCACACTTTCACCACCTTTGCACAGTTTTTAACAAAATAAAAAGAGAAACTCTAATTTTGGACTATAGGTAAGACCCCGTATTATTCCCCATTCGAACCACATGAACTTTTATGCGGATTTCGGTGACGTAGGCATCCCGAGATTGTCTTAGGATTCAAGTCCTCATTTATTTATTTTAGTTTCTTCATAATAGTTATCTACTTATATATTTCATATATGTTAATCCAATAGTTAACTTACTTATTTTATCGCTTTTATCGGTATTTTTGACATGCGTACTCCCTTTTTCATGGTGAGTCACGATCTGGCACAGTGCTCATAGTTTATATATTTTTACTAATTTTATCACTTTTTAGCAGTCCCATTGACATGCGTGTTCACTCTTTCATGGTGAGTCACAATTCGACACATCGCTCATATTCCGAATATTTTTATTTTTTCGTTTTTCTTTTTATCTTATTGATTATAATGATTCTTTCCCATCTTTCCCACGATGCAAACACATTGATTTCACTCCGCACACACATTTCACATGTAAAGACTTTTTTCATCCCGCACACATTATCAAATTATACACATGGTTGCAGCTTCTAGGAGAAGGAGAACATTTATTTCCAATGAGATACCGAAAGGACGAAATGGTTTCTTAACACCTTCTTATTATGTAACATAGTCTCTAAACCCTTGATTCACTTGGTTTTGCATGCATAAGTAGTTTTTCTTTTGTGACGTCTCTTCAGAGATGGCAATATATTTTTTCTATTTTGCGTTAAATAGGTCGGCGACTCCAATCTCTATACATTCCCTCACATTCACATCCTTGATGATGGTCGCTTTATGTCCTTTTTCATCCCGTGAATGCCGCTCCAATCTCTACACAGCATGCTCCATATTATTTTTACATATTTCCTCACTTTACCCCGGCTATATATTTATCTTTTTTAATGCATGTCGTTCATCCATATTCTCATATTTTATTCCACGCCTAGTAGTTTTACATTTATCTTAGGATGTATAATACTTTGCATAAAAATACTAATTAAAACTAATGCATTTTTGCACACTGCCTTACACTATCATTACATATTGACCCTATATTTGTCCCATAATTAGGAGTCACTTTATGATGGGTTCCCGATTATGTGGGGCATAATTAACCTAAGCGATATGACTCCCACCTTTCATTGGTTACGTACCCTCGATGTATATTGAATGGTTCCCCTACATCATACAACTTGATCGAACTCACCATAGGAGGTATATAGTTATAACTCCTTCACATACGTCGATTATATTGAATCTGCACTCACACTTACCGTCACTACGAGATATAATATGAGGAAATTTACGTACACTCTGGTATATCAAATGGATTTTTCACACATATTGATGAATGATTGCCCATTAAAGTCATGGGGTATACTTTGGAATTCATGTCAAAGGAGGGAACTTTTACATTAACCTCATGACACTCATACCTAGGTTATCGGTTCCAATGCAAAACTCTGCTGAAGTTTAAGGTTGTCTTACAACCCAATTTTTCTCTATGTTGCGTTGCCCATTTTTGAAATAGGACCGTGTTCAAGAGTTTAAAATAATTTAAACCATGTCTTGAATTATGTACCCTATTCCTCTCCCAGACTCGGGCCATTTCTGACATTTCACTTGCACCCTAAGCGGAACATAATACAAATGAAACCTAATTATAACAACTACAATTGAGAATTTTTCTCCCTTTCCTCCCCTTTCAAAAAATACCAAAAATATTGTTTTTTCCAAAATAAAAAATATTATTGCCCTCAAAGGTGCAAAGGCATTCCCTTAGCTTGGCATGGCCCTATGTTGGCTAAGATTCTCTATTAAATCAGCTCAAAGCTCTACTCTATCACCTAGTAGTCTAGCAAAAACTCAACGATCCTATTACAAATTCCTCGTGGAGAATCCCGATCAGAATACTAATGCTCAACCAGATCAGATGGCCGTACTTGCATCTCACTCCAAAGATTGATAATTTTCAATTAGATATTCACGAGAGGCAAAGAAACAGGGACAGATCCCAGATCCAGAAGTCATGTCTAATGATGCATTTCCTCTTGCTATAAGACCATAAATGCTAAAACTAATATGGGTTTCATAAGAGTATAAATATTCTACGATGCCTCCACGTGTTTCTCCCATTAACGGGCCACTTTTCGCACATTTACTGATGTCGAATCTTTCTCATGAAGCAACTAATCTCTCGCGAAACTATATGTAATACGCCCATAGGTCTCTCACCTAAAAGGTAGACTGCCTGAAAAGTTCAAGATGCCCGACATTAAAATATTATGAGGGAGCAGTCCTCCCATTGTACATCTCTAGAATTATCGTTGCTCCATGAGTTTACTTGGGTCTATAGAAGATATTAAAACCCAAATGTTTCAATAAACCCTCAAGGAGGATGCGCTTCGTTGGTTATCATTATTGGAAGAATCCGACATCCATAACTGGGAAATAGTTACAATGAGAGTGCAGGGCAATGTATAAATGAAATAAAGAGTTAGAAGTGATATACCGAGACCTCGAGTTACTAAAAAAAGCCCATATAGAGTCTATAAATAGTTTTATAACAAGTTGGACAAAGAGAGACACCACCATGACCAACTGCCTATCTGAAGAATAACGATTCAGCATAGTGAAGAAAAATCTTATGCCATATATATTCTATGGGTAGGCAGTACTACCGCCACTTCAAAGTCCTTTGAGAAGATGGGGTTGATATTGAAGAGAATGCTGCCAGTCAAAAAATGGATTCAGAGTAAAAAAATACAGTTTGATAGTTCACCCTATGAAAGTATTGAAATCCCATCATTTTAGCTATCAACAACATCTGCTCTTAACCCACCACTTTGTGGGCCCTAGAATCACATCATGCTACATAATGAAAAGAATATATTGAGCTCTAATATTCTATTTCCAAAGTCTACCAAGATATCTTATCCCGTAATCTTATAAAACCTTTGGACCCTCGTCCACTTTCTAATCCCCTTCCTATATATTTAAACATGAAGCCCATCATCACTTCCATCAAACTACTAGGTAAAACATTGATTAATGTCACCATCTGAAGAATATTGTCCTAAGGGTCATTGATGAAGGAGTTATTTCCCTTTATGCAAGTCCAAAACCAAACACTACTCAAAACCCTTTACCTATGCACTAAGAGGGCGTAAATTCCATCCTTACCGATAAAAATCTTAATTTTAATCTTTCTATGAAAATTAAACCCACCAATAATCCTACCTCATCAATTAGCACGAAAAAATC
Source organism: Sambucus nigra (assembly GCA_949130495.1). Classification (NCBI taxonomy): domain Eukaryota; kingdom Viridiplantae; phylum Streptophyta; class Magnoliopsida; order Dipsacales; family Adoxaceae; genus Sambucus; species Sambucus nigra. Next base: position 454,865,140 of record OX422209.1, on the reverse strand, counting down.
CTTAGTTGCCCTAAAATCTATCCATCCTTCCTGTCTCATCTCGAAAATGATCACAATCAGGCTCTCTCTTTGATGAAAGGGGCTTGTGTTGCCATCCAAACTCAACCAGAAATTGAAAATATGCGTCTACTTGCTATCATAGAACATCCAATAGATTTAGGATCAAACCCTTATCAAATTTGACCCTTAGAGAAAATTATTGAACAAGAATCAACAATATGTACATGTAAGCTCGAAAGTGGACCCGACAATCTTCTGATTGGTTTTTACCTCCAAAATAATTCAACCTCGATGATATTCTTCAAATCCTGACAAAAGAATGTATCAAGAAGAGAAAATTGTGTGAAGCACTTTAGTTACTCACTACCTTAAGGTTGAAAGGATATTTGGTACATTTTGGGAAGCATTTTTCTACTATATGGGAGGATCTATATGATTAAGGAATTCAAAGTTGTAGAGTGTATTGACTTCTCCTAGAATAACCAAATTATTGTAACAAGATGGGATGATGATTCCGATACTTTCGATAACTCTAACGATATGCCCAACATTGTTAACCGTAGTGCATCCACCAATTTTTGTGGGATGATCTCTTTCAAAGAAATAAATTAAGTCTCTTTTCCTCCTATATAGATGAATAAACCAGGTTCCTTCTATTTACATCATCTTTCAAACATATGACATGATTTGGTAGGTACTATAGGGATCCAATCCTCCCTTCAGGAAACGTGCCCGTAGACAAAGTGAAGAGAGTCCTTGAAGAAATCCCTCTTCCAGAGATGACAATTGAGGAGAGAAAAATACTTGAACAACAAAAAAGAAATAAATTCAACATCAATTTGTTGGGGGCTTTTCATGTCTTCCCAAATCCATAGATATTCTCTTATCAAGATCCTTACTCAAGCTACAGTTCCTCCTCTACCTCCCATTCTTAGGCGATTCATATAGTTGGAACTCTGACTGCCATAAGCCTTATCTACTTCACCGATGAAGAGATTCCCAAGTTTGGTACAAATCATAATTATGATCTCATAATCACGATTGAAGTCTTAGATAAAATGATTCCTTTGGTGATTATTGATAGCTATTCTACCTTGAATATATGTCAATTGCAAACTCATCGGTGATTGGGGCTACAAGTTAGTGAGCTTACCCCAACATGTGCTGCCATGAGTGCTTATAATAATAATCGACGAGAAGTAATGGGGTCAGTACTACTCACATATGGGTTTGGACCCATTATGCCCTCAAACAAAATTATAGGCCATTGATATCCCTTTCTTCTTCAACTTACTTCTTATTCACCCGTGACTTCACAACATCATAGTGGTAGCATCTTCTCTGTCCAGATCCTAAATTTCTTTGTAGATAACCAGATTATTACCATTGCTAAGGATTATGACAACATAGACAACATATCTACCAGTAATCCAATTATAAAATTTTAGCATAATGCAAATGTCATGTTCATCTTCCAACTGGAAATGACTTCAAAGACAAAGTGAGTCCTGAACAGTACCCGCACGATAATGTTAACGTAATTAAGATGTTCAAGAACATGCACTTCATGCCCCGAAGGGGGCTGGGCCATATATAGTATGGAATTATCAAGACAATTGTTCTGAAGTAAGAATATCCTCCATGTGGTCTGAGGTATCAATCATCTCTGGTTGAAACTATGTCTCTCTATTAACGGTATAAAAAGATGGTACTGAAGAGGAAGGAAGTAATTTCTAGAGACTCTCTGAATGAATGTTTTATTAAAGAGTGTGAAGACTTAACTTATTTCTAGTTTGAAAAGCCATAGCATGACCCAATTAAAAGGAATATGAGGTATGGATTTGAGATATTGTTTAAAGACATGTGCATTTGGATCGAGGGTTCCAAACATGAGGTGAAACCTTTAACCATCAATTCATTAGACTTAATATCTCTTGAAATAAAAAGCATCGAAAGAACTCATAGTGTCGAATCATTTGGCCCTGCTCAGATGGGAATATACCTTTACATGATCCATGATGAGTTTGATCCGTCTAACCCTTTACTAAAGGTATCTCCTGATGATAATCCCTTCCTTAATTAGTGGATAGGTCCAAATGTGTTAACTCAAAATCTTATTATTTATCACTTATAGAATGAACCTAGTTTTCCTATTTCTTATAAAAATGTAAATGAGACGTCTTTAGATGAGGTCCTAAATATTATTTTCCTTGAAAGTTTTATCCATGGAATGAACGGAGATTTTGAGTATCTTGTTGTGTCTTATATTAATTGCATTGATTTTAATTAAACAATTGATGAAGATGATCTAATAAACAAACAATTGTTAACTGATCGCAATAAGGACAAAGATCAAACAACATAATCGTGTTCAAACTAATGATAAGGAAAATGTTGTTATTATTCTTGGTTCTTATAGAATTCCACATGAGACTATGATGGGGTCAACCCTCAAAGAGCCTGAACAATTAAAATTCAAAGAGTAGACATCTTCGCATGGTCTTACATTGACATTCCTGGCATTGACCCAAAAATCGTGCAACATGAGATTTCCACATATCCATAATGCTAACCCATCGAGAAAAAGCTAAGGCTGGTTTATCCTAAATAGTCCCTCAGAGTGAAAGATGAAATGGGCATGCAACTGAATGTATGTTTCATCTGTGCGGTGGAATATCCAACATGTCTTGACAACATTATTATGGGGCCTAAGTTAGGAAAAAAGGTCCATATGTGATTTAAATATCGGGATTTGAATAAATATTCTTCGAAAGACGATTACCCTAACACAACATCAACATATCCAATCACGTCTTCAATTAATTCATTAATGGATTCGTGAGGTATAATCAGATTGAGATACAACCATACCACCAAGAGAAGATCGCTTTTACCACCCTAAGGGGAACTTTATGCTATACCGTTATGCCTTTATGTCTGAAAAATAAGGGAGCTATATATCAAAGAGTAGCCAAAACCATCTTGCATAAGCTTATAGTCCAAAAATCAAGAAAGCCACATCCCCGCCTTGAGAAAATTCTTTGAATGACTGCAACAATAGTAGATGCATTTAAAACTATAAAAGTGTGTCTTCAGTGTCACAAAAGGGAAATTCCTTGGCTTTATGGTTAAGGAAAGAGGGATTAAAGTAGAACCAGTTAAGATCAAATAAAATTTTAAAATGTCACCTTCTAAGACTGAGAAAGAGGTTTGTGGTTTGTTAGGGAAACCTAAATACATCAATCGATTCATTAATTAGCTCACGTCAATCTATGATCCCATATTCAAGCTCCTTTAAAAGGATTTAACCAATGTTTGGAATAATTCGTGTGAGGAAGACTTTGATAAAATCAAGCAATACCTTACCCAACCATCAATGCTCATGCAACCGAAGCCTGGTCTACCCATTCTCTAGAACTTAATTATCACTAACATTATGGTTGGGGCTATTCTAGACTAATAAAATCAAGAATCGTGAAAAGAGAGAGTCATATACTACGCCGGTAAAAAATTAGTTGGGTATGAGGTGAACTATACAACATTGGAGAAGACGTGTATCACTTTGGTTTGGGTAACTAAGAAACTCTAACACTGCATGCTTTCATTTCTTATCAATCTATTATCCTTTATAGACCCCATGAAGTACTTTCTAAAAAATCTAGCCTTTTCAAGTCACGTGGCCTATTGACTGCTGCTGCTAGGTAAGTTTGGCATCACCTATGTCACAAAAAAAAAACATCAAAGGAAGGTTCTCCTCTAATTACCCAGTAGATCATCCCATGGAGGAAACTGATGTTTAAATTTTCAAATTCTTAAAATAATATATTCTTTGTTCCACCCACATATATCTTCAATAGAAGATGTTATTTGACGGAGCTGCCAACAATAAGGGATATGGGATTATGACACTTCTAATCATGCCCAAAGGTTCTCATACTCCCATTTCCATAAAGTTAGACTTCCCCTGAACCAATAACTTGATAGAATATGAGGCATGCATCGTGGGCCTCAATATTTCCCTCAAGAAAATAATTTCATACATTGATATTTACAAGGATTCTACCCTCATCATAGGATAAATCATTCGAAATTGGAAAGTTAAAGATGAAAAACTACTACCCTTTCATACTCAACTTAAAGATCTTGATTTCCAGTTCAAAGATGTCACATTCCACTATATCTACCACTTAAGAACCATCTTTATCGATTCATTGCCAACTTGGACTCAATGGTTGACATACTTAAGGGAAATACAATGGACCCCTTATGATTTTAAAAAAATCTATGTACACTCACTGCTACCACATCGAGATTTCTACAGAAGAATTTTAAGAAAAATGTTAGGTTATGGTATTACGATATCTAGTTCTTCGTAAATCATGGTTGATACCCACAAGGGGATAATAAGAAAGATCTCATGGCCCTTCGCAAACTTACTCATTTGCAAAAAAGCTCTACTCAAAAGAAATTTTCATGGTAATCCATTTGCAATGCATAATAAGGGCTGACACTGGAAAAATAATGTAAAAAATCTATGGTGAAGAATGCGGGCCCTCCATGAATGACCACATTCTTACTAAGAAGATTGTTCGATAAGGATATTATTAGACTACCATGGTCCAAAACTGTGTCGCCCATGTCAAAAGAAGCCTCAAAGCCTCACATGAACGGACATTTACGTCAATGGGAATGTTACACCCAAGTCATCTAATGGGAATGAATTCATCCTAGTCGTCATTAACTATTTCTCTAAATGGGTTGAACTCGAATCATACGCAATACCAAATGAGAAAAAAGTATCCACATTCATCATAAAGAACATCATCTATCGCTACAGGGTCCCTCTCAAGATTATATCAGATAGTGGTGTCAATTTTAAAATAGAAGAATGATAAGTGTTCGAAGAATAGGGGATTCAGTAACAGAAATCATCCCCTTACAGATCGCAAATCAATGGTGTTGTCGAAGCTGTAAATAAAATCCTAAAATACACAATTATCAAGATGACCAAGAGTTGCAGAGATTAGGATAATCGGATCCCCAAAGCCATTTGGGGCTACTGGACATCCATCAGGGTGCCCACTAGGAATACCCCCTAATCCTTACTCTACAACATGGAAGCATTCCTACCTATTGAACGTGAAATACATCCTTGTAGGTTATGCTTGAAAGTCAAGTCAGGGAAGTTAATCGAAAGAAAATATACTAAGATGATCTCGATCTCTCATGGATAAATAGAGAATGAAGGTATTTTAACACATACAAGGGTACCAACGTCGCATTACACAATCATTTAAAATAAAGGTCAAAGATTGCAATGTGCGAAAAAGCAACTTCTCTCTCAAAGAAATTGTGCAACCTATATAGGACAAAAGAGGGAAATTCAAGCTCAATTGGAGTGGGACATATATCAGGAAGAAAATCCTATCAGGTGGCATCGATATGCTTATGAACCTTGATGGAGAATAGATGGCACATCCAGTTAATTTTGATCGACTCAAGAAGCTTTACCCTTGATCCAGTTATCATCACGCTACGAAATTGTCACATCCATTATAATCTAAAAGAAATCTCATATTTTGTCCCATTGCAAGGAGTACTTAGGACCCTATCCTCTAAAAATTATCTTTTAAAAATTTATAAATTCTTTTATTCCCACAAAGGTACGTAGGCAACCCATCAAATGACTTTGGGCGATGTCCTCTCTCATTAACAAAATGCTATTATTTTCTCCCATCAAGAGATACCAGTCTTTCTCACCATTTTTAATTGAGCAAAATGATTATGTATGCCTTAGAGATTGGTATAGATAGTTCTAATATGAGAAAATCTTCAAACGTCATAACAAGATATGTAAAAATTATCATTTATTTCACACTTTTTATTTGAAGCATAGATATTAGATCTAGTACCAAAATTCCCATCCCGATCCGTATGGTACTCTATTTACAAACTCAATTTGTTAGAGTTATTTATCTATTTGGTATTCCTATGGATGACGGATGTTCTAAGGGATTAGCATATAATTGTAATAGAGTCATGATGTCATAGCTAATGAAAGAATGTGTTGAGTCATAATCAAATAATATATGAGCCGAAACATTATGGAAAAATATATTAACTACTACCACATCATAGTTGTTTGGATCTTTGGTTAGCAAAACTGGCAAAATTCTAACCTTGAGTCCTATTAATCTGTTCTTGTAATTCCCACGAAAGTTTTGTAGATGGGATGATTGTTACGATTACCAATTGGTACAATAAATGGGGGTGTGATAAAATTTGGGGGATTTGGTTAATGGTTAAGAAGTAAAATTCCCAGGATAAGATTGTTGAAATCTTGGCCATTGCGACCGTATGTGACCTAGTTTGTCACACTCATGACATCGCATCGTAGATCCACTATTGTTATAATTGATTTGACTTAAAATCCGACCATCCTTCGGTTGGCATAAGGGTGGTCTCTCTTATTGTGTTGTTTTCTTGCTATATATGAGTTTCTAAGAGATGGAGTTATGATTTGAGTAATTCCTCTAGATACTAAATTCCTTTCAATAAGGGAGGCTACCTCTATCATTTGATTAAATCACAAAGTTAAAATGGAATAATATAAGTTTTAATGTTGGTTCGAAACCCACATTTAAAGTGTTTATATTTTTTTACTTTTGTGTATATGTACTCTTGGGCATATCGAGAAAGTTCTATAAACTTGGCCTCGTATTGTGCTATTGTCATTTGTTGTTGTTAGAAACCTAGTAATTCCACTATCATATGATCTCTTACCAATTATGAATTGTACTTCTTAAAGAAAATTTCTTCAAACTGATCCTAAGTCAATCTTTTTAACATTTCGAGAATGAATAACAATTGCCAAAAAAATTCAGCTTTACCTTAAAAAAGATAGGTTACTAATTTTACCCTAAGCTCAGATATTATACCTACTTCATTGAGGACTTTAAGTGTCTGACGTACCCACTTTTCTGCCTCTATGTCACTAAACTTTCCATAAAATACTGGTGGTCTTTATCGAAGAAATTCCTTGAGTGCATTCATTCTTTGTGTCTTATCAGTGATATCATTATTAATCGGGTGTTGCGATGGTACATTTTATTTCAACTTAATCATTGAATTTAATTCTTATAGACAATGTATTATACATTTGTGGGTAGTAGGTAGATTCGATAGATTTGGAGAATTTTGTTATTCTCCTTGAGGTTTTGATCCACTGCCGAATACTCGTGTATTAACGATCCTATATAAAAAAATATACTAAAGATATAAAGACAGTGGGAGTAAACCAAGAAAACTTTTATATTAGTATGGCCTATAGTTTTACATTATACAGTAAAAACTTATTAAAGAAATAGTACATATTGTCAGTTATTTCTATGAACTTCTATTAGTACACATTATCAAATATGTCTACAAACTCCTATTAGGAATATGGCAATCAACTTATTCCCATCACAGAGACACAAAAACAAACGAAAGACACTCCATCCCTCATACATTATTTATATACAACCATATTCCTTTCCTACATTACTTTAGATGAGCTAAGGTACGATGCCATTTGCTTCGAGTTCAGGGTTGGTGTCACTAGAAGTAGAGCTTGAGGACGAGGATGTGGAAGTGAAAAAACTTATATTTGATGAAATTGGTCCATAAACAATTGGGGAGATCGAGGGAGTAACAACGAGTTCTTCTGGTTGAGCTATATCCCACGCTAGATGAGTCGCTTATTAAAGTATCTCTAGATCCTCGAAATACCTTTTTGTTTGTTCTGTCGCTTGTTCTTCTCCCATTAAATGACTAATTCATTAACTATGCTTGATGTCTGGGGTAGGAATGTCCCACTCTCGATCGATACTTCAAATGGTCTTGCATAACTTGTTATATATTTCTTATCTAATAGCTGCTTCAAATCTTTCATGTGTCGCGTCACGTATATCCAAGTAAATTTCATCCCAAACATTCATGTCTGCCAGATAGAATCAGTTACTTAGTGTAACAAGGAAGTTTTATGAAAATAATTAACATGATATCCTAAGTCCCTTATAGGCATAATAAACCCAACATTATCTCTCATACCATGTTGTCATAGTTAGTGTTCTGTATATGGCAATAATAATAATATAAATTGATAATTGAAATAAAAATTAAGTTTCAGGCAAAAAAGAAAATATAACTTTATTTAAGAAGGATGCAAATGCGTCTTATTACATTCTCGAAGTCTTCATATAACATAAACAAAAGGGGAACTAATATTATTACATAAGCTAATCGGTTTTGGTGAAAGTATTCCATTTTGTGCTACTGTCTTTGCTAGTTACCGCCCATACATACATAACTCAAAAAGGTTTTCCTTAGTAAAGAAAAATAAAAATTTATTAGGGCGGGGGGTATTTCTCCTTCTTCAAGTTCAGTTTCTATCCGGAAGGGAAACGAATAAGAAAAAACTTTGCTAAGTAGATAATTATATTTCTATAATAAGTTTATATTTCAGAGTTTGTAAATAGCATAACAAGAATGAAGTAAATATGATATATTACAATTTATAGTATTTCAAAACAAAATGAGATATCAATAGTAATGAAATTGACATAAAGATTAGGGTCCATGCTTTTCTATAACAATATAACCCGTAATTATCAGTTATAGTGGCTTCAAATGTGTAGCAATACCCTTATAATAGGCTTTGATGTCGGGAGATAGATTTTCACTCTTGAGAGATCCTTTGAAGATGAACATGGGATAGAAACCCACGGAGCGGTAGGCTAAGCCGGAAAAGGAGAGAGTTGTAACTTTCCATAAATTTACCATTTGTCACTCAACGACGGAACTTTGGTTATTTCTTTTTTTGAGGATCGACGAATCAAATGATATTTCTGTTCCAATTTTTTCAGAATCGGGACTTTTTAAAATTTTCCCTACTTCAATTAAATCGAGATTTCTAGCGAGCTCTTTATTCTTGGGAACATCTCAAAATTGAGCATGTATCAAGAATAATAATCAACCTATAAAATATATGTTCCCATGTAGTTGGCATTCTAGAAGCAATGTTTTCCCCTTGTGTGGAAATATTTTTCATGATCTCTAGCTCTTTCAAAACATTTGGAGAGTAATTAATACAAAAATATTGGAGATAAAGTAACACTGCTAAGACCATCTCCGAAGAGTGGCATCTATATGGTAAGAAAACTAGGCACTCAAACCCTGAGTCCTACTGGCCAAATAGCACTTTCATGGGTATACCGATAGTCTATTACCTGAATTCTAATTTATGCAACTGGGTTTAAAGAAAATCATCTCGTGTTTATGAAATTATTATTATTAAAATCATCATTTATATGAAATCATATGTTTAGGATTATTCGGGTAAGGATTGAATAAATATTCAATGGGATTTGTGAACTTCATAAAAGAGTTCCTAATGAGAACAGGAGTTCGAGGACTATCATATAGTGATACAAAGAGTTGTCGTAATTCAAGTTGTAAGCTCGAAAATAATATTGAAATAGAAATTACCCACTTTTTAATTTCGGGCTTGATGTAATTGTTGTTCTTGTTCAAAGGGGTAAACTGGGAATTCTGAAACCACGTATATAGTAATTTCTTAGGGTATGAGAAGTAAATAATACACTAAGTAAAGTTGGGGTTTGTAGTTAATTTATTTAAAATTTAGAATTCTTATAGTGTTAAATATATAATTATTAATAGTTCAAGTTTTTATTAATTTTTTAAGTTTTATTCATTTTTAGGATTGCTGAAAAGAGACATTTATGTTATATTTGTTGCAAAGGACTTAAATTTAAACTTTGGGGTTGATATTAAAAAGTTTATAAATCTAGGATTTTATATGTAAATTAAAAGATTGGTTTTCTCTGGAAATTTCTTTTTGGGTAACAAAAAAAATTTGAAAAAAAAATAGAGGACGCGTCCTTACGTATTGGGTAAAAGGACACACACGCCTGATTCTTTGTTGTTAGTACGTGTGATTCTTAAGGAAACTTATAATTAAGATAGAATTGAATCACTCTTGGTTCCCATCCCAAATGTAATTTTAATGAGGTGTGATTTATTGGGGGTCCTAGGATTTCACATATCAAAACTCCAATATTCAAATGGAACAAAAATTTTGGCCCATGGAATAGTAATTAACCTTTCTGAAGTTAAAGCACTACTCCATATGAATTTTTTTTAATGTAATTACTTAGGAATGTTTTTAAAAATAGGTTAAGAGTTTATGATAGATGATTATGTTAATAATTTGTAACTATCTACCATAGAAAGAAAACATCATATCGTACCTTAAATTTAATAACAATGTATCAAAATAGATTGTAAGTGAAATATTCAAGGATTACATTCGAAAAGAGGAACCTATAGATATGGGGGTGGAAGATTAATACATCTATGACTTGTAGCATTTCTATTTTATTGGATATTGTTATATCACAAATATAGTATAACTTATAAACCTATTATATGAGGACATATGGACTCATTAATCACATAAACGAGGTCGGATCAGTTGCCAATCTGGTCGTTCCATCCAATTTGGTCGGCCACAACATCACAATCAACCACTTTAGATCAACTTGGTTATAGTATGTTAACACCATCTTTTAACTCCGTCTAAGCAAGCATGTACTGTGTGATTGGATGATGTCATCAATGCAAAAAATGGGGGATATATGAAAATATACCCCCCATGTGCCGCCAGTAAACTATATGATTATTCTCTCACTAACATGTAAAGTGATAAAGAGCTTGTATATAGCAGTCTATAAATTGAAACACACCTTCACACTAAAGTGATCGAGATATTTCAACCTTACGATTATGCTGTCAAAGTGTAAAGTGAACTTGAGAGCTTGTTTATAACCTTTATCAATGCCTTTTTCCTATTGAATCAATACAATAACAATTTCACCCATGGACTTAGGCACCTCTTTGGGCTGAACCATGTGAATCCAATTTCATTCTCTTTCTCTCATTTTTCTATATCGTTTTCTATAGATTAGAATTTTCGTGATTTATATATATATATCTATTATATCTTCTAGTTAGTATGCTCTTGCTAAGACCAAATCAATGTACTAGTTTTAGGCGATAACAAATTGACACCATAAATGGGAAACAACAAGCCATTTGCTGCTTTCCACCATTGTTTATTCATTTGTGTTTGGTTGGGTTAGGGTTATTTTTAATCAATATCTATTCAATACATTTTAATCCCTTGAACTTACCATCAGATCTACTCTTTCCTACCTTAAGTCCATTTTTCTGCAAATTATGTTGTCGTAATTGTTATACGCTATTTTTGGTATTATGATACTCTATTTTCTAGAAGCACTGTGAAAATGGGGGAAACCTAGAAAGAAGTCGAGTCGTTAATGGAGTTTTTCCCTTTTCGCATGTGGGTATGGGAGACCTACATGGGATCTTAATGAGTCTGGATAGAGGCTAGGAGGCTATGTAGGAGAATGTGAAGCAGCTGGCATAAAGCTATTTGGTCAAGCAAAGTAGGCCCAAGATGAACCCTATTACCCCATCAGGGGGTGAAAAATCTGACACGAGTCTAGAAATGCCACCTTTGGCCCCTTACAAGGATAGGATATAGGCTCATTATGATAGAGCAACTGAAAATTCTAGGAGAATGGATTTGGTCTCTCGAGGTGAAGGTAATAGGTCCAGGTAGTCTAGATCAAGACAAGATGATAGATCATATTGTCTAGGGGAAACATACACCATCATATCAGTTGGATATGATGATGAACACGCCCACTCTCATTTGATCGGCTTGGCCCAAAAGCATCAAGGTCAAACCAATACAGGGAAACAAGAGATTCTAGAGAATATAGAGAAAATTCCAGGAGGTTTGAAACCAAGAGGGTAGTGTGCTCGGCCAAGTCAAGGCCAAATGTGCAAGAGTCAGTTAGAGACGGGAAGACTTCTAAGGAATAGTGATCATTTGAAAGATGATGTCAAGGAGACAAGACAATCACTGTAAATATTAGGCGAGATGAAAAACCATAGAAGGGATCTACTCAATGTTTGGAAGATTTTCTAAGTGAGATTATAAAGACTAAGTCACTTTACAGAGTGGTTTTATTCAAGGATCACCGTTCATAATCGTAATAGTGGGTTATCAAACACACACAAAATTCAAACCACCTACCATCACCCCTAAGTACGATGGAAAATTAGGTCCTATGTTGCACGTGATATAGTACCCTACTGATTCTACTCCTTTATAGATGAGATGCATTGTAGGGTATTCTCTAGTACTATCACTGGGTTGACCTAAATTTTACATAAATGGCTTGCCAAGAAGGAAAATCCCGAATGTTTAATAGTTATATGTCCTATTTGTTAGCAATTTATGATTTGGTATGAAGCCATACAAAAGGGTGGCCCACTTGTAATGAATCCACTAAAAGGAGGATGGAGCAATAAGGGAATTCATCACACGCTTTAATATTGAGAAGCTTGAGGTGGTCGATTACGATGAGAAGGTCATGATCACGAAAGTTATTAGTGATTTCCTGCCTGGGAATCTACACTTGGCACTATCTAAAGATCCATAGAGCACTATAGCTAAGTTTCTAGACAAGCCAGGCAAAATTACGAATTCTGAGGAGGGAATGACGATAAAGGAGTTTATCCACGCAAAGTATGGCACTGGTAAGAGCTTGAATAAGAGGGAAAAGTCTACGCACAAAAAGTATGAGAAGTTGAAGAGATAGTATGAATACACTCTGATGACTGTAGGCATCCACAACATCCTCGATGAGATTCATGGAAGTAATGACCTCAAATAGCCTGGGAAATTAATGGCTCTGCAACAAGAGAGACAAAAGAAAGTATTTTGAGTTCCATAAAGATCACGACCACACTAGTGTTAAAGTATGTAGAAAAAGGTGACCGGGCAGATAAAAGGGACTAGTAATACCCCATGAGATGATCTAAGTCTCCCTGTAAAAAGGCCAACGAGAAGAAATATGGTCGATATGAGGACTCAAAGGATGATTCAGGTCTTCCCCAAAATCCCACGAAGTCTTTTCATGAGGTTGGTTGATCTATCTTGGGTGTCACTTTATTACTAAAGGTGACACCAGTGGTGAAAATGAACCAATAGAGAGGAAATCCCACCTCAATAAGGTGAAGTATTATGCTAATGTAAAGGAGATTAATTTGGACAATGTTGTGGAGACTCATCCTCAGAAGGTAAATAAATATTATTTAATTATTTTTTATCAAAAGATTATTTTTCTAGTGTTATTTATCCACATGATGACTCTCGGTTCGTCACCCTAATGGTACAGGAGAGTAGAGTAGTAAGAATTCTGGTAGATAATGCAGACATGTTATTCTACAGTTGTTTCAATAAATTAAGGTTGAAAGAAAGAAATCTAGAGGCATATCAAAGGCCTCTTATCGATTTTTGGGGGAGAAAGCATAATCCTTGGGAACAATCGATCTGTAGGTAGTGAATTGCAAATGGTCTACCTGTCGAATAGAGATGATAAGTTTCTTTATCCACGATGAGAACATCCACTCGGCCAATAAAGTCATCTTTGGAAAGGTCAAATTAAAGAATTTTAAGGTCATCCCATCCATTGTCCATCAATGCTTAAAATTCCCTGCAAACTACGAAGTTCGTGTGGTAAATGGAAATGAAATGGAAGCTCGTGAATGCGATTACACGTCGGTAGAGAAAGAGGAAAAGAAGAAATTGATCGGTACTTGTGAAATTAAGACTTTGGATCCTCTAGATGAAGATAGACTGGTAACATGAGAGGTTGTCGAACATATTGAACCTATGATATTGGAAGAAAAACATCCTAAGAGGATAACTCATATCGTCTTGTCACTAGGTCTAGCTCTCAAGAATGTTCAGCGGACTTCTTAAGGCAAAGAAAGGCTATGTTTTCCCAGATTCACGAGTACATATTGAGCATAGATCCAACTTTAAATTTTTCATGAACTTAGTTTCTTAAAGGATGCGAAGCTTGTCAAATAAAAGTGTCATGTTTTCCACCCAAAGAAGAATATTGAAATTCAAGAGGAGGTCGACAAGTTGAAAAAGGCATATTTCATTGAGGATGTCAAGTAACTCGAGTGGCTCTCGAACATGGTCATGGTCAATAAGAAGAATAACAAGTTGAGCATGTGTGTCAACTTTACTAACCTTAACAAAGCTTTGATTAATGACCATTATCGTCTACCCTGAATTAACTAGTTGGTCAACTCGACTACTAGGCACGAGATGCTCAGTTTTATGGATTTTTATTTAGGTTACAATCAATTCAGGATGAAACCTAAGGATGGGGAGAAGACCTTATTCATTACCAGTCGCAGTCCATACTACTATAATGTTATACAATTTGGGCTGAAAAATACTAGAGCAATGTACTAAAGATTGGTGAATAACATATTCAAGGGATAGCTAAAAAAGACTAGGGAGGTGTATGTGGATGATATGCTAAAAAAGAGTAAGAAGGCAGCTGATCACATAAGTGATCTCATATGAATGCTTGATCAGTTAGAGAAGTACCATACGAAGTTGGATTTAGTAAAGTGTGTTTTAGGAGTTTGAGAAAGAAAGTTCCTCAGCTTCATAGTCAACTATAGGGGAATAGAGGATAATCCAGAGAAAATTTCAGCACTGATCAACGTGCAAGCACTCAAGAACAAAAATAAGATCCAAATCCTAAAGGGATGATTAGTTGCTCTGAATCATTTTATTTCAAGGGCAACAGATAATTGTCTTCCATTTTTCAAGGTTCTTAGTGGACTACCTTTGATCTGAATAAGGAGTGCGATTGAGCTTTCCTAAAGATAAATAAATACTTAAGATATGTGTCTTTGTTGTTAAGGCCTATCATAGGAGAAAAGCTTTAATAGTACTTAGTGGTATAAGAATTAGCAGTCAGCTCATCCTTATTCTGAAAAGAAGATAGAGTTCAAAATCCCGCATATTATACTAGTAAGGCATATTGTGTAGTAGAAAGTTGGTACCATATGCTAGAGAACTTAGCGTTATCTTTGATTGCAACATCTCAAAAAATTAAGTATTACTTTTCGACACATAGGATTGTCGTTTATATCAACCTTTCTCTATAACAAGCTATTTATAAGCCTATAAAATCGAGTAGACTGGCTGCTTGGCTCATAGAACTAGGAAAGTATAACATATTGTATGAGCCTAGAATGGAGATTAAGGGCCAAGAAGTGGTCAATTTTATAGCAGAGTTAACTTTTGAAGAGAAGCTAGTCGAGGAATAGCAGAAAAGCCAAATGAGCAGAACAATTACCCACTAGAGTCATCGGCTTGGCAAAAAAAAGAGCTCGCGAGTTATAGGAGACAAAAAACATGTTTAAGGAGGGTTATTTAGTTGAAGGTGGTTTTAGAAAAGACCCTCTTGTGTGGCAGTTGTTTCTATATGGCTCATCATGTGCCAATAGTAGAAAATCAGGGCTAATCATCAACATATATGACGATGCAGATGTCAAGTATGCCCTCATATTCAAATTTGACATCTCCAATAATGAGGCAGAATACAAAGGTCCACTAGCAGGTCTGGGATTAGTGTTATCATTAGGAACCGAGTAGCTGTTAACTGACAACCACTCTCAGTTGGTAGTGAACCAGGAACTTGGAATTTATGAATCTAGATAAAAGTCCATGATGATATATTTGGCAAAGGTGGAAACATTATTGTCAATTTTCTCATCCATAAAAATGGTCATAATACCAAGACTAATAATTCTCTAATAGACACACTTACTCATCTGGTATCCGCAACAAGAGCTAAACTTCGAAGAATAGTGCCTGTAGAGATATTGTCTCAGCGTAGTATCGAAGAAGACCGTGTGCTCATGATGGGGTAGAACATGGGTCCATCTTGGATGGACCACATAAAAGCATATTTGGAGACCATGGTAGTTTCGGGGATCCAAATGAGGCAAAGAGACTCTGCTATAAGTCATTTACGTACATGTTAGAAGGAGGAATTATGTTCATAAGGGGATTCGTAATATCTTTTCTAAGATGTGTACATCCCACGAAAGTGACAAAGTTTATTAAAGAAGTCCATGAGGGCTTGTGCGGATCCGATTCTGCATGCAGATTATTAGTGAGGCAGGTCACCACCCATTGATGTTATTAGATGAGAATGTATGAGGATTATGCTAACTATGCAAGAAAGTGAAACAAGTGACAAAGTTGTACAGTAATACACAAGCGACCGAGGTTAACTTTGGCACCAATCATATCTTCATGGACATTTTCCATATGGGGGAATAATTCGGTTAGCCTACTATCAAAGACAACGGGAAGATTCAAGTATTCACTAAGTGGGTGGAGGCTGAGATGCTAGTAGATATGTCATACAGAAAGGTTTTCCATTTTATATGGAAGAACATCATTTTTTAGTATGGTATGTTCATCACAGACAATGGTAAGAAGCAAAACTATGACAAGTTTGGGGAATATTATATTTGATTGGGGATCAAGAAATTACACTCTACACCTTCCTACCCCCGGTGCAATGGGCAGAAAAAGGTCACTAATAAAACCTTTTTGGATGGAATGAAGAATAGAGTTGATGATGTCAAAGGGAGATGGATTAATGAGCTATCTAGCGTACTCTGGGCCTATTGAACCACTCTAAGGACTACAATAGGTGATACCACATTTATGTTGGAATTTAGTACGGAGGTACCAGTTCCCATTGAGATTAGTTTTCCCAGCCACAGGGTAATCAACTTCCAATCATTGAAGAGCGAATTAATAAGAAGACTTGATCGAGATCTAGTAAAGGAATTCAGGGAACATGAAGCGCTTTGGGTAGCATCCTATCAACATCAAATGTCCCGATTTTATAACAAAAGGATAAATACGAGAACCTTAAATGAGGGAGACTAAGTGATAAAGAAGGTTATCCAAAAGGGGAATAATTTGCATCCAAATTGGCATGGACTATATAGAATATTTACTGTAGCGTGACATAAAACTTATAGGATCGAGACATTAGAAGGTGAATAGTTTAAGAATTTTTAGAATGTAGAACATTTAAGGAGATACTATAAGTAGCGATTAGAGTCTAGAAGAGAAAAAACTAATAATGTAAATAATCTCCATTTTTATGTAATCAATCTTAAATGATCAATAAGAATCAGAAATTCCGCCTCTACATATGTTGTCATTTCAAGTTTTCTTTATTATCCATTCTGAGTTTGTGGGTGTGAGATATGTATAAGAAGCTCAGGTTGAAGACATCTCAAATTTGAAAATATTTAAATTACTGATCAAGAAATAATCCATGAAGGTCCTCATCTTAGACGGGTCACGATCAAGAAGTTTAGCCAAAATAGGGAAATCCCGTTCAGTCACATGGATGAGTAATGCAAGGATAGATCTTATTACATTTGGCCAACCTGAGAAACTAATGATAACACATGGTGAGGAAGACAAGATTCGTCCATATGACCAGCAAAATTTCATAAGAAATGGTAGATCCCAAGTCAGGACAACTCAGGTTCATCCAACTAGAAGCCAACAAGGTTAGATCAACAAGATTCGACCTTTAAACCATACGGCTAAACTACTAGAAGGTTGTACTTTAAAACCTTTTAAATTAGGTAAAGTTGTCAAGATCCAACTATATGACCATAAATACTGGCAGATCGGATATATTCGACCAAAAACACTTAATCACAAGTAAATCCCAACAAACTGGATGAGCAAAATAACGTGTATAAAATAAAACACAATGATCAATTCATACATGATGATAAGAAATTAAATAGTGTAGAATTTAATATTGGTAAAGAGAGCAAAATGGTAGAATTTCATTACATAATAATTCACAATTACAAGTTAAAAATCTTCACAAAATATAAGTTCAGGAGTTTTCAAGCAACATGAGCATCTTCATTTTCAGGAATGACTTAAGGATCATGGGGAGAATCAACGTTGGTCATGAAAGTGTCTTAGAAAACCTTTGGGTCTATGGGAAGAGTGTTCTCCTTAATAACATTATCATCGGCTTGACCATTCTCATTATCTTCTGTAGTAAGAGCGTCCACCTCCATCTCGTTCTCAATGGCTAAAGCTTTAGCTTCATCGTCACCATATTCCCACTTACTAACGATGTCTACAAGGTCAGGCTAGTGTTTTATAATGCTCTTTTTTAGATCCTCTTAAACATTGAGGAAGAAGGATATGGTCTTCATGTTGTATTCAACAGAAGTTTTGAGTTTGGCAACCTTAATCTCCTTAACCTTAACAAGAGCCTCACTGGCCTTGTTGATATACTCATTACCCTTGTTAGCTCTTTGTTGGCCTTCTTAAGATCTTCTTCAAAACTACGAATCTTAATGTCATCTGTTCCAACCTGGTCCTATAGTTTCTTATTTTCTACTTCAACCGTGCTAAGAGCAAGTGTTCTGGAAACCATCGGATCATCTTTTTCCTAAAGTTTGCCACAGGACTTCGGTACATCATCGGCAGCTTATTTTATATCCTCCTTTATGTTGGTGTTCTGTTGAGTAAATGCTTTAATGGCCTTTCCCTTCTCCTGGTAGGCTTGAAAATTAATCACATCTTTCTCCCTGAAGATAGTGGAAACCATTGAACCCTAAAAAGATGATAATGGTATCAATAAGTAGCAAAGTATTTCATAAAGATAAGCGAGCACAAACTTTGAGAACTCAGCATTGACAGGAGATGTTGGACCAAATTTTATAGTGCATCAGGGTCAAAACTCCTTGAAAACACGACATATGGATTGTGCCCATGGTAGCCAAGCAAGTCCTTATAATTATTCTTATGATGGGATATGGAGTATTGATCCATCTTTAGTTGGTCGATGGTGACAACATTTTATGATCAAATTTTAAGTCCTCCACTTTTCCCTAATGGGAGGATGAGACCGAGTCATATGAAAGTCAATGAGCATGATGCCCTCCAATCAGTACCCTCCTAAAGTTGGGCCCTATCAGCCTCGACTCACTTACCCTTGGCTATTTTGGATCATTTTTTGTAGTGGGGACCTGGATGGCCTTTTATTACCAATATTTGGAGGATCAGAAGGCATGTGGCTTTCCCTTTGGATTTTTCCTTAGCAGCAACAACATTAGCCTGGTCCTTTCTCTTAGCAGCAATTTCAGCATTTTTCATGGCCTTTTCTTCATCTCCTCTCTAAACATAGGATTTTATCCCTATCCTCAACATCTGCCTTATTTTTTTCCTCATACTCAAGCTTGTTCTGACAAACTACTTCCATGGAATTACGATCAACCTAAGGAGGGGACATACTATAAGAATATTCAACCTTGAACGATAAGGATGTGGGGGTAGAAATTGCACAAAAGATCAATAATTAGCTACATTACAATTCATAATGGAAGATGGGATGATACAATTAGAAAAAATTTCCTACCTTCTTCTCCTTAGGACTCAACCCCCTCATTGGCTTTAACCAAGCCTTCTCCTTCTAGGGGTACCAATATCACCCATGGAGGAACACTACCTAGAGGAGTGTGATACCCATTATTTCTAAACTTGGACAAAAAGAAGGGATTTTTAAATTTTGAGGGTTCAGCCTTACAAAATCTCTCAACCAAGTCATTAAGCACCGAGGGAAATCGGGGAGCTTTCTTCACTGAAAACATTTAATATATTTGAGATGACATTTTTCCACTCCTCTTCTTTGAGTTATTTAATCCATTGTTTCAAATAAATGTATATTTACACACCTCATTTAAAAAAATCTAATCTTCGTTAGTGAGTAAATATTTTCTCTTTCCTGGCTTGAAAAAATTCATTCTGATTTTTAAAACACCACACTTTTTCAGACACCCCAACATAAACATCTATACGATTACCTCAAAGATCCTAGATGTAGCATTTTGGCTACTTGAATATTCCATACCGAAACAACAAGAAGAAATTTTTGGCCAAAGGATTTGAAGGAATTATCTGCGGGCCAAAATCGTTCGCGGTTGTGCAACGTACTCCAGCTGTTGGATCTCTATACGGAGAATATGTTGGGTAAGAGTGTCTAGTAGGTTATAACATCATGAGGTTGTGTATCTATTTCATCTTTTTGTAAAACTCTACCATAGTGAATTTTTCATTCTTATTGTTTAGAGGTGTTTTCCGTTCGTTGGTTTTTTCCTCGTACATCCGGTCTTCTGCTCATTTTACTCTTTTCGTATCTTTTTGAATCATTGTCTTAATTAAGAAGAAGAAACTTGAAGGTTTCAAAACATAGTAAAATATTTTTTCACATAGACTTTTGGATTATAAAACCCCTTTGTAATAATAAATTAACAAATTTTTTTTCTTGAATTAGGGTAATTAATTTCTATTTGGGTAGATACCATCGAGAGGCATGCTCCCAATATCAAATTCTCTTTTGTTAAATCTTAACAATGAAACTAAAACTACAAAACCCTAGTAAATTTTTAAAATATATTATAGAGTCGTCTAATAGTTGAGGCATCTGAATATTGCAAAATACGCTGTGACATCAAAATAATAATTTGCTACTTGTACAGTGCCTGAAAATACATAAAGCTAGGAGGGAATAAGCAGGAAGCCTAATAAATGATATAAATGCTTCAAAATGTGTACAGATACACGCGTTTGCGTGCACATATAAAAATGTATATGCATATGACACTCATACTAAATACCAAA
This sequence comes from Sambucus nigra, assembly GCA_949130495.1. Classification (NCBI taxonomy): domain Eukaryota; kingdom Viridiplantae; phylum Streptophyta; class Magnoliopsida; order Dipsacales; family Adoxaceae; genus Sambucus; species Sambucus nigra. Next base: position 454,844,424 of record OX422209.1, on the reverse strand, counting down.
TCAAATTATCTCATCATGTATGCCTACACTTACCAAAATCCGTATATACAAACTCCTCGTTGCACTGCAAACAATCGAATCCTTCATTACCAAATGTCCTCCCATTATTCATGAACCAAAACATATCATCTCTGTCATAAGACGCGATGGAAAAATCTCGTCATCCTTCAATGGAATATCAACCCACTCATGACCATTGTCGGCTTACGAGACAAAGAATAATGGAATAACCTAAACGGCACACCATGTCTAGTGGTTCAATTTGATAGGAGATAACTAGCATCCACCGATAAACATTCACAAATAATCATTCATCTAAAATAATTTTTATCAATATTTAATTTTTGAAAATATCATTATTAAATTATAATGAAATTCTACACCCATAATTATCATGAAATCATTTAATATAAGCATCAAACTATATTCGGCATGCATTTAAACATATCATCATTTAACCCAGAATCAACAAGAGATATATACAAATAACATATATATATTTCAGAAAATATAATGGAATATATTTATACAAGAAATGATGAACACGCATAAACGTTTAATAAACCACAGGAGAACGAACCTACCTCTATAAATAAAAAATCTAATAAAGCGATTAAAAATTCTAGCCATGCGTACAGTTGGGAAAATATTCACCAAATATTTATGTAAAATTAAAAAATTATGAAACCATAGGCCAATTATTCCTAATTAAATTATCCACGACCAAGATTTGACCTTGAAGTCAGATTCACAAATCGACTATATAGAAAATAACCTGAAATTAGCGAGTGTATTCTTGAAAATTTTAGTACCTCCTTTTCTCCCTTCATCTTCTTCTTCTTCTTCTTCTTCTTCTTCTTTCGACCAGTTTTATATTCTTAGATAATTTCTTATAGTCTACCATATAATTCTATCTATTAAATTCTCAACTTCATCATATTCTATCTCCGAATTCTCTAGAATTCTTTCTTTATAATATTTTCACAAGCCAATAACCTTGGCTCAATTTTATGTATTTGTACGGATACTTAAAATAATTTTTAAACACTAACAAAAACTTTAATACTTGTCCCCCACTCTTCTTTACTTAATTTTCCTATTTTATCTTTCATTTTCCCTCATAAAGACCTCATAACTCCTATGCAAACTAATATTCTTCTTCAATTAATTTTTATTATTTTTCAGCAAAATAAAATTATAAAATATATATGAAATTATTTCATACCATACACCTCTCATACCCCTCACTTAATCCCCCTCAATCTTACAATAAGTAAAATATTATCTAACACGGTGGCACTCTATTAATGACTAACAACTAGTATTGATTAAAAAAAAATATTTATTTATTTATCTTTTATAAAAAAATCTTAGTATTTCCAAAATATCTAGTGAAGTGTTACCATGTTAGAAAAGTTACAAAAAAATGTGCACCATTATCTAACATGTCCCGTGCTAGCTAATTTAAAAACTAGTTAAATAAAAAATATATAAATCTCATAAAAATTATACTTAATTAAGAAAATATCCATACAAATATATTTCACACTTGATTTATGGAATTTAAATATTATTTAAATAACTCCCTTAGAATTACGAAGTATTACAGTAACAATATGAGTTTTTTATAATAATTAAATTGAAAGGCAAGGAAAAAATAATCATAACGTCCACAAAAATAAGGAACAAGATATTCTAAATCCAATCAATGTTTGACCTGAGATGCCTCGTGTGAGTCAAGAGTGGATTAATGAGGTTAGTTTGAAAATTATATATGTAAAGGCAAAAAAGTGACTCCATACATGATAGTGTAGTTTTTGCTTATGTCTAGAACACTTAGAAGATTATCTTGTTCTTTGGTCCAATTATTTATGTTTCGGTTATTTTCACTGGCTTAATAGTTGATTAGGATTATGAGCATGTCACGTAAGATTTGTCCTCTTCTCAACAAAAGATTTTATCCTAGTGACAATTATCAGACGATTGTATTGTGTTCGATTTCTCAATTAAGTGGACTTATGCTTTCCTTAGGGAAGACTTTGAATTGCGTGTTAAGTAATTAACTAGGAAAAAGCAATGAATTGCGTGAATTAGAAGATAAATAAAGAATTGTAAATAAGAGAAAAGAAAATGCGAAGAAAGTAAATATTTGTAAGAAAGTAAATTGAGAGTAAAGTAAATATTTTCATGGAAGTAAAAAACAAAAAAGTAAAGGCAAGAAACATTAAATAGACTTTCAGAGAAAAGATTACAACTATTTCTTAAGATGGTCCAGGTTGACTGGACGCGCCATTTCCTCCCCATTAAGGTCGATGAGCATAGCGGTGTCACCTGGAAGTATCTTCTTTACGACGTAGGGGCCACTCTAATTGGGCGTGAATTTCCCTCTATGGTACCAGATGGGTTCTACTATCTTTTTAAGGGCTAAGACCCCTTCTCAGATACCATGGTCCTTGAGTCTCTTATTGAATGACCGCGCTATTTCAGCGATGGTATTCTTGTATGTGATATAAATCTTTCATCCTCCTTTCATCCAAGATTGACATCTCATCGAGATGGCTTTGATGCCAATCTTCCTCGTTGACTTTGCTTTCTAGCATGACATGCGGTGAAGGGATTTTTAACTCTATCGGTAGGACTGCTTCCATGTCGTATATCAGAGAGTAAGGGGTAGCATCAGTAGAGGTTTGAACTGAAGTACAGTAGCCCTATAGGGAATTGGGGATCCGGTGGGCCCAATCTCGATAACTCTCTGTCATCTTGTTGATTATGGCTTTGAGATTTTTATTAGAGGCTTCGACTGCTCCGTTAGTTTGAGGTCAGTAGGGGGAATATTTGTGTCTCTGGATCCTATAGTCATTGACCAGCTCTCTAACCTCTCGCTTGAAATATAACCCGTTGTTTGACACCAGCTCATGTGGGACCCCATATCGGCAGATGATGTTCTTCTTGATGAAGTTGACCACTTTATTAGCATTCAGAACTGCGTATGACTCGACTTTGACCCATTTAGTGAAGTAGTCAATAGAAACTAGGATGACTTCGACGCTTTGGGTGTAAGCTATGATGTCAATGCCCCATGTAGAGAATGACCAAGTAGAAGTTATTTGGTACTATTCCCATGGAGGCAGGTGTAGTAGGTTGGAAAACTGCAGGCGTTTGAGGCATCTTCGAACGTAGGTTATGCAATCCCAAACCATGGTAGTCCAGTAGTAACCTTGTTAAATAATATTCTTGGCGAGCATATGGCCATTCATGTTGGGTCCACATTCCTGGCTATGGATTTTCTTCACCATACCTTCAATGTCAGCCCCTACAAGGTAATAAAAATAGGTTCCATCAAAATTTCTCTTAAATAGTGCTTTATCACGGAAAATGTACTGACCCAGTCTACGGAGGGTTACTCAATCTTTCTTATCAGAACCTTGGGATTACCTATCATGCTTGACGAGGCGCTAAATATCAAAGTACCAACAATCGATTATCTCTAGATATTCTATGATAAGTGATAGTGTGCGTGAAGTAACGCGTGTAAAGATGCTAATCATTGTTTTCTCTCTCGCCGCGACTATACAAAAACCTAAGTTACTACTACACTTGCGAGGCAAGTCTAGCCGTAAGTCGGGTAGTGAGAATCCACTGGGATGAGTTGCTAGAATTTATATGATTCAATATTCTGAAATAAAAGTGTAAAAGGTGAATTACAAACTAAAAAGGAAAAGATGCATAAAGGAAAACGATTAATCTAGGCAAGGGTATTGAAACTAGATTATGAAAGCGAGTAAAACTATAGGTTACATCGAATATCCCTCACCCGGGTTAATTTGTATAAAATGGTTACATGGGTCAATGAGTTATTACAAATGTGTCTCGTTTCGACAATTAATTAAACCAAGGGTTGTCATACCCCTAAATTATCATAAAAGCCTAATAAGATTTTGGCGTCAACAAATATCCCGAAAATTATGCGCGAAAGGTCGTAAGCACGGAACATACATGATATGCCCTGTCAAATCTCCTAGGCATAATAACTAGGACAACGCACCCGAAATAAACCCGCAAACACCATCACCAAAGCAAAGCAAATCGTTAACCCGAGTGAGTTCCATTCAAACACAACCTAATTTAACCTAGCTAGAAAGCATGATAAAAAGCATGTATTGAAAGAAAGGAATTAAACCTAATTAATCAAAGAAATAAATAGCAAGAAATAAATATAAACTAGGCATGGAAATTAAGGGAAGCAAGTAAACAAAGCAAGAATTAAAGGAAGACAACTAAATTAGAAAGCTTACATACATCAAAATGGGTAAAACACCCAAAGACAATGGAGTAGGGCAAAATCTCCTTACAAACCCTAAACCTAATGTAAAATGCAAGATAATGAAAATAGAACACCAACTTTGGCTTATATAGTAAGTTACAAAAGAAATAAAAGAAAAAGAAAAGAAGAGGAAACAAGCGCAAAAATATTTGCAATCCCTGATCGACCGGTCGCAGGGGCGCGGTCGACCGGTCCCTTAGGCCAAAGTGCACTATCTCCTTCCCACAGAAAAATACCAAACCACGGTCGACCGGCCCCTTGGAAGAGATCGATCGGTACTCTGTTTTTAGGCTGCATTTGGTCCATGACAAGGAAGAAAAGTTCCAAAATGGAAACGGCCTAGCTTCTTCGTTCGAACTCCAAATGACACACCGTTTGCGGCAACGCGACGCTAACTCATTGAACTACGCATACGTGGAATTTTCATGAGTCGGATAAGAATTGTGGATTGACTAAAATTCCCTTGAAGTAGCGTCCGACGATGAAACTTCTCCAAAATGAAACGGTTCCTCACTTTTAGCGTTCCAATACCTACAAAAGCACAATTAACCCCTGCAAAACGTGTATATATCCAAATCCAAGGTTGTCTGGTTAATGAGAATAAATATAGGAATTTAGGACCATATAAGCTCTAGAATGCATAAAGAAATAGGGGAGAAATATGAAATATTTGATACGAATCACACCCCCTAACTTAAACATTGCTAGACCCTAGTAATGAAACAAACAAAATGTCACAACCCGCCTAAAATAATAACGGGTGGCCAGCCCTATACTATATTAAATCAGGAATTTCAGATGGTCCAGTCTCAACGTCAACTGTCAGTACTATATAATATAGGACTAACTACCCGATATCATATAAGCGAGATGTTAAAATTAAAGAAAAACGTGCAACGAATAACAAACTAACACTATAACACCACCAACAAGAAAAAGATGCATGAAAAGACTAAGATAAATGAAATGCTAGACATAAATGAAATAAATAACTACTACGAAATGTACTACAAAAGTAGACCCGAATAAGCTGTCGGGTCACAGCCAATACAATAACTGAAATTGAATAAATATAAACATGTATATAAATATCCCTTGGGTACAAACCCGATATACAACATGAATCCTACCTAGAATTTTAAAGAAGTAGGAATAGGCTACATGAAATATCCAGCAACAGTCCGCACCTGTCACGGCTCCCAAGACTCTGGATAGAAAGTCATCCGACATCCATGCGAAATTGTACTACGTTTCGTGCGTGGGGAGTCTCGCAAAGCGAAATCCAAATAAGGAACCGCCCCGTTACACTACTCCTGACAAGGTCAAAACCAGAGATCCGAGATGCCACATATGGAATTACTTCTCTCAATCTCGATATGGCACTGCGTTTCGTGCGTGAGGTGTCTCGCAAAGCGAAATCCAAACAAGGAACCACCTCGTTACACTACTCCAGGGAAATGTCGATCCTAGAGATCCATAATTCTTAACATACAATTTAACACTACCTTTACTACTAAAACTTTAAACTACAATATGAAAACATCTAAAAATCTCAATAATATCCTTGGGATGATGTAACCAAAGTATTCCTCAATACGATACGTCAACCCCCGATAAATCTGGTACACCATAATCATCCAAGATGTACCCCATAGAAATACCATATCCTTTCATCTAGGATATATAAATATATATATATAGGTATTTTATTCTCACCATATATATATATACATACCATCATCCATACCCATGACCAAATGTACATACCATATATGATGTGCAATGGCCATGCACATATAATACCCGGCTATATATAGCGCCAATAAAACTGCATCAATGTTATCATCTTCCCAGAGTCCGGCTCACGTAAAACTCCTCGATGTCACGGTTTTGGGCCGGAATCTCCAAGATTTCTTCCTCTCTCTCTTCTTCTCTTCTTCTTTCCTTCTCTTTCTCCCTCTAGGGCTTTGCTCTCTTTTCTCTCAAATGAGAAATGGCTTAATCCGTAAGCCTCATGAACCTTTAAAACAAAATCCCAATTATAAATGTTAATACACACTTTAAATGACTCGTTTACTCCAATTCAAGTCAAAATACCTTAAAAACATTCCGGAGCCGAAATAAGACCCAATGACAGTCATTTTGACTATCTCGACCCTTTCGGGATCGATGGTACCCTCAGAATCATCATCCGGAATACTTTGAAATATTCTCTATTTTTGGGCCTCAAGTCTCAAATTTTGAAATTCTCCAATTTAATTTCTCAGTCTCCAAAATCGAGGGTTGTTACATATTTCCCCCCTTAGAAAAATTTCGTCCGCGAAATTTAAGACATGCCTAGGACCTCAATAACATCTAGTCCTCACATCAATCCTTCGGATCACTATACCGATCCTTCCTGGTTCTCATATCGAACCATATAGTTTTAAAGTAACTACTACCCAGGGCGCCCATACACCTCGTATCCGAGTTTCCACTCGTAAAATTATGATCAGGCTCCATTAGCCTCAAATCATAATATAACCCTCAACAATATGATCAATAACAATATACTAAATATATAGAAGTTTAAAATTTCCCAATGGTAGAACTCTCCTCAATTCCTGATACTAACCACCTTCGTGCGGGGGAGGTCTCGCAAGCGAAATCCAAACAAGGAACCCTCCCAATAAACTACTATGTAGCTAGGTCGGGGATTGAGATTAGTCGAACCAGGGTTAAGGTTTTATAAAAAGAAGGATTTTCCATATTTTAGATATTGCCCGAGGGCCTAAACAACAATACAATATAAATATATTTCGCGTCTTTCGACACGCCAAACAAACAACTTATGTTTAGAACACAAGGCCTCAGCAAAGACAACACTCTAATCAACACCTAGTTCTCAAAACTAGCACAACTATGAGCTTAACTATCCACTCCACATAAATCTACCAAACTCTGAACCTTTCAGTTATGAAATTCCTATACATCATATCAACATTAATATGAAAAAATAAATTCTTCCCTCAATGGGATACTTCCCTACGATTTCATTATGAAAAGGTGTATCATCTCCAAAGATGCCATATAAAGGCCACTCTTTCTCACTTCCTCCTCTAGGAAAATTCCATACACCCTAGCGGTATAGCAGCTAGCTACTCCTCACACCTCACACGCGACGTTCCAAATATCTCACAAAGCGTAACTTAAACCCAAAGAAAGGTATTCTACCTTACATTTCCATAACTCAATGGTTTCCCCTTGTCCTAGAATCTCAATTTAGGGTCCTCAACTTCTTCCAGGACAATCATTATCCCTAAGCCTATTTCTTCACGAGATAAACATCTTCCTCAGAACCCTTCCTAACCATATTGAAGGGCAAGGCGCGATTGCAACTTCCAAAACCTCCCTCCGTCCTACACAACGAAACTGAGTCTCCAAAGGCATTCTCCCTCATCTTATAAGGCAATACTCCTGATATTGGGACAAATCCACCTACCTCACCTCGGTAAGAGTCACTAACATTAGGTTTACTAGCGAAGGTTAACGGGTTCTCAATCTAAACCTCCCAAGGACTACACTACATGCCTCTCCTCGGACTTTCCCTACTAAGCCCAAGATTCTCTATCCGAGTAAATTTCCTTTCTTACTCAACTGCCGATAAATCACTTCGAACCACCGCTATAAATCTCCTCAATAACTCCTCCAAAATCGGGGAGAACAAATATCCCCCGATTAAAGTGTACCCAAAATATACTATGGGTATTGTACTTCTAATCCTATCCTTTCCTAGACGACAAAATCTAGGCGACATCTGAAACGAAACAAGAGCAACTGTTATCAGAACGCCAATCAAGTGAATATACTTCACAGAAGAAAACAACGCAGTGAACACAACAGTCCTATTTGTAGGGCTTTATGTCAAGAACGTTAACAGAAGAATCCATAAAACTCTCACAGATCCTAAGGATTCTAGAACCTGATGTTCTGATACCATCTGTCATAACCCGCCTAAAATAATAATGGGTGGCCAGCCCTATACTATATTAAATCAGGAGTTTCAGATGGTCCAGTCTCAACATCAACTGTCAGTACTATATAATATAGGACTAACTACCCGATATCATATAAGCGAGATGTTAAAATTAAAGAAAAACGTGCAACAAATAACAAACTAACACTATAACACCACCAACAAGAAAAAGATGCATGAAAAGACTAAGATAAATGAAATGCTGGACATAAAATGAAATAAATAAATACTACGAAATGTACTACAAAAGTAGACCCGAATAAGCTGTCGGGTCACAGCCAATACAATAACTGAAATGGAATAAATATAAACATGTATATAAATATCCCTTGGGTACAAACCCGATATACAACATGAATCCTACCTAGAATTTTAAAGAAGTAGGAAGCGGCTACATGAAACATCCCGCAACAGTCCGCACCTGTCATGGCTCCCAAGACTCTGGATAGAAAGTCATCCGGCATCCATGCGGTAGGATACCTGTGGTAATATATATATACAAGGATGAGAGTAAAGTAAACGGGTCAGAGCCCCGATTGTGAAAAATATTTAGCAAGTGTGTTACCGTGCATAATAAATACCGGTGCACTTTATTTCATAATTAAAGTGAGACCGCACTCTCGTGAAACCCCAACTCACCTCTCATCTAAAGGCGCGCACCTATTCGCGTCCTCAAGTTTTAGTTAAATTACCACCATTGTTATTAGGACAACCTAACTTATCCTAGGCCTAGCCTATATCCACGAGAGCTACTTTCCCATCATAATCTAAGGATCCACCCTTTTCTAATCCTACTAGATTATGATTACCAACAGTTATGCCATAATAGGCTTAATGGATTCCGATTTATAATCTAATTAACAAAATTCTTAAAACAGTACCCCAATATATATATATATATATATATATATATATATATATATATATATAAGAATCAGTATTCTTAATATCATACACATGGAGTATTGGCAAAACTTCTCTCTAATCTCAAAATTGTACTACGTTTCGTGCGTGGGGAGTCTCGCAAAGCGAAATCCAAACAAGGAACTGCCCCGTTACACTACTCCTGACAAGGTGAAAACCAGAGATCCGAGATGCCACATATGGAATTACTTCTCTCAAATCTCGATATGGCACTGCGTTTCGTGCGTGAGCTGTCTCGCAAAGCGAAATCCAAACAAGGAACCACCTCGTTACACTACTCCTGGGAAATGTCGATCCTAGAGATCCATAATTCTTAACATACAATTTAATACTACCTTTACTACTAAAACTTTAAACTATAATATGAAAACAACTAAAAATCTCCAATAATATCCTTGGGATGATGTAACCGAAGTATTCCTCAATACGATACGTCAACCCCCGATAAATCTGGTACACCATAATCATCCAAGATGTACCCCATAGAAATACCATATCCTTTCATCTAGGATATATAAATATATATATAGGTATTTTATTCTCACCATATATATATATATATATATACATACCATCATCCATACCCATGACCAAATGTACATACCATATATGATGTACAATGGCCATGCACATATAATACCCGGCTATATATAGCGCCGATAAAACTGCATCAATGCTATCATCTTCCCAGAGTCCGGCTCACGTAAAACTCCTCGATGTCACGGTTTTGGGCCGGAATCTCCAAGCTTTCTTCCTCTCTCTCTTCTTCTCTTCTTCTTTCCTTCTCTTTCTCCCTCTAGGGCTTTGCTCTCTTTTCTCTCAAATGAGAAATGGCTTAATCCGTAAGCCTCATGAACCTTTAAAACAAAATCCCAATCATAAATGTTAATACACACTTTAAATGACTCGATTACTCCAATTCAAGTCAAAATACCTTAAAAACATTCCGGAGCCGAAATAAGACCCAATGACAGTCATTTTGACTATCTCGACCCTTTCGGGATCGATGGTACCCTCAGAATCATCATCCGGAATACTTTGAAATATTCTCTATTTTTGGGCCTCAAGTCTCAAATTTTGAAATTCTCCAATTTAATTAAATTTTATTTTCCCAAAATTTAATTTCTCAGTCTCCAAAATCGAGGGTTGTTACACAAAACCAGACCATAGAGGGCGGTATAAGACGTATATATGCATCGAAATTTAAATGCCACTTTCGTAGGGAGCACGATTGCATTAAGCATATGAGATAAGCCGTTAAATCCCTAGGTTACCCTAGTGAACGAGTGTGGTCTCGTGAGGGTTTTCAGAGATGGTACCCACAAACATCACATGGTTTCCTCAAAATACGTCCAACCCAACGTGCGACGAGCCCACAACGGCGGAAAGGATTTCATACACATTATTAGCAAAATAAATGAATTCAAACAAAAGTCCAAATCATTAACATTATAGAATGTAGCTCATAGAATTGAAACTTTAAAATGTGGGAGGGGAGTGAGCACATGCAAAGTATGATTTGGAGAAAAACTTATATAAGCCGGATAAGCGTTAAAGCAAGCATACATTCATTCATCACGGGCATTACGCTCATCAAGTGAATTCACTCGAAACAGGGAGGTAACACACGGAACATGCGGGCATAACGAGTAAATGTAAATGGAAACTAGGTCGTACACATGTCACAAATGAAGAACGTTATATATAAACTGAAAAACTGTAATCTCAATGAAAGATACCGCACATTAAAAGAGGTGAAATGCATTTTCATAGATTATCAAAACTATTATGACTTTTAAATTCCATCAACCTAAGATCACATAGGACTTTAATAGGTTTGTAATATAGGCTAGGCTAGGTTATGAAATGAAGGAATGTATGTACGGATTCAAAGTGTTCAGAATGAAAACTCGGGATAATGGGAAAATGCGAGCAATATCAAAATTGGAAAACAAGTTCCAAAAAGGCATGAATATATCATCGGGGAGAGTAATCAAAGCTTATTGAACACTATACAACATATACAACTTTCTCTTTCTTTTCTTTTCTTCTTTTTCTTATGTTTTCTTTTGTTTTCTTTTGCTTTTTGCTTTCTGTTTTTCGTCACTTTTTTCACATCTCTTTTCTTTACTTTTCTCACTCTAATATGCGTAAATTCCAACCAACATCACAACCACATAATTCAATCCCAAGTAACATTCCAAACAAAGGTATGGAAAGTGTATGTATGGGCTAAAACTCCAATTCGAGTTGGTTATGGGATTTGGGTTATGAAACGAAAGGCTAATATTTAGGCGCAAAGGGGTTAACGAGGGTAAATATATAAGGGTGAGGTAAAGGCTAATATGGGTGATATAACAAAGAAGGCCTATGATCATTTCCGAAAGTTTACTCAATTCTCGAGTCAAAGCAATATATGAAAATCATGCTCAAGTAACACATTTCAAGTATAAACTCAATTAATGAACGATCAAATTAAAGAATAGTGAGATTACCAACGAATTCAACGTTTTTAATGAGAAAACAATAGTGTATACACTCACAAACGACGAAAGGTACAAAGCTTACACGGTGTAAGTATATACAATGCAACAAAAGATTATCGAGTTATAAAAATCTTAAACCAAATCAATAGAACAATAAAAGTGCATGTGCTTATGGGATTAAAGTTTAATTCATGAAGTTATTCATAATATCAATAAGTGAGACTAAAGTCTAATAACTTCTAAAATCGAGAACATGCATTGTTGGGTTATCTATTAGATCGGGCAATTATTAAAATTTATCTTCGGAAACAAGGCAAAAAGCTCAAAAAAGGTGAAAAAAGAAAGGAAATCTTTTTGTAATTTTTGAATTTTTCTAAGAAAAGCATACTAAGTAACTAACATGTGGGCAAAAACATGGACTTAACATGTGAAATGGATAGAATATCCCACACCCCTAACTTAAAACTTGACATTGTCCTCAATGTGAATTAAGAACCAAGTTAAGAGAGGAAAATAACGATATTACCCAAAATTGGAGTGATCCCCATAAGAACAAGTCCAAAGAATCTACAAAACAAGTTAGTACTGAGCATAGCAAAAACAAATAATAAAAAGTTATCTAATTACACTAGACTAAATTAAGTAGAAAGAAAGAATAAAAAGCTAACAATATACAACCTACTATTTAGGCTTCACACTAACTGTATACTAGAAGTCTAAATAGCTAAGGGTCCACCAAGAAAACAATTTGACTTTGGAGGATAACCGGGGTACCCTCACATACAAGCATGCCTTTCGAAAAATATGAATTCCGTTTTAACAACGAAAGGCATGTGTAAGGCGTAAGAAATGAACCACCTCAAATTAAAAGTTTTGGAAGGACGATGGGGGGTTTGGATTGAACGATTGACAAAAACATGTGGGGACCGAGAAAAGCCGAATATGCTCCTAATTATTTTGAAATTGGAATGGGAGGCAGCACACACGAAGGCACGGATGCAATCATGGAAGGCGACTCGAGAAATCACTCCTCATCGGCGAAAAGGTTTAAAACATTATAGTTTGAAACCGAATCATTGGGTACTTAAGACGGTGTGGTAATGGAGCATGAAAATGCGGATGAAAGAAATCCAAACTCATGAGATGAATCATCATCGCAAGAAGTTGGAATTTCAAATTAAATAATATCATTTTCAATGAAATGTTCTTCTTTGGGGTCCAAAGAAGAAATCATTTCATTGCAAATAGATATTACGTCATTATCATCCTCACTTTCAATATCTATTACGCAATGGGAAAAGTCTAGAATGGATTGTTCCAAAGTAGGCACAAGTACCTCATTTGGTTCAAAACATTCCTCAACCTCGAAAGTCTCGAAAGTAAAATCGTCGTCGGACTCAAAATATAAATCCAATTCATGTTCCCACAAACTATTTTCTTCCAGATAATGATTTTCAATTTTCTCATTCTCATACATACGCAAACCCTCACTGAATGTCATATGTCGAGGTGCGGATGCATGGAAATGGGAACTTTAAAAATTACCATCTGACTTAAATAAAAACTCATTATGATAGGAATTTTGAAAACTATTGCAATTCGTTTCAAAATTCTTATTATAAGGAAGTAAAGGCCCAAAATCATTGTCATCATCATCAAAATTCCAATAGCCTAAGTTTTGACTTTCGTTATACTCGCCCAAAGTCATATTTGACTTTGTTATACTTTGGGATTCTAAGTATTGACCGAAAGTCATAGGCTTGCGAGAATTTTGAGAATTATAACAAGGTTTACCGAAAGAATTGGAAAAAGACATGCTTACCCCAAAAATGGCTCAAAGTGGCAGATTGCACAAAGTAAGTGCGCGCGAGAAAAATTCAAGCGTTTATAAGTGCTCAAATGTGGAAGTCCTGCAAAAAATTAGGAAAGAATACAAATAGAAAGAAAATACTATGAAATACTAAATCAAATAAAGTCTAAAACAAACAAGTCCCGGCAACGACTCCATTTTGATAGGCCGCGAGAAGTAGCGCGTGTAAGGACGCTAATCGTTGTTTTCTATCTCGCCGCGACTATACAAAAACCTAAGTTACTATTACACTTGCGGGGCAAGTCTAGAGGTAAGTCGGGTATCGAGAATCCACTGGGATGAGTTGCTAGAATTTATATGATTCAATATTCCGAAATAAAAGTGTAAAAGGTGAATTACAAACAAAAAAGGAAAAGATGCATAAAGGAAAATGATTAATCTAGGCAAGGGTATTGAAACTAGATTATAAAAGCAAGTAAAACTATAAGTTGCGTCGAATATACCTCACCTGGGTTAATTTGTATAAAATGGTTACATCTGTCGAATAGTTATTACAAATGCGTCTCATTTTGACAATTAATTAAACCAAGGGTTGTCATGCCCCTAAATCATCATAAAAGACTAATAAGATTTTGGCGTCAACAAATATCCCAGAAATTACGCGCAAAAGGTCGTAAGCACGGAACATACATGATATGCCCCATCAAATATCCTAGGCATAATAACTAGGACAACGCACCCGAAATAAACCCGCAAGAACCATCACCAAAGCAAAGCAAATCGTTAACCCGAGTGAGTTCCATTCAAACACAACCTAATTTAACCTAGCTAGAAAGAATGATAGAAAGCATGTATTGAAAGAAAGCAAGTAAACCTAATTAATCAAAGTAATAAATAGCAAGAAATAAATATTAACTAGGCATGGAAATTATGGGAAGCAAGTAAGCAAAGCAATAATTAAAGGAAGACAACTAAATTAGAAAGCTTACATACATCAAAATGGGTAAAACACCCAAAGAAAATGGAGTAGGGAAGAATCTCCTTACAAACCATAAGCCTAATGTAAAATGCAAGATAATGAAAATAGAAAACCAACTTTGGCTTATATAGTAAGTTACAAGAGAAATAAAAGAAAAAGAAAAGAAAAGGAAATAAGTGCAAAAATATCTGCAATCACCGGTCGACCGGTCGCGGGGGAGCGGTCGATCGGTCCCTTAGGCCAAAGTGCATTGTCTCCTCCCACGGAAAAATACCAAACCGCGGTCGACCGGCCCCCTGGAAGCGGTCGATCGGTACTCTGTTTTTAGGCTGCATTGGTCCATGACAAGGAAGAAAAGTTCCAAAACGAAAACGGGCCTAGCTTCTTCGTCCGAACTCCAAACGACGCACCATTTACGGCCACGCGATGCTAACTCAATGAACTACGCATCCGTGGAATCTCCATGAGACGAATAAGAAATTTGGATTGACTAAAATGCCCTTAAAGTAGCATCTAGCGATGAAAATTCTCTGAAATGCAATGGTTCCTCACTTTTAGCGTTCCAATACCTACAAAAGTACAATTAACCCATCTAAAATGTGTATATATCCAAATCCAAGGTTGTATGGTTAATGAGCATAAATATAGGCATTTAGGACTGTAAAAGCGCTAGAATGAATAAAGAAATTGAGGAGAAATATGCAATATTTGATACGAATCAATAAGCTCAATGGGGTAATAGTGGGATGTTTTATATTGCTTTTGGGCAAGGATATGAGCTATGGTTATTACTTATCGCATGTCAATCATGGAGGCTAAGGTACCAAGGGAATTGGCCATGTTATTTTTTTCTCGGGACATTTAGTGGAAGGTGATTTCTTGGAATTGGGAAGCGAGCCATTCTAGGTGGGCATGGAAGGGTAAGAGTTTCTCGTCCTTGACTTTCCATATTTTGAGCATTTGAAAGATTATAAGGGATGAATCTCCAAAGACATAGAGGTATCAAATTCCTTTCTTGAGGGAAACATTGAGGCCTACTATGCATGCCTCGTATTCAATCATGTTATTTGTGCAAGAAAAATCCAGCTTGATGGCAATGGGAGTGTAAGAGTCATCAGGGACAATTAGGAGTATCCCAATGCCATACCCTTTCTTATTGGTGATGCCATCAAATAACATTTGTCATCGAAGATCTTCTTGGGAGATATAAAGGATATTCTCATCTGGGAATTTGGAAATCTAGACATCGTCTTCTTTCATAGGGTAGTCAACGAGGTAGTCAAATATAGCTTTTCTTTTCACAGATTTCTATGTGACATAGACAATATCAAATTTGACTAGAAGGCCATTCTACTAAAGAAGGTGGGCTTAATTAGTAGGTACTTGATAGGATCCATTAGAGATACAAGTTTGATAGGAAAGGCAAGCATGTAGTGTTGTAACTTTTGGGTGACCCAGATAAGAGAGACACATGCTTTCACCAGAGTTGTGTCGTTAACTTCATACCCGACCAAATTGTAAATGACATAGAAAATGGCTCTCTCTTTATGGGATTCTTTAAAGTATTGGTCTAGCAAAGACCCAGATGTAGTATCTATTACGGTTAGGTATAGAAGTAGGGGAAGACCAGGTTATGGCGGGATGAGTACCGAAGGTCGGGTTAAGTATTGCTTTATTTGGTCAAAGGCTTCTTGACAAGCTTCGTCCAAACATTAGTCGAATACTTTGGGAGGAGTTTAAAGAATGGCTCACAGATGGAAGTCAACTAGTTAATGAACCGGCTGATATGGTACAATTTTCCATGGAATCCCTAAACTTCCTGCTCCGTTAGAGGTGGTGACATTTCGAGTATGGCTTTCAATTTGGCAGGATCTGCTTCTATCCCTTTCTCACTAACCATCAATCCCAAGAGTTTTTCTTTGGTAACATCGAAGAAACATTTTTATGGGTTAAGTCGCATCTGATATTTCCGCAATCGTTCGAAGAATTTGTAAAGAGCGAGAACATGGCCTTCCTTAGTCTTAGACTTGATAATCATATCATCCACATAGACCTTGACTTCTTTGTGTATTATATCATGTAAGATGGTTGTGGCAACCCTTTGGTAGGTAGCCCCTACATTTTTTAGACCAAACGACATAATGGTGTAGCAAAAGATTTCCCAATGGGTAATGAATGCGGTTTTCTCTTGATGATTTGGGTCTATTTTGATCGGTTTGTATCCGGTAAACCCATCAACGTATGACTTAAGAGTGTGACTGGCTGTATTGTCCATAATCATGTAGATGTTGGGTAACGGGTAATCATCCTTTGGAGAGGCCTTATTCAAGTCTCTATAGTCAACACACATGTTAACCTTCCCCCCTAATTTAGGAAAGGGTACGACATTAGCTAGCCATATGGAATATTTGATCACACAAATGAAACCCACGTTCAACTATTTGACAACTTCTTCCTTAATTTTGAGTGACCATTCGGTGCAAAGCTTTCACAGTTTATGTTTGACCAGTTTATATTCTACAAATTCCTTAAGTAATTGCTCCTGTTACGCATGCTCATGCTCGTCATGGGTGGACCCTATCCTAATCTTGCACAGTTGGCTACTAGAACCAAGATTAATAACAATAATTTCATCTTTATTAACTTGAATATGTTGTTTGATATTAACCTTATTTAGATCAGTTAAGAACTATTCATTTGCAAAATCATTATCATCATCAAGAGTTTGATTAGAATAAAGACAATTAACATAACGCACAACAAGATACTCAAAATATTAATTTATTTCATTGATAGGAAATCATAACATTGAGAACCTCATCAAATGATGTTGTGATTACATCAGAGTAAGGAAGAAGAACTAGGTAAGAGGAAATGGGTTATAAATTAGGGTTGGGTTGAATATCAGTAGGCAGAATAGGTGTAGCATGCCGCTTGAGGATAGGTGCATCAACAACTTTGATCAGGTGGGTTGGATTCGATGATGTATCCCTTGAGTGGATCATAAACAGTTCTAGCCCCAGTGTTTGCAAGTTGAAAGAATCCTCAGAGTCACTTCCCTCAGAATCTCTGGTATCAACTATGGTCTTCTTAATGAGTGGTTACACTTGATGTTGGGAACTTTCAGCCCATGAGTAGCTGCCATGGAAAAATATCTCTATTTTGGGTTTCATCTTCTTGTCCACATGATCATACCATAGTTTATAAAAGCCGCAAAAAGGGAATTCTTCACCCTCATTGATGAATAAACCATTCAAGGAATATCTTGAGGCAATCTTGGCACTTTTATCCTTCTTTTAGCCGAGGCTAGCAAAGAATTCTGTGTTCTTCTGCTGATGGCTGATAACCCAAGCCAGAGGGAGGAAAAGATTTCTTCAACATAATGGGTTCAAGTATCCCTTGTTATCTTCATCCCAGCCCAGTTCGGGCATAAAGTGCATGTTTTTAAACATCTGGATCACATTGATGTTTCCATAATAATTATATTTAGATAAACACTACCTTTGAAATCGTCCCCTCCTAGGAGTAGAAGTAGTTTAGCTCAAAAACTTGACAGAAGCATATCGTTTGTCCCGTGCTATATCTCAAGTACTTGATTATTAGTTCTTGCATTCTCGGTATTGTCATCGTCATCCAAGATGGTGATGACTTGCCCGTTGTCAAAGAACTTTAGTCTCTGATGAAGTGAATAGGACACACCTTTGATGCTATGGAGCCATGGTCTTTCGAGTAGCAGATTAAAATAGGATAGGATATCGATGACTTGGAATCCACAACCAAATTTATAGGGCTAGACCATATTACAAGCTTGATGGATCCCATAACTTCTCGGTGGGTATTATCGTAGGCATGTACTGCGATAGAGGTTGGAGCAAGGTCACTCACTTTTAGTCCTAAATAATTAAGGGTCCTTAACCGGCAAATATTAAGAGTTGATCAATTATCGACAAGTGAAAGTGTGACGGTCTTTCCCATGACTTCGACAGAGATACTGAGAGCATAATTATGGTTTGGCCTAGTTTTAGGGATTTCTTCTTCAGAAAATGAGATCATTATTGTAGAAGTTAGAGATCTGACCAGATTCACTGCTTCTTCTAGCGTGGTAGAATGAGAAACTGTGGGTCTTGTGAGTAGCTTGATCAAGGCATTATGATGCAGCTGGGAAGACATAAAGAGTCCTCACTGAGTGATGTTAGCTTAGGTTTTCTTCAACTGATCAAGGATTTTTCTTTCCTCAAGATAACATAGGAATATTTTTGACACCCTTTCCTTTATCGCTTGCTGATGGCGGCACGCTTGGGACTTGGAAGTGACTTCCTGACCTGGTCATATGGTTCACAAAAGAGGGGAAAAATAGAAACCCTATTTCCTCATCGTTCTCGGGTTATTAATCAACCTTTTGGATTTCTCTTAGTATCTCCTGAAATTATATCATCCAAAATATGCTAACTACAGACTAGGCTTTTCTGGGCTCTGCTCTTCATCCGAATCAACGAATTCATCCCCATATCTAGTAGCAATGATATTATCTTTCCATGAAAAGTTAATACACTCCACAACTTCAACGGCCTCTAGTATAAGTCCTTCCATTCGACGGGGATATGTAAAAGTGAAGGGACCAGATGCCCTTGTAGTTTCAAAGAATCAAGTAGCTCGAATATACTACTAATATCATCGGTCCATCAAAATAAATCCACCATTATCTGCACCACCTCATCTAGATTGACTTCATCGGTCAGTACCATCCAATTGTTTAACTCTCGAGCTCATTTCTAAGCTTTTAAAAAGAACACGCTGAATCTTAGGTAGCCAATGGTCATCCGGGAGGGAAATTTTAGCCCAAACTCTAGGAGATGGTTCAACACTTCTGTCAATTCTATATTTTTACCTCCAGAATGAGTGCGAACATCGATGCATGCTCTGGTAAGGAATGATGGATAAGGCCTGATCAGCAAAGATGGTAGGATGTACGAGAACATATGGGAATACTTGAAGAGGTTTAGGAGAGTATATGGGTGTGATTGGTGATTTTCTTGGCATGATCTGGGTAGATGGGTCAAATTATGGGTCTTCTTCTAGAAAGATGACATTTTCATGATTCAGGAGTGGATTATAGGTAGTGTTTGGTTTAGTATTGACTGGTGAGGTAATGGCACCTCGTTCGATTAGACCGTGGATCATATTTCGTAGGTGGAAACACTGGTCAGTGGTATGGCTGACAGTTTGGTAAAATTCATAATGGGTATGTGGTTTGAAATTTTTAGGAAGTGGGTTAGGTAGTGGATGATAGTCCAATGGTTTGATAAGGTTTCGGCTAAAGAGGTCTTAATAAACTTTAGAGAGGGGAGAATGAAGCCCAGTGTATTCCTTTTGGACTGGGTTAGGGTGACTTTCTGGTTCCCATGAAGTAACAGGCTGAGAGATGTTATTGATGGCTGAAACTGTAGTATTGGCTGGCTTCTCAAATTTTCTATGAGAAAAATGTCTAGATACTTTCTTTGGTTTAACTTCTCTCTTGGCAAGACCTTCTTCGATCTCCACTCCTTCTTCTTGGAGGGATCGAAAATGAGGGTCGTATTATCCTCCCATCATTGATCGGACATGGGGTAAGAAGTTCTTCTTCACAATGCTGACTTGCTCCTCTTCCAAAGGCCCATTGGTCATGGTGGTTCCATTTTCTCTCCACCTTGCTGTGAAGTTACTGACTGATTTCCTAAGGTTTTTCTTGAGAAACTCTAAATCAAAGCGAGTAACTTCTAACTCTTCATTGTACTTGTACTATGACATGAACTCGGGGGGGAACATCCTCTTAAGTGCAGATTCTAGACTCCTTGAGGGATAAGAACTAGCAAATAGTGTTATCCTTCAAGGTTTGTTAGAATATTTGGGCCATTATTTCCTCAGAGGCCCCTGGGAGGGTCATGGCTCGGTGATAACTGAGGAGATGAAAAATTAGAGGTCCACTACTCCCGAACTTCTCGATGTTGGGCATCTTGAACTTTTTGATAACTTAGCCTTAGGATAGGGAGACATGTGGGTGTAGTCAATGTAGTTTTTAGAGAGTCTGACTAGGTTAATCTTCTTGGTAAACTCTTGAGGTCTTCCTTGACCTTGTTCAATTTTGGATCAACGGTCATGGGTAAGTTAGCCCCTCTCTAGGCAAGATTCGGCATAGGAAGCTAGGTTGGCGGCGACCCATTAGTAAGAGGAGCACATCGAGTGTGCTAGTATTCCTCTGGAATCTAAATAGGCTCGGGTGAGGGCAGACCCATTGCACGAGGGAATATTACCTTGGGCTCTTTGTTAATAGGGACCTGATTTCATTGCATATCACGAACCTCGGTTTCAAGGTTGTCAATCTTGACAATGAGTTGAGCTAGGCTTGTCATAAAATCTAGCTGCACATTCGGTACTGGGTCTGTGTTATCCATGGAAAGAAGATGAATTCCAGACTTAGAGGAAGTGAGGGAACAAATGGAGCTTCAAGGCGGTTCGACTAAAGACCGAAACCAATAGGGAGACATCCCATGGGTATGCCATCGATCCGAGAAGAAGAAAAATTGGGACTTTTTTTTTTTTTAAATAGAAAGGGAAAATTATTATTTTTAGAAAAGGAAGGAAAATGTTTTTGACATTTTTGGAAAATATGAGGACAAAATATTCTTGGGTAAAAAGGGAGGAAAATAAATATTTTTGATAAAATATAAAAAATGTCTTTGACACTTTTAGGTAAAGCAAGAGAAAAACGAGAAACGGGTCTCAGCAAGATTACTATTATGTTCTCACTTGTATTAGGTTTACCTAAATGCAACCTGAACGGGACCCAAGCCTGGAAAAATTGGGTTTGAAAAATATGTAAAAACTATGGTTGGACTTGTTATCAGGATCATGGGCAGGGTCTCATATTTAAAATTTGCACAAAAATTTGGGCGGCATGTCTACCCATCATTTCGGTAGAGATTCGAGTAGAAACTGGAAAATTAAATATGAGTTCCCTATGTTTGACACCTATAAGAGGCTATGAAGTTGTTAGGTTAATTGGAAGGGCTTTGGCTTGACTTCCACGATATACATCTTAATTTTGAGGGTAATCGATACGTGTGGACAAGCCATTTGATATACCTTAGTGTACGTGAATTTCCTCACTATATACCTCGTTGGGACAGTACGCGTGAGAGAGAATTCAATATACTCGATGTATGTGAACGAGTTGCCTGCGATATACCTCCCTTCATGACTTCGATCAGGCAGTACGATGCGAGGAGAACTGTTTGATATACTTCGAAGGTACTTGGCCAATGGAAGGTGAGAGTCATATCGCTTAGGCTAATTGCGACTTGCCGGACCATCGCCCATCACAAATTGATCCCCCTATTATGGGACAAAATTTGGTTAATGGAAATGATCTTTGGTTATTTAGTGTTCAATATGCATGATTCTTGATAAGTATATTATGGAGAGAGTATCGTTATTGATCATGCTAAGCTGGGATTAAGGTATAAGTATAAAAAGTAAATCTATACTAAGCATGGATATGTAAGAATGAGTTATGTGTAATTATCCATAAGTGAGTTTGTAGTAGTGAGCCTAAGCATGAATCAACTATAAGTGGTGTGTGATAAGTGTGAGTGAGCATCGATATATATAAGCGTGATATGTGGAGGTGTGTGTTAGTGACACCTAAGCATGGATTTCTAAGTGGTATGTGTAATATGTGGATATAAGTGATCCTAGGTGAACATGGTGTGAAGTGTACGTGGAGAATTTCTACAAGTGTGTGAGTGAGTAGTGACATAAACATGAGGTGTATATGTGCAAGAAATAATAGAGGAGAAAAAGGGAACATACAGCTAGGTGCATACACACACAAGAAAACAAAATACCCATGCAAACAGAGTCTATCCCTTTTATGAAAAAATATCCCCAACGGAGTCGGTACTCTGGCCATCCAGATCGAGATCGTGTACCGCTTCATCTTCTCTCGCTTCTTCCTTCCAAAAAAAGGGGGGATGATGATGGGAAAGGAAGGGGGGTCGAAAGGTCTCACACCCTACTTAGGAACTCTTCGGCCATCGTCGATGTGGGGTGATGTAAAAATATGGATTCGCTATCCTATTTTTCACAAAACAGGCAAAAGAACATATTGCCGCCTCAAGAGAGCGGCTTTAAAGACAAACTGATGCATACGAAACCAATAGTTCGAAGGTTTTGAGGGCTAATTGATGGAATCGAAAGGTGTTAGGCACCGATCCCGCCCTTTCAATCTCTCAAGGGCTAGTGTTATTATTTTCCTTTATTTCTCCATGAATTGTGTGTGCATGTATATATAATGGAGATCGAAATCACCCAACTCATAACATGGAAGATATAGAGTGAGGTCATCCATAGGAATATTCCCAAAATAATATATTGAAAATATGATTTATGCGTTTATTGCAATATTTATCAATATGATGAAACGATAATATGTGGTGGATGAAACACTAATAAGAATCACAAACACAATAAGTATACTAATGCAAGAATATGAAAATTGAAGATTTAGGAAAATTGGAGGATTTCGAGAAATTGATAAATTAGAAAATTGGAAAATTGGACTCGAGTCTCAGGTTTTAACCCAAAATGCATACATAGCCTATAAAGGCATCAAAGTCCATGTAGTTCGAATACGGTTTCGAACGGGATATTATTGTCGGTGTGTGTGTGTGTAGAAAATGGGTCTTTAGTTTTGAAAAAAGTGTGACGGATAATTCCGTCCAAAATTCATGGACGTGAACCTCTTTTTTTTATATAGAAAATAAAGTATGTGCAATATGCTAATAAAAATGTAGATATTAATGTGTATGAACTAAAGCAAGAACTAGATTATGAATCTAATGAAATTTATGAAAAAACAAGGAATTTAAAGAGAGAGGGAAGGATTTGTACATTCTTTGAAGCTTGATCTTTGATATTGGATGAACTCCCTTGAATGTGAGATGAATGTTGGATGATAAAGAATGTGATTTTGCCAAATTGGGTATGAAAATGATGGGAATCTAAGCTTAAATGGAATTTCACATGGAGGAACTTTGCCGATTTCGAGAGAATGTTGCTGAGATCACTGATGCTGATGGATATCTAGTGTGCTTTTAGAGTGAAGTCATGCCCTATATTTATAGGGTCAGGGGTGATGTCCATCGGCATTACCCTTATCCTTCCTATCAGCAGGTGAGCCTAGACACACTACCCATAGGTAGGGAACTGGACCTGCCAATTAGCAGTCTCGTGAAGATTGTTTTGGAAAAATGACCATCGAACGTAATCTGTTGATCCGACTCAATCACGGGGCTTACCGTTAGGTAATTCAGATATCTTAGAGAGTAATTTGGACCGCTCTCGAGTCTAGGAGTTGACTTTGGGTCAAATGTGGCTCGAAAGCGCACGTTAGTCCTTTGGATAGGAGATCGTCGGATGGAAACGGATTGTTCCTCCATATGGTAAGTCAGAATCACACAAGGGGGCAGACTATTGGAAAGTTTAGGATATGTACTTCGACATTCCAAAGAGATTTGCTTAGTTCATAAAGTTAACTTCGGTTAATCAAGACTTAAAAGCTCCCGATGAACTCTTGGAGTAAAAAAGATTGTTTGTTCGTACCATAAGTTCAAATCGTGCATGGGGTGGATGGTTAGAACGGTATTCAATGTCTTAAGAGATTCACTCAGTCTCATTCGAGATGAAGAGTTGACTTTTGTCAAACAGAGCTTAGGAGTGTCCAGTGGCCTTCAGATCAATTTTTGGGGGAAAACTGATCGTTCGTTCAAATGGTTATGCCATTTTGCACATGGGGTGGACCTTTGTAAAGGGATTTCAGTGCCCTTGGAAGTTTCAAATATCTTTCACTCTGACGATGAAGTTGATTGAGGTCAAATTGGGGCCCGGGAGTACCCAGTGGTCTCCGAATTGATTTTTAGTAGAAAAAGGGTCTGTTCATCCAAATCGTTACGTCGATTTTCACAAAGGGTGGACCTTAGAAAGGGTATTCAGAGTCCTTCGAATATTCAAAGAGATTTCACTCTAAAAATAGAGTTGATCGGAGTCAAATAGGGCCCGAGAGCGTCCGATGGCCTCCAGATTGGTACTTTGAGTATGACCTAGGGATCGTAGTGAAATGGGGAGGCGCGAGGGACCTAAGGAGATAATTAGGGGGTACTATAATGTGATGTATATATATGTACTACCACACCCTATGGTTGAGGCTTGGGTAACCTGTGGACGTTATTTTCCTTCAATTTGAGGTTGGCTCTGAGCACTAATCCTGGTGGATCCTTGATGTTTTTGTCTATGCACTTAATTTAGGAGGCATATTGGAACTATTAACCTTTCTAGGTAAAATAATGCATAACTAAGGCATTCTATAGTACCATAGTTTAAATTTGGGAGTAGCGGATGATTTTGCCAAACAATGGTCGGTCTGTAGTTTGGGGCAAGACTTGGAGCCTCTGCCCTGCCTTGGAGCTAGTTGGGGGAGTCATAAAACCTTTTAACACAAAGTTTGAAATGTGGTATCATTAGTATCCCCTTGTTTCTTCTTGCAAAGGTTGCAAGGTGCAACACTTATCCCGTGTGCAAACTGAGGGTATGGTCAAAACTAACCACTGAGATTCCCATCATCATTAGTTTTTGTTAGGAAGGATCTTACACGTGGTTTATGATAAGTATTAGAGAATCAGATCTTTGATGTGATTGAGGCATCTGATATTAAAGATGGGTGTGTTTAGAACCCTAGGCCTTGGGAGTCGTAAAAGAGTCCCTTGGGGTGAGCTTAGTTATTTAGTGTTAACTGCTATTTTCTCTCTACTATCTTATAATTTCCTCAAGCAAACACACCATTTCGATTAAACACTGTCTTTTGAAATATTTTTCCCTTTAAGTCTTCGAATCCTAAAACCTTATTAGTGATTGGGGCCCACGTTTCTTTGCCTCCCTTAGAAAAGTTAAAATTTGAGGCTTCGGTTCGTTTTCCCGGTGGATTAGTTCCACCTAGCAGTAAGGTGATGAGTTATGATGGGATATTCAACCCTAACTTTTCTTGTTGGGACTACTATGCCTCACAACTTACTGAGCATGATCTGGCCGAGTTTCAAAATACTTATCAAATTTTGAAGAATGTCATTATGAGGCAAAGAGAGGGCTTGATTTATGGTATCGAACTATGTATGTTTTAATGAGTGTTACTTCTAGCATGGGGCCAAATTCCCTCTTCGCTTACCCATGTTTAAAAATCTGAAGGAGATAGGAATAACCCCCTCTCAGTTGGTGGCCAACTCGTGGATGCCTTTAATGGCATAGTCTTGGACATTAGGGACTTTAGAGGGGGGATGTGATGTTTCCCCATCTTAGTTCTTGAAGATATAAAGGGTCCAAGAGCAAAAAAATCCCACTCTAAAGTACCTAACCCCTAGGCTCAATGTGGTGACCTTTAGTAAGGATAAGTATAACGATCCCAAGAACTGAAGTGAGAGATTATTCTTTGATAGGGGGCTTTGGCCACCCCTGATTCTGTTGAGCCCATTGGTTTCACCACTCTTTAATGTACTCCTTGAAAACTAGGTAAGTTGATGCTTCATTTTTATTTCAATGATTAGGTTGTCCTCTACCTTGAGATTTTAATATTTTTACCTTTTACAACAGTACTTGAGCCCACTATGTGAGAGTTTAATATTTTTAGGCTCAGAGGTTATCCTCCACTCCCTTTGAGATCCACATTAATTCTAGATGCCTCTTTAATTGTGGGATGTAACCTTATCCTTAGACTTTAACATATGTGAGAGTCCCCTAGGCCTTTAATATTGTTGTGGGGACTACGCTAGAGACTGATTCTTATGCATCAGCCTCCCAAAAGAGGAAGGTTGTGTTTAAAGTTTTGGTGGAGGTTACTGAGGCCTCTAAAGGTGAGTATGACTTGCCAAGGGTGGAGCTGACCCTCCGACGGTTGAAAGGGTCTCTGCTCCAAATGATGATCCCATTATGAATGTAACTATTCTACATGTAAGTATCTTGGCCCTTTTATTTTTATCGTATTCATTAGTTCTTTAATGGATGACTCTGACCTTTGTTTAATTCATTTGCTGAATGGGAGAATCCTTAATAAGTTCTTGATCAACAAAAAGAGGGCATCCAACACCACTAAGAACTTGAAGTCCAATTCCCTACTTGACATCCCAATTCCTGGGGTCAAGATCATGGAGGAATATAACTTGGGGTCTGGCCCTTTTGAAGGCTCAAGTTTGGAGCTTGATACAAACCTTGTTGGAAGAAGAATCGGTGAGACTCCTTGGGATACCCAAGGATATCCTTATATTCTAAGGGACTTGTAACCCTTGGTCTTAAGGAAAGAAGAAGTAGAGAACGTAGTGCCCTTTCGAGGGATGGAAATTTATAAGCAGTGACTGAGGTGGCCAGTTCGATTAAGGGTGAGAGAATGGCTCAGAAAGATTGGACTTCAACATTTAGGCTTGCATCCACCTGTCCGAACTCGCGCTCAAACTCTTCTAGGATCAACTCCTCTAGCGCTCTCTCTTGCTTGGTGTCCTCAACCTGTCGTTCGTGCTCACTCGCCGAATTATAGGGTGGGGTGGGTGGGTGGTACTCGAGGAGAAATCTATCGATAGTGTCCTACCATTAGCTTTCCTCTAAGTATCTCGACGAGCCTCTCCCGACACACTCTAAATATCCTCTTTCACTCTTGTTCATGGTCTCACTCATTCTCTCTAATGCATTAACTAAACATACATCCCCTACCTTGCTCTCGATGTTGCAATCACTCCTCTCAGTGTGCGTAACACAACCTTCCCCTAATGGCTCTTCCTTGTAAGTTCTTTCTTTCTCATGTGCTTCTCCCAAAATATCCAATCCTCATGGTTCCCCTTCATCACCCTCTCTCTTGGAATTATTAAAGATATTTGTTTCGAGGGTCATGTTCCCGAAAGTTAATTGCATACGCCCACTTCGGGTATTGAAAAGAGCATTAGCTGTAGCTAAAAATGGGAGGAAAAGGATAACGGGAACATGATTACTTGGGAGAACAGAGGGTTCACAATCACATCCTCAACAATTCCCCGAGGAAGCTTCACAGAACGATCCGCGAGCTTGAGAGTCATATTTGTGGGCTTAAGGTCCCCCAGTTCGAGTTGCCTATAGATAGAATAGGGCATAATGTTAACACTAGACCCTAGATCTATTAGAACTCTCTCGATTCGGTTCTTCCCCATGATACAGGAAATAGTGGGTGCACCCGAATCTTTATATTTTAATGGAAAGTCACTCGACAAGACTGCGCTAACATTTTGGGCCAAAGAGACTTTCTGGTTTACCTTTAGCTTGCGTTTCACCATGAGTAAGTCCTTAATAAACTTAGCATACGCGGGAATTCTCTGTATAGTCTCGAGAAAAGGTAAATTAATTTTTACTTGATTAAGGACTTCCAGAACTTCATCGCGGGAGGTCGTTTTGGAGTTAGAGACCAACCGTTGAGGGTATGGAGAAGCGGTGGGGGTGATGGCCTTGGGTCCACTAGTGTTTTCCTCCTCCTCACTCTCAATTAAAGGGGCATCTTCGGCCTCTCTTATGCTGGGCGAAACCTCTTTATCTTTAGATGCATTGTGTGGGGGAGGTCACAAATCAACTACTTTCCCACTACGTAGAGTGGTAATAGCGCTACATTGCTCTCGATGGTCGTGGGATGTAGTGCCAACACTGGTTTGTCCTTGGGGAGGTCGTTGGCTTTGAGCAGGAAATTTACCCTTCTCTTGGACATTCAATGCAGTTTGCAACCTTGAGATGATAGTATGTATTTCATTGAACATTCGATCATACTAAGCACTGTTCTCCTTTTGAGATTGGATGAGGTGATTGAGATTATCTTCAAGAGATCTCCTAGGTGGAGCTAAATACGGACCAGGAGGTGGTACCTGCATAGGATTTGTCATTGGAGGAGCCACTTACTGAAATTGAGGAGGTGGTGGTACAGTCATATGTGGGTTAGGAACCATCCCACCTTGGGGTTGTCCATAATTGAACCCAGGATTCCTCCACGATTGATTATATGCATTTCCTTGTTGTGCATTATAATTTCCGCGGAAACCCCCTATTGCCTCAACCTGTTCAGTGTACATTGCCTTGTATGCAGGAATGGTAGGAAATCCTTTGGTAGAATGACCCGCATTACAAATGGCACACACTTTCTCCTTTCCATCTTGTACGGGTCCAAACACATCTCTCAATCGCACTTCAAGCATATCTCTGAAATTCTTCTCCAATTGGTCAAATTTTCGATCCAACAAAGTGTTCTTGTCCAAGTGATAAATACCGAACGCAGCAGGAAAGTTGGACACTTGTCGATTTTTATTTTGACTATTGGGATCAGAAATATCCCATGCTTGGGTAGTCTCTGCCACATATTTCAAATGAGCCTCAGCATCGCTCGAATCTAACTCCCAAAAAGGTCTTTCACACATGGTTTGAACAAGTTGTTTAGACGCCAAAGTAAGGCCTTGATGGAAAAATGAAATCAGATGATGCTTTTCAAAACCATGATGTGGGAATGCACTAACTAACTCCTGAAATCTCTCCCAACATTTATCAAAAGCCTCATTCTGATTTTGACGAAAAGCTTGAATTTGGGCTTTAACAGAATTGGTTTTGTCTTGTGGAAAAAATTTTGATATAAACTTGGCTTGCATATCTCTCCAGGATAACACAGAAGTTGGGGGTAGGGACCATAACCAAGTTTTAGCTTTATCCTTTAAGGAAAAAGGGAAGAGCTTCAACCGGATTACATCTTGTGGACAAGCTTGGTCACCAAACGTCTCACATGTATCTTCCGATTCTCTAATATGGAGATATGGTTTTTTAGAATCCATCCCATGAAATGTAGGAAGAATTTGGATCATACCATTACGAAAGTGGAACTGACCGGCATTATACGGGAGTAAAATGCAACCAGGGGTAACAGTTCGCTCCGGAAATAACAAATCTTTCATGGGAAGATATGGTATTTCATCCTCTCCACCACCAACACTACCTTGCACAGACATATTGCTACCGAAAGATTCAGAATTCTCACTCAGTGTTTGACTCAATGAACGACTTGTGATGGAATTATTAGGCGAATGAGGTGGAACCCAAAAATGAGGAGACTCAGAATTTTCAGAACTTGCTTTAGCAATAGGATTTTCGTGAACTCGGGTGGGAGATGAATTCTGCATATAAGCACATAATATATGAGAATTTTTTTTTTCGATATCACTTGTAGATAAAAATAACTTTCTTGAAAATTTAACAATTTCAGATCCCCGGCAACGGCGCCAAAAACTTGACGCGACTAAGAATTTGTCTCAAAAGTGCGTTTTACTCTAGGCTCAAGTGCAAGCCTGTCGCTCAAGTAATAACCCGGTAAGTCGGGATCGTATCCACAAGGATCGAGATTGCCAAATAGTAAAAAGAAAAATTATTAAATCTTGAAATGATTTCTTAAAAGAAACAAAAAGACGATTAATGATTGGGAAAATTTCTAGTGAAATAAAAATTTACTTAAGAAAAACAAACTGAAAATTGCAAAAAAATTTAGATCTGACAAATGGGAAAAAATAGGGTAGGGTACAATCCCTCAATCCTTAACAAATTACCGTATAGAATACTAGAATTGTAAATTAAAATTATTGACTAGATCCGGTCTTTATAAATTCTAAGCATTACATATATGAGGGATTTAGCCCGCATCATATGAAATCAAAGATAGATATAAAGCAGTGAATGATAAATTATACTCGCAAAGCGTTCTTAAACATCTCAAGTACCTAAGGCAAGAGAGATTAAAAGATTGAAAATGTTTGTATGGGTTTCTTTCACGATTCAATCAATATTTTAATTTAACCTCTATTTTCTACATAAATAATTTGCCTTGGATTGAGTTCATGTACCCCAACCCTGAGGAATTTAGCTACTCATGATTTGGTTCAAGAATAAATTCACATATAACATTATGGATCTACAAGACATTGTAAATAATTTGCAAATAATAAAACTAGAGAATGGAAAGATTTTACTTGAATTCAGTAACAAAACGGAATTGGAATTCAGAATTTCTTAAAAACTAGGGTTCATGAAAACTCTTGAAGGAATAGAAAAGTTTCTCTCAAAATCTAACCCTAAAATTCAACCTCTAATTCTCTCTAGAACTCTCAACCTAGCAACCCTCTCCAAATGATGTAGGTCATGGGCTTTTATAGCACAAAGTATCAAAATTGACAGCTCAATTTTCTTGTGACACAAGTTTCACCATCTAGCATGCCAAAAATCTGCATAATTAATGCCAGGATTTCACATGACCGGACCGGTCCGGATTACCCTCGGATCGGTCCGATATCCACCGGATCGGTTCTTTTATTTCTACCGGATCGGTCCGGTCCTAGTCGCATCAGTTCTTTTTCCATTTCCATCGGTTTGCTATCCATCCGGGGTATACTGGACTTGGTCAATTCGGATCGGTCCGATTTCGATCGGATCGGTCCGATTTTCTTCTACTTTGACTTTTTTCTTGCAACTTTGACTAGCCATATCTTTTGATCTAGAACTCTGATTTGGGCGTCGTTTCTTCCTATGCTCTTGTGAACTCATGCTCTTCAACTTCACTTTTGGTGTCGCCTTCGATTTTTGAGTGAAACTTTACTCTTTTTCCCTTTGTCTTTTCTTCTGATTTTCTTCTTTTCCTTTCTTGCATTCCATTCCTGAAAACTTCATCACAATTACACAAAAACTAGGGAATATTATTAAAAACAGACAATAGAGTGTTATGGACTAAAAATGATTCAATTACCTTGTTCGAGATACTAAAATCACCAAATTAAGGGGCTAAATTCAGAAGAATTTACGCTTGGTCACTCAACATATGATAGAAGGTCTTTTGGTTGATGCTTTTGATGGGTAGTAGAGCATGGAATAAGGCTACTGAGATGACAAGCAGTTGGAACCTCACCTAATAACATTTGGACCGAATGATTGATGGTAAAAAATTACACATGGAGGCTACTAAGATGGAAAGTGATACCATGAAGACCCATGTTGAGTTTTTGTAACAGGAGAAGCTTTCAAATGAGAAGACCCTTAGAGACATTTCTTCTCTATTGGGGACTGCCTGCGAGTCTCTAGCCGAGGATAAGGAGCTACACTCCATTGATTAAGTTGAGGTCGTGGTGATGGTAGAGGATCTTGAAGGCCAAAATTATGATCTCCATAGTTTTAAGGAAAGACTTTTATGAGTCGATGGTTAGGTGGATCTCTTAAAGCAACAGTCAACGACTTGTCCTCCAAGAAGGAAAAGATGACCTCTTAGCGTTAAGAGTAGAAAATGACCTATATTGAGGTCTTGGTTAAACATAAAGAACTTCAAGGAAGAATTCGTACCTATGTACAGATCCATTTGGATTCCTATCAGGAGTCCGTGGTCTTTAAAATCTACCTCTTTCAAAACTTCAGTTCTGGCTTTGAAGCTTGCAAGGCCGAGGTCGAGGCATTTTTCCCTGAGTTGGATGTTTCGGGTCTGTTTCATGAATCCCCTCAATAAAAAAATCGAACTCAAATGATGATGTTAATGATGGTGATGATTCTGAAGATGCCTCTACTCCCAAAGCCCAAGTGGAAGATGCTGGGAAAGTAACCTATGCCTCTCAATCAAGTGAAACCTTTGTGAATCCCCCAAAACTCAAGCCTTAATAGGATTTTTATGTAATAATTTTTTTTAAGTTATCTATGGGACATGGGACACTCTTTGTAATTTCCATTTTTATCATTAAGGAGAAGGTATTTTTGGAATTATGGACCTTTTTGGGTCTTCAACCTTTACTGCATTAATTTTTTCAACTTTGCTAAGTATTTTTTGCTGACTTGCACAGCTTGAGGTCTGTCTGATGTATGCCTAGTATGTAGTACACCTTTATCCCCTAAGATTACTTAGTAAAGCAAAGTAACTTGATTTGTGCATCTGTTGAAGCAACCATGGGGTCCTAATACATGAAGCCTTGTATTTGTGGAATTTTTGAAGAGAGGTTGAGGTTCTATAATGGGTCCTTACACCTTAGAACCATGTAATACTTTATCCATGTATTTTGTAGGACTAAAATCCCATATTTTTTTTACCAACACTTAGCCCTCCAAACAATTTTGGCTTAAAATATTAAAATTAATCTATAAGAGGTCGTAAGACCTTCAGCTTAAAATTTGGATTCGAACGTTAGAAATATAAAGCCCTTATAAGGGCTCCTAATAACTTCAAACTAAGAAAATCTTGTAACATGAAATCCCACAAAGAGTCGTAAGACCTCCTGACTTAGGTAAACTTGGTTTAAAAGTCCCCCAAAGGGTCCTAAAACCTCCAGACTTAGAAAAAAATTGAAATTTTAAAGTCCTAGTAAGGGTCTGAGACCTCCGGACTGAGAATATTGGAATTTTAAGTCCTTATAAGGGTCTGAAGCCTCCGAACTTAAAAAAATCAAAAATACCAAGTCCTTGTAAGGTCTTGAGACCTCCGTAGTGAAAAAATTAGAATTTGAAGTCCTTATAAGGATTTGAAACCTCGAGACTTAAAAAAAATTGAAATTTTGAAGTCCTTGTAAGGGTCTGACACCAGGGCTGAAAATTTTGGAATCTGAAGTCCTTCAAATGGTATGAGACCTCCGTACTTAGAAGATACTTGAAAATTTGAAGTCCTCTTAAGGGTCTTAGACATCCGAGCAAAAAATTTAATAATCTGAAATCTTTATAAGGATCTGAAACCTCCGAACTTGGACAAAAAAATTGAATTTTTTTATGTCCTTATAAAGGTCTGGGACCTTCGGACTTTGGGCCCTTCACCCTTGCTTTGATAAAAATTTAAGTTTTGGACTATTTTTTTGTATATGGACACTTATACAACCCCCCACCCCCACCCAAAAACAATTTGAACAAAAGTTTTTTTCTTTAAACTTTTTCAAAAATTATGTACGAGGTGAATGTTTTCTTTGTATAACTCCATGGTAAAGAAAAATATATCAATGGAAAAAAATTAGTTATTTATGGATCTTCAAACCATAGCCTTTTTGGAATTATAGATGAAAATCCAAATAATACCTTTACTTTTTTATGGGTCCGGAGACCTTTGACTATTCTTCTTGGGTTATTTAAACTTGGGGACCATAGTTTTCTTTAGGTCGTAAGACCTTTGACTATTAGCATTAAGCCTAGGTTGAAATCCATATAGCTTGAATGTTTGGTCCTAAGACTATATCTTTAACCTAGAGCCAATGTTAAAGTTCTTGCAACTCTTTTTTGGGTCTGCAAACCCTGGTTTAAGTTTTGAGCTAAGGCTGGAGTCCTTGGAACTTTTTTTATGTTAATTTTTAAGAGACAAGGCTGAAATTCTTGTAGCTCTTAAAGAATATTTATATTTATTACATCATGAGTAATAAAAGTTTCTTTTTTATTTGAGTTGAAGAATACACGGTTTACAGTTGTTTTGTTAGGAGGCCATACATCTTCTGAGGTTTCTTCTAACTTCATTTTGACTTCTATTTGTGGTGGTAACTACCTTCATCTTACTGTGGCATTTATAACAAAACTCATTAGTTGTATGCCCAAGCTTTCTAGAGGGAGCTTAAACATTATTAGTGGTGGAGGCAAGATCTCTAATGAGACTTCATAGACCCTTTGTAGCTTTGTAGGGGTATCCATTAAGCCCTATGAATCACTGAGCGACTTCTTCTTGTCTTTTATGGAAGTGATGTAGAACTCCTGAGCTTTTTTTTGGTCTCTTAATATCTCTCCTACCCCTTGGGAGCTGGAAACCTTATCACCAGCCTTCCGATTGACATCATAACATCCAAGTTATTGAGTGATGGTCTGCCATGATGACATTATAAGTTAAGGGTAGGTCCATCATTATGATTTTTTTTCAAGATGGTTGTGTAGTAATCCTTGGAACCAAGGGTGAGAGGGAGAATGAAATATCCAAGGGAGTAGGTATCTTCCCCATCAAACCCAATCATTGGAGTAGTGACTGGTTGCATGTGCTTGGTGACAAGGCATGACTTCAAAAGCATCTAGGAACAGGATGTCTGCGAAGCTTCCCGTATCAATCAGGATCCTCCTTATGTTGGCATTAACCATGATTATTGGGTTCATAAAAGGATTGCCATGAGGTAGTCGAACCCTCCTTAGGTTAGCTTCAGGGAATACCATCATTGGGATCTCATTGTGGGCTTGATGCGGGACAGAGACATGGTTAAACTAAATCCCTTCATATTGGAGGCTCCTTAGATGGACCTTTCTGGTTGTAGCAAAGATCCCACCTATGACAAAACCTCTGAAAATGTACTGAATGTCAATCGGTGGAACATCATCTTTATTATTATTTTTGTGCTGACCTTTTCTTGCCTTTTTTGCCACATACTCTTTGAGGTATACCCTAGTTATCACCACGCCCTTTATGGCCTCCTTCAACCTGAAGTAGTAATTTATCTTGTGGTCGTGATCTCTGTGGAACTGACAACACTTGGACTTATCATTTTGTCATCCCCAGTCCTCATAGGCTTTAGCTCAGCAGGATGTCTTGAGTTTTTGCTAATGCAAAGACCTCTTCCATGGTAGTTATACGAGGTGGGAAGTGTTTGGCCTCTATACGCTAATAATTATTATCCCGTTTCTTCTTTTTCGGGACCTCGACCTCTCTTGAGGTCACCTCCTCTGAGGTGAAGCCTGAGATGAAGACAGATACAAAAATTATGTCATTCAAGTCATCAACTTAGAGAGATTCCTGGTTGATCCTCTTGGCGTTTTCCCTAAGGGATTCTTCAGCCTTCTATCTGAAGTGAAATAGGCAAGTGATAGGCTTCCTCATCTTCTACGCTCTAATAAAATGATGGATATACGATCCTGATAGCTCTGTGAAGCTCGTAATGGTACTTGGTTTACGCTTGGCAAACCAGTGCCCAATTGATCCCCTCAAGGTAACAGGAAAATATTGGTACAAAACCTCATCTTGGGTGTCTTGCAGGATTATTAGTGACCTGTGAGTTTTTAGATGATCGTTGGGGTCCATGGACCCACCAACGGGATCAATATTAGGTATCTTCCCTGTTCAGGGAAGAGCATAGTGCTAAAAATCTTTGGAGAAAGGATATAACATCTTTTAGAGGTCCAAATCAATGATGTTGGGAGTTTAAGTCTTGTATTGGTTGAGGAAATTCCCCAATCGGGATTGCGTCTAATTTATCTCTACATCCTAGGGTCTAGTTGTCCTGGAACCCCCTTAGGACTGGTCTCCGGTGAGTGATAGCCTATCCTTGATCAGAATGCAAGTTACTGATCGTTGAGGTACCTAGGCACCTCCTTTGGATCATCCCCTCCTTCTAACTAGGGGTCATGGTTTTCCCCAGTACCATTGGTTCTTCCACCACTAGGGGATAAAGGGAGCTCGCTGAAAATGGCAGCCAATTGCTCTTAAAACGTTTTCGGTTGGGCCTCCATATCCTTGAAAGATTGAGTCAAATCAGCATTAGTCATAATTTTTTAAATGATCAACATTTGTATTTGAGAGGACTGGAAACTATCTTCCCCACAAATGGCGCCAAACTGATGAGTGTTAAAATCACAACTAACTTCAGACCCACGGGTGCTCCCCTCTAGACCTTAGACATATAAGAGCAGAGATCTGTTAAAGTAAAAGACAATGGTTTAAAGGAGTTGAGACCACATATGAGGGTCCTAAGTCTAGTGTTAAAGGTGTTCCACTGATTTATTAGATTGTAAATGAAGTATTACAATCTAAGAGACCTCTTGAGCATTGTTTAAGAGAGTCTGAGGTCTTGTGGCCTCACTACACCAAAAACAATAATCTGGCACGATTTCAAAACTGTACCAGAATCAAGTGTTCCAAAATTGACATTTTTTATGGCACGGTTTAAAAGTGTGCTAGATCTGGACAAATAGGAATACTTCTTGCATACTTTTAAACCGTATCAGAATTTGATATTTCTGGCACACTTTTGGCATAGTTTATGGCTGTGCCAGGTTGAGTACATATTGGTATGCTTTTGACACACTTTATAACCGTGACAAAATTTGATACACTTATTTTCATGGCTTTGAACTGTGCCAAATTTTTTGATCAAAGAAAAAAAATAATTTAAAAATAAGAAAATTCACAAATCCCAAATCTCCCACGTTGTTGATAAACTAATGTATATACAAACTTCAAAACATTACAAGTCTTAATGGTTCACAAACAAAAAAAAAGGGAAGAGTTTCCTCTATTTTCTGGACATTCTAAAACCTTATAATATAAAACATTCATAATGTAAATCCCGCACGACCATAAAATACAATAATAAAATTACAAAAGCTTGCACAGCCATAAAAGATAACAATAAACTACAAAAGCCAGCCCGACCATACCATAAAAAAACAGAATCATGAATATTAATGACATTAAATCAATAACCCCCTTGTTGTAAACCATCGATCTTCACGTGTTCCATGTGGATAAAAGTTAACGATAAAATGTTATCCTGCAAAAAAATAGGATACGAAAAAGAGATGATACTGATAACCAAGTAATTTTTAAAAAAAAATCTTATTCAAGCTAAAAAATTACATATACGACTTATAATTATTATTATATTCTCAAACCTGAAGTCTTGTGACTACGTGGCAAGCTCCTACGAGTTACATTAGTCACATGTGAGGTGTTAGTACCTCTTACGGGACAGTTTGAGGAATGGTTTGGGTTTTCACCCCCAAACAACATGTTTTTAAGCAAATCTAAATATTTTCAAATTATCACCATATTCACAAATCGAGAGACTCGAGACTACGCAATTAGTTCCTACAAGTTACATTGGTCATGTGCGAGGTGTCGCCCTCTTACAGGGTCATTCGAGACTGATTTGGGTTTTCACCCTATGAACGACTTATTTTTAAGCCTAATTTAGATATTTTCAAATTATCGTCGTGATCACTTCCTACAAGTTACATTGGTTCTGTGGGAGGTATACATACCTCTTAATGGGCCATTTGGGGTTGGTTTGGGTTTTCACCCTATAATAACTAATTTTTAAGCATATTCTAGATATTTTCAAATTATTGTCATATTCTCAAACTGAGAGTCCCACGACTACGCAGTCAGTTCCTACGAATCACATTGATCCCGTGCGAGGTGTTAATACTTCTTACGGGTCCTTTTAGCCACTGGTTTGGCTTTTCACCCTCTAACGGCATGTATTTAAAGCCTAATATTGATGTGTTCAAATTATCATTATATTATCAAATCGGGAGAACCGTGTCTACCTGGTCAATTCCTACAAGTTATATTGGTCTCGTGCGACGTGTTCATCCCTCTTACAAGGCCGTTAGGGGATTGGTTTGGATTTTCACCCTTTTAATGACTTATTTTTAAGCTTAATCTAGATGTTTTCAAATTATCGCCATATTCTCTAAGAGGGAGACCCATGACTACGCGATTAGTTCTTACAAGTTACATTGGTCATGTGCGAGGTGTACATTCCTCTTACGGGCTGTTTGGGGGTTGATTTGGGGTTTCACCCTTTTAACAGATTTTTTTTAAGCCAAAGTATATATATTTTCAAATTATCATCATATTATAAACCAGAAGTCCCATGACTACGCGATCAGTTCCTTTGAGTTACATTGAATCGTGTGAGGTGCTTGTGCCTCTTATGGGACCATTTTGAGTTTTCACCCTCTAACGGAATGTTTTTAAGATTAATCTAGATACTTTCAAATTATTATCATATTCTCAAATCAGGAGACCCATGACTACGCGATCATTTCCTACAAGTTATATTGATCTCGTGCAAGGTGTTTATGCCTCTTACAAGGCCATTTTGGGGCTAGTTTGAGCTTTCACCCTTTTAACGACTTGTTTTTAAGCCTAATCTAGCTATTTTCAAATTATCCTTGTATTCTATAATCGGGAGCTCATAGTATCAAACCGGGAGTCTCGTGACTACGCGATCAGTTCTTGAGAGTTATATTGATCCCCTACGATATGTTCATGCCTTTTACAGGACCATTTGGGGGTTAGCTTGGGCTTTCACCCTCTAATATCATGTTTTTAAGTTGAAGTCTATATATTGGTTTAGCTGTTGTGCAGCTTTCATTCTGATATTTTCTTTTCCAAGTGTTTTCTTGGAATACTTCCTTGTCAAATAAAAGAGTTTGATAATAATTTTATTGATATGATGATAATGTTTTTCATTATTCCATGTCTGGGAAGAGATTATATTTCTTGCCATTTTCATTGTTACTATGCTTACTATTTATTTAGTTGTTGATTTTAAGTTATGATGTTTAGGATTAAGTAGGAGTAGTCTTTTTGTTACCAGTTTATCTATATTTCTCCTTTCAGTTAATTACTAAAATTAGGACTCTAAGTAATTAGGTATAGTATCAATTTAAATAAGGCCCTTGTAATCACTTGATCATTATAAAGGACTTCTGCATAAATAGGGGCTCATTAGTAGTGGTTTCTTTTCTTGAATCGCCGAATCAGTTACCCATGTTTTCTCAGAGAATGTGAATACATGAATAATCCCAAAGAGTTTGCAACGATTAAGCAAATGTAAAACCATATAGACCCTTAGGAATATAACCAATACAATGCATTTCTGGTTTTACATTCTACGTAGATTTTACAAACACAAAGTATTGTAAACTAAAAAGATGTTGTGATTAATAAGTGTTCCTTTGTTTCTGAGGACATTAATAGTTTCTATTTTACCTCATATATAAGCAATCTCCACAAATCTTCCCTTGTATACCCTTGAAGTTGCTGCAATCACTACAACAACCAGGAGTTTTTTGTCGGTAAGGTACCGGGACTTAGTGCCTTACCATGTAATATTGAAACATGCATTCACATAAAAGTTTTTATGGAAAATATCTACAAGGTGTATGGACTTCCCTAGACAGTGTTCTTTTTGTCAATAGCCTTTTGAAAAATAAGGAACTTTTGTAAAATTAAAAGTATATGTTATCAAATGTGGGTTAAGAAGCCTACTTGATATGCATGACAAGACACCGATAAACTTATGTAAACTTAAAAGTACCTTTTGTTTCATGTTTCCACCTAATTATAAGGATAGGCCACTGGTAGAAAGAAATAGTGGCATTTATACGAATATGACTATAAGTTAACTTTCGTTGTGATTGGTGGAATTTATATGAATAGCACTAATAACAAAAATCTAAAATTCTTGGAATCAACAACTAGCGATTCTTAAAAAGTGGGACCAAATCCCAACGGCTCCATATATATATATATATATATATATATATATATATATGTGTGTATGTATAATATCCATATAGCTAAGGGAGCGAAGAGATGTGTCCTCAAAAGATTGCTTACTATTAGAACCATTTTACAAAGTTTAAAAGATACCCCCCCCCCCCCCCCCCCATTTCATTGATCGTGCCTTAAAAGAACATACTACAAGTTAGGGTTTATATCTATTTTACAAATAAGCATTATAGAGTTTTGTATTTATAATTTCCTCTCAAAAACAGAATTTTACCTAGATTTATTATGAAACTTCTCAATGCAACAGTTGCTAAAATCTTCTCCTCGAGGTTCTTCGATGATTGTAGTACGTGTATAAATTGATCAAGCAAGGAATTCCTGGCAACATGCCTTATCACAGTATCAGGAAGATCATAAAGCATGTTAATGAGCCATGTGGCTATGACAAGGCTTGACTTTGCCATTTCTATCGAGTTACTCTTGAGACATTATTATAAAGCTTTGAAAATACACCCTTTTTCATGGTTGCAAAGTACAAAAGCTACCCTTTTCTCCCATTAAATTATAGCCTTCTCTTCTTCTTTTTATACATAATGCTTTAACGTTATAAAACTCTGGACAAAATAAATGGGAAGAAACTGTAAAATAACACAAAATATGACGAAAGTGAGAACCATTGCTTCTGTCAATTTGGTCTCATG
Source organism: Sambucus nigra (assembly GCA_949130495.1). Taxonomy (NCBI): domain Eukaryota; kingdom Viridiplantae; phylum Streptophyta; class Magnoliopsida; order Dipsacales; family Adoxaceae; genus Sambucus; species Sambucus nigra. Next base: position 454,803,849 of record OX422209.1, on the reverse strand, counting down.
TGTTGTCAGGTTATCTTGTTTCACTAAAGCATTATAAGATTGATCCAAACCTACAATCCTGAGTCACTAGGCTTCGAGATAGCAAATCCCTGAGGCTTTCAGACACCCTGAAAGAGTTGACAAGGCATCAATATCCATGATTTGAGAATTAGGAAAGTCTTTTTTTACGAAGCGCTTCAATTAGTGCCTCTATTTCTTCTTCCTTGTAAATTCTCATCTTTCGAGGCTCAACCTAGAAAAGCGGATAAAATATTATAGAACACAATGAAAATGGATGGTTTAGTTTTTATATCCAAGAATTTTATTTACTATATGAAATATTGTGGTTGAGTAGGAAATAATTAGACTAACCAGGAGATCAAGCAGAAGAAGAAGAGTAGCGATGGTAGGTTGTTGCTCCATTGGAGCCATTAATAGATAGACAAGAAGTGTGTGCATGGTACTATATACTCCTTCATCCTTAATTATCTGCAAAATCTGGTTGGACACAGATCTCCTGAAACATGTAAGTATCATTTAGCTTATAATAATGTTAGTATAAGTACTGAGTATGGTGTGGAGATGTTACGAAACATGGTACAACTATCATGTGTAGGTTATTATCAAACAAGAGTGTCCATGTGTTTGAAAATCATAGCATGTGTTATATTAATTAGACACGGGATTGCCTTAGGAGGTATATGGGGGGAAATGTAAATGGAAGGCGTGAAGAACCTAATTAACAATAACAAGATAAATAAATATTCAGTTACAATTTTCAACTAACTGAAGAACCAAAAAGCTAACTGAAATGTTAATGCAATGTAAGCCCATTAGATTACGTATGCAATGTATGCGCTTTCCAATGTATGCAATGAGCCAATACAAAAAACGTATTGGATTGTGTTTGGATTCCAATGTATGCACATCAATAATATTTCACTCAGGTGATCGATTCAAATCGTAAAGAATATCTTAAATTCAGAGTAAAACAAACCAATATCTTGATCATCCATTAATATGCAAGTTAAAATCATTATCACCAATCATACCACCTATTGTGTTATAAAAGTGATTAACCATCAAAAACACGCTACAGAACCATATATTGTTATCATTTCTTTTATATTATATTACAACCAAAGGTCCACCATACAGTGTCATCAAAATTTTGAACTAATGTGGTTCCGATTACATTTGAAGGCATGAATTCCATACACCCAAACATGGAATTCCTACGTTTCATTTTAATGCAAAATAATAATATATCACAATCACATCAAATGAAAATGCCCATAGCTATTTACGTGTAACTGAAACACATGTTGCTAGTTTCAAATGATTACCCAAAACAACTTAAATATATACAATTCCTACTATTGTTAGATAAATAAGCTATAATAATTACACCACAACATAAAGACAAACGGTGCATAAAAAACCATACATACATATATGTTAGTTCTTGGGTCATTTTATGAATACTCTACGCACATATACCAAGTCAGCCTTAGTCGTGAAAATGACTGAGATCGTGGCAGCGACGAGCAAAACCCTGGCAACCTTAGTGTCGATGATGGGGTCAGGGAAAATAGGGTGTGTTAAATCATAATTAGAATTATTCTCTCTTTGGGACACAAGGGCTCACCAATTCTCATTAGAAGTTTCACCGTAATAATAATAATAATAATAATAATAATAATAATAATAATAATAATAATAATAATAATAATAATAATAATAATAATAATAATAATAACAACAACAACAACAACAACAACAACAACAACAACAACAACAACAACAACAACAACAACAACAACAACAACAACAACAACAACAACAACAACAATAATAATAATAATAATAATAATAATAATAATAATAATAATAATAATAATGATAATAATAATAATATGATTGAGATCGATATGATAGTAGGCTTCCCAAAAGATAAAATATGATTAAGAAAGGAAGCATAAAAGATGAAAGAATGATACCGATTTCTCGTAATGATCTCTCTCAGAAGTAGTGCAGGTCTCTCCAATACACAGAACTCATGCTCGTTCTTCAATATATATCTAAAGAAACAAAAGAAAAAAACAAAATTGAGAAACCCAAGGATTCAGCAGTTCTCATCAGAAGTTTAAAATCATAACGCAGTGGAGATTCATTGGTTACCGAATATGTAAATCACGTCTGAATTTTTGTAATACTTTCTTTATTGTATTAGTGGGCTTTTTCCTGCAAGGGTTTCCACGTTAAATTTGTGTCTCGTGCAATTGAATTTATTTCTTGCAGTTATCATTTTGTAATCACCGTAAAAATGAATTCAATTAATAGAATTGGCTTAATACTAAATTGAGATTAATCCCAACAAGTTCAATCGAACCAAAAAATTGTTGAAATTAGCCAAATTTGAAATTAACAGAGTTCATTTGATAAAATAGACAATCAACTTTTCAATAAATATGTCTAATAGTTACAAAAGGATAATTGCATGCTTTTGATTACTCATAATAACCCTCAACCTCTCTCTCTATCTATCTTCATCTCAAATCAACCCACCCAAAAGAGAGTCCCATAATAATTTTGGTAGCATCACGAACACTAGAATATAAGAATAAAAAGTGCATGGTACAAGAACACAACTAAGCACCATAGAAACTTTGTTCCTAAATAATCCAGGCCTAAAACTAAAACACGATATATAAAAGCGATGAGTAAAATATAATAAGAAAGATACCGCATATGTTGAAATATAAGCAATATAAAGACATACAAAGAAATTATCCAATCAATATTATAGACACCACATTATAGGATCCCCTAAGCCACTCCTTAGACTCCTAGCACTACCCCTTTCCACCACGAATCTAGGTTACACTCTGAGTACTGATCTAGAGGCCATCGGGCACCCCTGGGCCCCATTTGACTCCGATCAACTCTTTCATCAAAGTAAAAGATCTTTGAATCTCTAAAAGGCTCCAAAATCCCTTTCCAACGGTCCATCCCATGCACAAATTGGAATAACGGTTCGAACGAACAGACCATTTCACTACCGAAAACTGATTCAGAGGCCATCGAGTGCTCCCGAGCCCCGAATTAACCCCAATCAACTCCATCATCAGAGCGAAAGATCTTTGAATCTTCGAAGGGAATTGAAACTCCTTTCCAAAGGTCCACCCCATGCGTGAAACATCATAACCGTTTGAATGAACGATCAGTTTTCTCTCAAAAATTGACTCGGAGGCCACCGGGCGCTCCCGGACTTCGTTTGGCCAAAGTCAACTCTTCATCTCGAACGAGACTAAATGAATCTATGAAGATAACTAAATACCATTTCTAACGATCCGCCCCGTGCGCAATTCTAACCTACGGTATGGATGAACGATCCGTTTTACTCCGCGAGGTCACCAGGCACTTCCAGGCCCTGGTTGACCAAGGTAAACTTTTTGAACCAAGAGAAACTCTTAGGAATGTCAAAGTAAATCTCCTAACCTTTCCAATGGTCCTCCCCGTACGTGATTATGACTTACCATGCGGACGAACGATCCGTTTGCGTTCGACGATCTCCCGTCCAAAGGACTGACGTGCGCGTCCGAGCCGCATTTAACCCAAAGTCAACTCTCGGATCTGGAATCTGTCCAAGGACTCTCAAAGGTCTCTAAAATACCTTTCTAACGGTATGGCCCATGCACAATTCGGATCAACGGTTTGTGCGCTACGATTGTTTTTCCAAAAAAGTCTGCACGAGACTGCCAATTGGCAGGTCTTGAACCCTGCCTATCGGCACAGTGTCAAGGGTGACCTGCCAATAGGCACCCCTTGGGTTAAGCCTATTAGCACCCACTGGACCCTATAAATAAGACCCATGACCTCATTCCCAAAGAGCAAACCCATCAGCATCAGTGATCTCAGTAACATTCTCTTGAAGTTAGCGAAGTTCCATATGAGAAGTTCCATTTAAGCCTAAATACCCATCCTTTTCACGCCCAATTTGGCAAATATCCTTTGCTCTCATCAAAATCCATCAACATTCAAAGGAATTCATCTAAGATTCAAGATTAAGCTCTAAAGAAGGTCCAATTCCTTCTCCCTCTCTTTTAAATCTCTTGTTTTTGCATAAATTACATTAGATTCATAATCTAGTTTCACTTTTCTTTCTACATACTAACATCTATGCTTTTATTAGTACATTGAAAATACTTTATTTTTCATAAAAAAACAAATAAAAGAGGGTAACACCCGTAAATTCAAAACGAAATTATCCACCACACTTTTTTTAAAACTAAAAATACATTTTCTACACTCACACACCTAATAAAATTCCGTTCAAATCTATAGAATAAACCCCACCCCTATTCTACATTCGAACTACGTGGACTTTGATGCCTTGATAGGCTATGTAGGCATCTCAGATTAAAATCCGAGACTCGAGTCCAACTTTTCAATTCTCCACTGTCTCTTACTTTTCAAATTTCTTAAATCCCTCATTTTCATTATAATCATACATATACATATACCATACTTATTCGCGTCTCATCCCACATATTATTGTTTCTTAATAATGATCAATATCTCGATGAACGCTCATATTCTATCTTCTACACTCATTACTGTTTTGGGAATATTCCTATGGATGACCTCACTCTATCTTTTCCATGGTATGGGTAGAACGATTCAAATCTCCATTATATAAACACATGCATACACTTCACGGGGATAAATGAAAATATTAACATTTGCCCATGAGAGATCGAAAGGGCATGATGGGTGCCTAACACCTTCCCATTCTGTAACTTAGCCCATGGACCTTCGATTTATTGGTTTCGCATGTATCAGTATGTCCTTGATGTCTCTCTCTCGAAGTGGCAACATATTCTTTTGCCTGTTTTGAGCACAATAGGCTGACGACTCTATCTCTTAACATTTACCCCACACCGACGACGGTCGAAGCCCCCTTTTCGAAGAGAAAGGTGCGGGACTGCGATGCAGTTTCTTCCTCGGGGGATCCTCCTTCTCCTTTCCCCTCTGAACAAACGTCATGCCGATCGGGATGGCCACAGAGCTGATTAATTCAACTGCATGGTAACCCCCTATGATTGTTGCAATAACTATGCACACGGTTACCGCAACAATCATAACATCAAATCACACAAATTCAAATGAACCCACAAAAATCAACCAAAATGAACAGACACGATACACAAACTATATTTTACTAAATTTTAAAGAAACATGAACTTGAATTGTACATTTAAAAAAGCCCATTCTAAGGATTAATAATAATAATAATAATAATAATAATAATAATAATAATAATAATAATAATAATAATAATAATAATAATAATAATAATAATAATAATAATAATAATAATAATAATAATAATAATAAGAAGAAGAAGAAGAAGAAGAAGAAGAAGAAGAAGAAGAAGAAGAAGAAGAAGAAGAAGAAGAAGAAGAAGAAGTATCTAACTCACTACATTTGTTTTGTATGTCAAAAGAGCTTCCTTGCCCCTAACTAACCCGTTTTTCCAGTTCACCAACTCGTGCATGAGCCTTTACCACCTGCTCCTCGGCTTCTAATGTCTCTTTTTTTGTAAGAACGTGATCAAATTTTGTTATATATCAAGCATAAAGTTATTTACTTAAAAGTAAAGGCACAACAACAAAATGACTACGTCCAAAATTCTAATTTCTCACTTGTAGGGAAGCAATCTCACTTTGTAATGACAAAATTTTAATTTTTCACCTGTAGTAAGATTAATGAAGAACAACAATTACCATATATGCGATGAAAGAAAAAAATATAGTTTCTTCCTAATTACTTATTAGATAATACATCTCTTCATATGGCTTCAACATTCTGTTCTCATAATCTGTCGTTTTTAATATTAATAGCATTCCTAGAAAGCTACTATATATTTTTATTTCAGTAAGTTAATAGTCAGCTAAACTTTAGTTATTAGGTATGGTTAGGTTGTACACCTAACATGATAAGCACCCAAAAGTGTCTATTTTATACCTCGAATAGAGGCATTTTAGTAACTCGTTTTAATTAAAATTGGCCTTATGTTCGTATTTATCTATATTGCAAGTCAATCAGTAGTCGCAGTGTTAAATGATGCTAAATACAGTCAATTACGATGCAGAAGCGGTTAAAAGCATGAAACAAAGAAATCAAAGAGACCGCGAAGTCAGGAGTCCTATTTGAGAGTGCCGAGAAGAGTTCCGATGTCCCGAACCAAATCTAAGCCTAGACCGAAACCGGTCCATCACCCAAGCCGTGTGTGTTGAGTTTGTACCTTTTTAGATTTCTTAGAATTTTAGTTTGAGTTGTTTTATTTTTAGGATCTATTTCAGATTTATTTAGAATTTTTAGGATTTATTTTCTTTTTTTTTAATTTCTTTTATCTTATTTTTATTTAGATTTTTATTAGTTTTTAGTTTTTAATCTTATTTTATTAGGATTAATTTTTTAGGAATTCACTTGTTTTTAATTTTATTAGATTTTACATTTTATTTTTAGGATTTTAGTTTTAGTTTTAGTTTTAATAGATCTTCATTTTTTATTTTTATTTTCATTTTTTTTAGTTTCATTTTTAATTGAGTTTTTATTTTAATTTTTTAGAATAGGAATTTAATTTTTAGATTTTTAGTTTTAATAGTTTTATTTTTATTAGTTAGTATTATTTACTTAGGGTCACAAATTAAACACACACACACACACACACCCTACTCCCAAACACAACCTTACACCACTATTCATTATCCCCTACCCTCTTTCTCTCTCATCCCCCATCTTCATTACCAAAATACCAACTCACCAAACCTTAAACCCCATACCCACTTCAACTCCCACAACCCGCTACAACCCAAATCCCTGCTCCCTTAACCCGGCAGTGCCCAGCCGACGACCTCAACCCAAACCTGCCGTCGCCAGCTGCTGACCCACCTCCGGCGAAATCCCCTCAACCAATCAGACCCGGACCCAACTCCACCTCTGCCGAGACCCACTTCCACCTACCCATCTTCAACCCTGTTCGAAATCCAACAAACCCGCGAGCTCGATCCAGGAAAACCTCATGCTCTGATCTCAACCCCATCCAACCATATACCCTTATCCTCTAACTACCCAAACCCGCCAAGACAGTAACCACCAACTCACGAACCAAAACCCGAACCTCCACCTATCATCGTCGTCCCTTAAAAATCGGAGTAAACCCAAAAATCTCTTTGACTTGGATAATTAAAAATCCCACAAAATCTCTCATCAAGCCAAAGACTTCGTGGACTTTATAAATTCAAAGGGAAGGTAACTCAAAAAGAAGACTCTCTCAGCACAAATAAGAGGGATGAAAATAAAGAGAGAAAAAGAGATCGCATATTATGTACAGTTTAGGGTCATAAAAAATTTCCAGAAAAATATAAAAAAAATAGTTTAGCTTTAGAATAATTTTTAGGTATAGTTTTTAGCATTCTTTTTGTAATCAAGTGCTGAAATTCTGAAGAAGTTGGACGCATGTCAAGGCGCATTTCAAGACAAATTTGTGGAAAAAATTGCGTATTGTATTTCTATATTCTCTTTTCAATTTATTTCTTGCTTGACATATTATTTATTATTGTTTATGCACACATGAGAATGTTTGGTTAAATACCCTGTTCAAGGTGTGGGATGCACTTCGAATGATGTTAATTTAATTAATTGGTTTTATTAATTTTATATTTCTAGATAAATTAAAATTTAACTGTCACCGATTAATTTATGTAATAAGAGTTAGTAAATTAATTGATAAAAATTAATGTTTAAATTTAGGAATCGAACTAGAGATAGGTTTTCCGATATTTGAATATTAATTCGGTGTTGAAAATTAAGGATTGATATTATTTTCATTAAATTGATGCTAGCGGGTAATTTTCTGAAAACAGTGTAGTCCTAACTTTTTCATCGTGTGATATTTTTAAATTAATTTTCTGAAAAATATTTTATTAAATTTATAATTTTAACGAGAGTTAGATTATCGATTTAATATTATCTCGAAATATTTCAAATTAATGAATTGAGAAATTAAAATAATTGAAAATGTGGTGTAATCCCATCTCTTGACCTTCTCATATTATTTCACACTCGGTTGCACATTCTTTTTCATTATTTAGTCATTTTATAGTTTTAGCATTTAGTAGTAACTTTTTACTTGACACTTTAAAAAAAAAGATTTTCATAAAAAATTGAGATTGCAAGTTTTCATATAAATTGTTTCACCTTGGAAGTTGGATTGATACCCGTACTTACCGCAATACGAGTTATTTTTCGACAAATTTTGTAGGTACTCAAGGGAATTTTGAGAGTGGATTTTTAAGACAACGATATACCCAAAAAGCTAGTTATCAAATGGTGTCGTTGCCGCTTTCTTGATGTGGAGACAAATTGAAGACTTGTAATTTTTTTAGTTCTTATTTTTATACCTCCTCCCTCCTCCTTAAACTGGTTGTATAGGATTTTTTTAAGATTGTGTATTTATTTGGGGTGCATTTTGACACCATATTATTTTGTAATAATTATTCCATAAAAAAACGCGAAAAGGGAAACCAGATAGGGTAGAGAGAGGGCGTCCAAGGCGAAGATTTTGTAGACTCTCTACTTTGGATTGGTACTCTCGGGGACGACTGAGATAGGCGATATCTCCCCCCGGTCGACTAAACTCGGTCTTCACCCCACGTGTGTAAAAACCATGGGATGTACATTTATTTATCCCTCGCGAATCTCTTGTCAACGAGTTCATTTTTTGTGTGCTTATTTGCTCCTGTGTGCTTTTAATCTCTGCATCGCACTTAAATTGAATGGTTTGATGAATTAATTTACCTAAGACCTGTACCCGGTCATTGAAACGAGAAGGGATTTCATCACCCGACTGACTCTCTTATCCATTGTGTGCTACCCTAGCTGTCATTAAATTTAAAATCAATCAACTAGCTAGCCCCGTAGGAACACATTTTTACAACCGACGATCACCAATATAAATTCCGTGATTCTCGTCACCTGCGGACTTAATTAAAATTTGACTACCCCTTTCACTAATTTTGAAGATAATAATTGGCTACGTGCTCGTTAGGATTTTCTTGATTGTGTGCGTCCAATTCCATTCTTTGGGTAGTCGGTTTTAGTTAGTTCGACCAAATCAAGAGTCCAATTTTTTCCATTTTTCGAAAAATACCAAAAAAAAAAAATTTAATATTTTCAAAAATCCCAAAAAGATTTCCTTTTTTTCCATATTTAAAATACCAAAAAAAATCCTTTTCTTATTTTCAAAAATCACAAAAAGATTTTCTTTTCTTTTGAAAAATATTTAAAAACCCAAAAATATTTCTCGCCTCATGGCCGAAGAACGTCCTTTACGGGAGTACTTTGGCCATTTCCCATTGTTTGAAGTTAAACCTGATTCGAACCTCTATTCATTAATTCATGGCTTTAACTCTCGAATGCCCACCATTGATACTCGTGTGTCGTCCACGCCCACATCTCCTACTTCACCGCCTCTAGTGACGAGTGTCAGCCCATCACCTGCTTCGCCGTGCACGTACTGCTTTCTTATCGATCACGTGTCCCATGAGTGCCCATTTATGTTCCCTCCATCTGAACCCACCATGGAACATATGCGTCCATATGACACTGTTTTGGACCCACCCTCGTCGTATTCTCATGACCTATCCAATTTCGAGGGGTATGAGTACCCAAGCTATTCATGGAGGCCTAATCATCCTTCTATGAAATATGAATCCCAACGCCATGTTATGGATCCTTATGGTTTCAAACATTCGTCATCGCCACCTCGTGCCCCTCATACCTATCAGTCCCATGTTTGATGCTTCGGTCTTATTTAGGGGTGATTCTCATCACACAATTTTTCTTCCACCCCGCACTTTCATAGATCTTATCTTTAGGGTGAGACTGGTTCGGTCTAGCTGAAGACATTAAACTTAACGTTACCTGGAGGCATCCCAACATTCATTGTTTCTAAGTATGATCTTATCCTGTTTGGGGGTGGTGTTTAACATCACCCAATAATTTTCACTTGCTTTATAGACTTGTACGTATTTGTGTCGCATCAGTTCTCCAGGATCCATCTCTGCCCCATCATGCGGTACATTTTCATTAGCGGTTCATTATGGTAATATATTGTAATAACCCGTAATTTTATTGATTTTTATTTAAGGGATTAATTGAATTAAATGAGAATTAATTTGAAAGTAATCCAGATATAAATACTAGCGAGATGTGAGTTGGTATTTGATTACGATGTTAAAATTGAATATTTCTGAGTATATATGGTAATGTATGAGTATTGAAAATATTAAAGTTGTCGCGAGGCTGAAATACGACAATTTGGAAAATTAAGTTGGGACGTGCGTGTCAGTCGCGTCAGGAATGAATTTAATTAGATTAAAAAGTGAATTATATTTTTATCAACCGAATGATCATTTTGAGTGTGCCAACGTGTCCGGAAGGGTCGAAATAGTCAGAAAACACTAGCCGGTGGTTTAGTTTAGATTCCGAGGCATTTTTAGGCCAAACCGGCAACCTAGAAGGGTATTTTGGTAATTTTATAAATTAGGGGATTAAAACCCACGAATTTTTTAGGTAAATTAAAGATTATTAAAAGATCCACTAGGTCCATTATCAGCCAAAAGTGAGAGAGTGGGCTACGGATGTTTTGAGAGAAGTTAGAAGAGAGGCTAGAGGGTCTATACCAAACCATCTCCCCATCACCAGAAATTGGAAAGGATTTGTGACCGGAAAGAGGAGAGAATCAACCTTGAATCATCGACAACAATCTGAAGAACGAATATAAGGCAAGTGATTTGATATTTTTAAGTGCATTGAATATTTCTTCCATGTTTAGTGTAGGAATTGTTTTGTCTTTAAAGTTTTGTGGAAAACCTAATGAAATTGATATAGAAACTCTAAAGTTGGGTTAGGGATTGCATGTAGAATGACTATGGACGAATTTAGTATCAAAAACATAACTATGATGATTTAAAAACGGATTTATGATGAGTAATTAGACACAATAAAATTCTGGGTTAATGTTCATAGGGTTTGGGGTAAAATTTGGGGATTAATGATAATTGCATGTTGATTTGGAGGATTTGACCCCAAAAATATGTTAAGAAGCGACCTAAGAGGATTTAGAGTAGTTTAAGAACATTAAAATGCTATTGGGGTGATTTTAGGATGAATTTAGAGAAGAGAAAAAGGAAGAAAAATGAATTGGGAGATTTCTGGGCGCAGTCTGCCATCTCATTAGAAGACCTGCCCAGGTCGTTCGAACGACCTCGTTCGAACGAGCTTCTAACGAGATGACAGTATCACTTCTAAAGAGTTGTTAGTTCATTCGAAGCCATTCATTCGAATGACACTCGTTCGAACGAGGTTTCTAACGAGTTGACAGAATGGACTTTTAGGCCTGATTTTTATTTCGAACCTCCAGTAGACTTATATAATTGAGTTTAATCCTTCCCTTGTTTATTAGTGGATATAGTTGTGAGATTGGGAGTACGTCGAGGATTAAACCTTAGAACTTTTTAGTATACCGAATGATATTTATGGGTTAGGATATAAGTATCTAAAAATACGACGTGAGAAGGGTTGATAACTTTTAATGTATATGATTCGGGGATTTGTAATCGTGCAACATTTAATGACTGTATAGAAATGTAAAATATACCTCTAATAATATTGAGATATATAATAAGTGTGAATTCTTAGTATATGTGGTTATCTGTGTATAACATACCTACCGTACTTGCTATCACGGGAGGTCGGCGTTCGATCAGGGCCATATAATCTTTGTGTGCCTACGGGGGGATTTAGATTGGTACCTCGAGGACATAGGTCAGAGAAGGACTTATTGAGAAGATAATAAGTATGTTGATCATGGGAGCGTAGGTATGTGCATGATCCATATGATGTGAACTATGTTAGCATCCATTATGTGTGATTGTTGTTTACTGAAAATGATTCCTGAGAGATTCGGAATACGTGGTCCTTATGTACATGATGTACCGGGATTCGATAGCAGGGTATGTGTGCACCGCAACTTAGTCTCGTGGTGCCAGTATTGTATATTTATGATGAGAATAATATATTTTTAATTGAAGTGAACTGTCATGTATAAATGTAAGTGTGAGTCATAGCAACATTTTAGTGGAGTTAAAAATGAAAAAATATCTCGTAATTAGCATTACTAATATTGGGAACTAAGAAGCAAAGTAAAACTCTCTGTTTAAATTAAGATGTCGGATATTAAATTGGGAATCGTATAGTAATGTTAGATTGTGTAGTGGACTAGTCAGATATGGGAATATCTAGAACGGGTACGGGTACGGGTACGGGTACGATAGGAGTGCACAAATAGTTGAGAGGTGAGGAACTCGAGTGAGTGCACGCACTATCATGTACTTTATATTCACTGTTTAATTATATTAAACACTTGTTGTATTTTAAACTATTTTCACAATCGGGCTCTGACCCGTTTTCTTTCATATCTATTTTTTTGTAAAACCTTTTTAGGTTCCCAACCACAAGGACACCAAGTGTAGGGATTCCATTCTAGTGATGTGCTGTAGCTGCTGTGGAAGTTACAGGACCTCGATAGTAGACGTCTCCACTTTCTATCTTGACTCTACTTCAGACTTACTCATCTGTAGGGCATGTCACCCCTTTCCTTTCAGAGGCATCTTACTTACTCAGTTTTTATTTCACATTTTGGGTTGTAATTAAATTAATGATTCAGGCTTTGTATTTACTTATTTCAGTATTCGGATTGTTGTGAGGTGTATTCCTCCAGATTTAGTTTATTACATCGTTATTTTACTGCGATTGTGATGTGGATGTGGTATCAGTATTTCATAATTTATTTTGGTTGTATGTAAATCTCATTCAATTAAAATTTACAACTCACTTTTTAAATATTAGGTGACTAGTAATTGTTAAAAACGTTTTTCGACAGTGATGCTACGAACTGAACCAACTTGACAATTTGAATTAATTTGAATAAAGGAGTAGCTACCCGTTATTTAATTAGTCGGGGTGTCACAGGTGGTATCAGAGCATTAGGTTCTAGGGTCCTTAGGATCTGTACGGCTTGTTATGTTTCCATGTAGCTTTCTTTTATATAGAGCCCTATATTTTAGGATTGTTGTATTCTTTTGTGTATGTTTCGCTCTTCAGCTATTTTGAGATAATAACTGCGAACTTATAAGATTTTATTCTCATTTCAGATGCCTCCACAACGTGCACAGCGAGTTTCCAGGGTTGCTCAGCCCGAGCCCCAGCCTGCACCAGTTTAGGGCACCATGAATGCCGCAGAGGTTGCCGCCATTGTAGCCCAAGCGGTAAATGTCACCCTAGCAGTTGTGCATTAGGCACCACCTCAGGCGCCGGTAGTAGCGCCAGTTCAGGCTCATGCATTACCGTCTGCATGGGAACGTGTTCATGATTCTTTTCAAAAAGTACACCCTCCGGAGTTTGCAGGTAGCTCTGATGTCGTTGTGTCTAGTCAGTGGAAGAAGGATATCCAAAGGCACTTAAGGATGTACAAGTGCACGGAGGTACAGAAATAGATACTGTCTACTTTTAAGCTACTAGGATCAGTGTTGTAGTGGTGGGAGTCCATTACCACCACGGAGGAGAGAGACGCCCTTTCTATTCAGGAGTTATGGGTGTGGTTCGATCGCAAATATTTTCCATCAGCTGTTCACACTGAAATGAGGAGGAAGTTAATGAAACTCAAGAAGGAGGGGAAGACCGTGGCCGAGTATGAGGCTGAGTTGACAAATCTCTTGAACATCGTTCCTGATGAGATTCCAACCGAGGAGAAGAAGATTCAGAAGTTCATGGATGGATTGACTTGGAGGATCCGTCAGCACTTGTTAGGAAATCTCTCGTTGGCCACTTATTTTGATGTGGTTAACGCAGCACTGCTTCACTGCCAGGACCACTGCTTTCACATGTCAGAGAGTAAGAGATCAGGAGAGTCCAGCCATCAGGGAAGGACAAGGGGAAATGGTGCCAGCGGGGCACAATCTGCTCAGGGTCAGCATAGGCAGGGAGATTAGGGTTCCCAACAGGGGGATTTTAAGAGGTTTAGATCTGGGGGTTTCAGAAATGGTCAGGGAGGTTTTCGTCAAGACCAGCAGAGCCAGCATGGCCAACAGCAGCAGTTTCAGCAGGGCCAGCACGGCCAGGGGAGGAATGGCAACGGCCACCAGGGCCATAGGCAGCAGGGTCAGAGTGGGGGAAACTTTTCGGGGAAATGTTTCATTTGTAGAAAGATTGGCCACAAGCGCCAGGAGTGTCCTGATAGGGGCACGACCCCATAGCAGCAGCAGTAGGGTGCTCGACATGAGCCCCAGAGACCTATGTTTCCCGCTGCCCTCCCAGCAGCACCATAGATGCCAGCTTTGCCACCCATCCCAGCAGTACCAGTTTAGCAGGGACAGCTACAGTATGGGTGAGTTTATCAACTCTAGCATGCTACAGTCCCACAGGATCCACCTACTATTGAGGGTATGTTCTCTATTCAGGGGACTGTGGGCGTATTTTATTTGATACGGGGGCCACACACTATTTCATTACCACGAGATTTTCACGCACTTTGGGGTTGTTAGATGCTGCAGAGAGCACGATTACTTGCGTAGATTCACCATTGAGTAGGGGTTCTGTGATTTCTCTTATTTGTAGAGGTGTGGGTATAGAGATCGGGAGATTTACTTTACCTGCTGATATGTTAGTATTAGATATGACTGAGTACGATGCGATTGTTGGTATGGATTGGATAGTTGCATACCGAGCCATGATTGATTATTTCGGTACGAGTATCCTTTTTTCCATTCCCGAGCAGGAGATGTTTTTAGTGGCGATGCCTCTCCCTGAGGGAGGATCGTCCACCCACTTGTACTATATAGAGGAGGAGACCTCTAAGGAAGTGGTATTACCACTCGATTCGATTCCAGTTGTTAGGGAGTTTGCTGATGAATTTCAGGATATACCTGGACTACCTCCGAGTAGAGAGATAGATTTTGTGATCGATTTGACGCCGAGCACTCGGTTGATTGCCCGCGCACCTTATCGTATGGCTCCGGCAGAGATGAGAGAGCTAAGGGATCAAATAGAGCAAATGTTGGGTCAGGTGTTTATCCGAAGGAGTACTTCATCGTGGGGTGCCCCTGTGTTATTCGTAAAGAATAGGGATGGATCGTTAAGGTTGTGTGTAGATTACCGGGAGTTAAATAAAGTCACGATACGGAATAAGTATCCGTTGCCCCGAATCGATGACTTATTCGACTAGCTGAGAGGATCTTCCTTCTTCTCAAAGATTGATTTGCGATTGGGATACCATCAGTTGCGTATCAGGGAACATTACGTCTCGAAGATTTCTTTCTTGATAAGATATGGTTCCTACGAATTTTGGGTTATGCCTTTTGGCTTGACCAACGCTCTAGCCGTGTTTATGGACTTGATGAATAAGGTGTTCAGAGAGTTCCTAGACCAGTTCGCCATAGTCTTTATTGATGACATCCTGGTCTACTCCCAGACAGAAGAGGAGCACGCTGAGCATTTGAGGCAGGTTTTGCAGACGCTGCATCAGAACGAGCTATATGCGAAGTATGAGAAGTGTGGATTTTGGCTGAAGGAGGTACAATTTTTGGGGCATATCATTTCAGACTGGGGTATATCTGTTGATCCGGGGAAGGTATTATGGTGAGGGAGTGGGGACAACCCATGACACCGACTGAGATCCGTAGTTTCTTGGGCCTAGCAGGATACTACAAAAGGTTTATTCGGGGTTTTTCAAAGATAGCGGGTCCTTTGACACATCTGACTCGCAAAGGTGTGCCATTTATCTGGAGCGATGCCTGTCATTTGGCATTCGATGAGTTGAAGGACAAGTTGACCTCAGCACCTGTGTTAGCATTACCCAGACCAGGAGTTAAGTATCTAGTCTACACCGATGCGTCCTTACAAGGACTTGGAGGTATGATGCAACAGGAGAGTCAAGCCATAGCTTATGCTTCCCATAAGCTGAAGCCTCGTGAGAACAATTACCCCACCCACGACTTGGAGTTAGCGGCAGTCATATTCACTCTTCGGATTTGGAGACACTATCTCCTGGGGGAGAAATTTCGATTATTCACAGACCACAAGTCGCTACAATACCTCTTCACGCAGAAGGAACTGAATATGCATCAACGTCGGTGGCTTGAGTTTGTGAAGGATTATCAATTTGATATCCAATATCACCCAGGGAAGGCTAACGTGGTAGCAGACGCATTGAGTCGTAGGCCAGTAGATGAGGTGGCCGAGGTGTGGAAAGCTAAGTGGAAGGAGTTGGGACACCAGGATGCAGTGTCCCGATCATTCATGTCTGTGATGACTGTTACACCTCAGATTGTTACGAGAGTAATAAAGGCCCAGGCAAAGGACTCGTTCTGTCAGGAGTAAATAGTTCCATTACTGGTAGAGGGAGTCGAGTACTATACCGTTAGCTTAGACGGGGGATTACGCTTCAATGGGAGACTGGTCGTTCCGAAAGGGGAAGACTTACGACACGCGGTAATGGCAGAGTCGCACGGCTCACGATTCGCGGTACACCCTGGTGGGGATAAGATGTACCAAGACATGAGACGCCAGTATTGGTGGAGCGGGATGAAGAGAGATATTGCTGTGTTCGTTTCTAAATGCACCACTTGTCAACTAGTAAAGGTGGATCATTAGAAATCGGCATGACTTCTACAGCCGTTAGAGGTTCCGATGTGGATATGGGAGAGCATATCCATGGACTTTATCATGGGGTTACCTACGTCACAGAGGGGTCACGACTTCATATGGGTAATCGTGGGTTGCTCATTTTTTGCCCATGAGGACCGACTACACCACGGGACAGTATGCCCAGATTTTCATTGCGGAAATAGTGAGACTTCACAGTGTGCCACTAAATATCATATCTGACCGAGATAAGATATTTATTTCACGATTTTAGGAGAGTTTCCAGGAGGCCATGGGTACGTAGTGGCGGTTGAGTACGGCTTATCACCCGCAGACTGATGGGCAAACAGAGCAGACAAATCAGATGTTGGAGGACATGTTGCGTATGTGCATCCTAGATTTTAGAGGTGGTTGGGAGCAGTATCTTCCACTGGTGGAGTTTGCTTATAATAACTCTTACCAGTTCACCATTGGCATGGCTCCATTTGAGGCATTGTATGTTAGACCTTGTCGTTCCCCAACATGTTGGTTAGAGGTGGGGGATAACAAACTCCTTGGGTCGGAAGTGATTCAGGACACTTAGGTGAGGATAGAGATGATACAGAGCCGTATTCGGGTAGCTCAGGACCGGCAGAAGAGTTATGCGGATGCCAAGAGGTTCTTCAGAGAATTCAAGGTGGGGGACCAAGTGTTACTCAGAGTATCTCCTATAAAGGGGATTATGCGCTTTGGGAAGAAGGGGAAACTGGCACCAATATACGTGGGGCCATTTCCTATCATTGAGCGGATTGGGTCAGTTGCGTATAGACTCGGGTTACCGGAGCACTTGCATAGGATTCATGATGTGTTCCATACTTCCTCACTAAGGAAATATCTTAGGGACGATTTGGCCCATACTCACATTGCTTTAGATGACATCGATCTTTAGCCCGATAGTTCCTACGAGGAGGGGCCGATTGCTATTCTGGACCACAATGAGAGGAAACTGAGGTCGAAGATAGTACCGTTAGTACGCGTGCAGTGGCGGGATCATAATGCCGAGGAGTCCACATGGGAGCGCGAGGATGAGATGCGCGAGCATTACCCAGAGTTATTTTTACCAGGTACTCTTTAGTTCCGAATTTCAGGATGAAATTCTATTATTAGGGTGGAAGTATATAATACCCCGTAATTTTATTGATTTTTATTTAAGGGCTTAATTGAATTAAATGAGAATTAATTGGAAATTAATCCGGATATAAATACTAGCGAGATGTGAGCTGGTATTTGATTACGATGTTAAAATTGAATATTTCTGAGTATATATGGTAATGTATGAGTATTGAAAATATTAAAGTTGTCGCGAGGCTGAAATACGATAATTTGGAAAATTAAGTTGGGACGCGCGTGTCAGTCGCGTCAGGAATGAATTTAATTAGATTAAAAAGTGAATTATATTTTTATCAACCGAATGATCATTTTGAGTGAGCCAACGAGTCCCAAAGGATCGAAATAGTCAGAAAACACTAGCCGGGGGTTTAGTTTGAATTCCGGAGCATTTTTAGGCCAAACCGGCAACCTAGAAGGGTATTTTGGTAATTTTAAAAATTAGGGGATTAAAACCCACGAATTTTTTAGGTAAATTAAAGATTATTAAAAGATCCACTAAGTCCATTATCAGCCAAAAGTGAGAGAGTGGGCTACAGAAGTTTTGAGAGAAGTTAGATGAGAGGCTAGAGGGTCTATACCAAACCATCTCCCCATCACCAGAAATTGGAGATGGTCTATAGCAAGTATCTAAAATTACGACGTGAGAAGTGTTGATAACTTTTAATGTATATGATTCGGGGATTTATAATCATGCAACATTTAATGACGGCATAGAAATGTAAAATATACTTCTAATAATATTGAGATATCTAAGAAGTGTGAATGCTTAGTATATGTGGTTATCTGTGTATAACATACCTACCATACTTGCTATCACGGGAGGTCGGCGTTCGATCAGGGCCATATAATCTTTGTGTGCCTATGGGGGGATTTAGATTGGTACCTCGAGCACATAGGTCAGAGAAGGACTTATTGAGAAGATAATAAATCTGCTGATCATGGGAGCGTAGGTATGTGCGTGACCCATGTGATGTGAACTATGTTCGCCTCCATTATGTGTGATTGTTGTTTACTGAAAACGATTCCTGAGAGATTCGAAATACATGGTCCTTATGTACGTAATGTACCGGGATTGGATAGCAGGGTATGTGTGCAGCGCAGCTTAGTCTCAGGGTGACAGTACTATATATTTATGATGAGAATAATATACTGTTAATTGAAAAGAACTGTCATGTATAAATGTAAATGTGAATCATAGCAACATTTTAGTGGAGTTAAAAATGGAAAAATCTCTCGTGATTATCATTACTAATATTGGGAACTAAGAAGAAAAGTAAAACTCTCTGTTTAAATTAAGATGTCGGATATTAAATCGGGAATCGTATAGTAATGTTAGATTGTGTAGTGGACTAGTCAGATATGGGAATATCTAGAACGGGTACGGGTACGGGTACGATAGGAGTGCACAAATAGTTGAGAGGTAAGGAACTCGAGTGAGTGCACGCACTATCATGTACTTTATATTCACTGTTTAATTATATTAAACACTTGTTGTATTTTAAACTGTTTTCACAATCGGGCTCTGACCCGTTTGCTTTCAAATCTATTTTTTTGTAAAACCTTTTTAGGCGCCCAGCCACAAGGACACCAAGTGTAGGGATTCCATTCCAGTGATGTGTTGTAGTTGCTGTGGAAGTTACAGGACCTCGATAGTAGACGCCTCCACTTTTTATCTTGACTCTACTTCAGACTTACTCATCTGTAGGGCATGTCGCCCCTTTCCTTTCAGAGACATCTTACTTACTCAGTTTTTATTTTACATTTTGGGTTGTAATTAAATTATTGATTCAAGCTTTGTATTTACTTATTTCAGTGTTCGGATTGTTGTGAGGTGTATTCCTCCAGATTCAGTTTATTACATCGTTATTTTACTGCGACTGTGATGTGGATGTGGTATCAGTATTTCATAATTTATTTTGGTTGTATAAAAATCGAATTCAATTAAAATTGACAACTCACTTTTTAAATATTAGGTGGCTAGTAATTGTTAAAAACGTTTTTCGACAGTGATGCTACGAACTGAGCCAACTTGACATTTTGAATTAATTTGAATAAAGGAGTAGTTACCCGATATTTAATTAGTCAGGGTGTCACATATATTTCCTTGTTCTTCTCAATTTTTTTATATATGGTTTTAAACATCGAGGACGATGTTCTCTTTTGTTTGGGGGTGGAAAATTTATCAAAATCATGCCTCTTTTGAAAATATTCAGAAACAAGTGATTTTAAAAAAATTGTGCATATGAATTTAAATTTTTTATGATATGAATTGTCTATCATCCCTCTTTTAGAAATCTCGGAATACCCGTGTTAGACCCAAAAGTTATGTTTTTTAAAACTAAATTAATTAATGCTTCTTAAAAGCGTACTTGCACTATGAATTCCTAAACTCGACAATTTTACACTTTCACCTTTACAATCAAAAGTTGAAGAGTAAATATATTCTCAAGAGATCCTTAAAAGATCACTAGTGGCGACTTAAACCCGTGATATTTGAGCTTTTCACCTTTTTGAGGGTTTTCACGTATCTCCGAGTCACAAGTTGACTCAACTTTCTTTGGATACCGCACTTAGTCGTTGCATGGTCTCATTATTTTCTTGAATTTGGCTTAATCACTGAAAATGACATCATCTTCAAGTTATAAGATACATGTGTCTTGTAGTTGTCCCGAGCACTAAACCGAATTTGCCATACACTTACCATTTTTACCCTTCACTCTACTTATTATCATTCAACATTTTTCTTATCCATATGTGTCCCAGATACCATCCACACATAAATTCCCATAACTGCCATAATTTATGAGAAAAAAAGAGTGTTTGAAATTTTCCATGTAAATTGTCTTCATTTGTGTTATGAAAAGAAAAATGCATCACAATAAAAAAAAGCAAAGGAAAAAAAATAGAAAAGAAGAAAAAGAAAGCATGCGATCATATATTCAAAAGATGAAGACATTAGTTATTCAAAGTGTGTCACACTCCTCTCAAAAACCCTATCATTCATCTTCTTTATTTCATTATCCCCTCATACCATTCATAAACCACATTTTCACCTTTGATAATGTGTTCGGACAAATGAGAAGACTATATGGTGAATAACTCGACATTCTCGACATAGTGGTTCAGCATTCGTTCATGAGATCAAATTTCTTTCATGTATCCGTCCTTTCTTAGAAAGTGTGTGAGACATTTGAACTTGTTTATATTTACTCACATCCTCACACACTAGGGAGATACACTTACCCAATTCTCATAGAGTTCGATTCAGAGAGATATATCCAGTGAGAATTGAATTCAAAACGTCGATTCTATAAAGGCGATCTTAAAATTACTCTAATGATACTTCAAATTATTTCACACCACACACGCTGAATTTTAGAAAGGATTACGCTTTTTGGTATTAAATAATTTTATATCTTCATAGTTGAATACGGTGTTCCTTGATGTCCTTTTAAATTATGGTTGTCTAGCACTTCATCATCAAATCAAAAACTGCATTTAAATAAGTTTTGAATTTTGTGGGTATATTCACTGCAAACCCTCACGAGACACCACTCGTCCTGTGGGGCAACCTACAGGTTTAACGACATGTTGCACATGCTAAGTGCAATCTCTAGTGCCAGCGAAAGTGGTACACTTTTGATTACTTATCTCTGTTTTCTCTCTAATTTTTGCTCGAGGACTAGTAATGTTCTGTTTGGGGGTGGTGTTATAAGCATCCAAAAGTGTCAATTTTATATCCCGAATAGAGGCATTTTAGTCACTCGTTTTAATTAAAATTGGACTTATGTTCGTATTTATCTATATTGCAGGTCAATCAGCACTCACAGTGTTAAATGATGCTAAATCCAGCCAATTGCGATGCAAAATGGGTTAAAAGCATGAAACGAAGAAATCAAACAGACCGCGAAGTTTGAAGTCCTATTTGAGAGTGCCGAGAAGAGTTTTGATGTCCCGAACCTTGTCCCGAACCAAATCTAAGCCTAGACCGAGCCCAGTCCATCACCCAAGTCATGTGTGTTGAGTTTGTACCTTTTTAGATTTTCTTAGAATTTTAGTTTGAGTTGTTTTATTTTTAGGATCTATTTTAGATTTATTTAGAATTTTTAGGAATTATTTTCTATTTTTTTATATTTCTTTTATCTTATTTTGATTTATATTTTTATTAATTTTTAGTTTTTAGTCTTATTTTATTAGGATTAGTTTTTTAGTAATTCACTTGTTTTTAATTTTATTAGATTTTACATTTTATTTTTAGGATTTTAGTTTTAGTTTTAATAGATTTTCATTTTTTATTTTTAGTTTCATTTTTTTTAGTTTCATTTTTAATTGAGTTTTTATTTTAATTTTTTAGAATAGGAATTTAATTTTTAGATTTTTAGTTTTGATAGTTTTATTTTTATTAGTTAGTATTACTTACTTAGGGTCACAAATTAAACACACACACACACCCTACTCCCAAACACACCCTTACACCACTATTCATCATCCCCAACCCTCTTTCTCTCTCATCCCCCATCTTCATTACGAAAATACCAACTCACCAAACCTTAAACTCCGTACCCACTTCAACTCCCACAACCCGCTACAACCCAAGTCCCTGTTCCCTTAACCCGACAGTGCCCAGCCGGCGACCTTAACCCAAACTCGTCGTCGCCAGCTGCTGACCTACCTCCGGCGAAATCACCTCAACCAACCAGACCCAGACCCAACTCCACCTCTGTCGAGACCCACTTCCACCTAACCATCTTCAACCCTGTTCGAAACCCAACAAACCCGCGATCCCGATCCAGAAAAATCGCCTGCTCCGATCTTATCCCCATCCAACCATATACCCTTATACTCTAACTACCCAAACCTTCCAAGACAGTAACCACCAACCAACGAACCAAAACCCAAACCTCCACCTATCATCGCCCTCCCTTAAAAAACGGAGTAAACCCAAAAATCTCTTTGACTTGGATAATTCAAAATCCCAAAAAATCTCTCATCAAGCTAAACACTTCGTGGACTTTATAAATTCAAAGGGAATGTAATTCAAAAAGAAGACTCTCTCATCACAAATAAGAGGGGACGAAAACAGGGAGAGAAAAAGAGACTGTATATTATGTACAGTTTAGGGTCATAAAAATTTCTAGAAAAATACAAAAAAAAATAGTTTAGCTTTAGAATAATTTTTAGGTTTAGTTTTTAGTCTTCTTTTTGTAATCAAGTGCTGAAAATTGTGAAGAAGTTAGACGCATGTCAAGGCGCATTTCAAGACAAATTTGTGGAAAAAATTGCGTATTGTATTTTTACATTATCTTTTCAATTTATTTCCTTCTTGACATATTATTTATTGTTGTTTATACACACATGAGAATGTTTGGCTAAACACCATGTTCAAGAGATGGGATGCACTGCGAATGATGTTAATTTAATTAATTAGTTTTATTAATTTTATATGTCTAGGTAAATTAATTTTTAACTGTCACCGATTAATTTATGTAATGAGAGTTAGTAAATAAATTGAACAAATGAATGTTTAAATTTAGGAATCGAACTAGAGATAGGTTTTTCGATATTTGAATATTAATTCGGAGTTGAAAATTGAGGATTGATATTGTTTTCGTTAAATTGATCCTAGCAGGTAATTTTCTGAAAATAGTGTAGTCCTAACTTTTTCATCGTGTGACATTTTTAAATTATTTTTCTGAAAAGTATTTTATTAAATTTATAGTTTTAACGAGAGTTAGATTATCGATTTAATATTGTCTCGAAATATTTCAAATTAATGAATTGAGAAATTAAAATAATTGAAAATGCAGTGTAATCCCATCTCTTGACCTTCTCACATTATTTCACACTCGGTTGCACATTCTTTTTCATTATTTAGTCATTTTATAGTTTTAGCATTTAGTAGTAACTTTTCCCTTGACACTTTAAAAAATAAAAATAAAAAGATTTTCATAAAAAATTCAAATTGCAAGTTTTCACATAAATTGTTTCACCTTAGAAGTTGGATTGATACCCGTACTTACCGCAATACGAGTTATTTTTAGACAAGTTTTGTAGGTACTCAAGGGAATTTTGAGAGTGGCTTTTTAAGGCAACGATATACCCAAAAAGCTAGTTATCATAACACATGCAACATAATGGTTGATCATTTGAAACATTCACATTCATGGTAACTAGAAAAAATAAAAAATAAAATTGCAAAAATAGAATAATGAATTGATTGTGTTTTAACGGATGATCAAATACACCTAACATAGTCACATGCACATCAATATATCTTAATCAATTTTTAATTCTCACCTCGCATAACCTACTAATCCCTTGTGGATAAGGTCATATTGATTCTCATATACCTTAATTGTTTCTTAACTATGGCATAGACTAATAATCCTTTTATTTATGAATCTCAGCCTGTGATTGAAATACAAATAAAATTTAATTGAAAATTTTAAATTGTCACTATACTGTAAATCTACAATAAACAAATGAAACTATATATCTTGAGAAACCCTAACATTTTGATAGATTGAAGTAAAATTTGTTTAAAGGAAAATGAAGAATAAATCGAATAAATGGATCTTGGAGTTGAGTTGATCCAATTGAAGCTTGAGATAATCGGAACCTGATTTTTCTAATCTAACAAGTTCTTCACTATCAACATTTATTTTGTAGCGAAAACTCACACGAATCAAATCATGGATGGCATAAACTCTAGGATCAAATTTGATACATTTACAAGAATACTTTGAACCCTAACTTTGGCAGATTATGAATACCTTTGAGGGCAAATCGCGCACACCTGACCTAGGTGAGAGACATAAATGGCTAGAGAGAGAGAGAGAGAGAGAGAGAGAGAGAGAAATCGATGTTAAGAGGGGATAAGAGGGTGAGCCGGTGAGTGGGAATGAGAGAGATGGAATGATTTTTTAGGGCATTTTATATTTTAGTGAAGTGTACTCAATTTTGGCACACTTTAAAATAGTGCCAAATTTTGGCACTCTTTTAAAGTGTGCCAGATTGTCATTAAATTGTGCAAGAATTTGGCATAGTTTTAAACGGTACCAGATTTTTAATATCATCAAGATGTGCCAAATTGCTGCTTTTAGTCTAGTGCCTTTGTAAACAGCATAGATAGCCTTACGAAGTAACCGAATGACTTCTTTGAGGGTGCCGAGGTAGTGATTTAGGGATCAACAAGATGTAAAAATTGTGTAAATAATGGAAATGACCCAAGTTACAAATATGAAGTCGAGTGTGCAACGGAGTGTAAACACTTGTGTATATTTTAAATTCTTACAAGTTTGATTGCTTCAGTGGCTTAATCTCTTTGAATGCTCGATATTACTTCTCATTCGCCTTCTACCATCTTCCTATTTATAGGAGAACTCTTGGAGAGAGAGAAAGTGGGTTATGACAACATGGTCGGGGTGTCCCTAAGGTCTTCCAGTGTACGCAAGGTGGGGGAGTGTTGGGGAAAGTATTTGCAGGTGGAGTAAAGTGGTTATTGAATGCATTTAATGTTGTTCGTAGCATTAAAGGCAAGTGTATCTAAGTAGTGGCAGTAGTTGAAATAGTGTTCTGCTTATCACCTACCCCATCAGACAACTTATAGGAACTTTAGAAGAGTTCCAATGGGTCTCGAAGGGTTATGGACTTTCTCGAAATTGATCCTAAAGTTCCATGTACTACCACATCCGATGGCGTAGGCTTAGGTGACCTCAGGAGGTCATTTTCCTTCAATATTAGGTCAGCTCTGAGCGCAAATCATGACGAAACCTTTATGTTGTGCTCTTTGCGCTTGCTTAAGGAGGTTGGATGGAACGACTAACCTTTCCAGGGTAAAGACCACGCGACTGAGGTATTCTATAATACCATAGCTTAACCTTGGGAGTAGCAGAGGATTTATAAGGTAAATAGTGGTCTGTCTGAGGTTTGCGGCTAGCCTTGGAACCTTTGCCCTACCTCACGGATAGTTGGGGAGTTGAAAGACAATTTAAACACCAAGTCTGAAATAGGAGATCATCAAGGGTCAATCCCTAAATATGTAAGCTCACAATGTCATTGTCCGAAAAAGGTAGAACTTGTGGCGGTCAAACTCCAAAAAATCTTTTTAAAATTAAGATAAAAATGGTAACTATGGATTTTCTACTCAAAACATAATAAATCACAATTAGCTACATCGTGAGACCAAGTTTTTTCAATGCTTTTGGCACCATTTCACTCATCTGGACCCTCTTAGTGAGGCGTAAATTTATAATTACAAAGTTTTTTGTTTATATTATTCAAACAAATAATAAGAGCGTCATCGTGTATATATATATATTTATATATATATATAAAAATAAAGTAGCAAACTTATGTATGTCATAAGTTCGCTTGATGATGTCATACTATACATTTTTCCTCCAATAGCCATTTCAACCTTGAAAATTTTAATTTCCTCTCTTTTGATGGGTGGCACAACTGTAATTCATGTCTCATTCATGGGTGGAAATGATCAGGTCTCTTTTTGCATTATCCCGCTCAATGAATTCGTCACTTTAATTTGAACTCTCCTCTACACGATTCCCAACACACCTCTTGGGACTATTCTATCACATCTCCCTTACGATCTCTCACACCACCCTTTCTCAACCACGGTACAACATCAAAGGTACTACTCTATCTTGAAATTACAATTTTAGAAACCCTAATTTCTATATTTCTCTCTCTGTTTCAACTAATAGGATTGTTTTCTACTGATTTGTTTATTTGGGGAATTTTCTATATTCATTTGGGTTTCCCCTGATTCAGGGTTATATATTCATTTGGGTTATATATCATCTAGGTACTATCAATTTATGGGTTTATGTATTCTAAAGACTCACGATTTTTCATTATATTTTGCTGCGAAGAGTTGGTACACAATTAGTACTAAAGACTCACGATCTTTGTATATGCTTAGAAATGATCTTCTATTTGAAATGAGTTCAATAATATTTGATCTTTTACACTACAAGTATTTGACAAAATGTCAAAGTGATATTTTAATTTTGTTAATAAAACCCTTTCTTGAAGTTTTGGTTCGATTCTTGGTTCAAAATCTGATCTATTTGGTTCGATTTTGGGTGCCAGGTATAATCTCTATGTTTTTGTTGATTTTCTTATTAATCAGGTATGTAGATAATGTCTGTTACTATGTATTTATCTTTATTTTTGTAAGGGTTTTTTCAAAATAAGGTTATGTGGGGTTTGATTTGGGTATTTGTATTTAATACATACATAAATCAGGTTCTCGGTACTGTAGGTACACAGGTGCTCATGTTATTGATTCAAAATTTTAGTTAAATTTGGAGGTTTTATTCTTAGTGTTAGTTCTCCATTTTACAGGTATTATGTCTCTCTCTCTGCTGTTGGGGTAAAATGGATTTTATATTTATGTCGATTTGGGTTTATGCCTGTTTATATATACCTATTTTTGAATTCAATTTTTAGGAGTCATTTTTACAGGTATATCTGGGTTATGCCTGTTTTTAAAATGGAGTATATATCCTTACTCTCAACGAGCTTCCATTCCGTATGATGTGATTGTTTTTTGAAGGGGTGTATTGTTATTATTTGTATCTTAGCTCTTGGTCTAAATTTTCACATTTTTATTTTATAAGCTTACAGGTATTTTGAATCCCACTATTTAGTGATGCCCCATTCAATTATTATTTGTAGCTTAGCTCTTGGGGTGGAGATTTATCGGTATTTGTTCAAATCCCACAATAGAGATTTCATTTTATGTTTTATTGAATCTATCACTATGGTCATGGTGCAGGATCATAAATTCACCGTTGCACTGTTTACAGGTATTTAGTGTTTGTAAACAGATTCAATTTGTGTATTAAGAATATGTTAGGGGACTCTATATAATTTGTAAACAAATTCAATTTAGTGTTTGATAAATTCCTTTTTATTACACTTGAAGCAATTTATTTCCCCCGACCTTTCTGATCGCTTTGTAATTCTGTTTTCTAATGGTTATCATTAGTTCATCTGTAAGTTACATGGAACCTTTCGTTTATGATATTGGACTAGAAATATGTTAAGTTCCATACCTTGAATTAATACATTCTATCTCCATTTTAACCCGAATTGTTGCCTTTATTATTGGATTATGAAATATCATTAGTTATTATGCTAATGCAATTAATAATTAATTTGTGATGATGTATGGATCTGTCCAAAATTCTTTCAGATCGAGATAGATCCTTCGTCGATCTACAATTTGATCATGGCTTCAAGTATATAGTCGTTTCATGTATAGGGAGTTTGTTGTTCATAAACATCTTCTTCGTAGACTAAAAGCTCGATGATGTATCATATATGTTATTGGATTGTAACACCCCGTATTTTTATGCTATAGTAATTTGGGGGTTTTGTTAAATTTAATGAGAGTGAATTATTTAATAAAAATTCGGAAATTAATTATGTTATAATTATTAACGTGACGAGAGTTAGTAATTATATAAAAATTGTCGAATATTACTAATGAACATAGTAATATATGATATGGGTTATATTAAAGGTCACAAGTGAGTGAAATATCAATTTTGAGAATTTTAGTCGGGACGCGCCCGTGTGGCGTCGGGACTAATTATTGAGATATAAAAGTAAATATTTTATAAGTTGTTCGTATGGTCGTTTTGAGAGTGCCAACGCGTCCGAAAAGGTCGATATAGTCAGAAAAGTGTACCCGGGAGTTTAGTTTGGGTCTCGGGATGTTTTTAGGCTTAATTAGTGACCCGGGAGGGCATTTTGGTCATTTTACAATATAGGGTAATTAAACCCACGAATTTCAGGCATCCTTAGCAGCCATTTAGGTCAGCCTTTTAGGGTTAGAACATTCAGAACCCTAGAACGGCCATTGGAGAAGAAAGGAGAGAGCTCTCAAGGTGATTCAAGGCCAAAAACACCACCATTTGCACCACCGTCACCACCAACGCGTAGATCGTGAGGAGGAGAATGCAACCACACCAATATCAGCAGGAAACCATACCTCTGAAATCCCAGGCAAGTGTTTAACTTGCATATTTTCGTTGGTGCAATATTCATATTAGTGTAAGAATGATTATGAGTGTAATCTATGGAAGAAAACCCCAATTTTGATAGGGATTTGCATGTAGAAAACATTATAACCATATTCTGGAAATATTATGTGAAGTATATGATTAACCCACGAATTTTTGATGATATGTTAGAAGTAAATTCTGGAGAAAACTGATTAGAACAAAAGTCAAGAAAACATTAGGGTTCTTAATGTTTAAATGAGATTTTGGATTGTTTAACCATGTTTAATGATGGATATACGCATGCTTAACGTTAAAAACATCGGGATATATGTTATTATGTTTGTAGTAGGAGTTTTGGGACGATTAGTGTTGGGAAATATTGATTTCGGTGAAGAATTTTGGTAAAACCCGTAACTGCACTTCTGCAGTATTTCGCAGACCTGCTTGATCGATCGATCGAGCCTAGAGCTTCGATCGATCGAAGGTTCGATCGATCGAGCCCCAGACCTCGATCGATCGACCCTTCCTAGCAGACTCTTATTTCCCCTTGTTGAATTAATTGAACATGATTCATCGTGAAATAATTTTTGGGCTTTATGAATAAAATGTTTTGGGATATAGGAGAGACCAGTAGGACATATGATTAAGTGTTGAGAACTTTATTATGAGATGATAATTTTATCTTAGGGACAATTATTTATAGAATGAGGAAACTACGTAATTCAAGTGATAGATTACGTCAAATACTTACGATAGTGAATAGACGTTTACCTACTGATTTTGCTACCTGGATGGATAGAATCCACGAGTGTCACGTAACTAGTGAGAAAACCCTTCGAGTTAAGGCTAGAGACGAAACCTTATACGAAATCATAATAATTGGAAATTAAGGATAAATGTTGTGACTATGGGTAACAGGAGGAACCTATATTAATATGATGAATGGGTATATTTATATGATTGTGTGTACATATATTATATACATGTGAAAAACGTACCTGCGCTAGTTGCTATCCCTGAGGTTACCGCGCTGGGACGATCTTATCCTGTGTTGCTTTATGGGGGATATTGATTCGTACCCTAGAAGTTAGAGATCCTAGGTACGGGCTATCATATTGATTGTCGGACGGTCCTAAGAGACGTGTGGGTATGTACTGACCTCTTGGACTTGGAATCTATGCTTCGCCTCAACGTTGTTTTGTATATGTTAATACAGTTCGAGAGTGATTCCGAACTTGTATTTCCCTTTGTGTGAGCGATATGGGGATTGGATAGAAGAGTATGCCCGCACCATAGTTTAGTTGGGGTGCTATTATATATATATATTATACGAGTAGTTAATATATATATATATATATGAGGTTATAAACTTTAAACTGCCTACTGTGATTTGATAAGTAGAACATGGTTGTTGACTCAAATTATTAAATACTTGTTTTGAGGAAGTATAAAATGTCACGGGAACTTTATTATTTTTATGAAGTTAAAAATAGAGAATTTGGGGCTACTGTTGGAACATCTTTTATAGTGGATATCGTGTATTATAAATCTTACGAGTAATTTAAGTTAAGTTAAAGCTGTTAGAAAGACTAGTATGTTAGATGCTAAAACAAACCGTTGGGAAGGTTAGTACAATAGGTGTGCACATTAGAAGAGAGGTGAGTATTTCTCAAGAGAGAGACGCACTAATATGATTTTCATTGGCCTGTATCAATTTAAATACTTTCTTAACGTATTTTAAAATCAAACACACTTTCGGGCTCTGACCCGTTTCTTTTTCTCTCTCTCTATATCTCTTGTATATATATA
Source organism: Sambucus nigra (assembly GCA_949130495.1). NCBI lineage: Eukaryota > Viridiplantae > Streptophyta > Magnoliopsida > Dipsacales > Adoxaceae > Sambucus > Sambucus nigra. Next base: position 454,773,106 of record OX422209.1, on the reverse strand, counting down.
TGTATATTTTCATGTGCCCAACCACAGGGGCATCTTGCTTAGGATCCCTTGAGAAGAACGAGCTGCAGCTTAGGTGGGAGTTGCAGGTCACTTGAGTAGACGACTTCTGTTATTGACTCCACTCCTATTATTCTCATTTATTGGGCACGTGTCGCCCTTTTCATCATTTCATTTGTTGCTGGGATTTTGTATTTCATTTATTTCCAGTATTGTTCTATGGGATTTATTCAGGATGGATTTGTGGTTTTAGTTCCATTTGTTGACATTCGATTGACGAATTTATTATGTTATTTGGTTTATTGTGGTGTGATTCTTTATTGTAGAAATGTTGTTTTAATTAAAATAAATCTTTTTCTTTAATTAAAATTTGGAAAGTTTTGTATGGAAAATGTTTTGACACTTAACTTAATTATTTAGGGTGTTAAATTGGAAAAATTATTTTTATCGACAGTGATGCTGAGAATGAACCAACTGTTTACCTTGATTTAATTTAATAAAGGAGTGATCGCCCGGTATTTAATTAGGCGGGGTGTCACAGGTGGTATCAGAGCATCAGGTTCTAGTGTCCTTAGGATCTGTACGGCTTATTTCACTTTCAGCTCAACGTTTTTTGCTATAGAGCCCTATTTTTAGGATTGTTGTATTCCTGCTTTTACGTTTAAGTCTTCAGCTATTTGAGATCCGATGATAATTGTAGACTAATAAATTTTGTTCACGTTTCAGATGCCTCCGAGATGTGCTCCGAGAGATAGGCGTGCCCAGGCCGAGCAACCAGCAGCTCCGGCACCAGGCACAATGAATGCTAATGAAGTAGACACCATAGTTTCTCAGGCGGTGAATGCCGCGATAGCAGTGATTCAGCAGGCTCCACCCCAGGTTCAGGCAGTGGCGCCAGTACCAGTACAGCTTCCATCTACATGGGAGAGGGTTCGGGATGCTTTTCAGAAAGCACATCCCCCTGAGTTTTCGGGTAGCTCCGATATTGTCACGGTCAGCCAATGGAAGAAAGACATCCAGCGGCATCTTCGCATGTATGAGTGCACCGATGTACAAATGCAGTTATTGGCTTCCTTTAAGCTGGTGGGAGCCACGTTGCAATGGTGGGAGTCCACTACTACTTTGGAGGAGAGGGACACGATCCCTATTCAGATGTTCTGGGAGCGGTTTGACCGCAAGTACTTTCCACCCGCAGTGCAGACTGAGATGAGGCGAAAACTACTAAATCTGAAGCAAGATAATCTTACTGTTGCAGAGTATGAGGAGGAGTTCACGAGACTTCTCACCATTGTGCTAGATGAGGCACCTACTGAGAGCAAGAAGATTTTGTTGTTTGTCGACGGGTTGGCTTGGAGGATCCGTCAGCACCTTATTGGGAACTTGTCCCTGAGTACGTTCACTGATGTACTCAATGCAGCGTTAATACATTGCTAGGATCACCGCTTCCATCTTTAGGGGAGCAAGAGAGCAGGAGAGTCCAGCCAGCAGGGCAGGACCGGGGGTAACGGTGCTAGTGAGGCACCATCTCATGGACAGACTCGTCAGCACGAGCAGAGTTCCCGTCAGGGGGACCCTGCTAAGCGATTCCATTCGGGTGATTCCAGGCAGGGAAATGGGGGTTATAGGCAGGGCCAGCAGGGCCAGCCTAATCAGCAGGGTCAGCACCGACAGCAGGGTCAGCAACAGGGCCAGCAGGGACAACAGTTTGCACATCAGGGGCAACAGGGCCAATGGCGTGGAGGTAACGGCCAGTAGGGCCGTGGTCAGCAGGGACAAAGGGGAGGTAATTTTAGAGGCCGGTATTTTGTGTGCGAAAAGCACGGCCATAAGCGTCAGGATTGCCCAGAAGGCGATAGGGCCCCACAGTAGCAGGGAGCCCATAATGAGCCACAGAGGCCACTTTTTCCACCTGCCCTTCCAGCTCCAGCCCAAGCGCCAGCCCTACCAGGCATTCCAGCAGATCCAGTGTAGCAGGGGCAGTTACAGTATGGACGTGTCTATAACGTCCACCAGGCAGCAGCTCCACAGGCACCACCCGCGATTGAGGGTACGTTTCCTATCCATGGTACTATTGGTCGGGTTTTATTTGATACGGGGGCCACGCATTGTTTTATAGCTACGCATTTTGTGAAGGCCTTAGGGTTGTTAGCCACAGCAGAGAGCACAGTGACGTGTGTAGACTCACTATTGGGGAGTGGGTCACTTATTTTCTTTTATGCCGAGGAGTGGGGATAGAGATCGGTAGTCTGGTATTACATGCAGACATGTTAGTTTTAGACATGCATGAGCACGATGTGATTATCGGTATGGATTGGCTCGCAGCTTATAGAGCCATGATTGATTGCTTTGGTGGGAGCATTGTTATTGCCATTCCGGGGCAAGAGATGTTTGTAGTGGCGATGCCTCGCCCAGAGGGAGGTTCGACCGCTCATTTATATTACATTGAGGAGGATACCTCTAAGGAGGTTGTGATTCCTTTGGATTCGATCCCAGTTGTTAGGGAGTATTCCGATGTGTTTCAGGAGATACCAGGCCTAGCACCCAGTCGTGAGATAGACTTCGTTATAGATTTATTGCCAGATTCGAGACCTATAGCATGCGCACCGTACTGTATGGCTCCGGCAGAGATGCGAGAGCTACGAGATCAGATAGAGCAGCTATTAGGTCAGGGTTTCATTCGTAGGAGTACCTCACCTTGGGGCGCTCCAGTCTTATTTGTAAAGAAGAGAGATGGTTAACTGAGATTGTGCGTGGACTACCGGGAATTGAACAAGGTCACGATACAGAATAAGTATCCATTGCCTCAAATCGATGATCAATTCGACCAGTTGAGGGGAGCGAATTTCTTTTCGAAGATATATCTGAGGTCGGGGTACCATCAGTTACGTATTAGGGAGCAGGATGTTTCAAAGACTGCATTCTTGACGAGATATGGGTCTTATGAGTTCAGAGTGATGCCGTTTGGCCTCACTAATGCTCCAACCGTGTTCATGGACTTAATAAATCGAGTGTTCAGAGAGTTCTTGGATCAGTTTGTCATTGTCTTCATAGATGACATCTTGATATATTCCCATTCCGAGGAGGAGCATGCCGAGCACTTGGGGCAGGTTCTTCAGACTCTGCGAGAGCATCAGTTGTATGCTAAGTACGATGGATTCTAGTTGCGAGAGGTACAGTTCTTAGGCCATGTTTTTTTCTGAGCAAGGGATAGCAGTTGACCCGAGTAAGGTATCAGCAGTGAGGGAGTGGGGACATCCCACGACACCGACAGAGGTACGTAGTTTCTTGGGGTTAGCCGGATACTACGGGAGATTTATTCGGGGATTCTCCAAGATAGCGGGTCCGTTGACGAATTTGACTCGCAAAGGGATACCGTATGTTTGGGATGATGCTTGTCAATTAGCTTTCGACGAGGTGAAAGACAAGCTTACTTCAGCACCAGTACTTGCCTTATCAAAACCGGGTGTGGAGTACCTGGTTTACACTGATGCGTCTTTACGGGGACTTGGAGGAGTACTCCAGCAGGAGGAGAAGGCTATAGCTTTTGCTTCCCGCAAGCTTAAGCCGCATGAGAAGAATTACCCCACCCACGACCTGGAGTTAGCAGCGGTCGTCTTTGCATTGAGAATTTGGAGGCACTATCTATTGGGAGAGAAATTCCGTTTGTTCACAGACCATAAATCACTGCAGTACCTGTTCACTCAGCGAGAGCTGAATATGCGTCAGCGCAGGTGGTTAGAGTTTGTGAAAGATTACCAGTTCGATATACATTATCATCCGGGGAAGGCCAACGTAGTTGCTGATGCGTTGAGCCGTAGACCGGTAGAATATGTAGCGGACATCTGGAAAGTAAAGTGGAAAGAGCTAGGTCACCAAGACGCCGTAGCACGTTCTTTCATATCTGTGATGTCAGTCACACCCGATATTGTTACGAGGGTGATACAGGCACAAACCACAGACCCGTTTTGCCAGGAGCAGATTGTGTGACTTTTAGCCGAGGGTGCTGAGTCATATTCTGTTAGTTCTGATGGAGGTTTGAGGTTAAATGGGAGATTAGTGGTTCCAGAAGGAGCGGAGCTACGACATGAAGTGATGACTCATTCTCATGGGTCCCGATTTGTAGTACATCCAGGAGGCGATAAGATGTACCAGGACATGAGACGACAGTACTGGTGGAGTGGGATGAAGAAGGACATCGCCGAGTTTGTGTCCAAGTGTTCCACCTGCCAACTGGTGAAGGTGGACCACCAGAAACCGTCAGGATTGCTTCAACCATTGGAAGTACCCGCGTGGAAGTGGGAGAGTATTTCCATGGACTTCATTACAGGGTTGCCTACATCACAGAGGGGCCACGATTCTATCTGGGTGATTGTAGACCGTTTGACCAAGGTGGCTCATTTTCTGCCGGTGCGGACAGATTATACCATGGGTCAGTATGCTCAGTTGTTCATCGGGGAGATTGTAAGATTACACGGGGTGCCCCTGAATATTGTGTCCGATAGAGATAAGATTTTCGTGTCGCGTTTTTGGGAAAGCTTTCAGGAGGCTATGGGTACTGAGTTGAGGTTGAGTTCAACTTATCACCCACAGACAGATGGACAGACAGAGCGTACTAATCATATTTTAGAGGATATGTTACGCATGTGCGTTCTCGATTTTGGAGGAGGTTGGGAACCACACCTTCCACTGTTAGAGTTTGCTTATAATAACTCTTATCAGTTCACGATTGGTATGGCTCCATTTGAGGCTTTGTATGGCAGGCCTTGTCGTTCCCCAACCTGTTGGCTTGAGGTGGGGAATAACAAGTTTCCAGGACCAGAGGTAATTCAGGAGACCTCTGCGAGGATTGAGATGATCAGGGGTCGCATTCGAGTAGCCCAGGATAGATAAAAGAGCTATGCCGATGCGAAACGGTTCTTCAGGGAGTTTAATATGGGGGACCAAGTGTTACTGCGTGTGTCTCCTATGAAAGGAGTGATGAGGTTCGGGAAGAAGGGAAAGTTGGCTCTGAGGTACGTGGGACCATTTCCCATCATTGAGAGGATTGGGCCAGTTGCATACAGATTGGGACTGTCGGAACATTTACATCGCATTCACGATGTATTTCACATCTCGTCGTTGAGAGGATACCTTCGAGATGATATGGCCCATACTCACATCGCGATAGAGGAGATCGACTTACAGCCTGATAGCTCCTACGAGGAGAGACCGGTGGCTATCCTAGACTTTAGTGAGAGGAGATTGAGGTCGAAGATAGTTCCACTTGTGTGGGTCCAGTGGGAACACCATAATGTGGAGGAATCCACTTGGGAGCGTGAGGCAGATATGCGCGAGAGATATCCAGATTTGTTCTTATCAGGTATACCTTATTTTTCGAATTTCGGGACGAAATTCCGTTATTAGGGGGGAAGTATGTAATACCCCGTATTTTTATGCTATAGTAATTTGGGGGTTTTGTTAAATTTAATGAGAGTGAATTATTTAATAAAAATCCGGAAATTAATTATGTTATAATTATTAACGTGACGAGAGTTAGTAATTATATAAAAATTGTCGAATATTACTAATGAGCATAGTAAAATATGATATGGGTTATATTAAAGGTCACAAGTGAGTGAAATATCAATTTTGAGAATTTTAATCGGGACGCGCCCGTGTGGCGTCGGGACTAATTATTGAGATATAAAAGTAAATATTTTATAAGTTGTTCGTATGGTCGTTTTGAGAGCGCCAACGTGTCCGGAAAGGTCGAGATAGTCAGAAAATTGTACCCGGGAGTTTAGTTTGGGTCTCGGGATGTTTTTAGGCTTAATTAGTGACCCGGGAGGGCATTTTGGTCATTTTACAATATAGGGTAATTAAACCCACGAATTTCAGCCATCCTTAGCAGCCATTTAGGTCAGCCTTTTAGGGTTAGAACATTCAGAACCCTAGAACGACCATTGGAGAAGAGAGGAGAGAGCTCTCAAGGTGATTCAAGGCCAAAAACACCACCATTTGCACCACCGTCACCACCAACGCGTAGATCGCGAGGAGGAGAATGCAACCACACCAATATCAGCAGGAAACCAGACCTCTGAAATCCCAGGCAAGTGTTTAACTTGCATATTTCCGTTGGTGCAATATTCATATTAGTGTAAGAATGATTAGAAGTGTAATCTATGGAAGAAAACCCCAATTTTGATAGGGATTTGCATGTAGAAAACATTATAACCATATTCTGGAAATATTATGTGAAGTAGATGATTAACCCACGAATTTTTGATGATATGTTAGAAGGAAATTCTGGAGAAAACTGATTAGAACAAAAGTCAAGAAAACATTAGGGTTCTTGATGTTTAAATGAGATTTTGGATTGTTTAACCATGTTTAATGATGGATATACGCATGCTTAACGTTAAAAACATCGGGATATATGTTATTATGTTTGTAGTAGGAGTTTTGGGACGATTAGTGTTGGGAAATATTGATTTGGGTGAAGAATTTTGGTAAAACCCGTAACTGCACTTCTGCAGGATTTCGCAGACCTGCCTGATCGATCGATCGAGCCTAGAGCTTCGATCGATCGAAGTTTCGATCGATCGAGCCCCAGACCTCGATCGATCGATCCTTCCTGGCAGACTCTTATTTACCCTTGTTGAATTAATTGAACATGATTCATCGTGAAATAATTTTTGGGCTTTATGAATAAAATGTTTTGGGATATAGGAGAGACCAGTAGGACATATGATTAAGTGTTGAGAACTTTATTATGAGACGATAATTGTATCTTAGGGACAATTATTTATAGAACGAGGAAACTAGGTAATTCAAGTGAGAGATTACGTCAAATACTTACGATAGTGAATAGACGTTTACCTACTGATTTTGCTACTTGGATGGATAGAATCCACGAGTGTCACGTAACTAGTGAGAAAACCCTTCGAGTTAAGGCTAGAGACGAAACCTTATACGAAATCATAATAATGGGAAATTAAGGATAAATGTTGTGACTATGGGTAACGAGAGGAACCTATATTAATATGATGAATGGGTATATTTATATGATTGTGTGTACATATATTATATACATGTGAAAAACGTACCCGCGCTACTTGCTATCCCTGAGGTTACCGCGCTGGGACGATCTTATCATGTGTTGCTTTATGGGGGATATTGATTCGTACCCTAGAAGTTAGAGATCCTAGGTACGGGCTATCATATTGATAGTCGGACAGTCCTAAGAGACGTGTGGGTATGTACTGACCTCTTGGACTTGGAATCTATGCTTCGCCTCAACGTTGTTTTGTATATGTTAATACAGTTCGAGAGTGATTCCGAACTTGTATTTCCCTTTGTGTGAGCGACACGGGGATTGGATAGCAGAGTATGCCCGCACCATAGTTTAGTTGGGGTGCTGTTATATATATATATATATATATTATACGAGTAGTTAATATATATATGAGGTTATAAACATTAAACTGCCTACTGTGATTTGATAAGTAGAACATGGTTGTTGACTCAAATTATTAAATACTTGTTTTGAGAAAGTATAAAATGTCACGGGAACTTTATTATTTTTATGAAGTTAAAAATAGAGAATTTTGGGCTACTGTTGGAACATCTTTTAAAGTGGATATCGTGTATTATAAATCTTACGAGTAATTTAAGTTAAGTTAAAGCTGTTAGAAAGACTAGTATGTTAGATGCTAAAACAAACCGTTGGGAAGGTTAGTACGATAGGTGTGCAGATTAGAAGAGAGGTGAGTATTTCTCAAGAGAGAGAAGCACTAATATGATTTGCATTGGCCTGTATCAATTTAAATACTTTCTCAACATATTTTAAAATCAAACACACTTTTGGGCTCTGACCCGTTTCTTTTTCTCTCTCTCTATCTCTCTTGTATATATATATGTATATTTTCAGGTGCCCAGCCACAGGGGCGTCTTGCTTAGGATCCCTTGAGAAGAACGAGCTGCAGCTTAGGTGGGAGTTGCAGGTCACTTGAGTAGACGGCTTCTGTTATTGACTCCACTCCTATTATTCTCATTTATTGGGCACGTGTCGCCCTTTTCATCATTTCATTTGTTGCTGGGATTTTGTATTTCATTTATTTCCAGTATTGTTCTATGGTATTTATTCAGGATGGATTTGTGGTTTTAGTTCCATTTGTTGACATTCGATTGACAAATGTATTATGTTATTTAGTTTATTGTGGTGTGATTCTTTATTGTAGAAATGTTGTTTTAATTAAAATAAATCTTTTTCTTTAATTAAAATTTGGAAAGTTTTGTATGGAAAATGTTTTGACACTTAGCTTAATTATTTAGGGTGTTAAATTGGAAAAATTATTTTTATCGACAGTGATGCTGAGAATGAACCAACTGTTTACCTTGATTTAATTTAATAAAGGAGTGATCGCCCGATATTTAATTAGGCGGTGTGTCACATGGATCTGCTAGCACAGACCAATTTTTACAGCTTTTCATTTTTTGCCATTGATATCTGAGAATATTTCTCTGTTTTCCATTTTTCTAGCTGCGCCATGCGGTTCTCCAACAGCTGAACAAATGTAAAGCCATGTTTTGGAAGTGGAAATGTGTGGGCCAACAGTCTTTATCACCTTTAAAGGTTTGATTTTTTTTTATATTTGTTGATGAACATTTTAAACATTTCTTTTGTTAATAGCTATTTACAAACATTTCTTCTGAAATAGGTATGCAGATTGATTATTGAATTATGTGCATGTTTTCATCAATGGTAAATTATCAGGAACTGTTTATAGAGGATTGGAGAATCCAAAAATTAAATTTAGTGAGAATGTGAAATTAAGAGTTGGCATCAATAAGATTTCTTCGCTAAGTGTAGCTGTGGGTCTTCTGAATGTTGGCATGTATTATGAGACGTGGAATACTGGAGTTCTTAGCCCAGTCACTTTGAAGGGTTTCAATGAGGGGACTAGATACTTAACGAAGCAAAAATGGTTCTACAAGGTTGGTTTAAGAGGTGAAACTTTACGTCTTAATACACTCAGTGGAAGTAACTCCATTGAATTGGTTGAAGGATCATTATTGGTTCAAAAGAAGCCTTTAACATGGGTAGTACGGGAAAAAATGAAATATGGATAAATGGTGAAATCATCGAACGCCACTGGCCTAGATACATAGCATGAGGCAGCTGCGGTGAATGCAATTATGCTGTAACTTTCACAAAGAAGAAATGCCAAAGTAATTGCGGACAACCTTTAATTTGTGTACAATGCTTATTTTGCAATCTTAATCTGTGTACAGTGGAAAATTTACAATCAGTCTTAACATAAACTTTAGTCACACATGGTTTTGGGAGGATAGTCGATGTTTCCTTCAATTGATATGCTGAATGGTTGTTTGTCATTATTTTATTCCTCATTAAAATTGTAATTATTTAATTGATATGCTGACTTGGTATCTTTATTGTGACTTTTCTGCCATTTTGTTCCTCATGATGTGTAGACATGCTGATGGTTAATATGCTATAAACACGCTGATCATTGATATGCTGACTTGATATGTTGATGGTTGTTTGCAAGTCTAGCCTCACCATCTGAATTGTTTTGCTTCAGAAACATATGCTGCTCTCTCTGGAGAAACATGACTACTGTTTAATATGTATATTTGTCTTTATAATGCTTAATGTTGTTATTATAGTAGATTTATGTTGGATATTTTTTTTATGTTGATGTTTTTTATAGCAGGATTAATCCAGTTGGAGGTGAATGGAGTTTTTCTACCTTAATTCTTGGAAGATCCTCGATCAAGCGCTTGAAAATGACCATCCATGTGTACATGTTTATGGACTTCCTATATATTTCTATACTTCCTTGATCTCTTTGTCTGATAAACAATTTATCAAGCAGGCAGATGACCATCATTCCAAGCTCTTCTTACACCAAAAGAGTGCATCAGAGTCCAAGAAGTGTATAGATCACTTCGTTTCAGACAAAACAAAGCTCGCTAAGTCTGGCACGGTTCTTTCATTTTTCCCATCAGTGATGAGTGCCTATCAAAGTGTGAAAAACTAATGGCCAACGGGTTTTAGTATGCACCCTTGAGGCTATCCACAAGCTACACAAGTCCAAGGACAAAAATGATTCACAAATTCGTATAAAATGATTTAAGAATTAAAGTAAGTAATTTACAACAATGATTCAAAAATTAGTATAAAATGTTATGTTTGTTTTTATTTTGATTTACGCATAGAGTGATATTCTATTGGTGCTGAAGTCAAGTCTCATAAAAGAAACTGCCCATACAAGGTTTAGTGTTGTTAACGATGTTGAGATTTCGTCAATTTTTTGTAGAATCAGTCCCGTGGGAGAGCCACCCACATGTGGAAACGGCTGTGGTCAGTAATCTAGACTTGTTTTTAACGGTCCTTTCTAGTAAATTTACTTGTATAGATGATTTTGGAGATGATATGAGTTGATTTGGTTGGGATTTGAGGAGAAAAATATTTCTCCATTAAAAAAATACCAAACACCGTGGTTAATTTTAAGGTTGATTTTAGCGATTGTTGGCTTAAACGACAAAAGTCAAAACATATTTGGTCGTGATGAATTGATGTCGAGTGATATCAATGCGTACGTGAACCTATCAAACCTGCTTTCCAGTTTGGACATTGCCACATGTCTTCACTTAGAGATAATGCCACTAATCTACTCCACCACAGTTGACATCGCCATGAATGGTAGAATTACCACAATTGTTTCACTCAACCGACTGGATTTTTGTTAACGCATCATAGCTCCTTAAGTAAAATCACATTGGTATGTGATTTTTAAAAATACATGATTAATTATTTGGATACTTATATCTGCTAATTCATTTTTCGGTTTTACTTAAAATCAGTGGCGAACAACCTCCAGACTCAATATTGGTTTTAAATAGGACTTCCATTTTGGTATAAATTCACACTCAAAATTAATTTTGGACATTTACTATTGATATAATTACAAAATCAACATTTTCATATGGTCACTTAATTTTTCAAGTTTGTTTTAGTAGCACAAACATGGTAGATACCAAACAGGACCCTCGACACGTGTTTTAAGTAACTAAATTTATATTTGTAGATGATTTGCTCAAATAATCCTGATTTTGACTTCTTCTTTTTTTCCTTTCAGTTCAGCTTGCACATTGTGGCTATAAGCATACACATGCTTCTTTCTAATTTTTTCATGTGTACGATTCATTTTATATCTTTTTTCCTGTATTTTTTTGGTCCTCATGGAATGTTGTTGTTTTGGTCCAGAGTTTCTTGTTGTATAGACATTTATCTTTCTGTGCGACCTCATCGGATAACTTCCATATGTTAATACGGATGCAATGTGTGTAGTATGTTAACGATGTTGGAAATTAATTCTCAATTAGCAATGAGGAGGGCGTAGAACCAACATGGAATTCTCATATTTGAATTATGCAACATAGGTCTTGATTGACAGTTTTAGATTATAATTAATAAATGGTATTATGCATTTCAAATGTGAATTGTAATTGTTTTTCAAGTTAGTTTTTTATTTTAGATGGCACTTTAGTTTAGCATGATGTATTTCCCAAATTGCTTCACGCATACATCGATTGCCAAAAGGTTTGTAATTTGAGTATAGTTCTTATGAGTACTGTTGAATTTGAGTAAATGGTTTCTTTCTCCTATTTTTTGTACAGGTGCGTCTATTACAAGTCATTTTGGCCCGTATCTCACTGTATCTCTTTATTCTGTACAGGTGCATCCATTAGAAGAATTTTGTATAGGTGTGTCCATTATATTCTGTACAGGTGCATCCATTACAAGAATTATGAGGGTCACATGCCAGAGGGCTACGGACCACCACCATTAGCCTTCCAAGAAGGGCAAGTATTCTGCCGGTGGTGGGTCTTGACATGGACACCTAACGGCACCATCGGTACATTGGTACATTTGTTTGCATTATTGAGTTGTTTTAATCTCGCCATCCCATGTGTAGTGCGGACTCTGGTTGAAGAAGTGTGACTTTTTTTGGGAAGGAACGACATAAGTGCTAATGTGCAGTTATAAAATGGTTATACTTTTGTGTTGTAATAAAAACAGGCTTAAATTTGTATTTGAGGGATATGATGTTTATGCAAAGTCCAAGACGGACTATTAATATTATTATTGTAGACTATTTTGTTTTTTAACAGGGTGGATAGTTTTATAAATAAAGGAAATAATGCCCAAATTTTTAAAGCATTTCGCATTCGTGTTGTAAAAAAAATTGGACTTAAATTGTACACATTCAATACTTTGGACTTAAATTGCATGGGCATATATGAAGATGTTGCTCCCGTGTTTATGCTTTGGCGAGGGCACTTGCCATCACACCAAGGCATGACTTTATGCTTTTCAAAATTATCAACGTATATATATATATATATATATATATATATATATATATATATATATATATATATATAGAGAGAGAGAGAGAGAGAGAGAGAGAGAGAGAGAGAGTCTCTTGTGCACACTAAGTTTGTACAGTACTAACGCGCACCAATTTTTTAAAAGCATTAAAAAATATATTTTTGAGTTGATTTTTTTTATGTGATATTTAAACATTTCAACGGACCCATGTAAAAAACCAGTTCAAAAAAACTTTTTTTACTATTTTTAAAAAATCGGTCAAACTTTTGCAGCTTTCAAAAGTGCTTAAAAGCAGCGAAAGTTTGACCGATGTAGAAAAACAAGGTACTGCCTTTTTTGTTCACAAATTTTTACATCTGCCTGTTATGTTCGCGAATTTTTACATCCGTTTGTCTTGATACTGTATTAATTTTCACTAACCATGAGTAGAAATTTGTTTAGTAATCAGATGCTTGAATTATATTTTTATTTATGTTGCAGATTTCATTCTATATTCCAATGTGCTAAATAAACTAATGGGTGTTAGTTGCTTTTGTTGTCAGTCTTTTTAATTTTTATTGTATGCATGATTGTTTCTTTCAATATTTAATATTTTCCAACCAATAAGAATATAGACTATAAGTGTGTGTGTGTGTGGGGGGGGGGGGGGGGATTTATAGTATGTAAATTTTATGTATGTTATAGTTTGAGCATGCATGTTTATGTAGGGATGCATTTGGGTCTTAGTTGAATATCTTTTAACGATTATTTTTGAAAAATAAAAAACTTTTGATATTTGGGTCTTATTTGTGGAGCAGTTGTGTATGGATGGACTTTTGGTTGCTATCAGGGTTGTTCATGTTTTAGGACTGATGGCAGAGCAATGATGAAGGATAACAATATGGAGTAAACACAACAATGTGGAAGGTGATTACGGGGAGGTGGTGTAAATAAATAATTTGGCATTATGAATTGGTATTAGCATTTTATAAGTTTAATTTGTGCTTGGAATGAAGAACTCGGGTTCATAGACCCACTAGAGAGAGTGGGTGATGACAATTTGCATTTTTAAAGTTCAATGGGCCACTATTTTTAAAAGGGGATCTATAATGCAATTTCCTATATATGTTTCATGTATTGGAGTGCATTAACGAGCAGCAGATTTTATGTCCTAAGATTAACATTATATGTTTTTATATCAGTTTTTTAGAAGTTTTTGTTGTGTAAAAAATCTATGACATTGAATTTGATACATTTTATTTTTATAGTATATTTTTATAGCATATTGTCAATAGAGTCACACATTCATATTTTCTTGACATGGTTGTGTTTTCTTTTGAAAGCAGTCAGAATTATGAACATTTTCATGAAGAGTTCTTTCTCAAGTCTGCCATGTAAAGTCTTTACTATAAAGTCTTAATAAAATAAATTTGTACAATTGTGTTTGCCGTTTTAGTTCTTTTTAATAATTAATTCCTTCTTTGTTATTTTTTGTAGTTGTTATGTTATTTTGTCCTTCTACACTTAGTTAAAGAAAGGGTTTCATGTTTTTCTTACTTTTAATAGATTTATTCCTTTATTTAATGTCTTTGGTTGTATTGTTTATCGCTTATTCAGAAGCTCTATTTATGAAGGATTCTTATACTTATGAGCCTTTTTCAGGACTTCTAATTATTTGATCATTACATGTTTGAATGTATGTTTACAAATGATCTTTTATCACTGGTGCTATATGGAAAAATGCATTTCAAAATTTTTTCTGCAGTATCTTTGAAACTTCTTACATGACTTATGAAACTTGATATGTAATTTATATATTTTTCATTTGTTTTGCTATGCATACAGGAATTTTATTCTTAAAACAATTTATTGCAGTACGCGCATTCCTTATTTTCTTAATGTAATTGACTTAATACTCTATAACGATTATAACGAAAAATATTGAGAAATAGTAAATCAATAAAATATTTGCAACGTGTTATCGACACGACAACCACAACCACTCCGGAGAAAATTTATGACCGTGCCATCGGTACGGGTACATCCTAGTATATATAGTCCTGCTCTTGTGCGGACTAGTCCGCATTTTAAGAATGCGGACCGGACATGTGTCACCTAACGGTGCGCCTAGAAATTATCGTCTAAATTATAGGCACACTCTCTCTCTTTTCTAGGCGCACTGTCAGGTGACACATGTCCGGTCCGCACTCTTAAAATGCGGACTACTCCGCACAAGAGCATGACTATATATATATATATATATACTAGGGTATGCCCGTGCCTGAAGGCACGATGAAAATTCTTCCAAGTATGAATCGTGCGGTCAAGTTAAATGTGTAAACGATTTAGAAAATTTGAGCAAAATTTTATTATTTATAGGACTATCTACCATGTTTAAAAAAAAAGTACTACAACAACAACAGTACTCCAATAACTTCATAGATATCAAATACTAATTCCAGTCATATCATTGTTTTTACAGCACAAATGTGTTAACAATTCAAAAAATTTAAACAAAATTTCCTTTGTTTATAGGATAACCACTCTATTTGAGACAAATAAAAACTCCAACAATACAGTAGACACAATCAAGTACAAAATTTCTTATGGTACATATAATAAACATAATAGATTCATAAAATTTTGAAATTTAAACACGGTAGACACAAATCAGGTACAACATTTCATTACAAAAATTTCAATCTCATCATCACCATCTCTTTCAATGAAGTCCATTGGTCCTGAAACGTGAAACAACCAAAAATGATAAATCATTAACGTATAGATATTTAACAATGTCCAAATTTTGCATTAGGCTTCTCAATACCTATTTTTTGAATTTTAGTTCAAAAGTCTTAAAAAGCAAGTGTGAGTTGACGGATTATTAACTCTGTATACAACACAATTAGTTATTCGACTATAAATTGATCAGAAATAATTTCTAAGGATAGGGCTCAATTGGGCCTCTGCATTCCCCCTGTAATCACATATACCGATGGCACAATCTTATTTTTACATCGTGAAATACCAATAAAAACTTGAACACCCGCTGTGTACTGTGCAACCATTTAAATAATGCGTCAAAGTACCAATTTAATAGTGTCAAAAAAAAATCAAGATATGTTCGTGTATGGGAGAAAAGACTAAGGTGCTTTTGTTAAAGCATATAAAGCTAACAACCGTACAATAAAATTCATGCCATTATAGTAACAAAAATAAAATTTCTTATTGATACATCGAACAATTACCATCTGCTGCTTGTTTATCAATCCTCAAATTTACCAAAGCATTCTCTCCAAACACACTCTTTGCATACATATTAGCCGTTAAGAACCCGCACTCACCTTCTAGTCCTGACAGGGAAGTCAAGAACTTCATGTTGATTGATTTAAAAATTGTTCAAGGAATTATTTCTCATCTTGAATTACATTGTTGACAAAAACATTATTTTCCCACTCAAACTCTGCCCACATAGTTCTAAATGCCGCATTAACACTGCATGTTTGACATCATGCAGTGTTGATGCTCCTAAGGAATTAATGCTCCAAATCTGACACAGGTTTTTGAACACGTAAGAAGTTCAAAAGACTCGAACGCAACTCAAGATTTAAAAGTTTCAAAGGTTCAAATTATTCTAAAACTAAAACCAAACTCACTCTGAATGAAACGTAGAGACTAATATTTCATAAACCTAAAGCTTCATTCATTAGTACCTCCTAGGAAATCAGTCTGAAAAATGGTCGGGGAAACGGTCAGGAAAGCTATCTGGGAAGTGATCTGGTAATTGTTCCATATACCTCCCAGAAGGACACTCAAATTCTAGGTGTCCTCTTACCCCACAGTTGTGACAGATCTTTAAGGCCATACAATCACGGCTCATATGGCCCACGTGGTTGCAGTTCTGGCACACAATGTCTCGACACCCACCTCCACCACCACATATTCCTACAGTTAGTTGCCATATGCCCTTGCTTATAGCGGTTGTTGTAGAGTCTCAGGTCACCAGGCTAAGTGTTTGGAACATATTTCTGGTCACCAGTCTTAGGTCACCAGTCAGCTGCCATATGTCATTGGAACATGTTTCGATCAGCATAATCCAAAACCAATGTAAAGTGTGGACATTATGTTTCCCATTAACATGTTACAAACACAATCAAACCCAAGATTCAAACCCAATCGAACCAATAAACCTGCCAAGAGAGAAATAACAACAAATTATTAAACTTTAAATAGCTATTAACGAAAGAAATGTTTAAAATGTTCATCAATAAATATAAAAAAAATCACACCTTACTAAAATGTTTAAAATGTTCATCAGAACATTCTAATGTTTAAAATGTTCATCAGAACATACTATGGTAGAAATAGAAAATCAAATGAGAAAATCAAATGTTCATCAGAACATAGATGGTTGAATGCATAGTTAAACGCGATCCTTTAATAAATAGAAAATCAACCCCAAATCAAACCAAATGAGCAAACTAAATCAGAACATTAAGATACATAATGAGAAACCAAAAATAATGTATTTTAAAACAAAGTTACAATTATGGGATATCTAAATCCAAACATTAGTGTGGATGAAGAAAGTGGAAGGAGCGTCTGTATAATGAACTGAACTGCAACCAATTTAACTTGAGCATAATAATCGGACTGCAACACGTTTTTTCCAGTTTAGAAATTAACTACTGATTTATGTTGAGCATAATAACTGAACTGTAAAGGAACTGTACGATTCACATCATTATTAATTTAACTTCAGCATAATAATCAAACTGCAATGGTATGATTCACAACAATTATATATACTTAAAGAATCTATTTCTGCTCCTCCGAGAAAATCAACCCCACATTTGTTGTTTTCTCAGGTAATGTTTGTCTTATAAGCAGATAAATGAAAACCACCTATGACTTTAAAAAACTCATTCCCAGGTAATTTTTTTCATTTGTACGCAGATCTCCAAACACATTTGTCTTGTACGTAGATTGACACAGATGATATTAAAAAACCCAAATAAGAACATTAAAAAAATAGCACCTGGGAACAGAGATACAAAAAATTACCCAAAGAGAGTTTGTGAGAGAAAAAATCCATAAACATAAACCTATAAACACATAATAAAACCTCATGTAAATCCATTAATAGTACTATTTACCTGTAAATATCATAACAAACGATACAGAGAATATAAGAAAGATTATAGAATCAGTTTACCTTTTATGGATAGCGATGGCGACGGGAAGACCAGAGACAAATTAGAAAGATGAGGACCATGAGATACACAAAGATCTTGAGAATAGGGAAATATGAATTTACCTGATGTCGATCTAATGCACAAAGACCTCACAAATGTAATGAGATACATAAATGTATGTGCGATCTTATGTCCGGGCATATTTGATGTCGATCTGATGCAAGAAAAACTCGATTTTCCTAAATCACGACATCACGAAGTCGAAATATCAGATCTGACGCAAGAAAAAGTCGATTAGATCTGCATGCTTCATCATTCAACAAAATCACAAAAAGAGACGTATACCCAACAAAACGATTAGAAGAACGTACAAATCTATTGTGAGAGTTAATGGAGGTTGAAGAGGTTGTTCATTGTTGATAATCGTTGTAGTTGATGTCTATTGTTATTGATGGAGGCTGAAGAGTAGTATTGTTCCTTGTTGATGCAGGTCAAAGAGGTTTCTCTCTCTCCCGTGGTTGATGTTGTTCGATAATGAGGGGTAAGTGAGAGAATGTTGGGTAGGTTTGTTTAGTGAGGGTTTGTGAGAGAATGGCAAATACCATTTTACCCTTTTTTTTGAATTTTGATAAAAAATGGGTGATAAATTTGAGTGTAAGGAAAGAGGGGGAACTCAAATGATAGAGGGTATAAAAGGCATTGCATGATGAATTCATATTGATGACATCAGCTATTAAACTTGTGACATACACAAGTTTCTTACTTTATTATATAGATATATATAAGAGCGGATCTCATGAGGACCTCTGTTTGCATAGTAAAAAAAATATTTTTGAACTATTTTTTTTTATATAGTTTTTAAACATTTCAGTAGGGTCATATAAAAAAATCAACACAAAATTATTTTCTTTACTATTTTAAAAAAATCGGTCAAACTTTGTTAGTTTTTAACAACTTAAAAACAACTTAAAAACTGACAAAGTTTGACCGATTTTTTTAAAATAACAAAAAAATTCATTTTGAACTGATTATTTTTTTATGGTCCGATTGAAATGTTTAAAAATCATAAAAAAAATCAGCCGAAAATATTTTTTTTATTATTTTAAAAAAATGGTCATCATTCAGGGTTCTCAAAGTGGGACCTCACTTGATCCTTTTCATATATATACAGAAAGGATCTCATGCATACCCAGTTTGCATACCCTCCGTGCAGACCATTTTTTAAAAATAGTAAAAAAATAATTTTGGACTGATTTTTTTTTATGGTTTTTAAACATTTCAGTAGGACCATGAAAAAATAATCAGCTCAAAATGAATTTTTTTGCTATTTTAAAAAAATCGGTCAAACTTTGTCAGTTTTTAAGTTGTTAAAAACTGACAAAGTTTGACCGATTTTTTTAAAATAGCAAAAAAAATCATTTTGAGTTGAATTTTTTTTATGGTCCTATTGAAATGTTTAAAAACTATAAAAAAAATAGATAAAAAATATTTTTTTTACTATTTTATCAAAATTGGTCCGCACCTGCGGTATGCAAAGTGGGGTATGCATGAGAACCTCTCTCTCTCTCTCTCTCTCTCTCTCTCTCTCTCTCTCTCTATATATATATATATATATATATATATATATATATATATATATATATATATATATATATATATCACTGTTCTAAAAAACCCGCCCCTCGCCTTACGCTTTTCACGCCTTATTCTTGGTAAAACCCTTAAGGCACACTTTTTTCTAAAAATAACAATGCTTTAGTGAAACGATGTCGCCTTTTAAAGAATTTCTTTACAAATCGGATCATTATCTCATCCAAAATAATCAAATAGTATTTTAATTTGCATACATTCACACATATTTTTATGATATGTGCAATTTTTGTATTTTAATAGCCTTGTTATGGTTAAAAAATATTAAAATATATTAAGAAGGCCTAAACGCCTTTTCACGTCTTTTTACACCTAGGCCCGCCAAGGCTTCTACGGCTTAAGGATTCCCTCCACGCCTAAATCACACCCCGCGTTTTTTAAAACCTTGATATATATTTATATATATTTCAGTAACCTGAATCCGACAGTGACTCTTGAACCATGGATGTTTCAAAATTCAAATCTCATCCATTAAAGGTATTAAAAAGATCAAACGAACCACATTGATAATTACGTAAAGGCTACGCAAATGTTTTCATTCTGAGATACCAAATGGGAACACGTTTAAAAGTCTCTGGTAGCTTTCGGTTCGGTTACTACTACATAGCTAGAAATGTCCTTTTAACGTGTGGACACTTACGAGAGAGAAGAAGAAAAATATATCAAAGCTAGAAATGAAACGAGAGTGGAGAAGGGAAAAGGGCCGGCACCTACATATGGGCCATATGGCACTCTTTGCCTAGTATTAGCAAATTTCCAAATGACGAACCCCTACAATTGCTATACCATCTGTTTAATAATTATTCTCCAGAATATCAAAACCAGCCTGGAAAGCCGGGGGTGGTCGGTGATTCACCGTTTATAATGTTGTTTTGATCCTCTAAGCATTGCCGGTTGAAAAAGATGGACTAGCACACATTAGTACATAATCCTATATATTATATTTGTGCCAATGGATTTTATTCATTAGTCAAAAATCTTTTTAATCCTCCTGTTTCTTCGAACAGTAGGCTCAAACGTTTTTTTCTCAAATATGTAATTCTTATGTGGAACGGCGAGAATAACAAATAATGTGATGTGTTATATCATTTAGTAACACATCACAATATTTTTTATACTACGTTTAAATTTTAATTTGTAACGAATGCATAAATTCTACGCACTAAAATTGAATTTCACTAATTGTAAGCCCGCGTGATGCGCGAGCGAGGCACAATATGTAGAACATAAGAAAAATATCAATCAAAATTTCCGACAAAACTCCCAATAAGAGGAGATGAAGAAGATTGAAAACTGAAGAGAGTAAAAAAAGTTTTATAGAGGGAGTCTAAGAGATGAACCAATCTGAGAAACTTTTGGTTAACAACGTCATAAGTCGAAAGGATGAATTGAAATCCGAATTTGCTGGTTAACAACGCCTAGTTTCAGTAGAGAAATGAATGATATATCGTTTTTAAAGTTTTTACTTAAAAAATGCACTTAAAAATATGTTTATAAAAATAGTTAATTTAAAAAAAAAATTATTAAATAGTTTTTCTCTTTGAAAAAAACAGAAAAAAAAATTGTTATGTAAAATAGTTAAAACTATTATTTATTTTTTAAAATAGTGTGAACAATTTTAATTTTATTTTATGTATGTTTTCAAATAATTTAAGCACTTTTTAACATTTTTTTAGAACTTTTTTTTATTTTGATAGTATTATTTTTTATAAATAGAGTTTAAGTGTATTTTTAATTAAAAATTCGCGCTTTTATGCAAATGTAAATAAGAAAGATAAAGATTTAATAGAAAGACCGGATGAAAGTAAAAAAAGAGAAAGGAAATGTGGAGAAATAGGGTGCCACGTGGACATACTTTTAATACCTCTTTAGTGCGTTTTATAAATCAAATTGAGCGATACTATGTGAAAATTATTTCTTAGAATCAGAATATATATTTATAGAAAATGTATAATATTATGCAGCCCCTCTCAACTAAAAAAATGCAATTTTACCCTTATCTTCAAAATTTATGAACTTGATTTATTTTACTCTACGTGGAAATATAAATCACCATCCCCATTAGTAATTGACAAAAAATAAAGTAGTTTGTGATGGTTACCCACAACCTTGTATAATAATGTATAGAAAAAACTATAAATGATTAATTAACAATTGAGTTGCAACCCTAAGGTCAACTCAGCTGCTTGGACCATGGGTTTGCTCCCAAAGGCTCACCAATTCGATTCCTACAACGGGTCGGGAGGTTGAATGAAAAATCTCAGAAAGTGTCAACTCCAAGCGGGAGGAATTAGTCTCGAGGTGCGCGAAAGTTGATCCGGGGATTATCCCCGATTAATAAAAAAATAAAAATAAGCAATTGTGTTGTCAAAAGATTATGCACAATATTCCATTAATTCAAAAAGAAATTTGACAAATAAATCGGTCTCCAAGGATTGTAGAGATTAAATTCTAAAATTGTACAATTGAATTTTTTTCGCCTCTTTGTCTGGAGCTTTGCTATGAAAGTAGTGCTTAGTCCCTCTACTTTAAGGGAAATATTATCATGTGCGGTGGACACAATTTGTCCGTGCTCAATACAAATAAGGACACCATACGAATGCAATACGTGTCCTACAAATAAGGATACATCTAGGACACGTATTGTAACTAAAAAAAATGCAATTATACCCTTGTCTTCAAAATTTATGAACTTGATTTATTATACTCTATGTGGAAATATAAATCAGCATCCCCATTAGTAATTGAAAAAAAAAGTAGTTTGTGATGGTTACCTACAACCTTGTATAATAATGTATAGAAAAAATTATAAATGATTAATTAGCAATTGAGTTGCCAACCCTAAGGTCAACTCAGCTACTTGGACCATGAGTTCGCTCCCAAATTCTCACCAGTTCGATTCCTGCAATGGGCAGGAGGCAGAATGAAAAATCTCTGAAAGTGCCAACTCCAAGCGGGAGGAATTAGTCTCCATTAACACAAATAAAATAAAAAATTGTGTTGTCAACAGATTCTGCACAATATCCCATCAATTCAAAAAGAAATTTGACA
Source organism: Sambucus nigra (assembly GCA_949130495.1). NCBI lineage: Eukaryota > Viridiplantae > Streptophyta > Magnoliopsida > Dipsacales > Adoxaceae > Sambucus > Sambucus nigra. The sequence goes on along the minus strand of OX422209.1, from coordinate 454,750,834 downwards.
AATAAATCTGTTTCCAATGATTGTAGAGATTAAGTACTAAAATTGTACCATTGAAATTTTTTTCGCCTCTTTATCCGAAGCTTTGTTGTGAAAGGAGTGCCTAGTCCCTCTACTTTAAGAAAATATTATCGTGTATGGTAGGCACCACGTGTTCATGCTCAATACAAATAAAGACACGATATGAATGCAATATGTGTCCTACAAATAAGGATACATGTAAGACATGTATTGTATTCGTGTCGTACTCTTATTTGTGTTGAGCACGAACACGTGGTGCCTTGCGCACATGATACTATTTCTCTTACTTTATTTTATTGATGTTTACTTGAGTGTTCCAGATACACTCGTTGACTAAACATATGCATGTGGTAGGAATTAGTTAAATCAAACTTGATAATACTGTGAATATATTGGATAACAATAAGTAAGGCAATATACAAAGTTATAATAATATGTTTTTTGATATTCATAACCGCAAACATGGTATATAACATAGGATAAAAGCAAATCTATAGATAAGTCAATTGAGAGTGAACTCTTTTGATAATTATAACTCAAACACTAAAGACATATCCGTGGTACACCAAATAAGCTAAAACAGTATTGGATAATGAAGAACAAACAGTAACAGAATAGTGTTAAAAATGAAATTATTTATTTAAGGTCACCTTCAGTCAGCATTTTGGTTAACATTATTTTTTGCCAATAATAATAAACAACAAAAGATCTTACAAAAAAGAACCTGAAATGATCCTGATTATTCAAGTGGGTCTAATCAAATCATAAGCCCTCTTAACGATGCCATATTTTAAAATACTTGTAAATAAAAATAGGAAGGGAGAGCGCTTGTGGCATTGTATGAAAGAAGACTGGAAAAATAACTTTTCTCAAAAATTCCATAATCCAATGCAATAGAACTCAGAAAACAACGTCGCCGACCATCTGTAGTCTTGCGCAGACTAACTCTTATTGCTCGTGGCCCCAAGACTTAGCTGCCAAGATTCGAACCTGAGTACCTGGTTTACAGCTACACCCGGTTACCACCTTGGATAACCCTTGTGGTTAACAAGTTGATGATAGAAATTTATTTTATTATTATAAAACGAAAACCTTCACTTAATATTGGTGAACGTATAAGGTGTCCATGTAGGATTGTGGACTTCAATTCATTTTTTTCCTTTGTGAAAAGTTACACACCTCTTTACCAACTCCCCTCATTTACACTCACCAAACCCATTCATTTATCTTATCCCTCCGTTGTTCGCCTTTTCCACTCTCTCTCATCTCTCCCAATTTTCCATAAAGCAACAATCACTCATAATCCGCATATCCAAAGATAGAGATAGAGAGGAAGTTTCACAGCTTCAAACAACTACTAAATTTTAGGGTTTAACAAGATTGAGTATACAGTTGGAGATGGAAAATGGGTCTTGGGGAAAATGGATTTGGGTAAGGGTTGCCATGGAAGATGGGTTTGAGTTGGAGGTAAATGGGTCGAGCAGGTAAAATGGATTATTTGGCAGCAGGTCCGACGGGTAGGAATCCGGTATGGATGGTTTGCTGGTGGATTTTATTGGTGGATTAAAGGTGATTTGGGTTGAAATGGGATAGATTTCGAAAGATGGGAGTTAGGGAGTTATAAGGGGGGGAGGATTTGTTAGGTTTATGGAGGTGCTGGCCAGAGTTGCTGGGGAGGGGGGTGATGTTTGTTTTGGCTATTTAAAAATGTTGGCCGAAGATCGGGTATAACAGGATTAATGGGTCTTAGCAATCCGGGTTAAGCAAGGTCGAAAATGGGACATGAGTTGAAAATTATGGCAAGGGGAGAGATATGATTTTGTCACACACACACACACACACACACACAGATATATATATATATATATATATATATATAGTGTATGTTTAGACATGGCAAAAACTGGATTGTATATGATTGTGCACCTATGTTATGTTCTGAGTTTATTTATTTTTGTTATCATATTCAAATGAATAGAAGGTGGGTGATATAGCTATGACATGCAAGTGGTAGAGCTATCAAATCATGGGTTATATTTTTACCATTATATTCTTTTAATCTATATCTCTACTACTTAACAAGAGGGAACTTATTCTTCGATGGTTAGAAGACTAAACTACCCTTGTTAAATTTATAATTTCTATTATACTCTTAATAATAGTCAACATATCTTTCCCCAATTCATTGACTCCTACGAAATAACCAGGTTCATTTCATCTCATCACTACACCAAATCTGTCGAATTGTCAAGGTCATTGACCTTGACAAATCCAACTTGACATTTAGAGGCGAGACAACTTTTTTTGTCACGGCCGTGTAGCGGTCAATGACCGTGACACGTTTGTCACGGTTTATAACCGTGACAAAGCCGTGACCCTTTTTAAAAAAATTGTCACGGCCATTGACCATGACACGCCCGTGACAACTTTTTGTCATGAGCGTGTCACGGTCAATGACCGTGACAATTATGGGTAGAATTTAAAAAAAAATCTGCTGGGCAGTATGGCCACTGCCACTGCCCAGCAGTATATTTGTACCTGTTATAGCAGCGTTGTACCTGTTCCAAACATCATATATTCAAACAAACTAAAGATAATGCAAATATATATTCATGACGATATAATCCAAATATTCAAAATAGAAATAATATACATGACGATATAATCCAAATATAATTAAAATGGACAAACTTAAAAATATTGTTACTACATATCTTGGGTAAATGTGAGGAGGTGAGTAGGCCACACGACATACGAATTGACGCACCCACTAATATAAGTCGTGCCAAATTGTTCGCGCAACCACAATAGGGAGTTCTCCTTCCCGGGTATGACATGCGTGACGAGCACCCTGGACTCCATCTCTTGAAGCGCACGTCCATGAACTATTCCACCCTCGACGATATTCGGGTCCCTCAACCCCCGCCCTATCCGCTGGCCATCAAATACGTCCAATATGAACACGCTCGGCCAACCAAGTGTCGACATTGGTCTGTTGAAGGGCGCCAAATAGGGAAGTGGATCATCAAAGTACGAACGTGTCGGTGATGAAGCAGCGAGGTCCACATCCTCGTCATCCTGCGCCTCATCCTCCCGCGCCTCCTCCTCCTCCTCCTCCACCGCCTTCTCCTTCCCTTTCCCTTTCCCTTTACGGTCTCCGCCCAACGTAGGCTTCATGAATGCGTACATATCTTGGACCGTCGCCTCCAAACGGGACAGCTTCGCGTCGTGTGAATCCACCGTTCGAGCCAACCCGGTGTCGCTCGTCTCCAATCCGATGATCCTAGATTTGGCCACCCGCGAGCTCACCCCCCTTGTCCTCCCCTTGCGATCAGAGCCAAGCACTTGGCTGAGTGCATCTGTGGACAAAGATGCCTTGTCGGCATCAGACTGCGACTCATGCACTTCCTTAAGCTTTGCCTGAAACGACAAAAAGCACATGATTAGTAAAATAAGTAAACTAAAAAATTATAACGTAATTAACAAAAGTTAAACTGTCGGATTACTTACAATCGTGGCCGCGACGCTCGGGGATACCACCTTGTCCTTCCCCTTCTTCGTCCGAAGAGCCACATAAGTATCGAGCCTATGTGGCTTACCTCCTGGCCCACTCCCTACCCCCTGAAATAAAATAAAGTAAAGTAAAATTAGTATCGGCCCCGCAAAGTAAAATAATGAAGAATAATATATTTCTGTAGTTATAGAAAAATTAAATCTTACCTGCATCCTATGCTCCACCTCGGCGTAAGAGGTCCGGCCGGAGTAGTGCACGTCCGTCTTTTTTGCCCGATTTTCTCTCCCCGATTGGCGAGATGACAATTGTCGATCCTCGATCTCATTGTCAATGAACTTCTGCCATTGTGCCAATGAGTTCGGCTCCTTGGGGGGGACAGATTCACGCAATTGGATAATCGACTCTCGTGTTTTCCCAAAGTACCGTGCCCGCATATTTTTTTTTCCACGACTTGAGTTGCTCCCTAATCTGCTCCAACACGGGATCGCGTAGCTTTGGATCCAAGTTGAATTGTTCCTGTCCAACAAATACAATGTTAGTTGCGAATAAATATAAATATAAATATTCATATAAATATATTACCTGTAGTGTCGCCCAAACAGCTAACTTGAGCTCATATGGCACCTCCTTCCAACTCATAAACCCCGGGTCGATGACCGTCTTTAGCAGCTCGAGGGATCTCGCTAATAGCTCCAATTTGTTCTCGACGGTAATTCCAAATTTTCCATATTTGGGGAGCCTAGGGGCGGAGGAGCTCTCGTCGCCTCCGCTACCACCGAGCCCAGACGACATCATCATAAACAGCATCATCATCTTCGCCTTAATATCTGAAGGAGACATTTGCTGTAAAAAAATGTTATTAGTACAGATAAAAAAAATGTTAATAGTACACATACACACACCCCTACCCCACCCCCACCACACACACGCACACGTCATGCCACTTTTAAAACTAACCAACCCAACATTTCATCAATTAAACTAACAATTAAAGTATACAATTATTAATTTACTAATTTACAATGGGGGACAATCCTACTTTCATATGAAATTGGCACTAATTATTAATTTACTTTCATCTAAAACTATACAATTAAAATTACAATTAAAGCTATACAATTTTTTAATTAAAGATATACAACTGTTAAAATTGCCCCTCCACGCCCCCCACACCCCACCACACCCCTTGCCCCCCTCCCCCCGCCACGCACACACGCACACACCTACGCACACACACACACCCCACCCCCACCACCCCACCCCCACCCCCTCCCCCCACCACGACCGTGACAACTACATTTATTGTTTATCAATAAAATTATGACATGAGATAATTATAATTGGAGCATAAATTTCATTATCATAAAAGGATAAATCCAACCAAGTACAGAGATTCTACAAATTAAAGTGAGAATTAAATTTAAGACTTTCTAACAGCATGCATGTGTATGGATTCTACATAGTTGGGCACGAAAGTAACTAATGATATTCCTAAAAACATACAATTGGCAACATTTTGTGAATTTACTAAACTTTATATAATATTATTAAAAAATTATCTAGGGTTTTACCTAATTGAATTAATTTCATGAATAAAATTATTATTAATTTAAATATTTATATAATTAAATTTAACATAAGAATTCTAGAACTTTTCTAACATTTACACAATTCTAACTATCACTAACCTTGCATTCATACTAAGGTTTACATAGTTTTAACAAATTATAACAAAATATTATCATATTTTTAGTTAGAAAATTCCACCCCCACCCCCTCCCCCCACCACACCCCACCCCCGCTACCCCCCTCCCCCACCACACACACATATACACATACCCCACCCCTCCCCCCACCACACCTGCACCACCCCACCCCCATTACCCCCTTCCCCCCTCCCCCACCACACACATATATACACACACATACACATATACATATACACACATATATATACACACATACACATACACATACATATAGAAATGAAAGAGAAAGAGAGGAAAAAAAATATACCTTAGAGAGAGAGAGAGCAGAAATCGTGGAGAGAGAGAGAGGGGGGGGGGAACCAAAAAAGGTGGGAAAAAAGAATCCTAGGGCTTTTTTTACTGCAAAAGTTGTCACGGTCGTGTCAAGGTCAATGACCGTGACACAAAACGCGAGATTTATGTCACGGTCAATGACCTTGACAAGGGTGGCCGGCTGAAAGGTGACAATTTGGGCATTTTGGTGTAGTGCATGTTTCTCATATTCATTCACATATACCAAGCATCCAAATACATTCTTGTTCCAACCCTAGATATCCAAATTTAATTTCCTCAAATTTCATTCTCCAATTCACTCACAGTCATGCATCATATCTCTCTCCTATTCATTCATGCATATCAACCATCAAAATGCATTCATCTTCTAACCCTAGAAATTCATCTTTACAAATTGAAGCTCAAACAACTATTTAATTGAAAGTCCATCGTTTCTTTGCTTTTCTTTGCTTCATTGTTATCATTTCTTCTGCCAAAATTAAGGTCAATACTCCTAATTTCATCTATAATTTTTTATTATGTGAGCAAAGTATGCATTTGTTAATTTGAAGATGAAGACAATTACATAAATTTTATAATTATATATATCTCATTGAAGAATTTTGTCTCTCATTTGTGATCAGAGTTTGTATTTCCCATTTTCATTTTTTTCATATTTTTAAATATGTATACTTATTACATATTCTAAATTAAATGTTAATTTAAAAGAAATTATATACATTCACATATGCCTACTGTTTTAAATGTTAATAATTTGAAAATTATGCATACTGATATAAACTTTTTCAGTACTAAAGATTGTGCTTATTTTTTGTGATTTTCTTCTACTTACGAAAATTTCACTCATGATAAAAAAAAATTATTACTTTCGTAAGGTGGAAGTTCACTACTACAATAGTTGATGGCACTAAGACAAGTACTTAATTTATGGTTTATTGTCATTCTTATATAATTTCTAATTACGAAAATTTCACTCATGGTAATAAATTTTTTATTATTTTCACAAGGTGGAAGTTCAATATTTTGGTACTATATATAAGACAAGTTCTTAAATTTATGGTATATTGTCATTCTTATATAATTTTTAATTACGAAAATTTCACTCATGATAACAAAAAAAAAATCATATGGTGGAAGTTCACTATTACATACATTAGTTGATGTCACTAAGACAACTATTTACTTCTTGGTTTATTGTCATTCTTATATAATACGATATCCTTATTCTTTTCAAGTATGTTAACAGTAGTAGGAATATAATTTGATAGTTTGTCAGAAATTATTATCATTTCAGTTTTCGTAAGTAATTGTTAATTGAAATCTTGTAGGATATTGTCAACATTGGTGGTACAAGCTCGAATTGTGAATCTGAAAGTGAAGGAATTTTACTTTTGTTTACGTGGTATGTGAAGTACTTAATACCATATTGAAATTGTTTCGTATAATTTATATTCGAGATGGTAATATATTTTATTTGAATTTTTGTAGGATATTATCAATATTTCTTATAGAATCTTGAACTTTCAATCTCATAGTGAAGGAATATTAATTTTATTTACGAGGTAATTACAATTCATTAATGTATGATTGCGAATTTACTTCTCATTTTTTATTTAATTTACTGGCCATTATGAAACCAATTGAAGAAATATGTAGATGAGCTAAAAAAATTCATACGCTTTACAATTTAAAATTTGTAGCTTTTTTTTCTTTGTTATGGAAAAGAAAAAAAATTGAAGAGTTAAGAAACAAATTACATCATATCCATTGAATGATATGAAACACAAACTATGCATGTATAACAAATTATATAATAGAACCAAGTAGATACCCAAATCTTTATAAACTAATGAATAACATAATTGTTTGGATAAACAAAATTAAGTCATTGTAATATACATATTTAACGTTTTGATATCATGATGAATGAAACAACCTATGAACCAAAAGAATCAAAGACTGTGATGATTCATTATTTGGTGGACTTTTTTGGAGTAATTGGGTACTCAGTGAGCGGAATTTTGGGACCACTAAGTTTAAAATGACTTTGATGCAAGAACTTACGTATTCACAGATAATTTTTTTGTATATTAGCCAAATATATATTTTTTTAACCTAATTTTTCAAAATATTTTCATTCTATTTTTTTAACTTAAAACTTACGTATTCATGTCTTTAATGCCATTCATTTGACATGTAATCAAGCTGTAATTAGGTTTTATTATTGTTATTGTATTGATTTTGAAACGTGTACAAGGTGATAGGAAAAAAAATAAAGATATTAATCTACTTGAAAATTTCAAAATAAAATTATAGACCTTCCCTAAATTAAATTCATTCTTCTTTGAGTCCTAATTTAAGATGGATCTCAGTCCTATAGGTGAATTATCAATATGGAAGTTGACTCCAAGGATATGTTAATGGTATTAGGGGACTGAAACGAAGTACAAATTTCTTGCATTCCCTATCCAATATTATTTAGGACCAATTGGAAACCAGTTGACGAAAAACTGATCCATATAAGATTGTCTTATATTCCCAAAAACGAAAAAGAAACATCTGTCAGTGTTGTTTTATGGGCTAGAATAGGCATTTACCTCCTTATCCTAAGCCAAATAATTGAGATAGTTTTTCTTATATAGGATTCGATAAAACTATGTGTCATTGACTAGATAATAGTAAACAAAATCCTTCATAGGACATAAACATCTATTGTAACATAAATGTGACGAATCACATTCATTAAAATTTTGTACTTTATCCAAAATGTATAATGAGGTGAGCCTAAGCCATGCTTTAGCCTACCGCCTACGCCCGCAAGGCATAGGCCTTAATGAAGGAGCCTTGTCCGATTTGAGGCGAATCGCAACATATGAAACTTTATTAGATGTGGGTATGGGCATACCTTGGACAAATTCAATACTGCATCAGTTTTCCCCTGGTTTGAGATCTCTCTGTAATCTTATATACTCCACCTTTTTATTTATAATATGGAAAAACGAAGAAAGAAATGAAAGCTTGATCTTCTTAACCTTAGTTTTAAAAAATCCTTAAATGAAGAAGTAAATCCTAACCAAAATTCCATGAAGTCTAGCTTGATTAGTTTGAATTCAGTTTACAATTTCTGGTTGCAATTAATAATAACTGTACTAAATTAACTTATGAAGTAAGCTATTATAGTTTTATATAAATTAATGTAACCTGTAGTTTCCCATTAGTCATATATGTACTTATTGTGTTTGAATACTCAACTGGTTTATGAGTGTTCAAAGTTGGGTTTATAGTGTCAATGTGGACTGCTTCATTCCTATTGTTTTTTTTGTATTCGATCAGATTTCGGTTCTATAACATTAGCCTCCAACTGTTTGAGGATGACAATGCTCAATATAGGCAAACAATTTCCTTCTTCTATTAAAATGGAGATAACATCCACTGAATTTGCATATGTAGTGGCTCCATTATGTCAATCAGTAGCTGTAGATGTTACTGCTTGGTTCGTGGATGTCACTACTACATTTAGTAACAAATATTCTCCACCAATCATATAACACACATTTGGGACTACGTTCACTGCCCATGTTTTTATTCTTTTACATTTGTATCCTCTCTTAAGCTAATATATAGAACTTGAAACAAATAAATCAACATATTTTGAATAGTATGGTATGTTAATAGTAGTAACCAAGAAAACAAACCAATTAAGAATATTGAAGAAACATAATTTGTCATCTAGAGTTCCCTTGACCACTTCATTGGGTACTCAATTTCATTATTAAGATTTGGTGAAATAGTCTCTGCTGAAGTGTTTGGGGGGAACTCCCAAACACATCTGATAAAATTCTATCAATGTTGAATAATTTGACATTGAATATAAAATTACATGACGCATGTTCATTTTAAATCACTCACGCACTGCATGAGTTGGAAGCTAGCTAGACTAAGGATGAGGCCCAAAGGTCTAACTAATAATCAACAATAAAATTAATTAACTATGGATAGTAGTACAAAAAGGGGTCAAATGAGTGAGATAGCACCAAGCTGTCGAGATGCAGTCCACATGAATGGGGATGAGGGAAATATGCGTTAACATGAGTTTAGGGTTCAAAGGAAGTACTATCATCCTTAAATCGTTTAGAGACCTTATTATGGTTGAGGTGTAAAATATATTTCGATTAAAGAATGCAAACTTTTACACATGGTTTAATTAATCTAAACAATAATCGATAAATCAATTAAACATGCAGTTATTCTTTAAATTATAGGATCTTGAATCATCATGAAAATCATATTGTAGCCTATATAAAAGATCAAGAACACCAACCTTCATCCATACTAATAAGGTTCCTGAGATTGGGTGAGAGATTGAATAAGACTTGAATCCTAGTGCCTTAAAATTTTTCCTTGTTATAGTCTTCAACATAATTACATCCGTCTAAGAGAATTTTGGATTTTTCTCCATTGGCCTATTTTTTCATTATGTTTCCTTTCAATGTGTTTGAATGATGGAAATCAACTACTTGTTTACAGGTAGGTAGATGAATCAAGTCTCCAAGAGTCGTTTAATTTAAATCGCCCATCATAGTAGATATCTAAGAGTCCCTAAATTCCGGATTAATTAAAAACGTCCTTTGATTAACCATATAAAATGATATTGAATATTGATATTAAGAGTACCCTTTCATTTACCAACTCTACTCTTAGTATTATTTAATTATGGACTACATTAAATAATTATGATAACTTAGAATAATTCTAAGATTCTCCCACTTCGTCCACAATTATCACAAAGCAAGTTATCAGATTTTTAGTCATCCTTAAAAGGTTCTTTATAAACACCTTGATCAAATAAAATATCAATGTGAATCATAAAGATTCCATACTAATTAATGAGTTTGGTTCCTTCCATAGACTACAATATCAACAATTTATTCAACAAGGTCAATGATAATGGTTATCATTGTGGTTCAATAATTGCCATATAAAAGGCTATTTATGTCACATCCGTCAATTCACATACATGTAAACTTATATTGCAAGACTTAAATTTTAATGTTCAGAATACACCTAAATTGATATCAGATATAGTGTCAAATATTGAAGCACCAAGAAATCCACAACACTTATACTTAATTGGATACTCTAAAGACTCATATCCTAATCATGCTTTAGTAATAAGTTTTGGTGATAGTCCATTTATTAGTGGACATGCTAACTGACAATTGTTATTTCTAAACTTGTTTTTGGCTAATATATACTATATCTTAATGTGTTTAACTCCTTTAAAATACATGTCTTTTATTCATAAATAAGATCACAATGATATTATTATAATACTTCAGGGATATGGTAATAGTGTCGACAAATCCAAGTCCTGAAATGAATTTTCGCATCCATAATCCATAAATTATAGCCTCAAAGCATGCTACATACTAAGTTTTTCATGATAAACAATATTGGATTGTTTCAAATTCTTTTATAATATTGCTCATTAAGTCAAAATAAACATACTTAATCAATAGTGAGTTTTATACATCAAATAAAATTTGTAATTATTGATCATATTTAAGTGAACAATTACCATAAATGTGGGCATATAATCTTTTAGGTGTCTCTTTACTTCATATTCTTAAAATACATAATATATTTTTTCTCTATTATAGAGAAATCCAAAATATATAAAATCAATCCCACTCACCTTAAGGTATATATAGTAATAAAAATACGTAATGATATTATAAAAACATCATTGGTGGAAAACTTACATATAATGATTTTCCAACATATACACTTCTTTGTTAGACTCTCATAAGTTTCCACACTAAATGTAACTCAATCAAAAGGAGCTACTAATACCATAAAATTTCATATTTTTATATATAGGTGAAAATATTTATTTCTAATATTTTCTTTATTCGTAATGAAACCTTGGACCACAAATCTTGCTTTATATAATTTGATTACCACTAGGATCAATATTGGTCTTAATGGACCAATTACAATCGACTCTGGTACGTCAATTACTTAATTCAACGTGATTCTAAACATTATTGTGGTCTATTAATGATATTTCACGAAGTTATAATTTCTTATAACTTTTTAAAAATAAAATTGGATTTTTTTCTTACTCCTATGTAAGTTTCACATATTTGTAAATAAATCACATAATCATTCAGGATGGGAAGCTCCTTTTAAGATATTCTTAAAACTACTCCTTGTGATTTTATCTATATTTGTTTCATGATGATAATATCATTATATGGTGGTTGATGATTTATTTGTTCTTTGCTTGTCAAACAATCCACAAACTAAAAGAACAATGATATTGGATGTTAACGAAATAGTACGAGTACCTTAACTTCCTTTATAACCATATTAAGTAATTTGGTACACCCATTAATTTGGTTGATGACTTTTTGAGATATTCTACTATTGGATTTCTTTGAGAAAAGTCCTATGTTGTTGAGTTTTTAATTGTTAAGTGGTTCTTAAAAATCAACATGGTGTCACTATAAATCTCATCCATACTGACAATAACTGAATTTAAAATGGTCGATGTTGATGGTTTTTATGATGAAGTTGGCATCAAACATGAGTTTTTGGTCATTCGTACTCCTCAGCAAAAAGGCACAGTTGAAAGGAAGAATCCATCAATTCAAGAGATGTAAAGGTCCATACTTCGTGAAAGTAAAGTGCCGAGACATTTTGGGCAGAGGTGGTTGACACCACATGCAACTCGGTGAATATGGCTTATCTTCTTCCACACACACTTCACACTCCATATGAGTTGTGGATGGATAAAAACCCTACCTATCCTCTTTTTGAATTTTTCGGAGTCCTTGATATATCCTTAGAGATAAAGAGCACTTAGGTAAATTAGACTCTAGAAGCGATGAGGGAATAATATTAGGATATTCATTGACAAGTAGAGCCTATAAGGTGTATTACCTAAAAGCTCTAAGGTCATGGAATCGATAAACATCACGATTTGAGATGATGAACCGATTACATTTATTGATCATAGTCTTGTGTGTGAGAATGATACACCCCCAGTGAGGATCTCATTGTTCCCCACACCACCATAGTGGACCCCACTTTTGACAAAGAGGATCCACACTATTGGGTTTGAAAGAATTATGACCCAATCAACATACTTGGTGATCCCACACTAGGTGTAAAGAGTCGCGCTCAACTAGAGAATGAGGTTAAACACTTTTGCTATACTTCCACAGTGGAGCCTAAGAATGTGAAGGAAGCACTATAGGATGAGCATTGGATCTGTGTTATGCAAGGTGAGTTTCTTTAATTTTGAAACAATGATGTTTAGGAATTAGTCCCTCGACATAAAGAGACTAATGTGATTGGTACTAAGTGGGTGTATAAAAACAAGATGGATGAGAATAACACCATCATTTGAAATAAGTTTAGGTTTGACACTCAAGGTTATTGACCTATTAAGGATGTGGACTTTGATGAGACATTTATTCATGTTGCTAGGTTTGAGTCTGTCCATTTACTACTCGCTAAAGCATGTCATCTACAATTTAATCATTACCAAATTCATGTCAAAAGTTCCCTTCTCAATGGCATTCTTCAGGAGGAGGTTTATATGGAATAAATAAAGGGGTTTAAAGACCCAAAGCATTCGGAACACGACTTTTCTCTAAAGAAGGCCTTGTATGGTTTGAATCAAGCACCCTCTGCTTGGTATGAAAAGATAACTTCTTATCTCTTATCTCAAAGCTTCAAGAGAGGGGGATTTGATATGCCGCTGTTTTCTAGTAGAGGGTGATACGATCTTGGTCTACCAAGTCCACGTGGACTATATAGTCTTTGGATCCACGTGTTACCAACATGCTCACACGTTTTGAGGAATTTATGAAGAGTAAATTTAAAATGATCATGGTTGGTGAACTCATTTTCTTTCTAGGTGTCCTAGTGCATCAACTTGAGAATGGAATATTTATATCTCAATCTAAATATATTAGGGACCTTTCGAAGAAGTTTATTTTGAACTCCTCTAAGAACTCTCGCACACCCATGAGTTCCTCAAAAAATCTTAGAAAAGACACTTTAGGTAAGGATGTAGGGCAGACAGTATATAGGAGTATGATGGATAGTATCATCTACTTGACCACTAGTCGTTCCCATATCACCTTTGGTGTTGGATTTTATTCAAGTTACCAAGCATCCCCAAAAGAGTCACACTTTCTTGAACTTAAACACATCATCAAATATGTGATTTTAACTATTTCTTATGGAATTTGTTATTACTTTGATACCTATGACCATTTTTCAGTTTATTTGGATGTCAATAGAGAGGGTAATTTGATTGTCTTAAAGTCACATCAGGTGGATGCTTTTACTTTGGGAGTGCTATTGTCTCTTGGTTTAATAAAAAGTAAAACTACATTTCTTTATCCACGGTGGAGGCTGAGTACATAGTCGCCGGGAGTCATTCCACACAACTCTTATGGATGAAGTAAATATTGAAAGATTATGGGATTAATGAAGGCACGATGACTATTTATTATGACAATATGAGTGCAATTCACATTTGCCAGAATCCCATCCAACATTCTCGTATAAAGCACACTAGGATTCGTGAGCATTTTATTCATAATCTTGTTAAGGAGAAGATCATTTCCTCGATCTTCGTAAGTATCGAACATCAATTGGACGATATTTTCATGAAACCTTTATATGAACTTGTATTTGAGAATCTTAGGAAGTCTTTGGGTATTAGTTTCATTGATTGACTTCGGGTATTATTTCTAGTTTAGGGTGATTTTTATAATATTATCACTTGTCCCTAAATCTAAATTATATTCTTATATATATATATATATATTTTATTTTTTTTTTGAAAAATACAAAAATATTTTCTTTTCTTTTAGAAAAATTCCTATATTTTCAAACAGATTTTAGTTTTTGATAAAAATTGTCAAATTTTTAAAAGGATTTTTGCATCTTGTTTTATACCGTATATGGATGCGCATTTAAGACGTTCGAAGCACAATTACATTTCATACATTTATATGACTTAATCATGGTGTTCTTCGACTTAGCTACATTTTTTTGTTTGCTTAATTATGCATCTTTAGCATTGATTCATTCATTGTTCATTATTTCATTCAAGCTAGACTCATTATATCGCCTTGATTGCAAATATGCACGAACATTTTGGACATTGTACTTGCTTGTCATATGTTGAATAGGATATTCCAATCTCAATCGTTCTTAATAATGAACCAAATGTACTAGGAACAAACTGTGCATGTAAAAACCATTGCCTGAATTTTTTTATCAGAAGATTGATTTATGTTTAAGCAATGGAAAGGGGCTACAAAAGAAGCAGTCTTCTTTGCATTAAGGCCACCATTCAAAAGAGCCTAAGAGATAATTTCAGAACATAAAAATTGAAGTGACAAGCCAATTTTATTTCATTGATGCTTCATTCAAAATGATCTATGTGATTCCTTAAAAAAAATTAAGAGGTTTTTGGCTTAAAATGTGAAATTTTGAGGGTGTTATAAATTAAAGACCGATGGTTTGGGCAATAAAATTCCTTAAAAAATATTAAGTAGTTTGGCGGTACTGATTTTAAAAGCATTGAATTTCGTGACATATTGTATGAGTTGAGCCAATTTCACTTTTTTCAACCATTTTTTTTTACCAAAGATTGAATTATATTCTTTTTGTAGGAGTGTCACTTTAACTTTATGCACCATCGTTACGTAGGCCTAGGTTGACTTTTCCGTACATTAAGTTCATACACATTCCTTCCATATTCATGATTTGGATATTTTCGTGCTATTCCAAGGTGTGATTGTTCATATTAATACTCATACGTATATTAATATAATAAAAAAATTAAAATTTTCAAAAATAGTTTTTTTTTTAAAGTTTCATTGCATATGTTTAATTGCCTATTCTTTGGGATGATATTTGGAATTTGGACTCTCATATGTCACGGTATTTCCTTTGTTTTATTTTTGTAGACCTTTTTGGCATTTATGATATCATGGACTACATGATGAAGATTTTCAGCATAGATAATTTTACAAGTGTATTTTCCTTTTCGGGTTTGCGAGGGACCTTAGTAGAACTTGTCTTAGGGGTTATTTTTTTCAGTTTATATTTTGTAACAGAATAGGCAATGGGGGGTATTTGTAAAAGCAAATTTTATGGTTGGTCATTACACTTTAGTTTGGCATTTTTTGTTACACCCGACTTCACCATCAGTTACATTCTCAAGACTTCAAGAGAAGACAAGTTAGTGACTGAACGCAACAATCGAAGATCAATCATCACTACATTTATCAGAAAAGGTATATGAGGTTGATTTTGTGTAAACATTTTATTTAGTGTAATTTTAAAAAGTCTTTTATTTTTATAAAAATGTTTCGGGCTGTTTTTTTTTTATTTTTCCAAGGAAAACCATTTTTTTTGTTTTTAAGTCATTCAAATGACTTTATGTTTTTCCTATGAACGATTTATAGTTGTTCATTCAATCGACCTTCAAGCGAACATTGGATGATATTTCTTTATTAATGGAACAAATTTCATTTGAAATTTTTTAGATGTTGGTTCGAACAAGATAATTTGTTCGTTTGAACGAGTTTAATTTTGGTTTGAACAAGTTATACAGTTTCATTCGAACAAATGAACTCCTGTTTTCATTCGAACGAGTTTTCTCAAAATTTGTGCTACTTTAAAAAAATTAATTTCTATTTAAAGGAGTCATGGAATCAGTTTTTAGTAGGACTTTGGCCAAAAATTATTATTCTGTACATACCCAAAAGATCTTCAAACCCCAGTTTCTTTAAACACGTTCTAAATCCAAATCCAAATCCAAATCCCCTTAGACGTTTTGTTAGACCCTTTGTCAAACCTAGAAGAACACATACCATTTTCATATCCTTGTGAAGTTCATTTTTCACTGTTGAAGATAGGAAAGGAGTTTTTTTTAGGTCGATCGGTGGACACCAAGGAAAATGGAGCTTTTATTTAGGGCGTTACTGAATCTACATTAATTTTTAGTTGCAACAAGGAAGGAAGATAACTGCAATACTTAGTGGAGTCTAAGTTTGTAAGTTTGTTCATGTCATTCTGTAATAACTAATTGTAACAGGGTTGAAAAATGGTTTTTCCCAAAATGGGTTTTCTCATAACTTGTCGTGTGGCTTGTGGTTTGTTTTGATTTGATATAGATTGCAGGTTTAGGTTCACCTAATTAATAAAGATAAAATTCGGATTAAATTGATTTTGTCTTGTGGGTGACCTAATCTACAAACTCTACATTTGACCATATAACCGAACCAATTTATAAAGTTTTTTACAGCGTTGGTATCGGTTTCGAGTACAATAAACCTTATGGTACTTAGTACAATCCAACAATGAGAATTGAGATAATTTGGTTACTCTTAAGAGTACGCTTTATCCAATCTTATGGTATACGTATGAAATATTGTATAGTTGAGTGTAAGTAAGGTTTTGACAAAAGGTAAGGCTATTATTAAATTAACAATCTAGTGTTTTGGGATTGGGATGACATGGGTACGCATGAGGGCACATGTTATCATGGGTTTATATATATATATAAATTAATTAAATATTTAAACATACCAGCTACTCATTATGAATCTATCGATTGGTTTTTTTGATGATTTTTGGTTGTGACTGCGTATCGAACCCCTAGATGCTGACACAAGACTATGTGGATGTCAATATTCTTGGTCACACGTTTAAGATGGACACCACCTCATGATGTGGGACAAGTATGGCTCCATCCATTGGGAAAAATAATCAATGGTGTTACTGCGGGCTGATTTGCAAGGATCATAAATTCAAGATGGTTACCGCCTCGCGATCTAAGACGCAGGGTGACAATATCAATCGAGGGAGTTTTGTTATGGATCCAGCTGATGTTATTACTACGTAATAATCCACCCGTTTGTATTTGTGTGTATATTTTCCAAATTCGTTACGTAAGGGACTCCTACAGATTTGCTGATAGAAGCACGTGAAGGAACCTGAAAGGTACATGCCTTCGTGTGGTCATGATGAGACTTATATACGCGTATATCATAATAGTCTGGTGATGGACATTCTAATTCAAAGACCTGTGTCACATTTAAGTATTCCGTTATGAGATTGTGTATATCTCTAACAACCCGCCTAATGGGATACCGGGTGATCACTCCTATATCAAATTATAACAGGAGTTACATATGGACCTTTCTTAGCATCACTGTCGAAAATCCATTTAGTTACTAATATCCTATTAGGCGGGCGTTAAAAACTTTTACTTAACTATTCTTTTTAACGATTAAAATAAAATATCCAAAATTTAATGTGTAAATGAAATAAAAAGGAAAATAAAATGAACTAAAATAACCGAACACTCGGTTCAAATTATACAACCATATCGAATATCGTGCAAAGAATAAATAAAATCAGTTGGACCATTGGCCCGAATGTTTGTATAATACCTCCTATCTAGAGTACAAGGAAAGAAGCGTCTACTGAGAACCCGCAAGCATCCACAACTGCTGCAGCAGACGTCTGACTCGAAAGAATTTCCATCCAGGCGTCCGTGTGTATGGACACCTATATATATATATATAATATATATAGAAAGAAAGGAGAGTAGATAAACGGGTCAGAGCCCGAATTTTGAAAATATTTTGCAAGTGCATAAATGCTTTATTTTTAGAAAAATAGTTTTATCTCATATTTAAATTGGTATTGCACTCCCATGATATACCCCTCACCTCTCCTCTAGTAGTGCACACCTAACGCATCCTAATAACATACCCTAGTCAAGCTATCCATGCCTAACTAGTCTAATTTACCCATGTACTATCTACCCTAGATAGTCCAAGTGCTAAGGGCCAAACTTCCCTCCATTCTCAACACTGCACTAAGTTCGTGCGTGGGGTGTCTCGCAAAGCGAAATCCAAACAAGGAACTCACCCGATATACTACTACTTGGCAGGGTTAATGGTAGAGATCCACTGGGCCCGTAGCACGCACAAATGTATATATATATATATATATATATATATATATATATATATATATATATATATATATATATACATATACAATTACATCCGGATAATATCTCCCGGACTGAGGTTTACTTATCATCATCTTAATAATACTCATCCGGATCTACCTCCCGGACTGAGGTGTATTCTATACACAAAGTATTTATCATTTTTCTTTCAAAACTTTCCATTTCCCTTCTCATATCCAGGAAATGTATTTAAAAGACAATTCATTAGCATGAATTGCTTTATCATAACATATACTTTTTAAAAGCCAGTTTTATTATCATAAAAATGCTTTTCTGTTTCAAAATATCCCATTTCCCTTTTTATATTCAGGAAATGTATTTAAAAGCCATTTTTATTATCATAAAAAATGATTTTACCATATCATATGCTTCCACATACCTTCTTCCATCCGAGAGTGTTACCGAAGCTAAACATATAACCCATTTCCCTTCCTATATCCATGGAATGTAATTAAAGTTAATCCATTATCAGGAATTTCTTTAATATAACGCGTTCTAAGACTTCCCGTCCGGGTTTCCCCACTGTGTGCGCCCCTAAATGGCTATCATCTTCCAGGGCCTATCATCAAGACAACCTGCGATCCTACATCGCAAGACATCGGGAAGCGGCCATGTGCCTGCGGGATAGTCAAGACCACACCAGGAATCTCCTAACCAGCACAGAAAAATATATATCAACAAACGCTCACATGGCCTATATGACTATATCCACCCTGCATTCATTAGCCAGGGGCTTCACCATACGTACGCAACTTGCCTTATGATAGCGATTTAGAGAGGTGTGTAATCCATATTTTATTAATTATGAAAAACATTTCTCTTTCCATTTGGAAAATATTCATTTTTATATTTTCAAAATCATTTCCATCATAACATATATATATATACCTAAATCACACAGTATATACATATCCTATATATTCCTCCTAGAATATATAGATATAATAACGGCCATAGTGGCCTATAGTATCTAGCGATAACCAATAATCCCAAGGATTCCCTCCAGGAATCATAATCATGCATTCATATAAGCATGATACTAAACCCAATGTATTTCTTACTTTAATAATCACTATATATCTCAATCCTATCTAAGGATTTATTGGATATCTCCAATTATACCATTTCTCATTTAGCGAATATGTAACTATGCTCCCCAAATTTATTTTAATCCACTCATAGGATTCACTCGACTAAGATCAATATGATTATGTTATCTCTTTAGATCATAATCCTCTTTAGTACTCAGAAGTAATAACAATCACCAAAATCTTGGGCCGAAAATAGAGTACCGGTCGACCGGTCTTGGACCCCCGGTCGACCGCGGATTGCAATTAAGCCTACGAAACAAAGCAGTAGGCCTTATTTCCTTGATGCGGTCGACCGGCCATAGGGGCGCGGTCGACCGGTCACACCAGGTCCTCAAAACTTTAATTCCTCAAATCCTTAATCCAATAACCCAATTTTTTTTCGAGGTTTCTAAACTACCTTAAAAATCATCCAAAACATCTACACGACTAATCCTAGCTTGTATTTTTCCAATTCCCGATTTGATTTCCGAGTTGATGATTTTAACCCGAAGCTGCCATATTGTAAAAATCATATCAAATCGTAGAAAAATCAGAAAAATACGCAGTCAGAGCCCACGCGAGCGTATCGAATAGATCTACAACTTTTGTGTTTTGACCGAAAGATAAATCAATTCTCTTCCTAGTCAAAATAACCCCACAAGCTTAAGGGTTACTATTCATTGTCTCCCCAAAATCCCAAACTCCATTTTTCTCCATTTTTGTTGTTTCTAAACTCATCCAACAACTCAATAAACATCTAATATATGTTTTACAACTAACACATCAATTATTTTGGGGTATTAAACCATTTCTCTTAGTTTTAAACCCTAAAACCATAAAAACCCCAACTTAACATTTAAACCCATTTTTATACTCCATTAACATGGTTTTAACACTAAAAATCATTAAGAGTTTACACTACATCAATATGTAAACTCATAACCAACTTTAACCCCATTTTATTTTAAGGGTTCTAACCCCAAAATCATATTTTTACCAACTATGATATGAGATTAATGCACAAAAGTAAATAAAGCAAGTAAACACTTGCCTGGAGGATGAAATCCGACGACCTCGAGTCGAATTCGGCGGAGTTTGGCCCGAATCTCCCTTTTCTCCCCTCTTTTCTCCTTCCTTTCTCTCTTCTCTCTTTTCTTTCTTCTTTTTCTTCTCTTTTCTCCTCCTCTCCCTCTTTATAAAGAAAGAAAAAGGGTTTAAACCCTTTAAACCCAAAAACGACTCGTTTACCCAATTACGAGTTACTTTTACCTCTAAAATTATCCGAAACTTGATTTCAACAATCGGATACTCTTTTCCGACTATCTCGGACATTTCGAGACTCATGGCGCAGTCGAAATTTCCATCTGAGGTACTTGACCGCAAATCACTATTCCAACCCAAAATAAATAAATGTTGGTTTTTTACTCAAAATCTTACCTCTTCTGTCGCTATACTCCACGGCGACATATAATTAAATTATTTCGACCTATATAGTCCCAAAATAATTTATAACACCCTTCGAAAATCATTAAATCCTCTAAAATCCCAAAAATTACTATTTCGAGAAATTCTCCAAATTCCAAATTATACTTAATTATGGAATTTAATTGTCTCCAAAAGGGCGGGTTGTTACATACTCCCCCTCTTACAATGGAATTTTGTCCTCGAAATTCAGATACAACTTACACCCTCTAACTAGGATTACTACAAATCCTATAATCTCAAGGGAAAGATATTAACCTAATGGTTCCTAACCATACACTATGCGGCTACCGCAATCTTAAAGTGACTCTAATACGTCACTTAATACCCATCCTCTAAAATGCCTCTTGGCATGAATTTCAACCTTATATACTACTCATATCTTAACTAGGCGGTATACCAAACCACCTTACCAAGGCGCCCATACACCTTCCTAACTTGTGCACATCTGCACCACCATAGCGAAAGTTCGACACGTTACACTCTCTCCCAATAAGGGTCTCTTTCCTCGGTGTAATACTCATCTATGCGTTACCCTACCTAAGCGAAACGAGTATCCTAATTATATCCCTAGTGCCCAAGGCCTCTCTCAACTCCCAACATTTTCTTGGTTTCGAGCGTGGGACATCTCGCCAAAGCGAAATCCAGACAAGGAACCCTCTCGTTACACTACTCCCTCGCGTTGTCGGTTATCGAGATATAACGTCCTAAGGCACACCAGCGGGACGTCCTAAATCTTACTAAACTAACCTACAAACGCATTCCTACTATCTTATCCTTCCTCCCATACAGAAGGAAACCTAACTAATCAAAGTGCCTACTCTTTGTAGGAACACTACTTACATCACACCGATCACAGATTTCCTCCAAATTTGCCTTCTTATTAAGGCCTGGATATTCTCCTCAAATCAATTTCTCTAAGTCCTACTCCACCCAACTACTTGTGGCGAGAGGACCACTTTAGTGCTTTTCCATAGCACAATATTTCCATAAGCGTACCATCATCACAGGGCTCATATTCTATAGTGGTTCATCCACACGATAAGACTAACCCACATCCTTGCATCCCATTATAGCTCTCCATGCCCGGCGCCATTAAGAGTCATGTGTGGAGTGTCTCGCAAAGCGAAATCCAAACAAGGAACCCCTACACACATTAACACTTGACTTCGTTGGTCACGGAGTCTCGTTATTTCAGATATGCAATGTAATACCCCGTACTTTTGGCTATATTTATTTTTGGGATTAATTAATTAAATACGTATTAATTGAAATTAATCCGGGTTAAAATACTAACGAGATGCGAGTTGGTATTTGATTATGTGCATACATGTTTTTATATGAATATTGAATTATGAAAAATTTGTCGTAAGATTTATATACGGCATTTTAGAAATTTTGTTGAGACGCGTGTGACCGCCGCGTCACTGTGTAATATTTTGATAATAAAAGTGAATTAAAATTATATTAACTGTATGGTCGTTTCAAGTGCGCCAACGCGTCCAGAAGGGTCGAGATAGTCAGAAAATACTAGCCGGGGGTTTAGTTTGGGTCCCGGGGTATTTTTAGGCCATACCGGCAACATAAAGGGCATTTTAGTAATTTTGTATTTTTTGGAGAATTAAAAGTGACGAAAATTGGGAGTTTTAATCTGATTGGGAATTGACCCACTAAGCCACTAACCAACCCATATTAACCCAACAAGCTACGTAGGTTATTAGAATTAGGTTTTGTAATACCTTCCCAAAGCAAACCCTAGCCACCATAGCCACCATTGGAGAAGAAGCTTGGGGAAAGAGAGAGAGGGGAAATTCTACAGAAAAGCCCCATCAAACCAACATCTAAATCAGAGATAAACTCGAGGCAAGTGACTTAATTCCATTTAATTTCAGAGAATGTTCTTTCCATGTTAGATAATTCAAATTTTATGTTTGTTCTTGGTGAAATATGAAAACCCATGTAGTTGGAACTTAGAACTTGAAAATCTTGAGGAGAATTGCATGTAGAAAGATAGGTAGATGATTATTCTCATGATATTTGTGATTGGAAGAAATTAAAACGGATTTATATTGGGTTAATTCATGATTTAAAATGTTAGGGTTTGTGTTCTTGAAAAGAATTGGGGAAAAGTGTAGAATCTTGTAATCTAATGATGTTTAGGATGTATTAATTCCTTAAAAGGTGTTAGAATATGACCTTAGTATGTTTTAGGATGATTGGGGACCTTAAATCATTGATTGGACGAATTTTGGTTGAGACTTGAGGTGTTAAAAATGGTGAAAAACGAGATTAAGGCAAATCTGGGACGAAACTGGTAGGTCATTAAAAGCCCCTCCCCAGGTCGTTCGAACGAACTCGTTCGAACGAGATTATAATGAATTGACGAGTCGCTTCTAACGAAAGGGAACCTCGTTCGATAACTTCGTTCGAACGAGATCTCGTTAAAAGGTACAGTTCGTTCGAACAAACTGGATCTCGTTCGAACATCCTCGTTCGAACGAGACTTCTAACGAGCTGACAGTTTGATCTCGTTCGAACAGCCTCGTTCGAACGAGACTTCTAACGAGCTGGCAGTTTGGGCCTATTTGGCCTGTTTTGATTTTTGGAGTCCCATAAACTTGTTCGGGGGTAGAGTTAACATTCCTTTGATGATGTATTGATGGATTTGGGACTTTTGGGTTATTATGAGGAGTAAATTATATACGAGTGATTTAAATCAATGAACGGTTTGGGTTGAGACGTGAGTGTCTACTACGACGTGAGAATAAATTATGGCGCGTATGATTATAAACCGGAATCGTATAAATTGTGATAATTATAAGTTGGTACGAGAATGCGATACGTACTACGATTAAACTACGTTGATTACTAAGATGTGTGTTTACTTAGTATTGGTATATGAATTGTGTGTATGACATACCTACCATACTTGCTATCACGGGAGGTTGCGTTCGCTTAAGGCTCTCTAATCCTTGTGTTGCCCGGATTTAGACTGGTTACCTTGATGAACATAGGTCATAGAAAGACTTATTGCGATATTAATAAGTCCGTTGATCGTGGGAGCGTAGGTATGTGCGTGACCCATGTGATGTGACTGCGTTCACCTCCATTATTTGTGATGTTGTTATTCGTGAACTATTCCTGAGAGATTCGGAATATGTAATCCTTATGTACGTGATGTACCGGGATGGATAGCAGAGTATGTGTGCACCGCAGCTTAGTTCTCGGGGTGCTTGTATTGTATATTTATGATGTGAATAATATACACTTAATTAATGGAAACCTTCATGTTAATGTTATGAATATAATTACGGTATTGTTTCGAGAAAACATAACGGGTTAGCTGTTAGTGAAATATATTGCATGTTGAGCATCTGAGTTTACGTTAAACCCCTATTTAATTACGAGCGTTATAATGTTAATAGAACCGAGTAATAAGGGTAGGACCTATGGCAGTCTAGCTAGATATAATGTCACTTAACTAATGGTTTGTGTCGTTGTAGATGGGTACTTACGTTAGGAGTGCACAGTTAGACGAGAGGTGAGAATATCATGTGAGTGCACGTCCTAACATGTACTTTGCATTTAATGTTTTAAATGTTTTTAAAGCGCTTGCAGGTTTTTAAAATATAACTCCACTTTCGGGCTCTGACCCGTTTTCTTTCAAATCTACTTTTCTTGTAAAACCATTTTAGGTGCCCAGCCACAAGGACACCATGCATAGGATACTCATTCTGGTGACGAGCTGTAGATGTTTGTGGAAGCTACAGGGATTTGCTTGTAGACGCCTCTATCACTTGGATTCCAGATTCATTATCCATCAGCTGTAGGGCATGTTTCCCATTTCTATTAGAGTTACATTTCCATTACAGTTTTAAGACTTTGGCATGTGTTGATTTAGTATTCGGTTTACTTATTTCAGTTATGGGATTGTAGTGAGGAGTTTTCCTCCAGACTTTATTTACATTGCGTGATGGTTATTCTATTTACTTCATTATGGTGAATGGTGTTATTATTCTTTATTACACTTGTTGCATGTTAATCAGACTTAAATTAAAATTTGATACTTACTTTTTAAATACTAGGTGGTTAGTAATCTTAAAAATGTTTTTGACACTGATGCTATTAACTGGACCAACTTGGCATTTTGAATTAATTTAATAAAGGAGTAGCTACCCGGTATTTAATTTGTCGGGGTGTCACAGGTGGTATCAGAGCATCAGGTTCTAGTGTCCTTTAGGATCTGACGGCTTATTATGTTTCCGCTAAGTTTCTTTGATATAGAGCCCTATATTTTAGGACTGTTGTACTCTTTTTGTGTATGCTTCGTTCTTCAGCTATCTTAAGTTTATAAACAGCGAACTTATAAACTTTGTTCTTATTTCAGATGCCTCCACGACGTGCACGACGAGTTCCCAGGGATGCAACGCCCGAACCCCAGCCCGCTCCAGTTCAGGGCATGATGAATGCCGCTGAGGTTGCAGCTATAGTAGCCCAAGCGGTAAATGCCGCAATTGTCGTTGTTCAGCAGGCACCACCTCAGGAGACGGTTGCCGCGCCAGTACAGGCAAATTCATTCCCGTCTACTTGGGAACGTGTACGTGACGCTTTTCAGAAAGCGCATCCGCCAGAGTTTGCAGGTAGCTCAGATGTGGTAGTCTCGAGCCAGTGGAGGAAGGATATGCAGAGGCACTTGAAGATGTATGAGTGCACGGACGTCCAGAAGCAGGTGCTAGCTACTTTCAAGTTAGTTGGATCTGCACTGCAGTGGTGGGAGTCTATTACCACCATGGAGGAGAGGGATACTCTCACTATTTAGGACTTCTTGGTGCGGTTTGACCGCAAGTACTTTCCGTCAGCTGTTCACACGAAAATGAGGAGGAAATTGATGAGTCTGAGGTAGGAGGGTAAGACCGTGGCCGAGTATGAGGACGAGTTCACGAATCTGTTGAATATCGTTCCAGATGAGATACCAACAGAGAAGAAGAAGATTGAGAAGTTCACCGACGGGTTGACTTGGAGGATCCGTCAACATCTGTTAGGGAACCTTTCGTTGGCCACGTATTCTGATGTGGTTAACGTTGCTTTGTTACACTACCAGGACCACCGCTTTCATATGGCTGAGGGCAAGAGGTCGGGAGAGTCTAGCCATCAGGGAAGGACTGTAGGACATGGTGCCGGTGGGGCACAATTTGTTCAGGGGCAGAGACAGGTTGAGTAGGGTTCTTAGCAGGGGGATCAGAAGAGGTTCCGATTAGGGAACTACAGGCAGGGACAGGGAGGTTTCCGTCAGGGCCATCAGGGTCCAAACGGCCATCAGGGCCAACAGGGGCAGAATGGGCAGTAGTTTCACCAGGGCCAGCAGGGCCTAGGGTGGAACGGTAACGGCCACCAGGGCCGGGGACAGCAGGGGCAGAGAGGAGGGAACTTCCCAAGGAAGTGTTTTGTTTGTGGAAAGACTGGCCATAAGCGACAGGATTGTCCTGATAGGGGCTGGGCCCCACAGCAGCAGCAGCAGAGTGCTCGCCAGGAGCCACAGAGGCCTATGTTTCCCGCCGCTCTCCCCGCACTGCCACAGATGGCAGCATTGCCACCCATTCCAGCAGTCCCAGTTCATCAGGGGCAGCTACAGTATGGACGTGTCTACAACGTCCACCAGGCTGCAGTTCCACAGGCACCGCCCGCGATTGAGGGTACGTTTCCTATCCATGGCACTATGGGTCGGGTATTATTTGATATGGGGGCTACACACTGTTTTATAGCTACACACTTCGCGAAAGCTTTAGGATTGTTAGCTACGGCAGAGAGCACAGTGACGTGTGTTGACTCACCATTGGGGAGTGGGTCACTTATTTTCTTTATATGCCGGGGAGTGGGGGTAGAGATTGGTGGTTTGGTATTACCTGCAGACATGTTGGTATTAGACATGCATGTTCACGATGTGATTATCGGTATGGATTGGCTCGTAGCTTATAGGGCCATGATTGATTGCTTCAGCGGGAGCATTATTTTTGCCATTCCGGGGCAAGAGATGTTTGTAGTGGCGATGCCTCGCCCAGAGGGAGGATCGACCGCTCATCTGTATGACATTGAGGAGGATACCTCTAAGGAGGTAGTGATTCCTTTAGATTCTATCCCAGTTGTTAGGGAGTATTTAGATGTGTTTCAGGAGATACCAGGCTTACCCCCCAGTCGAGAGATAGACTTTGTTATAGATTTGCTACCGGGTACGAGACATATAGCACGCGCACCGTACCGTACGGCTCCAGCTGAGATGAGGGAGTTACGAGATCAGATAGAGAAGCTAGTAGGTCAGGGCTTTATTCGCAGGAGTACCTCACCTTGGGGCGCTCCAGTTTTGTTTGTGAAGAAGAGGGACGGTTCACTGAGATTGTGTGTGGACTACCGAGAGTTGAATAAGGTCACGATACGGAATAGGTATCCGTTACCTCGAATCGATGACTTATTCGACCAGTTGAGAGGAGCTTCTTTCTTCTCGAAGATTGATTTGAGATCGGGATACCATCAGTTGCGTATCAGGGAGGAGGATGTCTCGAAGACTGCGTTCTTGTCGAGATATGGTTCTTACGAGTTTCGGGTTATGCCTTTCGGTTTGACCAGCGCTCCATCTGTGTTTATGGACTTGATGAACAGAGTGTTCAGGGATTTTCTAGATCAGTTTGTCATTGTCTTCATTGATGACATTCTGGTTTACTCCCAGACAGAGGAGGAGCACGCCGAGCATTTGAGGCAGGTTTTGCAGACACTTCGTCAGAACGAGTTGTATACAAAATATAAGAAATGCGGTTTTTGGCTGAAGGAGGTCCAGTTTTTGGGACATATCATTTCCGACTGGGGAATATCTGTTGATCCGGGGAAAGTATCAGCGGTGAGGGAGTGGGGACAGCCCACGACACCGACTGAGATTCGTAGTTTCTTGGGTCTAGCAGGATACTACAGGAGAATCATTCGGGGTTTCTCAGAGATAGCAGGTCCTTTGACACATCTGACTCATAAAGGTGTGCCATACATCTGGAGTGACTCCTGTCAGTTGGCATTCGATGAATTGAAGGACAAATTGACCTCAGCACCGGTGTTAGCATTGTCGAGACCGGGAGTTGAGTATTTGGTTTACTCCGATGCGTCTTTGCAAGGGCTTGGAGGTGTATTGCAGCAGGAGAGACAGGCCATAGGTTATGCTTCCCGTAAGCTTAAGACTCATGAGAAGAATTACCCCACGCATCATTTGGAGTTGGCAGCTGTGGTATTTGCCCTACGAATTTGGAGGCATTATCTTTTGGGGGAGAAGTTCCAACTGTTCACGGACCACAAGTCCCTACAGTACCTGTTCACGCAGAAGGAATTGAATATGCGGCAGCGTAGGTGGCTTGAGTTTGTAAAAGACTACCAGTTCGACATCCAGTATCACCCAGGTAAGGCTAACGTGGTAGCAGACGCGTTGAGACGCAGGCCAGTAGATGAGGTGGCAGAGGTGTGGAAGGCAAAGTGGAAGGAATTGGGACACCAGGATGCAGTGGCTCGATCTTTCATGTCTGTGATGACCGTTACACCGCAGATTGTCACGAAGGTAGTACGGGCACAGGCTAATGACTCGTTCTGTCAGGAGCAGATAGTTCGATTACTAGCAGAGGGAGCCGAGTCCTATGCCGTTAGCTCAAACGGGTGATTATGCTTCAATGGGAGATTGGTAGTTCCGGAAGGGGATGAATTGCGACACGATGTGATGGCAGAGTCGCACGGCTCATGGTTCGTGGTACATCCCGGAGGGGACAAAATGTACCAAGACATGAGACGATAGTATTGGTGGAGCGGTATGAAGAGAGATATCGCTGATTTTGTTTCGAAATGCGCCACTTGTCAGCTTGTAAAAGTGGATCATCAGAGACCGGCAGGACTGCTACAGCCATTGGAGGTCCCAGTGTGGATGTGGGAGAGCATATCCATGGACTATATCACGGGGTTGCCTTTGTCGCAGAGGGGTCACGACTCCGTTTAGGTAATTGTGGACAGGTTGTCCAAGGTCGCTCACTTTTTACCCGTAAGAACTGACTACACTACGGGACAGTATGCCCAGCTCTTCATTTAAGAGAATGTGAGACTTCACGGTGTGCCCCTAAATATCGTGTCTGACAGAGACAAGATATTTGTTTCGAGGTTTTGGGAGAGTTTCCAGGAGGCCATGGGAACGGAATTACGGTTGAGTACGGCTTATCATCCGCACACCGATGGGCAGACCGAGCGCACAAATCAGATGTTGGAGGACATGCTACGCATGTGCATTATTGACTTCGGGGGTGGATGGGAGCAGTATCTTCCACTGGTGGAGTTTGCTTACAACAACTCCTATCAGTTTACTATTGGCATGGCTCCGTTTGAGGCATTATACGGTAGGCCTTGTCGTTCCCCATCATGTTGGTTAGAGGTGGGGGACAACAAACTGCTTGGGCCTGAAGTGATTCAGGATACTTCGGCAAGGATTGAGTTGATTCAGAGTCACATTCATGTAGCTCAAGACAGGCAGAAGAGTTATGCTGATGCGAAGAGATTTTTCAGGGAGTTCCAATTAGGGGACCAGGTTTTGCTCAGGGTATCTCCTATGAATGGGATTATGCGTTTCGGGAAGAAGGGGAAGTTGGCACCAAGGTATGTGGGGCCCTTTCCTATTATTGAGCGGATCGGACCGGTTGCGTATAGACTCGGGTTATCGGAGCATTTGCATCGGTATCCCGATGTGTTCCATATTTCCTTGCTGAGGAAATACCTTAGAGATAATTTGGCTCATTCTCACATTGCTGTGGAGGACATCGATCTCCAGCCAGATAGCTCCTACGAGGAGGGGCCGATTGCTATTTTGGACCGAAGCGAGAGGAAACTGCGGTCAAAGATAGTCCCGTTAGTGCGTGTTCAGTGGAGACATCACAATGTCGAGGAGTCCACATGGGAGCGCGAGGATGAGATGTGCGAACGTTATCAAGAGTTGTTTTTAGCAGGTACTTTCTAGTTTCGAATTTCAGGACAAAATTCAGTTATTAGGGGGGAAGTATGTAATACCCCGTACTTTTGGCTATATTTATTTTTGGGTTTAATTAATTAAATGCGTATTAATTGAAATTAATCTGGGTTAAAATACTAACGAGAGGCGAGTTGGTATTTGATTATGTGCATACATGTTTTTATATGAATATTGAATTATAAAAAATTTGTCGTAAGATTTATATACGGCATTTTAGAAATTTTGTTGAGACGCGTGTGACCGCTGCGTCACGGTATAATATTTTGATTATAAAAGTGAATTAAAATTCTATTAACTGTATGGTCGTTTCGAGTGCGCCAACGCGTCCGGAAGGGTCGAGATAGTCAGAAAATACTAGCCGGGGGTTTAGTTTGGGTCCCGGGGTATTTTTAGGCCATACCGGCAACATAAAGGGCATTTTAGTAATTTTGTATTTTTTGGAGAATTAAAAGTGACGAAAATTGGGAGTTTTAATCAGATTGGGAATTGACCCACTAAGCCACTAGCCAACCCATATTAACCCAACAAGCTACGTAGGTTATTAGAATTAGGTTTTCTAATACCTTCCCAAAGCAAACCCTAGCCACCATAGCCACCATTGAAGAACAAGCTTGGGGAAAGAGAGAGAGAGAGAGGAAATTATGCAGAAAAGCCCCATCAAACCAATATCTAAATCAGAGATAAACTCGAGGCAAGTGACTTAATTCCATTTAATTTCAGAGAATGTTCTTTCCATGTTAGATAATTTAAATTTTATGTTTGTTCTTGGTGAAATATGAAAACCCATGTAGTTGGAACTTAGAACTTGAAAATCTTGAGGAGAATTGCATGTAGAACGGTAGGTAGATGATTATTGTCATGATATTTGTGATTGGAAGAAATTAAAACGGATTTATATTGGGTTAATTCATGATTTAAAATGTTAGCGTTTGTGTTCTTGAAAAGAATTGGGGAAAAGTGTATAATCTTGTAATCTAATGATGTTTAGGATGTATTAATTCCTTAAAAGGTGTTAGAATATGACCTTAGTATGTTTTAGGATGATTGGGGACCTTAAAACATTGATTGGACGAATTTTGGTTGAGACTTGAGGTGTTAAAAATGGTGAAAAACGAGATTAAGGCAAATATGGGACGAAACTGGTAGGTCGTTAGAAGCCCCTCCCCAGGTCGTTCCAACGAACTCGTTCGAACGAGCTTCTAACGAATTGACCAGTCGCTTCTAACGAAAGGGAACCTCGTTCGATAACTTCGTTCGAATGAGATCTCGTTAGAAGGTACAGTTCGTTCGAACGAACTGGATCTCGTTCGAACAGCCTCGTTCGAACGAGACTTCTAACGAGCTGACAGTTTGATCTCGTTCGAACAGCCTCGTTCGAATGAGACTTCTAACGAGCTGGCAGTTTGGGCCTTTTTGGCCTGTTTTGATTTTTGGAGTCCCGTAAACTTGTTCGAGGGTAGAGTTAACATTCCTTTGATGATGTATTGATGGATTTGGGACTTTTGGGTTATTATGAGGAGTAAATTATATACGAGTGATTTAAATCAATGAACGGTTTGGGTTGAGACGTGAGTGTCTACTACGACGTGAGAATAAATTACAGCGCATATGATTATAAACTGGAATCGTATAAATTGTGATAATTATAAGTTGGTACGAGAATGCGACACGTACTACGATTAAACTACGTTGATTACTAAGATGCGTGTTTACTTAGTATTGTTATATGAATTGTGTGTATGACATACCTACCATACTTGCTATCACGGGAGGTTGCGTTCGCTTAAGGCCCTCTAATCCTTGTGTTGCCCGGATTTAGACTGGTTACCTTGATGAACATAGGTCATAGAAAGACTTATTGGGATATTAATAAGTCCGTTGATCGTGGGAGCGTAGGTATGTGCGTGACCCATGTGATGTGACTGTGTTCGCCTCCATTATTTGTGGTGTTGTTATTCATGAACTATTCCTGAGAGATTCGGAATATGTAATCCTTATGTACGTGATGTACCGGGATGGATAGCAGAGTATGTGTGCACCGCGGCTTAGTTCTCGGGGTGCTTGTATTGTATATTTATGATGTGAATAATATACACTTAATTAATGGAAACCTTCATGTTAATGTTATGAATATAATTACGGTATTGTTTCGAGAAAACATAACGGGTTAGCTGTTAGTGAAATATATTGCATGTTGAGCATCTGAGTTTACGTTAAACCCCTATTTAATTACGAGCGTTATAATGTTAATAGAACCGAGTAATAAGGGTAGGACCTATGGCAGTCTAGCTAGATATAATGTCATTTAGCTAGTGGTTTGTGTCGTTGTAGATGGGTACTTACGTTAGGAGTGCACAATTAGACAAGAGGTGAGAATATCATGTGAGTTCACGTCCTAACATGTACTTTGCATTTAATGTTTTAAATGTTTTTAAAGCACTTGCAGGTTTTTAAAATATAACTCCACTTTCGGGCTCTGACCCGTTTGCTTTCAAATCTACTTTTCTTGTAAAACCATTTTAGGTGCCCAGCCACAAGGACACCATGCATAGGATACTCATTCTAGTGACGAGCTGTAGCTGTTTGTGGAAGCTACAGGGATTTGCTTGTAAACGCCTCTATCACTTGGATTCCAGATTCATTATCCATCAGCTATAGGGCATGTTTCCCATTTCTATTAGAGTTACATTTCCATTACAGTTTTCAGACTTTGGCATGTGTTGATTTAGTATTCGGTTTACTTATTTCAGTTGTGGGATTGTAGTGAGGAGTTTTCCTCCAGACTTTATTTACATTGCGTGATGGTTATTCTATTTACTTCATTATGGTGAATGGTGTTATTATTCTTTATTACACTTGTTGCATGTTAATCAGACTTAAATTAAAATTTGGCACTTACTTTTTAAATACTAGGTGGTTTGTAATCTTAAAAATGTTTTCGACACTGATGCTATTAATTGGACCAACTTTGCATTTTGAATTAATTTAATAAAGGAGTAGCTACCCGGTATTTAATTAGTCGGGGTGTCACATGCAACCGGGACAATCCTATCCCTTATCAACGAAAGGTGGTCTGAACTCCTATCGCTAACTAAGAGTCACACCACCCAGCGCTCACACTATTTCTAAGTCCTTGCGCAAACTAGTACTGAGCTAAATCTTACATCTCAACAATGATCTTGTGGGCCTTAAATTATATCTATAAGGTTTCCACACATACCAACCAAAATAAGGAAGCCTCTACTCATCGAGGTTCCATCAATCCATAATAACAAAGGTGTACTCAACCTGTATCCAGGTGAGACACCGCAACCACAATCTGTTCCCTCCAGGAACTTTGGACACGATAGACTTTCCATCATTAGCCTGCTATCGCTCCGATATACCATATACCTCATACCTATATATACAAAATATAATCACCCGCCTCTATGGCGAGTGAAGGAAAATAAAATTCCTCTATCGCGAAAAACACATAGGCCTACATTCTTATGTTATCGAGACCGAATACAAAGCTCAAATTACACACACGAGTCTAGGGCTATCGAACACCACAACTTCATCTAGCCATACCTCTTACTAGAATTTCTTAACTCTAGGCCCCATCTGGTCACCCTAACCTTGTCCTTTATTCCTATCGGAAAAGACTATCCGTGTGGCTTCGCACTCCACAACACCATTTCCATCATTGGTCTTCCTGACCATCATGGAGTTGTCAACACCATCTGACTCTATAGCCTCGCTCCTTACAATCACCTTACTAATCCTCTTAACTCCTTCGTTAAAAGTAAATTCCACCACCGGTTCCAACAATCCTCCCTCATTAAATCTCCCCAATGTGGATGTCCCCTCAGGGGCACCTGAACACACCCACATTCTCCGTAAGTGTTAACAACACTTCTCTAGTGAGCATATCCTTCCTGGAAAGGACTCATTTTTCATTTTACCTTCCTCACCTCGGTACAAAGTTCACTTCTCCATAATGTTCTTTATTCACTGTCGGTCTTTGGCAGACCCTTATGTGAATAATTACGAAACGGAATTCTTCTCCTTCCTGCAGAATCATGGGTACTCACGGTTAAAACTATCCGTAAGATCCCTTTGGAACCCTTATCTCCACGGGGTAATTCAACTTGAGTACCACTTTCTACCACAGTAGTACTTGGTTGCTCATAACTACTATACTTTAGTAGCCGTTGCAACAATCCTTAGCAATTTGACACAAGGAGAGTGGCCTCTACTAAGGTCCTCGTCCCCATCTTCTACCAGCTTCCCCAGCTAAGCCTTGCCAACTGCTATCCTCCACGAGGCCCTCCTTAGTCGTCCTTCTTCGATTGGCACACACGATCCTAGAACGAGCACACAAAGGATTACTAAAATCTTCTAACATGGCAGGAGAACGAAATCTCACAGAGAAATCAACAATCCTAATCCTGGGGCTCTATAACAAATCGAGAGCAACGCCGAAAGTGTAGTACGTCCGCACAGATTCCTAAGGACACTAGAACCTGATGCTCTGATACCATCTGTAACAACCCGCCTAATGGGATACCGGGCGATCACTCCAATATCAAATTATAACAGGAGTTACATATGGATCATTCTTAGCATCATTGTCGAAAATCCATTTAGTTACTAATATCCTATTAGGCGAGCGTTAAAAACTTTTACTTAACTTTTCTTTTTAACGATTAAAATAAAACATCCACAATTTAATGCGTAAATGAAATAAAAAGGAAAATGAAATGAACTAAAATAACCGAACACTCGGTTCAAATTATACAACCATAACGAATATCGTGCAAAAAATAAATAAAATCAGTTGGACCATTGGCCCGAATGTTTGTACAATACCTCTTATCTAGAGTACAAGGAAAGAAGCGTCTACTGAGAACCCGCAAGCATCCACAGCTGCTGCAGTAGACGTCTGACTCGAAAGAATTTCCATTCAGGCGTCCCTGTGTCTGGACACCTATATATATATATATAATATATAGAAAGAAAGGAGAGTAGATAAACGGGTCAGAGCCCGAATTTTGAAAATATTTTGCAAGTGCATAAATGCTTTATTTTTAGAAAAATAGTTTTATCTCATATTTAAATTGGTATCGCACTCCCATGAGATACCCCTCACCTCTCCTCTAGTTGTGCACACCTAACGCATCCTAACAACATACCCTAGTCAAGCTATCCCTGCCTAACTAGTCTAATTTACCCATGTACTATCTACCCTAGATAGTCCAAGTGCTAAGGTCCAAACTTCCCTCCATTCTCAACACTGCACTAAGTTCGTGCGTGGGGTGTCTCGCAAAGCGAAATCCAAACAAGGAACCCCCTCGATACACTACTACATGGCAGGGTTAATGGTAGAGATCCATTGGGCCCGTAGCATGCACAAATGTATATATATATATATATATATATATACATCTACAATTACATCCGGATAATATCTCCCGGACTGAGGTTTACTTATTATCATCTTAATAATACTCATCCGGATCTACCTCCCGGACTGAGGTGTATTCTATACACAAAGTATTTATCATTTTTCTTTCAAAACTTTCCATTTCCCTTCTCATATCCAGGAAATGTATTTAAAAGACAATCCATTAGCATGAATTGCTTTATCATAACATATACTTTTTAAAAGCCAGTTTTATTATCATAAAAATGCTTTTCTGTTTCAAAATATCCCATTTCCCTTTTTATATTCAGGAAATGTATTTAAAAGCCATTTTTATTATCATAAAAAATGATTTTACCATATCATATGCTTCCACATCCCTTCTTCCATCCGGGAGTGTTACCGAAGCTGAACATATAACCCATTTCCCTTCCTATATCCAGGAAATGTAATTAAAGCCAATCCATTATCATGAATTGCTTTAATATAACGCGTTCTAAGACTGCCCGTCCGGGTTTCTCCACTGTGTGTGCCCCTAAATGGCTATCATCTTCCAGGGCCTATCATCAAGACAACCTGGGATCCTACATCGCAAGACGTTGGGAAGCGGCTATGTGCCTGCGGGATAGTCAAGACCACACCCGAAATCTCCTAACCAGCGCAGAAAATTATATATCAACAAACGCTCACATGGCCTATAGGACTATATCCACCCTGCATTCATTAGCCAGGGACTTCACCATATGTACGCAACTTCCCTTATGATAGCGCTTTAGAGAGGTGTGTAATCCATATTTTATTAATTATGAAAAACATTTCTCTTTCCATTTTGAAAATATTCATTTTTATATTTTCAAAATCATTTCCATCATAACATATATATATATACCTAAATCACACAGTATATACATATCCTATATATTCCTCCTAGAATATATATATATATATATAATAACGGCCATAGTGGCCTATAGTATCTAGCGATAACCAATAATCTCAAGGATTCCCTCCAGGAATCATAATCATGCATTCATATAAGTATGATACTAAACCCAAAGTATTTCATACTTTAATAATCACTATATATCTCAATCCTATCTAAGGATTTATTGGATATCTCCAATTATACCATTTCTCATTTAGCGAATATATAACTATGCTCCCCAAATTTATTCTAATCCACTCATAGGATTCACTCAACCAAGATCAATGTGATTATGTTATCTCTTTAGATCATAATCCTCTTTAATACTCAAATTTTAGAAAGCCCTCTTTAAACTTAAAAAGGAGAAGTAATAACAATCTCCAAAATCTTGGGCTGAAAATAGAGTACCGGTTGATCGGTCCTGGACCCCCAGTCGACCGCGAGTTGCAATTAAGCCTACAAAACAAAGCAGTAGGCCTTATTTCCTTGACACGGTCGACCGGCCATAGGGGCGCGGTCGACCGGTCACACCAGGTCCTCAAAAATTTAATTCCTCAAATCCTAAATCCAGCAACCCAAAATTATTTTTTGGGTTTCTAAACTACCTTAAAAATCATCCAAAACATCTACACGACTAATCCTAGTTTGTATTTTTCCAATTCCCGATTTGATTTCCGAGTTGATGATTTCAACCCGAAGATTCCATCTTGTAAAAATCATATCAAATCGTAGAAATATCATAAGAATACGCAGTTGGCGCCCACGTGACCGTATCGGAAAGATATACAACTTTGATGTTTTGACCAAAAGCTAAATCAATTCTCTTCCTAGTCAAAATAACCCCACAAGCTTATGGGTTACTATTCATTGTCTCCCCAAACTCCATTTTTCTCCATTTTTGTTGTTTCTAACCTCATCCAACAACTCAATAAACATCTAATCTATGTTTTACAACTAACACATCAATTATTTTGGAGTATTAAACCATTTCTCTTAGTTTTAAACCCTAAAACCATAAAAATCCTAACTTAACATTTAAACCCATTTTTATACTCCATTAACATGGTTTTAACACTAAAAATCATTAAGAGTTTACACTACATCAATATGTAAACTCATAATCAACTTTTACCCAATTTTATGTTAAGGGTTCTAACCGCAAAATCATTTTTTTACCAACTATGATATGAGATTAATGTACAAAAGTAAATAAAGCAAGTAAACACTTGCCTGGAGGATGAAATCCGACGACCTCGAGTCGAATCCAGCGGAGTTTGGCCCGAATCTCCCTTTTCTCCCCTCTTTTCTTCTTCATCTCTCTCTTCTCTCTTTTCTTTCTTCTTTTTCTTCTCTTTTCTCCCCCTCTCCCTCTTCATAAAGAAAGAAAAAGGGTTTAAACCCTTAAAACCCAAAAACGACTTGTTTACCCAATTACGAGTTACTTTTACCTCTAAAATTACCCGAAACTTAATTTCGACAATCGGACACTCTTTTTCGACTATCTCAGACATTCCGAGACTCATGGCGCAATCGAAATATCCATCCGAGGTACTTGACCGCAAATCACTATTCCAACCCAAAATAAATAAATGCGGGTTTTCTACTCAAAATCTTACCTCTTTTGTCGCTATACTCCACGACGACATATAATTAAATTATTTCGACCTATATAGTACCAAAATAATTTATAACACCCTTCGAAAATCATTAAATCCTCGAAAATCCCAAAAATTACTATTTCGAGAAATTCTCCAAATTCCAAATTATACTTAATTATGGAATTTAAATGTCTCCAAAAGGGCGGGTTGTTACAATATCAAATTTTACGGTGTTACACCCCATGCATTCTGACAAGCGAGGTGGCCAGTCTCCGCAGCCAAACTATGTCAGGCGTCACTATATAAGTTATCATTCTTATCATGTGACAGATATATGAGACATTTAAAAAAAAATCGCGAGATAATAATCAAATTTATCCAATAGATATAATTTTTCAAACAATATTAAAATCCATCTCCATGCTATCTCCAAAATAAATCCTACTCCAAATAAATATCACTCAAATGAAATCATCCAATGATAAATATATGACTGAAAGCATAAACAACCGTGGAACCGATTGGCCCACTAAGTTCATAAATAAAACCCTCATAATAATAGTGAGGGAATGGATAGTAAATTTAAAATACTAAAGCAACAAAAATAACTCTCCAACTGCATCTCCAAAAAAAATATCTCCAATCATTCTTATGCAGTTACTCCAGCGCTATACCTGAAATGTTAGTCAATGGAATGGGTTGGATCCCACCGCGTGAATACTAGCTACTCCTACCATCCACCCACATAACTAAGCCACCCCAATGTTCAAGTCCAATTATAATATTTCAACTTAACATTAGATCCCACAATTTAATTTAACTAATTAAATCCAATTTATTTATGCGATACCAGTATAGCCAATTCACCCTATTTCGGATCCTGCACAAACACGTGGCCCGCTTAAGTTCTACACTACACCCATTCCCCTCACTATAGCCATTTCGCCCAATATCGTCAGCACTGCACATAATCTT
Source organism: Sambucus nigra (assembly GCA_949130495.1). Classification (NCBI taxonomy): domain Eukaryota; kingdom Viridiplantae; phylum Streptophyta; class Magnoliopsida; order Dipsacales; family Adoxaceae; genus Sambucus; species Sambucus nigra. The sequence goes on along the minus strand of OX422209.1, from coordinate 454,711,688 downwards.
GAGATTCTAATTACAACACATCATCATACCCAGTTCGTTCGTATTCTATCAAACCTATACATACTCGTGGCGCCACACAAACCCACGTCACTATAGCCAGTTGACCCGTATTCTATTATCCCTGCACATAATCACGACGCAAATTCATTTTTAAATACCTGTTCTTTGTCATATGCATTAATTATCAATTTTCTCAAGTTCTCATTATTTTCAATTAGCCCCACCCTTTTATCGAGCATAAACCTTCATACCACCACTAGTCCCATACCTAGAGGTCTCCAAACCACAAGTATTTCCTAATTTATCATTTAGTAAGATTACCTACTAAGAGTTACCACCCAACCTCGCACCTAGGCTAACGATCCAACACAAACAACGTACAAGTTAGCCCCATCCTGGAATCATCCATTTGTAAAACTAACACTAACTAGTCCCATACCCAGAAAGCATTACCAACATTTAAGGTCTACTTACTAGTATCATACCTATCAAGTAACCTAAAATAAGGTGAGAGCAATTACTATCCCAACAATCTTATCGTCCTTGTGGTGTCAATAATTAATACGATTAACAAATCATATAGAGAGTATTTTCAACTTATCCCCACAATTCTTTAAATTTATTGAAAGGTCACTATCTATCCCAATTATGTCCCTTTAATTATAACAATTCGTTTTCTCAACAATTTATAGAATTTCTATCCACATTCATATTTTTGGAAACATATAACAATAAATCTCTACTCTATAAAATGCACATAATTAATGTGGTTTTACATGTCAAAGACAATTTATAACATCCCTACGATGTATTCTACATGCGAATGTCATAAATTCTAACGAAATCCTAACCTCTAATCTAATCATGCAAGGATTTTGAGTCTTAATTTGCATTAAAGATTTGAATAAAAACGATCCCAAATTCAGCTTCACTTTCCCTAATTAGTCTATCTAATTTATTTAGGAAAATAATAATTATTAGTGTTTAGGAAACATTGAATAATACTAAAGGGGAATAGTAAAAGTATTCATGCCTCTAAAAATCATTTGAAGACTCTGATATGATGGTTGTGTTCCGCTCGAGAAAATAATAAAAATACGTTTGTGGATGATCTTGAGAAATCTTAACTAAGTTCTTGAAATCTTGAGTTGAAAATTGAGTTTAAAGGGTTTAGGTTTGGAAGAAAAGAGAAGATGAAAATTATGGGAGGTTCCTGCTTTTAGAAAAGGCTAAAATGTGTTTTAAAACCCCTAAACCCTTCACTTCGTGTTTTTATACAAAACCAAATTTAAGGCTGACATGACTTTAAAATAAAAGAGTTTTATTTTTTTAAACTGACCAACTGAACAGGTTCTACAAAAACCCGAACCAGTTCTATTTTCGGCAAAAACCAAAACTCTCTACTTTTAACAACAAAGATAAAATTTATCAAATTAAAACCTATTTCAATTCCAATTAAAAATTTATTTTATAAAAATCAAAACCAACATTTTTAAATATGAAAATAGTTAATTTCAAAATTTTATTTTTTCCCAAAATTTTAAATACCCAATAGATTTATGTTTGAAAAAAACATGGGCTGTTACATACTTCCCCACTAGTGCAAGAATTTCGTCCTCGAAATTCGATGAAGCACAAACGCGCAAAATAAAATAACACTCACACATGCATACCCGTAAAATGGCACAATTGGGTGCCCATATACCCAATACTACACGAACCTACCCCGCGAACAAAATACAATATATATACATATATTAAGTATGCATATGTAGGAAAATAATTACCTAGCATCCTACCACATGAATCACCACCCGATTCTCTCTCCAAAAGTCATTACAACACTTAAGTCCTCAAATCAAATCACATCACCAAATTAATATTTATGATACCTAACATTTGAGCTAACGACCTCCAAAATAAATCTTGTCTCAAAAATCAATTCTAGTTATCCTCACATCAAGATTATTAGTTGTAACCTCAATGCCTAAAACGTCTTTAAATACAAAACTCCCTATCTCCAAGAAACACTACTAACATGTATAATAGACCCAATACCTTAAAGAGTACGAATCAACAAAGGCAATCAAAGATTGGTAATGAAAAAGCTAAACGGACTCACAACCTACGAGACCTAAGACCGTGCTTTGATACCATCTGTAACACCCCGAGCATTCTGGCAAGTGAAATGGCTGTCTGCTACCGCTAAACTACGTCAGGAGTCACTAATTAAGTTATCATTCTTAGAATGTGACAGATATATGAGACATTTAAAAAAAATCACAAGATAATAATCAAATTTATCCAACAAATATAGCCATTCATGCAATATTAAAATCCATCACCATGCTATTTCCAAAATAAATCCAACTCCAAGTAAATATAACTCAGATGAAATCATCCAACGATAAATATATTCATGAAACCATAAACAACATAGTACTGATTGGCCCATTAATTCCATAAATTAAAGTCTCATAATAAAAGAGACGGAATGAAAAGTAAATCTAAACTATCAAAGAAATAAAAATAAATCTCCAACTACAGCTCCAAAAAAATATTTACAATCACTCATATGCAGCTACTCCAGCGCTATACCTGAAATTTTAGTCAATGCAATGGGTCAGAGTCCACCGCATGAATACTAGTTACTCCTCCAAATAGCATTATACTTGATAAACATCACAATAGAGTATTTTAAATAAAACGATATATATATTAACAATGCGAGTAAAAATAAACTATCACTATCCACCTACATAACTAAGCCACCCCAACGTTCAAGTCCAATTATGATATTTCAACTTTATATTAGATCCCATAATTTAATTTAATTAATTAAATCCAATTTATTTATGTGACACCAGTATAGACACTTCACCCTATTTCGGGTCCTGTGCAGATACTTGGCCAGCTAAAGTTCTATAGCCAGTTCACCCAATTTCGTTAGAATTGCACATACTCATGAGGTTCCACGCATAACACATCACTATATCTAGTTCGTCCGTATTTTATCAGTCCAGAACATACTCATAACTCCACACACACCCACGTCCCTATGGCCAATTGGCCAGTATTCTGCCAGCCTTACACATACTTGCAGTGTAAATTCATTTTTAAATACTTGTTCTTTGTCTTAGGCATTAATTGTCAATTTTCTAAAGTTCTAATTATTTTTTTAATTTGCCCCACCCATTTATCGATCATAAATCTTCACACCACCACCCATACCTAGAGGTCACCAAAACAAAAGTATCTCCTAACCTATCATTTAGGAAGACTACCTACCAAGTGTTACCACCTATCATCGCACTTAGGCTAACAATCAACGAAGACGATGTATAATTTATCCCCAACCCAAAATCATCCATCCATAAAATCTACACTAATTAGTACCATACTTAGAAAGCGTTACCAGCAACTAATCCCTACCTACTAGTCCCATACCTAGAAAGCAACCAAAAATAAGGTGAGAGCAGTAACTATAACAATAATCCTATCATTCCCACAGTGTTAATTATTAATACAATTAACAAATCACATCAAGCGTATTTTTTACTTATCCTCATAATTCTTTAAATTTATCAAAAGATCACTATCTATCCCAATTATATCCCTTTAATTACAACAATTCGTTTTCTCAATAATTTACAGAATTTCTATCAACATGCATATTTTTGGAAACATATAACAATAAATCTCTACGCTACAAGATGTACATAATTAATTTGGTTTTACATGTCTAAGACAATTTATAACATTCTTACTATTTATTCTACATGCGAACTATGACACCCCGTCTAATAAATATCGGGTGATCAGTCCTTTATTAAATTAAATCAGGATTTCCAAATTGGTTCATTCTTAGCATCACTGTCGAAAACCAAATTAATTACTAATGACCTATTAGTTAATTAAACTAGTGCCAATTTCTTTCGTTAGAAAGATAGCAACATGTGGAAACTAATGTAAAATATGAAGTCTATAATCCATCATAAGATATAGATCAAATGACTTGCCGAATAAACTATCGGCTAAAATCCAAACCAAATAAAATCCGATAACTAAATCCAAAACAAGTCTGAGATGAGATAATAAATCTTAAAGGGGCAATGTGCCCAACTAAAACTGTAACTGAAATAGATTCCTACACTAGAAATGAAGAATAGATGCATCTAATCCAAAGTTCTTCAAGCATCCACCTGTGTCGTAGCTGCGTATCCCTGAAGTAAAATATCAAGTATGATGTCCCTGTGGATGGATACCTAAAAGGTTTTTAAAATATTTTTATAGCAAGAGTTAGTACTCAAAAACATTTTGAAAATATTTAGCAAGAGTTTATTACAGTTCAAAATCGGTTATTAATTACACATGTTAGGATCACGTACACTTTCTTGAGTTTTCTCACCCCTTAACTATTGTGCACGCCTAACATTCTCTACTTAGCCCACCTAGTTGTACTACCCAAGCTAACTAGACATAAGTATTAATATGGACTAATCCCATCTAATTCCCCATACTGACCATACAGTACGCTAATCAAATCAACACTCCTCGTATGTTAAGCATTGAAATTATGATTTCATTTATCTTCTCTTTTATTCAATTAATTAAGTTTCACTACTTAATTCATTCTTTAGATATACACTATCTATCAGTCTGCTATCACACATAAGTATAATAATCATGATCGCATATATATACGGTGACCATCGTGAAACAATAGGCATACTCTTCTATCAGTCCAAGTACCTCTCGTATTAAATGGGGACTATTGGTTCATCATGTCTCCTCGAACCAAAAATCAAATATCAAACTTTGGAGGCGAACATAGTTCTAAGCCTTTGGGCTACGCACATACCTAACGTACCCAAATGACACATCGGTCTCCCTAATACACGTCACATAGCAAGTCTCCCTAAGTTCTAAGTTTTGGGGCACCAATCCAGACCTCACTAGAATCGCCAAGGTGGGATCTCCCACTATGCGAGAACCTCCAGCGATAGCAAGTAGTGTAGGTATGAAAACTCATAACATCAATCATATAGTTACACCCACAACCTATATATACATAATCAATAGGTATTCACACAACCAAACTATCATCGTTCTTACATAGTATAATTCACTCACATACTCCCCGTACTTATTATTTTACGATTTAACTCACTATCGTATTATTCGAGTATTATTCTCTACTCTAAGGGTCTTAGTTACCCATACTTTATTTCAGTAATTAAGTCTTCCTTTCCCTACTGGTTCATGCCATAAGCTCACTCAAGCTTTCCTATAATTACATTCTCATTCTCGCGAACTAATTACTGTCATTAAATCCCATTTAATCATCGTCTTAATTCTCTCGATATGACTAAACTCCCATAACCCTATAATGGCCTACTGCAATATAAAAGATCCCTCATTATATTCTAAAAATCTCCCAAAAGTTTTTTCAAAAACAATTTAGAAGCTCTAGGCAAAAAGGGAGATTTTACATTTTTTTTGGGAATCGAATCGGTCTGATCCAAACCGGTTCGCCCCTCTGAACTTCGTCTTCTTTGTTTCGTAGATTCGTTTTTCACCATTAATACACCTATAACTTCCATGTTTCTCCACCAAAATCCAAACCAATTGTCCTAAATCCTTCTCACATGTATTAGGACAGTTTCTAATGTAATTTTTGTATCAAAACATTACGAATAACATTCAAGAATGGATTTAAGCATCTAATCCTCTAGAACCCTAGTTTTTCATGTTCTTCCTCTATTATTCATCAAAACCCAGATTTAATTCGTGGATAATCATAAAAATATCTACTTTATTATCCTCTACAGATTTAAAATCTTTTTACATGCAATTCCTACCTAAGCATGCATTTAAATCAATCTTTTCTTCAGAAAAAATATTAAAATAATCAATATAATTGAAACTCTAGTCACATGGGTATTATAACTTCATATTGATTGAAATAAACACCTTCCTTAGTACTTTAGAGTCTCATTTCATGGATTCGAAGTTAAGTTGATTGTTTTTTTCCTCCAATCTTCCTTCCAAGTGTTTATCATGCAAGACTCCTTTGAATTTCTCAAGAACCCTTCCTTAAGCTCCAAGATTGGTCTCTAGTGGCTTCTCTGTGTTTTCAAACCTCTAAACCCTAGACCCCAATCCTTATAATCTAATTAAGAGCTCTAAAATTCGTGGGTATCTAAACCCCATAATGTAAAATGACCAAAATACCCTCGTATGGTCCCGGTTTAGCTTAAAATCGACATGTGACTCAATCGACATCCCCGGGTTACTATTTTGACTAATTCAACCCTTCCGAACTCATTTGTGGCCTCGCAATAACCATACGATCCAATATAAATAAATATTTCATCTCAACCCCAAGTAAGTCTACACGTGACTCCCGGTTGTCATAAATTCCAATTACGCCCATATCACTCACTATGACGTAATTTCTAATCATTAACCATTTACTATTGACTTAATAAATATAATTCATAATATTAATCTTTATTTCATTCTCGATTAATATTTAATAATTACATCATTATTCAATTCATCCAATTACTTCTCTCGCGTAATTTTAAATAAAAATCATTTAATTATTCAATTAATTAAACCTCAAATATGTAGAAAATACGGGGTATTACACTTACGTCATAAATTCTAATGAAATACAAACCTTTAATATAATCATGCAAGGATTTTAAGCCTTAATTCGCATTAAGAATTTGAATAAAAATAGTCCCAAATATAATTTCACTTTCCCTAATTAGTCTTTCTAATTTATCTTAGGAAGACAATAATTATTAGTGTTTGAGAAACATTTAAAATGCATAATACCAAAGGGGAACATTAGAAGTACTCATGCCTGTAAAAATCATTTGAAGACTCTGATTTGATGGTTTTATTCCTCTCAAGAAAATAATAAAAACATGTTCTTAGACGACCTTGAGAAATCTTGATTAAGTTCTTCAAATCTTGAGTTGAAAATTGAGTTTAAAGGGTTTTGGTTTGGAAGAAAAGAGAGGATTATAATTATGGGACATTCTTGCTTTTGGAGAAGTCTAAAATGTGTTTTAAAAACCCTAAACCCGTCACTTTGTGTTTTTATACCAAAAAGAAATTATGCCTTGCACTATTCTAAAATAAAAGAGTTCTATTTTGGTAAAACTGACCAACCAAAATGTTTCTACTAAAAATCGAACCATTTCTGTTTTTTTAGCACAAATCGAAAATCTCTACTTTAAACTACAAAGTTAAAATTTCTCCAATTAAAACCAAATTTCAATTACGATTAAAATTACATTTTATATAAATCAAAACCAACATTTTTAAATATCAGAGTAGTTAATTTTCAAAAAAAAAAATTACCCAAAATTTTAAATACCCAACAGATTATATGTTTTAAAAAATATGGGGTGTTACATACTTTCCCATTAGCACAGAAATTTCGTCCCCGAAATTTGACGAAGCATAAATGCGCAAAATAAAATAAGGATCACATATGAATACTCATAGAATGCCACGATTGGGAGCCCATACATCCAATCCTACATGTACCTACTGTTAGAAAAGTAGACTAAAACCATGTTTTATATAATAATTTTAGTTATGGATTATTGTTATAATAAATCAGTTATTCATATTTTAATGAGAATCATGTATGGACATAATGTTTTGCATTGTTTTATATATTGATGGCGTCTTTTGTTCGGATTAGTAGGTGTTTCGGTATGTAGAGTACGACTTACACACAGAGGATCAGATCACCAGTTCTTGTAGAATATAAGTTTTATCGTTCACAGTCTTAGGTGGAACTGGACATACCATCAATAGTACTGTAGCACAATATTTTTGTAGGTCTATCTTTATTACGGGAAACTGTATAGTTTCATCTTATTGTGCTAGTACACTTTGTGTGTATTGAATGGGAGAAATTTGAGGTCATTGTTTTTATACTGATTTTATAAGACAATATATATCTCGTGATTATTAGTTTTACTTAAGGCTCTTCATCTGGATGTTATTGATGGAGATATGCACTACTTATTCATTACTTTGACTTATCGGGTGAGATTCATATTGGATCAATAATCTTAATAAATTATGTAATGGTGACTAATGTATGGTGAAAGTCCCATGTCTCGGTATAGAGACTGGTAATACCTCCCTTGAGATGCTTAAAAGTTTTGTATATATCAAACCCTACAGTTAGATTATGTTAATACAAATAAGTTAAGTTGGATCGCTCAAGGACCTAAAGAAGTTAATCTAATAAATTATCAATAGTTTATTTTATTAACGGGTATCTGTAACCTTAATGTGGGGATAATTAAGTAATTAATAATGAAGAGATCAAAATATAATTTTGAGTTAAGGAGTGGAATTGTAATTATAATTATTTAGTGGTATAATTAAAATTAAGGGACTAAGATTAGGCTCCAGAAAGAATTAGGTTTTCTCATGATCATCAGGAGCCACATCCTTATCTCTCCTTAAGGTCCCCACAGTAGCCTATATATATGAACCTAAGTCTCATTCTTTCTTAACCTAGATGTCACTCTTGGTTACTCAAAAGACCAAAGTTCGGACTTGTGAGAAAGAGAGGTAGCAGAGAAAAAAAAGAGAGAAGAAGGTGGTCACGAAATAGGAGCCCAACCTCGACTCATGACTGTCCATATCAGGAATATAGTAAAAGACTGTGAGGTGAATCGATCCATCACATAATCTATTCGTGCAAAGACCAGATCAAATCAAATAGATCTTTAAAGGTAAATCCTAATTCCTCCTTGTATGATTTCATGTATGTGTAATTTATTTGTAGTTCAATCTATACACATTTTTAATAGACCCCTGGACTTTCGCTCCATCACCTACACCGTGAACAAAATACAATATGTAGACATATCTTAAGAATGCATACATAGCAAAATAATTACGTACCATGCTATCCCACGAATCACCTCCCGATTCTCTCTCCAAAAGTCATCGTAACAGTTAAGTCCTCAAATCAAATCACATCACCAAATTGATACTTACGATACCTAACATCTTCACTAACGATCTCCAAAACAAATCTCGTTTCCAACATAAATTATAAGTATCCTCACATCAAGATTACTTGTAATAACCTCAATGCCTACAACGTCTTTAATACAAAACTCCATATCTCCAAGAAATACCACTAACACGTATGCTAGACCCAATACCTTAAGGAGTACACATCAACAAAGGGAATCAAAGATCGGTAACGCGGAACCTATATGGACTCATAACCTACGAGACCTAAGACTATGCTCTGATGCCATCTGTAACACCTTGCGCATTCTGGCAAGCGAGGTGGTCAGCCACCGTCGCCAAACTACGTCGGTTGTAACTAAATAAGTAATGAATCTCAGCATGTGACAAATATATTAAACATTTAAAAAAATTCCATAAGATAATAATTAAATTTATCCAACAAATAACCATTCATGTAATATTAAATTCCATCACCATGATATCTCCAAAATAAATCCAACTCTAAATAAGTACAACACAAATGAAATCTCCCAATGATAAATATTTGACTGAAACCATAAATAATAGTGGAACCGATTCACCCACCAAGTCCAAAAATAAAAATCTCACAATAAAAGTGACGAAATGGAAAGTAAATCTAAACTACTAAAGCAACTAAAATAAATCTCTAGCTACATCTCCAAAAAATATCTCAAATCACTCTTACGCAACTACTCCAGTAATAAACCTGAAATGTTAGTCAACGCAATTAGTCAGACCCCACCGCATGAATACTAGTTACTCCTCCCAATTAGGATCCGTAAACTGAGGAAATAACATTATACATGATAAATATCATAATAGAGTATTTTATCTAAAACAAGATAAATGTTAACAATGCAAGTAAAAATAAACTACCACTATCCACCCACGTAACTAAGCCATCCCAATATTCAAGTCCAATTATGATATTTCAGCTTAACATTAGATCCCATAATTTAATTTAATTAATTAAATATAATTTATATATGCGACACCAGCCATTTCACCCTATTTTGTGTCATGCACATACACTTGGCTCGTTTAAGTCCTACACCACACTAATTATCCTCACTATAGCTAGTTCGGCCAATTTCGTTAGCACTGCACATACTCGTGAGGTTCCACTCACGACACATCACTATACCCAGATTGCCCCTATTCTGTTAACCCTTCACATACTCATGACGCCACACACACCCACATCGCCATATTCAGTCGGCTATCATCCCTACACATACTCACGACACAAATTCATTTTTAAATACCTATTCTTTGTCTTAGGCATTAATTTACAATTTTTTCAAGTTTTCATTATTTTCTATTCGACCCACACTTTTATCAGGCATAAACCTTCACACCCCCCCTAGTCACATACATAGAGGCCTTCAAAACACAAGTATCTCCTAACCTATCATTTAAGAATATTACCTAATAAGACTTACCACCTGGCCTCGCACATAGGCTAACGATCAAATGAAAATGATGAATAATTCAACCCATCCTCGAATCATCCATCTGTCAAACCTACACTAACTAGTCACATATCTAAGAAGCATTACCAACAACTAAGACCTACATACTAGTCCCCATACCTAGCAAGGAACCTAAAATAAGGTGCGAGCAATAACTATCCCAACAATCGCGTTGTCCCTGCATTGTCAATTATTAATACGATTAACAAATCACATAAAGCGTATTTTTAACTTGTCCCCACAATTCTTTAAATTTATCGAAAGATCACTATCTATCCCAATTATGTCCCTTTAATTACAACAATTCGTTTTCTCAACAATTTCTAGAATTTCTATCCATTTTGGAAACATATAGCAATAAATCTCTACTTTATAAGATCCACATAATTAACGTCGTTTTACATGTCGAAGACAAATTATCACATCCCTATGATTTATTCTACATGCAAACCTCATTAATTCTAATCAAATCCCAACCTCTATTCTAATCATGCAAGTATTTTGAGTCTTAATTCGCATTAAAAATTTGAATAAAAACAATCCCAAATTTAGTTTTAATCTTCCTAATTAGTTATTCTAATTTATTTTAGAAAAATAATCATTATTAACGTTTAGGCAGCATTTAAAATGTATAATACCAGAGGGGAACAATAGAAGTATTCATACCTGTACAAATCATTTTAAGACTCTGATTTGATGGTTGCGTTCCTCTCGAAAAAATAATAAAAACACGTTCTTGCACGATCTTGAGAAACGTTGATTAAGTTCTTCAAATCTTGAGATGAAAATTCAGTTTAAAGGCTTTAGGTTGGGAAGAAAAGAGAGGATGAAAATTATGGGAGGTTCTTGCTTTTGGAGAAGGCTAAAATGTGTTTTAAAAACCCCACACTCGCCACTTTGTATTTTTATACCAAAAAGAATTTGAGTCCTACACAACTCTAAAATAAAAGAGTTTTATTTTTGTAAAACTGACCAATTGAACTGGTTCTACTAAAAATCGAAACGGTTCTGTTTTCTCGCAAAAATAAAAAATCTCTACTTTGAACTACAAAGCTAAAATTTCGCAGATTAAAATTTCTATTTCGATTAACATTTTCATTTATATAAATCAAAACCAAAATTTTTAAATATGAAAATAGTTAATTTAAAAACAAATACCTGAAATTTTAAATTCCCAACAACTTATATGTTTTAAAAAAAAACACGGGGTGTTACATACGGATGGCATAAGTACGGTTGGTTTGGAATCGTATTGTATGCATACATTATATTTCAGTGGCAAAAATGCTTAGTTCAGAGATGTTAAGATAGGATATGTAACACTATGACATCGTGAGCATTTTAATTAGTCTATAAGGGTTTTGGGGTTTATGTAATACTCCATATTTTTTTAGCATATTAATTAATTGATTAAATTGTGGAAATTAATAATATGTTCTAGTTGTGACTAGAGATGTCACCATTTATATCATTACACTACAAGAAAAATACCTATTTAGGAACTCTTATAAATTTATTTACATCACTTAAAAGGGAAGTGTTGTAAATTGACTCTTCCATGTGGTTTCACATCTCATTTTTAGTTAAGTGACTTGAAAAAATTAGAATTTGATCTTTTACGCAACATTTTTAATGAAAAACATCTTAATTAATGCTCTCCTCAAACACGTTCTCCATTCCAAAAACAGTATGAAAGCCTTCATCCAAATTTTATAGAGCACTCCACCAATCTTCCCTCAATCCCGTTCCCATATTTATCTCGAGACCTCTCTCTGATCTTCCTTGATATCTCACCTTTTTAAATTTGCAGCTAAGTTATTGGAGCTAGTTGTAGAAACAATTCAGTTCGTCATCACCTCATAGCCTCAAGTGTTTATAAGTTTTGCAAGTCCTGCAAGCAAATTCACATCAAGTATATTTTTCTTTTGCATTCAAACCGTAGCTCTGTCCGTTTAAACCCTAGATCTGCTTGTTGAATTCTCATTCATACCTTAACAATGTTGGTTATACAAATGTTGTTGGTTTTTCCCCTTTTGGTTGCAATTGTTGGAAATTTGTATAAACTTCACCATCCAATGGAATGCTTAAATGTTGCACCGTGTTATTGGTGTGAGAAATTATTTTCGTACAATCGAAAAATATCATATGAGAAATAAATGGTAGATTATCATGAAATAATCATATGTCAAAATGACACATTTAAATATAGAATTCATATTAACAGTGAAAGAGGTAAATGTCATCACGTAATGGAATTTTTTAATATATTATATATCTACTTTCAAATATATCATTGTATATAAACAAGCACACATGCACACACATACACACTCGTACATATATATATATATATATATAGTTTTATTGTCTTATGACCTTTTCCAATGGCATTATACTGATTCTTCTCTTATATATATGAATTTGTGTTCCTCCTAATATATGCAGTTGAATCCCAAAAATAACAAAAGAAGTAAAAGGCATAAATAAATAAATAAAAAGTGTTTGTTTCAAATCTTACCAGGAGTTAGGACCTGTAATGTTCCTATTATGTTTTGTTACATATGGATTTGTTTGTTTAATCAATTATCTTATACCCTTATGCTATGAATCACGGACACACGGCATACTAACACGACAAATCTAAAAAATTTAGAATAATACGGTTGAAGCATGACAACCCATTTTGAGTCCCCTAGCCACTATTTCATTCATTTTTCCCTTGGCCCCTATTTTACACCCATGTCGTTAAGTCAACATAAAATGTCAAACACCCATTAACTACACTTCATTCCCTATTTTACATCTCATTTAAGTTGCTAATACTTCTGAAATTCAAGCCACTGTTGGTCCACTAACGTTTTTTCTTACCATGATTTTAAGTGAGTTAAAGGTGGTATCAATCTAGAATAGTTGTCCCTGGAACAAATCAAGTTGTAACAATTAATTACTGCGAAGTATATTACTATAATCATTAAAAAAATATTGTAAACCATAACCTCAATTCCATTCTTGAGTATCTTGAGGAGGTGCAGATGGTTTGAACCCTCTAATCGACTCCAGATATGTTTTGAGAATTGATAGGCACATGATGTTTAGTCAATAATCCCAAAACATCATGAGTTCTCTTATATACGAGAGCCCATGTTGCTTCACTTGATATGAATAGCTCAATCACTTTGATGTTCAATACTCAATTGATACATTAAACACATATAATGCATGCCATTTGTAAATACATTGTATCATATGTGAGGGATTACCAATAATTCATAGTAGACTATCGATCTTATCTTTAATCAAAATTTTCATATTTATTTCGTGAAATAAACCAACAAGATTGTTATTAATGGAAAGAATCCAACCATATGAATGTAATTTTCTATGACGGGCTAAAAATTATGGTTAAAGACTTAGTTCAATTATCATCAAAATACTTATTAAACTAACCACAAATTACTTGTTTAAATGAGGGCAATGAGGCTTAGGTCTTGATCACCTACCTACCATGCATTCTATACTATTAGATAATTTGGTTGATCTCTCCTTATTCCCACACTCCTTTTCTATATTTAGTGAAATTTCAATTACCTCTCTACTAGAGATTCTAGTTTTGAGACACCCTGAAATTAATTTTCAGTGACATTTGGTAACATTATTCTACAAAAACCATTTATAAGAATATTTTAAACATTCCTAGAGCCCAATTTTTCTCAATAAAAAAAATCAAAGTCATATGTAATTATAATTTGTATTAGTTAATGTTAATTAGGTTATTTTCAGTTTTACAAAAATCGTAGAGGCTGGTAAATAGTCATAGTTGTTTACTCAATGGCTTTGTGTAAAATGTGGGTCAAAGGAAAAAAAATTCATATAATAGCGGTTTGACTTAATAATAAAACAAAGTGGGGGGAAGATCCTAAATAACCACATAACATATCTTTGTGACTAATTGATAATTAATAGTTTCTTTTTTCAACAAATTCCTTGACCTTTATAAAGAACATGAAAGGAAGGTTACCAGAGGCATTTGTTAGGGAGCTTTTATCCAATTGTTGGATGATGCACATGGCAGGATCCATAATTGAACTCTAATTTTAAGAGGTATGGGAAAATTTTCTTAAAGACAATGGCATGAAAGAAAGAGATTTTTTTTTTGTTTCTAGTTTGATGGTGATTGTGTTTTTAATTTCAATATATTCTAAAGGGATTCGTGTGAGAAGGAAGTAAATAAAGGTTAGCACTTGAAAATTGAGGGGAAAGATGAGGAACTGGAAGAGAATCAAGAATAAGTTTAAAAATATGAGGAAAGGGACAATCAAGGAAAGAAAAAAAAAAGAATGAGAAAACATCAAAACCAAAAGATAATACTTCTAGTACAAGCAAAATTCAGCACACACGAGGAATTTATGCTCTTTATGTTTCTCTTAGGGTATGATTACACATTTGGAACAACTACTAAAAATAAGCCATTTTTATTAACAGTTGGAAAATGGGGAAGTGTGAGGGCATATCACCAAATCCCTATTTTCTTATTATACACATTTTCCAATTCTTTCAAAAATGAGGTTTTTTCAATATTAAGCAAATGAACTGTTTAGTTTTTATAGTTTCCTATTTTATTTGTCAGATTTTAACGTGTGGGTGTACTTGAAGTCAATGAAGGTCATGACTTCAAAATCAAGGTAGAAGATGAGAAACTAGAAGCGAATCAATAAAAAAAATGGAAAAAATGGAAGAGAAAGACAAATAAGAGACAAAGGAGGAGGACGGTCATAGTAGCAATAGTGATAATGATCATGACTACCTACCACTTGTAAATAGGTCTATTTTTTAGACTTTTTTTGAGTTTTTTTATGACAGTGGTTTTTAAGACTCTTTTGATTATTATTAAAAGTGATGTAAGTATTTTTATGACATTTTTCAGCCATTGTGAAAAGACCAACTCTTTCTAGTTATGTGTTATTTAAGTTGGATTGGAATTTGGACTTAAGACATGGTGATTACTTAATATTCTTACTACTATCGAGAAATTATTAAATAACTGAGTTGTTAGTTATTCATTTTTGGTATATTTGGTAAATGGCTTTTGGTACGCGTAGATTGTCTATTTATAGTTTAATACAATTGTTTACAGGCCTATCGGATTATTATAAGGCTAGAGAATGGTATTAAGTCATTTAGAGGGATTTTTTGGGCTCTTTTAGGTTAGTCCCACTTGGGACCCAAATCCAATTTGAGATTATAGGGTTGAAAGAGGTCATTAGGGATCTTATTTCATCACAAACACAATGGGAAAGCATTAGAGGGACTGGAGAGAAAGCATAAGGAGAAAATAAAGATTTGGGAGTGATTTCTCCATAGTACAAGTTCTATATGAAATATGATTATGATTGTATATGTGTTAAATATATCAAGTTCATTGTATTCTAAACCCTATATATATTTTAAATCTAATTTGTAAGATTTAATTGATTAATTTCATAATTAACCTTATCATGTTAGTAATTAGGTTGAATCCCCTTTGATTTCGATTGATTTTCTTATGTATATGACTTGAAATAGTTAGAAAATTGTTTAAACATATTTTCTATTATAAATTAATTAAAAATCCATTTTTCATCGAATCAATCCATGGAAATTTGAAGCATTGGATAAAACTAGGGTTCTTAGATTTTGAATTGGGTTTTTATTGAATCTTGGGATAGATTTCGAATTTGATGATGGGATTAGGTATGAATGGTTATTTTGATGTGTTTTTATCAATTGAATGTTGATTGGTTGCTTGGATGATGCTTTTGGGTTCATTAACGGAGGTTTGAGAAAAGAAAATAAGGGTTGAAAATGAATAAACCTATAAGGGAATAAATTGGTATATCACTATGTTTACTGGTCGACCGATTCGAGGACCCCGATCGACCGGTGGTAACAAGTATGGCGGAGGTGGGGGCTTTTGTGTTATTGGTTGGAATTTTGGATTTTAGGCATAGGGCTTGGGTTTATTGCCTATAGTTTTTATGTACTCATTAAATAGAGATATATTCTTATTATTTGCAATGTTGGAAATCGATTTTGGGGTATTTGAATATTTGGAAAAATTATTGATTTTAAGGAGTTAAATGGAGGATTTGATATTCGAGGATAGGACTGAGTGTAGAATGGGTTTGTCAATTGGGAATTTGTAATATAAAGGATTGGTCTTATTAGCCGGGATTATTAGAACCGTCATGATTGACTTGTAAAGCATTTGTCATTTGGATGAGACTCGAAATTTGGTTTAAAATCCTTAGGGAAGGGTAGTTATTATAGTCGATAGATTTATATATCTTTGGTGTGCATTTATAACTAGATGTGAAGCCTTATAAGATTTGAATTAATGCTAATTAGGGTGAATATTATAAATGTGAGTATTTTGGATATAAGGTAGGATGAGACTACACCTAGAATTAGGAACCCAAGAGGTTAGGGTTAATATATTCTATTATATGATGAATATAAAGTTATATATATGATGTAATTTCTATCATAGCGATGTTAGTGTGACCCGATAGAGTTAGGATCGGTATGTGCATGTGTTTTACCATAACCCGTTAACGACGGTTATGTATGTGTATGCTTTAACCCGTTAGTAAAGGTTGTGATTGCTTGTGTATTTTATGTTCAGTGCATAACCAGGTGCGAGTTCTCGTGGCATATCATACAATAAGGGTCACACACCTAGGTACCCCTGAACGAGAGGGTCTTCGTATAGATTTCTTTCATAAGTCTTGGGTATGGTAGGTTTTATAACCAATGGGTAGACGTGGTGATTTATCTCTTGATTGTGCTGAGGTCATATGTTTGTAAAGAACTAAGACTATACCTAGTACGCTCGAGAGATCCCCGAGAGCAATAAGAGTAGGCCTTCATTATGTGTGAGCACGAGATATGGTCATCTATTTGTATAAGTCGTAAGTTTCACCTTTGTATGAACATTAGAAGTGAGTACAGTTTTATCCTACAATATGTGTTTATTATGTGGCAGTACGAGAAATAGTTGTACCGATTTATGTGTTATACTATAGATGTATATGACTTATAGTAGGGATGCCCACCTACGTGCTTATGTTTTGGATTTATCTATTACATATGCTAGAGATGTGTATATTGTATCATGGGCATGATATAGTCAAATGTGTATAGACTTAAGATATAAGCCTATTATTGGTATATTGGTTCATTAGTGACACGTACTCGTAACATCCCGTATTTTTAATAATATTAAAATGTGGGATTAATTAACTTAAATATGGGAAATAAATTGGAAATTAATTCGGATTAAAATAAATATTAACTAGCGAGATAAGGGTTAGTATTTATTAATGAGAATTATAATGAGTATTACTCAGTGAATAAAGTAATATGGGATTAGGAATATATTATAATAGTCGCGCGTGAAAAATACGACAGTTACAATAATTTAGTCGAGATGCGCGTGTGAGTTGTGTCGGGACTCAATTTAATGAAATAAAAAATAAATTATTTATAAGTCATATAAATGGTCATTTCAAGTGAGCCAATGTGTTCGAAATGGTTGAAATAGTCAGAAAAGTGTACTTGGGGGTTTAATTTGGGTCCCGGGTCAATTTTAGGCTAAACAGTCACCTATTGAGGGCATTTTGGTCATTTGAAAAAATGGGGTTATGAGACCCACGAGTTTGTAACTTTTATATCAGATATTAAGAGGTTGAGACTAGGGTTATAAGTCTAAAAACCTAATAGAGTTCATAATAGGTCACATAGAGAACTTTTTTGGAGGATTTTAGCGGAATCTTGAAGAACTCTTTGTGGATCTTGCACTTTCATCATCTTAGGAGTGTGGATTGGAAGGGAAGGCACTCAAACACATCTGAAAATCATGAAATCATATCTAACATCACAAGGCACGTGTTTATTTATGGTTTTACTTGAGGTTATAATACCCATGTTGAGATTGGATTGATCCTGTTGATTTGAATGATGAAACTTAAATTAAATACATGTTATGGGTAGTACTGCATGTAGATTTTATTGATTTAGGTAGAGATCATGAAATCAATAATTGCATCATGATTTATATTGGAGAAATTTGGGTTTTGATGGATAGAATTGAATTGTAGAACAACTTCTTGAATTTGAAGAAGTCTATGAAATTGGGTAAATTAAACAGTCATTTTAGAAACTATTTTTTGTCGTTTTGGTTCTAAAAATGGCTATTATTTTTGCGTTACCTCGTAGAAAATCCTGTTTTCTGCATTTTGTTCTCTGATACGTTTTCTCCAAAAACGGCTCAAGAATGCTTCAAAACTGCATTTTTTTTAAATCTGGGCATATTCATGGCGTAAATTTTAAGAAATGTTATTTTTAGTTGTTATTCCATTAGAGGTTACCTAGATTGATTGACTGTGATCATTGTTCTATATTGTGTACAATAGGCCTAAAGTGGAGATTAGGTTTGCATAAAGTGAGACGAGCAAGTATTGAGATAATTGAGAAAGTATCCTTAATTGATAAATGAATGAAATTCGAGAAGGGTAACGTAGTGTTGAGTGAACCTATGTTTATGACCAGTAGTGATGATGGGAATAAGCACTGAAAAATAATGAAGGGGTAACTAGAGACTTTATAGTTGTGTGAAAATTCATATAAATATGATAATGACTAAAAATCGTAAGTAATATGCATGATGAGTATTCGAGAGAAACATACTACGTACGAATGATAATATCTAGGTTGTGTGTATACTTACTGATTTTTATAGTTGGTAAGAATACCTATTGTATGATTCTTATGTGTATTGACATACCTACGCTACCTGATATCACGGGAGGTTTTGCGTTGTGGTCAGTCTTATTCTGAGGAGCCCATTTGGGGGGACATTGACTTGTACCTTGGGACATAAAACTTTGGTTGGATCACTATCAGTGTGAATGATGGTGTGCACGGTCATTTGGGGTGCATAGGTATGTACGTAACTCAAAGTCTTAGAACTATGTTAGCCTCCAATATGTGTTATTTGTATTTATGGTTCGAGAGTGATTCTGAACCGGTAGTACTTTATTTTGTACGTGATGTACTGGGACTTGATATCAGAGTATGTTGCATTGCAGCTTAGTCTCGGGGTGCCGTATTAGTATATATATAATATCGAGTGATAAATATATATACTTGTGATATATGCATGCACCACAGCTCAGCCTCGGGGTGTCGTATTTGTATATATATTATATATAGTGATAAATATATATACTTGTGAAAGATTCTACTGCGTGATTAGTAGATGGGAAGATAGTGAAATCTTAAATAATCTAATACATGGAGAGATAAACATATATTAATAATTCCACAATGGGCTAATTGATATGAAGAATTTACTACGTACAATATGGGTGAAATGAGTGGGCACAACTTGTTAGCGTATAAAGAAATATAAACATTTGTTCGAACTAGGTAGGCGGGGTAGCATAATTAGTTCGGGGTATAGCAACATACGTTAAGTGTGCACATTATTTGAGAGATGATGATCTCAAGAGAGTGCATGTGAACCTAACATGTGTAATCAATAACAGATTCTAAATTGTGATAAATACTTGCAAAATATTTTCAAATTTTATTGGGTACTAACCATTGCTATAAAATCTTTTCAAACCTTCTAGGTGTCTAGCCACAGTGACACTAGACTTAATGATTCTTTCCAGGGACGCAAAGCTGCGCCAGTGTGCAAGCTTACATAGTTTTGATTAGACATATCTATCATTTCATTCCTAGTGTAGGAGTTTCTTCCAGGATTTCAGTTTGGGCATGTTGGCCCCATTTGAGACTTTATTCATTTAGTATTTAAATTTCAGACTTGTATTCATATATTCATATTAGTTAGATTCACTATTGTGGTTTGGTATTTATTTATTTACTTGAGATGGTTTGAACTCTAATATTATATGAATGTTGAAATTTAGTTTTTTGCATGTTATTAATTGTCTGTTCAATGAAAGATAAAAATTGGCACCGGTTTAATTAACTAATTGGTGATTAGTAATTAATTTGGTTTCTCCAGTGATGCTAAGAATGAACCATTTTGTAAATCCTATTTTAATTTAATAAAGGCTTGATCACCCGGTATTTAATTAGGTGGGGTGTCACAATACCAAGCATTTGAGATTACCACATAACTTATGTTTTTAAAATGAAAAAGATAAACTGTAGATGAGAAACTAAAGATTGAACAATGAAGATGTAAATCTTTAATCACATTATCGACATATGGGTTCGGGATTTAGAACGGCGTGATATTTTAGGTTGTGGGGTTGGGTAACTAATAACATAAAATATGTTAAAACACACGAGGAAAATGTGTAGTTATGATGTGGCCCAAATTCAATTATAATCCTATTCTACATAGGCTTGTTATTTACGTTTTCTCTTAAAAACTGGCTTTACAAGTCCCTATTATGGTAGCCCCTATAGATGCGTGATTGTTGGAGGAGCATCTCTAGCAACGTGCCATTTCTTACTCCAAGCATTGCATGAGTCAAGCAAGTGTATCACAACCTTTTATTTTAATCCTTTATTTTTAGTATGGTTATATATGTCGATTTACATTCAGAGGCGATTTATATTATTTGGTTGATGATTGGTATCGAAGATGGTTTTTCAGTATTCAATATTTTGTTATATTGACCTTATTCTTTCAATGCCTGTTTATTTTTCATGCTAAGAATGTTACCAAAAGATTTAATTACCATGATTTTTATAGTAGACCCAATCAATTTATTAATGGATTTTTTGGCGTATCACATTTGGTATCAGAACATTCTAGGTTCTAGTGTCCTAGGGATCTTGACGCAATCCGTCACTTTTTTGCATTCCATTCTTTGATTACGTTAAAGACTTATCGTTTGAGGTTTGTATTCTCTATAATGACAATGGCTTAGGGGGTTTCACACCATTTCTTCCTGAAGAACGACTTAGATATAAAAAGTTTATCCAGAGGGTTCCTTGTTTTGATTTTTCTGATAAGATGTCCCACGCATGAGGTCTACTTCAATCGAGAGTCAAGGGATTTTGGACGTGAGACCTTTAGCAAGTGATTAGCATATGGTTCTAGGGGAAAAAATTCACTAACCACCCATTACATCATTAGAATTATGTTTTTGAAGACCTAATTTGTGCAATCATGTGGTAGTTAGTATGAGGATAAGTTCAACTATCTTTCGCTTTTTCCACCATATAGATTGATGCCGAGGTAAAGGAGGATGTTAGCTGTAATACCCCGTATTTTCATGACTTTTAAATTTAAGGATTTATTAAATTTAATTGAGATAAATTAATTTAATTTTAATTCGAAATGTTGTTTTAAATATTTACTAGCGTGACAAGAGTTAGTAATTATTGGAAATATATTATTTGTTGCATATTACTGGATGAGTATAGTAATATATGAGATTTATTTTTATAATATTGTCACGTGTGAATAAAATGACAATTGTGGAAATTTAAGTCGGGACGCGCCTGTGTAGTGTCAGGACTAAATGTGGATTAATAAAAGTGAATATTTTATAGGTTGTTCGTATGGTCATTTTGAGTGCGCCAACGCGTCCGGAAGGGTCGAGATAGTCAGAAAAGTATACCCGGGGGTTTCATTTGGGTCTCGGGGCATTTTTAGGCCTAATTAGTACCCCGGGAGGGCATTTTAGTCATTTTATATTTTTGGGTAACTAAACCCACAAAAATTAAAGGGATTATATTAGATGTTTAGGTTATCTCCTAGGGTTAGATAACTCAAAACACTAGAATGGCCATTGGAGAGGAGAGGAGAGGAGAGAGCTCTCAAGGCATTCCAAGGCTCAAAACTCATCCGTTTACACCGCCGCCACCGCCAACGCGTAGATCGCGAGACGGGGAACGCAACCACACCAAATTCAACACCAAACCAGATTTCTGAAAATCCCAAGAAAGTGTTTATCTTGCTTATTTCGTTGATGCATCATCCATATTAGTTTAGAAGTTATTAGGATGAGATTTATGGAAGAAAAACCCAATTTAAGATGGAAAATTTTCATGTAGTGATGATTTATATGATATTCTGTAAACCCTTTGTCATGTAAAGGATTAAGAGTTTGATTAAGAAAAGAGTTCTAATCAGATACAAACACTAAAATATTTATTTCGGACGATCGGACCGTTGGAATTGGATGAAATTTTACAGAGAATTAGCTGAAGATGAGAGGAAGCTACAGAAAAAAAATTCAGCCCGATCGGACCGTTCAATAGTTTTTAATATTTTTTTTGCTAGACAGTTTTATGTTTTGAGGACTCTTAGAGATAAAAAAAAATTCAATTAAAACTCCATTTTAATTCCGATTTCGAAACCGTTTGAAATTCTCATCTTTTAAAATAAAATTCAAAATCCTTTAATGTAAGGCGAAATCTATATTTTTGGGATATTTTGCATAAGGGATAATGTAAGTATATATTAAAGGGGAGAGACACGTAAGAGAGAGTTACGTTGGAACATAAATAGATATCTACTGAATTGTACATTTGGAAGAATAGAGTCCATGAGGGTTACGTAGTAAGTTGGAAAAACCCTTCGAATTAAAGTTAGAAACGAACCATTATACTTGATAAATAATAATGGAAAAATAAGGATAAATGTTGTGAATGTAGGTTATTGGATAAACCTAAATTGATATAATAAAAGTGGTATATTTATATGATTGTGTATGCATATATTATATACTTATGAAAATCATGTCCGCGCTACTTGCTATCCCTGAGGTTACCGCGCTGGGACGATCTTATCTCGTGTGCCTTATGCGGGATATTGACTCGTACCCTAGAAGATAGGAATCCTAGGTACAGGCTATCGAATTGGTAGTCACGGTCCTAAGAGACGTGAGGGTATATACTGACCTCTTGGACTTGGAAACTATGCTTCGCCTCAATATTATTTGTGTATGTATTTATACAGTTCGAGAGTGATTCCGAACTTGTATTCCATTTAGTACGATTGATACGGGGATTGGATAGCAGAGTATGCCCGCACCATAGTTTTTATGTGGGGTGCTGTTATGATATATATATTATACGAGTAGTTAATTTATATATATGAAATTCTGAAATCTGGAACTTCCTACTGTGATTTGATATGTAGGACATGGTTGATGACTCAAATTATAAATAATTGTTTTGAGAAAGTATAATATGACACTAGAAAACTTTATTGATTAATAAAGTTAAAAGGAGAACCTTGGTTACAAATTGAAATCTTACGTTTTAAATACTTGTGTTGTTCAGTTGTAAATCCTGCGAATAACCTAAGATAAGTTAAATCATTGGGGAAAGAGAGTGTGGTATATGACGAGATATACCATTGGGAAGGTTAGTGCGATAGGTGTGCACATTAGAAGAGAGGTGAGAATTTCTCAAGAGAGTTTCGCACTAATATGTTGTTGCATTAGCCTGTAATCAATTTAAATACTTGCTAAATGAATTTTTAAATCATATACACTATCAGGCTCTGACCCGTTTCTATTTCATTTTCTCTCTTGTATATATATGTATGTATTAGAGGTGCCCAGCCACAGGGGCGTCTTACTTAGGATCCTTTGGAAGGAACGTGCTGCAGCTTAGGTGGGAGTTGCAAGCCTGTTGTTTAGACGACTTCATCCATTTGATTCTACTCCTAGTTCAGTTTTATCAAGCAGGGGCATGTGTCGCCCTCTTTCTATTATGTAGTTGGTATTGTCAGAGATTGAAATTTTTACTTTCAGTACTTTTATTTCGGGATTTATTACTGTCAGGATGTTTTCCTTTAGTGTTGTAAATGTTGGGATTTATTATTGATGATTAAATTCGTGTATGTTCAATTCTATTTTTATTCTTAATGTATGACTCTTTAGATGTTAATGGTTTAAGGTTTTATAACCGGATTTAATAAAATGAGAATAAGGTTTTAAATGGTTTTGACACTTCGCTTAATTATTTAGGGTGTTTAAATTGGAAAAGTATTTTTACGACAGTGATGCTAAGAATGAACCAACTGTTCACCTTGATTTTAATTTAATAAAGGAGTGATCGCCCGCTATTTAATTAGGCGGGGTGTCACAGGTGGTATCAGAGCATCAGGTTCTAGTGTCCTTAGGATCTGTACGGCTTATTATTCTTTCAGCGTTGCTTTGTTTGTTATACAACCCTATGTTTAGGATTGTCGATTCCTTTGACGAGATTTCGTTCTCCTGCTATAATGTGTATACACTAGTGAATTCTAATTTCGTTCGGATGTGTGCGTGTGCCGAGCGATGACGGATGTCAGAAGAGGACTGTTAAGCGTACATCAGGAGGATGGGCTCAGTTGAGATTATGAAATATATCCGAGGATGATGACCGTAGTCGAGGTCACCTCCATTATGGCATGAGAAGCCACGACTAGAAAGGCGACTAAGGTGCAGCAATGATTTTCAAATGCTGTTATAGTCAAATGAGGTGCGAGGGTAAACTTACCCAACGTATTACAAAAACGTGTAGAGACTGTCAGTGGAAAATTTTAGAAATGCGAAAATTGTATGTGTTTAGCAAAGGATGTAAAGTATCCAAAGGCTTAAATATAGGACGGACTGTGGCAAACTGAAAGTGAAAATTTAGAGAAAATTTTCTTGGCTTTCGGGACGAAATTATAATGGTTGGAGTCAACCACCAATTTTAGAAGTGGAATGCTATGCCTATAGGAGAACCTTAGGTACAGTGTTGACCGTATGTTCCTTCCTCAACTGTTCAGGATGAGAAGCAAACGTGGTTCTGAACTCATCGCAGGAGGGCATGACAGAAGTCCAATTGTGGATATGAATCCTAATCGTTAGCAAATTTTGTATCGAAAGAGGTAGATACTAGTGGAGGAAATGACTCCAAGTGGGAGACTAACTTGTAATAATAGTTGATAATACTCGAGGAGGAAATTCTGATGGACGAATGATTCAGAGGTTGATAATGTCATATTTTGTCAATATAGATGATAACGCTTCTTTGTGGGGGAAGTTAAAGGAATCGAAGAATTTAGTCGAGAATAAAACTGAATACAACGGTGGTGGTATATCACCACAAAAGGATGTGGATACACATCAGGAAAACCATTTAAATGCTTCAGATAGTTAAATTCTTACCAAGTGATGGTAAATTCAGTGAGTACTATTATAGATAGTAACATGATCTTTATGGCCTAAAAAGCTAAGGGAACAACCGGGATGGCTAACAGGAATCGAGTCTACTAAAGGCCAAGAGAAGGACAATCCTAACCTGGTTAGTAGGACAGGTGATAAGTGGATTATGTGTTGAGGTATTTTGGTGCGGAGTGAAATTGCTCACGATAATATGTTCCAAAGTGAGAAAAAGGGACAAGAATACGGTGCCTAGTAAAGGACGGCGATTAAAAATAATTTTTTTTTAGGTTTGGGCAGACGTGTTACGTCCGAAAACCATTTGTACAGTCAAGACGATTGCCAGGATGGAAGTATAAGTTGTATCCTTAGAGGATGCGGCGGGTTTATGTGACACGAGCGAGTCACCATATTTTGTTCATTGCTAGATTAACATGTGAGACGAGTTTAATGCATATCATTATAAATGTTACCATTATGTGAATATTTTTCCTTAGTATAGTGGGATTTTTCTTTGGTGCTATCCGCGGGGGGTGAATGAGTATATTAACAGTGTTTTATGCTTTATTGAGGTTACTCGTTGTAGTGATACGATACATGAGTATGATATTATCTTTGTTAAAATGTTATAGAAATGGGTAGTATGATAGTGGGCATTTATTGCAAGGCTATCGGAGTAGTTACATTAGTGCAACACGTTTTGTTTTGGCGAGGCTTTACCTGTAAGAAGGTTGGACTCGCACTTATATTATCTATCCTAGAGACTTCGGATGAGATAGTGGGCTCGAGATATTCGATACCAATGTGTGTATAGAATTTGCCAGTATGATTCAGTATGTACCGAGATTTATCGTTGAGCGAAAAGAATTGACTCGGTATTATGTTTAGCACTCCGGACTTTGTGATAGGAAGAGTGCAGTGTTATATTTATCTTTAAGAGATGTGGGAGTTAGTGTTATACCCCTAATGTTAGAAAAAGGAAATTTAGAGAATTTCGATCATATGTATCCGAGGTTTATAGAATGTAATTACCATCAACCAATACGAGACGATAGTGAAATTGGTGAAACGTTCTTTGTTAATCATAATTACGGGAGAAATTGTAACTTTTCTATCAAGGGACGGAATAAAGGGGTATATACTATGGACGGAGGACCTAACGGATTTCGATAACCGACAATGCTAGGTAGTAGTGTATCGGGGGGGTTCCTTATATGGATTTTGCTTTGCGAGACATCCCACGCATGAAACTTAGCGTAAGGTTGGAAATAGGGAGACGTTTGGTCACTATTTCATGAGTTCGGTACCCTGGTCGAAATGGGATCAAGTAATTATGTATGTAAGTTGGAAGTTGAATTTTGTTTTAAGGTCATTGGAGCCGGATTTTTGTGGTAGGAAAGCATTGAAAGTTATCCCCACGAGTTGAGGGGTGGAACGATGATAAGGAGAATTTAAGAATTTTGATTTCTAGGGTGATTGAGAGTACCCAAATGTCATAACCGCGTACAGAATACAAGGTGAATAAAGAGTTGGAATGATTTTTAGCATGGATTATCTGGAAAGAACTTTATATTATACAAAAGAGGTGACCTGTAATTATTTTGATGAATAGAGCGTTAGTTATTTATTTTGGTTGTTGTACCTATTTGGGAAAATTTTTGTGCTTATCTGAGGAAGGTTGAGAATTATTATTCCTCTTTTATTGTCATGGAATTTGAATGCCCTATTCCTTCTATTCCGTTGAATTTAGTTAGTCCTACAGATGAGTAGCACGCCGTTCGCTCTCCCAGGGCGGTCGGAGTGTTGTAAAAATGTGGGCATCTTGGTTAACTACAGTTAAAATAGTCTGAGTTGAAGGGACGTGGTAATAGACGTGTGAAATATATGTTTGTGGGACTAGTATAACGAAGTGGAAGTGATAGAGTGGATTAAACGTCACATGAGGGACGATAATCCATACATAAGTGTGCAATTAGAATAGCACGCCCTAACTTGATTGGAAGGCTGTGGGAAGCCGTTCAAGAATTGGTATTCCTTGAATAGAGTAGAATTTAATTATTATGAAGCACACCCGGAGCGGAGTTGTTATTAGTCAAGTGTGAGAGAGACTTGCGCATACAAAGAGTAATGATGTTAGTATAGTATAAGAGATCCAGAAGTGCGCTTCGTGGAGAGAAGAGCACGGGTCGGAACTTTCAGCATACTCCAAGGAAGGAAGGGGAGTATTACGTGTCACTTAATGTGAGACATTTCAAGGGAAGAATCGATGTTTAGTGAGACGTAGTGAGTAGTCTCTACATGCACTGCGCATAGGTAAGGTTTGGTTGAAAGAGGAGAATCAACCAAAGAATTTTTTGTTTATCGAAAATTCCTGAAATTGGAAGAGGTTGGTAAAGTCGGTAAAGTTCTTGGATGGGTTGCCATCCTCAAAACAAGATCAAGGGTTTATCCTGAACATGTGAATTATGTCGTCGAGAAGGAAGTGATTGATATTCCTTTGGGTTGGCTTACTATATTAACTAGTATGCCCCAGACTTCCTTTGAAAGGAAGGATCGCGCCAGTGCATGGTTCGGCGTAGTATAAATTTCTGAATCAGGATGAGATTGGTGAATCCCACCTTTGATATGGGATTTCAGGAATCAGCGGAGATAAGATTTCATTTCGAGTAAGATGTAGCACCCTTAGCCAGGGAATAAGCGCATGGTGATTAAAGATTAGTGGAGCCACGTGAAGGAGATTTTGGAATCTTGGTAAGATGATTTCAAGAATGCTCTGTAGAAGCACTCGTACCTATTTGTCGCGTACGAGGTACTTATTAAAGTTTTGTTATGGAAGAACCTCGACTATTCTCCTTCCGCATGTTTAGAGGATAGTAGATAATTAAAAAATTTGGATCGGTCGAGAAAATATTCGATAACTATGGTGGAATTCCACGACTGTTTTAGGCAGTCAAGAGTGGTCAAATGTTCGTATGATCTTCTCAGAATGGGAATTTTGTATATGAATAAATCCGAGTAGTTGTCATGTAGTGAGGTGCGGCCTCCTAATGATAGTGAGATAATGGAATTTATAATGTATAGATGTAACCTATTCAAATGTTGTCAGTTGGGAGTGCAATGTGAAGTGTCTCCAATGAGAATGTAAAAGAATGTTGCTGTGAGGAAAAAGCTATAGTGATTGAGCGCCATACTATGTATATAGTTTGCATACTGACAAGGATATCCAGAATTGTGCTACCTGGTAGGCCTTATTTTCCGAATTTCGGGACGAAATTCCGTTATTAGGGGGGAAGTATGTAATACCCCGTATTTTCATGGCTTTTAAATTTAAGGATTTATTAAATTTAATTGAGATAAATTAATTTAATTTTAAAAAGAAATGTTGTTTTAAATATTTACAAGCGTGACAAGAGTTAGTAATTATTGGGAATATATTATTTGTTGCATATTACTGGATGAGTATAGTAATATATGAGATTTATTTTTATAATATTGTCACGTGTGAATAAAATGACAATTGTGGAAATTTAAGTCGGAATGCGCCTGTGTCGTGTCGGGACTAAATGTGGATTAATAAAAGTGAATATTTTATAGGTTGTTCATATGGTCATTTTGAGTGCGTCAACGTGTCCGGAAGGGTCGAGATAGTCAGAAAAGTATACCCGGGGATTTGATTTGGGTCTCGGACCGTTTTTAGGCCTAATTAGTACCCTGTGAGGGCATTTTAGTCATTTTGTATTTTTGGGTAATTAAACGCACGAAAATTAAAGGGATTATATCAGATGTTTAGGTTATCTCCTAGGGTTGGATAACTCAAAACACTAGAACGGCCATTGGAGAGGAGAGGAGAGGAGAGAGCTCTCAAGGCATTCCAAGGCTCAAAACTCATCCGTTTACACCGCCGCCACCGCCAACGCGTAGATCGCGAGACGGGGAACGCAACCACACCAAATTCAACACCAAACCAGATTTCTGAAAATCCCAGGCAAGTAATTATCTTGCTTATTTCGTTGATGCATCATCCATATTAGTTTAGGAGTTATTAGGATGAGATTTATGGAAGAAAAACCCAATTTGAGATGGGAAATTTTCATGTAGTGATGATTTATATGATATTCTGGAAACCCTTTGTCATGTAAAGGATTAAGAGTTTGATTAAGAAAAGAGTTCTAATCAGATACAAACACTAAAACATTTATTCCAGACGATCGGACCGTTGGAATTGGATGAAATTTTACAGAGAATTAGCTGAAGACGAGAGGAAGCTACAGAAAAAATTTCAGCCCGATCGGACCCTTCAACATTTTTTAATATTTTTTTGCTAGACAGTTTTATGTTTTGAGGACTCTTAGAGATAAAAAAAAATTCAATTAAAACTCCATTTTAATTCCGATTTCGAAACCGTTTGAAATTCTCATCTTTGAAAATAAAATTCAAAATCCTTTAATGTAAGGCGAAATCTATATTTTTGGGATATTTTGCATAAGGGATAATGTAAGTATATATTAAAGGGGAGAGACACATAAGAGAGAGTTACGTTGGAACATAAATAGATATCTACTGAATTGTACATTTGGAAGAATAGAGTCCATGAGGGTTACGTAGTAAGTTGGAAAAACCCTTCGAATTAAAGTTAGAAACGAACCATTATACTTGATAAATAATAATGAAAAAATAAGGATAAATGTTGTGAATGTAGGTTATTGGATAAACCTAAATTGATATAATAAAAGTGGTATATTTATATGATTGTGTATGCATATATTATATACTTGTGAAAATCATGCCCGCGCTACTTGCTATCGCTGAGGTTACCGCGCTGGGACGATCTTATCTCGTGCGCCTTATGGGTGATATTGACTCGTACCCTAGAAGATAGGAATCCTAGGTTCAGGCTATCGAATCGGTAGTCACGGTCCTAAGAGACGTGAGGGTATGCACTGGCCTCTTGGACTTGGAAACTATGCTTTGCCTCAATATTGTTTGTGTATGTATTTATACAGTTCGAGAGTGATTCCGAACTTGTATTCCCTTTAGTACGATTGATACGGGGATTGAATAGCAGAGTATGCCCGCACCATAGTTTTTATGTGGGGTGCTGTTATGATATATATATATTATACGAGTAGTTAATATATATATGAAATTCTGAAATCTGGAACTGCCTACTATGATTTGATATGTAGGACATGGTTGATGACTCAAATTATAAATAATTGTTTTGAGAAAGTATAATATGACACTGGAAAACTTTATTGATTAATAAAGTTAAAAGGAGAACCTTGGTTACAAATTGAAATCTTACGTTTTAAATACTTGTGTTGTTTAGTTGTAAATCCTGCGAATAACCTAAGATAAGTTAAATCATTGGGGAAAGATAGTGTGGTATATGACGAGATAGATCATTGGGAAGGTTAGTGCGATAGGTGTGCACATTAGAAGAGAGGTGAGAATTTCTCAAGAGAGTGTCGCACTAATATGTTGTTGCATTAGCCTATAATCAATTTAAATACTTGCTAAATATATTTTTAAATCATATACACTATCGGGCTCTGACCTATTTCTATTTCCTTTTCTCTCTTGTATATATATGTATGTATTACAGGTGCCCAGCTACAGGGGCATCTTACTTAGGATCCTTTGGAAGGAACGTGCTGCAGCTTAGGTGGGAGTTGCAGGCCTGTTGTTTAGACGACTTCATCCATTTGATTCTACTCCTAGTTCAGTTTTATCCAGCAGGGGCATGTGTCGCCCTCTTTCTATTATTTAGTTGGTATTGTCAGAGATTGAAATTTTTACTTTCAGTACCTTTATTTCGGGATTTATTACTGTCAAGATGTTTTTCTTTAGTGTTGTAAATGTAAGGATTTATTATTGATGATTAAATTCGTGTATGTTCAATTCTATTTTTATTCTTAATGTATGACTCTTTAGATGTTAATGGTTTAAGGTTTTATAACCAGATTTAATAAAATGAGAATTAGGTTTTAAATGGTCTTGACACTTAGCTTAATTATTTAGGGTGCTTAAATTGGAAAAGTATTTTTACGACAGTGATGCTAAGAATGAACCATCTGTTCACCTTGATTTTAATTTAATAAAGGAGTGATCGCCCGGTATTTAATTAGGCGGGGTGTCACATTAACGCTTTTAGCTAGTATTGGAAAGACTTTTCAGTTGGCAGAAACCTTACGTGAAGGGGTTGGCATGTGATACTAGGTTATCCGTTGTTCTACGCTTGAGCTCGGGTGGTTAAAGTTACCCTCCTACATTAGTAGGAGCATTTTATCCATTATGGGGATATAGTCCCCACGATTTGGAAGCACAAGGCCAAAGTGAAGAATAAATAGAGACGGTGTAATGTGGACCCAAGTAGGGAGACCTCACCAGTAGAAGGAACCACATAGTGGGACATGACTCCAATGGGATTCCAAGAGTAGACGATATGATTTTGTTTGGCTAGTAGGGCCAGGGAATTTTATCCAGTAAAGCCACGACTTATAAGAGCAGGGTAAATGAGGCGGATTTTAAATATACGACTAATGAAACAAGGTCAATAGGGTTTCCAGTGGGGCCACTATTTCAATAGTTCCTTTAGAGGAAGGTTTTAAGCTCGTTTCTAGTGAGGCCACCTAGTTAATAGGTGCCTTGCTGGAAACAACCTTTTTAAGGGTACTTCAGGGGAATGGTTATGGGTATGTTATGGCTTGTGTGTATGAGTCTGGATTAGACATCGAGGATTTGTCATTTTTTTTATTTATAATGTGTGTGTACCACGATTTTGAGGTAGATAGATTTCCTTTGAGCTCTATGTATTTATTGTTACCCCCATCCAGGAGGGGAAACTTTACTTTGTGATTATAGAGACATGGTTGTGTGTCTGGTCGGCTTCGTTTCAGCTGCCTTGTTGATATGTAGATGAGACATTACCATATTACTACTGAGATTATATGAGTAAATATGTTTTAATTTTATATCAACTACTAGGAGTAGGCTTTTTATGATATGTTTGGACATGGATTTCTTTGGGTGGGTATGCTTTGGCTTGGGATAAAAGGCTAGCACACTTGTATATGTATGGATGTGAGTACATTATAGGGGATTACAGTCACTTATAGGTGTCACAAATAGTCCTAGGTTCTTCCAGTTTTACTAATATAGGTGTTGAGTTATTACCTAAGTAGGAGACTTATTTTTCCTTAAAAATGGCACTAGAAAAAAGTCTATCGCGAGGGTATTACATAGGATTGATTTCGTCAATGATAATACACGTGTCATGGGAGTACACACCATAATTTTTAAGCCAGTTGAGCATTTGGGGATATCATTACTTTGACTGAGTTCTAAAAGAGGGGTGATTCACTAAGCGAAGGTTTGGCCTCCCATGAGCAGGTTAGAGACAAGATATATGACGAGTGTTGGATGTTACATATCAATGAATGGTTAAACCAGTAGAAGAAAGTGTTATCTTTTGAGAATTAAAATGTGACGGGTTATCATCAATGTGCAATCAGGTGGGGTACATCTTAAAGACAACTTTTTAACGCAATATAGAACAGGTGCATCATTAATGGATTTTTTACCGTACTCTGAATTGTGAAGATACTTCGTTAAAGAGGGAATAGTGTACTAATGGTGTCCGCTACACCCAAACCTTTGACTAAGGATAGTTTATGCCCCAATGTTGAAATTTACCAAGAGTAGGTATGTATATAGTATTGGTAATAACTTTTTTCTCTTATTAAGGACAAGAGAGGGTTTCATTTTAGGCAAAAAAAATTCGAGAGGGTCCCTAAACTAAAAGAGGTGGTTTTGAACAAGATGCATGTTTCGAATTAAATTGTGAAAATTGTGTAATTTGGGATTTCGGTGGGGAGTAGGCAACCCAATGTGATGTTCCTATAAAAGGCATAGGTAGGGCGAGGTCAGTGGAGTTTGACCTCACCTTATCATCGTTAGTGCATAGGATGTTTTCAGGTACATGATGAAAAGAATTATTGACACACCAGTTGTTGTACAACTGTTAGACTAGTTGGTTTAGAATATAACTGAATCCAATTTACGATAAGAGGGGCCATTATGTATGCTAAGTCATAAACTTAGTATATTCTTGTTTTAGTAATGTGAGGATGCTACAAGTGAGATATTCTTAGATTTTTCAACTAGGAATATAGTAAATTCAAATTTTGATGATGAATACCCCATATTTTTTATGCATATTATTTAATTAATTAAATTGTGAAAATTAATTATGTGTGTTTGTTATGAGTAAAGATGTCAGCATTTATATTGTTATGTATTATTTAAGTTGGATTGAAATTTGGCCTTAAGATACGGTAATTAATTAATTTTCAGACTAGTATTGGAAAATTATTAAATAAATGAGTTGTTAGTTATTTATTATGGGTATATTTGGTAATTAGCTTTTGGTACATGTAGAAAGTCCATTTATTATTTTAAATGATGGTTTAAAGGTCTAACGGGTTAGTATAAGGCTCGGGAAAAGTTTTAAGTCATTTAGAGTTATTTTTAGGCTCTTTTAGGTGAGGCCCACTTGGGGCCCAAACCCAATTTTAGGATTAAAGGGTTGAAAGAGGTCATTAAGGATCTCATTTTATCACAAACACAATGGGGAAGCATTACAAGGGTTAGAGAGATAAAGCACCAAGAGCAAAGGAAGATTTCGGAGAAATTAAGGATTGATTTCTCAATCAATCCATAACGAAAGTTCTATATAGAATATGATCATGATTGCATATGTGTTAGATTATATATATTTCATTGGATTTTAAACCCTAAACATGTTAT
Source organism: Sambucus nigra (assembly GCA_949130495.1). Classification (NCBI taxonomy): domain Eukaryota; kingdom Viridiplantae; phylum Streptophyta; class Magnoliopsida; order Dipsacales; family Adoxaceae; genus Sambucus; species Sambucus nigra. Next base: position 454,677,193 of record OX422209.1, on the reverse strand, counting down.
AAATCTAATTTGTAAGATTTAATTGATTAATTTCATAATTAACCTAATCACGTTAGTAATTAGGTTAAACCTCCTTTGATTTTGATTTATTTCCTCATGTATATGACTTGAAATAGTTAGAAAAGGATTTGATCATGTTTTCAATTATAAATTAGTTAAAAATCCATTACTCATTTGAATAAATCCGTAGATATTTGAAGAATTGGATAAAAGTAGGGTGCCATGATTTTGAATAGGGTTTTTATTGAATCTTGGGATAAATTTGGAATTTGATGATATGATTAGGTTCCAATGACTATCTTGATGTGTTTTTATCAATTAAATGTTGAATGGGTGCATATATGATGTTTTTTTGGGTTCATTAATGGATGTTTGAAGGAAGAAAATTGGGGTTTAAGATGAAGAAAGCCATAATGCGAAAAATTGGGATATCACTATGTCGACCGGTCAACTAGTCTGAGGGCTCTGATCGATCGGTGGTAACAAGTATGGCCTATGTGAGGGATTTTTTTATACTTATTGGAATTTTGGGTTTTAGGCCTAGGGCTAGGGTTTGTTATCCTATAGTTCTTATGTACTTACATAATAGAGATATATTCTTATGGTTTTCATCGAGGAAATTGATTTTGGTGCATTTGAATATCTGGAAAAATCATTTATTTTAAGGGGTTAAGTGGAGAATTTGACATTTGAATGTAGAACCAAGTGTAAAATGGGTTTGTTGATTGGGAATTCATAAGATTGAGGATTGGGCTTGTTGGTCAAGAGTATTATAGTCATCGTGATTGACCTGTTGAGCGTTTATCCTTAGGGTAAGACTCAGAAGTTGGTTAAAAACCCTTAGGTAAGGGTAGTTATTATATTCGATGGATTTATATATCTTAGATGTCAATTTATACCTATGCGATGTCTTGGGATATTTGAATTAGGACTAATTAAGCTGAATGTTGTAGATTTGAGTATTTTGGATTGAGGGCGGGATGAGACAACACCTAAAATTAGGCACTCGAGATGTTAGGGCTAATATATTATGAGATGAATATAAGGTTATAAATGTGATATACTTTTCTATAATAGTGATACTAGTGTGACCCGATAGATTTAGGGTCGGTATGTGTATGTATTTTACCTTAACCCGTTAATGAGGCTTATGTGTGTGTTTACTTTAACCCCTTAGTAAGTGTTATGATTGCTTGCATGTTATATGTGAAATACATACTACGGGTGAGTTCTCTTGGTATTAGGAGGGATTCCATAATGGGAAACGTGCGATCCAGACTGCGTTGGTAACGCTCTGAGTATACGAGATCTTCCTTGGTTATATTTTTATCCCAGGGTCATCTGTTTAGGTACTCATGATCGAGAGTGTCTTCGGGGAGATTTCTTTATTATGTCTTGGGTATGGTAGGCTTTATGACTGATGGGTAGACATAGTGATTTATCCCTAAGTTGTGCTAAGGTCTTAGATTTGGGAAGATCTAAGACTATACCTAGTACGCGCGAGAGATGCCCGAAAGCAATGAGAGTATGCCTTCATTATGTGTGGGCTCGAGAGATGCTCATTTATTTGTACAAGCCAAAGTGTGTACCTTTGTATGGGCATTAGATGTGAGTAGAGTCTTTCTCCTACAATATGTGATTATTATGTAGTGAAACGACAGATAGTTGTACCGCTTTAAGTGTTATATTAGAGACGTATATGACTTATAGTAGGGATTCCCACATACGTGCTTATGTTTTGGATTTGTACATAACATATACTTGAGATGTATACATTGTATTATGGGTAATAGGTAGTTAAATGTGTATAGATTTAAGATATAAGATTGTTATTAGTATATTGGTTAATTGGTGAGATCTACCGAGAGTTTGAGATTAACACACAACTTATTTTTTAAAATGAAAGAGATAAATAGAAAGATGAGAAACTAAAGATTAAAGAATGTAGATGTAAAGCTTTAATCACTTGGAAAACATATGGGTTTGAGATTTAGAATCGTGTGATATTTGAAGTTGTTGGAATGGCTAACTAATAACTTAAAATATGTTAAAACAAAAGAGGAAGATGTGTAGTTATGATGTGACCCAGATTCAATTAGAATCATATCCCTCATAGGCTTGGTGTTTAGGTTTTCTTTTAAAAACTATTTTTACAGGTCCTTGTTGTGGTAGTTCCTATAGACGTGGGATCATTGGAGGAGAATCTAGCAATGTCCCATTTACTACTCCCATAATTATAGGAGTGAAGCAAGTTTAGCTCATCCTTTTATTGTACTCCTTTATTTTCAGTTTAGTTGTATACGTCTATTTACATTCAAAAACAATTAATATTATTTGGTTAGTGATTATATTAGAGATGGTTTTGTGTAGATTCGATACTTTTTTATTTTGTCCTTGTTCTTTCGATCCTCATTTATTTTGTATGCTAATAATGTTACCAAAAGTTTTGATTCCCTTGATTTTTATGGTAGACCTGATCAATCTATTTATGAATTTTTCAGGGTATCATAGTGTATTCCATATGAGTAGTTAGTTTCATTCCATGTTAGAATTTTGTTATATGATGGTACTTACTAGTTTAGTGAAAAAGATTTCTTATTATTTATTATTCCATAGGTTAGGATGCTCGTGTAATATATTACTTATGATGAAGGGTGAAGTATCTCTGGTATGTGAGTATCAATAAGATGGCATATTTATCATAAATTAATCATACGATTATTATTGTTTAATATTGTAAATTATTTCATGCAACTTTAGGTCACTGGCCCAAATCTGCAAATATTTTTCCCCCCACATGAATTGTTACTATATACAGGATTAGGATGGCTGAGCAGTCAAACTTGTTCTGGTTAAAGATTTAGTCATCATCCATAAAGTGGGAATGTTATTTCATTCCAGTAATCACTTGTACTCATGAGTTTTGATCAGAGGTTATTGCATTGTATAATTGATTTCTGTTGATGATTTATATAAAATAGATTTTTAGTATAGTGGATTCTGTTTTATTGGAGTTTCAGTTTTATCTCAATTCAATTATTCCTTTTGACATCCTTTATTGAATTTCACATTATGGATGGTTATTATTTGTTGTCCTTTTCATTGATGCTAAGAATGATATCTTTTTTTTAGTTCTCCCTCTATGTTATATCCGACTTGATCAACTTGGTGTGGAAAGTAAGGGTGTTATAGTTGGTATCATAGAATATATGTTCTAGTATCTTTAGGATTTGTGTTGTGCCTGTTCCATTTTATGTTGATTGTATTATAATGTGTTTCGAACCTATCACGATTTTTTATACTCTGGTAGGATCATGGGAATGAAGACTGATGTGAGTTAGTGGTAAAGGATAGACAAAGTGGTTGGACAAAGGTGTTCACCATAATGATGAGGATGATATGGGAGTCATCGTGTTTGGGGGTAAAGTCTGCAACTTAGAGATTTTTGCATGCTTAAGTGGTGAATGTGCTTCACGTTGAGTTCATTTTTGAAGATATTAAAGAATTTGAGTATTGAGCAGCTTATTAGAGGTTTGGGTTCTACCAATGATAATATGGATTGTGATGCAAATTTCGGTTAATAGAATTACTTTATGAGATGTTCACCTAAGGTATGGGGTAATGGATTATTGCGTTTAAGCAATATATTACGACTCTGATGATGTGTTTATATGTGATTAGTTCCCATGATATAGTGGAATTTTTTCACGCTCAGAAATGAGCAAGCTTAAGTCGTATTGTTAAACCGCATGTGATTAAGAGTAACGATAATGTGATAATTTTTTACCCAGAAGTTTGGATACCGCATGGTTATCAATAATGAGATGGAAGTAGCTAAAAATGATTTGTTAGTATAGCTGAATAGGTGGAAACTAGAAATGAGAGGACTGATGTTTCTATTTTGGGTTGAGACGACTCAATAAGATGTTATTATGGAAATGATTTTTCCTATATGTGGTGCGTGTATATTGTGGATGCATTAGTTATGTAAAAGTTAAGGAACGAGTAAGTTCCATAAGGCTCAAGGGAAAAGCATGTTTCAATTGAGAATCGTGATTATTTGTGTGAGACCGAAAGTACCCCTATTAGAGACAGTGGGGGAAGAGTGAAGAGGAATGGATGAGATAACAAGTTGATCTACGAGAAATATCTCCCAAGATTATCTATGATTATCGATTTACGACATGTAGTGTATGGCCATGTAGTTTCCAAATTATCGTATGTGGATTTTGGGTATTTTAGACAAGAACTAAAGATGGTTCAGTTAAGGCCAGCAAATTTTAAGTTGTTAGCCTTACTATTGGCACTTGTGTGATGGTCGTGGGTTTCGCAGGATTTGGGAAAAGGCAACTTTATTGAGAATGGGTGCAAAAATGTGGGGATTATTATGAGTATGATTTAAATGGTTTGTTAAAGTCATCGTCTATTTTAATTTCTACCACTCGTGTGATAGTGGGGGTTTACGCCATATAGATTGGGAGTTAATCTTAATTGGAGTATCAAAGTTCAGTTTAGTCTAGGGGTGTGGAAGAATGTGCGAACCCACCACCCGATGTAGATAAATGGTTACTATAACACCCCGAGAGGTGCTATGAAAAATATTGATAAATTAGAGATTTTTTTTTATAAAACAATATCATTCAGATTCAGAATAAATTTATGAAAGCATAAATAATAAATTGATCGAATAAAAATTTTCAATTTTATTAAATCTCAAGTGTCCTTTTACTAAACAATTTACAATAAACAAAATGATACAAATAAATTTTGAAAATAAATATCCAGAGCCTCTAGTGATGGTTCCAATCCCAATGATACCATAAATATCATCTCACATCAACCTGAAATACAAAAAAACTATGGGGGTGAGCGAAAAACTCATTAGCTCGTATAAATTCTCCAAGTGTAACTACACATACTCGTGTGTGCGTGTATTACATACAAGAGTGTATGTAATATGAACACTCAAACTAAAATCTCAATAATATAACCTATGATCTAACTGCGACACTACAAAACCCAAGACCCAGTATCAAATTTTCGCCACATTTTCCACAGTACGGCATGGATTACCATCCACTATCCTGTGAATTACCCTTGGAACAATCCAATGGCCCCCAAAATAAAAAATATAACTTGGGTACATGGCCCATCGAAACATAGCATCATCGCCATAAAATATTGGCATCACTTCCATAATAAAACTTGGCATACTCGCTAACCGAGTCCATGGTCTAGTCTTTGAAATATAAATAAAATTGTAGTTGACAGAATACCCCGTCCAGCGGGTGGTTTGGATAAGGAATGCATATGCATTCTCCAATAATTATAATCATAATATCATTCTCTAAATTCAAATAAATTTCAGATTTCATTCCCATAAATTAAGTTTACATTTTTTTCTACCCATTTTCTATAACCCAACATGCTCGTAAAATCAATTATATTCGTTACCCCAAATTACAGGGCATGAAAATAACACATACAAAATGGGTGAAAGAACTAATATAATATATGAGCATACAATACATATAAATCCAATTCATATCATGGATATAAATATACAATCAAGATTGAATAAGTTTAGCACACTAAATTAACCACGGGAGAACGAAACTACCTCAAGAAAGTCAAAATCCACAATTGTAAGCCTATTTTAAAAACACAGAAAAATCATCTCTAAACATTATTCAAACTTCCAATCCGACTTCGGATTTGGATTCTGCGTGAAAAATTAGGTCAGGTATGTGTTTTGTATTTTTCTCAAATCTCATCCGAAGGCACTTATAAAACAATATCTAAACACTCTAAATCGGCTCTTCTCATTCCATTCGTTTTTTACTCTTTTGATTTCATTTTTGTCCATTGTTTTTCATCTTTCTTTCCTTATAATTACCCATAATATTCCTTATATAGTCCCTCTCTCAAATCCTGTCTTGAAGCCTAAGCTAATACATAATATTATATTGCCCTTTATTTCAAAATTATCAACTTTACATATTTAAATCATCACAAAATGTCCAAAAGCCATTTACATTTGAATCTAAATGTTTGATTCAATTTCAAACCAAAATATTTTTTTTAAATGTAATATAAAAAAATATTTTCATTTAAAATAAAATATCCCTACTGAAAACTTATAGAATATTCATAAATATGCTCTCAAAATTACGGGGTATTGCATTCTTCCCCCCTACAAAAGGAATTTTGTCCTCGAAATTCACCCAAAAATTTCTTACCTTAAATTCAAAGATAAAGTTCAACATCACCCAAATAAATTCGAACATAAACCAAATCTCTCTCAATCGACAACGTTACGACCACAAGCCCCAGAATAGGAATAACTTATGCTTTGACACCACTTTATAACACCTCGAGAGGTACCACTAAAAAATATTGATAAATTAGAGATTTTTTTTACAAAATAATACCATTATGATTGAGAATAAATTTACGAAAGCATAAATAATAAATCTACTGAATAAAATTTCTCAATTTTATTAAATCTCAATTGTCCTTTTACAAAGCAATTTACAATAAACAAAATGATGCAAATAAATTTAGAAAATAAATATCCAGAGCCTCTAGTGACGATTCCAATCCCAATGATATCATAAATATCATCTCGCATCAACTTGAAATACAAAAAAAAAAACTGTGGGGGATGAGTAGGAAACCAGTAGCTTGTATAAATGCTCCAAGTGTAACTACACATACTCGTGTGTGCATGCATTATATACAAGAGTGTATGCAATATGAATACTCAAATTAAAATATCAATAATATAATCACCACCTATGATCTCACCGCGACACTACAAAATCCAAGGCTTAGTATCAAAATTTCCGTCGCATTTCCCACTGTATGGTATGGATTAGCGTCCGCTATCCTATTAATTATCCTCAGAACAATCCAATGTCCCCCCCCCCCCCCCCCCCCACACACACACACAAAATATATATATATATAAAACTCGAATACATGGCCCATCAAAACTTTTCATCACTGCTATAAAATCTTGGCATCACCGCCATAATAAAAGTTGGCATACTCGTTAACCGGGGTCCATGGTCTAGTCTTTGAATAATAAACAAAATTGTAGTCGATAGAACACCCCATCCATCGGGTGGTTTGGCAAAGGAATGCCTATGCATTCTCCAATAATAATAATCATAATATCATTCTCTCAATTCAAATAAATTTTATATTTCATTCCCATAAATTAAGTTTACATTTTTTTCTACCCATTTTCTATAACCCAACATGCTGGTAAAATCAACTAGATTTGTTACCCCAAATTAGACGGCATGAAAATAACACATACAAAATGGGTGAAAGAACGAATATAATATACGAGCATACAATACATATAAAGAAAACACGTAGCATGGATATAAATATACAATCAAGATTGAATATGTGTAGCACACTAAATTAGCCACGGGAGAACGAAACTATCTCAAGAGAGTCAAAATCCACAATTGTAAGCCTATTTTGAAAACCCAAATAAATTAGCTCTGAATATTATTCAAACTTCCAATACGACTTCAGATTTGGATTCTACATGAAAAATTAGGTCAAGTATGTGTTTTGCGTTTTTCTCAAATCTCATCTGAAGGCACTTATAAAAGAATATCTAAACACTCCAAATTGGCTCTTCTCTTTTCACTCATTTTTTTACTCTTTTGATTTCATTTTTATCCTTTGTTTTTCATCTTCCTATCCTTATAATTACCCATAATATTCATTATATAGTCCCTCTCTCAAACCCTATATTCGAGCCTAAACTAATGCATAATACTATATTTCCCTTTATTTTAAAATTATCAACTTTATATATTTAAATCATCACAAAATGTCCAAAAGCCATTTAAATTTGAATCTAAATGTTTGATTCGATTTCAAACCAAAATACATTTTTTTAATTGTAATAGAAAAAATATTTCCATTTAAAATAAAATATCCCGACTAAAATCTTATAGAATATTCATAAATATGCTTTTAAAATTACGGGGCATTACAGTTACGTGTACCTACATGCAGGTTGAGGCGTAAATTGATGATATATAATTTTGGGGTATATAGTGTGATGTGTGTGGATATTGTGTGGAGATATGGCCTTAGAGTATGCCTACTTTTTTTTGTACCATTGATTGTGGTTTCATGGGTCTAGTGAGCACATGTGGCATATAAAGATTTTACACTCGCTATTGATGTAGTTATTTTATCTAGGATATAGTGAAGCACGCGAATCATAATATCTATATGTTTTATGATGGTGTATTATTTTACCGAGATTTATCTTTTTATGTGTGGATTGGTTGTTGACGTAATCCCATAATAATGGCTTTGGTGTTCACTACGTTATGACTTTGGTAGTTAATGGCGTCACCCCATACGGAAGTGACTATGCGATTTATTATGTATTACTAGATTATATTTGTATTCCCCGTATATATTGATAATTGTGGGCATGTGAGAATCCCATACGTTGTGTTGCTTCTTTATGAGTTATAGGTTGGCCCTAGTAGTTGAGGGGTTCTGTAAACGCCTTATGCACTTTGTTAGTTATTATTAGACGATGATGGATTTCTCTTAGTGTATGAGGATATGCGTGATGGACAACATTTATTATGTGAACAATTGAGTTATTTTCATATTTGCATGTCTAGGGATGGCTTCAATTATTTGAAGTGGTGTATGGTCACATGGGGTGTGAGCACAAGGAAAGTTTTAGGGTAACTTCTAATAGTAGGACCTTATTCAATTGGTTAAGTGTTCGGATGTAAATGAGTGGTTAAAACACTCTATTGGATTAAGGATGAGAAAAGTATGATCTATTGGATGTTTGGGGAAATGGTAATTTTTTTAACGCTGTTAGATCGACTAACATGAGGATTTTGGGTATCACTCTTGGAAGGGGTGAGACTTTTGTTGGAATAATCCCAATTGGCATATACCTCACGATGGATATTTATTTGTGTGGATAGTGAATTTTTGCATGTTTGGTCTTGGTCCAACGAATCTTAATAATCAATTGAGATAGGTAGTAGTGTATAGGGAGGGTTCCTTATATGGATTTCTCTTGCGAGACGTATGCCACATGAAACTTAGTAAGGGTCGAGAACTGAGAGGAAGTTAGGTGCTAGGAAATTTCATTATCATGTTGTGCGTTACTTATGTGGAGAATTAGAGAATCGAGCAGCGAGTTATTCTAGGTTTTAGGGTCAGTGGGGCCAAGGAGTGCAACGTCAAGAGCGTCGAGGAACTTTCGTACCACCACTAGCATAGGTGCTGCAAAATCATAAAGAGTCAAGTCACGATTAGTAGGGTATTATGATATGCCTCTACTTGATGGTTATACCTTATATATATCACTGAGACTTATATATATGATATACGTTTCTGATGCTTCTGGGGTATGTAAATGTGGCATTAGGTGTATGGGCGCCCCAACTGTGGTATTGGTAGGCGTATGTTAGTCTTATTTCTTTATCTCGTGGTGATGCCAGTGCGGGCTAGTTATCCTAAACCTATGGTATTTGTTCAGTTTATGTTGCAAGGTTATGCTTTAACCAGTTCCGAGGAAGATATTCTTGTATTAGTGGGGAAAACTATAATACCCCGTATTTTTCGTGACTTTTATTTATTATATTTAATTGAGGAACAAATTTATAAATGACATGAATTATTGCTTATGTTTTTTTGTATTAGTAAAAATGCATTCAGATGGTAATTAAATTTTCATATTATGTGATTTTGTGCCGCATGTTATTAAATAATTAATTGGTAACATTAATTATATGATATTAGACCATGTGTTACACCTATAATAATTAAGTGCGTATTTTATTTACGCCGTGAGGTATTATTGTGCATTGTGAAATATTACCATTTGCATTGGACTCTAGACTGTAAAAAAGGACCAGATATGTATGTTTAGTACTTTACATTGGGACTATGGGGTAGGTATACCTTTGGGATAAGTTTTTGACTAGTTGGGGTAGTATTTTGGGCTCATTTGGAGGTCCAAAATTAGGTGTATTAGTGACTTATTGGTTTAAGAAATTTTAAAGGATGTTAACCCTCATTAGTTGAACACTTTATACACTAAACACAAACCCCAAATGCTCTACAGATTTGAAAAAACTTGAGAAGAGCTTTGGAAATGAAGAATAAGGGATCAGGAGGAGGAATCATTCATTTGTATCATTCAGGCAAGAAATATCCTTCTTTATTAGTGTGTAATTTGTAACTTGTTTATGCTTTCATTTTCTTCTATTTGATTCAGGATTTAATAGCCTATTTAGAGATTTAATCTGCTACCGTAATCACGTTTGCATTGGTTTTAATCGGGTTATTAGATTGAACCGATGTTGGGATTGCAATCTGACTTAAAAGTGGGGATGCTGTCGGGAACCTTTCATTGATTCGTTGTGAGATATTAATATGTGTTTAGAACTCATCTTTATGATTTAATTTATATTATAATTTTAATCCATATGTTAATTTGTTGATTTAGTTAGAAATTTTATAGGTAGTTGACCTCATGTTATATAAAGGATGAACTAGGATTTAATTTAGGTATTTAAATAATTAATCCTTTAATAGATTTTTTTAATCTTAAAATGCTGACAAAATCATTTAAAATCATAAACCCATGGTTAGATTTGAATATATAGTACTTTGATTACCTAAGAGGAAGCTTAATATTCATTAATGGAGGTTTGATTTCGTATTGTATTTTCGGGACAAAGGAGACAATTTTTGTTAATCTCGTTCAAATGAAATTTTTGTCTCATTCGAATGAGATGAGTAGTTTAATTCGAACGTTTTGTGGGGGCCGTTCAAATGAGTTGTGTAGTTCTGTTCGAACGAGATGTGTAGTCCATTCTAACGACTTATGCTGCCAGACGCAATTTGGGGAGAAAAGGTGAATTTGGATTTTATGGAATAAATAATTCTTAGGTATACTCTTATGCACGTATGTTACATTTTAAGATGATATTTAAAATAAAGAACAACGAGATAAGGCATTGGTATGGGTTTTGAGTAGAATAAACCATATGGTACTTAGTACAATCCAACGATGGGGATTGGGACAATATGCTTAAGAGTACATGTTATCCTTTTTATGGTATATATATGACATAGTGTATAGTTGGGTGTAAGTAAGGTTTTGAGAGACATTAAACCTATAATTAAATTAACATTCTGATGTTCGGGGATTGGGACGACTTGGTTATGCTTGAGATCATGTGTTATCATATGTTTATATATATTGTGTATATTTATATATAAATTGATTGATTATGTGAACATACTAGTACCTCATGGTGAATCTATCGGTTACCAATTTTGATGATTTTTTGTTGTTACCATGTATCACACCCCTAGATACTAACGTAGGGCTATGTGGAGGCCAATAGGATTTATCACACATTTCGAATCACCACTGCTTCATGATGTCGGATACGGGTGGCTTAATCCATCGGTTGAAAGAGAAGACGGTGTTACTCCGAGGTGACGTGTTAGGATCATACGTTTAGGATGACCATTGCCTCGCAATTTGAGATGTAGAGTGACTCGATCCATCCAATAGGATTGGGTGTGGATCCTACTACAAATTGACCCTGCCATTTGTATTTATGTGTATGTTTTCCAAATTTGTTAGGTGAGGGAATCCAACAGATTTATTAATAGAAGCATGAGAAGGTACCTCGAAGGTAGATGCCTTTGTGTGGTTATGATGAGACTTATATATGTGTATATAATAATAGTCTGGTGATGGATATTCTCATTCAAAGCCTTATGTCACATTTAAGTGTTTGGTTATGAGATTGTGTTTATTTTATTATACGGGTGACATAAGTAGGGTTGGTTTAGGGTCATATAGTGTACATACATTATAGTTCAGTGATGAACATGTTTAATTAAAAGATGTTAAGACATGATATGGAACATTATGAGATCATGAGTATATTAACGAGTATGTATGGGTTTTGTGGTGTATTCTATATAAGTAGTAAATTACATTCCATGTTAAAATTTTGTTATGTGATAGTTATAAATACTCTTTTGTATTGATTATGCCTTCGATTGGGACATTCATTTAGTATTTCACTTTGATAAGGGCTGAGCCATCTCTTGCATGTAAGTGCTGACAAGATGGAATGTTTATCATAAATTAGTCGTGTGATTATTATTGTTTGATACCGTAAGTTATTTATTGCAACTTTAGGGCACTTAAAAAAATCTTTAAACCTTTCCCCCATATGTATTACTATTATATATATGATTAGCAGGGCTGAATGGTCATACTTATAGTGATTGAAGATTTATCATCCATAGAGTAGTAACGTTATTTCATTTTGTATTCAGGAACTTTGATCAGAGGTTATTACAGTTGTATCTTTTATTTCAGTTGAGACATTTGTATAAAAGAGAATTTTTCTATAATGGATTCAATTTTATTAGAGTTTCAATTTTATCTAAGTTTAGTTATTCTTATTGACATCCTTTATTGAGTGTTACACTATGGATGGTTTTTACTTACTGTAATTTTTTATGTTTATGTTGATGTTGAGAATGATATAAATTGTTTAGCGATCAATGTAATTTTCATCCATCCTAATCAATTGGTCGCAGAAAATAGTAGGTGTTATATAAACTATGGAGAGAAATGAGGTCCCACGATCCAATCAGATATCTAGGCTTGAGGACGCCTATGATTAATGACTCCAACAACAAGAGGCTGCCACACTCCACTAGTATGAGGAGAATTCTCGTCTCTAATAACACTTGGAGAAAATGGAGGAAGATCTCTACAGGGATAAGAAAAAATGTTATGATATCGCTTGTACCCCTAAATCTCAGTCGAGTAAGACTCACAGTCAAGTAAGGAGTTAGCGGTGCAATCAGGATCACTCCTACCTTCGGCGATCACTGAATGTAAATGATCCCCATAACGGCCACCGTGACAAGAATGACCTTCGTCACCTTATACATAGACGAATGGACAATTACCATGCCCATTGAGGAGCCAGAAATACTAAGAAGTTATCCAGGAGGGATCTCATCTGCCAAATGACATCTTTTTTTCTCTCGAATAATTTAAGACTTTAAGCCTTCTTAAAAGTTTTCCACTCCCAGGTTCAAGATTTATGATGGGAAGACTGATCCTACCGATTATGTTAGATAGTCATTATCATCATCATCCTTTCCTTGGTCCCATCATATGGGGCCGGTCACAAGGATTCTCCTTTTCCATTCTAATCTATAATAAGCAATATTATCATTCAAGTTTAATTCCCTAAGATCTCCCCTAATAATTTCCTCCCACGATAGCTTTGGGTGGCCCCTTTCTCTTTTACCCTCTATTTTCACTAATATTCCTCTTCTTATAGGTGTATCTATTGGTCTACGTAACATATTTCCATACCACTTAAGTTTACGTTATATTAACTAATATCTAATGGGAGTTACTACTAACTTTTCTATCATATAATGGGTTTTAATTTAGTCTTTTCCAATAATTCCTATCGTCCATCAATTATGTCAGATAGTATCGCTAGGAAATGACCTTCAAGAACAACAACGAGGCTCTTATGTGGCTTATTTTACTTTCCAGTCTAGGTGATGTTGCACATAAGTGGTTTGAAAAGCTATCTATTGCAATATTTGATCAGCTACGGAGGCTTTCACAGTAAAATTAATTTCCTGTAGCACACACTCGAAGAAGATGGATGCTCTCCTCATAATGAAGAAAAATCCTCAATAAACCTTGTGAAAGTACGCTTGATCATATTGGGAAATATATAATGAGGTAGACGACTACTCCGAACAAGTGTTTGTGGACTTATTTAAAATCGACACGTTGATCAATTCCATATTGCATTAGTCTCTTAGAAAAAAAAGGCCAGGGCTATAGATGCTATAATGTCTGGAATAGAGAAGTACGTCAAAGCCAAAAACGTGATGGCTGGCACCTAACAGGATAATGGTTGCCTAAAGGTGAACAATAATGGCGATGAGGAGAGCTCTACCAAAAGGGGGTAATAAGCATAATGGTGGATCTATGGTTGGTGATAAAGCATATCCTAGCAAAGCCCATCGTGCTATCAACACGGTTTTCAAAGGACCTACCTATAAAATCTTAAACAAGATTAAGGATCAACAATATTTCAAATGGCCGAAAAAAATGGCAGGAGACTCATAGAAGAGAAATACTTCCTTGGCATTTTCCTATCATAAAGATCATGGTTATAAAATGAAAATTATAAGGCCCTCAAGTCATAGCTACAGGAGCTGGCCAAGGAAGGTCATCTGGACAACTACGTGGAGAAGAAGAATCAGGAGACCCTTATAGTATACGCTCAAAATTCGATAATGTCCTGGACGATGACGAGATGAAACATGAGTTTGTGGTCATCCATGGTGCCTTAAGTCCAAATTAGATTTAAGGCAATGTTGTTATGATGGAATTAAATAAGGTCATTATGGTCATGAAAGCTTTATAAATTTAACCTACTAAAACCTCAGTAGGAAAATGTTGTCAATTAGAAGATGTTGACTATGCCAAATATATCTTTTTTACCGATGAAGACGTAGTCAAAATAAAAAAATCCATATCATGATGCGCTAAAAATCTCTCTGTAAATAGACAATTAGCATATGGATATTAAGGTGTAAGAACAAATTTTTGAATTCTGGAAAAAAAAATCAATTTGAATCATAGATAGATTTTACTTGTCACCATTCCCATTTAGTCTATGACATTGTGTTGAAGACATAGCGGCCAAGCTTCAAAGATAGATCATGTCGTAGTTTTGGTGCACATTTCACGTCTTTATTTAGTTTTTCTAGATTCTCTCAGGTATGAATGCATATTAGTTTATGGATAATCAGTAAAAATTTTCTAAGGATTATATTTTATTAAAATTATTTTAAAATATTTTTTAAAATGAGTTTTTCTAAGATATATCGTGTTTTGAGTCATATGAAACATCTCCTTTAGTTTGGATGGATTAAGTAACTTTAACATTCATTCAAACGACATGTGGAAGTCATTCAAACAATATTCATAACTCGTTCTGATGAGATGTGAATTTCATTCTAACGACATGCCAATATCGTTCTAATGACTCTCTACATCAAAATTTTAATGTAAGGCGAATCTTGCTAAAAAAATAGTGTGCGGAATATACAGAATTAGACTGAGCCTGTACATTTTTTTGCATTTGTGTAACAAAAGTTTCCAAATTTAAAAGCATCCTTTCTGTTTACAAGATCAAATTTTACATACCTTATGTTATAGAGATCTTATGTTTGTACCACATAATCATTATTCATCATTCGAATAACCTGTTCCGTACGGTGGACTCCATACTTACTGATTGACGGTTGCTGACTGTATCGGTGGATACCAAGGTACACATGGACTCGTGTGTTGTGGACCTAGCATAGGTAAACTCTAGCATTGAATTGTGGAGGAGAGGTTTACGAGAAGAAGACGCGTCAAGTCTTGTGGGGATTAAGTCTTTGTGTAAAACTAAAATCTTCCTTTGTAAAATTGTATCATAGTAATTATTTTGCCTGGGCCGTCCGAGGTTTTTTCCCATTGTGATTTCCTCATACATTGGCGTGTTTGTGATCATGCTTTACTTTATCTTACTTAATCACACTAAATTCATGTTTAGGGTTAAGAAGATAAAATTGTATTAATTAGTTTAGTTCACAAAATTGGTGCTTAATAAAATTGGAAAAAGGGTTTTGAAAAGAAAATTTGTTTTCACCTAAAGGACACACATAGAAGGACTATCATCACTTTTACAAATTAATATCATAGTTAGAAACACTATTTTATTGTGTGAGTGATCCCACATGTGTTTAGGTATGAATTTCGGTATTTATGAGGGTTTTCAAACACCTATTTTGACACCACCAGTCACGAGAGAGGGTGAGGCCACACATTTAAAGTTTGTTGAGTTATGGACCGAAGTCGAACATAGACTTGCACAATACAATTTCAAAGGCTTAAATGCTATTTCTTCGTCTATTACACCGGAAGAGTATACTCGTATTATGATGTGTGAAATGTCGAAAGAGGTATGGGATGTCCTTACACTTACTCACGAGGTGATACGACGCAAATATTGCGTATTTCACCCGTTAAACTACGCCTTATTAGCCCCCTTGGGTATCTTAATCCCTATATTTATGTTGGTTAACTAGACAACCTCGTATTTCTATGTTAACATGTTTTACAGGGGTTAATTGAGCTTTTGTAGGTACTTGGATGCTTAGTATGAAGTTCGGACGCTTTCCGGAAATGTTTCGTTGACTATTGCATCTTCGGAGACATTTTAGTAATTTCAGCATTCAGTATTGAATCCCGATATCTTCACGGAAGTTGAAGCCCTTTGATTTATCTTCCCGTGGCCACCGACGGTGCATGATTCCGAGTTGTAATGATGGAGTTATGGCATTTTTAGGATGATTTTTACTTAAAAAGTACACTCAAGGTCACATTCAAGGGCATTTTAGTCATTTTATATTATGGTTTTTTAGCCTAATGTCCCTCTGATGTTGTAGTCCTCTGAGTTATCTTCGTGTAGCCTCCGACCGTGCCTAATTCTGAGCTATAACGAAGAAATGGTGGCATTTTCCGTAAAACAGGACAAAGCTACAGATTTCATACCTATAGGTACCGAATCGATTCGGACAATCCAAATCGATTCGGCCGAATCGATTCGTACACTCCAAATCGATTCGGTTTGGACCATTGTGATCAGTTCCCTTTGACCAAATCGACTCGGACACCCCAAATCGATTCGGTCCTGCAAATATTTTTTGTTTCTTCATTTTTTTACAAGTTTGCCATGGGATATTTTTGGGTATAAATACTCTCTTCTCTCATTTTTGAGAGGGATCTTCATTTGGTCTTAGATTTTAGGGTTTGTAAACTTGGGATATTTGCCCTACTCCTCTCTTGTACTCTTTGTTATGTAAGTTGCACCTTAACTTTAATTTCATTAATTTAGTTGTCTTCCTTCATTTCCATGCTTTGATTTACTTGCTTCTTTACTTTCTTGCCTAGATTAAATTATTTATTGCTTAATTAGTTTATTGCTTTGTTAATTAGTTTCATTTATGTCTAGCCCTTAGATAAATAGGGTCAGGGTTGTGTTCCGCCATTTACGGGTTTGGACCTCGAAAGTTAGGTTTTGTGTAAAATTGCATTTAATTGAAACATCGTGTATTAAAGACGGATTATTATGCGTTTAACTTTATTTGTCACGCAACTTTAGTGTTTATAGCAATATTCCGAATTTAATCCGCGTGTGACCATTTTTCGTTAAATGTTTAATCTTGCAACTTTGGATTAAATTCCTTATTGTGTGATGTTTATGCTTAATTGAAAATGCTTGATTAAATTGCTTTCGAGCCTTAACTCTAATTAGTAGTTGTTTCGATCCGTGTGGTAGAATGAGATCCCGATCCTCGCTTTACTTTTGTGAAGCGTAACTTATTCTTTTCTTTTTCCACCATAACCACCCATCACCGTTTCATTTATTTATTTTATACTTTTATTCCAGAAGTAATTAAAGAATTAAAATCTAAAATTCAATCGTTCCCTGTGGTTTTCTTACGATACCCGACTTACCGCTGTGCTTGCCTCGCAAGTATAGTTGTAGTTTAGGTTTTTTGCATCGCGGCGGCGAAACACACAACGATTGTGTTCTCACACGAACACACTTTTACCGCTCGATCAAAATGGCGTCGTTGTCGGGGAGTGTGTTTTAGATAGTAATTGTTTTATTATTTCGTAGTATTTCTTTCATTCATATTTGTATTCATTATTTTTCCCTTTCTTTTTGACTTGTGCTAGATTGTTTCGAGAAATTGAAATCTCGGTGCTTCTCGCTTTTGTTGAATAGCTTATTTTGAAATGTCTCGCTATTACACTTTAGATAACCTTAATTGTTATGAGAATTGTTTTCCAAGTTATACTCCCCAAACAATGAGAGAATGCTTACAAATTCTTGAAGATGAGCGCATTGAGAGTGAAATTCAAGAGTATGTAAGTGATCCCTCATCGCCTTGTGAGGGTAATCTGGAATGCGGGGGATCCGCTAGCTATGATCAACCCGCACAAGAAGATGAAATGTCTTCTTGTTCGCTGAATTATGAGTTAATGATAAAGGAAATTAATGACCGATCCGAAAGTTCTCAAGCTTGGTTTCTAGAAACCGATGCCATGCTCGATGAGATTATTTCTTCACAAAATTGGGTTGAGGTTGAAACTTGCATTTCATCTCCACCCTTTTTTGTTGAAGAAATAATTGAGAGTGAGCCAAGATTTAGCACTTTCGATTTTCGACCTCTTATTAATTCTTCCGATTGTATTGAGGTTGTTGGTCCTTCCTTTCCTTTACTCCCTACTATTCCAGAATAATTAAATTTATCGCAAGAATCGGTTGAAAGTCTTGAGGACTTTGACCCGATTCTTGAACGAGAATGTTATTTTGAGATGCTTCATGTCATGGGCTTTTCACTTGCACTTGCACCACCTCCCCTTCCAATTGAATAATCTTGGGGATGTGATTTTGATTTTTCTGAGACTAATGTATTCTTGTCCCCCATAGTATCCAAATCCCCCATCGTCCGCCCAAATATTCAAATTGGCGATGGTTCACATTTTTCACCACCCACATGCCTTCCGTTGTTCAAACAGAATTCTTATTTTTCGGGAGGCATGTTCTCTTTGGAGGGTCCACCGTTGATCTTTCAAGGTCAAATCCCTTTTTGGGTGGACCCTCAACAATTTAGACTTCTAGTGTATAGTTAGTGTGAAGCCTAAATAGTAGGTTGTAAATAGTTAGCTTTTTAATTTTCTTTCTTTCCTTTTTTTTTCTTCTTCCTTTTTTTATTTAGTCTAGTGTAATTAGTTAACTTTTAGTTATTTGTTTTTGCTATGCTCGGTACTAACTTGTTTTGTAGATTTCATTGGACTCATGCTTATGGAGATCGCTCCAATTTTGGGTAATATCGTTCTTTTCCTCTCTCTGTGTTGTGTTCTTAATGCGCATTGAGGACAATGCAACATTTAAGTTAGGGGGTGTAGGATATTTTATCCATTTCTTTGTTTTGTCCATGTATTTGCTCACATTTAGTTACTAAGTATGCCTTTTTGTGAAAAAATTAAAAAATTTCAAAAATATTTTCTTTCTTTTTTCTCCTTTGTTGGGCATTTTGCCTTGTTTTCGATGATAAATTTTAATAATTGCCTGATCCAATAGACAACTTAACGATGCATGTACTCGATTTTAGAAGTTATTAGACTTTAGTCCTTAAATCGTTGATATTGTGAATAACTTAATGAATTAAACTTTATCCCATGAGCATATGCACTTTCCTTGTCATATTGATTTGGTTTAAGATTTTTATAACTCGGTAATCTTTTGTTGCATTGTATATACTTACACCGAGTAAGCTTTGTACCTTTCGTCGTTAATGAGTGCTATACATTATTCTTCCCTCTTTAAAAACGTTGAATTCGTTGGTAATCTCACTTTTCTTTCATTTGACTGTTGATTAATTGAGTTCATACTTTAAATGTGTTACTTGAGCATGATTTTCAATGTTTGTTTTGACTCGAGAATTGCGTAAACTTTCTGAAATGATCATAGGCAATCTTTGTTATATCGCCCATATTAGCCTTGACCTCACCTTGTATATTTTCTCTAGTCAACCCCTTTGAGCCTAATTATTAGCCTTTCATTTCATTACCCAAAATTCCATAACCAACTCCAAATTGTAGTTTTAGCCCATACATACACTTTCCATACCTTTGTTTGGAATGTTACTTGGGATTGAATGATGTTGTTATGATGTCCGTTGCAATTTAGGCATATGAGAGTTTGATAAGTGAAGAAAAGTGTTGCGAAAAAAGTGAAGAAAAAGAGAAAGCAACAAAAAAAAAGCAAAAGAAAACAAAAGAAAACATGAGAAAAAGAAAAGAAATGAAAAAGAAAAGAGAAAGTTGTATATGTTGTGTATATAGTTCAATAAGCTTTGATTACTCTCCAAATGATACATTTAATGCTTGTTTTGGAACTTGTTTTCCATTTTTGTAATTGCCCACATTTTCCCCATTATTCCAAGTTTTCATTCCGAATACTTTGAATCCGTACATACATCCCTTTCGTTTCGTACCCTATCCTAGCCTACATTACAACCCTATAAAATCCGATGTGATCTTAGGGTGAATTAAATTTAAAAGTCATAATAGTTTTGATAATCCGTGAAAAATCATTTTGCCTCATTAAATGAGCGGTATCTTTCATTGAGATTACAGTTTTTCATTTTATATATAGCGTTATTCATTAGTGACATGTGTGCGGCCTAGTTTCCATTTACATTTACTCTTTATGCCCGCATGTTCCGTGTGTTACCTCCCATTCCGAGTGAATTCATTTGATGAGCGTAATGCCCGTGAGGATTGATTATATGCTTGCTTTATGTTTATCCAGTTTATTTAAGTTTTTGGCAAATCATATTTTGCATATGCTCTCCCCCCTCCCACTTTTAAAGTTTCAATTCTATGAGGTGCATTCAACATGTTAATAACAACGGACTTTAGCTTGAATTCGTTCAATATGTTAATAACATGTTTGAAATCTTTTTCGTTGTTGTTGAGTTTGTCGCATGTTGGGTTGGGAATATTTTGAGGAAACCATATGATGTTTGTGGGTTTAATCCCTTAAAACCCTCACGAGACAACAGTCGTCTACTAGGGTAACCTTGGGGTTTAATGGCTTATTGCATATGCTAAATGCAATCGTTCGCCCACGAAAGTGGCCTTATCCTTTCTTATCCCATTTTTTTACTTATATACTGTTTGTGATTTTCTAGTAGTTCTTGTTGTTTCCTATTTCATTGCTAGGGACTAGCAATGTGTAAGTTAGGGGGTGTGATACGACGCAAATATTGCGTATTTCACCCGTTAACCTACGCCTTATTAGCCCCCTTGGGTATCTTAATCCCTATATTTATGCTCTTTAACTAGACAACCTCGGATTTTTATGTTAACATGTTTTACAGGGGTTAATTGAGCTTTTGTAGGTACTTGGATGCTTAGTATGAAGTTCGGACGCTTTCCGGAAATGTTTCGTCAACTATTGCAGCTTCGGGGGCATTTTAGTAATTTCAGCATTAAGGTTTGAATCCCGAGCTCTTCACGGAAGTTGAAGCCCTTTTATTTCTCTTCGCGTGGCCACCGACGGTGCATGATTCCGAGTTGTAATGATGGAGTTATGGCATTTTTAGGATGATTTTTACTTAAAAAGTACACTCAAGGTCACATTCAAGTGCATTTTAGTCATTTCATATTTTGGTTTTTTAGCCTAATGTCTTCTCTGATGTTGTATTCCTCTGAGTTATCTTCGTGTAGCCTTCGACCGTGCCTAATTTCGAGCTATAACGAAGAAATGGCGGCATTTTTCGTAAAACAGGACAAAGCTACAGATTTCATACCTGTAGGTACCGAATCGATTCGGACACCCCAAATCGATTCGGCCGAATCGATTCGTACACTCCAAATCGATTCGGTTTGGACCAGTGTGATCAGTTCCCTTAGACCAAATCGACTCGGACACCCCAAATCGATTCGGTCCTGCAAATATTTTTTGTTTCTTCATTTTTTTACAAGTTTGCCATGGGATATTTTTGGGTATAAATACTCTCTTCTCTCATTTTTGAGAGGGATCTTCATTTGGTCTTAGATTTTAGGGTTTGTAAACTTGGGAGATTTGCCCTACTCCTCTCTTGTACTCTTTGTTTTGTAAGTTGCACCTTAACTTTAATTTCATTAATTTAGTTGTCTTCCTTCATTTCCATGCTTTGATTTACTTGCTTTCTTTACTTTCTTGCCTAGATTAAATTATTTCTTGCTTAATTAGTTTATTGCTTTGTTAATTAGTTGCATTTATGTCTATCCCTTAGATAAATAGGGTCGGTGTTGTGTTCCGCCATTTACGGGTTTGGACCTCGAAAGTTAGGTTTTGTGTAAAATTGCATTTAATTGAAACATCGCGTATTAAAGACGGATTATTATGCGTTTAACTTTATTTGTCACGCAACTTTAGTGTTTATAGCGATATTCCGAATTTAATCCGCTTGTGACCGTTTTTCGTTAAATGTTTAATCTTGCAACTTTGGATTAAATTCCTTATTGTGTGATGTTTATGCTTAATTGAAAATGCTTGATTAAATTGCTTTCGAGCCTTAACTCTAATTAGTAGTTGTTTCGATCCGTGTGGTAGAATGAGATCCCGATCCTCGCTTTACTTTTGTGTAGCGTAACTTATTCTTTTCTTTTTCCACCATAACCACCCATCACCTTTTAATTTATTTATTTTACACTTTTATTCCAGAAGTAATTAAACAATTAAAATCTAAAATTCAATCACTCCCAGTGGATTTCTTACGATACCCGACTTATCGCTGTGCTTGCCTCGCAAGTATAGTTGTAGTTTAGGTTTTTTGCATCGCGGAGGCGAAACACACAACGATTGTGTTCTCACACGAACACACTTTTACCGCTCGATCAAAATGGCGTCGTTGTCGGGGAGTGTGTTTTAGATAGTAATTGTTTTATTATTTCATAGTATTTCTTTCATTCATATTTGTATTCGTTATTTTCCCCTTTCTTTTTGACTTGTGCTAGATTGTTTCGAGAAATTGAAATCTCGGTGCTTGTCGTTTTTGTTGAATAGCTTATTTTGAAATGTCTCGCTATTACACTTTAGATAACCTTAATAGTTATGAGAATTGTTTTCCAAGTTATACTCCCAAAACAATGAGAGAATGCTTACAAATTCTTGAAGATGAGCGCATTGAGAGTGAAATTCAAGAGTATGTAAGTGATCCCTCATCGCCTTGTGAGGGTAATCTGGAATGCGGGGGATCCACTAGCTATGAGCAACCTGCACAAGAAGATGAAATGTCTTCTTGTTCGTTTGATTATGAGTTAATGATAAAGGAAATTAATGACCGATCCGAAAGTTCTCAAGCTTGGTTTCTAGAAACCGATGCCATGCTCGATGAGATTATTTCTTCACAAAATCGGGTAGAGGTTGAAACTTGCATTTCATCTCCACCCCTTTTTGTTGAAGAAATAATTGAGAGTGAGCCAAGATTTAGCACTTTCGATTTTCGACCTCTTATTAATTCTTCCGATTGTATTGAGGTTGTTGGTCCTTCCTTTCCTTTACTCCCTACTATTCCCGGATAATTCAATTTATCGCAAGAATCGGTTGAAAGTCTTGAGGACTTTGACCCGATTCTTGAACGAGAATGTTATTTTGAGATGCTTCATCTCATGGGCTTTTCACTTGAACTTGCCCCACCTCCCCTTCCAATTGAATAATCTTGGGGATGTGATTTTGATTTTTCTGAGACTAATGTAGTCTTGTCCCCCATAGTATCCAAACCCCCCATCGTCCGCCCAAATATTCAAATTGGCAATGGTTCACTTTTTTCACCACCCACATGCCTTCCGTTGTTCAAACAGAATTCTTATTTTTCGGGAGGCATGTTCTCTTTGGAGGGTCCACCGTTGATCTTTTAAAGTCAAATCTTTTTTTGGGTGGACCCTCGACTATTTAGAATTCTAGTGTATAGTTAGTGTGAAGCCTAAATAGTAGGTTGTAAATAGTTAGCTTTTTAATTTTCTTTCTTTCCTTTTTTTTTCTTCTTCCCTTTTTTATTTAGTCTAGTATAATTAGTTAACTTTTTGTTATTTGTTTTTGCTATGCTCGGTACTAACTTGTTTTGTAGATTTCATTGGACTCATGCTTAGGGAGATCGCTCCAATTTTGGGTAATATCATTCTTTTCCTCTCTCTGTGTTGTGTTCTTAATGCGCATTGAGGACAATGCAACATTTAAGTTAGGGGGTGTAGGATATTTTATCCATTTCTTTGTTTTGTCCATGTATTTTCTCACATTTAGTTACTAAGTATGCCTTTTTGTGAAAAATTTAAAAATTTTCAAAAATATTTTCTTTCTTTTTTCTCCTTTGTTGGGCATTTTGCCTTGTTTTCGATGATAAATTTTAACAATTGCCCGATCCAATAGACAACTTAACGATGCATGTTCTCTATTTTAGAAGTTATTAGACTTTAGTCCTTAAATCATTGATATTGTGAATAACTTAATGAATTAAACTTTATCCCATGAGCATATGCACTTTCCTTGTCATATTGATTTGGTTTAAGATTTTTATAACTCGCTAATCTTTTGTTGCATTGTATATACTTACACCGAGTAAGCTTTGTACCTTTCGTCGTAAATGAGTGTTATACACTATTCTTCCCTCTTTGAAAACGTTGAATTCGTTGGTAATCTCACTTTTCTTTCATTTGACCGTTGATTAATTGAGTTCATACTTTAAATGTGTTACTTGAGCATGATTTTCAATGTTTGTTTTGACTCGAGAATTGCGTAAACTTTCTGAAATGATCATAAGCAATCTTTGTTATATCGCCCATATTAGCCTTAACCTCACCTTGTATATTTTCTCTAGTCAACCCCTTTGAGCCTAATTATTAGCCTTTCATTTCATTACCCAAAATTCCATAACCAACTCCAAATTGGAGTTTTAGCCCATACATACACTTTCCATACCTTTGGTTGGAATGTTACTTGGGATTGAATGATGTTGTTATGATGTCCGTTGCAATTTAGGCATATGAGAGTTTGATAAGTGAAGAAAAGTGTTGTGAAAAAAGTGAAGAAAAAGAGAAAGCAACAAAAAAAAAAGCAAAAGAAAACAAAAGAAAACATGAGAAAAAGAAAAGAAATGAAAAAGAAAAGAGAAAGTTGTATATGTTGTGTATATAGTTCAATAAGCTTTGATTACTCTCCAAATGATACATTTAATGCTTGTTTTGGAACTTGTTTTCCATTTTTGTAATTGCCCACATTTTCCCCATTATTCCAAGTTTTCATTCCGAATACTTTGAATCCGTACATACATCCCTTTCGTTTCGTACCCTATCCTAGCCTACATTACAACCCTATAAAGTCCGATGTGATCTTAGGGTGAATTTAATTTAAAAGTCATAATAGTTTTGATAATCCGTGAAAATGCATTTTGCCTCATTTAATGAGCGGTATCTTTCATTGAGATTACAGTTTTTCATTTTATATATAGCGTTCTTCATTAGTGACATGTGTGCGGCCTAGTTTCCATTTACATTTACTCTTTATGCCCGCATGTTCCGTGTGTTACCTCCCGTTCCGAGTGAATTCATTTGATGAGCGTAATGCCCATGAGGATTGATTATATGCTTGCTTTATGTTTATCCGGTTTATTTAAGTTTTTGGCAAATCATATTTTGCATATGCTCTCCCCCCTCCCACTTTTAAAGTTTCAATTCCACGAGGTTCATTCAACATATTAATAACAACGGACTTTAGCTTGAATTCGTTCAATATGCTAATAACATGTTTGAAATCTTTTTCGTTGTTGTTGAGTTTGTCGCATGTTGGGTTGGGCATATTTTGAGGAAACCATATGATGTTTGTGGGTTTAATCCCTTAAAACCCTCATGAGACAACACTCGTCCACTAGGGTAACCTTGGGGTTTAATGGCTTATTGCATATGCTAAATGCAATCGTTCGCCCACGAAAGTGTCCTTATCCTTTCTTATCCCATTTTTGTACTTGTATACTGTTTGTGATTTTCTAGTAGTTCTTATTGTTTCCTATTTCATTGCTAGGGACTAGCAATGTGTAAGTTAGGGGGTGTGATACGACGCAAATATTGCGTATTTCACCCGTTAACCTACGCCTTATTAGCCCCCTTGGGTATCTTAATCCCTATATTTATGCTCGTTAACTAGACAACCTCGGATTTCTATGTTAACATGTTTTGCAGGGGTTAATTGAGCTTTTGTAGGTATTTGGATGCTTAGTATGAAGTTCAGACGCTTTCCGGAAATGTTTCGTCGACTATTGCAGCTTCGGGGGCATTTTAGTAATTTCAGCATTAAGGTTTGAATCCCGAGCTCTTCACGGAAGTTGAAGACCTTTTATTTCTCTTCGCGTGGCCGCTGACGGTGCATGATTCCGAGTTGTAATGATGGAGTTATGGCATTTTTAGGATGATTTTAACTTAAAAAATACACTCAAGGTCACATTCAAGTGCATTTTAGTCATTTCATATTTTTTTTAGCCTAATGTCTTCTTGGATGTTGTAGTCCTCTGAGTTATCTTTGTGTAGCCTCCGACCGTGCCTAATTTCGAGCTATAACGAAGAAATGGCGGTATTTTCCGTAAAACAGGACAAAGCTACAGATTTCATACCTGTAGGTGCTGAATCGATTCGGACACCCCAAATCGATTCGGTTTGGACCAGTGTGATCAGTTACCTTTGACCAAATCTATTTGGACACCCCAAATCGATTCGGTCCTGCAGATATTTTTTGTTTCTTTATTTTTTTACAAGTTTTCCATGGGATATTTTTGGGTATAAATACTCTCTTCTCTCATTTTTGAAAGGGGTCTTCATATCTTCATTTGGTCTTAGAGTTTAGGGTTTGTAAACTTGGGAGATTTGCCCTACTCCTCTCTTGTACTCTTTGTTTTGTAAGTTGTACCTTAACTTTAATTTCATTAATTTAGTTGTCTTCCTTAATTTCCATGCTTTGATTTACTTGCTTTCTTTACTTTCTTGCCTAGATTAAATTATTTCTTGCTTAATTAGTTTATTGCTTTGTTAATTAGTTTCATTTATGTCTAGCCCTTAGATAAATAGGGTCGGGGTTGTGTTCCGCCATTTACGGGTTTGGACCTCGAAAGTTAGGTTTTGTGTAAAATTGCATTTAATCGAAACCTCGCGTATTAAAGATGAATTATTATGCGTTTAACTTTATCTGTCACGCAACTTTAGTGTTTATAGCGATATTCCGAATTTAATCCGCGTGTGATCATTTTTCGTTAAATGTTTAATCTTGCAACTTTGGATTAAATTCCTTATTGTGTGATGTTTATGCTTAATTGAAAATGCTTGATTAAATTACTTTCGAGCCGTAACTCTAATTAGTAGTTGTTTCGATCCGTGTGGTAGAATGCGATCCCGATCCTCGCTTTACATTTGTGTAGCGTAACTTATTCTTTTCTTTTTCCACCATAACCACCCATCACCTTTTCATTTATTTATTTTACACTTTTATTCCAGAAGTAATTAAACAATTAAAATCTAAAATTCAATCACTCCCCGTGGATTTCTTACGATACCCAACTTACCGTTATGATTGCCTCGCAAGTGTAGTTGTAGTTTAGGTTTTTTGCATCGCGACGGCGAAACACACAACGATTGTGTCCTCACACGAACACACTTTTACCGCTCGATCACGAGGGAACTAGCACAATTAGGGCGTCTAAACTTCAAAACCTCACTACACAATTTGAAACGATTAAGATGTTAGAAATTGAGACGTTGATGAGTTTTACGCTAGGTTTTCCCATCTTGTCAACTCGTCGCTTAACTTAGAAGAGAAAACACCCAACAATCGAGTCATAAAGAAAACTTTAAGGTTGTTTCCGAGTAGATATTATCCAAAGGTGAACGTTTTGAACTCCTTGGGTTTACTTGACTCAATGAAATTAGAAGATCTTGTAGGTGATCTACAAACTTATGAGCTTGACATATTTACCTCCAATCAAGTTCCAAAGAAGGAAAAGAGCATCACTTAGAAAGCCCGAAAGAAGGAAACATAAGTTTCTAAGGATGATGAATCTAACATCGATTTTAAATATGTAGCCTAGTTGGCAAAGAAGTTCAAAAAGTTTCTTAAATTCCAAAAGAAATTGAAAAAGATGCCAAAAGACTTGAGAAATTCTAGAACAACAAGGTTGATCACGTCCCTAAGAATCGAAGTGATAATGATATGAGGTATGAGTCGGATAGGTGTTTTGGTTATGAGGGTTAAGGCCATAGGACAGTGGAGTGCCTCACTAAACTTAAGAAGGAATACAAGAAACTAATTGCTTATAATGCCACCCTTATTGATAGTAAATTAGAAGAGGGATAGGATACCCCCATTTGGCGTAACTACACCGTGTTCATGGTTTGTAATGTGAGCGATGATGATAAATCTTTTCATGAAGATACTCATGTGAATGACACTTCTGAGTCCATAGTTTATGATTCCCAAGTGAGTGAGGGTGAAGAAAGTGAGTATGAGGATGGAGAATAAAGTGAGTTGCAAGTTGCCTTCTGTGAATTGTATGAATTTGAAGATTATTTTAATGGGTTTGTTTTAAGTTGAGTTAAATTCACATTGGACTATGCATATGCCATTGCACACATGCACGGGATTTAATGAATGTTTTACTTCTCATGCACAATTGAGTTTGGGGAGATGTTATCCTCTCCATTTTGTCATATATGCGCATATTAGACTTAGGAGGAGTTGTGCTTGTAAGAACCGTTGCCCATGAGGATTTATACAACATTTAATAAAATAATTAGTGTGCATGGAAATGGGCTGCGAGAGGCATGTGAACTCGTCATGAAAGACACCGATTAAAAGAGACGAAGAAAAAATTATGGCAATAATAAGAAACATATGCTAAAAATAGGGCCAATAGAAAATCTCTTAAAAGGAAATTAGTACCTCAAAAGAAAAAGAATTATCAATTATGAGGGAGTTTGGATGGATAATACAACTGGTTTGCAGAGACAAGTCCTTTGTTGAAAAAGTCGTGTCATGACGCTATTATTTGTAGAATCATCAAAATTTCTGGACTTGTATGTGTGATTATGTTTTGTTCATTAAGTTTAAGTTTAATTGTCACATATGGCTAAAACATAGTTTGATAATACTTAATGGTCAATTAGTTGTTCTTGAACGTATCTTTATGTTTGTATTGTGTTTCATTTGTGATAGTTACACCCCTTCATTCCATTCCATGTTTGAGCACACTGATACTATATTAATGCATAACTCATATTTGTTATTTTGAGTTTGTTTTGCCACTATTTTCGTACTTCCAGTTGCTTTTATCAGATAATTTCTTCGTTCGGGAAAGTTGCATATTTTTAGAGGTAGAATAGAAATTTTGTGAAGTCGTTAGAACAACTTGTGGCTGTCGTTCGAACGACATTTCCACCTCATTCGAAGAATAGATCAAACGACATATCAAATGAGCTATGGACGATGTCAGGTATGGTCATTAGATGGGTTGTTGGACAGGTGTTTCGAACGACGTGCTACTATTTTAGGTCATTAGTAACAAGCTTACACTAATTCGAATGATATTCACTTATCATTCGAATGACCTTATATATCGTTTGAACAACCTCTCTTGGATTTGATAATTTCATTCTGTTTTGTACATGTTTAATCTGTATTCTGATTTTACTTTGATTTAGTACTTCTGGATTGTGCTGGACAGTTTATATGCCGTCGATATTGATTATTCATGCTTTGATTCTTACACTGCATTATTTTTGTTTAGTCACATCATTTGATATTAATGATTTCATTCATATGACTGTTTACTAGCTATGATTTGACATATTTTTATTCATTTTAGCTAGTTCATCATGTATATCAAAATATGCTTATCATATTATATTCATGCTAGATATTCTTTTATATGTTTATTTTCTCACTAGTTGTCTATTCGAGACAATAAGGGGGAGCGCTAAATATGTGATGTAGGGGGAGATTTTTTCTAGTATTTTATATTGCTAGTATTTTATATCAGTATATCATATTGATTATATATCATTTTTTCCTCCATACTTTACATGGTATTTATTTGTTGCGTGTGTGTAGTGATTCGTCAGCGATTCGAGATTTTGCGACTACATCATATTCAGACAGTTCATGCTCTTCGGTCGTCCTGCATTTGATAGTTTACTTTTACTAGTCCACGTTGTGTAATTTTTGTCTTTTATGGGATGGGATTTAGGTCATACGTCTTGACAGTCGGGCTTACGCATTTCACTTTTTTAGTTTTTTCCCAGAATAGACGAAGGGGGAGATTTATAAGGAAAATTTTCCAAATAGTGTCAATTTGTATGTATTGGCATTATTCCGGACAAAAATCAATTTGAGTCATAGATAGATTATACTTGTCACGATTCCCATTTAGTATATGACGTTGTGCTGAAAATGTAGCAGCTAAGCTTCAAAGATAGATGGTGTCATATTTTTGGTGCCCGTTTCACATCTTCATTTGGTTTTCTGAGATTCTCTCAGGTATGAATGCATATTGGTTTATGGGTACTTGGTAAATTTTTTCTAAGGATGTTATTTTATATAAATTATTTGAAAATATTTTTAAAATGTGTTTTTCTGAGATATATTATGTTTAGAGTCGTATGAAACATCTCCTTTAGTTTGGATGGATCAAACGACTGTTAAATGACATATGGAAGTCGTTTAAATGAAATTCATAACTCGTTCCAACGAGATGTTGATTTCGTTCCAATGACATGCCAATATCATTGTAACGACTCGCCGCCTTAAAGTTTTTATTTAAGGCGAATCTTTCTCAGAAAAATAGTGTGCAAGATATACAGAATTACACCGAACCCATACATTTTTTTGCATTTGTTTAGCAATGGTTTACCTTGTTAAAAACATCATTTGTGTTTACAATACCATGTTTACATACCCTATGTTATATAGATCTTGTGTTTGTACGGCGGTTTGATTCTTCATCATTTGAAAAACCTATTTCATCTGGTGGACTCCGTACTTGCGGATTGACGGTTTATGGTTGTATCGGTAGATATTGAGGTACGCGTGGAGTTGTGTGTTGTGGATCGGGTGTAGGTGGACTCCGGCATTGCACTATAGAGGAGCGGTTGAAGAGAAGAAGAGGCATCAATGCTTGTGGGGATCGAGTCGTTGTGTAAAACTGAAATCTTTTTTTGTAAAATTGTATTATAATGATTGTCTGGCCTAGGCCTTTCCTATTGTGGTATCCTCATACATCGGCATGTTTGTGATCATTCTTTACTTTATGTTTCTTAATAACACTAGATGCATGTTTAGGGTTAAGAAGATAAAATTGGCTTAATTAGTTTAGTTCACAAAATTGGTGCCTAATAAAATGGGGAAAGGGTTTTTAAAAGAAAAATTATTTTCACTTAAAGGACACACATAGAGGGACCATCATCACTTTTATGCAGGGTAGTTCTTCGGAGGTTATATATTTAAATTTTTTTAACAAACTATAAACCTTAAGATGGAGGATCGGAAGTAAACAACCATCCATTTAGTTTGCTTCACAAGAAAGATGGCATTGCCCCTAGGAAAGGTGGTACTCTCAGTGCGAACTCGGAACATGTCCAAGCCAATAGAATTTTTAGTAGTGGACATTGAGTCTCCATACAATGCAATTCTAGGATGATGATGATGGATCCAGACCATAAAAGATGTTCCTTACACCTACCACTATAAGCTTAAATGCATTATCATTTGGGGAATAGTAGAGATTCATGGAAATCAAGATATTGCTTGATAATGCTTCATTGTAGATAATAAATCAAACAAAATAAGAAGAATGAGAAAGTGGAGAACATGGAGGGAGACACTCCCTCCAAATAGCAGCTAATGTACGAAAGACTAGGGGTGAAAGAAACAAGGGTGACACTCGGAGATAGAGTCATTGAACCACTGCAAGAAGTCATGTTTAACAACTCCCACCCAGAAAATAAATTTATAACTAGAAGCTCACTATCCAATCACGAAAAGGAAGAACTGATATCTTTTATCAAACAGAACCATGATGTGTTCGAGTGGCCTCCATATGATATGCATGGCATTGATCCCGACGTAACACCCCGCCGAATTAAAGACCAGGTGGCCAGTTTCATACCAAATTAAAACAGAATATACAATTGGCTCATTCTTAGCATCACTGTCGAAAACATTTACAAATCACCCAATACCCAATTAAGCTGGTGTTAAAAACTTTCCAAATTTTAATTCAACAAAATTCATTTTTATTTTACAAATAACACTACACATTTTATTCTACCACAATAATAACTGAACAGATAACTCAAAAGAATTTAAATGCAATTGGAATAAACATTCCCACATAATAATCCTTTACAGTAATCCCAACAATAATAAAAGTATTAAAATGACACGAGTACAAGACTATATGACTCAGATAGAAAGATAATAACTAAATTCCTCTGGACGACATGCCTTTAATAAAATATCACTATGAATTAAATGAAGATAGTCATCTAAGCAATATTTCATAGCTCCATAGCTCATCATAATTCTCTAAGGTTGGCGTCCCTGCTACTGGACACCTAATATAGAAGGTACAATAGAAAAGAGAATATGCAAGGAAACGGGTCAAAGCCCGATGTAAAATGATTTTGAAAAAAGCAAGTATTTAACAAGTGCAATTAAGCATTTATTATGTACATGTTAGTATCCAAACTTACACTTGATATTCTCACCTCTCATTTAGAGTGTACTCTTAACGTTTCCTATTAACCTCCTAGTTAAAGGTTCCTCTTAACTAGTTTCCATAATATGATTCTATCCCATATCATAACCCCGTATGTTCCATACCATACATAGTATAATAATTCTTATACGTTTCTCATTAATATGAATTAAGCTTTTCAAGTCTATAAGAATTAGTATTCATTCACTTAATTCAATTCTTTTTCTCTATTCACCGTCATCTACAATTATCACACAGTAGATTAACCAAACCTCTCTATATACATTCATTTAATTCATTATATATATAAATATATAATACGGAACCTCAAGACACAGCTACGGTGCATGCATTACTCTGCTATCACTTCCCAGTATCGCAGGTCGTCGAATAGGGGACTAAAGGTTCGGTAAGGATTCCTCGAACCACAAACAACAACACAAACATTGGAGGTGAACCTAGTTTTCGTATCTATGGGTCACGTACATACCTACGTACCCATACTTAGCGGACTTATCAACTCCTCGATAAGTCTTTCATAGACCTATGTTCTCGAGCGACAAATCAAAAATCCCATTGATTCATTAGGATATGACTGCCCTCACACGCAAACCTCCCGTCGATAGCAAGTAAGTTAGGTATGTCATACACATAATTCATCAATTAATCAAATAGGCATTATCATCTACCTATAGATATAATATCAACAAGGTAATCAAACTACCATCAAATAATTCCCATACGTAGCATTTTATCTCTTAAATCCCACGTATTAAAAATATTATGACTTTACCTCTTTAATTTAATTATTCTAGAGCCTCACTCATTACTCAAGGTTTAAGTAGGTTTTCCTCAATATATGTATTCAGTAATACATGACTAATACCCTACTGGTCCATATCATCTTATCTCCCGAATTAAACTCTCCTTTAATTAGGGTTATAACCGATAGTTTCTAATCTCTTATAAACACCTCTTCTATCACTTAGAATTAAACCTTCTTGTAAACCTAAGGCTGCCCAGGTGATTAATTAAATTTCCCTTACTGGACCCATCCTTAATCCTCATTCACACAAATTAGAATCCAACACATGAATCTAGCAACCGAAATTTCTTTCAATTTAATTATCATAATTCTAATCAATTGAATCCCAATCACATTAATTCAATTCTTATCTAGGGCTTACTGATCTTCCCTAAGTCCCATTATATCCAATTAATAATCACCAAAATTTACAAAAGGTTTGGGATAAGAACAAGCATTAAAAAGAAACAACCTCATGAATTCTGGGGAGGTCAATCGATCGAAGGTAGGGGGTCGATCGATCGATCGCCCAGATATCAGCCGAGTATTCTGCATTTCTTATACTACGGGTTTCATAAGTTTTGATCATTCAAACCTTCATATTAACAACCCAAATTCCATATAATCCTTAATAAATGATATAGAAACATATATAAATGATATATAAATGATTTCTAATGCTCTAAACACCCTAGAATCATCAAGAGTTTGAATTAAAAGCATATATTTATCCCATTTTTCCAGAAAATTATAAACATGATATCTTCAAGAACACACCAATGATTCTCAGGATTTCTTCAACAGATTTATGATTATTTCATGGATTAATATTTACCTACAACATGAGTTTGATTCCTATATATATCCATTTTCCATAAAATCCATTAACAACTTTATCTTTATCTTCCAAACATGAAAAATCTTATCATTTCATAACTATCCTAACATGGACAATATACTAACTAGATTGCAATTATCACATACTTGCCTTTAATGAAGGTCTGATCCTTTGGGGTTGTATAACAAAGGTGTTTCTCCCCTTCTCCGGTCACTTCCGATGGTGGTTGGTGGTGGTGACCTTTGGTCTTTGGTTCTCCTCCTTTCCAAGCAAGCTTCTCTTCTCCCAAGCAACCTTTCACTCTCTCTAAGAAGATGACATCTGAATTTTGCGTAGAAGAGATGAATGAACCCACGTACTACTAATCTCCAAATACTTATAATAAGACAAATTTTGAAATCACTATTCACCTCCTTGAAATAATTACCAAAATGCCCTTTTTGGTTGTCTTTTCATTTTTATATGACCCGAGACCCAAAACCAACATATAAATAGACTTTTCTGACTATTTCAACCCTTTTGGATGTAATGACATAGTCAAAACGACTATAAGGTTGATGTAAAAATAAGTTTCCTTTTTAATTTAACAAATTTGTCCCGACACGTCCCATACAGCGTCTGACTAAAAATTCAAATTACTGAATTAATAACTCACAACAATATCAATAATATCATATTCATATATTACTTACATATCTTTAAGTAATATCTAGAATCATTCATTTTAATATCCACAATTCGGATAAAACCCAAATGAATTAATTTATAAATAAAATCCAATTAATCCATTACTTTAAAATATGACACATTTTAAAAGTCATTAAAATTACAGGGTATTACATACTCCCCCCCTTATAACAGAATTTCTTCCCGAAATTCGAAAAGACAAATCATACTGGTAAGGTCAACTCTGAGTATAAATCTCACATCGCAAGTAATCTATGTCGTACCGCCCATACAGTACATTAACGAAAATCCCCATTGATGTTATACGCCAAGCCTCACCATATAGTCTCAACTGAATCGAATTTAAACTTTATGCAATCTTCCCTATACCATCCTCGTGACAAAGTTTGGGAAACAGTGATCCTTAATCATTAAGTAAATAAATCCTGAAGTCACAACTACTTACTGTTTCACAATATGAAAAATACTACAATCCATCCATCCCGGGCGCCCATACACCCTATCGTATATCTTGCATCATAAAATGGATAAGGTTACCCGCATAATACTCGGATTTATCGCAAAGGTTATAAACTCATATCCTAAAGACCTAACTTATTTCGACTCCCAACGTTTGTTAGTTTCATGCGTGGGGTGTCTCGCAAGCGAAATCCAAACAAGGAACCCCCCCGATACACTACTACCTAAAGTAGTCGGTCATCGAAACTCCTCAGGTCCTTAGTCAATAGTATATAACTTATCTACGGGTTTTTATCGATTTCAACTAAAAGTCTACTCATCTACTCTCTTGGTTAAAGACAAAACGCTGGCTATAGTAGTCCATACTCTCTCATATACCACAAGTCAATCCACGCCGATAGTCACATCATGTTCGGACATGCCTAATGTACATAAATTCATGATAAAATCAGACCCACATGATGACATGTAAAAATATAGGTGTCCTATGACCCCTCGGTGAGTCTACACAAATAACAGTACTGAAGGTTAAGTTTAGTAACCCTATTGCCCACACAATCTTATAATTCAATGAATCAGTGAACATTAGAATTCTCCTCTCCTCAGTGGGTACCTCTGCTGGTACCAAATTAGTTAGTCGCGTAAATTCTTCCTCGTATTCTACCACTGTTTTCTCTCCTTGTTTCAAATCAAGTAATTTTTGCCTCATCTCTATCTGGATGGCGGAAGGAAAGTAATTCCGATCAAATCGTATCCAAAAGTCTTGGATAGTCATTGTGTCTCTCCTCGATAGTGGTCATAGCCTCCCACCATTGCAAAGTTTCCCCTACTAGCTTGAATGTGGCTAGTATTTGACGTTGAACCTCAGTACATACGAGCATTCTCAAGTGCCTTTGGATATCTTTCTTCCATTGGTTAACAGTCACGACATCTGATAACATAGTAGCTGAAGAACATAGGCATAACTAGAAAACAAATAATCCTACTCAAAGGGCTCTACATCAAAGAATGCTAAGCTGAAAACACAGTAAACCATACAGACCCTAAAGGACACTAGAACCTGATGCTCTGATACCACCTGTAACACCCCGCCTAATTAAATACCGGGTAGCCAGTCCCATACCAAATTAAAACAGAATATACAGTTGGCTCATTCTTAGCATCACTGTCAAAAACATTTACAAATCACCCAATACCCAATTAAGCTGGTATTAAAAAATTTCCAAATTTTAATTCAACAAAATTCATTTTTAGTTTATGAATAACACTACACATTTTATTCTACCATAATAATAACTGAACAGATAACTCAAAAGAATTTAAATAAAATTGGAATAAACATTCCCATGTAATAATCCAATACAGTAATCCCAACAATAATAAAAGTATTAAAATGACACGAGTACAAGACTATATGACTCAGATACAAAGATAATAATTGAATTCCTCTAGATGACATGCCTTAAATAAAAGATCACTATGAATCAAATGAAGATAGGCGTCTAAGCAATATTCCATAGCTCCATAGCTCGTCATAATTCCCTAAGGTTGGCTTCCCTGCTGCTGGACACCTGATATAGAAGGTACAATAGAAAAGAGAATATGCAAGGAAACGAGTCAGAGCCCGATGTAAAATGATTTTGAAAACAACAAGTATTTAACTAGTGCAATTAAGCATTTATTATGTACATGTTAGTATCCAAACTATCACTTGATATTCTCACCTCTCATCTAGAGTGCACGCTTAACGTTTCCTATTAACCTCCTAGTTAAAGGTTCCTCCTAACTAGTTTCCATAATATGATTGTATCCCATATCATAACCCGTATGTTCCATACCATACATAGTATAATCATTCATATACGTTTATCATTAATATGAATTAAGCTTTTCAAGTCCATAATAATTAGTATTCATCCACTTAATTCAATTCTTTTTCTCTATTCACCGTCATCTATGGGGTGGGGGGTGGGTGGGGGGCATGTGGGGGGTGGGGGATCGATCGACACGCGTATTTGGTGCCGCTGGCGCGGACCAATTACACTATAGGAATTAAAATTAATGTGTTATTATGTGTTTTTTGTTAAGGTCCATTAAAAAGTCCATTCTTTTGGTCCACTTGTGAACCTCTCTCTCTCTCTCTCTCTCTCTCTCTCTCTCTATATATATATATATATATATATATATATATATATATATATATATATATATATATATATATATATATATATATATATATATATATGCATACTATTAAGTCCACTAGTACAACCTTTAAAACCTTGGCATTCCAACTTTGAACAACTCTTCTCGAGCCGCCATTTAACTGGGCATCATCGAGAATTGGTAGCGCTGCCCCTATTCCATGCCATAAATTGTCGGCTAATGCATGAGACATTGATGTTCATGAGAGATTGAATATAAGAACACATCGAGGAGCAGAAAAGCGATTGGACGTGGGCGTACTCGCCGCCGATCAAGATTCTAGAACATGGCCTTCGTCACCGCCCCGTCACTTTGTACTCTAAATCATTCTATGTGTTTTTCAACATGTGTTGCATATGAGGGCAAGTTCCTATACACCCCACCCCACCCCCCACCCCCGGGTCGACAGATTGGGCATGAAGGATAAAGATAGGAGAGAGATAGAAATGGCGTAGTCTGGTGGTTATGAGCTTAGGTTTAGTCATATATGGCAAGTTCATTAGTGTGGTTCTTCATTAAAAATTGGCAACTCAGTATCTTTTAAGAAATTTGTAAGAAATAATACTTTTCTTTTCTTTTAGATATGTTATGCTTTACGACTGTAAATAAAGAAAAGAAAAAATAGACTTAAAACACTTTAAACATGACGTTTATGTAAACTAATAAAATTCTATTTCAGTTATAAAACTTTTTTAAAAACATTTATTTATATGTACAT
The DNA here is from genome assembly GCA_949130495.1 of Sambucus nigra. Taxonomy (NCBI): domain Eukaryota; kingdom Viridiplantae; phylum Streptophyta; class Magnoliopsida; order Dipsacales; family Adoxaceae; genus Sambucus; species Sambucus nigra. The sequence continues at coordinate 454,638,982 of OX422209.1, read as the reverse complement.
AGGATTTTACCTAATAAAATTATCATAATCACTAGAGCACAACCCATTTAAAACACGAGACGACCGAGTAATTTTTTCATTAAATTAAAAATGATATGACACAAAGAAAAATGGTTAAAAGCACGTTTTGTTGATCATGTTTATAGAGTTATGGCGACAGAGGCTAAATTTATAATGCATGTTTAGGAATTCTGGGTTTGTGATACTAATTTATAAATTTCTACTTTATACATTTTTTAGGTAGGATAATGAAGATATACAAACATAAGTGAAGGTTGTGACTAGACTTATATATTTTTTTTTCTTAGACATCCACGCGGATTATTTTACACATTGATTTAGAAGGTTTACATGTATTTATTGATAAAGTTACACAAAAGTTTAATGCAATCTAATATTTAGTGGTTTTTTAGTCAAACTCTGTTACAAACATTGTATACGGAACTAGGTTGGTCATTAAAACATATTTACTTCTTGGGTCGTAATTCTAATATAGTGAATAGGATATTGTTGCATTTAGTAATTTCACAAAAGATTTAAATTTTGTAATTTGAGCTCTAAAGTTTTACTTTTTCGTGTATTCTTGGTGCAACTACATATCGTGTATTTTGGTACGATCTTTTTTCAATTGCTGACTGTAATGAGATATCTCTTATTAGTTTATCTTATTTATTTATTATTCTTAAGGAGTCCTTATATATTTTATAGTGTTATGTTTGTATTTAGTTAAAATAAAATATGAAATGTTGGAATGGAAATATTATAACGCCTCGTCCCTAATTTATGGGTTACCCGTGGTCAACTTGGTCTGGCCCGAGCAATAGGTGTGAAGTGCAATAAAATAACCTATATAATGTTTCTAATCCGGGTTTATTTTAATTAACCTCTCACTAATTTATCATGCGATTCCAATTTTATATTAAACTACGCGAGGGACTCATGAGAAGCATCCCTAGAGTCCAGCATACAAAGATAGTAACATAAATTAAAAGAGAGTACTTACCTGTACAATGCTCTCAAAATACGAACCCGCACCCAACCTGACGTAACAATGACAAGGGTGCGAGTTGAATGCTCAGTGGAAAATATACAACAACGCAATATAGAATCGAACAGCAAAAAGAAAACTTTAACACGTTATACCTATGTGCACATGCAAACTACCTTACATGTGTGTGTGTGTGTGTGTGTGTGTGTGTGTGTACTTAATGCATGAAACCATTTTACTTTCGAAAATATTATTTCTCCGGATTAATTCACCTTAATCTTGTAAAAGACTTTATCTTTCTTCTTTTGACATTTATCAATTTATTTAACACATATGATTAAATACTTGAAACAACTATACTTTGTTTGACCGAAAGAAATTTCTTTACTGAAATTACCCTTTTCATTTTAACCAATCCACATTAGTATTTTCAATAAAAATCACCCTTTCAATACACACGAACACTCCGTCAGAAAATACTTAATTAGCTTTTGGAAACCTTTCACAACGCACCCTTGTATTAATTATTGATTACATTACTTAGGTTGATTAACGACCCATTTAACTACTATACTTTATCGTCCCTTTACTTTATGGACATTAATCAATTTACACACTTCTTGTCCATTTTAACCTTTACCAAAATATTTATCGATTCATTCAAGTTAGTGTGACACCCCGCCTAATTAAATACCGGGCGATCACTCCTTTATTAAATTAAATCAAGGTAAACAGTTGGTTCATTCTCAGCATCACTGTCGATAAAATACATTTTCCAATTTGACACCCTAAATAATTAAGCTAAGTGTCAAAACCATTTTCATACATACTTTCCAAATTTTATTTTAAAGAAAAACATTTATTTTATTAACAACATTCAATAAGTAAGAATCACACCATATTAAATTCTGCAACATAAACCAAATAATATAATACATTCGTCAATCGAATGTCAACATACGAAAACTAAAGTCACAAATCCAAACTGAATAAATCCCATAGAACAATACTGGAAATAACCAAAATATAAATGTCCAATAACAATGGAATAATGGAAAGAGTTACACATGCTCAACTAGTGAAAGTACTAAGAGGGGGTCTGAATGAATGAAGTCGTCTAATCAAGAGACCTGCAACTCCCACCGAAGTTGCAGCGCGTTCCTTCCAAGAGATCCTAAACAAGACGCCCCTGTGGCTGGGCACCTGTAATACATACATATATATACAAGAGAGAGAGAGAGAGAGAGAAACGGGTCAGAGCCCGAAAGTGTGTTCGATTTAAAATACGTTTCGCAAGTATTTAAATTGATACAGGCCAATGCAATAACATATTAGTGTGACACTCTCTTGAGAAATTATCACCTCTCTTCTAATGTGCACTCCTATCGCACTAACCCTCCTAATGGTTTATCTCATCATATAACACGCTATCTTTCCCCAATGATTTAACTTATCTTAGGTATTTCGTAAAATTCAAAATTTAACGATACAATTGTTTGAAAAGAATATTTCAATTAATAACCAAAGTTCCCATTTTAACTTTATTAGTCAATAAAGTTTTCCAGTGTCATATTATACTTTCTCAAAACAAGTATTTACAATTTGAGTCATCAACCATATCCTACATATCAATTCACAGTAGGTAGTTTCCAAATTTCAGAATTCCATATATATATTAACTACTCGTATAATATATATATATAATAACAGCACCCCAAATAAACTATGGTGCGGGCTTACTCTACTATCCAAAATCCCATATCACTCATATTAAGGGGAATACAATCGGAATCACTCTAGAATTGTATTAACATAAATACACAAACAATATTGAGGCGAAGAATAGATTCCAAGTCTCTAAGAGGATGGCACATACCTGCGTCTCTTAGGATCGTCTGAACTATCACATCGATAGCCTGTACCAAGGATATCTATCTTCTAGGGTATAAGTCAATATCCCCCATAAAGGTCTCATCGAGATAAGACTTGTCCCAGCGCGGTAACCTCGGGGATAGCAAGTAGCGTGAGCATGATTTTCACAAGTATATAATATATGTACACACAATCATATAAATATACCACAGTTATCATATTAATAAAGGCTCTTCTTGTCACCCATAATTATACCATTTATCCTTAATTTCACATTATCAGTATTACGTATAAGGTTTCATCTCTAACCTTAACTCGAAGGGTTTTCTCACTTATTACGTGACATTCGTTGACTCTATCCTTCCAAGTAGAAAATTCAGTAGGTATACCTCTATCCACTATCGTAGCTATTCGCCGTAATCTCTCACTTTGAAATACGTAGTTTCTTCGTTCATCATATAAGCATCCCAAAAGTAAACTTCTCGTCATATAATAAAGTCCCCAACACTTATTCATGTGCCCTACTAGTCTTTCCTAACTCCCAAAATATTTTATTAAGAATCCCCAAGAATTATTTCACGATAAATTTAGTTTAACTAATTAAACAAGGGAAATAGGAATCTTCCAGGAGGGGTCGATCGATCGAGGTTTGGGGCTCGATCGATCGAAGCTCTAGGCTCGATCGATCGATCAAGCAGGTCTGCGAAAATCTGCAGAATTACAGTTACGGGTTCTACCAATTTTCTTCATCCAAAACCATGTTTTTCCATTCTAAACGTCCTAAAAATCCTACTACTAACATTATATCAATATACCAGATGTTTTCAACGTAAAGCATGTGTATATCTAACATTAAACATGGATAATTAACCCAAAATCTCATCTAATCATCAAGAACCCTAGAGTTTTTCTTAATCATGGTTCTAATCTGTTTTTACCAGAATTTCCTTCTAATATATCATCAAAATTTTGTGGGTTATATTCCTCTACATGGCAAGGATTCCAGAATTTCATATACATCAATACTACATGCATTTTCCTAACACAAATTGGGTTTTCTTCCATATTTATCATCTCTAATCACTCCTAAACTAACATGAAGATTGCACTAACGAAAATATGCAAGATAAATACTTGCCTGGGATTTTCAGAAGTCTGGTTTGCAGATGAATCCGGTGTGGTTACGTTCCCCTTCTCGCGATCTACGCGTTGGTGGCGGCGGCGGTGCAAACCGGTGACTTTTTGGCCTTGAATTGCCTTGGAGCTCTCTCCTCTCTTCTCTAATGGCCGTCGCTTGTGTTCTGAATATTCTAACCCTAAAAGACTAACTTAAATGGCTGATATAGGTTGCTGAATTTCGTGGGTTTAATTACCCAAAAAGGTGAAATGACTAAATTGCCCTCCCGGGGTACCAATTAGGCCTAAAAATGCCCTGAGACCCAAACTTAATACCCGGATACACTTTTCTGACTATCTTGACCCTTCCGGACGCGTTGGCGCACTCAAAACGACCATACGAACAACTTATAAAATATTTACTTTTTATTTAACAAAATTAGTCCCGACGTGACACGAGCACGTCCCGGCTTAAATTTCCGAAATTGTCAATTAATTCACTCATGACATTCAATATAACCAATATAATATATTACTTTGCTCATTAGTAGTATTCAACAAATTTTCCATAATTACTAACTCTCATCACGTTAATAATTATAACATAATTAATTTCCGGATTTTTATTAAATAAATCATTCACGTTAAATTTAATAAATCCCCAAATTAATATAGCATAAAAATACGGGGTATTACATACTTCCCCCCTAATAACGAAATTTCATCCCGAAATTCAGAAAATAAGGCATACCTGGTAAAAACAACTCTGGATATCTCTCGCGCATATCTGCCTCACGCTCCCAAGTGGATTCCTCCACATTATGATGCTCCCACTGGACTCGCACAAGTGGAACTATCTTCGACCTCAATCTCCTCTCACTATAGTCTAGAATAGCCACTGGTCTCTCCTCGTAAGAGCTATCAGACTATAATTCTATCTCATCTATCGCAGTGTGAGTATGAGCCATATCATCCCGAAGATATCGTCTCAACGACGAGATGTGGAATACATCGTGGATGCGATGTAAATGTTCTGGCAGTTCCAACCTGTATGCAACCGGCCCAATCCTCTCGATGATGGGAAATGGTCCCACTTACCTCGGAGCCAACTTCCCCTTCTTCCCGAACCTCATCACTCCCTTCATAGGAGATACACGCAATAACACTTGGTCTCCCACATTAAACTCCCAGAAGAACCGTTTCGCATCGGCGTAGCTCTTCTGCCTGTCTTGGGCTACCCGAATACGACTCCTGATTATCTCAATCCTCGTGGAGGTTTCCTGAATCACTTCTGGTCCTAGCAACTTATTATCCCCCACCTCGAGCCAACAAGTTGGAGAACGACAAGGCCTGCCATACAAAGCCTCAAATGGAGCCATGCCAATCGTAAACTGATAAGAGTTATTATAAGAAAACTCTACCAGTGGAAGATGTGGCTCTCAACCTCCTCCAAAATCGAGAACACACATGCGTAGCATATCCTCTAACATCTGATTAGTACGCTCTGTCTGTCCATCTGTCTGTGGGTGGTAAGCTAAACTCAACCTCAACTCAGTACCCATAGCCTCCTGAAAGCTTTCCCAAAAATGAGACAAGAAAATCTTGTCTCTATCTGACACAATATTCAGGGGCACCCCATGTAATCTGACAATCTTCGCGATGAACAACTGAGCATACTGACCCGTGGTATAATCTGTCCGCACCGACAAAAAATGAGCCACCTTGGTCAAACGGTCTACAATCACCCAGATAGAATCATGGCCCCGCTGTGATGTAGGCAACCCTGTAATAAAATCCATGGAAATACTCTCCCACTTCCACGCGGGTACTTCCAATGGCTGAAGCAATCCTGACAGTTTCTGATGGTCCACCTTCACTAGCTGGCAGGTAGAACACTTGGACACGAATTCAGCAATGTCCTTCTTCATCCCACTCCACCAGTATTGGCTCCTCATATCCTGGTACATCTTATCTCCTCCAGGATGTACTGCAAATCGGGACCCGTGAGATTGGGTCATTACTGCATGACGTAATTCTGCTCCTTCTGGAACCACCAATCTCCCATTAAATCGCAAACCTCCATCAGAACGAACAGAATAGGACTCAGCACCCTCGGCTAGAAGTCGCACAATCTGCTCCTGACAACACAGGTCTGTGGTCTGTGCTTGTATCACCCTCGTAACAATCTCGAGTGTGACTGACATAACGGATATGAAAGAACGTGCTACTGCATCCTGGTGACCCAACTCCTTCCACTTTGCTTTCCAGACATCCGCTACCTCGTCTACCGGTCTACGACTCAACGCATCAGTAACTACGTTGGCCTTTCCCGAATGATACTGTATATCGAACTGGTAGTCCTTCACAAACTCTAGCCATCTGCGCTGACGCATATTCAGCTCTCGCTGAGTGAACAGGTACTGCAGTGACTTATGGTCTATGAGCAAACGGAATTTCTCTCCCAAAAAATAGTGCCTCCATATCCTCAATGAAAAGACGACCTCTGCTAACTCCAGGTAATGGGTGGGGTAATTCTTCTCATGCGGCTTAAGCTTGCGGGAGGCAAAAGCTATAGCCTTCTCTTCCTGCTGAAGTACTCCCCCAAGTCCCCGTAAGGACGCATCGGTGTAAACCAGGTACTCCACACCCGGCTTCGGTAACACAAGAACTGGCGCTGAAGTAAGCTTGTCTTTCAGCTCATCGAAAGCCAATTGACAAGCGTCATCCCAAACATATGGTACTCCCTTGCGAGTCAGATTCGTCAATGGACCCATTATTTTGGAGAATCCCCGAATGAATCTCCTGTAGTAACCAGCTAACCCCAAGAAACTACGCACCTCCGTCGGTGTTGTGGGCTGTCCCCACTCCCTCACCGCTGACACTTTTCTCGGGTCAACTGCAATCCCCTGCTTAGAAACAACATGCCCCAAGAACTGTACCTCTCGCAACCAGAATCCACACTTCTCGTACTTAGCATACAGCTGATGCTCTCGTAGAGTCTGAAAAACCTGCCTCAAGTGCTCGGCATGCTCCTCCTCGGAGTGTGAATATATCAAGATGTCATCTATGAAGACGATGACAAACTGATCCAAGAACTCTCTGAATACTCGGTTCATCAGGTCCATGAAAACGTCTGGGGCATTTGTGAGTCCGAACGGCATTACCCTGAACTCATAGGGCCCATATCTCCACAAGAAGGCAGTCTTTGAAACATCCTGCTCTCTAATACATAATTGATGGTACCCCGACCTCATATCTATCTTCGAAAAGAATGTTTCCCCCCTCAACTGGTCGAACAGATCATCGATTCGAGGCAACGGATACTTATTCCGTATCGTTAACTTGTTCAGCTCCCGGTAGTCCACACACAATCTCAGTAAACTATATCTCTTCTTCACAAACAAGACTGGAGCGCCCCAAGGTGAGGTACTCCTACGAATGAATCCCTGACTTAACAGCTGCTCTATCTGATCTCGTAGCTCTCGCATCTCTGCCAGAGCCGTATGGTACGGTGCGTGTGCTATAGGTCTCGTATCTGGCAATAAATCTATGATAAAGTCTATCTCTCGACTGGGGGGTAGGCCTGGTATCTCCTGGAATATATCAGAATACTCACGAACGACTGGGATTGAGTCTAAAGGAATCATAACCTCCTTAGAGGCATCCTCCTCTATATAATACAAATGAGCGGTCGAACCTCCCTCTGGGCGAAGCATTGCCACTACGAACATCTCTTGCCCCGGAATGGCAAAAATAATGCTCCCATCGAAGCAATCAATCATGGCTCTATAAGCTGCGAGCCAATCCATACCAATAATCACATCATGCTCATGCATGTCTAAGACTAACACGTATGTAGGTAACACCAAACTACCCATCTCTACCCCCACTCCCCGGCATGTAAAGAAAATAAGCGACCCACTCCCCAGTGGTGAGTCTACACATGACACAGTGCTCTCTGCTGTGGCTAATAACCCTAAGGCTTTCTCAAAATAGGTAGCTATAAAATAGTGCGTTGCCCCAGTATTAAACACAACTCGACTCATAGTAACATGGATATAAAAACATACCCTCAATCGCGGGTGATGCCTGCGGAGATATTGCCTGTGGGGAGTTATAGACACGTCCGCCCTGTAGCTTTCTCTGCTGAACTGAGGCTGTTGGAAAGGGTGGTGGAGTTGGCTTATGGGGTTTATTATTAGCACATTCTTGTCGGGGGGCCCTATTCTTCTCTGGGCAATCCTGACGCCTATAGCCATTACTGCCACATTGGAAGCACCTCCCTCGAAACTGCTTCACTTTATTACGGTGTTGACTAGTCTCACTTTTCCCCTGGTCTTGCTGGCCTTGAGGGGAAACTTGCGGAAAAGCTATGTCAGGGCGAGGACAATACATCCACTTGTGAGCCGGTTGTACACATTTATAGCAGAGTTTCGAAATTCTTCGCTGGTCAGATTGTAGTTTATCCCCAGTCTGATTCGGACAAGATTTACGTTTGTGATCGTCCATTCCACAATCGAAACACCTCTTGGTGATTTCAACCTGAACCTGACTTCGTTGGCCCTGACACTTTTGTCCCTGAACATAAATCTCGTTACCTCTGAAACTGACTCGATCTTGATTGTTTTGTTGTCGCAGATTCGGTTCCTTCGCACAATTCTCAACGTTAGTCACATGCATTTGGTTAATCTCTCTAGGTCTTTTGCCTCCTTTAAGTTGTAGGTTGCGTTCTTGGTATTGTAGAACTGCAGTGGTAACTTCTTGTGCCACGATACCCACTAACTCGGCGGTTGATATTCTCCCTGGGGATACCTGAGGTGTGAGTCGATCTTGCTCGTTGACTCCCTTAACCGTCTTAGCTAGTTCTTCCTGATGATCCATCTGAAAATTTAAGTAAATTTGGATGAGTTCATCATTCAAATAAACAAATCGCAGAAGTACGAAATTCCAATGTATAGAGATAGACACAAAATTCCTAGTATTAGGGCTCTATATCAAAGAAAGTAACGCTGAAAGCATAATAAGCTGCACAGATCCTAAAGGACACTAGAACCTGATGCTCTGATACCACCTGTGACACCCCGCCTAATTAAATACCGGGCGATCACTCCTTTATTAAATTAAATCAAGGTAAACAGTTGGTTCATTCTCAGCATCACTGTCGATAAAATACATTTTCCAATTTAACACCCTAAATAATTAAGCTAAGTGTCAAAACCATTTTCATACATACTTTCCAAATTTTATTTTAAAGAAAAACATTTATTTTATTAACAACATTCAATAAGTAAGAATCACACCATATCAAATTCTGCAACATAAACCAAATAATATAATACATTCGTCAATCGAATGTCAACATACGAAAACTAAAGTCACAAATCCAAACTGAATAAATCCCATAGAACAATACTGGAAATAACTGAAATATAAATGTCCAATAACAATGGAATAATGGAAAGAGCTACACATGCTCAACTAGTGAAAGTACTAAGAGGGGGTCCGAATGAATGAAGTCGTCTAATCAAGAGACCTGCAACTCCCACCTAAGCTGCAGCGCGTTCCTTCCAAGAGATCCTAAGCAAGACGCCCCTGTAACTGGGCACCTGTAATACATACATATATATACAAGAGAGAGAGAGAGAGAGAGAGAGAGAGAGAGAGAGAAACGGGTCAGAGCCCGAAAGTGTGTTTTATTTAAAATACATTTTGCAAGTATTTAAATTGATACAGGCCAATGCAACAACATATTACTGCGACACTCTCTTGAGAAATTCTCACCTCTCTTCTAATGTGCACTCCTATCGCACTAACCCTCCTAATGGTTTATCTCATCATATAACACGCTATCTTTCCCCAATGATTTAACTTATCTTAAGTATTTCGTAGGATTCAAAATTTAACGATACAATTTTTTGAAAAGAATATTTCAATTAATAACCAAAGTTCTCATTTTAACTTTATTAGTCAATAAAGTTTTCCAGTGTCATATTATACTTTCTCAAAACAAGTATTTACAATATGAGTCATCAACCATATCCTACATATCAATTCACAGTAGGTAGTTTCCAAATTTTAGAATTCCATATATATATTAACTACTCGTATAATATCTATATATAATAACAGCACCCTAAATAAACTATGGTGCGGGCATACTCTACTATCCAAAATCCCATATCACTCATATTAAGGGGAATACAATCGGAATCACTCTCGAATTGTATTAACATAAATACACAAACAATATTGAGGCGAAGAATAGATTCCAAGTCTCTAAGAGGATGGCACATACCTGCGTCTCTTAGGACCGTCTGAACTATCACATCGATAGCCTGTACCAAGGATATCTATCTTCTAGGGTATAAGTCAATATCCCCCATAAAGGTCTCATCGAGATAAGACTTGTCCCAGCGCGGTAACCTCGGGGATAGCAAGTAGCGTGAGCATGATTTTCACAAGTATATAATATATGTACACACAATCATATAAATATACCACAGTTATCATATTAATAAAGGCTCTTCTTGTCACCCATAATTATACCATTTATCCTTAATTTCACATTATCAGTATTACGTATAAGGTTTCATCTCTAACCTTAACTCGAAGGGTTTTCTCACTTATTACGTGACATTCGTTGACTCTATCCTTCCAAGTAGAAAATTCAGTAGGTATACCTCTATCCACTATCGTAGCTATTCGCCGTAATCTCTCACTTTGAAATACGTAGTTTCTTCGTTCATCATATAAGCATCCCAAAAGTAAACTTCTCGTCATATAATAAAGTCCCCAACACTTATTCATGTGCCCTACTAGTCTTTCCTAACTCCCAAAATATTTTATTAAGAATCCCCAAGAATTATTTCACGATAAATTTAGTTTAACTAATTAAACAAGGGAAATAGGAATCTTCCAGGAGGGGTCGATCGATCGAGGTTTGGGGCTCGATCGATCGAAGCTCTAGGCTCGATCGATCGATCAAGCAGGTCTGCGAAAATCTGCAGAATTGCAGTTACGGGTTCTACCAATTTTCTTCATCCAAAACCATTTTTTTCCATTCTAAACGTCCCAAAAATCCTACTACTAACATTATATCAATATACCAGATGTTTTCAACGTAAAGCATGTGTATATCTAACATTAAACATGGATAATTAACCCAAAATCTCATCTAATCATCAAGAACCCTAGAGTTTTTCTTAATCATGGTTCTAATCTGTTTTTACCAGAATTTCCTTCTAATATATCATCAAAATTTCGTTGGTTATATTCCTCTACATGGCAAGGATTCCAGAATTTCATATACATCAATACTACATGCCTTTTCCTAACACAAATTGGGTTTTCTTCCATATTTATCATCTCTAATCACTCCTAAACTAACATGAAGATTGCACTAACGAAAATACGCAAGATAAATACTTGCCTGGGATTTTTAGAAGTCTGGTTTGTAGATGAATCCGGTGTGGTTGCGTTCCCCTTCTCGCGATCTACGCGTTGGTGGCGGCGGCGGTGCAAACCGGTGACTTTTTGGCCTTGAATTGCCTTGGAGCTCTCTCCTCTCTTCTCCAATGGCCGTCGCTTGTGTTCTGAATATTCTAACCCTAAAAGACTAACTTAAAAGGCTGATATAGGTTGCTGAATTTTGTGGGTTTAATTACCCAAAAAGGTGAAATGACTAAATTGCCCTCCCGGGGTACCAATTAGGCCTAAAAATGCCCCGAGACCCAAACTAAACCCCTGGGTACACTTTTCTAACTATCTTGACCCTTCCGGACGTGTTGGCGCACTCAAAACGACCATACAAACAACTTATAAAATATTTACTTTTTATTTAACAAAATTAGTCCCGACGTGACACGGGCACGTCCCGGCTTAAATTTCTGAAATTGTCATTTAATTCACTCATGACATTCAATATAACCAATATAATATATTACTTTGCTCATTAGTAATTTTCAACAAATTTCCCATAATTACTAACTCTCGTCACGTTAATAATTATAACATAATTAATTTCTGGATTTTTATTAAATAAATTATTCACATTAAATTTAATAAATCCCCAAATTAATATAGCATAAAAATACGGGGTATTACAGTTAGTTTGTCTTTACTCATTTTTACCACACAACCCGTTTCTTGACATGTTCTGTTCCTTTATTTTTTTCTTAGAATCTTCCAATACTTGCATACTTTAACAGGCTCCACACCGATGACAATGCGCACCATATGCTTTGGCCCATGATTTTAGGTCTTTCACCCCAGCGCTACGGACCCTCCTCAATTATTTTGGTATCATCCAAGTTCATTTTTAATGTGTTTTAATATTTTACAAATGTCCACATTATTTCACTTTTTCCCTTTTACCCCGATCGAATTCAAAATTCGGGATTTCACCCGAACTTGTGTAACAGTTTGAAAATCGTCATTTCATATCCTTTACACTTTAGCACTGACACCATTGGCTATGCGCACTATATGCTCTGGCCAATAATTTTGGGTTTAGTCCTAGCGCTTCGAGCCTTCCTTAATTATCCTGGTGTCATTTGAGTTCCTTTTTAATGTGTTTTAATATTTTACAAATGTCCACATTATTCCACTTTTACCTTTTTATCGGTCGAAGTCAAAATCTGGGATTTCACCCTAACTTGTATTACACTTTGAAAATCATCATTTCATATCCTTTACACTTTAGCATTGATTTTATTCCAAAATCATGTTCATTTACGACCATTTTGGTGTAACACCTTTTTTCAATATTTTTATTCCATAAAAATATTCCACTTTACGTAAAATTACTATTTTACCCTTTGATTCCAAACTTATTTTTTCCTCCATTTACACAAGTGTTGCTTTCCAAAACACCATTAAGTTACCCACACTAACTTCTTTAGTATTTTTAACACCTTAACACTTTTCTAGCATTTGGAGTAATATTTTTTCAAGTTGAAAATATCTTTATTCCATTATTTCTTTTCCAATTTCTAAAGTGTTAATCTTTCAAAAGTATAATTAAGTTAAACACACCAACTTCCTAATGTTTTAAACATTAACATTTATTCAACACTGTTACTAATCATTTTTCCAAGTTAGACATTTATTTACTCGTTTCATCCAAGAAATACAACTATACCTAAAGACTACTTTTATAAGAAAAATACCATTTCTTTTTATTAACACGCGTAGTCTTACAACTTTACACTTATCCCACTTTCAGCCTTTTTTCGTAAACTTTGAAGACTAGAATTTTCATTTTTCTTATTTTATGTTCAAACCCAATAAAACCTTCTTCGACAATTTTTTTATGTTCATCATCAAATTACTACACGTTTACATGCATGAGAAGATGGGTTTTTATTTTCAAAAATCCTATTACATGGGTTAAATACATGATTTATTCTCAAAATACTTAACACTTGCCAAACATACCCTTTCAAGACTTAAGGATATTATTAAACTCAAACCAATGTCCCATTTTTATAAAATCTTCATTTTTGCAAGAAATCAAGCTTAATTTACCAAATATCTTTATCAAGATAAAAATGCAAATTTAAAATTTTTTATTCCATAAATATTTTTAACACCCAACTTCTTAAAACATACCAATTATATGAAAATTCCAATTATTTCAAGAAAATATTTAAATATTTACTCATTATTTATTTCTAACAAAATAATATTTTTGCAAACATTTTTATTTCATAAAAATGTTTAATACCAGTTCTCTAAGACCCATCATTTCATTCATATGCATCCTACTCTTATAATCTAATCAACATGACTACATATATGTAAAAGAGTCTTAATACTAAGAGTAAATCTTCCCTCCTCAAATGAAGCACCAACAATGGAAGGCATTAAGTGTTTAAGAATATGGCAACCTCCCACTTCATAAGGTGGCCTAAGAGAGGTTGCCTAGCTCCACTAATTTTGTCTCTATTAAAGCTCCATCAAAACCCTCTTCAAGCTTCATGAATAATCCATATTCATCCTCTCCAAGAGCCCCAAACAAAACCTTCAAAATTCGTAGCTATAATAAACAATGGTGGAAATGGGTATGTAGGTAGGGGTGGGCACGGTCCGGTCCGGTCCGAGTTTTGCCTATTTTTTTGACCGGATCGAATATTCGATCCTCAATTTTTTTGGACCGAGACCTGACCGATTAATTCAGTTAACCTACTAATTCGGTCAAGGCTTTTTTCGGTCCGGTCCGGGGTAAAATTCGGTCCTGACCCTGTTTTATATATATGTACATTTTATGAATGTTTTTATCTTTTTTCCTCACAAATATATATACAAAAAAATAATACTCGAAACTCCAAGTGATATTTACATGGGTTTTTTTTAACCCAAATAAAAAAATGTCTATACATATATAAAATGTTCCAAATTATATTCATAAGTTATATACATTAATTCAAAAACTATACATAAGAAACACAATAACATTATTTTTATTATATATATATGGGAATCGGTCCGGTCTGGTACAAATCGGTCTTTTAATATAGTGGAGCGCGGATCGGACCGGTTTAATCGATTTTTAGTTTTTGTGAACCGATTTTTGGACCGGTTTCAAAATAGCGTTAATTTTCGGTTCGGTCCGGTTCGGTCCAATCGGTCCATTTGGGTCGGTCTTTTTTTTCTCCACCCCTATATGTAGGGCCTGGATATGGTGGGATAAAAGAAGAATATAGTGGCATAAGGTGGAAGGATGGTGGTGGCATGGTGATTTGTGGTAGAGAGAGGTGAAAAAATGCATAAAAATGATGGAAGACCTAACCCCCCCCTCTCTCTCTCTCTCTTCTTCCAATTCTAAATCCCCAAAATAAACCCCAAACAAGCCATATAAAAACTCCTTAAACATTAAAATTTTCATCTTTCCTAATCTGGGAATGCTAGAATTCGACACCTCAATGATCTAAAGGTCTAGAATGTGACAACACTACCCCAAAATGGTCAAATTGACACCCTTTAACCTGCCAACCTTGTCACGGTCAATGACCGTGACAAAAAAACACGCGTTTTTTTATCACGGTCATTGACCGTGATAAGTTCGTGACAATTCTGTCAGTAAAAAAACCCTTCCCTCTTCTTTTTTTCCACCGATTTCTATTCCTTCCATTTCTCTCTCTCCCTATAAGCGACTGCACTCTCTCTCTCTCTCTATGATTTTGGTACGTTTTCTCTCTCTATTTCTCTTTCATTTGTATATATGTGTGTGTATATGTGCGTGTGTGTGCGTGTGCGCGCGCGCGTGTGCATGTGCGTGTGCGTGTGCGTGTGCGTGGTGGGAAGTGATAGTGGGGGATGGGGAGGGGGCAGGGTAGAGGGGCTATGTGTGTTTATACATGACATATTTGATGGCAAGCAGATAGGGAGGGGGCTGAGGGACCTGAATACCGTCCAGCGTATGCTAGTTCATGGACGTGCCCTTCAAGACATCGAGGCCAAGGTGCTCGTCACGCATGTGATACCCGGGAAGGAGAACTCCCCATTGTGGTTGTGCGAACAATGCAACACGATGCAAATTCAAGGGTGTATCAATTCGTATATCGTGTGGCCTATCCACCTCCTCAAACGTACCCCAGACATGTAGTGACATTATTTGAATTGTTTTGGATTTTTTAAGTTGTTAAATTTGAATTGTTTTAAGTTGATACGTTTGAATTATATTTAGATTATATCGTGATGTATATTGTTTTGAATGTGTATTTTCATTCTCTCTATTTTATTTGGATATATGATGTTTGAACAGGTACAAATATACTGCTGGGCAGTGGCAGTGGCCATACTGCCCAACAGATTTTTTCAATTTTGCTCAGAATTATCACGGCCATTGACCGTGAAAGGTCCATGATAAAGTATAATTGTCAAGGTCAATGGCCGTGACAAATTTTTATTTAATGCCACGGGTTTGTCACAGTTACAGACAGTGACTAAGCTTATCACAGACATTGACCGTGACAAGTTCGTGCCAAAATTTTTATCACCCCCATACTTGTCACGGTCATTGATCGTGATAAGGTATAATTATCACGGACTTGTCACGGTCAATGGCCGTGATAAATTTTTATTTAATGCCATGGGTTTGTCACGGTCATTGACCGTGACATGATCGTGACAAGTCTAATGAACTTGTCACGGTCAATGACCGTGACTAGTCCGTGACAAAAAAAGTTGTCACCCCCATACTTGTCACGGTCATTGACCTTGACAAGGTTAACTTGTTACGGTCAATGACCGTGACGAGTCAGCAGATTTGGTGTAGTGGAACCACAAGGGTAGAAAAATAGTAAAAATTTGCAAAACCTTATTCGAACGAGAATCGCCTTTTATTCGAATGAGAATGGCTTCTCGTTCGAACTAGCCTTCGAACGACCTTCTAACGAGACTGTTCAGGTATGCAGTGGAGTCTCATTAGATACTGGTTTGATCCCTACTTCGAACGAATTGAGATTCTTGTTCGAACGACCCTGAATTCGTTCAAATAACTGCTTCCTAACTTTCTCCAAATTTCTCGATTTTACCCAAAAACTTCTAATATTATCATCGAGCCTCCAAAATCGGTCAAATGCAGATATAATACCCAATCATAATGATTCGCATCCTAATGTTTTAATATCATTATAACTTGAGCAGAAAAAATAATAAAATATTGGGGTGGGGTATTACATTCTTCCCTTTTTAGGAAATTTCGTCCCCGAAATTATTGACCCTTCAATACTCAAGATTCTGGGTCTCACCAATTTCTACTTTAAATCATAGGAATCCTTCAAGGATAAATCATTGAAGTCCTCGAGTGCTAAGACAACATCATATGCTATTTCCTGAGGTTGTCACCAAAAGATCAACATGAGACATACCCTAACGCTCACCGCCATGTAAACCATCCTGAATCTAAGAACTACACATTCTAAGTTTCCTCAAATCCTCGGGTCATCATGGACACATAACCTTATATCGTAAGTCATTCACTCCATGGAGAAACACACCAACTAAATCATCATCGTGAACTCGATTGATACCTTCCATTGCGTCACTCTGATAATCGGGTATTACTTTAGATGTCTCACTTGGAGCACTAACTTGAGTATCACATCAATCCACTCTCCGTGGCAATGTAACACTGTGTGCTATATTTCCCCGAGTTCTAACACTATACAATGTCCTCAAGTCACCGTCCTTCTCTTTAAAACCAGAGACACTGATTGCTACGTCGAAAATTTCTAGGGTCGCTAATTTTAAGGAAATCAAATGCTACAAGAAAACCGTGCGACCGAAAGCACATCCATCATACACAAAACTTTGTTCAATAGCAAGGACACCTTGAATAGGGACGCAACCAGTTATCGAGTTGCATTGACCATGCCTGGTCCACTCGCACACTACTAGTCCCACCCGTACCATACCATAACATAATATCAATCTGAGATACCACAATCGTGGAATGAAAGAGACACACACATAAGAATCAAAGGAAAAACAACCGTTCTAAGAAAATCCCATTTGTACTCAATGAACTACAGTCTATGAAAATCTAACCTGCGCAACATACTTAAAGTCTTACAACTTCTCTTAGACGTTATCACTGGTACTAGCCACATGCCCTGGCTCGAGTCACCGACCTTGACGAATTGTATCATAACCATTTATCCTCGCGAGACGAAAGCAATATCAAACCTATTGTTCTCTGGAAAGTCAAATGCCAGACTTCCCTCCTTAGGAGTAAGGCCCTCCCACTTACATCTTGACACCCATTAACCACACCGGTTGGCAATTGTCTAACGACCTTATCGACAACGACCTTGTCCACATCATTAGTAATGAACTCACGAACCTAGTACACCTAGATTAATATCTTACTTTACCGTACCATATTCCCACCCAACTTGTCCTTAAGCTCTACTCAATTCGATGAAATGCCTACCCTATCACGGTTATCATCATCACAAGGTTATTATCACCTATCCCCTAAGTTCAATCCAATTGACTCCACGTGACGACCAATCTCTCATCATTAACACTATAAATGTAAAATTACTACTCGGACATACACCCTCGAATCCACATGAGTCTAACAAGATGACCTAAGGTCTACACGTTCCCTACTAGTGTCATTCTGACACATACTGATCATGCTTCAACACCCCATCAAATTTTCTATACGCGAGGCCTCAATTATAACATCGTTGACCCAAATCTTTAATGTATTCCTGGTACTCATCAAAATCTAGCACGACCCTCCTATATTAGTCCCCTAAAGACAATGATTATTATACCCAATCATGATATGAATCTCTGATTTTGCTTAAGAAGATTGCACTACCTATCTATATTAAACTTTGGCAGCCTCACCCAAGGCTATATGAATCGATTCCTTTGAACTTAGTCGATAAACTAAGGTCATCACCAAATCTTCCACATCTTGTCGCCGGACACAACACATTTCATAAATTTTAGCGTAACTGGTTCCCTAAGGTCACTAAGTATTCCCAAGCATTTACCGCTAAAGATTACTTAAGACTTTATCGACCATGATTTCCACAAAGAGATTGTTCTTTATGATTTCTCAATATCTGTTTCATCGATTGCTATCCACTCACCCAAATATTAATCAGCAATCCTCTAAAATGGTAGGTCATATTAGTCGAACACCTCAGGGCATCACAACAAGTTGACCTTCCATCCCATGTATACTCCAAGGACCTCTTTACTACAATGAATGTTATGCACCGCACATTGAAACACAAGCTAACACTACTGAGGATTTTGGTAGGATATATGATATTGTGTATAACTAGTACATCTCTAGGTTTACACTACTGATGTCTATAAAGGTCCTATTCATGAAATATTGCATCATCCTTTCCAACACTACCCCAAAGGTCTAACTAAGGTTCACTCCCTTGTTACTACAACTCATCATTGTCACACACGTGACACCTTTGCCAAAGATGGTCCGTAGTTCTAACCACGGCTTATAAGATACCTTCATCGACCAATGATCACTAAGTCACTCACCCAAAATGATAGCTTCCTATCTACTAAGACTGGGTGTACGTATTCTCAAGTACGGACACATACAATTTTTTACATGCTCATCGAACTCTCCATAAATCATGGTATTACCCCAAGGATCTTATTTGCCTAATTACATCATCGATATAGACTACTCAGAAGTGCGGAACCTAGGTAAAATTCACATTCAAATCCCAAATCATCATTGCTTAGTCACGATACCCTAATTGCCAATCTCCACAGTTAACTATACCCAATTTATACCACTTGCCCAATAGGCATCATCACACTCTATTAACGTCTCAAAGACTCTATATCATCAAAGGTTAGAACACAAGAACCTCATAATAAAAACCACGGTGTCACTACTATCGACTCCCAAGGACAACCGTAAATTACTAACATGTCTAATCATAAGTGCGAAAGCAATTAACAACATGTGACTTAGTCGTATACCACTTGGCAACAATTCATTCGTCATGCTAACCTCTTCGACTTCAACATCGAGGACACGAATAAATTCATCACCAAAACTAGTGTGACCGGACCAAAACTACTGACATCGAAAGATCCATTACCGACCTCACCACGTCACTCCCGAAAGCATGAAACTGTTTTACTTTTGAAAATGTTACTTCTCCCGATTAATTTACCTTAATCTTATAAAAGACTTCCTCTTTCTTATTTTGACATTTATCCTTTTATTTAACACACACGGTTAAATATTTGAAACAACTACACTTTGTTTGACCGAAAGCAATTTCTTTATTGAAAATATCCTTTGCATTTTAATTAATCCACGTTAGTATTTTCATTAAAAATCACCCTTTCAACACACGTGAACACTGCGTTACTTATTTAGCTTTTGAAAATCTTTCACAAAGCACCCTTATATTAATTGTGGGTTAAACCACTTAGGTTTCTTAACGATCCATTTAACTACTATACTTTACCTTTCCTTTACTTGATGGACATTAATCAATTTACACACTTTTTGTCCACTTTAACCTTTACCGGAATATTTATTGATTCATTAAAGTTAGGTTGTCTTTACACATTTTCACCACACAAACCATTTCTTGACATGTTCCATTCCTTTATCTTTTTCTCGAAATTTTTCAATAACCGCATACTTTAACGGCCTTCACACCGTTGGCTATGCGCACTATATGCTCTGGCCAATGATTTTGGGTTTAGTCCCAGGGCTTCGAGCCCTCCTTAATTATCATGGTGTCATTCGAGTTTCTTTTTAATGTGTTTTAATATTTTACAAATGTTCACATTATATCACTTTTACCTTTTTACGGGTCGAAGCCAAAATCTGGGGTTTCACCCCAACTTGTATTACACTTTGAAAATCGTCATTTCATATCCTTTATACTTTAGCATTGATTTTATTCCAAAATTATGTTCATTTAGGACCAGTTTGGTGTAACATCTTTTTTCAATATTTTTATTCCATAAAAATGTTCCACTTTGCGTAAACTTACCATTTTACCCTTTCTTTCCAAACTTATCTTTTCCTCCATTTTCATAAGTGTTATTTTTCAAAACACCATTAAGTTATCTACACTAACTTCTTAAGTGTTTTTAACATCTTAAAACCTTTCTATAATTTTGAGTAACATTCTTTCAAGTTATAAACATCTTCATTATTTCTTTTTTAATTTCACAAGTATTAATCTTTCAAAAATATTATTAAGTTACGTATACCAACTTTCTAATGTTTTAACCATTAAAACTTATTCAACACTTTTTCTAATCATATTTCCAAGTTAGACATTTATTAACTCTTTTCATCCAATAAATACAACCATACTTAAAGAATACTTTTATGAAACCATTTCCTTTTATTAATACACGTAGTCTTACAATCTTACACTTATCACACTTTCAACCCATTTTTTCACACACTTTGAAGGCTAGAATTTTTATTTTTCTTATTTCATGTTCAAACCTAACAAAAGCTTCTTAAACCTTTTTTTATGTTCATCATCAAATTACACATGCATGAGGAGATGAATTTTTATTTTCAAAAATCCTATTAAATGGGTTAAACATATGATTTATTCTCAAAATACTTAACACTTGTAAAATATACCTTTTTAAGACTAAGGGACATTATTATTTCTTAAAAACTCAAACCAATGTCCCATTTTTATAAAATCATTATTTTTGCAAGAACTCCAACTTAATTTACCAAATATCTTTAGTAAGATAAAAATATAAATTTAAAAAAATTTATTCCATCAAAATATTTAGCACCCAAGTTCTTGAAATATACCATTTACATAAAAATCGCAATTATTTCAAGAAAACTTTGAAATATCTCCTCATCATTTATTTCTAGAAAAATAACATTTTTTTCCAATATTTTTATACTAAAAAAATGTTTAATACCAATTCTACTAAAACTGTAATGACCCCACTTTTATCTGCTCATATATATAGTTTGTTTTTACACTCATTTGCTACTTATTATCTTATAAATGTTGTATTATTAGATATGTGGTATTATTGGCTATCAATATAATAAACTCCATTTTTAAATATGAATAATCAACTATAAATTGGATCAAATCGAAGTCTTATGACATATCTTAAGGTAAATAATAATTTTTGGGGTAGAAAATGTACTTTTATGAAACTTTAGGGACTAAAATAAAAATATAAAAGGTCAATTTTGTAAATAAAATATTTTCAATGACCTCTAAGAAATATTGAATATATATAGTGTGAAATTACCAAAATACCCTTCATGTGTAAAATGACCCTTATGCCCTTATCACCTTTCCACTACATGTTGGTCACCTCCACCTTACACATGTCGTCTTTAGAGAGAAAGCTAAAACATATGTCATCATTTGGTGATGTTAACACTGCAAGACCACTCTGGAACGCGACACCTCGGTATTGAATCACCACTTCAAAAAACCTAGTCATTAAACACATGTCAACACCGTAATAATTTTGGAAACCTATAAATCGGGCATTTGGGATCATTTATAACTCACATCAATTCCTTGAGAATTATAGTAAGAAAGAGTGATAGAAATCTTGGGAAATATCTTAAGAAGGAGTTTTATAATTTTGAAGAAAGAATCCATTTCGTAGGTATGATTTTATTTAAATGTTGTAATGCATTTTTTATAGTTTTAATTTCGTGTTTTATAGCTTTACTTAGTAGTTATGCTGGTAATATACACTAAAGGTGCCACAAATGAAAACTTAAAATTTGGAAACAATCTAAATGGATTTTATTTTCAAAATATGTAAACTTGTTTGAAAATATATATATATATACGCTTTTTCTAAGCAATTGCTCGTTATTATGGAATCTCATTTAAGTGATTCCAAAGTCAGTCCCGGTGAAATTATGTATAGTTGAGATGGTATTTAAGTGGTGCCCCTATGACTAGGGGTGTCAGTTATTTTCGAACTTTCGAATTTTCCGTTTTCCGATCCGAATTTTTCCAATTTTGGCACCATTTTTTAATTTTTCGATTCCGAATTTTTCGAAAAAATTGAAATGGAATTGGAAATCATATATGGATTCTGAATTTTTTATTCGAATTTCCCAATATCATGTCGATTTGATCCATCCAAAATATTTTCCGAAATAATAATATTTTTATTTATTTAAATATATTTTTACTACCGTTATTTATATATAAAATTTACTATTTATTAGTTTAATCTTGACCCTCCATTTAAAACCATCTCAACCATTAATATATACCCATATATATTAACCTTCTACATCACATAACCCTAAATCGAAAGACAATATTTAGAATTATATTCAGTTGTTATGCGAATTTAGATTCCAAGGATGATTTATATTAAGTTTCCCTCATCTTCCTTTTATTCGTTTTTGTATCTGAAATACAGATGCACAGGCTCTCCAAAACTTGTTAAGCATTCTTGAATTTCCTTTTTTTAAGTAGGAAAATAGTAGTTTTTTTTCATTCACATAGCTTTATAGTTTCTTAGTATCATAGTCAAGCCTTGCATTGATCTTTCTCCGAAATGGTAAGAGATGGATAGTTCTGTAGTTTATTGCATTTCCAAAATGGTATGAGATGCATAGTCTCACATAGCTCCATAGTTTATTGCATAGGTGTTGAAAAGTGGAGTGTTTGATTTTTATTTTTATTTTAAAAATATCCTTTTCAAAAATGACATTTCCGATATTTTTTGAAAATATTATAACTGATAATTCTGATTATTCCGATATTTTTACGAATAATAAAATTTCTGAAATTTTCGAATATTCCGAATCAGCCGAATAGGGAAAAAAATGATTTTTTAATTTTTATTTTTTTCGAATTGGAAAGGATTTTCAATTTTTGAAAATTTTGGATTTTTTTTCCGAACACCCCTATTCCGATCCATTCGAAACACACCCCTACCTGTGACCCTCTATCTCTACTGAGAATAAATCCGAAAATGTTCTGTCTATATGAGATGGTATTTAAGTGGTGCCCGTATGACCCTCCATCTCTACTGGGAACCGACTGATTAGGAAGAACTATGAATTGAATTCTTTAAATACGATGAATGAATATTAAAAATTGAGAAAATGGTTTTAGTAACCTTTTACATTAAGTTATTTTAGGATTAAAACACAATATTTAGAATTGGGCTTTATTTAGAATACATAATTAAACCTTTATTGTATTTATTAGATTAACGTGTGATCCAAGACTCAATATCTGTATTTTCGAGCCTCTATTTTAGGTGAGTACTCTATGTCATTTCTTGCACATTTAAATTATATGATATTATGCAAACTATATATTTTGTCAAATTCTTTTATTCTTGAAATGCATCTGATACCAATGATTGATTCATTTGTGATATGTTTATATCTCTCCATATAGACATAGTGATTGAAATGAGTATTGAAAATGAGATTGAATATTGGAAATAAGATTCGGCCTAAGGGACCTCTCTTACTGACTGACCTTCCCAGTTGGGTTATCGCTAGTGTGCCCTAAATAAGGCATTGTGACGAACTCGTTCGATAGACCCTCAACTATCGGGGTATAATACGGTAGAAGAACACGGTATTAAAGTGTACTTGGCCATTAAACTTATATGATTGAAAGAAAAAGATATCACGTTTGATTTGTTGCATTCATCTTATTATGAGCTATCCAATTTTGATATATATATATATATATATATATTACCATTTCAAAATATATATCTATTTACTGCAAGTTCCTATACATATATGTATATGCCTTCTCTTTTGACTTGAATAGGTATCTATTTTCTGAAAACCTTGGAATGTCGGGAGATTAAATCTTATTCAGCCTTTAGCTGACGTTGTATAAATAACGATTTTTAAGAAATAATTAGACTGGAGGATGGAGTGTAGAATGACTATATTGAAGATTTAGCTTAAGGAGCTTTTTTGTTATACTTTTAAGTATAACGTTTGTTTTTATAAGATAGAGCATGTTTGGCTCTTCGGTAATAAGTTTTTAATTTTGGCATAAGTTATAATCCGTTCATACTTTTAATATATATGAAGTTTACTTTTAGAAATCTCTGATGACGTAATTCAATTTTTTCAATAGTTTACGATTCATGACCATGTGAATGTATTTCCGTTGCATTTATTTTAAGAAATATTTTAAGGCTAGAACATTGAATGCATTGGTGGCATGTTAAGACACTCATTCCCTACTACTATTGGGTTGGGATCATGATAAAAACCCATCATTTCATTCATATCCATCCTACTCTTATAATCTAGTCAACAAGACTACAAATATACAAAAGAGTATTAATACTAAGAGTAGAGTTTATCACCTCAAATGAAGCTCTAACAATGGAAGTCATAAAGTGTATATGAAGATGGCAACCTCCCACCTCCTAAGGTGGCCTTAGAGAGGTTACCTATCTCCACTAAGCTTGTCTCCATGAAAGATCCATCAAAACTCTTCAAGATCCATAGATCATCCATCTTCATCCTCTCCAAGAGCCCCCAAAAAAACCTTCAAAATTCGTAATTCCACTCAACAATGGTGGAAATGAGTATGTATGTCTTGGATATGGTGGGATACAATAAGAATATGGTGGGATAAGGTGTAAGGATGGTGGTGGCATGATGGTTTGTGCTAAAGAGAGGTAGAGAAATGCATAAAAATCGTGGAAGACCTACCCCTCTCTCTTTCTTCTCTTCCAACTCTAAATTCCCCAAATAAACCCTAAATAAGCCTCAATAATAAAATTCGACACCTCAATAATAAAATTCTGCATAACCTCATCCAAATGAGAATCGCCTTTCGTTCGAATGAGAATGGATTCTCGTTCGAACTAGCCTTTGAATGACCTTCTAACAATCCTGTTCATGTATGCAGTAGAGTCTCGTTCGATCCCCATTTTGAACAACTTGATATTCTCATTCGAACGACCGTGAATTCATTTGAACGATTGGTTCTGAACTTTTTCCAAATTTTCAATTTTACCGAAAACTTCCAATATTATTATCAAGCCACCAAAA
Source organism: Sambucus nigra (assembly GCA_949130495.1). Classification (NCBI taxonomy): domain Eukaryota; kingdom Viridiplantae; phylum Streptophyta; class Magnoliopsida; order Dipsacales; family Adoxaceae; genus Sambucus; species Sambucus nigra. The sequence goes on along the minus strand of OX422209.1, from coordinate 454,613,462 downwards.
TCAGTCAAATGCATATACAATACCCAATCATAATGATTAACATCCCAAAGTTTCCATATTGTTACAACTTGTGCAAAAAATAATAAAATATTGGTGCAGGGCATTACAAATATGGTGAAAGCGAAAATTTTCATTAAATGGCATAGATGGAAGTCAAGAGGGTTGGAGGATGAATCGCATATAGGTGAGATACCGCAAGAGATGGAATATTTATTTGTGTTGGCAGAGGAGTTTAAGAGGTGTATAAGGTTTAGTAGATAATGGTATCGGGTATAAATTTTATACTATATGCAAGGTGTTGGGGTGGGTTAAAAAATATAGCACTAATGTTTTTTTTATATTGTACAAGTGTGGATTTCTTGAATATTATTATGTGATGCCGGGTTTGTTATCTATATAGTGCAATTGTATAGGATTTCATAAATTCTAATGTTATAGACATTTTACATTCTTACTAACAATTATTCCTCTACTCTCCCAATCTACAATCAGCTTCTACCTTTCTTCCACGTTCAATACCGATAAAATTGGAGTTTAAACAGCTTATTCTCACCACCACGAATGAATTATTATTTTTCTAATTAAATTTTAAATGCCACAAGTCAATTATGATAACTCTTATTATATAATTTATTTAATAACCCTTACAAAGTGCCCGCGCATCGTGCGTGACTTAAATTTAGTATTAAGTATACTTTTCATAACAATCGTCTTTGCATATATATGAGCATAAGTTATGATATGTATTGTCTAGATTCTAAGATTTTTTTTGTGGGGGATGGGGGACTTTTTAATTTTGTCCTTCACTGATAATATTTTTTAGTTCGAGTCCACAAACATATTTTTTCGATACTAAGATCCCTCACCTTTAACGTATATCTTATATGTTAATGTATACACAAATGTAACATGTATACATTACAAAAATTCATATATACAATAAAAAATTGGATACACGTTACACAAATTCACGTTTATCTCTACTACCTAAAAAGAGGGGAGTTTCTCTTTAATGGTATAATGACCACTTTACCCTTAGACATTTTAAAAACCCATTAATACCCTTCTATCTTAATCTCCCATATGATTCCTTATTTACTAACTCTGAATTGCACTTCAAGTTCCCCCATTTACTATTGAAATTTTGACTCTCCAGCTTTCATCTTCTCACGATGCATCATCCCACACACTACACAATAAAATAGGAGATCAAACACCATTAGTTCAGGATTTCTATTTAATTGACATAAATATTTTCTCCTTCATATCCCGCCATAAAATCCACTCCCTCAACACACCTTTACCTAAACCTCATCAGCAAGCCTCATCAACATGTACGATTTCTTGTTTTTGAATTTTTTATGTCGTCTTGATAGGGATAAAACAACAGAAGTCATGTAATTATATTTCTAGAGGTAACTGAAAAAACATGTGTTTCCAAATGTCTATGCATTGACGCTCTATGATATGATTGTAATTGAATGCAATAAAATAAAGTATAAGGACCTTTGATTACCGATTCTGCTATTTTTCGAAGATTTTGGAGTTAAAAAAGTGTGCATTTGATGTTAGTCAATATAAGCAAGTCCTATCTTCCTAACATAAGGGGTGGCGTATTTTTAAATTTTTCAAATTCAAAACTGGTGTTCAATTTCATTCAACATTTTTTTTTTATCAATATTGATAATGACAGATATTCCTCTTTAAATTACCTTAGATTTCTATAAAAATGGATATTAGAAATTTATTATGCAGTAGTGTAATGGGTAGTTTTTCTTTAATGTTGAATTAAGAAATGAGTATTCTTTTAGTACGTTGAAACAAATGCTTTTTTTAGTCCATGCATTGTCCAAAGTCAATAAATATCTATCTTGAGAAGTATATTATCAATAAGAACAGATTCCCAATTTGTTAGATCGAATATGCCGGATAGAAATGGAAAGTTATTTTAGTTTTTTTAGTAGATTGTATTTGGGAAGAAACAATTTAAGGATTAATGTTTTTGCTTAACAATATTGCAAAATATAATTTTTCGCCTCCATGTTGTTTGATATAATGCCACAATGACTTATTTTTCAATTTTCAAAACATGTAACTGTTGATTATTTCCCATGTTTGACACTTGTATGTTAATTTACATAAAAAATAGCATTATAAATCACACATAGGTAATTTGCGAGAGATAATTTAATTATTTCTTATACAATTAAATTAAAAATGATATTTGTATTTAGGCAGTCTAATTTGTATGTTTTTGAAACATAACCGGTTATGAAAATATAGCTAATTGATTCCATCAGATATATGTTCTCATTCTTGTGTGTCTAATTATGGACATGCCATCTGATCTTAAGCTATAAACCCCGTCCTTCTCTACATCACTTGTCTTCTCTTCAGGTATGTCCCCTTATTTGGTAATTCGAGTTATGTGGGTTTAATTTTGACCGTGTATGGAATTCAATGGTATTCCCTACCTCAGTACATAGATTTTATCTTTATAAACGTATCATTCATTTGTTGCTTTGAATTTAACACTAATCCAAGGAAACTCTAGTTTATAAGATCTTCCTTCCAAGATTTGAGAAATCCAAAATAAATTAGAATAAGCCCTCCTTCTTTGTGCAAATAGAAAAAATATTGATTGACTTGAAACTTGAAATTAAATCCTAAAAAAAGTTCTTGAAACTATTTTATAGAACAAGAAAGTTCTTATATATGAACCAACACCATATACTATCCCACCTTCAGACCATTTTTTTCAATTTTTGCAATGTAATCCCAAGTGTTTCAATTTTAAACAAATTTTGAGAGCCTTTACCTATCCGTTAACAATTTAATAGAAATTGTCTTGGCAAATATTTGACGTACCTCACAAATAAAACTTTACTCACTCATTATTCAAACATAAGGTACTTCAATTAGTTGTCCAAGACGACGAAGATGAAAGGGTATCTGTCACACTGTTCGAGGAAGCAAAGTCTTTTATTGGATGTAATATTCCAACTTTCATTACTTCTAAAAATAAGGTAATATCATTCATATTAACACTCTCTCTTCATACATAAATTCTATACGTTCTATACTAATTACATATACTTACTCTTCATATATGTTAATTTTTTCAATTGGGAATTATGCATTCCGACTACATTCAAAAGTTATATACGTGCATAGAAAAATCTACAGATTCTACATTAAATGGAAATCGCTTAACTATTCGGATCAAAAGCTGGCACGTTTTATTGCTCATAAAGTTGAAGATGAAGAAGACACATCGAACCCTAACAAATGTCAAAAGCAACATATTTGACGATTTAGGTTTCATATCTTTTCATTACACTATGTTATTACCTTACTTCTTGCTTAAACAATATTTATTTTCCTCTACATTTTTACTTTTTAGTAAGTCGGGTTCATTGTTATGGATTCTTTCCTATTTTATCATATTTCATTTCTTCTTATGTTATTGGCAACACATTATTTTCCAAACATTAATTTCCTTTACTTCATTACCTTCACAGACTTTGTTATAAGTTTTACGCTTTACATGAACAATTTTAACCTCACAGATAATTATTCATTTATTCATCTCATGCAGTTGAACATCTGGACTCACCCACACGTGCAATGCACGTGGGCGTAACTAGTATTTCTTAGAGCATCCGTACCAGGGAGGATTAAATAAATGTAAGTTTAAATCCCCAAAAGTGAATATTGCCTTTTATCAGTGTATAACATCACAGTGTATAACATCACAGTGGTGGATGGTCACAAATTTGAAAAATCAGTTCCTACGAATAAATGTTGTTCGTAGGAAATAAAAAATTATTTCTTACGAACAACATTTGTTCGTACGAAATAATACGGACAAATATTGATCGTAAGAACCCAAATATATAATAAAAATAATTATTTATATTGGTGACGAACTTCTGAAGTTCGTATGAATTTATATGAACAATTGGAGTTCATAGGAAGTATTTACTGATTCTGCATCCGTTTGGTAAATTTAGAGAACCCTTGCCTTTTCTCTTTTAGGTTTTATTGGTTTCGAACCACCACTGCAGACGTTGTGATTTGCAAAGTTAACTTTTTTGGTGTCTTTTAGCTCTACCATTGTGGATGCTCTTAAAAATAGGTATACACTAGGAACCAAGATTCTTGGCGCAATGGTATAAAGATGTCACTGGGACAGTCTTGGGGGTGCATTGAGTTTGGTTCCCATTTCGATTCCCGGCACTGTCAAAATAATGTTTAGCCAGCAGAAGCCACAAACCGCGAATAATGATTAATCGAGGTGCATATAAGTTGTCCGAGCATCTCATGATATGCTATAAAAAAAATATATATATATAGTAACACAATTGTACATAACCGACACTCAATATTACTAGACCTTATTCGTAGTAGCTTCATTTTGTTTTAAAATTAAAAAAGATTATCCATCAATTACAACCCCTTTTTTATTTTTTTATATATCAACAAACACATGACATTGAGTCGAGATGCATTTACTCACTGAGTTTCTGGTTTTTTTATATATCAACTAGGGGTGGAAGCGGTATGGGTTTTTACCATACTGTATCGTTTTGGTCCGAAAAAAAATAATTTTGGTTTCATATATTAAAATACCAGAACCGGTCTTATCGAAATCGAAATTACGCAAAAAAGTTGGTTGGTTTTGGTTTTAATATTTAAAAAATCGATTTACTGAAATTACCGTACCGAATTTACCAAAATCAGAAAAAACTGTACCGACATTACCGTACCATACCGAATTTACCAAAACCAGAAAAAAACGTACCAAAATTGTCGTACCGTATCGAATTTACCAAAATTACCGTCCTGGATTTATCGAAACAAAAAAAAAATGATTTTGCTTTTGGTTTTAATATTTAAAAATGTTTGGTGGTTTTGTTTTTGATTTTTTGGGTCTTTTAATGCTGTTTACCGAAATTAGAAAAAATCGAAACCAGAAATCAGAAAAAATCAGAATTTACCGAAATCAGAATTTATCGAAACCAGAAAAAACTAAAATTATCGAAAAAACCGAAATACCAGCCGATTTAATTTTGATATTAATTTTGATATACCGAATGCTAAACTGATACAATTTAATTTTACCATCCAAAATTTCATTTTAATATTAATATCTACTATTTACCTTAGACTCAAATATCAACAAATGAGTTTCTGGTGGAACCACTTGGGAGTTGCGTCTCGTTTACGTCAACACCTTGGTTACCGACGTCAACACTAACACACAAATTGATTCGTCCACGTGTGAACAGCTGTTCACAGGTCAAGCCAACCTCTCTTGAAGTAAACTGTAAACATCCACTCCCCTCTCTTTTTTGATTTCACCCACACATCTCCTTTCACCGCCCAAGTTACAAAAATAGAGGAACAGGATTATATGATTGTATCCCCTTAATACCCTTATAACGCGCGTATGTTAAAAGTAAAACGCGTCGCTGTCATCTTTTGGAATGCCCACTTTAATCTTTCTTTAGGCATCATCAATAAAGAAGAATCAGATGGTGTGGTAGCCTGGTGGCTCAGAGATAAGAGACACTAGTACCACTCTCTTTTAACACTCTCGTGTTTCACTTGCTATACTCTCTCTCTCTCTCTCTCTCTCTCTCTCTCTCTCTCTGTGTTCATGTTCTTGTGAAGAAATGAAAAAATTAAAGATCGATTTTCTCACTTTTCTAGTGATAACAAGTGTGTCATTGGTGGGTGCAAACACATGGGCAGGCTCAAAGTACCAGATCGAATGCACAATGTGTGCCGCTTGTGACAACCCTTGCAACCAAGTCCCCTCCCCACCACCACCATCCCCGCCCCCTCCGGCAACCACAACCACAACCACACCCATCTGCCCACCCCCTCCAAACTCGGGCACAAACTACTACTCTCCCCCACCCCCCTCTCAAACAACCTACACCTACCCACCACCATCTAACGGTGGCTTCATTGGTGGAAATTACTACCCTCCATCCTCAAAGACCTACCCAACACCACCTCCCCCAAACCCAATTGTCCCCTATTTCCCATTTTACTATCATAGCCCTCCACCACCCTCTGCTTCACTTCAATTGTCCACCTGTATACCATACTCTATAACCCTCTTTCTTTTCATTTTCATCTTCTTACTTTGAGGGTAATTTTTAGTTGGCTGAATTGAAAAATAAAGTGTCAGATTCGCAGATCTACGACCTTGGTGGTGGGAGAAAGAGACGGTTTTGATCATCCAACAACAATGTGAAAAAAAAATAAGGGAAAGCGAGGGTTTTGGGAATTTTCAAGTTTCCGAAAATGCCCTTCATTCCCACATCAGTGAATCTGAATGACAAGAAAACGATTTAGTGGAAAGCCGGGGTAAAAATGATGGAATCAAAAGCTCTTGCTTCTATCACTCTTGTTATGGAGTATTCTGTAAATTCTTGACAGTTAATGCCCATTTTTTTCCCTCTGTTTGTTCCGTTTATATTTACATAGGCAGTAAGGACATTAGTGCTCGATTATAACATGTCAATTACATATCTTTTATTCCACTTCCTGTATTTATCGAATTGTTTTCTCATGGTTGATTAAGCCTTGCTCTTGCATATTGCATGCCTCTCTAATTTTTGAATTATATTGGTGCTCCAAAGTGAATAATAGAAGAGTTACGCTTGCATATAATCCGTGGGCTTTTTTATAAAAAATATATTGAAATATAATTTGCTTTTCCAATTAAGACTGTGACCTTACCCTCATTATGGCTGCCTTACCAAAAAAAACGGCATGATGTATTTGTTTATGTGGGGATGTTTTATCTTAGTTTAGAAGTTGACACGAATTTTATATCCCATTTAGTGAAATACCACATCGAGACGGCAGTCTTGTGTTTGCTCATGTTTTGTGATATGTATTGTTTTTTAAATTATTGTGCTTCAATTTATTGTGCATGGCGATACATGTGTTGAATAAGAATTTCACATGCTACAAATACTAATTCCAAATTATAAATACAAGATTCATGTTTTCCATATCATAAGAAGTCAAATATGTGGCAAATCCTTGAGTTTTCGCTATTGTCGGTGCTATTTAATCAAGTTGCACAGATGTCACACTTTTCTTATATTTCTATTATAATATTTTTAGCTTTTGATTTTCTACGACTTATTAACTACACAACGGCCCCCACTATTCCAAAAAGAAAATATAAAGGAATAATGATAGAAAGTATATATATATATATATATTTTTTTTGGGGGGGGTTCAAGATAGAAAGTATATAAATGTCATATATTTTCTCCTACAAAGAGTTTACATTCGCGGGGACTCTCTCTTTGTGGTAAAAATCAGGAGGCGCTTTCGAATTAGTTTAGTATTCTGTCAGAAAAAGGTACAGCTTTGGGGAGCAAAATTCTTCCAGCATGTATTTGCAGGACAGAAGAATCCACCAAAGAACTTGATTTTCTACGCTTCAAAGGAGATCTTATTCGTGAAAGCATTCGACTTGGATTCTCTCTCTTAGGCCATCTACAGTAAGAGAATGTAAGCGGTTGATAGTTTAACGCCTAGAGGCAGAGGTGTGGGTTTCGCTCTGAACGGTAAACTAACTGTATAATAATGACTGGACTGTAAAATTTATAGTCATTTCTAACGGAGGCGAATTCAGGAATTTATTTCGGGTGGGGCAGAAATTATTGTCGAGGGTTCGGGGACTGAAGCCCCCGAATTTTTTTTTAGGGTTAAAAATTTATTAGTGGTAAAATTTTGATTTTTTTCTTTTTTGGGATGGGGCATAACTCTAAATTTACAATTTTCTAGAGGTAAAATTTTGAATTTGAGATATTTTTGCAACGCCCCATACAATTTAAAATCGGTGGCTTAGAAATTAGACAGAGCAACTCCATTAAGGCCATTCGTAGTGGGAAATCTAAATGTGTAGATTTAGGTTTTTGGTTCTCAAAGTGGATAGGAAAATGTTTAGACTTAGGTGAGAGCAAATGTAGCGGCCGTGCAAATTTAGATGATCGAAACACAATGTGTAAATGGAACCCACGTGATGTGGCGGATAAAAGATAGCCGCTCAGACTGAGCGTTTAAAAGATACCCGCCCAATGAAAAAAATGGTCATTAAACTTTTATCTGGGTGCATTTGGGCGTTAAACTTTTACCCGTTCAAATCTTGGACGTTTAACTTTTATCCCCCAGATCGATCACATCAAATTTTTACATTATTTTATATTTTTTTCACTATAAAAACTCCTCTAACAATAACTCAAAAAACCTACATTTACATCTTTTTATATTTTTTTACCCTTTCCCACTACAGATTGCCCAAGTAAAATGTGAGTCAGCCTGGCCTTGGTACCCTGCCACTTTCTTGGGCTTTGGACTCTTTTTCTTCTCTCCTTTACTTTCACAATGAAAAATGTGTGTTGTGTGCGGTGTGACACCTGGTCCACTTTTTCCTACCATCCATGTGAAGAGAAAATGTCGTGTTCTGCAAAGTAGTAACTTTACGTTATTCTGAGACCAGGCGTCCCTAGTATGAGCCGTCTGTATTTTAAATAAGAGGTTACAACATTTATTTCTGTCAAAGCATTGGGCATGAAACACGAGATGAGAAAAACTCAACATGTCTCAACCCCTTATCATTGGCATCAAAAGGGACAAAGACATAATTCATACATGCAGATTCAAGAATTTTATTAAGGGGTGCCAAAATACACTTCTTTCATGGTTATATTTTAAACTATGTTGAGAAAAAATATAAACGGATATTCGAAAATTTAAATTTGTTGCTTTTTGAGTTCAAATTTTATGAATAATTATTCAAAATATTGAATATGAATATGGAGTGAGTTAAAAGATCCGAAAAAACGGATACAAATATGAATATTATATATATCCGTCACGAATAATCGGTATCCGAAACAGAGTATTCATATTTTCGTTTTTTTGGATATCCGCATCTGTATTATATTTAACATTAATTTATAATTAATATTAGTTAGATATAATTTTATAGAGAATTAAGGTAAAGGTCATGTTCCTTCATATATTTAGATTTTTAAGAATGCTTTTTAAGTTTATAAATCTAGTCCCTGTGGTACAATATCATTTATTTGTGAGGTCCCTTTAAAGTAAGGAGTTTATTTTTTTTGTCCGCGCCAGCGACACGATTTTTTATGGTGTTTTTAGTACAGGGACTAGATTTATAAAATTATGTGGAGTGTCCTATTTTTATACACTTTGATAATTATAAGGATTTTTCCCCAAAACCTCCTAATTTTTATTTATAATATTTATTATATGTAATGTAAAATGTAAAATGTAAATATATGATTGTGGTGTCAAAAAATTTACCCGTAGGGGGGGTGCCCATTTACCACGATGCATGTATAAAAATAAATATGAGAGAGACAAAGATTTATGTAGTTCGACCATCAATGGCCTATGTGTCGGGGCTTGTAGTTGTGTTTCATTAGAATAATGATAGAGTTTTACATGAGAGTATTTCTCTAGCCTTCGAGCGCCCTTTCATAATGAGAGGTGAGCCCTTTATATAGAGTTAGGGGTTACAAATGGATAAGTCCTATCCTTATAGAGTTTGATTTGAATAAGATACTGCTCCTCGGTCTTCTAGTTTATCAAGGACTTTAGTCGTTGTTGGAGCGTCTATTGCTCGCCATCTTGACCGGGGTACTCGCCACGTGTCATGCTATTATGTATGCATATTTCCCCCCCCCCCCCCCCCACAATAGCCTCACAGGTCGCAATTCAGCTGAGTTGATTCCGAAATGAGGTGGGAGCTGGTCCATAATCTCTTTAAACGTGTGTAGTTGCCGATGTGAACTGAACTGACATTCTTTGAGTTGTCGTTCAAATATTAAGTCTTCTTTGGTTGATCTTCTTGCTTTTATAAGTTTTTAGATGAATGCTTGACTTGAGTTGAGAGACGTTCAATTGATATGGAAACCGAACTCGAGAGTATCGAGCTGCCTACGTACCCTCATTGGATCAAGTCGAACGTAGTTCATTGTTCCGTTTTATTGCATGGTTCAATTCGTGACGCCGACCACAGGCCTGTTAAGAATTTGTTTGCTGAGGCTTGCTCGAGCATACATCAAGTTTCGGGCATTAACTACACCAAAAACAGGAATCTGACACGGTTTAAAACTGTACTAGATCAAATCTGGCACGGTTTTGAACTGTCCCGGAATCAGGTGTTCCAAAATGGACATTTTTTTCTGACACGGCTCAAAAGTGTGCCAGATTTGACCAAACAGGAACACTTCTGTCACACTTTTAAACTGTGACATAATTTAATATTTCAGGCACACTTTTGAACTGTGCCAGATTGATCACAGTTTGAAAAACTTTTGGTACAGTTGAAAACCGTGCCAAAATTTGATACACTTTTGGCACGGTTTTGAACTGTGCCAAATTTTTGATATAAAGAAAAAAAAAATTAATTACTTGAAAACAAGAAAATTCACAAATTGCAAATCTTGCACGTTGTTGATAAACTAATGTTCATACAAACTTCAAAATATTACAAGTTTTTAGTAGTTCACAGACAAAAAAAAAAATTGGGCAGAATTTTCTCTATTTTCTGGACATTCTAAAACCTGGATAACATAAAGCCCGCACGGTCACAAAATATAAAAAATAAACTTACAAAAGCTTGAACGGCTATAAAAGTTTTCAATAAAACTACAAACGTCCGCACGGCCATAACAAAAAAAAAATTGAATCATGAATAAACACCTTGTTGTAAACCATTGAGTTCTCCGTGTGTTCCCCGTGAATAAATGCTAACGATAAAATGTTATCCTGCAAAAAAAATAGGATACAAAAAAGATACGATATTAGTAACCAAGAAATTTATAAAAAAAATCTTACTCAAACTAAAAAATTAAATATAGGAGTGGAAATTATCGTCATATTCTCAAACCGGGAGACCCGAGACTACGGGATCAGTTTGTACGAGTTACATTGGTCCCGTGCGAGGCGTTTGTGCCTCTTACGGGGTCGTTTGGGGGCTAGTTTGGGTTTTCACCCTTCAACAGCTTGTTTTCAAGCCAAATCGACATATTTTGAAATTATCGTCATATTCTCAAATCGGGAGACCCGCGACTACGCGGTCAGTTCGTACAAGTTACATTGGTCCCGTACGAGGTGTTCGTGCCTCTTACGGGGCCGTTTGGTGGCTGGTTTGAGTTTTCACCCTTAACGGCTTGTTTTTAAGTCTAAGTGTTGATTTTTGCAAATTATCTTCATATTATCAAACCGGGAGACCCGTGACTACACGGTCAGTTCCTACAAGTTACATTGGTCCTGTGCGAGGTGTTCGTGCCTCTTACAGGATCGTTTGGGGGTTGGTTTGGGTTTTCACCCTTCAACGGCTTGTTTTCAAGCCTAATCTCTATGTTTTGAAATTATCGTCATCATCTCAAACCGGAAGGCCCGCGACTAGGCGGTGAGTTCGTACAAGTTACGTTGGTCCCGTGCGAGGTGTTCGTGCCTCTTACGGGATCGTTTGGGGGCTGGTTTGGGTTTTCATCCTTCAACGGCTTGTTTTTAAGCCAAATCTATATATTTTGAAATTATCGTCATCATCTCAAACTGGGAGACCCGCAACTACGCGATTAGTTCGTACAAGTTACATTGGTCCCATGCGAGGTGTTCGTGTCTCTTACGGGGCCGTTTGGGGGCTGATTTGAGTTTTCACCCCTTAATGACCTGTTTTTAAGTCTAAGTGTTATTTTTTTAAATTATCGTCATATTCTCAAACTGGGAGACCTGTGGCTAGGCGGTCAGTTACTACAAGTTACATTGGTCCCGTGCGAGGTGTTCGTGCCTCTTACGGGGACGTTTGGGGGATGGTTTAGGTTTTTCCCCCTTAACGACTTGTTTTTAAGTCTAGGTGTTAATTTTTACAAATTATCGTCATATTCTCAAACTGGGAGACCCACGACTACGCGGTCAGTTCGTACAAGTTACATTGGTCTCGTGCGAGGTGTCCGTGCCTCTTACGGGGCCGTTTGGGGACTGGTTTGGGTTTTCACCCTTCAACGGTTTGTTTTCAAGCCAAATCGACATATTTTGAAATAATCTTCATATTCTCAAACCGAGAGACCCGCGACTACATGGTGATGTCGTACAAGTTACATTGGTCCCGTGTGAGGTGTTCGTACCTCTTACGGGGCCATTTGGGGGCTGGTTTGGGTTTTCACCCTTTAATGGCCTGTTTTTAAGTCTAAGTGTTTTTTTTTACAAATTATCGTCATATTCTCAAACTGGGAGACCTCTAACACGGTCAGTTCCTGTAAGTTACATTGGTCCCGTGTGAGGTGTTCGTGCCTCTTACGGGGACGTTTGGGAGATGGTCTATGGTTTCCCCCTTAACTGCTTGTTTTTAAGTCTAACTGTTGATTTGTATAAATTATCGTCCTATTCTCAAACCGAGAGACCCGTGACTACGCGATCAGTACCTACAAGTTACATTGGTCCCGTACGAGGTGTTTGTACCTCTTACGGGGGCGTTTGGTGACTGGTTTGGGTTTTCACCTTTCAACGGCTTATTTTCAAGCCAAATCTACATGTTTTGAAATTATCGTCATCATCTCAAACTTCGAGGCCCGCGACCACGCAGTCAGTTCGTAAAAGTTATATTGGTCCCGTGCAAGGTGTCCGTGCCTCTTACGGGGCCGTTTGGGGGCTAGTTTGGATTTTCACCCTTCAATTGCTTGTTTTGATGCCAAATCGACAAATTTTGAAATTATCATCATATTCTCAAATCGGAAGGCCCGCAACTACGTGGTCTGTTCGTACAAGTTACATTGGTCCCGTGCGAGGTGTTCGTGCCTCTAATGGGGCCATTTGGGGGTTGGTTTGGGTTTTCACCCTTCAACGGCTTGTTTTCAAGCCAAATCGACATATTTTGAAATTATCGTCATATTCTCAAATCAGGAGACCCACGACTACGCGGTCAGTTCGTACAAGTTATATTGGTCCTGTGCGAGGTGTTTGTGCCTCTTATGGGGCCGTTTGGGGGCTGGTTTAGGTTTTCACCCTTTAACAACCTGTTTTTAAGTCTAAGTGTTATTTTTGCAAATTATCGTCATATTCTCAAACTGGGAGACCTGTGACTACGCGGTCAGCTCCTACAAGTTACATTGGTCCCGTGTGAGGTGTTCGTGCCTCTTACGGGGATGTTTGAGGGATGGTTTATGTTTTCTCCCCTTAACGGCTTGTTTTTCAGTCTCAATGTTGATTTTTGCAAATTATTGTCATATTCTCAAACCGGGAGACTCGTGACTACGCGGTCAGTTCTTATAAGTTACATTGGTCCCCTGCGAGGTATTCGTGCCTCTTACGGGGACGTTTGGTGGCTGGTTTCGGTTTTCACCATTTAACAACTTGTTTTTAAGTCTAAGTGTTATTTTTGCAAATTTTTGTCATATTCTCAAACCGGGAGACCCGGGGACTACGCGGTCAATTCGTACGAGTTACATTGGTCACGTGCGAGGTGTTCGTTCGTCTTACGGGGCCGTTTGGGGGCTGGTTTGGGTTTTCACCCTCAAACGGCTTGTTTTCAAGCCTAATCTACATATTTTGAAATTATCGTCATCATCTCAAATCGGGAGGCCCACGACTACATGGTCAGTTCGTACAAGTTACATTGGTCCCGTGCGAGGTGTTCATACCTCTTACGGGGCCGTTTGGGGGTTGGTTTGGGTTTTCACCCTTCAACGACTTATTTTCAAGCCAAATTGAAATATTTTGAAATTATAGTCATATTCTCAAATCGGGAGACCCGTGACTACGCCGTCAGTTCGTACAAGTTACATTGGTTCCGTGCGAGGTGTTTGTGCCTCTTACGGGGTTTTCACCCTTCAACGGCTTGTTTTCAAGACAAATTGATATATTTTGAAATTATCTTCATGTTCTCAAATCGGGAGGCCCGCGACTATGCGATTAGTTCGTACAAGGTTCATTGGTCCCGTGCGAGGTGTTCGTGCCTCTTACGAGGTTGTTTGGGGGCTGGTTTGGGTTTTCACCCTTCAACGACTTATTTTTATGCCAAATCTACATGTTTTTAAATTGTCGTCATCATCTCAAACTGGAAGGCCCGTGACTACGCGGTCAGTTCATACAAGTTACATTGGTCCCGTGCGAGGTGTTTGTTCCTCTTACGGGGCCGTTTGGGGGCTAGTTTGGGTTTTCACCCTTCAACGGCTTATTTTCAAGCCAAATCGACATATTTTGAAATTATCGTCATATTTTTAAACTGAGAGACCCGCGACTACACGGTCAGTTCATACAAGTTAAATTGGTCCCGTGTGAGGTATTCGTGCCTCTTAAGGGGCTGTTTGGGGGCTGGTTTGAGTTTTCACCCTTAGCGGCTTGTTTTTAAGTCTAAGTATTGACTTTTACAAATTATCGTCATATTCTCAAACTGGGAGACCCGTGACTATGCGATCAGTTCCTACAAGTTACATTGGTCCCGTGCGAGGTGTCCGTGCCTCTAACGGGGTCGTTTGGGTGCTGGTTTGGGTTTTCACCCTTAAACGGCTTATTTTCAAGCCTAATCTACATGTTTTGAAATTATCGTCATTATCTCAAACCGGGAGGTTCGCGACTATGCGGTCAGTTCATACAAGTTACATTGGTCCCGTGCGAAGGGTACGTGCCTCTTACGGGGCCGTTTGGGGGCAGGTTTGAGTTTTCACCCTTTAAGGCCTGTGTTTTAAGTCTAAGTGTTATTTTTGTAAATTATCGTGATATTCTCAATCTGGGAGACCTGTGACTACGCGGTCAGTTCATACACGTTACATTGGTCCCGTGCGAGGTGTTTGTTCCTCTTACGGGGCCGTTTGGGGGCTAGTTTGGGTTTTCACCCTTCAACGGCTTATTTTCAAGCCAAATCGACATATTTTGAAATTATCGTCATATTCTCAAACTGAGAGACCCGCGACTACACGGTCAGTTCATACAAGTTAAATTGGTCCCGTGTGAGGTATTCGTGCCTCTTAAGGGGCCGTTTGGGGGCTGGTTTGAGTTTTCACCCTTAACGGCTTATTTTTAAGTGTAAGTGTTGATTTTTACAAATTATCGTCATATTCTCAAACCGAGAGACCCGTGACTACGCGGTCAATTCCTACTAGTTACATTGGTCCCGTACGAGGTGTTCGTGCCTCTTACGGGGTCGTTTGGGGGCTGGTTCAGATTTTCACCCTTCAACGACTTATTTTCAAGCCTAATCTACATGTTTTGAAATTATCATCATCATCTCAAATCGGGAGGCCCGCGACTACGCAGTCAGTTCGTACAAGTTACATTGGTCCCATGCGAGGTGTACGTACCTCTTACGGGGCCGTTTGTGGGCTGCTTTAGGTTTTCACCCTTCAACGGCTTGTTTTCAAGCCTAATCTACATGTTTTGAAATTATCATCATCATCACAAACCGTGACTAGGTGGTGAGTTTATACGTGTTACAATGATCCCGTACGAGGTGTTCGTGCCTCTTTGGGGTTATTTGGAGGTTGTTTTGGGTTTTCATCCTCTAACGATATGTTTTTAATCAATTTAGAACGTTTATTAAATTTAGAAAATTTTGACATAGTTTCATTTGTTTATTCGTTAAATCCAACATGTTTTTACATTTAAAATAAACTCAACAGCAGCAGCAAATTCCAAAACCAAACCACCAGCAAATCCCTTCCACCATTTTAACTAAATAAGCTCATAAAGTAAGCCATTTTACGTTTGGCTACTTATTGCCGCTATTTCAGGCCATTTTTTTTATTTAACGTTACCACATTTAAAGAAAATTTGAGACTTTGAGACTAACCAGATTTCATTTATATTTTGATAGCCACCCGATGAACTCTTCGTGCCATAACTTCTCGAAAGTATCCCATTTGGTCCAACAATGTGTGCAAATTCTGAAATCATCAACTAACTGCTTTGAATTCTCATCAAATGAATCAATCCTCTTGTTCTTTGCATATTATTGGGTGTGGATATTGAACAATTTTGAAGGGCATCTCGAAGTACAAATCAACCACTGTCAAGGAAAATATAATAAAGATAAAGAGATACTATTAACGAACCAATCCCATATATCAACTACATTAAACTCTATAAACCTAACATATAAAAAGTAAAATAAAGCACAGAGTATACCTGATAGGAACCATGGTTTAGCGAATCTAAGAGTGAGATACATAAAAAACAGTTCATACATATGAGAGATCTAAAACACCAAAAGGATTCAAATGATTTAGCAATGGATATATGTATGGAAAATAAGTACAAAAATGATTCAAGAACGCTAGATAACACACAAACAAATTGACAAATTTATGGGTTATTTCCAACATATAAACATCATATACACCTAACAAACATACACAAACATATATTCATGAGTTAGTTTTAACAAAAGTGTAAAAAATTCAAGAATCCTAGGTTAATTCAAATAAAAAAATAAATTGACAAATTTATGGGTTATTTCCAACATACAAACATCATATAAAGATAAAAAAAAACACCACACATGCATATACAAATAATTTTTACCCATTGACATACTAATTTTCAACATACAATCATACATATACAAACAAATATCCTCAAAAGTGTAAATGAAATGCAACATGTGTGTGGAAATGAAAGAAATATGTAAATATTACCTTATTTAGGAGTCAAAAATAGGTTAAGGGTTGAGTTATTTAGGAGTCTCCAATGTCCAACATACATGTCTTCACACACTTGGTATATTTAAAATTAAATTGTACTGTTAGCGTAAAGTTGTTGTCATTGATTTTAACAAAAATAAACATCATAACACATTATGATTCCCTACTGAAAAGATGTGAAATTTATTTCAAAAACAAAAGGTAATATGAAACACGAAGAACATATTAATTGATCGAAAAAATAGCAATACGAGATGTTGGTTGTGTAAGTAAGCGGAAGAGACGACCAATCATCTCCTTTTGCATTGTTGGGTGACGAGGGGCTTGTGGGATGTCTTTTTATCCGTAAGTCGGATTCCGTGGGTCATGCCCGATATGGTGAGGGCATGTTTAGGGATATAGATCCCTCCTAAGGGGTGGAAGGGGGTTAGAAATGTGGCACTTGTCCCCACACAGTATTTTCTAGATGATCTGGTAGGAGGGAAACTCGAGATGTTTTGAAGGATCGAAGATTGCATCTTCTATAATTCGTTACCTATTTTTGTATACTTTATTGAGTTGGTTTGAGAAGAGGCATGTCACATCACTTCCTAATTTTATAGTCTTTGTCGGGGATTTGCTAAGAGCTTCATATCTCTAGTGGTGTTGGTATACTCCTGTGTATCGATTCCGCTTCCTTAGCGGTTGATTCCTATAAAAGCATTTATTTATCAAAAAAACAAAGTGAGAGAAGGTTGCTCAAGGCAATCGGATTTGCTTGCCCAAAATGGGAACCATTCAACTAATAGTGTGTTTCATCATGAGATGGTACATTAGCAAACTTGTGAATAAATTACACTGGCAATTGAGAGAAATTGAAAACAACGCATACAAACTACTTCTGTGTTTCTTCCTCAAATTTCAACAACCCTTTTAACTGGATTACTGTTTTTATATGTGATTTAAGGGATCACACAATCTATATCTATTTGAAAATCTTATATAAGCATCTTTTTTATTCTAATGACCATTAACCAATCAATGATTACTGTACTCACTAAAAAAACATAATTTTTTATTCAATGTTTGTTTTGATTGTATTTATGACTATTAGTAT
Source organism: Sambucus nigra (assembly GCA_949130495.1). Classification (NCBI taxonomy): domain Eukaryota; kingdom Viridiplantae; phylum Streptophyta; class Magnoliopsida; order Dipsacales; family Adoxaceae; genus Sambucus; species Sambucus nigra. Next base: position 454,595,657 of record OX422209.1, on the reverse strand, counting down.
ATGAGCATATATCCAATTTAATTATCAGAAAGGGGAGGAAAACAAACTCAAATTCGTTAAATTCATTACGATTTATAATTTTATTACTACATGATAGTGAAATTACAATTCTTAATCAATGGATTTAGGCAGGATGGCATTCAGATGAACTAATAAAAATGCAAATACAAAGAGGCTATTCAATATAATAGAACACGGAAATTATCGGATTATTATATAACTAACTAATTACTACTGAATTCCATACTAATTAACCATGATTTGTAATAATTGATAACAAGAATAATAGTATTTAGCCCTCCATGTTTATGTTACCAAATTTTGTATCCTATTAAATTTATGAAAAGATGAAATCAAACCCTAATAATGCAATATTATACAACAATCAGAAACTACAAACGTGTTCAATGTTTCTTTTGCATATAATGATATACACATACCAGAAATAGTTTCTTACTCATATTAAGAAATCCCTGGAATTCAACCCGTCAGCCCCGAAACCGTCACCACCGCCACCACGCCCAGCACCAGCACCGGATCCCTCTAACCCAGGATCCCTCTAACCCGAAACTGCCACCCCGGATCCCTCTAACTCAAAACCGCCACCACCGCCAGCCCCAAACCCGACCTGCGCAAATCAAAGCCCGCCAACACCGGCAGGTGGTGGCTTGACCAGAATGAGAGAGCAAAGTGATGGTGGTGTCCATCCCCGAACCTTCTATACCAAGGTGAGATAGAGAGAGAGAGAGGGAGAATAGAAAGAGAGAGCAAAGTGAGCGGGTGAGAAAAAAATTATGAGGGGTATTATTTTTTTAGGGCTTTTATATTTTAGTTAACTGTACTCAATTTTGGCACACTTTAAAACAATGCCAAATTTTGGCACTGTTTTAAAGTGTGCCAGATTTTTATTAAACCGTGCCAGAATCTGGCACAGTTTTAAATTATGCCAGATTTTTAATATCAGGGTGTGCCAATTTGCTATTTTTGGTGTAGTGATCTCCCTGTATTTTGATTTCGTATGGTCCTACTAGTGAGGCTGACCAGAATCCTATGCATCGAGCCTTTCTCGAGCATGTACCTAGTTGGGGTGAAACCTAGCATTAGGTTTTATACATGGGCCAATTGGAGAGGCCGACCAGAAGCCTATGCGTCGAGCCTTGCTCGGGCATGTACCTAGTTGGGGTAAAATCCAGCATTAGGTTTTATACATGGTCCAATTGGAGAGGCCGACCAGAAGCCTATGCGTCGATCCTTGCTCGGGCACGTACCTAGTTGGGGTAAAACCCAAAATTAGGTTTTATACATGGTCCAATTGGAGAGGCCGACCAAAAGCCTATGTGCCGAGCCTTGCTCGGGCATGCACCTAGTTGGGGTAAAACCCAGCCTCAGGTTGTATACATGGTCCAATTGGAGAGGCCAACCAGAATTCTATGCGCCAAGATTTGCTCGGGCATGCACCTAGTTGGGGTAAAACCCACCCTTAGGTTTTATACATGGTCCAATTGGAGAGGCCAATCAAAAGCCTATGCGTCGAGCCTTGCTCGGGCATGTACCTAGTTGGGGTAAAACCCAGCCTTAGGTTTTATACATGGTCCAATTGGAGAGGCCGACTAGAAGCCTATAAGTCGAGCCTTGCTTGGGCATTTACCTAGTTAGGGTATCACCCTATGTTAGGATTTTTATATTTGATATGTAACCAGTACGCCTATTGTACTTGGGCATTTCTCGCAAGTCAATGTAATACAAATTTTGTTTGCATTTTTCCATTTTGTAATGCCTCGCATATAAATATCCGTCTATTTTACCTTTTAGGTTGTGTAGTCACACTTCCTTAGGCCTAAAAGATGATGGCAAAAATGCACCTAGTTTAAGGGCCATCCACCCGTTCAGGATTTTAACCGACTAATATAGTTGGCGACAAACCCGAGTTGGCTTTTTGCCTAGGGATCCCCCGTGGGGCTTTTATTGTTGCCGGGGAAACTCGTGAGGCCATTTTTGTTTGGAAATGACAAAGACCTGAGGATTTACTTAATTTAATTGAAACAAGCAAGATAGTTGTTGTAATTAAATCAAGCATAATCCTGATCGTCATTTGAAAGACTAATGCCAGTGTTAAGCATGTTGGCAACCATCCTAAGTTGGCCTATTATATTTTTCTTTAAACGTTGTAGTGAAGACGTGCACGTGTCAATGTTGCCATGGAGCCCCCAATCGGGCTATGGAGAGAAGACTAACTAATGATAACGCCCGTCCATCCATCGGGTCTTTCATTCAGTTTAATGTCGATCATTTGAATAACTGAGATGATAAGTGTGTCCGATAGCCCTTCGAGTTTTTGTTGTGTTTGAAGAATGTCGTGTCGATCATTCGCAAAGCTGGATATAATTAAGGATTATATTACCCATATATCTCCATGTAATGTATTGTTCCTCGGGGTGCACTTGTTTGCCGACCACGCATGGTGGTTCCAGGATGCTACTGATGTCATGACCCCAACCCAATAGTAGTAGGGAATGAGTGTCTTGACATGCCACCAAGGCATTCAATGTTCCGGCCTTAAAATATTTCTTAAAATAAATGCAACGAAAATACATACACATGGTCATGAATCATAAAAAATGAAATGATGTCATCAGAGCTTTCTAAAAGGAAACTTCATATATATTAAAAGTATGAACGAATTACAACTTATGCCAAAATTTAAAAACCTATTACTGAAGGGCCAAACATGCTCTATCTCATAAAAACAAACATTATATTTAAAAGTATAATAAAAGATCTCCTTAAGCTAAATCTTCAAAACAGTCCTTCTACACTCCATCCTCCAGTCTAATTATTTCCAGAAAAATCGGTATTTATACAACGTCAGCTAAAAGCTAAAGAAGATTTAATCTCTCGATATTCCAAGGTTTTCAGAAAATAGATACCTATTCAAGTCAAAAGAGTAGGCATATACATATATGGATAGGAACTTGCAATATATAGATATATATTTTGAAATGATAGTATTGTGACACCCCGCCTAATTAAATACCGGGTGATCACTCCGTTATTAAATTAAATCAAGGTGAACAGTTGGTCCATTCTTAGCATCACTGTCGAAAAATAAATTTTTCCAATTTAGCACCCTGATTAATTAAGCAAAGTGTCAAAACCATTTTCATACATACTTTCCAAATTTTATTTAAAGAAAAATCATTTATTTTATTAACAACATTCAATAAGTAAGAATCACACCACATTAAATTCTGCAACATAATCCAATTAATTTAATACATTCGTCAATCGAATGTCAACATACGAAATCTAAAGTCACACATCCAAACTGAATAAATCCCATAGTAACAATACTGGAAATAACTGAAATACAAATGTCCAATAACAACGGAATAATGGAAAGAGCTACACATGCCCAACTAGATGAAAGTACTAAGAGTGGATCCGAATGAACGAAGTCGTCTAATCAAGAGACCTGTAACTCCCACCTAAGCTGCAGCACGTTCCTTCCAAAGGATCCTAAGTAAGACGCCCCTGTGGCTGGGCACCTGTAATACATACATATATATACAAGAGAGAGAGAGAGAAAAACGGGTCAGAGCCCGATAGTGTATATGATTTTAAAAATTATTTAGCAAGTATTTAAATTGATACAGGACAATGCAACAACATATTAGTGCGACACTCTCTTGAGAAATTCTCACCTCTCTTCTAATGTGCACACCTATCGCACTAACCTCCCCAACGAATTGTCTTATCATTTATCGCACTAATCTTCCCAATGATTTAACTTATCTTATATTACTCGTAAGATTCCAAATTTCACGATTCAATTGTTTGAAAAGAATATTTCAATTAGTAACCAAAGTTCTCATTTTGACTTTATTAATCAATAAAGTTTTCCAATTTCATATTATACTTTCTCAAAACAAGTATTTACAATTTGAGTCATCAACCATGTCCGACATATCAAATCACAGTAGGCAGTTCCAGATTTCAGAATTTCATATATATATATTAACTACTCAAAAATATATATATATCAAAACAGCACCCCACATAATAACTATGGTGCGGGCATACTCTACTATCCAAACCCCATATCACTCACATTAAGGGGAATAAAAATTCGGAATCACTCTCGAATTGTATTAACACATATACAAACTATAGGTTCCAAGTCTCTTAGGACCGTCTGAACTATCACTGCGATAGCCTGTACCAAGGATACCTATACACAAACAATATGAGGCGAAGCATAGATTCCAAGTCACTAAGAGGAAAGCACATACCCGCATCTCTTAAGACCGTCTGAACTATCATTTCGATAGCCTGTACCAAGGATATCTATCTTCTAGGGTACAAGTCAATATCCCCCATAAAGGTCCCATCGAGATAAGACTGTCCCAGCGCGGAAACCTCAGGGATAGCAAGTAGCGTGGGCATGATTTTCACACATAGATAGTATATGCATACACAATCATATAACTATACTAATATTACCATATCAATAATGGGTAAATTCTCAATTCCCATAATTACGTCATTCGCATTTGTTTCACATTATATAGTTATCACGTATAACCATTCACAATCTTACTTTAATTTGAGGATCTTTTCCACTTACTACATAACGCTTCATGGATTCTATCCTCCCAATTATAAAATTCAGTAGGTATACACATTTGTCCCAAAGTAACTCTCTTACGTGTCTCTCTCTCTTTAAATCATAAATTTATCGACCCTTATGTAATTATCGCAAAATACAATCTTTGCCCGACATCAAGGGTCCCAAAATCTATTCACATGTCCTACTGGTCTTCCCTATCTCCCAAAACATTTTATTAAGGATGCTCAAGAATTATCTCACGATAAATTGAATTTAACTCATTTAAAAAGGGAAAATAGGAGTCTGCCAGGAGGGGTCGATCGATCGAGGTTTGGGGCTCGATCGATCGAACCTTCGATCGATCGAAGCTCTGGTCTCGATCGATCGATCAAGCAGGTCTGCGAAAACTGAAATTCTGCAGTTACGGGTTTCATCTCCAAACACCAACAATTTCCATATTGTCTAATCCTAATCGTCCCAGAATTGAAGCTACTAACATTATATCATCATATTAGGTATTTTCAACGTAAAGCATGTGAATTTCTGTGATTAAATCATGAATTAACAGCCCCAATTTCATACAAAAACCTCAAGAACCCTAAATTCTCTTAAACATGGTTCTAACAATTATTTCCAGAATTCTCTTCTTATACACATCAAAATTTCGTGGTTTAAATTCCTCTACATGGCAAGGGTTTCCAGAATTATCAATTAGACCAATACTACATGGATTTTCCTATCATAAATCGGGTTTTCCTCCATTAAAACTCATCTTAATTACTCCTAAACTAATATGAAAGATGCACCAATGAAATAAGAAAGATAAACACTTGTCTGGGATTCTCAGAGGTCTGGTTTGGGGCCGAATTCGGTATGGTTGCGTTCCCCGTCTCGCGATCTACGCGTTGGTGGTGGCGGCGGTGCAAACCGTTGAGTTTTGGGCCTTGAATTTGCCTTGAAAGCTCTCTCCCTCCTCTCCTATGTCCGTCACTTGTGTTTAGAGTTTCTAACCCTAGAAGGTAACCTAGGTATCTGATATAACTCCTCTAATTTTCGTGGGTTTAATTACCCAAAAATGTAAAATGACCAAAATGCCCTCCCGGGTTACTAATTAGGCCTAAAAACGCCCCGAGACCCAAACTAAACTCCCGGGTACAATTTTCTGACTATCTCGACCCTTTCGGACGCGTTGGCGCACTCAAAATGACCATCCGAACAACTTATAAAATATTCACTTTTATTAATTCACATTTAGTCCCGACACGACACAGGCGCGTCCCGACTTAAATTTCCAAAATTGCCATTTTATTCACACGTGACAATATTATAAAAATAAATCTCATATATTACTATACTCATCCAGTAATATGCAACAAATAACAAATTTTCAATAATTACTAACTCTCGTCACGCTAGTAAATATTTAAAGCAACATTCCGGATTAAAATTAAATTAATTTATCTCAATTAAATTTAATAAATCCCATAATTTAAAAGCTATAAAAATACGGGGTATTACAAGTATATATATCACAATTGGATAGCTCAAAATAAGAAGAATGCAACAAATCAAATGTGATATCTTTTTCTTTCAATCATATCATTTTAATGGCCAAGTACACTCTAATATCGTGTTCTTCTACCGTATTATACCCCGGTAGTTGAGGATCAATCGAACTAGTTCATCCCAACGCCTTATTTAGGGCACACCAATGATAACCCAACTGGGAAGGTCAGTTAGTAAGAGAGGTCCCTAAGGCCGAATCTTATTTCCAGTATTCAATTTCATTTTCAATACTCATTTCAATCACCATGTCTATACGGAGAGATATAAACATATCACAAATGAATCAATCATTGGTATCAGATGCATTTTGAGAATAAAAACAGTTCACAAAATACATAGTTTTGCATAATATCATATCTTTGAAATGTGCAAGAAATGACATAGAGTAATCACCTAAAATAGAGGCTCGAAAATACAGATATTGAGTCTTGGATCACACGTTAATCTAATAAATACAATAAAGGTTTAATTACGTATTCTAAATAAAACCCAATTCTAAATATTGTGTTTTAATCCTAAAATAACTTGCTGAAAAAGGTTACTCAAACTTTTTTCTCAATTTTTAATATTCATTCATCGTATTTAAAGAATTCCATTCATAGTTTTTCCTAATCAGTCAGTTCCCAGTAGAGATGGAGGGTCACAGGGGCACCATTTAAATACCATCTCATCTAGACAAAACATTTTCGGATTTATTCCCAGTAGAGATTGAGGGTCACAGGGGCACCAGTTAAATACCATCTCAATTAGATAAAATTTCACCGGGACTGACTTTGGAATTACTTAAATGATATTTTATAATAACGAGCAATTACTTACAAAAATCATTTTAAAAAGCGTATATATATTTTTCAAACAAGTTGACGTATTTTGAAAATAAAATCAATTTAGATTGTTTCCAAATTTTAAGTTTTGATTAGTGAAGTCTTTAGTGTATTTTACTAGCATAACTACTAAGTAAAGCTATAAAATACGAAATTAAAACTACAAAAATGCATTATAACATTTAAATAAAATCATACCTACGAAATGAATTCTTTCTTCGAAATTATAGAGCTCATTCTTAAGATATTTCCTAAGATTTCTATCACTCTTTCTTACTATAATTCTCAAGGAATTGGTGTGAGTTTTAAATGAACCCTAAGGCCCTATTTATAGGTTTCCAAAAGTATTACGGTGTTGACATGTGTCTAATGACTAGCCTTTTTGCAATGGTGATTCAACGTCGAGGTGTCGCGTTTCGGAGTGGTCTTGCAGTGTTAATAGCACCAAATGATGACAAGTGTTTTGACTTTCTCTCTGGAGACGACACGTGTAAGGTGGAGGTGACCAACATGTAGTGGAAAGGTGATAAGGGTATAAGGCTCATTTTACACATGAAGGGCTATATATTTTCAATATTTCTTAGAGGTCCTTGAAAATATTTTATTTACAAAATGACCCTTTTTTTATTTTTATTTTAGTCCCTAAAGTTTCATAAAATTATATTTTCTACCCCAAAACTTATTATTTACCTTAAGATATGTCATAAGACTTCGATTTGATCCAATTTACAGTTGATTCTTCCTATTTAAAAATGGGGTTTGTTATATTGATAGCCAATAATACCACATATTTGATAATACAACATTTATAAGATAATAAGTAACACATGAGTGTAAAAATGAACTATATATATATGAGCATATAAAAGTTGGGTCATTACATCATACCCTCCTTATAAAAATTTTGGTCCCCAAACTTGACTCATATTAATTTACAAACAAGTATGGATATATTTCCTTTATCTCATCTTCCCTCTCCCATGTCGTTTATTCAACTAAATGATTACGCCATAATACTTTGACTAGTGGAATTACCTTGGTTCGTAATATTTGATCTTTATGGTCCAAAATTTCTACCGGATATTTAATCTATGATAAATCTTCTCTAACTTGAAGAGGCTCGTGACTTAAGATATGTTTTGTATCTGGGACATATTTCTTTATCATTGATACATGAAACACATTACGTACACTAGAGAGTTCAGGTGGCAAGGCTATTTTATATTCAACAACTCCTATCTTTTCAAGGATTTCAAAAGGTCCTATGTATCTTAGGCTCAACTTTCCTTTCTTCCCGAATCGTATTACTCCCTTTGAAGGAGTATCTCGCAAGAACACATAATCTCCTCTTTGGAATTCTAACTGTTGGTGTCGATAGTCAAAATAACTCTTTTGATGGCTTTGAGCGATTCGAAGTCGGTCTTGTATAAATTTCACTTTCTCTGTTGTGATCTGAATCAATTCTGGTCCCAATAATTTTCTTTCTCCAACTTCTACTAAACATGCGGGAGAACGAAACCTTCTACCATATAGTGCTTTATATGGAGCCATTTGAATACTTTTTTTATGACTATTATTATAGGCAAACTCCACTAATGGAAAATGATCATCCGAAGTCCCCTTCAAATTAAGTACACATACCCTAAGCATATCCTTTAAGGTTTGAATGGTTATCTAAGATTGCCCATCTGTTTGAGGATGAAAAGCGGTGCTAAAATTCAATTTTGTTCCCATGGTTGCTTGTAGGATTTTCCAAAAACAGGAAAGGAATCTAGGGTCACGATCAGAAATAATTAAAATTGGGGTTCCATGAAGCCTAATAATTTCCCGCACATACAACTTGGATAAATTTTCTAATGAATGGCTAATCTTAATGGCAAGAAAATGATCTGATTTAGTTAACCTATCAATAATTACCCAAATAGAATCATTACCATTTGAACTCTTTGGTAAACCTGTCATAAAATGCATGGTAATATGTTCCCATTTCCATTTAGGGATAGGTAGAGTTTGTAATAATCCTGATGGTTTATGATGTTCATCTTTTACTTTTTGACAAACCAAACAGTGAGATAAAAATTCTACTATCTCCCTTTTTATATTATTCCACCAAAACACTTCTCAAAGATCTCTATATATCTTGGTATTTCCAGGATGAAATGTAAATCTCGAGCAATGAGTTTCCTCCAAAATTTGCCTCTTTAGTTGGGCATCACGTGGAACACAAAATCTATTTCCAAACCTCAGTATATCATCCCATATCACAAATTCAATTCTCTTCCCTTCAATAACCTCTTCCCTGATCTTCTTCAGTTGTGGGTCAGTTACTTGTGCAATTTTGATCCTTTCCATCAACGTGGGTTGTACTTGTAAGGTTGCGATTATTCCTCCTTTGCTATAAATACATACATCTATTTCCATACTTCTCAAATCCCTTAACAAAGGTTCCTGATTTGTAATGAGACATGCTAAATTTGTTGTAGACTTCCTACTTAAAGGATCAACTACTACATTTTCTTTCCCTGGGTGATAATGAATATTTAAAGCATAATCCTTCATCAATTCTAGCCACCTCCTTTGTCTCATGTTCAATTCTTTCTGAGTAAATATATATTTTAAACTCTTATGATTGGTATAAATCTCACAAGTCTCATCATATAAATAGTGTCTCCAAATCTTAAGAGCAAAAATTACAGCAGCTAATTCTAAGTCATGGGTTGGATAATTTTGTTCATGTGTTTTTAATTGTCTCGAGGCATAAGATACTACTTTTCCATTTTGCATTAGCACATATCCCAAACCATTTTTTGAAGCATTACTATAAATCACCAATCCTCCTGTCCCTAAAGGAATAGTCAAAATTGGGGCAGTTACTAATTGATTCTTAAGTTCTTGAAAACTATTCTCAACTTTCTCAGACCATTCATATTTTACCTTCTTTTGTGTTAAGCTAGATAGAGGTTTGTCAATGCTAGAAAATCCTTCAACAAATCTTCGATAATAACCTGCTAATCCAAGGAAACTACAAATCTCTATTACATTAGTTGGTCTAGGCCAATCTAGTATAGCCTCGATCTTTTGAGGGTCAACCGGCAGTCCCTCCTTAGAAATGACATGTCATAGAAAAGAAACACTGAGCAACCAAAACTCACACTTCTTTAATTTCGCATATAATGTCTCCTTCCTAAGGATTTGTAATACTATCTCTAAATGCTTCTTGTGTTTTTCAATACTCTTAGAATAAATAAGGATGTTATTAATGAAAACAGCCACACATTGATCCAAATATTTCCTAAACACTCTATTCATCATATCCATAAAAATGGCTGGTGCATTAGTAAGTCCAAATGGCATCACAAGAAATTCATAATGACCATATCCAGTACGAAAAGCTAATTTCAAAATATCATCTTCCTTAATCTTCAATTGGTGATATCCTGACCTAAGATCAATCTTAGAAAATACTTTCGCACCTTGTAATTGGTCAAACGAATCATCTATATGAGGTAAGGGGTATTTATTCTTAATGGTTACCTTGTTCAGTTCATGATAATCTATACATAACCTCATCGTCCCATCATTCTTTTTAACAAATAACACTGGAGCACCCTAAGGGGATATACTTAGTCTAATAAAACCCTTGTCTAACAGATCTTGTAATTGAACTTTTAATTCCCTTAATTATAAAGGTGCCATGCGATAAGATGATTTTGAGATTGGTATAGCTCCAGGAATAAGGTCAATCGTAAATTCTATTTCTCTACTAGGAGGTAGATTGGGTAAATCATCCGGAAAAACATATGGAAAATGTTTAGCTATAGGTATCTCTTCTAAACTAGGCTCTTTCATTTGCAAATCAATAATACTTGCAAGAAATCCTTGACATCATTTCTTAAGAAAACTATAGGCTTGCATTATAGAGATAATACACATGGGAGATAGGATGCCAGTTCCTTCAAAACAGAATTTTGGTTGGTTAGGAATTTGGAAAGTAACTCTCTTCTCAAAACAATCTATATTAGCATGATATTATGCTAACCAATCCATCCCCAAAATGACTTCAAAATCTCTTATGTTTAAAACTATCAAATCGATAAATAGTTTATGACTATTGACATCTATAGGGCAAGATTTATATACTAATGTACCCATTAATAAATCACCAGAAGGAGTAGAAACGTATATGTTATGATCCAAGGGTTCAGCAATATTAAGAAAGAGATTAACAAAACATAAAGACATAAATTAATGGGTAGAACCAAGATCTATTAAAACTTGAAAAGGTTGTGCACATATAGAAAGTGTACCTGACACTACTGCATTAGAAGCCTTTCATCAGAAATATTAAAAATTCTACCTTATCTGCCTTGATCCTTATTGTCATTAAAAGTCTTTGTTGGTGCCTTCCCTTTGTTAGGGAAATCTCTCATTTTATATCCCTTTTCGCCACACCCAAAGCAATTTCCTATTTCCAGGTAACATGGTTGCCCTCTATGAATATTACCACATCGTTGATATATATCAACATTAAAGGGTTTTTTCACAAAAGGTCGCCCTACATTGGGTATAGTCCTAAAGGGTTTATTATTGGGGTTTCTTCCTCTTTGTTCCCCAAACTTCCTCTTCCCTTCTCTAATCTAATTATATCCTTCACTGTCCTTCTCAGCTATCGTTGCTCTAATTACCACGTCAGTATATGATGTCAACTTCAGTATGGTAATTCGACCATGAATACTCAATCTTAACCCACGTTCAAACCTCTTGGCGTTTAAAACATCGGTTATCACAACATGAAGTGAAAAATAGGATAACTCGGTAAACTTCGCATCATATTAACTAACCGTCATATTTCCTTGCACTAAACTCGTGAAGTTGGATGCTTTTTGGTATTGTACTGTTTCAGAAAAGTATTTCTCGTAGAATATCACTAAGAACTCATTCCAACCTATAGGATTGTTCCTTTCCTCGTATATTCTCTTAGTCATTCTCCACCAATGATCGACTTCCCCTTCGAACATAAATGTTCCAAATGAAATGCTTTGTTCCTCAGTACACTTAAGAACATCGAGTATCTTTTCTATTTGCATCACCCAACTTTCTGCTTCAGTGGGGTTTGGAGTACCTTTAAAAGATGGAGGAATCAACTTCTTGAACTGTTCAATAGTACATTTACTTAGTTCAGGATTCCTTAGTACTCCATTATTCACCTGATGCCCCACAATCTTTTCTTGACTTTCGATCACCTTGTATTCACCTTCCAGTCCTTCAATACTCGAATCACTAGTTCCCATAGATGATCTTCTCTTGGTCATTTTCTACAGTCATGGAAAAATGTAAGATCTACTATACTATATCAAGATTGAAAACTAAAAGATCAGTTATAAATAATATAACACATAGGGAGGGTAATCACATGAATTAAATATTGAATACTATCTCCTAAGGATGGAAACATGAAATCTATAACTTTCGAAACATATGTTCAGTAGTCTACGGGTTCATAACCTATGCTCTGATACCACCTCTGTCATGACCCCAACCCAATAGTAGTAGGGAATGAGTGTCTTGACATGCCACCAAGCCATTCAATGTTCTGTCCTTAAAATATTTCTTAAAATAAATGCAACAAAAATACATTCACATGGTCATGAATCATAAACTATTGAAAAAATGGAATGACGTCTCAGAGCTTTCTAAAAGGAAACTTCATATATATTAAAAGTATGAATGAATTAAAACTTATGCCAAAATTTAAAAACCTATTACTGAAGAACCAAACATGCTCTATCTCATAAAAACAAACGTTATATTTAAAAGTATAACAAAAGATCTCCTTAAGCTAAATCTTCAACATAGTCCTTCTACACACCACCTTCAGTCTAATTATTTCCTGAAAGTTCGGTATTTATACAACGTCAGCTGAAAGCTGAATAAGATTTAATCTCCCGATATTCCAAGGTTTTCAGAAAATAGATACCTATTCAAGTCAAAAGAGTTGGCATATACATATACGAATAGGAACTTGCAATAAATAGATATATATTTTGAAATGATAGTATATATATCACAATTGGATAGCTCAAAATAAGAAGAATGCAACAAATCAAATGTGATATCTTTTTCTTTCAATCACATCATTTTAATGGCCAAGTACACTCTAATATCGTGTTCTTCTACCATATTATACCCCGGTAGTTGAGGATCAATCGAACTAGTTCATCCCAACGCCTTATTTAGGGCACACCAATGATAACCCAGCTGGGAAGGTCAGTTAGTAAGAGAGGTCCCTAAGGCCGAATCTTATTTCCAGTATTCAATTTCATTTTCAATACTCATTTCAATCACCATGTCTATACGGAGAGATATAAACATATCACAAATGAATCAATCATTGGTATCAAATGCATTTTGAGAATAAAAACAGTTCACAAAATACATAGTTTTGCATAATATCATATCTTTGAAATGTGCAAGAAATGACATAGAGTAATCACCTAAAATAGAGGCTCGAAAATACAGATATTGAGTCTTGGATCACACGTTAATCTAATAAATACAATAAAGGTTTAATTACGTATTCTAAATAAAACCCAATTCTAAATATTGTGTTTTAATCCTAAAATAACTTGCTGAAAAAGGTTACTCAAACTTTTTTCTCAATTTTTAATATTCATTCATCGTATTTAAAGAATTCAGTTCAAAGTACTTCCTAATCAGTCGGTTCCCAGTACAGATGGAGGGTCACAGGAGCACCACTTAAATACCATCTCATCTAGACAGAACATTTTCGGATTTATTCCCAGTAGAGATGGAGGGTCACAGGGGCACCACTTAAATACCATCTCAACTAAGTAAAGCTATAAAATACGAAATTAAAACTACAAAAATTCATTATAAAATTTAAATAAAATCATACCTACGAAATGAATTCAATCTTCGAAATTATAGAACTCCTTCTTAAGATATTTCCTAAGCTTTCTATCACTCTTTCTTACTATAATTCTCAAGGAATTGGTGTGAGTTTCAAATGAACCCTAAGGCCCTATTTGTAGGTTTCCAAAAGTATTACGGTGTTGACACGTGGCTAATGACTAGCCTTTTTGCAATGGTGATTCAACGACGAGGTGTCACATTTCAGAGTGGTCTTGCATCTTTAATATCACCAAATGATGGCAAGTGTTTTGACTTTTTCTCTAGAGACGACACGTGTAAGGTGGAGGTGATCAACATGTGGTAGAAAGGTGATAAGGGTATAAGGGTCATTTTACACATGAAGGGTATTTTGGTATCTTCACACTATATATTTTCAATATTTTTTAGAGGTCCTTGTAAATATTTTATTTACAAAATGGACCTTTTTTATATTTTTCTTTTAGTCCCTAAAGTTTCATAAAATTATATTTTCTACCCCAAAGCTTATTATTTACCTTAAGATATTTCATAAGACTTCGAATTGATCCAATTTACACTTGATTCTTCGTATTTAAAAATGGGGTTTGTTATATTATTAGCCAATAATACCACATATTTGATAATACAACATTTATAAGATAATAAGTAACACATGAGTGTAAAAACAAACTATATATATATACGAGCATATAAAAGTGGGGTCATTACAGTTGATATGTGGAAAACTCCATATAGCTCGTGCGTCTGAAGAAATGGATATAAATTTAAAGAATCTTTGTGCAAAAATGCATTAATTTGATATGGCGTTCAAGAAATGTTGTTCCTCTGGAGCGGATATCTTAGTGATGATGACGCTCTTTTGACGTCGACAAGCAAAATTTTGTTGCCCAGTGATCGCCGATCACCATGGGTTGTACGATGATGTTGATGCTACATTCAGGGTGGTCTAGTGTTGCTATCAACATGTTCTGTTCATCGCACATGAAAGAACGTCGACCGGTAATAGTAGAATCGAACGCAGGTCAAGGATGATCGTACAGAGGATTAGGAAGAATGTCTGGGCGCTTGGCTGTGACAGCCCCAGTTCGCAGGTCGGTGGGCCAAAAATTCTTAAGTCATAAACCATGAGATCGTTGGTCGGAGTGGACAAAGAGGAGACCGCTGATGCTCGACTTCAATCCTTAGCAACCACTATTGATTATGATCTTGCTGTATATGTGACTTCCTACATGTTGGATTTGTTCTTGTTGATAAATATAGTTGATTGTTGCACTCCATACTGCGTTATGTGTTATTGGATCTTTGTTATATAGGTTTCCCAATGTCTCATTCCCCGAGGTTGAATTAAATAAGAGTTGCATTGCCTAACCGTCCACTAGAACCTAAGACATGATCAAATAATGTCGACTATCCATCGAAGCTAAGGGTCCGTCGAGGCAAAATTACAAAGGATCTAGTAGATGTTGCGAACGATCCATACTCGAGCATCTGTTGGAGCATTGATAAAATAAATGATGCCTGAGAACCCGTCGAGGCAAGATTATTGAGAGTCGAGCAGATATTACTAATGATCCATCCGTCGGGGCATTTAAAAGATAATAAATAGTGCATGAGCATCCGTCGAGGAGAATTTTTAGAGGACCGAGCAGCTACTACGAATGATCCATCTGTTAGGGATAAAATGTGACATGTGTGGAAAATATCTTCTGGACTAAATACATGAAAATATTTTGCCGATCATCTGCCGAGATGAACCTTGAATATGCCTGATCGTCCTTTAGGTTAAGAATCATGGAACCAGATAATCAATACTGAAACTGAATAAATATTAATGCCGGAGCATTCGTCGGGGCATTAATAAATGGTGCCTGGCTAGTCTGTCGAGGCAAAGTTGTACAGTTCCTGATAAATATGGCGAGCGATCTGTGCTCAAGTATTAACAAGATTCCCAAGAGCTTAAGACTGTGTCCGAGCATCCGTCGGGACTGAATCTTGTACCTGTGGAAGTTAATAAGTTGCTCGACTGTCTGGCGAAGCTAACTCAAATAGAAATTATCATCCAATTCGCTTATTCAGTCAAGGAATATATTATGTGTATCTGATCGACCATGTGTCGAGGAAAAGATTTCATAGTATTGAATGAATGAAATGAATGGTCCCATAATTTTTATGATAAAATCTCACGGGGATGGTAGCACTTGAGCATCCGTCGGGGCTACGCTAATTACTACTAAAAATATTACACCGACCATCCATTGGTATAACCAATAATAGCTAGATGATAATATGGAAAATTAAATGATCGAATAAATGATGTGAGTGCTATAGAAGTGCGCCTCGCTATTTATGTGAACGAAATAATTGTAATAAAGTCGCATAAAAGATGCAAAATTTGTCAAATATATCCAGATGTACGACAAGGGAGTTAATTTGGAATTTCTGCAAATAGGTCTAATCAAATACTCAATTGTAAGTTGGTTTAAAAAAAAATTATTTTCATAGAAAATTGTGTAGTGACAATTATTTTCCACAAAAAATTGTGTAGTGACAATTGTGAAGTATAAAGTATAGATAGCCCCCTGCTAACAAATTTATGATGATAAAAATAATGAGCATAATTTGTGAGCAAATATAATATTATGAGGCAAAAATGATCAATGCACAAATAAATGTGCGTATCCATCAACTGGGGTTGTGCTAAATATAAGAATTTCCTGACCAACTATCCATTGGGGATAAAATGAGACTTGTACGATAGATATCTTTGAGACTAAATAAATGAAAATATTTTTTCGATCATCTGCCGACATGAATCTCGAATGTGCCTGACCATCCTTTAGGTGAAGAATCATAAAACCCGAGCATCGGCGGGAGTAATAGTAATTTTGCCCGAGCATTTTTTAGGTCTAAAGTGCTGTAGCGTGCCTAACTATCCGTTGGATCATGAATAAAATAAGTGGTGCCTGGCTAGTCAGTCGGGGCAAATATGTACAGTAACGAGTAGATATCGCGAGCGCTGCATGCTCGAGCATCTGCCAGAGCATTGATAAGATTTCCAAGAGCTTAAGATTATGGCCGAGCATCCGTCGGGACTGAATCTTGTACCTGTAGAAGTTAATAAATTGACCGACCATCTGTTGAGGCTAAATCAAATAGAAGTATCATGAGAATTATTTGATCAGCAGAGCATATATGATATGCATCCGCTCGGTCATTTTTCGAGGAAAAAATTCGTAGCAGTGTATGAATGTAATGAATGATCCAATGATTTTTAAAAATCCCACTGAGATAACCGTGCCCAAGAATTCGTCGGGGCTGAGCTAAATAACCAATAATCTCCTTTTGCCGAGATTAAATAGTTGTAGTCAGATGACAATATTGAAAATTAAATGGTCGAATAAATTACACGAGTGTTATACAAATGTGCCCCACTATTTATGTGAACGAAATAATTGTAATAGAGACGCATAAAAAGTGTCATTCTAGATCAGCATTAGATCTTAATACGTGATAATGAAAATCACGAGCATGTTAATGAACAGTTGAATATCATGGTACATTAAATGAAGGTCATGGTATAATGAGATCCCTCTTAAGACATAGGAGTTAATTCTGAATTTTCGCGAAATTATTTGAACTCCAAGCAAATACTCAATTATAAGTTAGTTTCAAAATTTTGTTTCTATAAAGATGTGAAATAAGATGAAGTAAGGGGTGGTATTGTAAAATGTAAACCAAGAAAAAAGACTCTAAACAACAAAGAACTTCTATCCCTGTTTAAAACACATGAAGCGTGCTGAACTGATGTTGTCTTCATCTCTGCTACCGACCAGTGATGATGGTTCGACGGCGACCAGTCGTACGAAACTGACATGCCCCAAAGGAATTTACCCTGTATTGTTTTGAAGGTCCAACACCGTTGTTGCCGACTAGATAAAATGGAGATGATGAGTCCTCGATCGATTTCTCTATCATAGAAGTCTTGCTTTCCACCGTTGGTCGGAGAGGAGAAGGAACTGGACGACGCATTCAAAGAAAAACCCTGAGGGAAATCCTCATTACAGCTGGACATTTTTGCGTGAAAAATCAAATTTCAAATTTGTAATTTCTCAATTATCTCCATGATGCCGGGTCGCCGGGGTTTGGGTTTCTTAAATGGATTGAGAGGAAGTTCTACATTCGGGTTGCTATCGGCCTTCTACCTAGTCCAGAGAGACAATTGTCGCACACCAAGTTGTGTCCCCTCTTGTGAGGAGTTGAGACAAATGTGTTGGTGGTTTTGATTTCGCCCATTCATGTGGATTTGTTGGTTTTTTAAACAAATATACCTGATGTATGATTTGGTTTCTGATCTCAAGTTTGTGCCTGGAGTCAAAAATTGATATGGTTTCCCCTAATAATAAGGAGCAACGCCCACGTTGGTTATTCTTTCATTCTTTTTGGGAGGTGGGTAGTTGGTATCGTAAGAGAGAGAAAATTGTTCTGTGATATTTATCCCTTCCTTTTTTTCAGTTGTAGTTGGAAGGATATGACGAACAACCGTATCACCCCCAAAAATTATCGTAGAAATCCATATATTCAAGGAGTCGTGAAAGACCGCATGTAATTGAATTCTTAAGAAATAAATAATGAAATTATTTGGAATCAACACTAATGTGAAGATTTGCAGATGCATAAAACTTTGAATGCAGGATTTGTGAATACACATGTACAAAAAATCGTGCATCAATGAAATGATGTGTTATATAAAACATATAATTCTTCATCCAAAGATAAAAAAGAAAACTTAGCTCTTGATTATTGTGCGTGTAAACCATTGCATTGCAATGTAAATCTTCGTCTTGTCAATAAGAAGGAAAGACTTTTTTGTGTTGTTTCCCACAGACGACGCCAATTGTGGTGTCAAAAAATCTACCTGTAGGGGGCTGCCCATTTACCATGATGCATGTATAAAAATAAATATGAGAGAGACAAAGATTTACGTAGTTCGACCATCAATGGCCTATGTGCCAGGGCTTACAGTTGTGTTTCATTAGAATAATGAGAGTTTTAGATGAGGGTATTTCTCTAGCCTTCGAGCCCCCTTTCATAATGAGGGGTGGGCCTTTTATATAGAGTTAGAGGTTACAAATGGATAAGTCCTACCCTTATAGAGTTTGATTTGAATAAGATACTTCTCCTCGATCTTCTAGTTTATCAAGGACTCTAGCCGTCCTTATCTTGTTGGAGGGTCTGTTGCTCGCCATCTTGACCGGGGTGCTCGCCACATGTCATGCTATTATGTAGGCATATTTCCCCCCCCCCCACAATAATAATATAATATAAAATTTTATTCATCACTTTTCACTCATTTAAAAAAAATAAAGAAATAATGCTTTTTTAAAAAACCAAAACATAATGAATGGGAATGGTTTAAAGAAAAAAAAAGGAAAACAACAAGAAAAGAAAGAAGAAAAATCAGACAAACTAAACTCTTTAAACAAATAAAAGATAAATCAAACCCTCAACTAACCTCTCCCCCCTCCCACTTCTCCCAAGGCTGCTTTCCCATTT
The DNA here is from genome assembly GCA_949130495.1 of Sambucus nigra. Taxonomy (NCBI): domain Eukaryota; kingdom Viridiplantae; phylum Streptophyta; class Magnoliopsida; order Dipsacales; family Adoxaceae; genus Sambucus; species Sambucus nigra. The sequence continues at coordinate 454,576,196 of OX422209.1, read as the reverse complement.
CCCCCTTATCCCCTCTGTCCGCCTTGTGCATCGACAATTTTCTCTCTCTCTCTCTCTCTCTCTCTCTCTCTCTCTCTCTCTCTCTCTCTCTCTCTCTCTCCCTCTCCCACACCCACACACACACACCCACACACACCCACACACACTCACACACCCACCCACACATTACCAAAGCACACACGCACACAGTAATACAGACACGCAAAGCAACACACATACACACACAAAGCAATACACAGTAATACTCTACCTCGACAGATTTGTCGAGAGATAAACCTCTTTTTTATTATGTGCAGATATTTTTTTTAAAGTGTTTAGATATATCAAACTTTGTAGATAAATTTGACATTTAGGACTTTTTTTACATTAGTATTTTTACAAGTATTGACATTAGTATTGATAAATTTGTTGATTCTAAATTGATGATTAAAAAATTAGAGGAAAATATGTCAAAAAAGGCAATTTAGAAAAATATTTTCACAAATGTGTCTTCTCCTGCTCCACCTAGTATTGATATAAGTGTTGTTTAAGGAACCAAAAAACGTTTTGACCATATATAATAATAAAAAAAGTGTTAAGTTATTTAATTATTCATTCACTAGAGATAAGTGTTGTTTACTTATATAAAGTTACTTATTTAAGTATCTTCTTTTTTTAGCACAAGACAAATCCATGTTAATGAGCGATAGACTATTCAATAAGGGGATAAGCGAACTCGTGATTCATGAATATGAGCATGAGAGGTTAGTAATTTATTTCAAGCATTTTCTTAATAATTTATATTATTTTTTTTGTTAGTTATAGAAAAATTCTCTTGGACTTTGATCGTCTAATTTTTATTCAATGTGAATTTTAGTTAATAGCAAGGGATAACCAACGTAAACGAAAACAGATATTATCCGAATTTGAAAAATTCTAGAGGATAGAGATATGGATAGGTTTTTACTATCTCGATGGATACGGATATGGATACGAATAGTGCCTTCAGATAGCGGATATGAATATGGAATGCATGGTGTTCGCTCCGTATCCGTCCATTTATTACCCCGAATGTTGAGTTTTGTCATAAGTAACATTGGTGACCAAATTTAGAATAAACCTACTTATATAACCTATTGAAACCTAAGAAAAATAATATTTATTTGTGGCCAAAAAGTGTAGGCTCCTTTTACCTCAAAATGAGGAGTTGATGTATAATGTTGGAATGTTCAGTGGTTAAGGAGACGATACAAGTACAACTATTCTAAAATTTATCAGTATCAAAAACTAAAACAAATGTTTTGAGCAACAAACAAAATGAAAATTTTTGGTGTGACATTAATCATAAAAGGATAGTCACATAGAAAATTATTAGAAATTAATGGTCAACTATTGTAAATTGATATAAACCATGACAAAATATGTGAGTAGCATAACTATTATGTGGTCACGGTTAGAAAATACTAAACAAAATTATTAATTTCAAAAATTTTGAAAATTGAGCAGGGCGATTGTGTAATCCTTCCCCTAGTGTTTCATTTAAATTTTGTATAAAATGTAACAAATTAAGGTATGATGAGAATTATTGGGAATTGTGGGACAAAAATTGAAGGAAATAAAATAATAGAAAGGGTGTCATTATAAGCGAGATCAATGTCGTGCGAAGCAGATGCTCAAACGACCTTCGAGTGAAATATCACTTCATTAGAGTCCCAGGTCGCGAGAAGGTTACGTGAAGCCAAACATTGAACAAGATAGACATGTTGTTCGAACGATGTGCCTCAAAAATATTTCAATCAGATTTCCCTTGTGCGCTATAACAATACTGACCCTTGATTTGGTGTGCTATCGAGCTCAGATGAGCCCAGAATGGGAAAAATGTGATTTTTAGTGTTTTGCAATTTTATTAGGGTGGGTTTGGTTCATTTGGGCATGTGGAAGTTAGAAGAAGATGAGAGAGTGAGAGAGGGTGGTCTTCCACCATAGATGGACCTCTTTTCATCTCAAACCACCACATTCCTAGTGTATTCCACCTTATTCAAGCCTATAATACCTATTTCCACCAATGTTGAAGTGGAGTTAAAATGTTGAAAAAGGTGTTACACAAGTTGGTCCTAAATGAATATGACTTTTGGAATAAAATCAAGGTTAAAGTTAAAAGGACACGAAATGATAATTTCAAAGTGTAGCACAAGTTGGGGTAAAACCCCGAGTTTTGACTTCGGTCGGATGAAAGGAAAGGTGGAATAATGTGGACAATGGTAAAGTATTGAAACACATTAAAAGGAACTCGAAAGACACCACGATAATTAAGGAGGGACCGTAGTCCTGGGGTGAAAGCCTAAAATAACTGGTCATAGCATATGGTGCGCATAGTCGACGGTTTGGAGCCCATAAGAGTATGCGATTATTGGAAGATTTCGAGAAAAAGATACAGGAATAAGGACCATATCAAGAAATGAGTTTTGTGGTGAAAATATGTTAAGACAACCTAACTTGAATGAACTAATGAATGTCCCAGTAAAGGCTAAAATGGACAAGTAAATATGAAATTGATTAATGTCCATGATGTAAGGAAAAAAGGTAAAGTGAGTGGGAAAATGGGTAGTTAAGAAAACTAAGTGGTTCAGCCCATTCTTAACATAAGGGTGTATTGTAAAAGGTTTTCAAAGATTAAGTAAGTATTTTCTAACATGGTGAACGCGTGTGTTGAAAGGGTGATTTTCAATGAAAATACTAATGTGAATCGGTTAAAATGAAAAAGGGTAATTTCAGTAAAGAAATGGTTTTCGGATAATTTAAGTGTAGTTGTTTCAAGTATTTAACCGTATGTGTTAAATAGAATGATAAATGTCAAAGTGAGAAAACATAAGTCTTTTTACAAGGTTAAGGTGAATTAATCTGAATAAATAAGGTTTTTCGTAAGTAAACTGTTTCATGCGTTACGTATATTCATATGTATGTTTATATATGCATACAAGGTAGTTGCATATGCACGTAGGTATAACATGTTAGAATTGTCTTTCTATCGTTCGATTATGTACGGTATTTGTATATTTTCCATTGAGTATTTGGCTCACTCCCTCGCCTTGTAATAACAGGTTGGGTGCGGTTTTGTATTTTGAGCGCATTATATATGTAAGTACTCTCTTTTATATTACATTAGTATATCTGTATGCTTGGAATCCAGGGTGCTCCCCATGGGTCCTTCATGTAGTTAAATTAAAAATTGGAATCGCATGCTATACAAGTGAAACGTTAATTAAAATAAAACTGGACTAGAAATATTATGTAGGTTGTTTCATTGCACTTGAAACCTAATGCTAGGGGTGGGCTGGGTTGACTACGAGTAACCCATAAATCCGGGTTGGGGCTTTACAAATGGTATTAGAGCTCTAGACTCAAGGTTCTTTTCGGGAGTGACGTGGTGAAGTCGGTATTGGATCTTTCGACGCTGGTGTTAGTTTTGGTCGGTCATGTTAGTATGGTAAAGATTTAGTTCGTGTCCTCGACGGTAAGGTCAAATAGGTTAGCACAAAAAGTAAGTTAATGCCAAGTGGAATGCGATAAAGTTGATAGTTATTAATCGCTTTAATTCTTATGATTAAAATTATTAGTAATTTATGGGTGTCAATGCAAACCAATAGTGGTGACACCATTGTTATCAGTGTGAGGTTCTTATGTTCCAATACTTGATGGCGTAGAGCCTCCCGAGACGTTACTAGAGTGAGATGACTCCCATTGGGCAGGTGGCACAAATTGCGTATAGTCACCAATGGAGTTTGGGGGTTAAGATTCCGTGACTAAGCACTGATGATTAATGATTAAAAAAATATATAGCCCTTAGGTGCGGCGCTTATGGTTAGTTAACACCAGTAATGTAATTAGGAAAATTTGATCCTTGGGGTGATATTGCACTTAATGGTAGTCCGGTGAACATATGAAGTTGTGTAGGGTAATAGTGGCAACACCGTGATCCTTTGCATGAGATTTATTATGCGGTAACTTTGACAATGAGAGTAGACTTGGTAGTGGCAATAGTGATTAGTGTTCGTTGCGACCTAGTTGTAAAGGTTGTATATTTCATATATAAAGGTTAGATGACAGAGTAGCATTCATAGGTATTGATTATGTGGTGAGAACGTATTGGGTCCATTGGTTAAGGACTTGGTTTTAGTGTATCTTGATTATAATGTGGTCTTGAAGAATAGGATCTCTTATGGTGTCTGCAGTGTAGGACTTGGTGTTATAGGAATTACCCGACATCTCATATCCTATTAAGATCTATATATTCATTTAAACTTGTAGATTAGCATATGGCATGATGTTTACATAGTGAGGCAATTTAGTTATCATAGCATGATCATTCATTAGGAATTACATGAGGAAGACCTTGAGGTTTATAGGTTGTAGCCGACGTCCTGTACCCTGCCATAAGCATTAGTAGCGTCAGTTCTGATTTGTACATGGCTTATGGTCACAACCATTTGGAAGAAGGATAATATTAGTATCCAAGTGTAAAGATTCATTTTATCCACCGAAGTAATGGCTAGGTGTGAGGTAATCTTAATGTGAGTGTGGTTTAAAGGTATACTGGAATGACTTAGGACTAATTGTGTGTGGCGTCATTGAGGATAAAGATTGAATGTTGTGACTCCTTGAGGTGTTTAATGGTTAAGGTGGACTATAGTTAGAAGCTCGTAGACTAATGTCCTTGCGAGCATCGAGTGATCGTGATGTGGATATTGACAGATTTGTAGAGCGCACTTGTAATGATAAAGGTACAGATGATGAAATCACGTAGGGTCTTGAGGATGGTTACATGAAATGTGTTTAGTGTCCTTAAGAGACTAGTTAGGCCCGGTATGAAGGATAATTGGCATCCTAGTAATGATTATCTTGAGAGTTATGTGATGATCCCAGATTGCGGATCGTATAGTGTACGTGTCGGGTGTATCTTCCCAAACCGGCATAGATGGGCAGTTTAATCCCTAAGGTAGGGTTATAGCTTGTGTCGTTATAATAATGATGCTCGGATATCATGAAATGAATAATGTTGGTGTTGCGGTAATCGGGTTTGAAATGTACTAGGAAATGTATTCGAGACTTAGGGTGGTGATGCCATGTGGAGACTTGAAAATGGCAATCTGAAATACTGTTACTAAAGTCATTTAATACAAGATTAAACTATTTAAGTAACTCCAAACTGTTTTTTGAAGAAACTCTTTTCTTAAAATCAAATCAAATTAATCACAAAATGTGTTTAATAAAATATGTATGATATCTGTTCAAGATTGGTTAACAAGTTTAGAAAATCAGTTTAAAAACTTAAACTCAGCACAACCATAAGAATTAGATGAGGAGATGTAGAAAGATTAATGACAAGCTACTTTTAATGTGGTAAAACCTCAACCAACTGAGGAAACAACCACGACTCCTTCTACGGAGTAAACAAAAAAAAATCCACTAAAATAAATTATAACAGTTAAAAACTATATAACACACATGCAAACAAATCAGACCTATACAAGTTTAGGAATGTACCCACCGGCGTCCTTCTAACTTTTCTGCAGTTATATTTTTTGATGTTGTTCTCCATTTTGCTAACGTCCATTTTTTTTCAGTTCTTTACGTCGACTCTTGTTATCGAGATCTCATTACCAACACTTTTAGTGTGGTAGGGTGATAGTGTTTGTGGAGGTGCTTTCTAACACATGCATGCACACACTCACGCTGATTTATACAAACAGTCCTATCAAATTATATATAAGATCTATATGCTATGATTTTCTATTTCTCTCTTCTTAGAACACTTAAACCTTATTTGACCTTTATTATAATCCAAGAATCCACGGCTATCTTGCTCGGAAGACATTTCAAGATCTTAATCAATCTCAAGTTTTGAAAATATTTTTGAGATTGAAAATCACCAAGTGAGATTCCAACTAGGTCGATGGTCTTGTTTCAAAAGAACTAGAAAAAAAAAATGTTTTTGTTGATTTTAAAGTAGATAACATTTACAGAAACAAATCAACAAAAGTTTTCTCAAGATGAGAAACTATAGATGCAGATCTATGTGTAATATAACATGCAACAATTAGATCTAAGATTTCTATAAAAGTAGAAACACAAATCTAATCAAATGTTTAAGTTAAAAACAAGACCTGAGAACGAAGAGGTTACAGCATCAAATGATTAACAAACCAACACTCGAAACTCTCAAACACTCAAGGTTGTGTTTGGTATATACTGGTTTGTGAAAGAGGTTGTGGTTTGAAAACTGTTTAGGACGATTTAGGGTTAGAGTTTTCTAACTCTGGTTTCTCTCTCTCTCTTCTCACTCAAATAGATGAAGTGGCAAAAGTTTCAGTTGGCTGAGGGAAGGTCTCCTTATATAGGGGGCTGAGAAGGATCGAGAAGGCTAACTCAAATCAATGGCTATGATTTGGTCTCACCAAGTTGACTTAGATCTAAGGGCTATAGATACGCGGTGATTAAAATGCTTGTGATTGGCTTGAGAGAGTTTCACATGGATTGTATAAGGACGCATGCAGATCGTCGATTAAAGACAATCTAAGGGCTTGAATAGAGCACGGATAATGTCTCACAAAGAAAACACAAAATGGTTCAATAACAACCGGACAGGTGTAGGGATATGACTGGATATCACACGCACGTCTAAAAGAAATTACAAATGCACCCTGATGTTTCTAGCATATTTAGATTCTACCCAAGTGAACTTTCAGCCAATAAAACCAATAATCAATAATAATAAAATGAACCCAATACTTTGAAAAACCAATTTTAATTAAGATAAAAATTGTTTTAAAATCATTTAAAATTCCCCCAAAAATATTAAAAAATTAATTTGAGGGAAATTAACGCACTCAACATACACACACTCAATTATATGCAATATTCAATGTATGAATGCAATACTAGTGTGTGTTAGTGTTGGTAAGTTTACCTTGAATCAAACAAACAAGAAGAATAAAATGTAGACAATCTCTGAGGCTTTTTGGATTCTAGGAAAGGACACAATTTTGTCACTATTTCCAAACTAGATGAGCACTTATACAATATAGACTCAAGTGAGTCAAGAGTATAAGGTGCTTCAATCTCCCCCTTTGGAAATATGAGACAAAATCTCCTTTGAGTCATCTAGGAGTCATAGGGCAACAAAAATAAGAAAAACTTATTCCTATAAAAATTTTATCTACCCATTTCCTAGAAAAGAAAAGTACATAACTCAACTAATTACAATTAAATACCCTATTTCAACTGTTGAGAATAACTGTACAGAATCCTGCAAATTATCACTAAGATTAGGAATATGTAAGAAAAAATGAACTTATAAAGACTCAAATTTCTCTCTCATTTTGTCTCAAATAGACAAAGGGAAAAATATGGAGGCCAAATAGTTTAATCAGCAAAAACCATACCTATTGATTTACGCAAAGAAAAAAATCTATTATAATCCAAAGGTTTGGTAAACATATCTGCGAGTTGCAAATCAGTAGGAAGATAATTAATTTCTAATTCCTTAGTTTCAACCAATTTGCGTATAAAGTGATGTATTATTTTTATGTGTTTTGTTCGCGAGTGTTGAACATAATTTTTAGATATATTGATCGCACTTTGATTATCACAATATAGATGCAATTAATTTTCTTGAATACCATAATCACTTAGCATTTGTTTAAGCCAAAGTAATTGGGCACAGCAGTTTCCAGCGGCTATGTATTCAGATTCAGCTGTTGATAGTGAAGTGCAGTTTTGTTTCTTACTACTCCATCCTACCAAATTATTACCTATATAGTAACATGCTCCTGATGTGCTTTTACTATCATCAGTACACCCAGCCCAATCGGCATCAGTGTATCCAATTATAGTGCTAGGTGTATCACTAGTGTACCAAAGTCCTAGATTCAGAGTGCCTTTTACGTATTTAATAATTCTTTTAACAGAAGTTAGATGGCTCTCTTTAGGATTATTTTGATAATGAGCACATACACAAACAACATACATTATATCAGGATGTGAGGCAGTAAGGTATAACAAGGTTCCTATCATACTACGATAGAGAGTTGGATCTATAGATTTCCCAGTTTCATCTTTAGATAGTTTTACCATAGTACTCATGGGAGTTTTAGCATCTTTAGCACTCTCCAGGACGAATTTTTTGACAATCTCTAATGTGTATTTAGATTGAGAAACAAATAATCCTGCTGAATTTTGTTTGACTTGAAGACCCAGGAAAAATTGTAACTCCCCCATGAGAGACATTTGAAATTCTTTATGCATTATTTCAGAAAAAGATTTAACTTCTCAGGGGGGAAGTTGATCCAAAAATGATATCGTCAACATAAACTTGAGCTATAATGATGTTTTTGTCAAAATGTTTAACAAATAAAGTTTGATCATTTCCACCTCTCTTAAAACCTTTATCTAAGAGAAAATTGGAAAGGCGCTCATACCAGGCTCTAGGCGCTTGTTTTAAGCCATACAAAGCCTTTTTAAGACGAAACACATGATTTGGATATTGAGGGTCAATTAACCCTTTTGGTTGTTCTACATAGGCCTCCTCGGTCAATATTCCATTAAGGAATGCATATTTGACATCCATTTGGTAAAGTGTAAAGTGCAAGTAGCAAGCTATGGAAAAGAGTAGACGAACAGATTCTAAACAAGTAACAGGAGAAAAAGTCTCATTAAAATCTATTCCTTCAATTTGGGAATATCCTTGAGCAACTAATCTAGCTTTGTTTCTAATGATTATCCCACTTTCATCGGATTTATTTTTAAATATCCAACGTGTGACAATAACCTTTTTGTAATTAGGCTTAGGTACAAGGTACCAAACATCATGAATGACAAATTGAAGAAGTTCTTCCTGCATGTAAGAAATACAATGAGAGTCATTCAATGCCTCATTTACATTCTTTGGTTCCACAAGGGGGACAAAACATGCATAATGAACATAATTTTTTAATTGAGATCTTGTACGCACAGGTTCACTAGGATTACCAACAACGTTGTCTATGGGATGGTCTTTAGAAACCCAGTTAGGTACTTCAGGAGTCTCAATTGGTAAGGAATCATCTACTTCTGGAGAGTCATTTTCTAAAACATTTGTAGGCTCTTCCACAATAGTTGATTCCCCAGTCTTACTCTCTACAATAGTGTCACTTATAATTACATTTATGGATTCCATTATGGACTTAGTGCGAAGATTATAAACACGGTAGGCTCTACTGTTAGGCGAGTATCCTAGAAAAATAGCTTTATCTCCACGACTCTTAAATTTGGATAAGTGTTCTCTGTCTTTGAAGACATAACATGTACTACCAAATGTTCTAAGGTACTTAAGATTGGATTTTTTTCTATACCAAAGTTCGTAAGGAGTTTGTTTCGAATTCTTTCTAAGATAGACCCTATTGATAATGTGACACGCAGTACGAATAGATTCTACCTAATAATATTTAGGTAAACATTTGGCATGTAACATAACACGTGCCATCTCTTGAAGAGTACGATTATTTCTCTCAGCGATACCATTTTGTTGAGGAGTCTTTGGGGAACTAAACTCATGTTTGTAACCATTATAGTCACAATACTCTATGATACCGGTGTCTTTGAATTCTCTACCTCTATCGCTACGAATTCTATTTACTTGAGTGTCCTTCTCATTTTCAATCCGAAGCAGTATTTTTAAAAACGCTTGGAAAGTGTCATACTTTTGTTTTAAAAAGGCTACCCAAGTAAATCTAGTGAAGTCATCAACCATAACAAGAATGTAACTGTGTCCATAGAGACTAACAGTTTGAGAGGGACCCATTAGGTTCATATGGATGAGCTCTAAGGGGTTAGAGGTGAGGATATCTTTTACTTTCTTATGAGGTGCCTTAATAATTTTTCCTTCTTGACAAAATCCATAGACAATATTAGAAATAGGTTTGATTTTTACAATGCCTCTAACTATTTCTTGAAAGGACAATCTACTAAGATTATCGTAATTTATGTGACCCATCCTGTTATGCCATATCTCATTGTCATCCATTCTAGCAACATTACATATTTTAGAACTATTCATGACAGTATAACAATTGTCAGGAGTCCTGAATCCTGTAATTATGCATTCACCCTTTTCATTTAAAATTTTGCAATTGTTCTTTTAAAAGGTAACAGTATGATCTGAGTCACAAAATTGCGAGATACTAAGTTGATTAGCCTTAATACCTTTGACTAGAAGAATATTTTCAAGAACAAGTAGTCCTTCTTCTTGGAGAGTTCCTTTTCCTATGATTTGGGATGATACACCATCACCAAAAATAACTTTTCCTCCAGCAAAGATGATTTTATTTAAAAGTTTTGTATCATCACCAGTCATGTGTTTTGAACATCCAGAATCTAAATACCAACCAAAAGATGTGTGTTCGGCTTTTAAAGAAGTAATAACAATGTTACACTTCATCTAGGGTAATAGATCATCTTTTCTAACCCAAATTGCTCTTGTTTTCATTTTGCGCTTATATGCTCTCATTTGATAAAATTTACGAGCATTCGATTTTTCTTGAAAAATGTTTTGCGCATGATTTTGAATTTTTTGAAACATATGAGCATTTGGTTTAGGAAAATTTTTAGGTATCCTTCTAGGAAATGTTCTTTTAGGTTTGGTCTTTCTTTTCCTATAGTTAGAGTTTTTGTCTGGTGGTCTAGGCAGAACATAATTATTACGACTTCTCCTAGAATAGTTAAAGTTTTGATAAACAGGAGGGTTACAGACATGTTTAACTAGTCTTCTAGCATAGCAGCCATCAAAAGAATGACCGTACATATCGCAGTAGGAGCAATAAAGATTGCTTGAAGAGGGTATATCCTTAGGAAAGTCTCTAAACATAGGCTTTAAGGAATTTTGAGGTTGAACCTTATTCCTAGGTAGTGCAGTTTTGAAGGTAGAGTTACTCTTCCTAATTGAGGGGCAGCCATATTTAGCCTTAGGTGAACTTTCATACTTAGAGTAACTTGGTTGCCTAATATCTAACTTTTGATGTTTTGTATCAAACTCAGTTTTTAGAGAATGAAATTCTGGGCAAGTTTCTATAGGTCTTTTGCCTCCTGACACAAACTTAATAGATTCAAAAGGTTTTGTTTGTGTCTTTAAATTAGGGAAAAACCCTATTCCAGTTCGATCATCAGAATTGGTTTTTGAATCAGCAACAAAACCATCAAAACAGTTTGAGTTATTTTCAAATTTTGTAATTTTTTTTAAAACAGTTGTTGTCTTCTCTTTTGTTTGTTCCAATTCTAACAATGTCCCTTTGTATTTTTTCTCTAGAGTTTCATTTGTTTCAGTCAAATCTTTCAGTTTTTGATCAAACATTTTGATATCATTTTCATGAGTAAGACATTGGGTAGTATACTCTTCAGCATTAAGTTTGACCATCAGGCTTAGATCTTCTAATTTCTTAGTGAGATATTTCACTATTTTATCTACTCTAGTGCTTTTCCTGAGAGTTTTTGCATAAAGTGTGTGAATATCAGGGAGGTCTTCAGTGTCCGAGTCACTAGGTGTGGTGTGTGAATTGACCCCTAAGTATTCATTTCTTGAACTTATGCGCCCATGCACATCGTCATTATCTCATTCCCTTTGACTCAGACACCCCATGGTTGAACTATCAATATTCTCAGAAAGTAAAGCATCTAAACCAGTAGCAGCATGATTCATAACAACAGGAGTAGAGATACTATCATCATTCTCATACATAGTCATATCATCATTGTGTATTATCTTAGCAAAGAATGACATACAAGGATAAAAAACATCATATGATTCACGTTCCTCATTTTTAAAGTCGCTTGAATCATTCCATGTCTTACAAATGTTGGCATTATTATGCTTATTGCGAGTGTTCAGTTTCACTCTACAGTCTTGTGCTATGTATCCTAGTTTACCACATCTAAAGCATTCAATCTTCTTAAGGTCTTTGTTAGGTCTAGTATGAATGTCTTTCTGATGTTTTTCTTGACCTTTCTCAAGAGGTTTATGATTGGAGTGAGTTGGATAATTGGACTTGCCTTATTTGTTTGCCATGTTATTTCTAAACTTTACAATTTTCTTAAACTGTTTTGACATCAACGAAATCTGATTGTCCAAACTCTCTATGTCACAGCCCTCATCAGAGTTATAATTGGTAATGTTAAGCTCAGGCTTAATCAGCTTAGAAGAAAAACTCAGATTGGAACTAGTCTGTTTCCTATGGGACTGGGTCAATTGTTTCTTAAATTCTAATTCCATTTCCACAGTTCTTAGTTTACTACTGAGTAATTCAGGAGTGAGATTTTGGTCACTCATTTCCTCAATAGCCTATCTTTTGTTGGCAAATTTATGTGGTAATGATCTTATAATTTAAGATAAAATTTCATGTCTGTCATATGTCATCCCATTAGCATGCAGTTTGGTCACAATATCAGTCAAATTCATATAATAGTCATCAAATGACTCAGAGTCAGACATAATTAAAGAGTTATACTGTTGAATGAGCATTTGTGTTTTAGCAGCCTTAACTCTAGTGTCACCTTCATGAGCAGTAACCAAAGTGTCCCAAGCTTCCTTAGAAGTGGCACAAGATGAGATCCTTTTGAACTCATGTTCATTTATGGACATAAATATGGCATTCTTTCCTTTGTTATTGTTGCGATAAACTTTCTTCTCTTCTTGTGTGAACTCACTTAACACTTTCTTAATCCTCTCATTACTTCCTTCAGTGGCTAGTTTAGTAGGATAAGAGTATCCATTTTCAACAATGTCCCAGACATAATCTCCCAAGGTTCCTTGATTGAAAGCAATCATCCTTACTTTCCAGTAAGTAAAATTGGTTCCATCAAAGAGAGGATGTCTGGTCAAGTTACCAAATCTTTCATTTTTCTCGTCCATGTTTGATTTTCAGAAAAAAAATTCAGAAACACAGGATCTTTTTAAAAGAAATTTACAAATCTCTAATACCAATTGAAATACTGTTACTACAGCCGTTTAATATAAGATTAAACTATTTAAGTAACTCCGAACTATTTTTTGAAGAAAATCTTTTCTTAAAATCAAATCAAATTAATCACAAGACGTGTTTAACAAAATATGTATGAGATATGTTCAAGATTGGTTAACAAGTTTAGCAAAACAGTTTAAAAATTTAAACTCAGCACAACAATAAGAATTAGATGAGGAGATGTAGAAAGATTAACGACAAGCTATTTTTAACGTGGTAAAACCTCAACCAACTGAGGAAACATCCATGACTCCCTCTACGGAGTAAACAAAAAAAAATGCACTAAAAATAAATTATAACAGTTACAAACTATATAACACACATGCACACAAATCAGACCTATACAAGTTTAGGAATGTACCCACTAGCGTCCTTCTAAATTTTCTACAGTTCTGTTTGTTAATGTTGTTCTCCAGTTGGCTAACATCCAATTTTTTCCAATTCTTTACGTCGACTCTTATTCTTGAGATCTTATTACCAACACTTTTAGTGTGGTAGGGTGATAGTGTTTGTGAATGTGCTTTCTAACACATGCATGCACACACTCACGCTGATTTATACAAACAGTCCTATCAAATTACATATAAGATCTATATGCTGCGATTTTATATTTCTCTCTTCTTTAAACACTTAAACCATATTTGACATTTATTATAATCCAAGAATCCACGGCTATCTTGCTCGAAAGACGTTTCAAGATCTTAATCAATCTCAAGTTTTGAAAATATTTTTGAGATTAAAAATCACCAAGTGCGATTCCAACTAGGTCGAAGGTATTATTTCAAATGAACTAGAAACAGAAAATGTTTTTGTTGATTTTAAAGTTGATGACATTTACAGAAACAAATCAACAAAAGTTTTCTCAAGATGAGAAACTATAGATGCAGATCTACGTGTAATATAACATGCAACAACTAGATCTAAGAATTCTATAAAAGTAGAAACACGGATCTAATCAAATGTTTAAGTTGAAAACAAGATCTGAGAACGAAGAGGTTACAACATCAAACGATTAACAAACCAACACTCAAAACTCTCAAACACTCAAGGTTGTGTTTGGTATATACTGGTTTGTTAAAGAGGTCATGGTTTGAAAACTGTTTAGGACGATTTAGGGTTAGGGTTTTCTAACTCTGCTTTCTCTCTCTCTCTCTTCTCTCTTCTCTCTTCTCTCTCTTCTATCTCAAATAGACGAAGTGGCAAAAGTTTCATTTGGCTGAGGGAAGGTCTCCTTATATAGGGGGATGAGAAGGATCGAGAAGGCTGACTCAAATCAATGGAAACGATTTGGTCTCAACAAGTTGACTTAGATCTAAGGGCTATAAATACGCGATGATTCAAACGCTTGTGATTGGCTTGAGAGAGTTTCACATGGATTGTATAAGGACGCATGCAGATCATCGATTAAAGACAATCCAAGGGCTTGAAGAGAGCACGACTAATGTCTCACAAAGAAAACACAAAATGGTTCAATGACAGCCTGACATGTGTAGGAATATGACTGGATATCACATGCGCATCCAAAATAAATTTCAAACACACCCTGATGTCTCTAGCTCATTTAGATTCTACCCAAGTGAACTTTCAGCCAATAAAACCAACAATCCATAACCACAAAATGACCCCAATACTTTATAAAACCAATTTTAATTAAGATAAAAATTGTTTTTAAATCATTTAAAATTCCCAAAAAAATATTAAAAAATTAATTTGAGGGAAATTAACACACTCAACATACACACACTCAATTATATGCAATATGCAATGTATGAATGCAATACTAGTGTGTGTGAGTGTTGGTAAGTTTACCTTGAATCAAACAAACAAGAAGAATAAAATGTGGACAATCTCTGAGGTTTTTTGGATTCTAGGAAAGGACACAATTTTGTCACTATTTCCAAACTAGATGAGCACTTATACAATATAGACTCAAGTGAGTCAAGAATATAAGGTGCTTCACAATCAAGGTGGGTTAACATCGAAACATGATTATAATGCCGACGTGTGTCCACGATATATGCTAGGGTAGCCATAGAAATGGAAGGACTAGTTCTTGGCACGCCTATCCAAGCCGATGTGGATTAGAATATGTAGCCTATGTGATATTTACTACCCTTCGAATGCCAATGGCGACAGGTTTGGTCGCCACTTAAATTCAATGTAGGTAGAACCCGAAAGTAAGTTTGGTAATCTTGTGTCGTCAAAGGACATGGTAAGGTGAACGTCTCACTTGAACTAAGTAATGCCTATGGGAGATATGACTTCAAGCATATGGAATGACTTCAAGCATATGTAGAATTTTTGAATGAGTGATATGACTTCAAGCATATGGCATTGGTTCACTTCTGACTCTCGAGGGCTTATGGATAAAATTTCTCAGGACGATTTCTTGTTCCTTCTGACTCTCGTGTCCCTTTTGGTTTTTGTAATTGGGGATCATTTTTTTCACATATGTGGTGACTCGAATTGGTTCCATGTCATGGTACGATGTGGTTGGTCTTGGTAGGAAGTGGTGGACCAGGTATGGTCAATGTAGCTCGGTATCTGAGGTATTATTGCTATTGCATAAAATTCTATGTACGAGTCAATGCTCTTTCGGCCATACAATTGCTCGTAGTTTTGACCTTTCTTAGGAATATCGAACTCTCTGACAAGCTGACTTGGTAGTCAGCGACTATGGTTGTCAAGAGTGGAATGATGGCTTGGGGATATTTTATAGTGTTAGAACTCAAAGAAGACTTAGCACAATGATGCTTTGCCACGGTGAGTGGATTAGAGCGAGGCTTTAGCGAGTGCTCAAAGGTGAGACACCTAGGGTAGTACTAGGGTCATTAGAGTCACATAATAGAAGGTGTAAGATGAGTGCACGGTGATGCCTTGGTAAGAATATTACTCCTTAGAGTGAGAAAATAATATATTATGGTTATTGGCTAGCTCATGCGAGTTGTGTAGTAAGGATACCCTGAAAATTTATGGGACGTAGGATGTACGGTCCTAAAATAGAATTTATTTTGATGATGAATACATCGATTTGTTGTATAACGACTCACATTGGATGAGTGTCGATCGCTAGAGGGGATTTTCCCGTGGAGGTGCAGGTATGCCTTGGGTACTAACATAGATGGTGCTAGAAATTGGTTGGACATGATCATAGAGTGAGTGGAGACTTAGAGTCGATTATGTGGCATTATGGTTAGCGAGATGGTGAGCGTTAGATCATATCGCATGTTAAGCATTTGGTGACAAACCTCGTATGGAGGCACATAGGGTGACCTTAGTATTGATAACTTTGATGATTTTGTCTTGGAGGATTTCTACGACTTAGAATAGAAATTAGTGAATCCCATAAGCCTAAGGATTAACGGATCGAGAATTTTGGGGACAAAATTCCCCAATGAGGGAAGTTGGAAATACCCTAACCTAGTATTTCATTTAAATTTTAAATAAAATATAATGGAATAAGGTCTGATGAGAATTATTAGTAATTATGTGTCAGAAATTAAAGGAAATAATAGAGTAGAAAGGGGGTCGTTCAAACGACTTATGGAGGTCATTAGAAGAAAAATCAATGTCACGCAAAGCCTGTATGTGCTCCATATGTGCTCCATTCGAGCCAGATATCACTGAATTATAGTCCGAGATCGCGCCAAGCCAAAAATCGAACGAGATAGACGTGTCGTTCAAACAAGGTTCGTGTCGTTCGAACGACATGACTCAAAAATATTTTAATCGGATTGCCCTTGTCCGCTGTCACAATTTTGGCCCTTGATTTGGTGTGCTGTAGAGATCAAATGAGCCCAGAATGGGAAAAATGGTATTTTTAGTGTTTTTGGGGCTTTTATTATGGTGGGTTTTGTTTATTTGGGCATGGGGAAGTTATAATAAGATGATGGAGTGAGAGAGGGTGGTCTTCCACCATGGATGAACCTCTTTTCAACTCAAACCACTATTACACCCCCATAAACCACCACATTCTTAATGTATTCCACCTTATTCAAGCCTACGACACCCATTTCCACCATTGTTGATGCGGAGAGACGAATTTTGGAGAAGTTTTGGGGGATTTTTGGAGAAGATGATGAAAGATTTCATGGAGTTTTAAGGGCTTCTTAGCTTGGAAGCTCAAATGGAGCACATATGTAGCATTTTTGGAGGATGCTTTTGGTAACCCCTTGAGGCCCCCTTTGGAGGCGGTAGGGTGATCCTTCTACACCACCCTTTTCACTACCATTTGAAGTCATTGAGGTGGGAAACTCTATGCTTAGTATTTAAAACTATATTTTTATTTTTAGTATTCTTGTGGTTAGATTAAATAAGTAGGATGCACGTGAATAAATGATGATTTTTAGTAGAATAATATTAAATATTTTTATGGAATAACAATATTGGTAAAATGTTATTTTGTTCGAAATATAGAATGAATAAATATTTCAAGGTCTTGAATATTATAAGTTGGTATTTTATGAAAATGGTGTATTTTCAAGAAAGGTTGATGTTAAAAATTTTATGAAATAAAAAGTTTGAAAGTAACAATTAATTTTGCTAAACAATGGTGAAATAATGTTTCAAAGTTTCTTACAAAAATGTAAAGTTTATGAAAACGGACATTTGTTGAGTTTGAAGAAATAAAATGTCTTTTATGCCTTGAAAGTATATTTTGCAAGTGTGATGAATTTCTAAAAGGAAATGTATGTTTAACCCATTAATAGGATTTTAGGATTTAAAATCCATCTTCTCATACATATAAACTTGTAGTATTTTGGTAATATATGTATAAAAAAGTTTGAAGAAGATTTGTTGGGTTTAAATAAGGAATAAGAAAAATAGAAATTCTTGTCTTCAAAGTGTCTAAAAAGGAGTTAAAAGTGCGATAAGTACAAAGTTACAAGATTAAATGTACTGATAAAAAGGAAATGATATTTTCTTATGAAATTAGTCCTTAAGTGTAAATTAGATTTCTTGAATAGAGAAAGTAAAGAAATGTCTAATTTGGAAATATGGTTAGTAAAGGTGTTGGATAAGTGTTAATGGGTAAACATTGGGAACTTGGTGTGTGTAACTCAATAATATTTTGAAAGATTAACAATTATGAATTTGGAAGGGAAATGATGAAATAAATATGCTTCCAATTAAGAAGAATATTACTCCAAGGTTAAAAATGTGTTAAAACACTTAAGAAGTTAGTATGGTTAATTTAATAGTATTTTCGAAAAATTAACACTTGTGGAAATGGAGTAAAAGATGAGTTTGTAACAAATGGATAAAATGGTAATCTTACTTAAAGTGGAACATTTTTATGAAATAATATTGTTAAAATGGTGTTACACAAATTGGTCCTAAATGAATATGATTTTTAGAATAAAATCAAGGTTAAAGTGTAAAGGATATGAAATGATAATTTCAAAGTGTAACACAAGTTGGGGGTGAAATCCCGGGTTTTGATTTCAGTCGGGTAAAAGAAAATGTGGAATAATGTGGACATTTGTAAAATTTTAAAACACATTAAAAGAAATTCGAATGACACCGGGATGATTAAGGAGGATCCGGGGCCCTGGGGTGAAAGACCCAAAACAACTGACCAGAGTATATGGCGTGCATAGCTGGAGGTGTAGAGCCTGTTGAATTATGCAGTTATAGGAAGATTCCGAGACAAAGATAAAGGAGTAAGGAACATATTGAGAAATGAGTTGTGTGGTAAAAACATGTTAAGACAACCTAACATTAATGAACTAATGAATGTTCCGATAAAGGTTAAAAGAGAGAAGTAAATGTGAAATTGATTAATGTCCATGAGGTAAGAAAAAAGATAAAGTGAGTGGATAAATTGGTAGTTAAGCAACCTAAGTGGTTCAACCCATAATTAATACAAGGGTGTGCTGTAAATAAGTTTTCAAAGATTAAGTAAGTATTTTCAAACATGGTGAACACGTGTGTTGAAAGGGTGTTTTTAAATGAAAATACTAATGTGGGTCGGTTAAAATGAAAATGGGTAATTTTGGTAAAGAAATTGTTTTTGGCTAATTCAAGTGTAGTTATTTAAAATATTTAACGACGTGTGTTAAATAGAATGACGAATGTCAAAGTGATAAAGATGAAGTCTTTTTACAAGGTTAAGGTGAATTAATTTGGATAAATAAGGTTTTTCGTAAATAAACTGTTTCATACATTAAGTATATATATATGTATGTTTATATATGTATACAAGGTAGTTGCATGTTCACGTAGGTATAAAGTGTTAGAGTCTTCTTTCTGTCGTTCGATTTTATAATGCATTTGTATATTTCCCACTGAGCATTTGGCTCACTCCCTCGCTTTGTTACGGCAGGTTAGGTGTGGTTTCATATTTTATGAGCATTATAATATTATATCAGTAGCTCGGTATGCTCGGACTCTGGGGTGCTCCCCATGGGTCCTTCACGTAGTTAAATTGTTATTGTATGATAAACAAGTGAAACCTTAATTAAAATAAAACTATACTAGCAACATTATATAGGTTGTTTCATTGCACTTCACACCTAATGCTAGGGTTGGACTGTATTGACTACGAGTAACCCATTAATCTGGACTGGGGCATTATAGATCCCCCTCCTCGACCCTACATAGTCCTCCCTCATTACAAAACTTAATTTATTCCTTGACCTATTGACCCTCACTCTTCGGAAGTAACTCCTTGTGGTTACCTAAGTTATTCCCTTTGCGGATCCATCGACCTTCATGCCTTCGTCAATCTCCTCTCCCTTTCTCAATTTCTCATTGTCTATAATCAATCCATATTCATCTGCTAGTGAGCACACCAACATTAAGAAGTTATTATCTTCTAGCTTTTGAAAAAGTATACCTTATTTGAACTTTAGTCTGAGATGTTGGAATTAGTTTCATATGTTAAATTTCAAAAAAATTTAGTTTAATTTTTTAATGTATTAGTTTCAAATTATTTGAGAGTTGAAACATACCTTATTCGTTTAATATGCTTAATTCAAAAATATATTTGATTTATTTCGAAACTTAGTTTATAATATTTTATATGTTGTAAAATTTGTTAAATAAATGATATTGAAATTTATTGATTTTTTGGTTTAATTTTGGCCTTAATTCGAGTCATTATGACCATACATTTCATCGGCACCCTACCAAAATGATCTTGTTTCAATCGACACCTTAACTTAAAAAGTTATTTTTTATACCTTGTGTACAACTCGTTACCTTATTTGTTAAACCACTATTGTTTTACTATAAGTTCTCATATTTGGTCTTTTTCTCGCTTCAATCATTATAAATATTACATGAATAAAATTAAACGTTTTCATAGAAATGGAATGTCAACCAATAAAATAAAACAAAAATCATGTATAATAATCAGTCAAAATTTTGTACAATCGTAAAACCATGATAAAAAAAAGCTACATTAAAATAATTGATCATATGCTAAGTAGAATACACAAATTTTTCTTAATCTCTCTCTCTCTTTCTACCCCACGTCTCTCTCTATCACTCTCGTGACGTGGGGCCTTTTTTATGTTTTCCCCACAATGCTATCAATGGAAAAATCACTTAGACAAATTTTTTAATGAACTCCCCTCAATGAAATCACCAGATAAAAAGGTTTGACCACCTAATGGTCATGCTTGAATAAAAATCTCAAGCAAGGCTTTTGGAAGTGCAATCACTAATTTGATCCAATAATGTAACTCCCATAGCTCACTTTTCTGCACTGGAGACCGTCTAAAACATATTAAGGAAGAAAATTTGTAATCAAAGAAATAAGGAAGAACCAAAGGTGCTTTAATGTTTTAATAAAGAAATCAATCTTAACCCGAGATCTCCTTCACAATCCCAGCGAAGCCCTAAGTCTCGATACCTTAACAAGGAAGATATATTTCTTAAAGACATCTCATAGGCGTCTCTAGAGAAAAACCTTTTTCCAATAGTTCGCAAGTCATAAACCTCCTCAACCTTGTGGCAAGAATAAGATGGTGTCGATCAGTTATCCGAACATCAGGACAAAGAAAAATATGAGTTGGACGAGGAACGACTTAGATCATAGTCAACATCAGTTGTTATACAATTAGTTTCTTAGTGCTGAACTCTATAATGGCTAACTTGATAAAGTCCATTTTAATCCAAGGTGTATTCTTACACATTATCGAGTGTTAGTAAGTATAAATTCTTCATCCTGGTTGAAGGGTCCAATTGAGTGAATTCAAAACTCATGGAGGAATTCTAGCGCTTAACCCACTCTCCCAGTTACTAGCACCACTTGTACTCATGAGGAGGAGACACTTCCGCATCAAGTAGACATAACTATCTGCTAGACGACCACATCACTGTCCCATAGGATTTAGGTTATAATAATTACATAAATTATTGGAAAACAAGTGTAAAATTAAAGGGAAAACAAAGCAAAATAGAAGGTGCGACATACATGCATGGCCATTAGATGGTCCATCACATTTATGACATATCATTAGGAAAAAATATTGTGAGCCTTTCTATATTTCCTTTAAATACTCAAACATGGGTACACTTCAAGCTCAACATGGTGTAAGGACACTAAACCAGTCTTTAGCCCTAGGATCTCGGAAAACAATATCGACAAAATGCCAATAATCAATACTGTAAAGAAAATCTAATTGTGAGAAGTAAAAGAGAGTTAAAGTATACTCAATTAAAATGTTGCTTCAATAACTTTGTAAAAAAGAAAAATTATGCTCGTACATACTAATTAAAGCATTTTGAACATTATAACATCTAGTAAAAATCAAGTTTCCCTATTTTTACCAAGGTATTTCTCAGAAGTGCACAGGAAAGGTAAAACCATATTCTAAGAGTATATGTATAATCAAATTACTCTCCATTGTTATTTCTTTTAATTTTTTTTACTAAAACATACATTCTATCATATTCTAAGAAGTTGATAAAAAACGTTTACATCTTTACAAAATCTATAACAGTCTTGGCTACTTCATTTGAGGTTTCATCATGACATAATCATTGAGTATGCCACTTTAGGTTGAAGGTAAATGACTTAAATGAATTAGAACACCCTTGTTTTAACAAAACTAATTTTATAATTTTTCATAAATTTGATGAATATTCATTTCAACACATTACTAGGAGTTTAACCTTTTTTGCAAAACTTTAAAACGTCTCCATAAGTTTCACTAAAAATTCTTATTCCTAACACTTGAAGAATTATTTTTCAAATATTTCAAAATTCTCCCAAAACCTTTTTTTTTTTCAAAAACAAGTTTTCCATATGGTAATTATTATGGCATAGACTTTGTATTATTTAGATGACTTTTAATGTTGATTGACATGACATAGATCCCAGTCTTATGTATTATCTTCAACAACTCAAACAACCTAAAACACCATTTTTGCCAACTAGAATACGATATCAGTAAACTTGTTCTAACATGTCCCACCAAGCATGTAAGAACATGTTTTACACTCCCCTGTATATTTGTATTAGCTTTATTATAGAATAAATCTTTTTATTTCACACTCCCTTAGGTTTTATTTCTAGGAGCATGTTTCACACTCCCTTAGGTATTACACGTCCGAGTCTTCTTCATAACCTCGTTTGAACAACAACTTTATCTCCAAAATCGAAGCACCAAATAAGAACATCAATGCAAAACATCCACCAACCCCATGAATCATAGCAAACAACTAATTGAAAAATTATTACATCCCTTAAAAAACAACTCCATGTACATCAATTTATGCAATAATTAAAATAAATTATTACAACCAAATCGAATGTAGAAGAGTAACTACAGATAAACCAATGTAGGATCCACTCACATAATAGAATTATATGTGACCATGATGGAAGGAGTAATAATAATCCTATAAGGCTAGGTTAGTAAAACAGATATACACACATGTATATACTTTCTAACATGAAAACCTAGGATTTTAATAGTAGATAATATGGATCTTTCAAAAACATGATCAATCAAAAAACATGGCTCAAATACTAAATGCTATGAATTGGTATTATAAAAGTCTTTACTGACCAATAACTTTTATTAAATATGTTTTATAAATTTAACAAAATAATTAAATCTAAAGAGTAGAAATTAGGTTTAAACTGCCGTACTTTGTAGATCTTGTAGGTGATCCCATACAAAGACTACTATGTGAACGAGATGTACAGGTGGCTTAGATCTTCGACTATATGATCATACGAATTCAAAATGGTGGGTGATCACCACTAAGGCAAGTATCTTGGATATCTTGAGAATACACTTCTCTTTATTCTCTCATTTTCCCTAGATATTTAACTCTCTCTCTCTCTCTATCTCTCTCTCTCTCTCTCTATATATATATATATATATATATATGTGTGTGTGTGTGTGTGTGTGTGTGTGTATGAGATTGAGAAAAGTGATTTGCTCTAATTCATTACTTGGAAAATCACATCCTATACGTTATTATACTATGCATAAAATACCCTAAGTAAAACCCATTTTCCCATAAATTGGACCTCGTTCGAATGAGAAAGGCCCTCATTTAAACGAGACTCATGAGAGAAGATAAAATCTAACCAGGGCTTCTGCCTAGGCTTAAGTTCCTCATTCCAAACAATTTCATACGAGAGAAGCCCTTATTTCAAATGAGGTCTCATTATAAGAAAACATAGTAGAACATCATAACCGAGATTGACTGAAGGCGTTTAGAGTTATGAGAGAAGAATCCCAAATTACTACCCAGTCTTTATTTTCCTTTCCATTTAATTATAAATAACTTCACTGAATAATTACAATTGCACTCAAATTTAAGTATCTCACAATAATTTGAATAAATGGGTATTATTCAAAAACTTAGATAACGCATAATGTTATTCCTCCGTAAAGCAGACAATAGCCACTTGGTGAAATTCAATTTGTCGCTAATTAATTTTCATAAATATTTTATTTATTCATTGATATCAAACTAATATTATTTTGTACTCTACCTTGTTATAAAATAATCTACTAATCAAGTTTAGTTGGAGAATAAAAACCTATAAGTTTATCAAGGGGGTATCATAATCTAGGATCCCAGATGCGAATTCCTATGGAATATGATATCAAACGTGGTCATACAATAATTGCCTAGCATGCATAGATTTAAATACAATAAACTGATTTAGTGGAAAAAATAACTGTGTGAACATTTCAATCCTCATAATCCTCAAAATTGATGATTTATGCACCATTTGCAAACTTTGTTAGATTGTGTAAGTCCAATATATTCATCACTTAAGCTTGAGTCTCACTTTTGGTCCTATTCAATACATGTCTGATGTGCCAAAATGATACTCTTTGAAATATTCGACAAGTTTATGAACCATTAGATACATTTTCATAATCAAGATAGACTTTTAAGATCATACACATAACGTTGTGAACTATTCAATTTAGTTAGAATATGAGTTTTGATCTTCTGTGATCAGGTTGAACCCAACTCAATAGAATTCCTACTTTTTAAAAATAAAGAATCTCAATATAGAAAATATAGGAGAAAAGCTCTCCTAATATGGCATTTACAAGAGACAAACGATGGCTTGAATAAGGAGCTAACTAAATAAGAGAAAGTGATGTCTGAGTAAACAAGCACCTATACAGTCATATAACTTTCTTGAAAGAAGGAAAATTCCATCTATTAATTCTAATAATACCTCTCAGATTTTTAAAGTGGCCATCTTTAGCTGAGCATAACTAATCAGGGTTAGGCGAGCAATGTATTTTTGCATGGAAATTTGTAGGCATATTAGCCTCATTGTATATGTGAGAAAAAGAAGTAGACATATTTAAAGATATCCCCTTGATCTTATCTAACCTAGGAATTAATTCCCAATGCATTTTCTCACATTTATTTTCCTTTTCTCATCATGCCTAAAATCAAAAGGGTCTGCACTATTTTCCATATATTCCCTCTTATACTGATTTCATCACACAACACAATAGGGTAGTGGTATAAACCATGTTAATCAAGGTGGTTTGAAATTTCATTCGGGAGATCATACTCCCACTCCATGTTAGCAAGCATCATATATAGTGTATCTTCACCAAGTGTTGGTCTATATAATTGCCAAGTATATTCATAGCCGTTAAACCCAAAATCTTGAAGATGACATTATTTTATCACTATATCAAAATTTTCATTTTCCATAAAAACCTATGATCTCACCTTTATTTCTCGTATTAGAATACAATCTCATTAAAATATCCATTTACCATTTACGAATTGATTTTTGACAAACTCAAGTTCTCTAGTAACTTCGACCCCTCGACTCATATATGGGGTTCCTTATGTGCGTATTACTTCATCGATGTGGTTAAGGGACTAACTTTCCATGGCAAGAGTATCCCTCATGTCATCCCTTTACTATCTACCGCACACATGTTTCCCAAGTTACACGTACTTTTGATAAATCCATATTCATTTACCTTGAACCTCGTATCAATTAAAAATGAGAGTTAGGTATTCTTTAGTTGAGATAAATCCCTCAATGACTAAATTTTAGAGTGGTTCCCAAACCCTTGATAGTACTTATAATCCACATTGGGTTGGTCAAGGATAAGGTCTAGCCACCTCTACACCGCCATACATTTTCATTTCATTCTAAGGGGTTTTTAAAAAGGACATATTAATAAGCAATAATGGATTGATAGAGTAAGTGTTATATGTTCTCTCTCTCTCTCTCTCTCTCTCTCTCTCTCTCTCTCTCTTCTGATGGGTAATGTTTTTAGTGGTGGGATTTTGATTTTGACTCAGACTGATGTGTGAGCAACATGTATTACGTTGGTTTGTAGTATTGATAGACTTTGGAGTCTTAGACTCCAAGTCATAGATGGTTACCCACGAGAGGTGGATTTTACTCCACATAAGTTGTTTTAGGTTTTTCTCCTTATTTAAGGAGATTTTCTATAGTCGTGAGGTATGTGTGGTACATGAAAATTAGAGAATATTTTGGTGAGTGAAAATTAAAGGATTTAATGTTGTGCAAAATTGGTTATTTTGGGAACCAATTTTGGGTATTCTTTATTGAGTATTTGGCTATAATTTAGGATCCCTTTGTGGTGAGATTAATTTTGGGAGAGTCTTCCATTATTGTGCGAGGGTTATTTTGTGTGCGGGGAAGAAACAAAAAGTTTTTCCAATTTGATTTTTTTTTCTATATTTTTTGATATAGATCACCATTGTTGTGATATTTGTGGTCATTTCTTCTTCTCTATTTATTTATTGGGTAATCCCTATTTGTTATATTCTTAGTTGATCACCATAGTCCTAATTGTATATATAAAAATGTAACCATTGCTATTTTTATATTAGTTTCTACAATTTGTATCAAAATATTTGAGTTGTGTGTCATTCAACCCAAAAGTTTTGAATTGTGGTAATACATTATGTAGAAAGTGAAACTCGTTCATTAAACTCCGTGAACATTAGAATTTGATCATATGCAATGAATCTGTACATCACAAAGACTCCAATTCCTAAATTTTGAAGATATGTCCTCTTATATTTTGATATTGAACATTGTTGGTTATGCACACACATGTTTTTTGACAAAATATGTTTTTAAAATTTGAACAAATGTTTTTGTACAATTGGGAAGTGATGTGTATACCTTGGGTAAAGACTTCATGTTTTAAAAAAAAATTACTTTAAGGTTGTGTAAACACGACTTTAAACTGTTTGCATGGTCCCATATTAGACTCATGTCCATGACCATTGCCCTTTTTTCCCTTCTTTGAAATACTATCTAAAAGTACGCACACGAAGCCAAATTGATCCCACGTGTACGGATGCACATTTTAACCGTGTTCCTTGAAAAATGGCTTAAATCTTGGCACAACTCCAAATTACCCCCTTGCGCACGACAGAGCAGTTTTTTGAAAATCTTTTATAAATAGGTATGTTTTCATCTAGTTTCAAAATCTCTGAGGACTTCTTTACTTCCACTACACCAAATCTTGCGATTGGTCACGGCCTAGGGATTACGGACGAAAACCATGACCATCTCATCACGGCCCAAAAGCATGACCAACTCCATGACCTAGTGTGGTCATGGATGCTCTTGGAGATGGCCACATACCAAATCCCTGACACTGTGGATCACATACCATAACTGTGACCATAGCATGACCATCATGGCACCAAATTCACGCCAACTTTCCCTCTAAATGTGGTCACGGATGGCTCACAGCCCTAATTCCTGGCCAACTCTGTGACGAAGGCCACAATACAAACACATTTTGGTAACGACTTTGGGTCGTTACCTTTTTAAATTAGTTAAGCGCATTGGTATGTGACCATCTCTATATCGACATCCTGGTCATGGATGTTGACATGTAAAAAATTAGGGTCACGCAGGTTGGTCACAACCCAGAGTCGTGACCAGTGTTTTTATACTAAACGCCCGAACCAATTTTAATTTTTCACTCCAAAATTTTCAAACCCTTAAACATTTCCCTCTCTTTGTCGATTTCGGCAATTTCCAACCCCTATCATTTCCAATCTCAAGTTTTCAATATCAAACTCAAAGGTAACACCTAAACCCTAATATTTTGTATTTGGGTATTTGTGCATTTGTACATATTTGTGTATTTTTGTGTGTATATGTGTATTTATATTTGTATGTGTGTGTATTGCGTGTGTACTGCATGTGTATTGTTTGTGTATTAAGTGTGTGTGCTGTGTGTATATGTGTGTGTCTGTATTTGGGTATTGATGTATTTATGTGTATATGTGTGTGTGTATTTGACATGTTTCAAACTAGATATAGGATATTTAGGAAATTTTTATTTTGGGTATATGTGTGTGTATATTATTTGTTTTGTTTCAAACTAGATATATGTGTGTGTATTTGATTTGTTTTGTTTCAAACTAGATATAGGTTTAAAATTGCGTATTTAGGAAATTTTATTTTGTAGGTTACAAAAAAAAATTTCTTCTTTTTTATTTTTATTTTCCAATGCTAAACATTTACATTAGTTAACTTGATATGATAATTTTTTAGGTATATTGTTAGTAAAATTGGTTAGTACATTAGCAATTCGTTAATTCTTTTAGTAATGCTAAACATATAGATTATCAACAAATTTTAACAATTCTTTAATTCTTTACTCAAAAGGATAGGCCCCCCAATTTAAAAGTCTTCTTACTACAAAAAGAGTAATTTCCTTTTATAAGATGCGGAAGCGTAGATGGTTCAATTAAACAAATTAACTAATTTTAATTTCTTTCAAAGTAAAATTCAACCAAGTGAAATAAGATTAAATCCAAACAAATTTTAATTTCACTTAGACCAAATTAATTCAATTTAAGGCCTAGAAATTTGCCTAAGTCATGTTTTTAATATTACCAAATTAGGCCAAACCAATTGTATCAAATTAAGTGATGACTTGAATTAAATTAACATTTACCCAATTAATTAGTTAGCACCAAAATAAAGATGAGTAGTGATTTAAACCAATTTTATCTTTTTACCTAAGCATGCGTTCTAGGTGATTTTGTAAAAGATAAAATAAACAAATAAACCACTACGCCGTGATGTACGAGGAAAAATCCATAATGGGAAAAAATCTCGAACGGCCTTAGCCTTAAGTACACTAAGTATGGTTTTACAATTACAAGACAGATGACTTACTTCCTTGACTCGACCCCTTTTAAGCCTTGATGCGTCTTCTTGTAAACACCTCCACCTAATCGACAACCCCGGAGCTCCACCGGAACCTTGGACTTCACCAATGAGACGTAGGTACACCGTCAACCACACATGGTGCCTTTCACCATGTGAGAATGCCGCAACAAAACAAACTTCTTCTTCTTTGAGGGATTTAGAAGAAAACCCAAACGAACTCTTCAATAGGTAGAGTAAACCAGTGCCAAAACTCCAAGAAATGTATATATATAAAGGAACTTGGGTGTAAACAAAAGTGTTTTAAAGATTTTCTTGAAAGAATTAACACTTTAAACATGAACTTTTTTTTTCGGGAATTTTGTGCTCAAACTCTCTCTTAGAGGTTTTAGGATATGGAAAAGTTGAAAAGAAAAAGTTAGTTTCCGCACTTAATTAATCAGGTAAAAAGTTAGTGGGAAAAGAAGTGGGAAAGTGGGAAAACTGCCAATTAACTGTTCCCGCCAAAACTCGTTCAAACGAGATTTTTGTTCGAACGAAGTCTCGTTCGAACGAGCCTTCTAACAAAGTTCTAGTGTGAACTAGTTAGAAATCTCCTTGGAAATCTCGTTCGAACGACATTCCGGTGGCCAATGTGAGAACTCGTTGGCACACTCGTTCGAACGACAATATCGAACGAAATGCCAGAAAGCTGAAAATTCTATTTTTAGCCCAGAAACTTTAGTTTTAAGTTTTAAAGAAACTTTCTGAAAATAAACAACAGTTTAAACAAAGTACACCCATATAACTATTGTTCCAAGCTCCTATATATATATATATATATATATATATATATATATATATATATATATATATATATATTAAAATGCATTCATACCTAGGAGCAATGGAACCATGTTGATGGCGTAGAAACAAGGCACACTAAACTGACATTTGATGAAGCTTTATAAACTTAGCCGCTACGTCTTCAACTTTAAAATGTCATAGGCTTGAAGGATGGTCAATAACTCTATCCTATGACTCAAACGTTTTTGTCCGGAATTGAGCCAAAACTACAAAGGACTCAATTGGAAACTTGTGTCCTTACAAATCTCCCCCTTTGGCTATTCCGGGACAAAAACCAAAAAAAATCCTAAAGGGCCGTCAAGCTCTACTAGACATAGAAAAAATGTCCCACCCAAAATAAAAGTACAATGCTTGACTCAAACAACCCAAGGATCAATATTTTTGCCGAAGATGAAAGTTGTCATATATAGAAGAATTCTTGTTCACTTAAGAAAACACATTAAACGCATAGGGAATATTAAAAAATTAAAATGCAATATAAATACAGACTCCCCCTAAGATAAATCTCCCCCAAACTAAGATACGATTATAATAGGAATAGATACCATTTCTTCCCCGATCATTCTCCCCCTTTTTGTTCAGGTAGAGACAAAGGCTAAAGAATCAAAAGTATAAACACCCCTTAGACTAAACAAGGGATCAATAGAATGGGATAATAAGCTAAACATGCAAATGTGCATAAAGTGATGAGAACAACTAATCCATACAAATGAATACCAACTATGATGCGAAAACAAATTATACGAAAATGACAAATAAGATTCTAAGCATGTGATATCAAACCAATGACGCAACAACCAAGGTACCAATTATGAATTGAGGCATAAATGGACTAGAAAGTAAGGCAAAGACCAATAAAACAATATCAAATATATGTATACATAATATATAACAAATAGACACGAGTACACATATATAGATATAAACACCAAAATGACACATACAAAGATAAGCTTTTTACACTCATATGGCAAAAATGTGTCATATGGAAACGGAAGTGTTGGGGTGTGAACTAGCAACACTTAAATTTAGACCTAATCACTTAAAACATGTTCACGGAGTTCTCAATTGATTGAAAACTTCATCACATTTGAATATAACCTCATGTGACAATATAAATTGAACTCAATGAACAAACAAACACAATGCATATAAGCCTAGACTTTTGATGATTCTACAAACCAATAGAGTCATTGCATTGTGCAAACCGTTGATATACTATCCAATCTCCATCAATAAACATATATATATTTGAATGAATATATCAAACAAAAATAGACCTTGGCAATTATTTTTCTTTGTAATTCCATAATTCTATTTTTAGGCCTTTGGACCACGTATTTCTTTCAGGTCCAAACATACGGTGGCTTACTATTCGCAAAGGATAATAAATCCTTTTGGTGCCCTTCCTCGTGCACATTTATATATCATATTTTTTATTTCTCACAAATCTTACGTGCAACGGATTTTGACATGCACTAGTCCTCCTAGGTCACAAGTATGTAGATGTCAAGATTGGTAGGAGAACACCTCACAAAGATCAAATATAACATGTGACGATTAAATTTCAAACGAGCTCGCGCATGTGTGAATAGAGGCATATAAAAATAAAATCCATTAAACACTACGAAAAAAGTAGTTTTTAAGACGGAGGCTTTTGAGACGGCTAAAATTTGGGTCTCTAAAAGTTACCTTTTGAGACGGGTAAAATTACCCATCCTAAAAATGATAGTTTTTAAGACAGCTAATTTTACCCGTCTAAAAAAATATACCTTATGAGACGACATATTAAGAGCCGTCTCAAAAAATATACTTTTTGAGACGGCTAAAACAAATTTGGTTTCCCCCTTTACCGATTTTAACCCATTTGGTTCCCCCCTCTTTTTATTAGCCAAAGAAAATAGAAAAAATAAAGGAAAAAGAGACAAACAAAAACAAGTCAGCGTGGCATCGCTGCTTCGGCCGTTTCGCCCTGCACCCCCCACCCCCCGGGCTTCTCTATCTTCTCTACGCATCTCTCTCTCGTCACTCAGCCTCCATGTTGATTTCCATCAAAGTTATACTTATCTAGGTTAAGTAATTTAAGATCTATAATTGTATTTATTTGTTTATGCATTTAAGATTTGTAGTAGATGAATATGAGAGTTGATTAGCTTTTTGATTTAAAGTTGTGGTTGATTTGCATTTCAGAATCCTAACAATGTACCCTTTTATTTCAAGATCTAATTAGGTATATTTAGTTTTGATTTTTTTTTTTTGGTGTCTTAGCATTCAGATTTGGTTTGTTGATTTTTTTAAGGTATTCGGTGACGTGTCTATTTTGAATCTTTCTCTATTGTATTTATTTTCTTACAAACAGTCACATTAGGTTTTGCAACAATTTGTAAATTGTTTGTTTTCTCTAGGTTGATTTTACATAGTTGATCATGTATCAATCATGATAATATGTTGGTTGTATTTTGTTTTTGAATTCACCTATGTAAATGCTATTGATTGTATTTGTATTTTGTAATTGGAAAATAAAAAACAATGAAATCATTGTAGTATTGGTGAATAGTTTTATTATACGAACATTCATCATCTTCTTACTAGGAAAATATTATCTAAAAGAAGTATAATACACAAATTAGAATTAGAAAGTTTCATATTGAACATTATATTCAACTTTATTCTGTGAGTTATAGTTCGAGCATGTAGATTATGGTAGTTTGTGCAAAAACACATTTTTTTCCATATTTGGCACCATCCCTGATACACATGTTTTTCATTTATGGGTATTTGACAGGGAGCTACTGCTTGCATTACCGTTTTTCATTCATTTTGAAACATATTATCGAAGCCCGGGCATTTTAGTTACAACATTGAATTGATATGGATACGAGGTAATTTCAGTTCTTAATTATTGATCTATATCATTATTTTTTGACAAAAACTTTTTGTACATATGATTTATAGCGATGATATGAAGTTGATGGTGAGCCGATTGAAAACTTGGATTGATTTGTAGTGGTGATAGGAGGTTGAGGGTGAGCCAATTGAAAACCCGGATTGCCAATTGGTTGTTGTAGTATATTTTTATATAAATATGAGATAATATTTGTTTACTAGTTTGTATGAATTTTAGTTAGATTATTGATATGTTTTTTTATAATTAATAATCTAATTCAACTAGGCGGATTTTGGTGGGGACCCACCCCGCACCAGTCCCTAATGGGAGGAATTTTGGGTAAATAAACGGGTAGTCGGGTCGGGTTTGAAATAAAAAAACGTCGAATTTGAGGCATGGTGGGTTTTGTATGGAAAAAGTCCTGTTTAAGGGTATTATTACAAGTATTCTAGTTAAATCTATACACCTTAGTTAGTTTGGCACATACTCGTAGTTAGAGGACTTCAATTTTTTATTAGTTTGACATTAAAAAAACTTAAAATCCATTAAAATACTTGAATACAATAAGCTATAAAATATCATAAAAATGTTTTAGGGTGGGTTCGGGTTCCTCACGGGATTTTTAAACGGGTTTGGGGTGGGGTAATGGGGTCACATTTGGCCAAATTCGCCTCATTGCCATCCCTAAGTGTTACACTTTCCAGTCAGTTAAAGCGCACCACTCCCAATGCTGGACTTTATATGCCCCTTCTAGTCCACGACCAACAAGGATGTTTTGATAGCAAACTGCAAAGGACATAGTTCTATCTTTATGATATTCAACAGTTCAACACTATTATGATGGCTCATAATGACATTTTTAGTGACTTTTATCTGAAATTAACTGAAATTATCAACAATTTAGATGCCAATGGTGTGGTCTTTACTGATATACATGTTGTGAAAATTAGAACACCTATTATTAAATGTTACTTAAAAGGTCAATGTCAAAATATGGACCTAACCAATGATGGAATCTTAGCGGACTACAATATCTAGTCATGTAGACATCTGTGCTAGTATGGAATGACTATGTCCATCAATATTGGGATTTTGTTAGGAAGGCAAATAACTGAGTGTAGACTATGTTGAGAAGGTGATGAATCATGTTGCTAGGACTTCTGGCATGTTGGGACTACAAATAAATACCATCAACTCCTACTCTTCTTCAAATCTTTTTCCTCCCTATCTCTTTAAATATTTTTTTCTTTGTTTTTCTCAATATATTTTTCATGCACTACACAAATGGCACAAAAAAATATGCTCCGATAGTGTTAAATCACATTCCTTTAAGAGTGGAAAGCTCTAAGCCTCAGAAAATTAGGATGTTTCTGATCTTTCAACTGAACAACAAGGATATAATATAATTATAGTTCCCTTTATGGGTATTCCTTCTTAGAAAAAGCCTTTGGGATCTGTTCTCATTGTATACAAACGCCCAAATTCTATTTCTTCGTCTTAGGAAACTTGAAAATATTTTTAGAAAATTATTTCTCATTAGATCCCACATTTGCGAGAAACTTTACTAAATCAATATTAAATGCGACTCATGTTGTCCTCGTCGGCACTCACACCCAAAATACCTCACTTCTATCAACGAATGTCCTATACTTATGACAATCCAATACCAAACGACAAAAGTAATCAAATCCCAAGACTTGGTGTAACTATTAATCTTTAAATGGTATATGTGTACTTGTTTCAATGCAAAAATTCCCCAAATCTACATAGTTCACTCTTCTTCAGTAGCTCTTTCTTAGCCACTGAGTTGTGCGTTGCCATTGAATTTTGGTAGGGTAATATGACTATTGTCCATTAGGGAAGTATCTTCTTTATAGATGTATCCATGTCCAAGATGGGAAGATGCCAAAAGAGGAAAAATACACGTTCAATTTCTGAGTAATTAGCATTTAGCATTGCAGAATTTCTGTCTCACACGGAATCATCTTTCTATTAAATGTGGAACCCGAGTGGCCAAGCAGTTTCACTTTATGAATCCCACCCAAAGTATGTGAGGACGGGTGGAGAGAGATAGTAAGGGAATAGAATCATAGAGTGTACAATGAAGGAGGACATAGAGGATAGTTATGGAGTTAACAGAGACTGATAAAAAATACTGAGCTAAATTGTCTAAAATACCCCAAAAAGAATGGTAATGTTGGTATACTAACGACTCCATTTGGAAGGAAATTGAGTCAATTATAATACTTCGAGGGCTTAAAATGAAAGACGAAGCGATTAGATTTGTTTTTACCACTGATTTTGTATTTTTCTGTGTCATAAACAAGAATCTGAGGTTGTGTAAAGGGACACTTTTGTTGGTACAACTTCCCATGTACTATGTATCAATCAAACATTAACACTGAAACCTAAGATTCCTCTCTCACTCTATATCTATATATAGACACATCACCCAGGCCACCTTAGATTTACTACCATAAGATAACTTCATTAAGATAAGGAAAAAAGGATGTTGAAAAAATAAAAGAAAACAAATGGAAAGAAAACCAGAAGAAACATAAAGTGGCGGTCGACTAAGACCAAAACACTAGTATATCCATATGTTAGCAATCTACGACGCATATAATTAAGCATCTCTTAATCAATCGGATGATACATTACATGCGTCATAACAGAGCTTCTCATGGACCTACCATCCTCACATAAACCCTTTTATTTCCTCTCGCCTCCTCCTTAAACTCTTATTGTTGTTACAACATTCACACTTTAAAATCCCTCTAATCCCAATTATTTAAATGGAAGCATCCACTGGTAGACAATCTCATGTTAATCTCATAAAGAAAAAAGATATTTTAATAGGAATGAACTTATGCATAATAAAAGAAGTAGTCCAAGTAAGAACATGAGGCTGTCGAATTTGATTCCAAGTTGAACTAATAGAGAAATACCGATAAGCTTCTGTAGGCCATACCATTTTACTTGAACATGTAGGCCCAATAAGCCAACTTGGAAAAAAATATGGGATAAATTTGAGGCACCATAGAACTGATTTTATGTATATTCCAGTCTTTATTAAAATACCTTTATCTATCTGTCTTAATCATGAGGAGAACCCCTCTTCCTCCACTCTTTATCTATCTTAATCATGCCTTTTTTGGCTATATCAGAACAACCCATCTATTTCGAAATCAAAAAGAAACTTAAAAAGAAAAAGTCCAAGGTTTCTAAATCCAATTCCGAAGAAGTCATCCTCAATGAGGAGAACCTGGAGCCCGTCCTCTGCATGGTGACATATAGCAGTCTCAGCATGATATCACACTTAAGGGATTTAGATCGGGCAAATTCCTTATATTGGTGGCTACAAATGTAACGGCACGGGGACTTGACATCAATGATGTCCAGTTGATCATACAGTGTGAACCTCCACGTGATGTAGAGTCATATATTCCTTACATTGGTGGCTACATCATGCTCATTTTCATACCTTTCCAACGCTATTCGATCATGTTTAATGTCCCCAATGGTTCCTGATGAGAATACAATAAAGTCATCTGCAAATGCTAGTGAGAAACCAAAGGAAAACTTAGAGGAGTTTAAAAGGTTTTAAAATATGTAGCTTTTGACATCTTGTTTTAGTTTCCACTTAATGCTCTTGAACCAGCGATGAATAGGACAAGGGGTATAGGGTCACCGTGCCTAAGTCCCCTAGCTGATTTAAAAAATCCACTAGTCTCCCCATTGATCATATTAAAGGTTAAATTAGTTGAAATTAATCTCCATAAATAATCTATCCACACTTCATTGAATCCAAATTTTTAAATCACTTTGATGAGAAACATCCATACAAAAATTTCATCATCATCAGACTTAACAATATCAGAACCAAACAATTAAAATAACTCAACCCCTTTTTAAGACCCGTAACCCCATCGAACCTAAATGAAAATCTCATTTTTTAAGTATCACAGATGCTTCCCAACAACTTTCATACACCCTCGATCAAGACCAACCTCTCTCCTCTGTCTTAAAATTTGCTTAGGACTATTTATAATCAGTTGAATATCAAGAAGAAAAATAAGATTCTTAGGATATATAGTATTAACACATAACTTACAATTTTCAAGTAAACGAAGAAATACAAACGCACCCTCATAATGAAAATGAATCATAGATTATTAAAATTCAATTCGGAATATTTCTAATAACAGCTAAGTGAGCTGTGATGACTTGTAGGTAAGAGAAAATATTGGGTCGGCGGAGATATGGAGAGGCCAAGAGAGAAGTCACTATACGGTGTCGGGTCTATGTCAGGTCAGAATGCAGTGGCATTTAGATTTCATCTCTGGAAATCAAAGGGACGGAGGAGAAGATGAAAAGTTTGTGTTGTATCATTGATAATAAGTCTTTAGCACGTATGAACGGGACTTCACATCTTTAAAGAGATACATTAACTATAGACACGTGGCAAAATCTTATTTAGAGACATCAAAATTATATTATGCTATTAGATAACATATAACTGTTATATATGTTATAACATATATAACATATTATATATATTATAACATATATAACATATTATATATGTTATAACATATATAACATATATAACAGCTGTTATATATGTTATAACATCATATATTGCTGTTATATATGTTATAACATCATATATAACAGCTATATATGCTGTTATAACATATATATAACAGTTGTTATAACATATATAACAGTTATAACAACTGTTATATGTAGGAAATCTATTTTTGATAGTCAGGTTATTAATGTCTCTCTAATTGATGCACATCCTTCAAGTGTCATCTTTTGGTTTTACTAAAAGGGTTGGGGAAGCGAAGGGCTACAAGATGGCCTTATAATGCCTGAGTTCAATATTTCAGCAAGTATTTTTTATATTTCAGTCTTTTGAATATGGGGGTATCTGTATGGTCCTAAGTCGATAGCTTTACTAACCGGTTTAAGGGGAATATGATGATCCTTATCCCTCTTGAGAGGTAAGCCAGTGGGTTCTTGAACCACGTGGTTATAATCATCAATGATATGTTGAAGTTTGGAAGGAATTTTAACCTGCTTTTTGGTGCCTGATATAATATAGGTACCCCATGATTGATATGGAATATAGGCACCCCGTGGTATATATATATATATATACATAGAAATAATCAACACATTTTTTTGTTAGTTTTTGTTCTTTTTGCACAACAAACAGAAATTAGACAGAAAATTAAATTCATTACATTTTTTTTCATCTTTTATAGACCATTGCCTACCCCAAACAGTTGAAGTCAGATTTTCTTAATTATATGACTGATAAATTGGAGGATTTGATGGAGTCCAGTGCTCATTCAGTAGTCCACACTAGCTCGGACTCTTAATTACTAATGACCTCCCCTATACAAACTGAGTCCACCCTAAAATCAAACACAGTTGTTACTGAACCTCCTACCTATATCCAAAAATAACAACATGGAACAATTTAATGACTTAAGTTTGCGGTGCTAGGACACCGTTGATGTACTCCATGGTAGACAGAAAGAGGTAGCAGCTAAACAACCCAAGGTTTAATTTCAGTATAAAAAAGATGCCAAACTTGAATCACAGCCCATGCCAGTTTGTTATCAACTCCACTACACAAACACACTAATCACAACCCGTGACAGTTTGAGTCATATAACTGATAGATGGGAGCTTTGTTAATATATACCATCATACAAGCAACGTTTGTGAGTATGTGTCATGGTACCACCACCAGTCTTTGGCCATGGTATGAACGATGAAGGGTATGTGCCTCTGAGAAGACTTAGTTGAATGATTAATATGATCAACTCATTCAGTAGAATGGGATTTGCCTTGCCAACCCATAAGTTTATCAGGGGATGTTCCAGGATTGGTTTTTTATGACAGATTGAAGTTTAGAAAAGAAGTAACTTTAGTCACATTTCAATATATCTGCTATAGGTTTCCCCAACCAATTGTGGTTCCAAAAATTAATATCCACCCCATTACCAACAACCCAATAGGAATAGAGATTGATAAAAGAAAAGAAGTCATTAGCATAAAATGATGTTTATAGGTTAATCTGTTGAAGTTCCACTGCTAAAGAGATTGTGCACAATATTTTTTGTATTTAACAAACACAGTACACCCATATTTAAGAATAAACATAACTCATATTAGTATCTTTGGTACATGTTTGGTTTAAGTTTATTGATTTCGTGGATTTAAATTCCACACGTTAAGTTAAAGTTTTCTGAAACATATTGTTTTTTATACTCTTAACATGAATTGTGTGAACTTTACATTTTAGATTTCTGGAAAGCATAAAACTCAAACCAAACGAGCACTTCGGATTTTCCTAGTTCTTTTCTTTTTTCTGTGTCCGTTTGCCTCACTTTTTCAGATTCGAAATTTGGTGATCCTCATTCTTGAATTGCTGAAATATTAAATAAATAGGTATATTTGTAAATCCCTAAAACTTGCTCAACTTACTAATATATCCTTGTTTCTAAAACATTAGTATGCAACCCCTTCTTTTTTTTACTAAAGTGTGCACAATTTAGTTATTACTTTCTTATCTTCGATATAACTGTTCGTTTTACATAGAGATGGATGAAATTAAGATCTCCAGGACTCAAATTAATAAGTGTTCATCAGTAATGGGTTTAAATTGCTTCTCTTATTCTTGGAAATGATTTTGAAACGAACATGATCATTTTAATGTAATGGTAGATCCATTTATATTTTGTTTCATGTTTTATTAGTTTTATAACTAATGTTGAAATGTGATATATAACTGAAATGTGACTTCTTGCTATGATAAATGCAAATATACATATCCATGACATTGAGGCATCATCGTCGTCGGTCGACTATGTCCGACCTCATACTCGAGGAGAGACTACTCGAGAAGCAACTACTCAGCTCTAGTGAGAAATGATTTATATAGGACATCTCAAATTACTTTCGTGCAATACAACATAAGGGACCATGGAAATAGATAGATGAAACCACAACTTTCCCCAAATATTGAATTAACATCCCAGTCACAGAATATACACCACAACTCAAGAGCTCAAGTTTGTTTATTTCAAACACCTACAAGTGCGGAATAAGATTTTTACTGATGTAGTAGGATATGGAGGGCATGGGTATGCTTTACTAAAAGGAGCAGGTATTAGGTCAACTTCAACAAAAGCATGTTCATTTCGGTTACTATTGGAAGAAATTAACCAGTTAAAGAAAGAAGCTAAAGAGCGAGAGACTCGACATCGATAGGAGCTAAAAGAGTTAGAGATTCACAATCAACAAGCTTTATTACAAATGAAGAATGATATGCGAAGTGAAATGCAAAGTTTGTTCCAAAGTATTACTCCTCATCATACTTCCACTACCTCGACGATTCAGTCCGACTAGGTAATACAATATAATTAATACATATAGTTATTTATATATAATTAAAAATTCTCTCGTTTAAAGTTAAATTTTCAATGGTGGTGGTGAAAATTTGTTATGGTGGTGATAATTTATTATGGTGGTGGTTAAAAATATCTGTTGGTTGATGTATATCATTGTTAGAATGAATTTGAATGTTTAAAACGTTGACTGCCTGTGGTTTTCATGAATAAGCAAAGGAGATTCTGTCGAATTTTTAAAAAATAATAGTAGTTAGATATTTATATTGTTTATGATGAGAATATACTATATTGATTCATTTTTCACATTGTATTGTTGAAGAGGGGTATTAATTTTGACATTATTGACACTATTTTTTTTTTTGTGCAGGTGATAATTTTTATAGAACATGCAAATGTTAATCAATGGTTTTGGAGGTCGTACGCTTCAGTGTTGCGGAATTACTTTGATAAAGACATTTCGTGTTTGGAGTATTAATACATTAATGTATTTTTATTGTCAAGTCAAATATTTGAACTTAGTGTTATAATTCTTATTTTGATGAATATTTGGAGATGGCTGTAAGAACTCTATTTATGGTTGAATGACAATAATCCGTTGTGTTGGTTGAAAATCATCTTATATATTACATTTTCTGATTATTCATTGTTTGTGTTGTTTCAAATGTAATTCAATTTTATAGTAAACTTTAGCGGTAAATTTTATTCTCCACAAAATATTGGTGCAAAAATTTTAAGATCCCTTCACCTTTTTTGGGATGGTTAAAACTGTCCCAAAAATATATTAAAGATGGCTATGTTGCCGTCTCAAAAAGCTCTTCTAAAATAGTAACCTTTTGAGACAGATTAATTCCCGTCTCAAAAATAATCTTTTGTGACAGCTTTTGTTCCGTCTCAAAAGGGTCATATAAAATGAGGACCTTTTGAGACGGATTTGTTCTTGTCTCAAAAAACTCTTTTGAGACGGCTATGGGGTCACAAAAAGTATTTATAACCCCCTATCAAAAAGACCCCCCCCTGCCGTCCCAAATAGCGTCACAAAAAGTATTTGAGACGGATAAATGATCTTTTGGGACTGTTAGGCCATCGTCTCAAAAGCTAATTTTTTTTGTAGTGAAATCAACACAAAATCCAACTACTCCATGTAAGAATGGTAAAGAACATAATAAGGATTGACAATCTAAACCAAAAGTTCTAGCCACATGAGAGAAAAAAAGATGGGATTCAAACACAAGTGTATGCCACATAGAGTGTGTCAAACTAAAATAACACACAAAACAAATCTTTTTGAGTTTTTAAAATTTTTAACCAAAAATAAAAGTATATACTCAAAAGACAAACAAAAATCATTTGAATTTTTCATTAAGCTTAAATTACCAAGAGATACAAATGCAAATGATAAACAAAAATCTTTTTGTATTTTTCATTTAATGCAAACAAAAATGAAAGAAATATAATACAAAAGATAAACAAAAATCGTTATTCTAGCACGTGATTAAGCATGGAACATAGACTAGAAAATTATTCAACAAGCATATACCTAGCAATGATATGTAATATGAAGCACAAAAAGCTAGAGTATGCAAAGAAAACTAACACATTCAACCTTTAGATTTAGCAACTGAGGAAGCATGTGATAGTAAATGAGAATGAAAAACCCTATATTGTAAAGCTACCAAGTCGGATCTACTAACCCAAACTAATGATGAATGACGATCTAGGGGTGTAGGAATCTTGGCTACCTCGGTTGCCTTATATTTGGATTTTCTAGTAACTTGTTTAAGATCAAAATAAAATTTCCTAAGATGACCTTTTCGACCACAACGTGAGTACTTAAAGACGCGGCGAAAAGAATTACCAAATGAGTGATCTCTAAAAACTTTCCTAGGTGATTATCCTAAAACATTGGATTTGGCTTTATGAGTAGATTCATTACAAGTATCGAACCCTAAATCACAAGTGTCATTTTTTATTTGGACCGTGCCTAAGATTTTATCTAATTTTTCGAACCTACACTCCAAATCAAATTTGACTTTTCTAGAGTCTTTTAATTTATTTTTTAATTCTAAAATATGAGACTCTAATAAAACATTTCTCTCTTCAAACTCAAGAAGCTCCTTTTTCAAGGTTTCCATTAAACCTCTAAGGCTATCTCTCTCGTCTTTTACATATTCAAGCTTCTCTCGAAGAGTTTTCTCTCGTGTCCAAAGGTCTTCCACTAACGCACTATCATCAACGACCTTGACACGCTCTCTAAACACGCTTCTAACTTCAAATTAGCTTGTTTTAATTTAATAGATTCTTCATAAAGTTCTTGAAAAGCATTTTGAAGTTCACTCACATCAACCTCTTCTTCATTTTCACTCTCTCTTTCTTTTTCACTCTCACTACCATTAAAAACAAGGGAATCATAAACTTTGACCACGGAAGTGTCATGTGTTTGAATATCTTCATGGGAAGATTCATTATCGGTGCTCACATCACTAGCCATAAAAGCCACAAAGTTGGGCTTAGTGGGGGAATCGGGTCCCTCTTCATAATCACAATCACTAAGGGTTGCATTGAAAGAGATTGGTTGCTTACCCTCTCTCCTTAGTTTAGTGGGACACTATTTTGCCCTATGGCCATACCCTTCAAAACCAAAACACCTATTTGACTCGTCCCTATTTAAATTTTGATTAGTAGTTTTAGGGATCTTCCCGGCTTTGTCATGCGTAGATTTTTCAAATTTCTTAAAATTATTTTTAAATTTATCTTTGTTAAATTTAAGAAAATTTTAAAACTTTCTAGCAAACATAGCCA
This sequence comes from Sambucus nigra, assembly GCA_949130495.1. Taxonomy (NCBI): domain Eukaryota; kingdom Viridiplantae; phylum Streptophyta; class Magnoliopsida; order Dipsacales; family Adoxaceae; genus Sambucus; species Sambucus nigra. Next base: position 454,533,572 of record OX422209.1, on the reverse strand, counting down.
TATTTTTCGAGTTACTATCACTTTCACCCTCTACTACTTATTTTTCCTCTTTTCGGACTTTTAAAGCAACGCCCTTTTCTATTTTCTTTTCAGTTTTAGAGGAAAACATGCCCAGTTCATAGGTTTGTAAATCACCTACAAGCTTTTCTAATTTCGTAGAGGCTAAAGTTGGTAAAGAATTTAAAACGGTCACTTTTGGAATAAATCTATTAGGTAGGGACCTTAAAATTTTCTTTATAACTCGGTTGTCAGGTATTTTCTCTCCCAGATTAAAAGATGAATTAACAATATCGAAAAGTCTAGCATAAAATTCATCAAAAGTTTCTTTTTCGTTCATTTTGATGGTTTCAAATTGAGTGGTGAGGTTTTGGAGTTTCGAAGCTTTTACGATACTTGTACCTTCATGAGTGAGTTGTAAAATATCCCAAGCTTCTTTAGCGATTTCACACATCATAATGCGACGTAATTCATCCGATGTGACAGCACTAAACAAGGCATTTAAACCTCGGAAATTAAAATTTGAAAATTTAAGTTCACTATCACTCCATCTGTCGGCCGGTTTGCGAATACGTTCATTATCTACTAAATGAGTTAGTGGAGACCACCCGTTAACTACAGATAACCAAACCCTCTCGTTGATAGATTTAAGTGCCAATTTCATTCGAGCTTTCCAATACACTTAGTTAGAACCATCGAAAATAGGAAATTTTGGCAATGGAGAAAATTCCATTTTAGCCAAAAATCTTTTAAAGGATCTTTAACGAAATAATTTATCATTTTGTCTCTGATACCAATTTGAAAAGGATAGGCCCCCCAATTTAAAAGTCTTCTTACTACAAAAAGAGTAATTTCCTTTTATGAGATGCGGAAGCGTAGATGGTTCAATTAAACAAATTAACTAATTTTAATTTCTTTCAAAGTAAAATTCAACCAAGTGAAATAAGATTAAATCCAAACAAATTCTAATTTCACTTAGACCAAATTAATTCAATTCAAGTCCTAGAAATTTTCCTAAGTCATGTTTTCAATATTACCAAATTAGGCCAAACCAATTTTATCAAATTAAGTGATGACTTGAATTAAATTAACATTTACCCAATTAATTAGTTAGCACCAAATTAAAGATGAGTAGTGATTTAAACCAATTTTATCTTTTAACCTAAGCATGCGTTCTAGGTGATTTTGCAAAAGATAAAATAAACAAAGAGACCACTACGCCGCGATGTACGAGGAAAAACCCACAACGGGAAAAAATCTCGGACGACCCTAGCCTTAAGTCCACTAAGTATGGTTTTACAATTACAAGACCGATGACTTACTTCCTCGACTCGGCCCCTTTCAAGCCTTGACGCGTCTTTTTGTAAACACCTCCGCCTAGTCGACAACCCCGGAGCTCCATCGGAACCTTGAACTTCACCAATGAGACATAAGTACACCTTCAACCACACATGGTGCCTTTCACCATGTGAGAATGCCGCAGCAAAACAAACTTCTTCTTCTTTGAGGGATTTAGAAGAAAACCTAAACGAACTCTTCAATAGGTAGAGTAAACCGGTGCCAAAACTCCAAACAATGTATATGTATAAAGGAACTTGGATAAAAACACTATGGGTGTAAACAAAAGTGTTTTAAAGATTTTTTTGAAAGAATTAACACTTTAAACATGAACTTTTTCTTTTTGGAATTTTGCTCTCAAACTCTCTCTTGGAGGTGGTAGGATATGAAAAAGTTGAAAAGAAAAAGTTGGTTTCCACACTTAATTAATCAGGAAAAAAGTTAGTGGGAAAGTCAGAAAACTGCTCAAAAACTGCCAATTAACTGTTCCCACCAAAACTCGTTCGAAAGAGATTATCATTCGAACGAAGTCTCGTTCGAACGAGCCTTCTAACGAAGTTCTAGTGTGAACTCGTTAGAAATCTCATTGGAAATATATTCGAACATCATTCTCATTCGAATGACACTTCAAACTACATTCCAGTGGCCAATGTGGGAACTCGTTGTCAAACTCGTTCGAACGACGTTCTCGTTCGAAAGACAAACTCGTTCGAACCACAATATCGAACGAAATGCCAGAAAGCTGAAAATTCTATTTTTGGTCCAGAAACTTTAGTTTAAAGTTTTATTGAAACTTTCTAAAAATAAACGACAGTTTAAACAAAGTACACCCACACAACCATTGTTCCAAGATCCTATATATATTAAAATGCATTCATACCTTAGGAGCAATGGAACCATGTTGATGATGTAGAAACGAGGAATACTAAACCGACATTTGAGGAAGCTTTATAAACTTGGCTGCTACTTCTTCAACTTTAGAATGCCATAGTATTTAAGGATGGTCAATAACTCTATCCTATGACTCAGACATTTTTGTCCGTAATTGAGCCAAAACTACGAAGGACTCAATTGGAAATTTGTGTCCTTACATTTAGTTTAAATATCAATCGCAAACACATGTGCACATTAATAACCGTGTCATTTAGGAATTTATCTTGTATAAAATTAAAGCCATAACCTTAGTGTATATGTTTAATGAGAAATGACTATACTATAGTGAGACATTGTAAGTGCAAGAATTTATTTTATCACGTAGATGATAGGAGTATAGGATAATTACTGGTTGTTGGTTTAGTTGTTGGATACTATGATGGATTTCTTCGATTGATAATACACATATACCTTTAAACTCTCTCATAATAAACCCTAACAAAATGTGTCTTAATACGTACGGTGGGTTATTGTTTGGATTTCAAATTGGTGAGATCCAAAATGCAAGGGGCTAAGAGAAGGGTAGTGATTAATCAAAACCTTAATCAAACTAATATATCCTTATACCTCATATGTTTGAATTAATAGTTATTACTTAATGTAGGGGGGAGTCCCCACCAAAAAGTGATTAACTTAGTTACAAGATTGATTGACCTACGAAGAAGGATAATGAAGGCCACGCGAGCTAATTACCTCAAAGGACCCACCTCAAAGATCCTTCACATTAGTGGCTCGAAGAACCTACCTCGAAGACTTTATAACGAACCTGGTTCTAAGGATCCAACTTGTAGACCAAAGTCACCTGCACGACAGTAGTTTGTAATAAGAAATAGAATAATTTGTATCATTTATTTTATCTTATAAATGTATGTTGAGTGAGGTCGTTTGGTACCTACGAGGGACCATGCCTGATAGGGCATAGGAGAGCTAACATTCTCAATCAAGCAATCGCCTCTTGGGAACCTCGTAGGGACATGGTTTGGAGGATTGAGAGCAAGGAAACTTTAGGAATACAGTTAGCAACCACGTTGGCACACTTGGCCAAAACTTCATTCAACACATATGGTTGCTCGAGCCACTACATCTGAGCCACCTCGACTCTTACCTGTTCGAGGGAACCTCCTCGAGGTACCTCAATCTTGCACCACTAGTTCTAAAGATAACTCTTGCCCAATAAACCAAAACCATGTTACTTGAGCTCCCTTTCTGCCGAGCAACCTTAGAAAAGAAACCCGCCTGCCTGACTGATGTGATTGTGCACCTAACAGAGTCGCTATTTAACCACTCTCTGACGTCATAACATTTAACATTTAGGGACTCAAAAATATAACACTTAAGTGGGTTTATCCTTAGGATGGAAGGTCTAGTTCACCAAACCTGACCCTTTAGACATCCTCAAGTAAACCCCAAGCTGACGTATTATGCTCCTTATTATTAACCACAATACTTCCAGCCAATACAAAGGCTTCCAGCCAAAACTAGAAGATCCCATGCATTTAATGCAATATCTCTTGCATTTGATACACCCAATCAGATCAATCACAAACAAGCTTACTCGAGAAGCTTTTCCCTATAGAAATACACCAGATGAACAAATTAGAGGAGAGAGCATTCTGAGCCTAGAATTGTTGCCCAAATTCCCTCTTACACGAGTGCTATTGTGAGAGAATTAACTCCTCATACCCATTTAATACCCCTATCATTGAGCATTAACTGAGCCTAAAGTTCCTGCCTTGCTCTTATTGTGCCTAAAGTACTTTTGCTTTATCCCTCCAACCATGCTACCTTCCAGTCCCATCCATTTATTATGCTCGTTATGTAACTCCTATGTAAATGTATCATTTCATAAAAGTCTGAATATTAAACCCCCATTGTCTCTCATCCACCGATGGTCATTGCCAACACTTAGTACTGAATGGTGTTAGTCCCGGTCTTGATAAAGGGGTTATGCCTCGCTTAATACTAACCGTATTCCAAGAACCCACATCTTAAAGTTAATTAGATCCCTTAGTTGTAGGACTCATATTCACGTCCTCATACACTTTTCTTAGGAAAAACGAGGCATGGTGATACTCACTGGGAATAAGAGTGAAAGAGATTGCAATTAAACCGCCCGTATAACTCTTTTATTATTGCTCACCATATAAAGGGTACTCCTATTTATAGGTATGGAAATAAAAAGATCGAAATATTTAACTACCACGTAAATCGTGAAGTTGATCTCCAGCAAGAGAACCTGTTCGATCGTATTCTCAAAAGCTGGGATGATGCTATACATAATATATTTCACACATAATCCCGACGTAGGCCTAACTTTCCTTACGTTGTTGGAGATGGTAGGAAAAAATCCACCCATTATGGATACAACTGCAAACATAGGGCATTGACATACGCTGTGATGTCTCATGCCAATGCACGAAAAATTGAATCTTGCCAACAAGTTGAAAAATATGGGATTATGAGTTCATGTCATGGATATGTACACATCAATCATAGATACCCTTCCTCCTAGAGCGCCCAACATTGGCATGACAGAAACGATGGTTGCACAGGCAGGAATAGGCCCGGGGCAAATGAAGGGACTGATGGTTTTGTTCGTGGAGTTCAGTAAAACTCCATCATCCCAGGCTGTGTTGGGTGTTCCCATGGCAATGAGCTCTTTCATTACGCTGCCTGTGGTTATACTAGCTCCTACTGTTATGTGGGGGGGGGGGGGGGGTGCGATGTCCACTTTTAATAACGCCCCATCCACCACCTTGCTAACCTAGAGCGGTGTGTTGCCTACCACGACCCCACCCATAATGAGGGGGATAGCATTGCAGAGTGGATGAGAAGCTGTAACGAATATAGCCGCCTCGACTAGCTAAGGAGAAAGTACATCACCTTTCGCATCGATCCCGGTAGTAACAACACTGCAACTGACTAGCCCTTCATCGATCGGCTTGGAGGAAACGAAGAAAGAATTGCTAAAGTTCATAGCAGTATCCAAAGGAGAAAGTTCTTCGGTGTATAGTGACCTCCGTACTCCCTACCCAGAGGCATATAACAACGAACCCTACCCAATAGGGTATATTCCACTGATTTTTGAGAAGTAAATAGGGAAAGGTGTTAACCTGAAGGAGCACGTGAAAAGGTTTATTGGAAGCCTTGGGGCCCACTACAATGACAAAAAGTTAAGGCTGAGGGAGTTCTCAAAATCCCCGACAGAGAAATCCTACACAAGGTATTCCCACTTGGCCCCAGGTAGTGTAGGATCTTGGGAAGAATTGAATGTTTTGTTTGTATAAAATTTCTTTTTGGCTGAGGATGAGTTTACACTCACGTAGCTAGCACGTGAGAAACAAAAAGTCGGGGGAAGATATTATGGCTTATATCAGGAGGTTTCGTGAGCGTTCTCTAGACGTGAGGGAGGAGATGCGAGAAGACAAACTTTTGTAAGTCTCTGCATAGGGCTTGTTGCTCGAATATATATTTCACCTCATTAACGAAATGGGAGAAGGGACGTTTACAGCATTTTTGAAGGCAGCGAGGAACGTCTATTTGGTGGTAAAACCCATAGCACCCACGCCTACATTGTCGGGATTGCTACTGAGGTCAATGGTTACCTTGGGGAGGGGAATGCCCTCGAGGGTCAACTACTCAGACGATTGGGCCAAGGAGGAAAGTAGTGGTGGCCGAGGAAGCAGAAGGGGGAGAAATAATAAGAGAAGTTTCGAATATGAAGAATATCCCCCCGAGCTACCTTACACGATGGAATAAGATTTGAACTTGTACGATCTCATGGTCCTTGACAAAGTTTACAGGCCGGTCAATGTCAACACAACACAACTCTCTCGAGAGGATAGGGAGAAACCTCATTATTATGAACTTAATAATAGGATAAACCACCCTACCAAAGTGTGTTTCTCGCTGAGGAGGTTGATTAACCGCCATGTGAAGAATGGAGACATTGAGTTGTCGCAAACTAACGTGAATGATAACCCCCTGCCACCCCATGGGGACCATATGACCATCGCTTTTGATGAAGAGGACAAACAATTAATTGTGAGGTAGTGGTTTGAAAGGAGTGACTCCAAAGAGTCCTTGGAGGATGAATGCGAGGAATATTTAGAAGAATGCACCTTTGAGTTGGCCTAACTCCATCTAGGTGATGATAATAAGGAGATGGATGAACCAACAAAGGAAGCATATGACCCCATTGAGAACTTAGTGAGAAGTTGGGAGCCTTATCCTTGGAGGAGGTAAATGCGGTGATAGCATACGATGAGGATGCATATAGAGATGTGGAGGAAGTCTATGAGATAAAAGACGACCAAACGAACCCATGGATTGAATGTGCAGTAGTTTCCCGCTCTCCAAATCTCGGTTGGTTCTTTGATCAAGTTGGCCTCCCTGAGGACTCTCGGTGTGTCCATCTTGGAGATTGAAAAGAGAAACATGATGCCACACCTAAAGTGGAAGGGGCCTATGGCTAAACTCGTGAGGAGGTATCTCTCAGAAGTCACATTTTCATAGGTCGATAGATTGATCAGGTATCCCCACAATAGACCCTTATATGTTACCGCGTCAGATTGGAAGGGGCTTATGGCTATGTTAACGTGGGAATCAAGATGGGGAACATCACTCACCACATCAAATTCCACATCATGAACTGCGAATCATCTTACCAACTACTGGTGGGTAGGGTGTGGATGCACAACTATGGGATGATCCCCTTCACTTATCATCAGTGTGCTAAGGTGAACATTAAGGGTAAGGAGGTGGTGATTCGAGAAACTAAGAAACCCTTTGCGAAGGAGGAAGCTCACATGGTGGATACCGCTTTCTACACAGATCTGATAGAAGAAGATACAATGGTCCCATCCACTCGAGCGAGGGTGAGAGAACCTGCCCGAACGGTGGTGACTTACTGAGAAGTGAATGACCTAGGAAGGATCAGGCCCCCTAGTCTGTCAAGGAAACTCTGTGATCGAATGACCCCACGCCTTAACCCTATCGAACATCAAGTCCAAACGCAGAGCGTCCTTAGCAAACGAACGCTGAGAGAGGCGAACGAGAATTACCGGAAGAGGCCTTTTAAAGAGGAAGTTGCCCGACAATGCAAACAGGTGGTTTTGCCTAATGGTAGTATCATATATATACTATGAAGGTGTGAACGGGTAGCTGAGATTCTGGATAATGAAGCTAACCCGATCTATGAATGCTTCCTAGTAGGTTACCAGGGGCAATGCTTGGTGATTGATAACTCTGGCGTACAAGAGTTTGTGGAAGAGGTTGAAGAAGAACCAGAATGCATGAAGTACAGTACCAGGCCACAGATCTAATAGTTGGAGAAGGTCGACTTGGCTAGAGAGGGTGAAGATCCAAACCCTATTCTAATCTCAAAGGACTTGGAGGGAGATCCTGGAGAGGAAATGATCAAACTACTGATGGAATTCAAAGACGTCTTCGCATGTAACTACACCGAGATTCCTGATGTAGACAAGGAGGTGAGTTACCATAGGTTGAATATTTTAACCTCAGCCGTCCCGATGAAGTAGGCCACTCGAACGTACAAGGCGGAGTTAGACCTAAATATTAAAGAAGAAGTTTAGAGGTTGCTTATGGTCGGTTTCATAGTCCCGATCCAACATCCGATCTGGTTCTCTAGCATTATACCTGTGGGGAAGAAGATAAGAGACAAATCAGAATATGCGTAGACTTTAGAGATCTAAATCGGGAATGCCTAAAGGAAGAATTCCCGTTGCCTTCCATTAATAGCTTGATCGACGCAACAGCGAGACACGAGATGTACAGTGTCATGAATAGTTATGTGGGATATAACTAGATAAAAATGGACCTGATCGATGCTGAGAAGACCGCTTTGTGAATGCCCTTGGGCAATTTTATGTACATACTCATGCCATTCGAATTAAAGAATGCAGGTAAGACTTACCAGAGGACCATGATGGCCATATTCCATGACCTTTTCCACAAGACTCGGGAGTTTTATGTTGATGGTTTGGTGATTAAATACAAGAAAGAGGGCTCCCACCTGGATGATTTGAGGAGAGTGTTCACTCATAGTAGGAAGTACAATCTAAAGATAAACCCTCTCAAATATGAGTTCGAGCTAACAAGCAGAAAATTCTTGGGATTTGTTGTAAATTGTCAGGGGGTATAAATGGACTTGGACAAATGACGAGCCATCCTTCACATGCCAAGGCCAAAATCGATAAAATAATTAAAAAGCCTCCTTGGTAAAGTCTCCTACTTGAGGAGGTTCATCTCGGGACTGACTGAGGTGACCCACCCATTGATGGAGTTGCTGAGAAAGGGCATGAAGTTTGCATGGGAAACAATGCATCAAGATGCCATGGACAAGCTGAAAGCACTCCTTACTTCTCCTCAGATAATAATTCCTCCGAAGGCATGTATACCTTTAAGATTATACCTTACATCAACTAAACGGTCCATTGGGGATTTTCTGGCCCAATAGATGGAAGATATAGAAAAACATGTTTATTACTTGAGTAGCCATAGAGTGTTTTACGAAGTGGGCAGAGGCCATACTGCTCAAGAAAGCCATAGCAAGAGTAATAGCTCGATTTATGAAGGAGTGCATTATTCGCTATTTTGGCATCCCAAATTTGTTTCTATCACATAACGGCACCCCTTTTATAAATTGTGAGGTACACTTGCTAGCAGAAAAGTACTCCATCATCCATCACAGGTCGACGGTAGCATACCCGAAGTGTAATGGGCAGGCGGAGGCCACCAACAAAAACTTAGTAAACATTCTAGAAAAAATGTTAGAAGACTTTTCAGGCACGTGGGATGATAAGATCCCGATGTAATTTGGGCTTACCGAACAACGAAGAGGAAACTAACGGGATACACCCCATTTTACTTGATATTTGGGGCAGAAGCTATGTTACCAGTTGAACTAGAGGTATCTTCTGCCCGCTACAACTTGCGAAGTGCCATGCTCCCTCACAACCACCATGTACAACTCGGAGCGCTAAAAGAGCATCGAGATAATACTGCGAGACACTTAGAGATGTAAAGGAAGTAGTTGTCCAGATCCTATGACCAGTTAGTGAGGCCAAAGAAGTTTAAAGAGGGGGAGTTGGTCCTGAAAGCGTGCACGAGGCATATTCAGGGTTTATAATTGACCAAGTTTAAGGCTAAATGGGAAGGGCCTTACATCATTCGAGCGGCTCACGATTCGAGTTATTGCGAGATATCCAAGGTGGAAGATAACGCTACTTTCAAATTAAACAACAAGTGGCTGAAGATATACTACGTTTAAATGCATGTATTTCTAGCACTTTTGTGTATTACACTGTACCTTATCAATATCTGTCCAAAAAAAAGGATGTCTTCATTAAAATAATCGGGCTTGTTTGTTTAATATAGATCGAAGCAATGTTCATGTGGAAAATGTTAGACCACTATTTTTTATTTTTATTTTTATTGTTGTTTTCTTTATCATGCATGGTGTGATTTGTATAGATTTAATAGTCTTAGCCAGTATTAAAAGAAAACAAGAGGAGTGGAATAAAACACCAAAGTCATCATTGTTTTTTTATTTCAATAAAAGAGAAAGTTGTGATCACATGCATTCAAAACAGAGGTGTTCAAAATCCTAAAATAGGAAACATCAACAAGAGAAACATTGAATGAAGGGGCATAGGGGCTGTCTGCGATGAAATGAAGATTTGCTAATTCAAGCAGCCTATGATGATGTTAGGGAAGAATCTGTAGAAGAATATTTTGGTCTGAAATAAGGTTAGCAAAATATTTCTGGTGAAGCTCCATTGTCTATTGAATGGCCTCCAATTCCTGTTCTTTCTTGATAAGCTCGGTCTCCACACGAGGAACAACCTCACGGGCCTACTGCATCTCTTGCTCGGATATTACCAACTTAGTCTCTAGGTTTGGAAGTTGTTCTGAAATGGCTACCTGCGAGCGATGTTAACTTTGGAGCCTATGATAGAGGGTAAGCAAGTAAGCTTTCTTAAAATCACGAAGAAACTTCACCAAGCAGGATAAAGAGAACCCATCATTTATGTGCACATTAACTTTCCCCAATAAAGACTTGACTATGTTCGGGTTGAGAGACTTGAGGGGGGTATTAAGGATTTCCTCCAAGACTATGGTAAGCCCGATCAAACGGCAAGCCATAATCCCAGGATTAGGTTGAAGACTGCGAGATGTAAAAGTTAAGGGAACACAGACCAGGAGCTGCTCGATTAGTGCACGAGGACCCTCAATAAAAATATGGCAGAAATTAGACAAAGTCTGCCTCACAACCACCTCAGGGGCTGCTTCAGGAGGATGTCCGCTAAAGACTCTGTCACTTGTAGAAGGTTGACGAGTTTGTAAAGCACTATCACTTGCTTGAACCTCAGGGGAAAATACCTCGGGCACCTTACCAGCGATGGGCGCCATTTCTTGATCATGTATAGTAGGGGCATCACCCAGATAAGCAAATTCAGCTAAAGTCCTTGCCTGTACAACTTCTTTAGCAACAACCCCAACTGCTAGCCCACGTGCTATAGGCTGCTCGGTCTCCACCTGAAACAAAAGAAATATACAAGTACGTAAATAGAATTGGAAAACATATACAAATTATCCTACAAGTATGAACTATATGCCAATGAGACTTGGCCCACCCGACCATCGGTTATGGGAGATTATATCAATAAGACTTGGCCCGCCTGACCCTCGATTATGGGAGATTATGCCAATAAGAATTGGCCCGCCTAACCCTCGATTATGGGAGATTATACTAATAAGACTTGGCCCGCCTAACGTTCGGTTATGAGAGATTATGCCAATAAGACTTGGCCCTCCTGATCCTCGGTTATGGGGGACCTCCTGACCCTCGGTTATGGGAGATTATGCTAATAAGACTTAGCCCGCCTGACCCTCAATTATAGGAGATTATGATAATAAGACTTGGCCCTCCCGACCCTCGGTTATGGGAGATTATGCTAATAAGACTTGGCCCGCCTGACCCTCGATTATGGGAGATTTCTAAGACCAATATAACTTGGCAAAATTAAAAAGTTCATATGCATAAAAGAGATAGTAGAATAAATGTACCTCCTAATGTTTCTCATTGGAAAATTCATGAGTGGCCATCTGTACTATATCCTCCTCCTTAACTGGACCAAGAACGACCAAAGGACGTGGACTTTGGGGGGGGGGGGGGGGGGAAATCACATCCCCCCCACCTCAACAACCTCTTTTACCCCCTTTCTCCTTGGCCCGCAGAAGCAACGTTGATCGAGGGCCCAAAAATGGTAACAAGAACCAAGTTATAAGAGGGAGTGGGGGCTAACAGAGTAATGAGCTCAGGTAAAGATACCTACGAAGCACAACGAAGAGTGAGTTAGAATGTAAAGGACAAAGGAATAAAGAGAATATAGATCATCTAGAGAACACTCTTACCGCGAGTAACGAACTAACAACAACGGGGGATTTAGAAACAACTTCAATAATCCTTACAGCTGGCACACCTACTTCAAGACCGGCCTTCTCAAGCAATAAAGTAGGATCAGGTGAATAATCGCTACTTGATTCCGTGGAAGTATCAGAAACAACTGCCCATAGGGGGAAATTGGAGGTTACCTACAAAGTAGTAGGGGAAGCTATCTCCTGTGGAATAGCAAGTAAGGCCGCATCATTCTTCTCCAATAGACTGCTATCCTCAACATCATCGTGCGAACCATCTCGCTCATCAACCTGGAAAAGGGTGAGAGTTAGAACATAATTGATTCATCATCATAAGGTAAAAGAAGAAAAGTTAGGGACATTAGAAGAATGACGAAAATTATACCTCTTCTTGCAAAGCATCCTCTAAAGCTTCATAATCTTGAGGAGGCGAGGCAGGTTTAGAAGGGGAAACCATTCTCCTCAATTGGCGTCGTCGAACCAATTCAGTGTCCTCCACCTCCTTTTCTTCTTCTACTTCCTCCTCTTCCTATGATTTCTTTCCTCTGTCCTCATCACCATCATCATCAGAACCAGCTGCTACATGTTCCCCAGGCAACTCCTTCTCACTTGATTCACCCGATTCCTCCAGTAAAAGCTTAAGAGGGATAATTGCCTTCCTTTTTTTACTACCTTCGGTGGGATGAGGGATGTATGATAAACCTTGAGAATCCATTTCAACGGACATAAATTCCCTATCCTCCTTACTAAAGTTCTCCCAGGTCTGTATGAGTTGGTTGAATATTAGGTTGACTAGTGACTTTGTCATCAGGAGTATGGGCTACTCGAGTGTGTTGAACATTCTTGGGCTTCTTCGTTGGAGCTTTTTGGGTATCCCAAACCACTATCCCAGATGAGGCAATATGTGGAGAATCATATTTTTCAATTGGTCATGAGGGACTAGGGGCAACGATGACTACCTCGACGGGAAGAGAGGCCTGAGAGGCTTTCTTCTTCTTCACAACTGCCTGGTCCATAGGATCTAGTGGAGGTAGTTCGGATGGGGCAGTGATATTGGAAGTACTAAGAGGGAATACGGATGAGAAGGTGGTATAATTTATTAAACCTAACTCTGTGGGTGGTAATCTCTCAACCTCAGGGTACCGAGGTTCCTTCAAAATGTTACTTTGAAAATGGACCAATTAGTTTTGCCAAAATATGTTAATATATATGGCTGATCTCTCTCCTCGATCCTCCTTGCTCGGAGAGTTGGATGGATAACTGGAACACAGACTCATAATAGCTGAGGTCAAATAGTTATCACAATCAAAAGAAAAGTTTGTTGGTTTTTCACGGGTGAAATGGCTCAACAGAGGGGCTCCTTGATCATAGGCAAATTGAAGGGCTACATGGTGGGGGACTGTAAACAGAATAGAAAGAGGAACACTTCGTATACGATGGTAGGTAGCAAGGGATTAAAAAAATAGGGACACTTCTCGAGGGAATGTTCCTCGTAAGATCTTCATCAATGGGAACGATGGTGTGTTCCTCCTCATCAAAAACGTCATTAATAAAAAAATGATCCACCCCAACGTAGGGGTGGGGTAAGAATCTTTCGGCTCAATCAATCAATGAAACAAGAATCTTCTTAACACTTTTATTTTTCCAGCAACAAATACGGGGGATATTTACAGGTTGAGAACCGGGGTAGTTTCCAACCAGAGCATACTCGGGGAAATGGGCGTAATGGAAAGCTTTAAAAATGACATTATTTGCGTAATTAGAAACATCAAACTTGCCGATGCTCCGTGCAGAATCGTACGCCACACGACCCATCTAGGTGTACAAAGAGCCAAGAACGATAGCGGCAAGAGGAATCTTCATGCCGCTCGATATACGAACATCCATATTTATTAAGTCCTTTTGGTGGTAGCCATGGGGATTGCTCGGAAGATATACTTTTGACAACATCACCCAAATGTACCCAACCAACTCTATTTGGGAATCAAAGCCTTTCCCTATCATAGGCTGTTAGAACACTTGTTTCCACCGGGGATTCTCCTTGGCTGCCTCGCGAGCCCTAATAACAACTTTGTCTTTAAAAAAGTAAAAGTACCTAATCATTTCAGAGTAAGTGCACTTGTTGTAAGTAACCATGAAATCCTTTACCACTGCCTCCAGTTCAACCCTCAAGGATGTTTCCTTGTTGGATACTGCCATATCAAAGAAAGTATCAAACCCTGCATACTCCGATCCTAGAAGCTCACAAACATCTTTCAGGGTGATAGTGAACTCACCCCAGGAGGCCACAAAAGTGTGCGACCTAGGGCTCCAGTGGGAAATCAGTAATTGGAGGGCAATGTTGTTTTTGGTGAGGGGAAGATCAGAAAGCCAGAGGGAACCAGAGCCTGTTGGACGGAATACTTAGAGTGGATATGTTCAGTCCAAGGACCTAACCCCTCGCAGGCGCCAGAGGAAGCTTCAAATTCTAATTTCAAATAAGGGAAATTGCCTCGTTCAATGCGAAAGCGGGTGACATTAGCAGTAGGGATATAGGCAAAGTTTTAGCATTTTCACCCTCCGCTATCAGTAGGTTAGGGTTTTCAGTTATCACCAACTCATCGGGGAATCACTCTTCCATTTTCTAGAAGCGGTTAGGCTCGTCGAAATAATAAGCACGACGATAATGCGCCCATTAGTGTTGATGCTCTTGAGTTTCAGGGGAAGCACTCCTGAAGGAGTAGGTTTGTTTAACGATAGGTTCGATGGAGGTTTAAATAAATGGAGTAAAGGGTTAAGTTGAAGAAGTAAAAGAGATAAAGAAGGCAAAACCCTCACAGAAGTTCAATACAAGAGAAAGGAAACCTAAAGGTGGAGGTTTGAAATAAGGTCACCCCTTTATATAGGAATAACACGGACCCCAAAAGGCGACGCTTGGAAAAGCGTAATAATGAATAGTTCAGCTTGCGTGTTTATCAAGCAAGAACGGCCGCAGAAGTTCATAGCTTGCAATGATGACGTTTTGGGGGCTGGCGGCAAACTAGCATTTTGGGTTACAAGCGCGTACCCTAGCGCTGTCGTGTGTCACAGGCAGAAGTACAAAGGACAACCTCATTTAATGTGACGTGCTTAGGGTCTTTTCGTCTTAGGGAGTGAAGAATTTTAGGGGAAATTTGAATAAATCTCTTCACTTTCCCCAAGGCATTTGACACCGGTAATTATGAAGCCCAAAATATGGAAGAAAAATTGACCAAGTACGGTGATATACTTATTAAACTAATGAGGTGGTTCAAAAAATATAAGGGATAAGGATGGAGATCAGTAAAGGGTTTTGTACATATATTTCTTCATGCAACTAAATAAGTACCTCTACAAAGGGGAAAATGTAGGGGGAGTCCCCACTAATGAGTGATTAACTTAGTCAAAATATTAATTAACCTACGAAGAAGGAGAAAGAAGGCCACACGAGCTAATTACCTCGAAGGACCCACCTCGAAGATCCTTCACAATAGTCTCTCAAAGAACCTACATCGAAGACTCTATAACGAACCTAGTTCGAAGGATCCAACTTGTAGACCAAAGTCACCTAGATGATAATAGTTTGTAAGAAGAAAAAGAATAATATGTATTATTTATTTTATCTTATAAATGTATGTTGAGTGAGGTTGTTTGGTACCTATGAGGGTCCATGCCTAGCAGGACATGAGAGAGATAACATGCTCTATCAAGAAACCTCCAGTTGGGAACCTCGCATGAACATGGCTTGGAGGATTGAGAGCAAGGAAATGTGGGGAATACAACTAACAACCCTCTTGGTACACTTGGCCAAAACTTCATTCAGCACATATGGTCACTCGATCCACTACATCCGAGCCACCTCAACTCTTACCTGTTCGAGGGAACATCCTTGAGGTACCTAAATCTTGCACCACTAGTTCTAAAGATAACTCTTGACAAATAAACCCAAACCTAATTGATCTATCTACCTATCTACCAAGAAACCTTAGAACAGATACCAGCCCGCCTGACTGATGTGACTGTGCAACTAACAGAGTCACTATTTAATCACTCTCTGACATAACGTCTGACATTTAGGTACTCGAAAATATAGCACTTAAGTGGGTTTTTCCTTAGGATGGAAGGTCTAGTTCACCAAACCTGACCCTTTATTCATCCTCAGGTAAGCCCCAAGTTGACATATTACGCTCCTCCTTAATGCCCGCAATACTTACAGCCAATGGACCGACATCTTGCCAAAATTAGAAGATCCCATGCATTTAATGCACCCAATCAGATAAATCACAGGTAAGCTTACTTGAGCAGCTTTGCCCCATATAAATACACCAGATGAACAAATTAGAGGAGAGAACATTCTGAGCCTAGAATTATTGCCCAAATTCCCTCTTACACGAGAGCTATTGTGAGAGAATTAAGTCCTCATACCCATTTAATACCACTATCATTGAGCATTAACTGAGCCTGAAGTTCCTGCCTTGCTCTTATTGTTCCTAGAGTGCATGCTCTTTCTCCATCCGACCCCGCTACATGCTGGTCCCATCCATTTATTATACTCGTTATGTATTTCCTATGTAAATGTATCATTTAATAAAAGTCTAAATATTAAAACCCCACTGTCTGTCATCCATCGATGGTCACTGCCAACACTTAATACTGAACGATGTTAGTCCCTATCTTGATAAGGGGTTACTCCTCACTTGATACTAATCGTATTCCAAGAACCCACATCTTATAGTTAATTATACCCCATAGTTGTAGGACTCATTCACGACCTCGTATACTTTTTTTAAGAAAAATGAGGCACGATGATACTCACTGGGAATAATAGTGAAAGACATTGCAATCAGATTGCACATGTAACTCTTTTATTAGTGTGCGCCATATAAAGGGTACTCCTATTTATATGTATGGAAATAAAAATATCGAAATATTTAACTACCATGTAAATTAAGAAGTTGATCTCCATCTAGAGAACTTGTTCGATCGTATTCTACTTTCCCTACCCGAAAGCTGGGATGATGATATACATAATATATTTCACACATAATCTCGACGTAGCCCTGACTTTGCTTATGTTATTGGAGAAGGAAAAAAAAATTCACCCATTGTGGATATAACTACGCACGTAGGGCATTGATATACACTATGATGTATCATGCCATTGCACGTAAAATTGAATATTGCCAACAAGTTGAAAAATATGGGATTCTGAGTTCATGTCATGGATATCTACACATCAATCATAAATACCCTTTCCTCCTAGCGCGCCCAACATTGGCATGACTAACACAATGGTTGCACAGGAAGGAATAGGCCCGAGGCAAATGAAGGGACTGATGGGTTTGTTCGTGGAGTTCAGTAAAACTCCATCATCCCAGGATGTGCAAAAAATTATAGGTTTTTAAATAGTGATACCGAATGGATGGAGATCAGACACTTTGAATATATTCTAAAGCCTTACTCTGAAAAGTAATATATATATATATATATATATATATATATATATATATATATATATATATATATATATATATATATATATAGTCAAGCTTGACCAATTAGTTATAATTTCATATTATTATAATTATTTAGTTGCTTATGGTTTTTCATTTTTGTAGATAATATTAGGAGGAAACAACCAAAATGAACCAAGTGGTGAGGCGACACCCCAACTAGGTTCCTCATCTCATGCACAACCCGAATTCTCAAGACCAATGATTGAGCAATTCACAACTCCACCGATGGTTCACTCCACACCAAGTACAACTCCAAGTCCTCCAATGCCCCCATCTAGCACTCCCATTGCTCAACTCCCCCCATCCATCACTCCTGACACGTCCCACTCAAATGAAAACAAGTCCATTAGGTTTTCCCTTCTCAGGAATAACCGACGGGTGATAGTAATGACGTGCTGAACTTTAAAGACCAGTATTTATTTCTGAAAGAAACGAACGTTGGAGTTGGGAGACTAGATAACTGGAACCTTGTTGATCAAGCCATCAAAGATGACATATATGATCAACTCTGCAAGCGTTTCTCATTTTTCGAATGTTTCAAGAATAAGGTTCTTTCTTGGGTTGCTGAATAGTTGAGGAAAAACAGGAGAAACCTTCGGAAGAGACATTCCTAAAGGAGGTAGCGAGCTCCGATATTTTATCTCTGAAAGACACAGTGCCTTCT
This sequence comes from Sambucus nigra, assembly GCA_949130495.1. Classification (NCBI taxonomy): domain Eukaryota; kingdom Viridiplantae; phylum Streptophyta; class Magnoliopsida; order Dipsacales; family Adoxaceae; genus Sambucus; species Sambucus nigra. Next base: position 454,515,686 of record OX422209.1, on the reverse strand, counting down.
AATGTTGAAATTCTGGTGGAGCGATGGATTTTTTTGTTTAGAGAATGAGGCGAAAGAGAAAAATCTGGTCTAAAGGGAGAAAAATAAACAAAATAGGGCAAAAAATTGATATCAACTGGCTATGATTAAAATCATATGAGGATTTGAAGAATGAATAGGCGAGTAGGACAAAAGATGGTTCAGATGCCGATAAATAACCAAATAAGGCCAACTTATACATTCATACTCGACGGGGTAAAAATATTAAATTCTCGTCGCACTTAGCTAAGACGCTGGAATAAATAGAGGCCATCAACATTCAGTCAAGTTCAAGCCCTTTTGATGACCTTGAAAATAATGCCTTGGCCCAAACCTTTGGAAAGGACAAAAAGGGGAGGATGAGAGGTGTTGGCTCACATTTGCCAAAAATAAAATTAAATCACACCGCACCTCTTGTGGATGAGCTTTCTTCGATCAGGGATCGTACCTCGACCTAAGAGTAACAACCGTTCAGGACTGATGGAGATGTCTAAGAGATTAAAAATAGCTTGGGATTCTTTTGAATCAAATTGGAAAACTTGTGACTCTTTTTTAAGGTTATAGGACCCCAATGCCTCCTCAAGGTTTTCCTTACCCTCCTGCTTAAGATTTTTCATATCCCCCCTACAAGTTTCCATTCCTAAATGATACTTCCTTCAATATTCCCCTATCAAATGCCACCTCCTTCAACATTCCCCTCTCAAATGTCGCCTCCTTCAACATTCCCCTTCCCTATGCCTCCGCATCTCACGGGACTTGGATCATCATCAACAACTCACAGTGACTATGGCCAATAGTACTATTTCAGGGAAGTGGCCAATACGAGTATTGTTGGCATGTGCACACTCATCTCTATAGTTGTCGGAATCCCGGTACACGACCAAGCTTTGCAGAGGGGTGAGGCTCAAATAATGGTCGATGAAATATACAACAACTGTGAAGATGTACATGTGTATGTTGATGTGACACTCCGCTAATTAAAACCGTGGGTGATCAGTCCATTATTATAATTAAACAGGTTATAAAAATGGATCATCCTTAGCATCACAACCGGAAACATATTAATTACTAATAACCTATTAAGCCCAGTGATAATTATAAAAACCTTTTTTCCATTTTATCTTAAATTAATAATAATATAATTGAATATTCATCAACCACATTCACAACAGTAACAACATTCACTGAATAATATCTGGTGAAATCATCTAAATAAAATTCATAACCAAAACCCAAATAATATCCCTAAAGAAATACTGAGACAAAATGTCTGATATACAAATGGAAATACTAAGTCATAACTGCTGACTAAACATGGAGTAACATGCTTGAATGAAGTAACTGGGAACTTATTCTAGAATGAATAGGAAATGGAATCGTCTAATCATGAGGTCCTACAACTTCCACAATAACTGCAACATGTCAACCTAGAATGAACTTCTAAATCTGGTGGGCCTATGGATGGACACCTAAAATGTTTTGAAAAATATTTTCAACGGGTCAAGCCCTAAAATATTTTAAAAATATTTTGCAAGTGTTTAAATGCAATAAGTTTGAGCGATATATATATACATGTTAGAAGTGCATGCTCTCACATGAGTCCCCACCTCTCATTCTTATGTGCACATTTAACGTCTCCTGATATTCTTCCTAGTTCAGCTGCATGCCTAATTAACCCACATACTCCACTAATAATCTTTATCAGTCGTTTATCCCACATGTATCTCCCATATGACATGTAAATAGATTACTTGCCTTTGTACGAGATTTATAATCATCACATTATTTATTAAGTTTCACATACTTAATTCCAATGTAGATATTCACAATATTTGTCTTCTACTAAACACAACATATTAGAATAATCGCAAGTACACACACACACACACACACACTCTAATACAACATCCCCAGATATAGAACCTAGACACGACATACTCAGCTATCGAGTCCATATGCACCTCCCAAACTAATAAGGACTACTGGTTCAAAATGACACCTCGAACCATAAATCAATAAGCACATAAAGGAGGCGAACATACCTAACGCACCCAAATGATCGTTCACACTATCCTACACTCATATAGGGGTTAGCCCTAAGTTCTATATTCTAGGGTACAGATCCAGACTTTGTTGGCATTGTGAAGGTGGGATCTCCCACTGTGCATGACCTCCTGTTATATCAGGCAACGTAGGTATGCTTATACACATAATAATCATATATAGCAGGCATTTACACAACCCATATCCATGTATATCTCAATTATTCAACGTACTACTATTTCACACTTTATTTTTATTCCCATTTATTACAAATATCACTCGCTATTCGAAGAGTTATAATCAACTCTTTTATAATTTCAGTAGTTAATATCATATTATTCTACTAATCCAAATCTTGGGTTCATCTCAATTCTCTACATATCCCCATCTGATTCCCGTACGCTAATATGTTCAATAATTTTCGATAGGTTCTAGTCTATTATTTCAACTCCTCGACTACCTCTACCTCTCAATTAAATACTGCTGGTATTCCATTATTTTTCCATAATCCCAAACTACTCAAATTATGGTTCAAATAATTTCTAAGGTTTTACATCTATACTAACAAAATTCTTAGTTTCTGAGCAATTTAATCGGATCATAAATTTTCTGACAGATTAAACACCATGTTGTAAAATTGAGATTTCTTCCTCTATCAAAGTCCAAATGAGATGATTTAAAGATCAATGGAAAGCTAAGACACAGACCTTTCCATCCATGTATGGCTCGCACTTTAATTCAAATTACACTGAAAAATGACATCCATTTGAAATCACATAAAAAATTGTGGCATATTTGTATCTTATATTCACCAAACAAACCTTTATTTTTCATCATCTTTCTATACATATCTTATATTATCCATAATCCATGTTCAACGTTTTGAAAATTCATAATTCCCCTTTTATAACATCCATTCTCTACAAATTTTCATATCATGAATAAAGTTCAATAATCTCTAATATCATTCTCGAATAAACCCTTAATGTCATCCATGAACTTTTCATCCAAACAGTCCTATTTTTTTTCAAGAATCATACTCAATTATAAACTCATATTTAATCTCCAATTAAATACATGCTACAATCCCAATTTCGTGATTTAAAATAAGTGATTCATCCCTAGCATGATTTCTACATCACCACATGGAATTATCTCATTGTAATCCTTTTAAAAATCATAGTTTTCATAAAAAAAAATGCATCTTACTTTATCATGCACATTTTAAGAACTCAATAATTAAAGCAAGTAAGAACTTGCCTCAAAATGAAGATCTGAATTCCACATTTAGATGATGGTGTAGGTGTTTACTCGCTCCTCTCTCGATTCCAACGGCGGTTGGTGGTGCTAATGCTAATGGTGGTTCTCCCCTTGAAAAATGTTCAAATTCGTCTTGGGACTCTTCCTATGCCTCACTTATAACTTCCTCTTCTTTGTTTTATCCAATAACACTTTTTTCTAAATCAAAATTCTATTATAAAGTGATGAATCCCATATCTCTTATTAGCTTAGAAGTTCAAAGGTCTAAAAATGACTCTTGGAATGTCGGGTTGGCCCAAAAGTGACTCGGGACCCTATACAGACGCCTGAATATGGTTTTTTACTATTTTAACCCCTACGAACACTTCTACGCACTCAAAATGACCATATGAATTACTTATATTTCACTTTTGTTTAATCCCCATATTTAAGTCCCGGCACGAATCATACGCTTGCCTTGACTAAATTATCATAAGTGTCGTATTTATCTCTAACGACTAAACATACAATGGCATATTACTTATTCTCTCCGTAATATCAAATCATATTCATCACAATAAATATTCAATTAATTCCATTTTAAATATCTGGATTAATTCCAATTAAATTGCAATTATGAACTAATTCGAATTAAATTCTAATTAATCCCATTTTAAATATTCATAAAAATACGTGGTGTTACAGTTGACAGCGCGAAAGGGAGGGAATTGATGAATTATGTACATTCGTTTATTAATTGTCTAGCTTATCTGCTGGCCATATAATATTTTCTTTTGTTTCAGTTATAATAATATTTTTAAGGATCTTTTAGTTGATTTAAAAAAAGATTAAGTATCAAAACATTATTCCATCCTTGTTAATCTTAATTGTATCCTATTATTATATTGACACTGTATTAGCCCTTTACTCTTATGTATGAATGTTTAGTTAGTTTTACGAATGTTTAATATGATTTATGCATGTTTAGCTGTGACAATTTGAAGCTTTGCTTATTTAATGCATGCATGGTGTGTAAAAAGACTACATTGACATATACCAATTTCACCCTATTAATTTGTAGAAGTATCTTTTGAACACTTATACTTGAACAAAACATATTATCGAAGTTAACTTACATGAATCCAAATCAATATTTGTTGGTAGGAAAATCAAAATTTTTCCTCAAATAAGTTTAGGGACTCTCCATCATTATCATGTACAATAGTGAAGAATTAACCATTAATTCTTCACTATTGTACATGCTAATGATGGAGAGTCCCTAATCTTATTTAAGGAGCAATTTCTATTTTGCTGCCTCCAAATATGGGTTTGGAGTCATGTAAGTTAACTTTTAATAGTACGGTATGTTCAATCGAATGCTAAGGGCACGAACACATTTCACAAGACGTTGGGTTTAAGAATAGAGGCATTTGAGTTTGTGATTGGATCAAATTGAGTTTGAGTTTGTGATTGGATCAAATTGACCCAGCTCAATTTTCATGTGTTCTTATACATATACATTTATTGATTAGTTTCATTGATGCAGTCTTCAGAAAATGAAGTTAAATTACCTTCATTTTATGAAGATTGTATCAAAGAAATCAATCAGTAAATGTTCATGTACAAGAGTATGCTAGAGGCTCCATGATCAATTTAGTTTAATCACACATTCAAAAAACTCTATTTAACGACCTTCTTGGATCGCAAAAACCATGTATTCTTTAATTTAACTGAAGTAGTTATATAATTGGTATGCATTATCTTTTAAATTTTTTTGACGATAGAGGGAGTAAGGGATAATTATTGATTTTGTTTGGTTTGGTTGTTGGATAATTATTTGTTATTGGTTATTTGTTTGTTGTTCGATAGTATGTTAGAAGTATACCGGATAATTATGGGTTTTGTTTGGCTGGGCTATTGGATAATTATTAGTTATTGGTTTTTTAGTGGATAGAATGTTAGAAGGAGTAAGGGATAATTAGAATAAGTACGGGATAATTATTAGTTTGGTAGTTGGATAATATGTTGGATAATTATTGATTGTCGTAGCACGTAGGCTTCCCAATTTCTTTCACCATATCTCTCCAATTAATGTCCTATTTACAAAACTCTTGAGCTCTAAACAGTTGTGGACAAGGTTTTCGTGCCACTCGTAGTTCTGTTTGGGGGCCGTTAGGGTTGCCACCCGGCACATTTTTAAGCCTCATGTTTTCGAGACTAAGTGTGATTGTTTTCAAATTCGTGTCCTATCCTCAAACCGAGAATCCCGTGACTGTGCGGACATTTGCTATATGTTATGTTGGATGCGCACAAGGTGTTAGTGCCACTCGCGATGCAGTTTGGGGGATGCTGAGGGTGCCCACCCTTACAACATGTTTTTAAGCCTAAGTGTGCCTATTTTCAAATTCGGATCCACTCCTCAAATCGAGAGTCCCGTGACTGCATGGCCCATTGTTACGTGTTACGTTGGTTGCGCATGAGGTGCGAGTGCCACTCGCAGTACCGTTTGGTGGCCGATAGGGGTGCCCATCCCCCGCAGCACGTTTTCAAGCCTAAGTGTGCTTGTTTTCAAATTTTGTTGTATTTCACACACACCATGCTACTCTAGACAAATACTACACTAGCTTTGAAACTTTTCATAGTTTCCAATGCCATATAGAGCCTAAGATGGTGAATTTTAAATATGAGGAGTATAAATCCACCGCTGATGATGCCTGGTACACCTCTCGACTGATTGTCCATGATCAATATTTGACGGTGAAGCTCTTAAACTTCCCCGAATCTTGCGACGAGAAATTCAGTGCCTACCATTTCAAAATCCCATAAGCCATGGACGACTTTTGCCAGAGGTTTAGTCCTATATCCAGACAATTACTAGACAACCACCGCTTTAAAATATTCAAATGGCATCATTGTATGTATTTTATTATTTTGGAGGTAATAGAGGGAAATACAGTGATGCATTTGATTATTTTGTAGTAGTCGTTGTCCTGTACTTGTCCGAATACAAGCGTAAACCTCTGGACAAAGTCTTCCACGGCTTGCAGGGTTTTAAAATGGTGGGCACTGAATTTCTTGTCGTAAATGTCGTGGAAGTTTAAGAGCTTCACAATCAGATATTGATCATGGACAATTAGTCGAGATGTGTACTAGGAGTCGTCGTCGGTGGATTTGTACTCTGCATCATATTCAGTATTCTCCATCTTAGGATCCATATAGCGTTGGGAAGTTGGGGAAGTGTAAAATCTAGTGTAGTGTCTATCTAGAGTAGCATGGTGTGTGTGTGAAATAGAACAAAAATTTAAAAATTGGTACACTTAGGCTTGTAAATGTTTTGCGGGTGGGCGGGCATCCCCACCAGCCACTAGATGGCACCATGAGTGGAATGAACACCAAATGTGCATCCAATGTAACAAGTAGCAACCAACCACGTAGTCGCGGGACTACCGATTTGAGGAGAGGATCCAAATTTGAAAACATGCACATTTAGGCTTGAAAATGTGCCGCAGGGGCGCGTGCACCCCCAACGGCCACCAAACGGCACAAAAAGTGGAACGAACACCTCATACGCAACCAACGTAATCATGTAGAAAATGGTAGCATAGTTGCGGGTCTCTCGGTTTGAGGATAGGACACGAATTTGAAAATAGGTACACTTAGGCTTGAAAACGTGCCTGAAGGAAGGGGCAGGCACCCCCAACGACCCCAAATGGTACTAGAGAGGCACAAACACCTCGTGCGTATTTAACGTAACATATAGTAACCGATTGTGTAGTTACGGGACTACTGATTTGAGAATAGGGCCCGATATTGAACACAAGCACACTTAGGCTTGAAAACGTGTTGCGACTAGTCCGAGACCACCAATGGACCACAAACAACACTGTGAGTGGCATGAACACCTCGTGCACCTCTAATGTAACATGTAGAAAATTTCCATGCAGTCGCGGGTCTCCCGATTTGAAAATAGTACCCGAATTTGAACTCAAGCACACTTAGGCTTGAAAACGTGTCGCGAGCGGGACGAGTCCACCAACAGTACCCAAACGGCACCATGAGTGGCATGAACACATTGTACGCATCCAGTGTAACATGTAGCAACCGTCCATGCAGTTACGGGACTCCCAATTTATGGGTTTGACATGAATTGTAAAAGAGGTACACTTAGGCTTGAAAATGTGCCACGGGGCGGAAAGCACCACCAGCGCCCCCCCAACGACACTACGAGTGGCGTATACACCTCGTGCATGTCCAACGTAACATGTAGCAATACGTCGCGCAGTAACAAGACTCCCGGTTTGAGGATAGGATCCAAATTTGAACACACGCACACTTAGGCTTTAAAACGTGTCGCAAGAGAGCGGGCACCACCAACGGCCCCAAACATCACAACGAGTGGCATGCACACCTCGTTCGCATCCAACGCAAAACGTAGCAAGTATCAATGCAGTCGCGGGACTTTAATTATTTTTGAGGTAATAGAGCCACGTATAGTGATGTCTTGGATTTCTTCGAATACAGGCCTGAACCTCTTGAAAAATTCATCCATGTATAGCACGGTTTTGAAATGGTGGTCACTAAATTTCTTTTCGCAAGAGTTGGGGAAGTATAAGAGATTCCCAGTTAGATATTGGTCATGGACAATCAGTCGAGAGGTTTACCATGCATTGTCGATGGTGGATTTATACTCCACCTCATATTTGGGATTTTCCATCCTAGGCTTAGTATGGCGTTGGGAACTTGGGAAAGTGTCAAGGATAATGTAGTGTCTATCTAGAGTAGCATGGTGTGTGTGTGAAATGCAACCAAATTTAAAAAAAAAACACACTTAGGATTGAAAACGTTCAGCTGGTGGTGTGTGTGTGTGGGGGGGGGGGGGGGGGGGGGCGTGCACCCCCAACGGACACCAAATGGCACCACAAGTGGAGAAATCACCTCTTGCACGTCCAACGTAAAACGTAAAAACTGGACGCGCAGTCGTGGGACTACCGATTTGAGGAGAGGACCGAAATTTGAAATAGGCATACTTTGGCACGAAAACGTACCGGGGGCGGGAATACCCAGAGGCCCCTAAATGGCATTGGGAGTGGTATAAACACCTCGTGCGCATCCAATGTAATACATAGCAACCGATCGCGTAGTCATAAGACTCCTGATTCAAATATAGGACAAAATTCGAAAGCCTGAACACTTAGACTTGAAAACGTGCCACAGGTGGGAGGGCCACCCTAAAGGCCCACAAATGACAATGAGAGTGGAATTAACACCTTGTGTTCATCCAAACTAACATGACCAATAGGACGCACAGTTGCGGGACCCCTGGTTTGAGGATAGGACACGAATTTGAAAATAGGCCCACTTAGGCTTGAAAATGTTCCGCAGGGGGTGGGCATCCCCAGAGGCCCCAAAACAGCAACGTGAGTGGTACAAACATCTCTAGCACGTCTAACATAACACATAGCAACTCATCACGGATTCGCAGGACTCTCGGTTTGAGAATAGGACCTAATATTGAACACCGGTACACGTAGGCTTTAAAACGTGCCGCGAGCGGGCCGAGACCACCAACATATCCAAAACGGCATTATAAGTGTCACATACACCTCTTCTTCATCTAACGTAACATATAGAAACCGTCCACACAGCCACTGGGATCCTAATTTGAGAATAGGACCCGGATTTGAATACAAGCGCGCTTAGGCTTGAGAAGGTGTCGCGAGCAAGATGAGCCACTAATAACCACCAAATGGTACCACGAGTGGAACGAACACCTCGTCTGCATCCAATGTAATATGTAGCAACATGTTGCGCAATCGGGAAACTCCCAATTTGAGGATACAACACAAATTAAAAAATAGGCACACTTAGGCTTGAAAACGGGACGCGGGACAACGGACACCACCGTTAATTCCCAAACGGCACCTCGAGTGGCATATACACCTCATGCGCATCCAACATAACATGTAGCAACTGCTCATGCAGTCGCAGTACTCCCAGTTTGAGGATTGAACACTAATTGAAAACAGGCACACTTAGGCTAAAAGACGTGCCGCAGGGAGTCGGGTAGCACAAGTGGACACCAAACGGCACCGAGTCCAATGTAGTACGTACGAACTAGCTGCGCAATCGTAATATTCTTGGTTTGAGGAATGGAAATGAATTTTAAAACATGCACACTTAGGCTAGAAAATGTGCCACAGGGAAATGAGCAACCCCAGAGGCTCCCAAATGGTAACGTGAGTGCCACGAACACCTCATTCGTGTCTAGTGTAACACGTAGAAACCGTCTACACAGTCATGGGATAATAGGTTTGAGAATAGGACCCAAATTTGAAAAGGGCACACTTAGGCTTAAAAACCTACCACGAGAGATCCGAGAGAACCAAGGGATCACAAACGGCAACGCGAGTGTCACAAACACCTCGTTCGCATCTGATGTAACACGTAGTAACCAAATGCGTAGTTGTGAGACTCCAAGTTTGAGAATAGGACCCGAATTAGAACACAAACACACTTATAGATGAAAACATATTGCGAGAACTTAATAGTAGTATAAAATTGGAACTTAAAACTTAACAATCGATCGCGCAGTCGCGCGAAGAATAGGACCCGATATTAAATATAATCACACTTAGTCTTGAAAACCAGCATCGAGCAGGTCGAGGCTACCAACAAGCCCCAAAGGTCACCGCAAGTGGCACATACACTTCGTGCGCATCCAACATAACATGAACCAATCAACTGTGCAGTCGCGGAACTCCCATTTTGAGTATAGGACACGAATTTTAAAACAGGCACACTTAGGCTTGAAAACGTGTCCCCAGGGTGCGGGCACCATCGGCGGCCCCTAAACGGCACCGCGAGTGTCACAAAACCTCATGTACGTCCAACGTAACACATAGTAATTGGATTCACAGTCGCAAGGCTATTTAAGTATAGGACACAAATTTGAAAACAGGCACACTTAGGCTTAAAAATGTGTCACGGGGGTCTAGGACCACCGTCGACCCCCAAATGGCACCGCTAGTGTATTGAGCACCTCGTGGGAATCCAAAGTAACACCTAGTAACCGGTCACACAATCGCAATACTCTCAGTTTGAGGGTAGGACATCAATTTGAAAACAAACACACTTAGGCTTGAAACCGCGCCGCGGGGGGACAGGCACGACTAAAAGCTACCAAACGAAATTGTGAGTGGCACGAACACCTTGTGCGCATCCATCGTAACATGTTGCAACCGGTTGCACAGTCGTGGGACTTTCAGTTTGAGGATAGGATACAAATTTTAAAACATACACACTTAGGATTGAAAAAGTTTCGCGGGTGCGAACACCACTAGTGGCCACCAAAAGGCACCGTGAGTGGCACAAACAACTTGTGCGCATGCAACGTAACACACAACAATCAGTCGCATAATTATAGGACTCCCCATTTGAGAACAAGATCCAAATTTGAAAATAGGCACACTTAGGCTTGAAAACGTGTCGTGAGGGGGTTAACACTCCCATAGACCCCCAAACGGCAGAGCGAGTGGCATGAACACCTCGTGAACATCCAACGTAACATATAGTAATTGTCCTCGCAGTCACAAAACTCCCGGTGTGAGAATATGACCCGATATTGAACACAATCACACTTAGGGTTAAAAACTTGCCTCAAGCAGGTCGAGACCTCCTAAGGGCTCCAAATGGCTCCGCGATCATCACTAACACCACATGCACATCCAACGTAACACGTAGAGATCAGTCGTGAAGTCATGGGACTCCAGGGTATATAATAGGACCCAAACAAACCATATTTTTTTCAGTTAAAAATGGTCATGGTCCTAGGTCGTGACCATATTTTTAATAATTGTTAAAAATGGTCACGTCTTTGGGCTATGACCATATTTAATTTTTTTATTACAATTACATATGGTCACGTCCTAGAATCATGACCATTTGTTTGTGATTTTTTTGGTTTTGGTTCATGGATGTGACCATAATCCAATGATATTATAATTGGTCATGGATGTTGGACGCGATCACTTGCGTGACCATTTACAGCGTTATATAGAGTCATGATTTAGGTCCGTGACCAGTTAGAGGTATCTCTAGGCCATTGTCATGGCCATTTTTCGTGACCGGTTGGAAGTCTAGTCATGCTTGGGTCACGACCCATGTTCGCGACCATGCTTCGTGATGAGAGGGTCCATGACCACCTTTTTCGATTAAGGTTGTGGTCTGTTACCCATGGATTTGGTCATGCTCTATTTGTCCATGGACATGGTTCGTGATCCACAGGCCTGGTCATGCCCAAGTCTGTGACCATTCGTGTAATTTGTTGTAGTGTTCTCTTCATCTTAGAGAGAATTTTCTAGCTTAAGAGATATTGTATTACCTCTATATTTTACAAATTCACTTGTTCCCTCCAAAATTTAGGAAAAACCTAGATCTATTCTTGATTTGTGAATTAAGAGTGATTTGAATTAGATCCACTTGTCCAAGATTCAATCAAACCATTATACATCTGAATTGTTGATCTACACTCATAGACCTAAAGAGGATGTGTCTTGAGCTATTGAAGAGTTCAAGGCATGCTGTGACTCTAAGGATGAAATTGTACTTCCTTATTCTTCCTATAAAGATTTGGATGAATTTCTCATCATTAATTGGGAGACATTCAATGTTTATAGGTAAGTTCTCATGAGTGCACGAGACAGAGGTACTCTCTTGCATTGTATAAAACCTTTTCAAGTTGAATGAGATATTAAAGTGCATCGAGTTTTTTTACCCCTTTTTGTGTGTGGGTGGGGGGGGGGGGGGGGGGGGCATCCTTATCAAATATGTCTTATGGATTGTTTGAATGTTATATATGTTGTTTTGTTTACCTACATAACACACTCCACATAAATCTCACTTAGATATTGCTTAATCCATAAATTTGACATTATGATTTTTCCATCTACTGTAATTAACATATATTTCCCACATGTGACTTTAATTTATTGATCCATATGACTAACATCACTTAACCTCATTGTTATATGTGCTAGGTTTGGGTAAATTGATTTTTTTTGTAAAAATGTGGGAAATTTGTAATTAAACATATACACCCTCTAGGTTTATTTGATTAGAACATATAAACATACACAACCTCAATTGGTATCAAAGAAATTTCTCTTAAAGACATTAACATGTTAGAGTTTGATCATGCATTGTTTATGTGTTTTTGTTGCATTAGTTACTCATAGATTTAATGTGTTTATGAGTAAATCTTTTTTAATGATGATGGATTAATATAGAGATAATAGGAACCATAAATAGGCCAACCTACTTTGATGGGTCGAATTGTGGGACATTTTGGAAGAAATTTTAAGCTTAAACCTTAAAAATTCACTAAACATATCTCTTATGGTGAGAAGGGTAATTCGAAGAGACATATGGAGAATTATTATGGCCATTGCTATGGCAGTGGGTGCGTAGGACATTATATTAATGTTTGCCCAACTCTTTTGAGAAAACAAGAGAAGAGTAGGGAAGTAGAAAAGAAGAATTAGGTCTACAAGGCTAGTTTGAGTGACTTCGATGAGAGCATTACTAGTGAGTAGAATGGAAGAGAGAATGCTATTATGGTGAGACTTGATGAGAGTGAAAAATTCATTGAGGATATTATGTGTCTTGAGAGTGTGTTGAGGATTAATAGGATGAAATCTTCTAGTAATAGGTCTCTTAGTTATTCGTCTTCATGTTGTAAAAAAGTTTCACTTACTTCAATTCCCAGATCACGTGGGGATAATGATCATTAAATTAATGATATCCACGATGTCTTTGATAAACTCTATCAAGAATCATTAAATTTGTAAAGGTCAAACATTAAGATTTTGAATAAAATAAAAACTTTCGAGTGTGAAAATGATGATAAGATGAAAAATGGAAACTGTTCAATTGTAATATTTAGAACTCAAATAAAGATTTGATCTTTTGACAAAGGGGTGTGATTATTTAAAAGACCAAAATCAGACAATTATTAAAGATCTAGAAGATATCAAACTCCAAAAGAGATTTTGACAATCGATTTAGAAAAAATACAACTTGAAATGTAATACCCCGTATTTTTATGCTATATTAATTTGGGGATTTATTAAATTTAATGTGAATGAATTATTTAATAAAAATCCAGAAATTAATTATGTAATAATTATTAACGTGACGAGAGTTAGTAATTATGGGAAATTTGTTGAATATTACTAATGAGCAAAGTAATATATGTTATTGATTATATTGAATGTCACGAGTGAATAAAATGACAATTTTGGAAAATTGAATCGGGACGCGCCCGTGTCGCGTCGGGACTAAATTTTGTTAAATAAAAAGTGAATATTTTATAAGTTGTTCGTATGGTCGTTTTGAGTGCGCCAATGCGTCCGAAAGGGTCTAGATAGTCAGAAAAGTGAACCCGGGGTGTATTTTAGGTCTCGGGGCATTTTTAGGCCTAATTGGTACCCCGGGAGGGCATTTTAGTCATTTTACATTCTTGGGTAATTAAACCCACGAATTTCAGCAACCTATATCATCCATCTAGGTTAGTCATTTAGGGTTAGAATATTCAGAAAATCCTAGTACGGCCATTGGAGAAGAGAGGGAAAGCTCTCAAGGCAATTCCAGGCCAAAAAGTCACCGGTTTGCACCACCGCCACCACCAACGCGTAGATCGCGAGAAGAGGAACGCAACCATACCAAAATCAGCCAAAAATCAGAATACCAGAAATCCCAGGCAAGTGTTTAACTTGATATTTTCGTTGGTGCAATCTTCATATTAGTTTAGGAATGATTAGGGATGAATTATGTAAAAGAAACCCCAATTTCTGTTAGGAAAATGCATGTAGTATTGATTTATATGAAAATTCTGGAATCCTTGCCATGTAGAGGAATATAACCCACGAAATTTTGATGATATATTAGAAGGAAATTCTGGTAAAAACAGATTAGAACCATGATTAAGAAAAAACTCTAGGGTTCTTGATGATTAGAAGAGATTTTGGGTTAATTATCCATGTTTAATGTTAGATATACACATGCTTTACGTTGAAAACATCTGGTATATTGATATAATGTTAGTAGTAGGATTTTTGGGACGTTTAGAATGGAAAAACATGGGTTTGGATGAAGAAAATTGGTAGAACCCGTAACTGCAATTCTGCAGATTTTCGCAGACCTGCTTAATCGATCGATCGAGCCTGGAGCTTCGATCGATCGAAGGTTCGATCGATCGAGACCCAAACCTCAATCGATCGACCCCTCCTGGAAGACTACTATTTCCCTTTGTAAATGATTTAAAAATTGAATTGTCGTGATATAATTCTTGGGTGTTCTTAATAAAATGTTTTGGGAGATAGGAAAGACCAGTAGAACATATGAATAAGTGTTGGGAACTTTATTATGAGATGAGAATTTGGCTTTCGGGATAATTATATATTAAACGATGAAACTACGTATTCCAAGTGAGAGATTACGGCGAATAGTTACGATAGTGAATAGAGGTATACCTACTGAATTTTCTACTTGGAAAGAATAGAGTCCACGAGTGTCACGAAATAAGTGAGAAAACCCTTCGAGTTAAGGTTAGAGATAAAACCTTATACGTAATACTAATAATGTGAAATTAAGGATAAATGTTGTAATTATGGGTGATGAGAGAACCTACAATTAATATGATAAAGGTGGTATATTTATATGATTGTGTGTCCATATATTATATACATGTGAAAATCATGCCCACGCTACTTGCTATCCCTGAGGTTACCGCGCTGGGACAGTCTTATCTCGATGGGACCTTTATGGGGGGTGTTGACTTGTACCCTAGAAGATAGATGTCCTTGGTATAGGCTATCGACGTCATAGTTCAGACGGTCCTAAGAGACGCAGGCATGTGCCATCCTCTTAGAGACTTGGAATCTATTCTTCGCCTCAATTTTGTTGTGTATTCTGTTAATACAATTCGAGAGTGATTCCGATTGTATTCCCCTTAATATGAGTGATATGGGGTTTTGGATAGTAGAGTATGCACGCACCATAGTTTTATTTGGGGTGCTGTTATTTTATATATATTATTCGAGTAGTTGATATATATATATATGAGATTTGGAATTTGAAACTGCCTACTGTGATTTGATAAGTAGGATATGGTTGATGACTCAAATGGTAAATACTTGTTTTGAGAAAGTATAATATGACACTGAAAAACTTTATTGATTTTATAAAGTTAAAATGGAGAACCTTGATTACTAATTGAAATACCCCTTTTTGAAATGGAATTGTTAATATTGAATCTTACGAGTAATCTAAGATAAGCTCAATTATTGGGAAGGTAGTATGATAAAATAATAAGATAACTCATTGGGAAGGTTAGTACGATAGGCGTGCACATTAGAAGAGAGGTGAGAATTTCTCAAGAGAGTGCCGCTCTAATATGTTGTAGCATTGACCTGTATCAATTTAAATACTTGCTAAACGTATTTTAAATCAAACACACTTTCGGGCTCTGACCCGTTTCTCTCTCTCTCTCTCTCTCTCTCTCTCTCTCTCTCTCTCTCTCTCTCTCTCTCTCTCTCTCTCTCTTGTATATATATGTATGTATTACAGGTGCCCAGCCATAGGGGCGTCTTTCTTAGGATCTCTTGGAAGGAACGCGCTCCAGCTTAGGTGGGAGTTGCAGGTCTCTTGATTAGACGACTTAGTTCATTCGGATCCACTCTTAGTATTTTCATTTAGTTGAGCATGTGTAGCTCTTTCCATTATTCCATTATTATTGGGACATTTGTATTTCAATTATTTCCACTATTGTTACTATGGGTTTTATTCAGTTTGATTGTGTACTTTATATTTCGCATGTTGACATTCGATTGACGAATGTTTTAAATTAATTGGATTGTGTTCCAGGTTTATTGTGGGTGATTCTTACTTAGTTAATGTTGTTAATAAATAAATTAAATGTTTTTCTTTAAATAAAATTTGGAAAGTTATGTATGAAAATGGTTTTGACACTTAGCTTAATTATTTAGGGTGTTAAATTGGAAAAATTATTTTTATCGACAGTGATGCTGAGAATGAACCAAATGTATACCTTGATTTAATTTAATAAAGGGGTCATCACCCGGTATTTAATTAGGCGGGGCGTCACAAATTGTAATTAAAGTAAAGACATGAAAATTAAGATGCTTGATAGAGCTAATGTTATACGTACCATTTTGATGAATCATTATCAAATTAAAAATAATAAACTTTGCATTCGTTATGTTGAACCATCAAAAGAGAAAGTTGATATTTCAAAATCAAAATTTAAAATTTGTTATGTTTAAAAGAAGGATAAGGGACAAATTCTTATGTTGAAAAAGAAGGAAATTGATCCTTAAGTCCAAATTTATGAAAAATGATGTTGGTTTCTCATTTTGTGGGAAATTGAATCACATTTATGATCTTTAGTTCAAAAGGAAGAAACTTGAGAGTGTTAAGATGAGATATGATTTACCCAAAACCGATTTGAGAAATAATGTTCCTTTTCACTACATCAAAAATAGTGATATGGTACAATTTTAAATCGTGCCAAACGCAATCTGGAACGATTTAAAATCGTGACAAAATTGGTTGTACAAGATATTTTGGCACGATTAAATTTTTTTCTAGATTTGACAATCTGACACACTTTTAAACCCTGCCAGATATTGAATCTAACACGCGATTGGCACGATTTAAAACCATGCCATATTTTTATTTTCTGACACGCTTTTGGCACAATTATAAAGCGTGCCAATTTGTGTCATAAATGTACTAACATTTGACAATCTGACACGATTTTAAACCCCTGTAGAATTTTCAATAAATAAAAAATATATTTATTATTTGCAAACAAATCAGGATAATCAACAAATTACAAATCTGGCGAAAAAAATACAAAATTCACAAATTGCTAATCAGACAAATTTTTTTATAAACTAATATACATATTAATGTTCAAAATATTACAAGTCTTAATAGTTCATAGAGCAGAAAAATTGGGCAGAGTTTTCTCTATTTTTTAGACATTCTGAAACCTGTTAATACAGAAGCTACTTTAATTTAAATCTTGCATGACCATATAATTTATCAATAATATTACAAGAATCCTTATGGCCGTAAAACTAAATTATAAAATCACAAATCCCGCACGACCATAACACATGAAAAGAGCAATCCCAAATGTCAACAACAATAAATAAACAATATCCCTAGTGTAAACCATTGACTTATTCGTGTGTTCCATGTGAATAAAAGTTAGCACTAAAATGTTATCCTGCAAAAAAGTAGGATACAAAATAGAGATCATATTAGTAATCAAATATTGTATAAAACGTTGTATTCAAACAGAAAAATTGCGTATACTTATTGATGTTTTTAAGCCTAACTCTAGCTATTTCAAAATTATCATCATATTCTCAAATCGAGAGTGTCGTGACTACGCGGTCGGTTCCTACAAGTTACATTAGTTCCATGTGAGGTGTTCGTGCCTCTTATGGGACCATTTGGGGGTTATTTTTTGTTTTTCCCCTCTATTGACATGTTTTTAAGTCTAAGTCTTGATATTTCAAAATTGTCATCATATGCTTAAATCGAAAGTTCGTGACTACGCGGTTAGTTCCTAATAATTATGAGGTGTTCGTGCCTCTTACGGGACTGTGTAAGGGTTGTTTTTTATTTTTTCCCTCTAACATTATGTTTTTAAGCTTAAATCTATATATTTGTAAATTATCATCATTTTCTCAAATCGGGAGTTCCGTGACTATGCTATAAATTCCTACGAGTTACATTGGTCCCGTGCTAGGTGTTCATACCTATTATGGGGCTATTTTGGGTTTTCATCCTTTAATGTCATGTTTTAAAGAGAAAATATAGATATTTGCAAATTATCATCATATTCTCAAATCAAGAGCCCGTGACTATGCAGCCAGTTCCTACGAGTTACATTATTCTCGTGCAAGGTGTTCGTGCTTCTTGCATGGCCGTTTGGGCTCTATTTTGGTTTTACGACCTCTAACAACATGTTTTTAAGCCTAAGTCTAGATATTTTAAAATTATCTTCACATTCTCAAACCGATAATCCCCTGACTGAGAGTCTGTTCTTATGAGTTACATTAGTCCTCTGCGAGGTGTTCGTACCACTTAGTGGTGTTAGAGCAAGAATAATCGCAAGGGTGATTTCAACAAAAATTATAACACGAAGTTATAAATATGCCAAAGTGGCTTCTAAATAGATTTTATCTTGTTTATCCTAAGTATTAAACTATTTGATAAAATAGATAAATCAAACCATGCAGATAAGACAAGGCCATGTTTCAGGAAAAAAAAAACTTTTAAGGTAAAAACCTTTAATTCACTATATAATGTAAAGTGCAACTTACAAATTACATAACACTACACCAAATCTCCCAAATTGTCACGGTCATTGATCTTGACAAGTTGGACTTGTCAAGATAAATGACCGTGACAATTTTGGGGGTGACAACTTTTTTTGTCACGGAATTGTCACGATCATTGACTATGACAAGTTCATTAGAATTGTCACGGTCATGTCCCGGTCTATGATCGTGACAAGTTTCATCACGGTCATAAATCGTGACAAGTTTTATCACGATCATAAACCGTGATAAGCCAGTGACAATGTTTAAAAAATTATCACCGTCATTAACCATGACACGTCCGTGACAATTATCCTTTGTCAGGGACTTGTCACGGTCAATGATCGTGACAATTCTGGGTAGAATTGAAAAAAATCTATTGGGCAGTATAGCCACTGCCACTGCCCGACAGTATATTTGTACCTATTATAGCAACGTTGTACCTGTTCGAACATCATATATTCAAATAAAATAGAGATAATGCAAATATACATTCACAACAATATGCATCACGAAATAATCGAAATATAATTCAAATGTAACAACATAAAATAATTTAATTCAAATAATGTCACTACATATCTGGGGTAAGGTTATCTCTGAGGAGGTGAGTAGGCCACACGATATACGAATTGACACACCCAACAATATACATCACGTCGCATTGTTCGCATAACCACAAGGGGGAGTTCTCTTTCCCGGGTATCACATGTGTGACGAGCACCTTGGACTCGAAGTCTTGAAGCAAACGTCCATGAACTGGCATACCCTGGACGGTATTCGTGTCCCTCAACCCCCGCCCTATCCACTGGACATCAAATCTATCCAGTATAAACACGCTCGGCCAACCAAGTGTCGACATCGATCGGTTGAAGGGAGCCAAATAGAGGAGTGGATCATCAAAGTCCGCACGTATCGAGGATGAAGCAGCTAGGTCCACATCCTCATCATCCTGCACCTCGTCCTCCTGCACCTCCTCCTCCGACACCTTCTCCTTCCCTTTTCCCTTATGGTTTTCTCCCAACGAACGCTTCATGAATGAGAACATATCTTGGACCGTCGCCTGCAAATGGGACAGCTTCGCATCATGGGAGTCCACCATTCGAGCCAACCCGATATCGCTCGTCTCCAATCCGATGATCCTAGATTTGGCCACCCGCAAGTTCACCCCTTGTCCTCCCCTTGTGATATACCTTGTCGACATCAGACTGTGACTCATGCACATCCTTAAGCTTTGCATGAAATGACAAAAAGCAAATGATTAGTAAAATAAGTAAATAAAAAAATTATAACGTAATTAACAAAAAGTAAACTGTCGGATTACTTACAATCGTGACCGCGATGCTCGGGGACACCTCCTTATCCTTCCCCTTCTTCGTTCGAATAGCCACATAAGTATCGAGCCTATGTGGCCTACCCCCAGGGCCACTCACTGTCCGCTGAAATAAAATAAAGTAAAATTAGTATCGGCCCTGCAAAGTAAAATAATGCAGAATAATATATTTCTGTAGTTATAGAAAAATAAAATCTTACCATCATCCTATGCTCCACCTCGGCATAAGACGTCTAGCCGGAGTAGTGTACGTCCGTCTTTTTTACCCGGTTTTCCTTCCCCGATCTCATTGTCAATGAACTTTTGACATTGTGCCAATCAGATCGGCTCTTTCGGCGGGACTGATTCACGCATTCGGATAACGGACTCTCGGGTCTTCCCAAAGTATCGGGTCCGCATATTTTTCTTCCACATCTTATGTTGCTCCCTCAACTGCTCCAAGACGGAATCGCGTAGCTTTGGATCCAGGCTAAATTGTTCCTGTCCAACAAATGCAATGTTAGTTGAAAATAAATATAAATATAAATATAAAATGAAATCGAAATGGAAATTGAAATATTCATATTCATATAAATATAAATATAAATTCATTACCTGTAGTGCCACCCAAATAGCTAACTTGAGCTCATTTGGCACCTCCCTCCAACTAGTGTACCTTGGGTCGATGATCGTCTTTACCAGCTCAAGGGATCTCGCTAATATCCCCGTATTGTTCTCGATGGTCATCCCCCATTTGCCATATTTGTGGAGCCTAGGGGCCGAGGATCCCTCCTCGCCTCCGCTACCACCGAGTCCAGACTACATCATCACAATGAGCATCATCATCCTCGCCTTAATACCTGAAGGAGACATTTGCTGTAAAAAAATATTATTAGTAGTATAAATCAAAATGAATTAGAAGAGGACATGCAAATATGTACAATTACTACAAATCCAAATGAATTGTTATTGTTTAACACCTCAATTCTGAATTCCAAAACAACAGCATCTAGATCATAATATGTACAATTACTACAAATTTGAAACATCCCCACCCTACCCCTACTGCCCACACACACGCACACTACACAAGAGTGAAAATGATAAAGTGCAATCAATTAAAAGCACTAAAATGGATTGATAAAGTACTAATTGGAATATTTATTACAAATTGAAAAATTATTTCAAATTCGGGTTGTCATAAAAAATGAATTAATATTTGATAGGAGCAGCCAAGTCATCCACACTACTATTTAGATGCTTTGGCGCGTGTAGGACAATTGATCACGACTTGTTGTTGATATACTCTGAGTAAAACACTTGGTTAACATTTTGAAATGTGCAAACAAACGGATCATCGCTCACATGGTTGCTGTTCTCGAGAAAAATCGAGATACTCATAATTAATCCTCCTCCAAGCTATAGAATCAATAGGATGACACATGAGATTACCCCTACTTCTGCCTTAGCATGCCAAGTCATTGCCTCCAATATCCATGGTACTGTGAAAATCTCTTTAATCTAGGCCCAACGGGAAAATATTTCAACACTTTTTGAGGCACTTTTGACCTTGTGCCTTCTTTACTAGTAGATTGGACATATCTAGGTCATCGCAAATCGGACAACGATCGAGATTTTTGTACTCCTTTCGGTATAGTATGCAGTCATACACACAATCATGAATCGATTTATACTTTATTCCTAAACCTTTCAAACTGTTTTTCATAACGGGATAGCTATTTGGAAGCGTATTCTCCTTGGGTAGTAACCCCTTCACCCATTTCAGAATTCTTGTCACGCTATTGCTAGACAAACCGTACTGCATCTTCAAACTGTGCCAACCAACCATGGCATGTAAAGTTGTTTGATCTTTCTCACAGCCAGAGTATAACGGTTGAGTCGCCTTAAATTTTAAACTTTGGAAGTCATCGTCATGGTTTATCGTGATATCTTCACGAGCACTTAAACCTTGTACATCATCAGTAACCTCATTATCTTATGCTTCATAAATCCGTAGGCATCATCAACTAAATCCTATAACATATTATGATCTACGTCATCCCCTTCTACATTTATCCTAGTTGTTGAAGGTTGTTGTGAAGGTTGTTTAGGGACAAAAGGAACTTTTAATTCACCGTGAAAACTCCAAAATCGATGACTATCTTGCATACCCGATCTTAACAAATGTAGTTCAACTGTTTTCCACTCAAACACCTTACCATTCTTACACTTAGCACACAGACACGGAAACTCTTCATCATTATGACATCTCTTTGCGTATTTCACAAATTCATTAGCACATCTGCGAAATACATCCCCCATTCTATTTGTCTCACCCATCCACTCTTTGTATTTCAGATATCCCATCACAGCTACCACAACTAATCACCTACTAAAGGTAAGAAGCGTATATTCATGGATTAATATAAACAAAACTTAGATTTATAGTATATTTCATTTAATTATGTCTTATTTATATTCGAATTTTAAATTTCAAATTAAAATTCAAACTTAGATTTATATTATGTTTCATTTAATTTCATTTAATTTCTATTTCCTCCATCTCCTCAATAAGGTGAGTTGTCCTATCCCATTCAAGACCGCATATTTCTATAATATACTTAACAACTCATGCACATTGTTACGATTTTAGAAAAAATCGATAGCATATCCCCGTAGTTCTCCAAGTACACGACGTAGATTGGCAAGTGTGAGTATTATTTCAATTGATCAATTGAAATAACAGTCACACTTGTCAATCTAGTATGTACCCATAGAACATTAGGATACGACTGCATAACTTCCTCCAAAAGTAATAACTTTAAGCCACTAAGAATATTATTATACAGAAATTAGGCAATCCCAAACTGTCCAAACGGGACGATTCGAGAGATCTCATTACAGGGGTAATGACTCTCGAACGGGTTTAAGGGCTATTGAATGCGTAAGCATAAGAACTAGAAGGCTAGTATCTATGCGCACTATATGTAATTTCAAGTATGTTTCATTTAATTATCATACTATATATATATATATATATATATATATATATATATATATATATATATTGCTCGTTCTACAAAGTAATTTTCAAAAAAAGTTGAAAAATACCACCCCCATATGGACAATAATCCAGTGGTCATGCCACTTTTAAAATTAAACCACCCAACGTCGATCCACTATAATCCAACCGCAATGGCAACAACAAATGTGTATCCCGTACTCCTTCTAATTTATCTACTCAATTAATTCTTTTCATCAATTAAAGTATACAATTATTAATTTACTAATTTACAATGAGGGGCAATCCTACTTGCATATGAAAGGGGCACTAATTATTAATTTACAAAAAAAATTAACAATCAATCAATTCTTTTACAAGGGGCACTACAATACGAGGGGAATTTATAATAAACCCAATTAAAATTTAATTAAAAAAACACACATGCACATATACACCCACTCCCCCCCCCCCCCCCCCCCAGCTGCCCCTGCCCACCATACGCACACACACACACATATACACACACACACACACACACACGCACATATACACACATGCAAACACACACACATACCCCCTCCCCTCCCCCAGCCCTGTTGCCTCCCCCCCACCACCACACACACGCATATATACATAAAACACACACACACATGCACATTTACACACACATATATACACACACGCACATATACATACACATATACATAAATGGAGGAGAAATAGAGAGTAAACATACCAAAGTTCTAGAGAGAGAGAGAGGGAGCAGCCGCTATAGAGAGAAATGGAGGGAACAAAATCGGTGGGAAAAAAAGGGGGAGGGTTTTTTACTGACAGAATTATCACGGACGTGTCACAGTCAATGGCCGTGACAAGTTTGTCATGGGCATTGACCGTGACAAGTCTTTGTCACGAACTTGTCACGATCAATGACTATGATAAAAAAATGAGTGTTTTCTTGTCACGACCATTGACCATGACAAGCCTAGCCACTAAAAAGGTGACCATTTTTGTGTAGTGTAATGAAATCTGTAATAAATTTACCATAGCAAACCGAAAATATCCTTTTTAAGCTCCTATACAAATGAGGCAACAAACATATACCTTAGTTATGCATCGAGTTTGAAAAAAGTAAACATAAATAAATTCTCCCCCATAATTCAAAATCATTAAAAACCCACAATGCAATGAATTTACCGTAGCAAATTACCATGCAATGAATTTTTCAAAATATTTTTCAAAGCAAAATCTTTTTGTATTTTTCAAAAAATATATAAAACAAAAAATCTTTTTATATATTTGAAATATGACTTAATAAAAAAATAAATTACAAAAATTACACACGCCATAATACTAGAAACATATATCATGTAGCACAACTTGCGTATGACAAAAAAAATCATGCAAGCAATCATTTTTATGATATGGCAAGAGAAGACTCATGTGCAGGTGTCTAAGAATCAACTAGTTTACCATCTAGCGTCTCCAAAATTGATTTCCTATCCCAAATAAATGTGAAACGTCGAATAGGGGTTTCGGGAAGCAACGAGATACTAGACTTCAACTTCCTAGGACTTCTTCCAAGATCAAAATAAAAACGCATAAGGTGACCTTTCATACCACAATGTAAACATGTGTAAACGAGAGGAATGTTACCCATGGGTTGACCTTTTCTAACATCATTTGATTTAATTGAACATCTAAAACAAACAATTGTTTGGGGATTAACACTCGAAGCATGAGAACAAGACGAGTCATTACCATCATTACACAAAGTACTCGAGTCTTATAAATAATTTTTCAACTTCAAAATTTTTTACTCAAGAAAAGAATTAGACTCTTCCAATTTTAGGGACTCCTTTTTCAAATTTTCAACAATTCCTAAAAGTTTATCACACTCACCCTTAATAAAAGTAAACTTTTCCCTAAAAGTCTTCTCACCTGCTATAAAATCAATAATCAAAATATTTGTATCGTCTTTAGCCTACACAAACCCTAGAATTTTTCAGGTCCTCTAATTCTTTTTCTAAAATAAGGCCTCTATCATCACTCTCCTTCTTGGACAATTTTAAATCAGTAAAGTCATGGTCCAAGGCAACAAACTTCTCGCAAAAAAAATCTCTTTGATTTTAAACCGTTTGTAAAAGATCCCTAGCGGATTTTAAATGAGATTTTTTTTTCCAAAAAATTATTTCTTTTAGCAAACATCAAATTCAAACAAGAATCCATCGAGAGATAGAAACACAAGCATAGGAGAGATGAAAATACAACCACCCAAAAAGCAGCTAAACAAGATCAAACATAATAACTTAGTGGAACCTACTCTGATATCAACTGTCAGAGCGAGAATAATCGCAAGGGGTAATTTCAATAAAAATTACAACACCAAGTTGTAAATATGCGGAAGCAACTTTCAAATAGATTTTATCTTGTTTATCCTAAGTATGCAACTATGTGATAAAATAGATAAATCAAACCATGCAAATACGACAAGGCCAAGTTTCAGGGGGAAAAAACATTCGGGTAAAAACCTTTATTTGACTATATAATGTAAATCGCAACTTAAAATTACACAGTGAAATCTGTAATGAATTTATCCCAGAAAACCCACATAGGACTCCACCTAGATCAGTAATCATTCCCTCGAGAACCACATTGGACTACAACCCTCCATCATCCTCGGTCTTTGTCTTCAGTAGTGAATCCCCGTATGTATCACAAGTCAGCAATGGAGATCCTCTCCACCAAGGGGTATGCAAGAGATGCAAACTTTCTAGGGTTCTAAGCTAATTCACAAGAACAATATTCAAGGATTCTTTTTGTGAATTAAAATAGTGTTTAAGAACATAAAACTTTGAAGAAAATTTTCTTCTGATATGCATAAACGTGTTGGCAGAATTCTTGAACAAACTGATCCACAAAACAGGTATTTAAAACAAACCTGAAGTCGGCGGGTCACGCGAACGACTTCAGCATGTCGTTTGAATGACAAGTGTATGTCATTTGAATGACTTACAATGTGTTTTGAACGACACTGTAATGTCATTTGAACGATATAAACGTCAATTTTGTTTCTTAAACACCACCTACAGGTGTTCCAAAAGCATATTTTTGCAAAGTAAAACAATAATGTTTGTCTTTTGTTAAAAAATAAACATCCCAAATATTATTTTATGAATTAATTCAAACTCTAAATTGTTTTATACCTATGGGGATGTTGGGAAGTCTTCAAACTTGGAGATGCATGAGTTTTGCTCGTCTTCTCGATGCGTGACGATTTGTAATGGGATATGGCAAATTAGCCTAACGCTATGCTATGAACAATGACATACAATTGTTCTTACACGGGGCTGTATGGGGGCTATTCTGGGTTTTCAACCTCTAATGATATGTTTTTAATCCTAAATCTAGATGTTTGAAAATTATTGTCATATTCTCAAGTTGTGAGTCCCGTGACTAAGCGACTAGTATTTACGAGTTACATTAGTGAAAGGTGTTCGTACCTGTTTTGGGTCTGTTTTGGGTTTTTCCTCCCTAATGGCATGTTTTAACGCCCAAGTCTAGATATTTAAAAATTATCATTATATTCTCAAATCAGGAGTCCCTAGACAATGAGATCAGCTCCTACGAGTTACATTGGTACTGTGTCCAGTGTTCGTGCCTCTTACAGGGCCGTATATGGGTTGTTTTGAGTTTTCAACCTCTAATGACATGTTTTTAAGCCAAAGTCTAGATATTTACAAATATTGTCATATTATCAAATAGAAAGGATCGTGACTATGCGCTCAGTTCCTAGGAGTTACATTGGTCCCGTGCGAGGTGTCCATGCCTCTTATTGGGCCGTTTGGGGATTATTTGTTGTTTTCGCCCTCTAACGGGGAAAAATACGTTGTGTGGGAATAAACATGATATTCTTCAAGTTGTAGTACTATATCGTCATTTCCATATATATATATATATATATATATATATATATATATATATATATATATATATATATATATATATATATATATATATATATATATTGTTTATAATGCTTAATTTCGGTTCACGCGTTCAAGTTTGTGATATCC
This sequence comes from Sambucus nigra, assembly GCA_949130495.1. Classification (NCBI taxonomy): domain Eukaryota; kingdom Viridiplantae; phylum Streptophyta; class Magnoliopsida; order Dipsacales; family Adoxaceae; genus Sambucus; species Sambucus nigra. The sequence goes on along the minus strand of OX422209.1, from coordinate 454,488,584 downwards.
AATAAAAGTATACTAAGAAAAAAAATATTTGACAAATAAATAAGGAATTTAGAGTATAGGACGGTATCAAATAAGGGTAAACGGCATAAGAGATGATATTGAAGGTTCTTGTAAAACAAATCAAACCTAGTCCCCGTATATGGTAGTAGATGGAAATACTCAAAGACTGGGGTCGTCGTCCAACTCATGAATTCCTTTTTGACCAAAGGTCCTTGCAGCTACACATAGCAAAGTCATGATGCTTGATTAGAGGTTACGCTTGTTATAAGAAAACCACAATTTCACCAACATAAAAATAATGAGCTGGAGTTTAAAATCCACGAGGGGCAGACTTGGGGCTCATTCTTTCTATCAACTAGAGAGGTTATACATTTACTTAACACTTCTTCAGCAAGAACAAAAATCAGAGGGGTGAGGGTGTAATGCCCGTGCCCAATATTTTATTATTTTTCCTGGCATAAATGGTAAGCATCTGAAACCTTGGAAATTTGGATCATTATGATTGGGCTTATATCTGTATTTGAATCTTTTGGAGTCTTGATGAGTTTGTGGGTTTAAATTAGGAAATTTGTTGGAAAATTTGGAAGTGGACGTCCGAATGAGTTCAAGGTCATTCGAACGAGAAGCCCATGTCATTTGAAGAGGAGATCGAACGAGATTCCACTTCATACCTAAACATGATCGTTAGAAGGTCGTTCCAGGGTTAGTTCAAACGAGAAGCAATTTTCGTTCGAATGAGAGGTCGTTCTCATTCGAATGAGCGTAACAAAAAATTATAGATCGGGTTTTCCTTGTGTGATGTCTCATTTTGGGTCGTTGGATGGATGAGGTGTCAATCTCTGGTAAGCCCACATTAGGCAAAAATGAGATTTTGGTGTTTCGAGTGTTTTTATAAGGCTTATTACGGTTTATTTGGGTAATTTTGATCTGGAGGGGGGGGGGGGGGGGGAGAGAGAGAGAGAGAGAGAGAGAGAGAGAGAAGGGTGGGGTGGGTTTCTCCCCACCATTTTCTGCATTTCTCCACCACAAACCACCATCCACCACTATTTCTTCACCTTGTATGACCATATTTGACAAGTATTCCACCATATCCAAGCCCTATATACCCATTTCCACCATTATTGGGCAAAGCTACGAATTTGGAGGTGTTGTTGGCAGGTTTTGGAGAAGAGGAAGATGGAAGATTCATGGATATTGAAGAGGGTTATTAATAGAGCATTCATAGAGAAAGTTTGGTGGAGCTAGGCAACCTTTCTAAGGCCACCTTAGAGGGTGGGAGGTTTTCATCTTCTTAGACATTTCAGCCTACCACTGTTGGATCTCCATTTGAGGTGGAAAAACTCTACTCTTATTGTAAAAATCTATTTGCTTATTATTAGTCTTGTAGCTAGAATTAAATAGTAGTATTCATTATTATATAAGGATCATATTTCTTATAATTTTAGAAATGGATTTCAATGGTTTTGGGTAAAATAGTATATTTCAAGAGAACTTGTTATTAAATATTTTTGTGGAGTAAAAATCTTGTAAGAATGTTTATTTTGTTGAAAATAAATTATGAATAAATATATCAAATTTTCTTGGAAAAGTTGTGATTTTTAGGCAAATGATGAAATTTCAAAAAGTTTGGTGCTAAACATTTTATGGAATATAATATTTAAAAATGACATTTATCTTGCTAAAAATGTTTGGGTGAACCATATTTTAAAACTTCTTGCAAAAATGAAGATTTTATAAAATTGGATATTTGTTGAAGTTTCGAGGAATAAAGATGTGCTTTGGTCTTGGAAAAATGTATTTTTGCAAGTATTATGAAATTTATAGAGTAAAGCCCTTGACGAATTACGTTTCACGTCCCTTTATGACTTTACCGATCGGCGCATCGGGTCGGTAGCCGGGCTCCGGGACATTACTACCACGGCGACTATCGACCTAAAGAAGGAAAAGAACGAACGGACTAAAGCGAGGAGTTCATTGGCCGTACATAGTGAAGGAGGATGGGGTCAACCTCTTTCATGACCCATGGCCCCATCACTTGGTTAGCATTTCTAGATAAATGGAGTAGGGTTTGTTTTTCGATAGGGAAAGAGACGGGGGAGTTGGCTGTAATTGAGACACGTTTTTCGAATGGACGATATAGATTTTTTCGAGATGGTTAACCACTTTTTTCCCCTCTCCAATTTATAGGGAGAGGGAGGTCATTCAGAACCCGCTGGCTCCATAACGGGGGGCGACTCCAGAGGCGCTGCCGCAGGCGCCAGCACCGACGGAAGTTGCCCACCCCGCTCCCGATCAAAAAGAGCGTGCGGCACTTCGAAGGGACATTCACACTTTTATTCGTGAGCAACTTCCCCTATGTTGTAGTAAGGCATTGTGAAAAGGGGAAAGGGAGGCTGTCCGTGCACTTTCCGGAAATGACGGAAATATACTCCAGTGCCGCGAAGGCGATAATGTCTTAAGATCTGGAGATCTCCGCGGAGACGGATACGGAAACCCCCAGCAGATGGGTGGAGAATATAAGGGGGGACCCTAATCTCCTAAAGCCACTCATTAGGGAATACCGGCCAAATTCGTCTGTCCGCCGCTCATAACAGAGCCGTTATTCCCGGCTGGCATAGAAGTCTCTCGCGCGGGCGAAGGAGATGCATTTCTGGTACTGGTGGTATTGGACAAGCTCTCAGGGAAGAATCTCTTTCTTATTTCTGCCTTTCTTTCCCATGACGACTAGGAACAGGTAAATCAAAAATTTCACTTCGAATTTCGGACCTCAACATCCTGCTGCTCATGGTGTTTCACGATCAGTATTGGAAATGAACGAAGAAGTGGTGGAACGTGCGGAACCACATATTGTATCACTCGAGTGCGGCACGAAGTCGCTGATGCCGAGTCGGCTCCTATGCCGCTAGCTATGCCCGGCTTGGTCCCCCGGCCTTTATAGGAGTAGGGGAGGTTCCGTAGCGCATCATGAGCACCGGGCTAAGGGGCGGTTGAGCAACTCAAGCGAACCGAACCGCCCTACCTTACTACAACATAGGGACAGAAGGGAGAAGGTTGTGAAGGTGGCCTCGTTATCCACACCTCCGGTCGGATGAATGGAGGACCGACCGACCTGGGTTTTCACGAGCGTTGGCGGGTTCTGGAGTGCCTGTTAAGGACGCTAGCGCATACCCCGGGGTGATCATCACCACCTGCACCTCACATCTCGGCACAGTGGAACGTGTAACCCGCCTGCTGTTCCATTCAACTACATTTGTTCCTGTAATCCATAGCCTAACAGAACGCAGCAGCGAGGGACAACCCGCCCATACAGCCAGCGAGGAGGATGGCACTACTGGCAAAGACCGTCTGGCGAAAACGCCGCAGGCGCGAAGCGTGGTAGGCCTGCGCCGGGGGAGCATAGCATAGGGAGAAAAGGGAGCCCGGACGGTGGAAGAGCCAGGGGAGGCCGGGTCATTTGACGGAAATGGAAGGCTTTTCCCTATTAGAGAAGGCCCTATGGAGTAAAGGGAAGTGCATGAATTCTTGGAAAAAAAGGGAGCGAGCCTATATAAAAAATGGAATAAAGCAAATTCAATGAATAAATAGAGTCAACGGTACACTTGTAGTTTAGGGCAGCGCTGCCAACACGCGAATTAGCTTCCGAGGTCGAGCAGTCTCAATTTCACTACAGGATTTGCGAATGAATGCTGGGCTGGGCCACCTCGAATGGTGTGAGCCGCATGCGGGGAGACCCGCACGTACGGTTTTTAGGGGGATCTGGTCGAAAGACCGGCCGGCGCCCACCCGACTAGAGGGACTGAGAAATTAATAGAGTACAAAACTTATCTTCAAGCTTTACCTTATTCTGATCGTTCAGAGGGCGATCGCGGGGTCACTGAATGAAGTCCTCTGTTTCTTTCGGAGGTGCTGACCCGCAGCGAGGCAGAGATGACTAAGTGACATATGGAATATGGCAACGACAACAGCATGTCGTAGAAGGAGATAACAAGTGGAGCCAACGACCCACTAAGACTAACGTATCTACAACTACATCCCCGAGCGGCAGTCAAACGGGGGCGTGAATGCGAGATGCCAGCGGAATGATCGGCCGGACAGAGGCTAGGGCTGCTTCCTTCCCACCGCGTCCTTCCTTGTGTGTCGGAGATATAAAGCAAGTGCACCGGAAAAGAACGGGAACTGGGTCGATCTATTCTATGGCGAAGCATCCGAAGCGTAACTGCACACTCACACGATCTTTGCCGAGAGATAGGAGCATTCGGTGGAACCGGTGAACTACACTTGCTTCTGGATAGATGTGTGGGACAGAGGGCTCGTGGTACCTGCTGCCCACCCTTCCTCCTCTGCTTTGAGAACCATGTGAACGGAGAGTGGGCAGAAGGGAAGGAGGTCCTCATACGGAGTCGCAAATTTACTTGACTTCTATCAAATGGGGCGGGAGTAATAAGATAAGTGGGAATGGGTCGATCCCCTGGGGCCGAAAAAATCACAGACGAAGCTTTACTTAGCCACACCAACCCTTTTATTGGTATTTCTTTTTTCTTAGTGATTGGAAAGGAGGGCGCCTGGGTATGTTATAGAAAGGGAAGGCAGAGGCATCGAATGGCGAAGAGAGGCGGCTCGGCAGGGAAGGAATGGGAAATAGTCAAGGATGACTTCTTTGTTGGCGAAATGAAGGGCTAAATAGCGCCAGTGATTCTCTGAGCCGGTCTGGATTTCCAACGCCTCGGGAAACTAGTCGAGATAGATGACAGCACCTTTTTCCCCTCTTCCTTACCGGGAGGGCAATCTTCTCTTATGGCCTTCACCTCCCGCCCGGCCCAGAAATAGAGAACCCAGCCCCCTTCTGATCCATTCATTTCTGCAAGCAGGGAGGATCCAGAGCTAAGCCCCCTCCTATTCGAGGCCGGGTGGCCTCGCCCCACAAGCACCCAACCTTCCTTTTGCTCTTCCTTCGGTTTGCCTCCACAAACGCGCCACCTAGGAGCCCTACTCATATTCCAAAGGCGCTACTTCAATTCAAGCGCAATCCTCCCTTCTATTGCATAACCTAAAAAAGCTATAAACAAAGTACCAACCTAACCCAACCTAGCGGGAACGATACGCTTTGGTTACCGGCGAACGCTTCCAAAGGCGACCAGCTTTCAATACTAGTTGTTATCTTACGCTGCCATTTTTCCAATATTATTGAATAGCATGGCCTGGGGCTAAGATAACTCAAGTGGGAGAGCCGTGTTATGGGTGACCTTATTGCACGGTTCAGAGAGCACTTGTGTATGTGATACAAGTGAACGTGTACGAAAAAGCTGTCGTAAAGTTTCGTTGTTCGTTCCGTCGTCGACCCTATCTATGTTTCTACGATGGCCCAAGAACACGCTCATTCTTCAGCCGTAGAGAGACTTTTGAATTGCGAGGTACCATTACGAGCTCAATATATACGAGTGGTATTCCGTGAAATAACTCGAATTTCAAATCATTCACTTGCTTTAACTACTCATGCTATGGATGTGGGAGCATCAACTCCGTTCCTGTGGGCTTTTGAAGAGCGGGAGAAATTGTTGGAATTCTATGAAAGAGTCTCGGGAGCCAGGATGCATGCCAGTTTCATACGACCAGGTGGAGTGGCACAAGATCTGCCTCTTGGCTTATGTAGAGATATTGATTCCTCCACACAACAATTTGCTTCTCGTATCGACGAATTAGAAGAAATGTCAACCGGCAACCGTATCTGGAAACAACGATTAGTGGATATTGGTACTGTCACTGCACAGCAAGCAAAGGATTGGGGATTCAGTGGTGTAATGTTAAGAGGTCGTGCGACATGAAGACATTGATAGCAATATGGGGGAAGTTCCCATCACGAAACAACGGTTCTGCCTGACCCTACTTAAGCATGCATATTATGTCAGTGAAGACTTGGTGTGAAGCCTTGGAGCTTACGTTAGAAGAGCAAAAGTCCCGGGGCTAGGGTGAGCTGAGGGGGGACAGCGTAAGTGAGCGAATGTGTGTAAGCCCAGTCAAATATGACTGTTCTAGGCGGGGCGGGCCATCCACCTTCGAATGGTGTTGGTCCTACGGACCGTGAACGGATTCGTCTCTGGCCTCTGGGCACGTCGGAACCGCATGAGTTCACCGGGGTGGAGCACGGTCCGCCAAAATCGGCATAGGTTAGGTGCTATTGATGGAACATGGTAAGCCTATCTTTCTCCATATGGAAGTGCTGCGGGCACATAGAGATGTGGGTAGAGGAAGCCTCAAAAAGCGAAGGCCGAGCTGTAGGTCACGTGACCTGCACCGAGTTGGTGGCTTACTGGGCTTTTTTTTTTCAAAGCAGATAAGCTCGCCTTCTTGTTATCCAAAAGTAGGTCGAATCGGGCGGGCCCCTGCCCCGGAACGTCGAATGAAATAGGTGGCCGGGTTCTCTTTCTACGAACCTTTTGATATGATAGGCCCAGCCCCCGTCCCCCTATCCCTTATGTTTAGGAGCGGGATCCGCCCAAGAACGACCATTCTTGTGGTGGTATGGAAGGCACGGACTCCGCGAACGTCCCGCGCCCCCTTTACTAATAAGGGAAAGAAAGCCTCAACCCGAACCACATTCCTTTTGCGTGCGGATGTAGCTAAGTGTCTGACTCTATTGGTCATAGTTTCCTGCTATTGCGGCCGGTGCTCGTTTGCGCGCGCGTGAACCAACCCAACAAACAAGGAAAGGATGCCTCTCGGGGCATCTAAGAATGATTCGAGCCGTATGAAGGGAAACTCTCACGTACAGTTTTTTTTTGGGGGGGGGAAGGAGCCCGACAGGGTCCCCCCACTGACTTGGCCCGGGTCTAAGTGAAAGTGAAGTGGTGGGCCTACCCATCCCAACCAGGGGTATGCTGGGATTCGCGAAGATCAGCACCTTACGATGTTCATGACCAATCGGATCCTAACGTACCAGTAGGTACCAGAGGAGATCGCTATGATCGTTACTGTATTCATATCGAAGAGATGCGACAAAGTGTTCGGATCATTGTGCAATGTCCTAACCAAATGCCTAGTGGCATGATCAAAGCCGATGATCGTAAGCTATGTCCTCCATCACGATGTCGAATGAAACTATCCATGGAATTGTGCGCCGTGTGAAACGTAGATCATCGTCGTTCTTAACCGAGACTCAGGTTAAGCTCCGTCTCGGAACCTTGTGGGGTTAGGAGTAAAGCATCCCGAGGTTGGCGCATCTCGTTGAGCGTGGAGAAGCATTGGGAACCCCAATTTCTCTCTTCGGAGCCATTTCTTTTCCCGTCCCCCCGCCCCGGCATAGCGCTTCGCTTCCGGTTCTTCGGAAGAATCAACTGACTTCTCCCTTCTTCATTGATCTGGGGGAAAAGGAACCGTCTACCAGTTGGGAAGCTAGACATCAAGTAAGTGGCTTGATGAGGATAACTAAGCGGACACGCCGGAGTTGGCTGCTGGCACAACAGGGTGGTGCCTTACCGCACCGCAGGCGGACGCGCGGTAGCGTTCGTGGTGGTGCTTCAGGATTCTAATGTACTGCGTCCAAGATCAGAACGAGCTTGCCGGCGGACCACTGCCGTCCCATTCTTGAGTGAGCTGGAGCGCAGCCATCTTATCCAGTGAACTAGCTAGAAGCTATCGCTAAGGGTCGAAGCACTAAAAAAAAGAAAAGGACCGGGAAAGGCGGCGGCATAGGAACCACGGGACCCCCCCTACTAGTAAAGGGAAAAAGGAAGTGCGCTCCTGCGCACCAGCTGAAAAAGCCCTTTCCCTTTTTAATAAAATTAAGGTAAGCCTCATAGCTCCAACCTAGTAAAGGGGCTTTGATGCCCTTTGTATAGGTTGGGTTGCTGGATACGGGATCCTCGTAGTAGGCTGGACCAACATCCAGCCGAGAGAGGGCAGTCTTTAGAAGCAACAGGTTGGGAAACCAAGAGAACGCTTCTCGTTTTCTTATCTTCTTCCCGCCCTAGGAGTAGGAGTCGCACAAAAAGAGGGATTAGCATTATTGACCTAATGATAAACCACTAACACCTTCCTCGTTGGGGCTCCGCGCACTGGGAAAACGCTCTAGCGACGGGAAACCGGCCACTAGTTACAAAGCTCCAATAAGGTATCGAGAGGGCTATCACAGTCAGGTGCGAAGCAATTCGCCCTATTTGTAAAGTACCCATCTTCCTATTTAGGGAGTGGAGGCTAAAAATGGCTTGATGAACCGTTCCGTTCGCCACGCACCGGCCCCATTCACTTGCTTATCGTAGAGGCTGTAAGTACACAGTGCCCCACAACTATGAATAGTATAGTGGGGTTGAAAGACAAGAGTGCCTGCCCCTTCTTTCAAGTAGGCTACTTTTTCCGGAACGCAGTCCGAGATAACCGTGTATATATAGAAATATATTATATCTTCGATGCTGTCATTTCGAAATGTCCGCTTCAACCGCTGTTTCACCTCCCAAAGAGCAAAGTTGGCATTTCTTTCAGTGGGAGGACTTTCATCAGTAGCAGCAGGTGGGCTCAGGCTCAGTTCATCGATTGCTGTGGATTCTTTTTCAGTAGAAGATTCTATTCATGAGGAGTGAGGAGTAGCGATTCGCCTTCTTTCAATAGTCGTTCTCTCTCCCCTTCATCTGATCCGACATCTTGGTTGGTCTGGTCCTTCCATGAGGAAAAGGCTCGCAACGGCTTGATTCTTTTAGTGAAAACGTGAGCCAAGGCCCCCATAAGCTATAAGTCTCTTAATGGTGTTTGGAAAATTTAACACTTGTGAAAATGGAGGAAAAGGTAAGTTTGGAAACAAATGGGTAAAATGGTAATTTTACGTAAAGTGGACAATTTTATGAAATAAAAATCTTGGAACGTTTTTTGCACAAAATGGTCCTAAATGAACATGATTTTGGAATAAAATCAATGCTAAAGTGTAAAGGACAAGAAATGACGATTTCGAAAGTGATACACAAGTTGGGGTGAAACCCAGAGTTTTGGCTTCGGCCAGGTAAAAAGTAAAAGTGGGATAATATGGACATTGAAAAAAAAGTTAAAACACATTAATAAGAACTCAGATGACACCAGGATAATGAAGGAGGTCCCAGAGCCCTAGGGTGAAAGACCCAAAATCACTATCCAAAGCATATGGGGTGCATAGTTGATGGTGTGGAGCCCATTAAAGTATGCAGTTATTGGAAGATTTTGAGAAAAAGGTAATGGAAATTGGAACATGTAAAGAACTGGGTTGTATTGTGAATATATAAAAATACAACCTAACTTGAATGAATTGATAAATGTTCCGGTAAAGTATATAGTAGACAAGTAATGTGAAAATTGATTAATGTACATAAAGTAAATTGTAAAAACTATCGATTAAAGGGATAGCTAAACAACCTAAAGAAGTTTAACCCATAATTAACACAAAGGTGTGTTTGAGAAAGGTTTACAAAGGAAAAATAAGTATTTTCTAACATGGTGTTTGCGTGTATTGAAAAGCTGATTTTCAACGAAAATACCAACGTGAGTTGGTATGAAGAAAGGAATAGTTTCGAAAAAAGAAATAATTTTTCCTAAACAAGTATAGTTGTTTTGAGTATTTAACCGGTCGTGTTAAATCAATGAATAATTGTCAAGAAAAGGAAAAGGTATTCTTTCATAAGATTAAAGTGAATTAATCGGGATAAGTAACATTCCCATGCATGTAAGTATGTATATATATATATATATATATATATATATATATATATATATATATATATATATATATATGGTAAGTGCATGTGCATGTGCACGTAGATATAACATGTTAGAGTCTTATTTCTTCCGTTCATTTTATACTGCATTTTGTATATTTCCCATAAAGCATTCAGCTCACTTCCTCATCTTTGTTACAGCATATTGGGTACGATTTCATATTTTGAGAGCGTTATACAGGTAGGTACTCTCTTTTATATTGTGTTAGTAGCTCTGTATGCTTGGATTCTAGGAACGCTTCCCATGGATCCCTCACGTAGCTTGATTTTTAATGGGAATCGCATGCTAAATAAGTGAAATGGTAATTAAATAAAACTGGACTAGCAATATTACTTAGGTTATTTCATTGCACTTTACACCTAATGCTGGGATCGGACTGGGTAAACCACGAGTGACCCATAAATTCTGACCAAGGCGTTACAAATGGGACAAGAGATCTAGGATCAAGGATCCTTTTAGGAGTGACGTGGTGAGGTCGGTATTGGATCTTTCGACGTTAGTGTCGGTTTTGGGTGGGTCACGCTAGATTGGTGATGGTTTTCTCTCATGTTTTCGACGATAAAGTCAAGGAGACATGCACGAAGGATAATTTATTACAAAGTGACATACGACCAAGTTAGTTGTTATTAATCGCTTCCATGCTTCTGATGAAGGTATGTTAGTAATATGTGAGTGTTTATGTGAGTCAATAGTGGTGACACCATGGTTTTTAGTGTGAGGTGTTGGGGTGTCAATCCATGATGAGATGAAAAGCCAATTAAGATGTTAAAAATGGGTAATGACGTCTATAAGTCGACAGCAGAGATTACGTGACTAGTGCATCATGCCTAAGCAGTATTGATTTGTGATAGGAATGCATTGATTTTTTTTTATTAGCTGCTTCCGGGTAGTTAGTACCGATGATGTGACTAGGTCAATTCGATCCTTGGGGTATATCATGTCATAAAAAATTAATGATTTTATGAACATGATGAACCGTGTTGGTCAACACTTGGGTTGTGTACTCGGTCTGAGTTAGTAAGATGATATATTATTAAGTAAGAGTCTTGGCGATTATTGGTCGAAAGTTGTTCCACGTAGGGTATGATGAGAGTTATGGGCAAATTGTTGTAAATATGTTACATATACAACAATGATGGTTGAGGAGACTTAAGAGTGAACTCTATATAGGCTCCTATGTTGTAGATTTAGAAAATATAATGTAACTTCGAGGAATAGGATCTTTAGTGATGTTGCTGATGCAGACCCAGAGGTTTATAGGTTGTAATCGATGTCCTGTATCCTTCCAAAGTACTTAGTAATGTTAGTTGTGATTGGTATGTGACTTATGGTCACCTTCGTTTGGAAGAGAGATAAGATTATTATATAAGTCTCAAGGAAAGGCCTAAGTAATGGCTACATGCGAGGAAAATCCTGATGAGAGTGTGGTTTAAGGGCATCTCAGAGTGTCTGTAGGATTAATTGTGTATGGCATCATTGAGGAATAGAATTTAACTTGTTGCGACGTCTTAAGGTGTTCAATGGTTAAGGTGTGCCATATGTAAAGGATCGTAGAGTATTTACCTTGCGATCACCTAGTAATCATGATGTGGTTATTAAAAGGTTTTCAGAGTGCACTTACAATTAAAGAGTCATGGATGGTGAAATCTTATTGGGTCTTGTGGACTTTTATGTAGAGTATGTTTGGTGTCATTAGAGGAACCAATTAGGTCCGAAATGAAGAAGTGTTAGCATTATGGTACTAATTGTATTAAGGACAAGGTGATGATCTCGGGTTCTTAATCAAGGTTTAAAAGAGTAGAATAGTGTATGTGTCGGGTGTTGTCATCCGAAGATGGGTGGTGTGACCTTCTAAGAGAAATTAAAATCTTTTTTTGTGTATGAGCATGATGCTCAGGTGTCATGGAATGACTTGTATATGCAGTATGACACTTAATTTTGAAGAGTAATAGGAAATGTATTCAAAATTTAGATTGATAACGCCATGCCGAGACATGAAAAGTGGCATCCCAAGGGGACATATCGATGCATGATTAGATTGTTAGCATGTGCCGATGGTACATGTTTGGATAGCCCAATCACGATAGGGACTAGTTCTTGGCACATCCTGCCAAGATGATATAGAGTAGAAGATGTATCCATGTGTGGTACTTACTACCATTATAATGCCAATGGATATCGGTGTGGACATTATGTTAGAACCTGGGAATAAGATTAGTGACAATATCGTATAGTTAGAGGTTATAATAAGGTGAATGCATCTATTGAACGGGGTACTTCCCGAGGAGACTTTGGGGTCGTAACCCTGATATGATAATCCAAACTATAACCTAGGTATAGTATCTTAGTGGCATCATCACTGATAAGATAGACATGGTCAATGTAATTAGAGGTGTAGGAATTTGCCTACTAGAGTGGTCCATGTGTGCCAAGGAATTAAGGGGAAAGTCCTTACTCCTAAGGAGGAAAGTTTAGAATTTGACTTCCCCTAGAACAACAGGTTCGTATATTACTTTCTTCTGGTGAGAATGAATGATTGTGATATGATTTGCCACAGTTGGTGACTCAAAGCTGGGTATGTGGCTACGTATTACTCAGGGAGAATGTTTGGGAGAAGTTGTAAGACTTCAAGCATATGGCGTAAGCTCGCCTTTGTAGATCATACTTCATTGCATATGGAAGGAAGTTTATAGAAACAATTGTCTATTCCTTTAATTTGTGTGTGTGTGCCCCCTTTCAGCTACGATAATCGAGGATTGATATTCCAAAAATTGTGGTAGCTCGGATTGGTACGATGTCATGATACGGTACAGTTTGGCCTGCTATTGTACTGGTGGACCTAGCATGGCGAATGTTGGTCAGTAACAGGGTATGCCCCTATCTAAGGTGTCATTTCTATTGAGAAAAGTTTTGTGTTCGAGTGGTTGTGATTTCGACCCCACGATTTTCTCGTGTATTTGCTTTCTTTAGGATTAGCGACCGTTCGACTGCTCTGCATGGAAATTAGTGGCTCTAATTATGAAAAGTGGAACGATGGGTTCAATACATTGTATAGTGTTATAACTCAAGAAAAATTATCACACAGTTTTACTTGCCACGTTGAGTGGATTGGTGCAATGCTTAAGTGAGTCCTCAAAAGTGAGATGCCTAGAGTAATACTAAGGTCATCAGAATGACGTAACGGAAGGTTCGGTCAAGTGCGTGTTAATGATTTGGTGGGGTATTGCTCCTCGAAGTGACTAATTAGACATGTAAGGTTTGTATGAAGATCGAGAAAAATTATATAGTCAGGATGACCCGAAAATTTGTGGGGACGCAGGATATGTAGTCCTAAGATTGGAAATGGTTCTTGGTGATGAATTTGGTGATTGGATGTATTACGGTTCACCCTTGAATGAGTGTCGATCACCAGAAAGGATTTCCCAATAGAGACACCGGTATACTTTAGATATTAGCAAATGTAGTCCAAGGACTTGATTGGGCATGACCATCAAATGAGTGGAGACTCAGGATTGCTTGTGCGATGTTGATGGTTAGCATGATGGTGAGAACTAAAGCATGTCACATGTTGAGCCTTTGGTGACAATACCAGTACAAGGGTGTTCGATGTGATATTATCTATTGAGGACTTCAATAGTTCTACTGTAGAGGATTCCTATAACTTAGTATAGGAGTCGGTTAACCCCATGGATTTGAGGAACTGATAGATCGGTAATTCCGGGGATGAAGTTTCCTAAAGAGGGAAGAATGTAATACTCGTGCCTAATATTTTCTTTTCCGGCATAAATAGTAAGCATGTGAAACATTGTGAATTTGGATAATTATGTTTGGGCTTAAATTTGTATTTGACTATTTTGGAGTCTTGATGAGTTTGTGTGTTGAAATTGGGAAATTTGGATGAAAATTTGGAAGTGGTTGTTCGGACGAGAAGCCCGGTTCATTTGAAGAGGAGATCGAATGAGAATCAAACGAGACTCCACTGTATACGTGAATGACCTCATTAGAAGGTATTTAGAAGGCTGGTTCAAATGAGAAGCCATTCTCGTTCAAACGATAGGAAATTCTCATTCGAATGAGCGCAACAAAATATTTTAGATCGGGTTGCCCTTGTGTGTTGTCACATTTTGGACCATTGGGTGGATGAGGTGTCGAGCTATGGTGAGACCAGATTGGAAAAAATGAGATTTTGGTGTTTAGCGGGTTTTTATAAGGCTTGTTTGGGTTTATTTAGGTTATTTTGGGTTGAAAAGAGAGAGGGGGGGGGGAGAGAGAGAGAGAGAGAGAGAGAGAGAGAGAGAGGAGAGTGGGGTGGGGATGGGTCTTCCCCCACCATTTTCAGCGTTTCTCCACAACAACCACTATGCCACCACCATTCCTTCACCTTGTACCACCATATTTGACAAGTATTACTCCATATCCAATCCCTACACATCCATTTCCACCATTGTTGGTCAAAGCTGCGAATTTGGAGAGGTTGTCATGGATCTTGAAGAGGGTTATCGATGGAGGATTCATGGAGCAAGCTTGGTGGATCTAGGAAAGCTCTCTAAGGCCACCTTAGGAGGTGGGAGGTTGCCATATTCTTAGACATTTCAACCTATTATTGTTGGAGCTCCATTTGAGGTGAGAAATATCCACTCTTAGTTTAAGATTTTATTTTCTTATTAGTAGTCTTGTAAATAGAACGAAAGAGTATGATGCATTATGATATAAGAGAGATATTTCTTATAAATTTTAGAAATTAATTTCAGTGGTTTGGGTAAATTGGTATATTTCAAGAAAACTTGTTATTAAATATTTTTGTGGAATAAAAATGTTGGAAGAATGTTTATTTTGTTGAGAATAAATTATGAATAAATATATCAAAGTTTTCTTGAAAATTTTGTGATTTTTAGGCAAATAATGAAATTTCAAGAAGTTTGGTGCTAAACATTTTATGGAATAAATGTTTGAAAATAATATTTATCTTGCTAAAGATGTTTGGGTGAACGATGTTTTAAAGTGTCTTTCAAAATTGAAGATTTAATAAAATTGGACTTTTTTTTTAAGTTTTGAAGAATAAAAATGTCCTTTGGTCTTGAAAAAAATGTATTTTTGTAAGTATTATGAAATTTCCAGAGTAAATCGCATGTTAGACACATTGATAGGAATTTTGGACTTAAATATATCTTCTCGTTCATATAAACTTGTAGTATTTTGATGTTGAACATATAAACAAGTTTAATGAGAACTTTATTGGTTTAAACATGAAATAATTTTTTTTTAAAAATTTCAACTCTAAAATTGTTTGAAAAAAGTGATAAGTGTATGTTTTAAAACTACACTAATTAATAAAGAATATGGTATTTTCTTATAAAGTAGTCTTAGATGGTAATATTTTCTTGGTAATGAAAGTAATGAAATAAAGGTGTTTCCAACTTAGGAATAAAATACTCCAAATGTTAAAAGTATTGGTGTGTTAAAAATACTTAAGACGTTAGTACGGTAACTTAATGGTGTTTGGGAAAATTAACACTTGTAAAAATGGAGGAAAAGTCAAGTTTGAAAACAAATGAGTAAAATGATAATTTTATATAAAGGGGAACACTTTAATGAAATAAAAATGTTGGAAAGGTCTGACAAAAAATGGTCCTAAATGAACATGATTTTGAAATAAAATCAATGATAAAGTGTAAAGGACAAGAAATGACGATTTCAAAAGTGTAACACAAGTTGGGGTGAAATCCCGGGTTTTGGTTTCGATCAGGCAAAAAGGAAAAGTGGGATAATGTAGACATTTGTAAAATGTTAAAACACATTAATAAGAACTCGAATGACACCACGATAATTAAGGAGTTCCCGGAGCCTTAGGGTAAAAGACTTAAAATCACTGGGCTGAGAATATGGTGCGCATAACCGGTGGTGTGGAGCCCGTTAAAGTATGCGATTATTGGAAGATTCTGAGAAAAAGATAATGAAAATCAAAACATGTCAAGAAATGGGTTGTATGGTGAATATATGAAAATATAACCTAACTTGAATGAATTAATAAATGTTCCGGTAGAGGGTAAAGTTGATAAGTAATGGGAAAATTGAATAATGTTGATAAAGTAAAGGAATTGTAAAGTGTATCGATTAAATGGGTAGCTAAACAACCTAAAGAGGTTTAACCCATAAGTAACACAAGGGTGTGTTTAAGAAAGGTTTTCAAAGAAATAAAAAGTATTTTCTAACACGGTGTTTGTGCGTATTGAAAGGGTGATTTTCAACAAAAATACTAATGTGAATAGGTATGAATAAATGGTAACTTTCGAGAAAAGAAATGATTTTCCTTTAACAAGTTGTAGTTTTTTTAAGAATTTAACCGGGTGTGTTAAATCAAGGAATAAATGTCAAGGAAAGGAAAGGGGAGTTCTTCCATAATATTAAGGTGATTTAATTGGGATAAGTAACGTTTTTGGAATAAAAAAGATTTCATGCATGTAAGTGTGTGTGTGTGTGTGTGTGTATATATATATGTGTATGTGTGTGTGTGTGTGTGTGTGTGGTAGTTGCATGTGCACGTAGATCTAACGTGTTAGAGTCTTCTTTTTGTCATTTTTTTCTATACTACATTTGTATATGTCCCACTAAGCATTTTGCTCACTCCCTCATCTTTGTTATGGCAGGTTGGGTGAGTTTTCGTATTTTGAGAGTGTTATGCAAGTAAGTACTCTATTTTATTTTGTGTTCGTAACTCTCTTTGCTTGGATTCTGGGGACGCTTCCCATGGATCCCTCACGTAACTTCATTTTAAATGGGAATCACATGCTAAACAAGTGAAATGTGTAACAACCCGCACTTTTATGGCAAATTAAATTTAATAATTAAGAGTAAATTGGGAATTTAAGAAATTATCGTGAATAGTAATTTTTGAGGTTTCCAAGGATTTAATGATTTTCGATGGGTGTTACATATACTTTTGGGATTAAGTAAAGGAACTGGAGTATTTTAATAATATGTCGCAGCTGGGTAAAGCGACAGAGGATAATGTTTTAATGGAAAAACCCGCATTGAGATGTAGTGGGTTAAATTAGTGGATTATGGTCAAGTACCTCAGATGGAAATTTCGAGTGTGCGGTTGGTCTCGGGATGGACGAGATAGTCAAAACAGAGTATCCGGGTGTCAAAATTGTGTTTCAGAAATTTTTGGATTAATAGGGACTCGCAATTGAGTAAACGAGTCATTTTTGGATTTATTAAGGGATAAACCCTTTTCTTCTCTTATAATGCCACTAGAGAGAGAAAGAGAAGAAAGAAAAGGAAGAGAGAAAGAAGGAAGAGGAGAAAAGAAGAGAGAAATGGGGGATTTCATCCAAACTCTTTCGGATTCGACTCGTGGTCGTCGGATTTCATCCTCCAGGCAAGTGTATACTTGCTTTATTTCATTTTGTGCATTTATTTCATATTATAGTTGGTAAACTATATGATTTTGGGTTAGAACCCTTAAAATAAATTTGGTAAAATTTGAATATGAGTTTACATATTGAAGTAATGTAAACTCATAAAGATTTCTAGTGTTAAAGCCATGTAAATGGAGTGAAGAAATGGATTGAAATGGGTTAAAATGATAAGTCGGGGTTTTTATGGTTTTAGGGTTTAAATCTAAGAGAAATAGTTTAATACCCCAAATAAATTGATGTGTTAGTTCTAAAACATAGATTAGATGTTTATTGAGTTGTTGGATGAGCTTAGAAACAACAAAAATGGAGAATAATGGAGGTTTGAAATTTTTTTTTGAAGAAGGTGAATAGTGACCTGTGTCTTATCCGAATCGATTCGGCCAGAGAGAATCGATTCGGCTCTTGGTCAAAAAATAAAAATTGTAGATCTTTTCGATAAGGTCGCGTGGGCGCCAATCGCGTATTTTTCTGATTTTTTTTGGATTTATGGTGATTTTTGTACGGAAAGCTGTCCGAGATCGAAATAGTTAGTCATAAATTAACGTTAGAATTATTTGGAGATAAATATTAGGGGTTCCCAAAAAGTGTGTTACGACCTCTAAAGGACTTGAGGAGATATGAAAACTTTGGGATCATTGAAATAAATTCGAGTTATAATTTAAATGGGGATTGAATTGAGTTTGGGGTTTTTGGGATATATATAAAACCTAAGCAGATTTGGGCATTTCGGACCAGCCGAATCGATTCGGAAAGGCTGAATCGATTCGGTAAAAGACAATTTGAAAGTTGAACCATTTTGAATCGATTCGGTGGCCAGCGAATCGATTCGAATTGGCCGAATCGATTCGGTCCTTACAGATTTTTGAGGTTTTCTCGTTTTAAGTTTAGGGAGACTTAAATTATGGTTTTGGAGACTATTATAGGAGTTTCTAAATGGGATATTTGGACTCCTAGATGATAATTTGAGGAGGATAAGTAAACCTCGGATTAATTTAGAGTGTGATCCGGGGTATGGAGTTAATTAATATTTTGGAACAAGAGACATTCGGGTTTATGTACAAGTCCTTAAATAGCGATTTAGGTGTGATTAATATTTAAGAGAGAGAATACTTAAATATTATTATGTGATTGGCAATTATGGCCATTTATATATATATTCGAGGAGGAATATATAGTATGTATACTATGTGATTAAAGTGTATATAAAATATGATACGGATGTGTATTATATAGTATATTCCTTGTGTATGAGAACAAGGTAATATATATATGTCTATAGGAATAAGAAATGTGTGGTCTAAAACTTGGTACTTGACGAATAAGTATAAATGGTTTTATGAATGTAAAAATGAATGTTTTCAAATGGAAAAAGCAATGATTTTCAAAAATGATAATTTATGTATACACACCTCTCTAAATCGCTATCATAAGGAAAGTTCGCGCGTGTGGTGAAGTCTCCTAGCTAATGAATGCAGGGGAATATAGTCCTAGGCCATATGAGAGATTATTATATATTTTTCTGCGATGGTGAGGTAATTCTGGGCGTGGTTATGACTCTCCCACAGGCATATGTCCCCTTCCCGACGTTTCATTAGGATCCCAGGTTGTCTTGGTCATAGGCTCTGGAAGATAATAGCCATTTAAGGGCGCACACAGTGGGGAAACCCGAACGGGCGGTCTTAAATACGTTATATGATATGTAATATAACTATTCTCAATAATGTGGGACATTATTGAGGTTAAAGCATTTTTTTGATAATAAAATGGCTTTAAATACATTTCCTGGATGGAAGAAGGGAAATGGGAAGTTAAATACATTTCCTGGATGGAAGAAGGGAAATGGGATGTTATGAAACGAAAAAGCATTTTTATGATAATAAAACTTGCTTTAAATATATTTCCTGGATAAAAGAAGGGAAATAGAAAGTTTTGAAATTAAATGGAATTGGTAAATGTTTTGTAAATGAATCCTCAGCCCGGGAGATCGATCCGAATGTCTATTGTAAAGATGAATAGAATAAACCTCAGTCCGGGAGATATTATCCGGATGTATATTGAATTATGTATATTAGAATAAGTATGTTATGTATGTCATCATATAGTATGTATATACGTTATGTACTGAGTGTCTAATGGACCTCGATGATCGACCTTGCCGCGTAGTAGTGTATGGGGGGGTTCCTTGTTTGGATTTCGCTTTGCGAGACACCCCACGCATGAACATGGCATAGTGTTGAGACTGGGGGAAGTTTAGCCCTTAGTACTTGGAAATAACTAGGGTTGTTAGAAGATGGATTAACAGACTAGTTAGGCAGGGGTAGCTTAACTAGGGTATTTTGTTAGGATGCGCTAGGTGTGCACTATTAGAAGAGAGGTGAGGGGTATCTCATGGGAGTGCGATACCAATTTAAATATGAGATAAAACATATTTTTAAAATAAAGAATTTATGCACTTGCTAAATATTTTCACAACTCGGGCTCTAACCCGTTTATCTACTTTTCCCTCTCTTGCTATATATATAGGTGTCTAGACACAGGGATGCCTGGATGACATGTCTTTCGAGTCAGATGTCGACTGCAGCAGCTGTGGATGCATGCAGGTTCTCGATAGATGCTTCTATCATTGTACTCTAGATAGGAGGTACTGTATAAACATTCGGGCCAATGGCCCAATTGCATTTATTTATTCTTCTCCGCCTTTTTAGTGCGGCATTCGATATGGTTGTATCATATTTGAACCGAGTGTTCGGTTATTTTATTTCATTTCAGTTTCATTTACATAAACTGTGTGGATGTTTTAATTTAGTAGTTGTTTAAAAAGAGTAGTTAAGTAAAATTTTGACGCCATCCTAATAGGTTATTAGTAATTAAAATGGATTTTCGACAGTGATGCTAAGAATTATCCATATGCGATTCTGGTTTTAATTTGGTATAGGAGTGATCGCCCCGTATTTTATTAGGCGGGTTGTCACAAAATGGTAATTAAAAAAACTAGCAACATTATTTAGGTTGTTTCCTTGCACTTCACACCTAACGCTTGGGCCAGACCGGGCCAACCATGGGTGACCTATAAATCTGAGTCGGGGCGTTACAGAGGGGGTCCCTTTTTCTGACACCTCTAAAGCATTTAAAGTACCCACAAGGAGTTCCATTAATAATAATATAGAGGTATGATAACTTAAGAAGAGTTTCAATCCATCCCACACAATTTGAGAAAAATCCAAACTTAGATAGAATTTTAAGCCGAAAATTCCATTCCAAAGTGTTAAATGCTTTTTTTTTAATATCAACTTTAATTCCATTGTTGCTAGCATAAGTTTTATAATCCAACACATTGAATATTTGAGAAACAATAGAAATGGAATAAAAGATTTACCGATTTTCAACGAAACTAGTTTGATGGGGATCAATAAGCCTGTTTGATAGGGTTTTAAGCCTATTAACCAAAATCTTTGGAATAATATTTAAAACAAAGGTTCCTATAGCAATAGGTCTGTAATCACCAATAAAGTCTGCATTTTTCTTCTTAGGAATAAGGGCAATGAAGCTGGAATTCATATTTATTAGAATCTAATTAGAGTGAAAGAAGTGCTTAACAACACTACAAATATCCTTACCTACCACATCCCAATAATTTTTAAAAAATATGCCATTGAGACCATCAGACTTAGGTGTGTATATCTCATCTTAGAAGTAATTGTAGTGAGGGAGTCATTATCTTCTTCATTAAGTATAGGAGAAATTTGATAATCAATCACACCACTATCCATCACATTTACATTAACTGAATATACATTGGAATAGTAGTCTGTGACATGTTGTTGCAAAGTATACGTAACCTCAACTAACTAGTCATTAATTTTGATGCTAGAAATGGAGTTCTTCCCATTATTTTTAGACACCATTTTATGAAAACTAGTAGAGATTCCACCACCTTCCATTAACCATTTAAGTCTAGATTTATCTCTCATGTACAAGTCTTATTCTTTGATGACTCTAAAAACGTCTGCTTGAGTCTTTTTCTCTTCGTCTTTTCTGATATTATAATGACCACGAGTATCAATAAGTAGTTGTATTTCATCCAGCTATTTAGTGGCCTTAGAGACTTTATCTTGAATATTCCCAAACATATTAAGATTGCAATCTTGTAAAGGAACCTTGAGTCTATTTAATTTGGCTTTAAGAACAATCACATGAGAACCTTCATACCTATTAGAATTCCAAACAGTTTAAAACACTTCTTCGAGATTAGGATGTTTAATCAAGAAGACAAGAATTTAAAATGTTTAGGTCCATAGGTGAGATTAGTGAAAGCATTAATCAATAATGGGACATGGTCAGAACCTGTTCAATGAAGTGTAGCAATAGAAATATTAGGAAGGAATTAAAATCGTAGATCATTACATAAGGCTCTATCAAGTTTAGAACTTATGGATCCTCTTATCCAAGTATGAAATTTACTACCAGATTCCAATTTAGAGAGTCTACCAATGTCAATGAAACATTGAAAATCAAAGCAAGCTATAATTCAAGGGGATCTAATACCTCTTCTTTCATGATCACTAAGAGGTGAATTAAAGTTACCTATACAACTCAAATGGTGATTAACAGAGGTATGCAAAGATTGAAGCTCATCCTAATGACTCATTCTGAGAAAGCCTCATTTCGTGGAAAAAAATACTTTGTGTGGGAATAACCACGACATTCTTCAAGTTGTAGTATTATATTGTCATTTCCATATATATATTTGTTATAATGCTAAATTTAGAGTCATTTGTTCAAGTTAGTGATATCCAATAAAGGTGTAAGAGGGTAGTTTAATATGAGGAAATATCGTATTTTTGTACGTGTTTGACTTGAGCAACTTTGATTACGCCTACGTATCTGTTATACTCGGAATCAAAGTCCCCCTTTTTTATGATGTTCCCAAATAGACAGGTGAGAAGAATAGCTTAAACAAGCAAGGTCGGGGTGTCACAAGGAAATAAAGTTCAATTTTTTTGAATTTTTCAAAATGTTTCACACAAAATATATAAACAAAAACACACCATGAACGAACACAAAAATAACCAAGTCGGTGATAGCGAAAGGGAAGTGGTGTGTTCAAATTCGATAGTAAAATCAATGCATACAAACATGACATATGTGCACGATGAATATCGGATACTCCTAACGAATGAAATCAAAATCTTCCTTTGGTGTAAAAGGTTGGTAATATGAGATATTGAATCAATCAAATCAACAAATCAAAGATCAAAGTGATTTCCACACCAATAACATCCAAAACGATTTAATGATTTTTTAGGACTTTCAAGAAAGTGCAAACCCGTTTGACTTCTCCAACCAAACTCCCTCAAATTTATATTTTGAAAAGAGGCGATCTAAATTCTCAAACTTTGGAGAATTGATGGTGAAACCTAATGGCCCAGATTTTGGCATATATTGATTTTTATTGCCTTTAAATTTTTTTCAGGCACTTTTAACCTCTTTGGACCTCAGATAATAAAATTTCTCAATTTTTTAGGTCCTTGTTAACGGTGGCTTAGAATCACAAAGGCTAAATGAACCTTTCGCAACCCTTCCCCGTTTTCCAATAAACACACAGTCTCACCAAAACGGTTTTTACATGCATTTTAACCATGTCAAGTTTTATCACATAGTATTAGTTGTATATGCAGAAGTGAGATGGAAACACTCAAGCCAATATGCGATAGACAAGTACAATAATCAAATATATCCGTGCATGTGTGCAATAAAGGAGATAGGAGTCAAACGTGTAGAAGGATATCACTAATCACATCTCAAAGACTCCAAACAATGTAAAGCACATGGATGAAATGTTGTAGCATCTCAAATCTCTATCAAACAGTCACATGGATAAATGGAATAAAGTTGTGACTTGGCTATCTTAAATGCTCATCCATAAAAGGTGCAAATAAAATACAAAAATCTTTTTGAGGTTTTCTAAAAATTTTATAAAATGAAAATCTTTTTGGATTTTTTTAAAAGAATAAATAAATAGTTGTACAACAAAACAATAATACATATAAAACACGCTAGCAATAGGAAGCATATGATATGAACATGAAAAAAAAACATCCTATCCTAGACAAAGACTAACCCCTCAGTCAACTGTGCCAATCCCCAAAGACTTCCTAAGACTATCAAATCTAAGGGCATCTAAAGGTTTCGTGAAAATATTGGCTAACTGACGGTCGGTGGGTACGAAACTCAGGGATACGACTTTCTCCTCAACTAACTGACGTATAAAGTGCTCGTGTATCCTGGCGTGCTTTGTGTGCGAATGCTGGACTGGATTGCGGGATATGTGTATCGCACTCGTGTTGTCACAGGAAATAGTCATGATGTCCTGTGAAATCCCATAATCCTCCAACATTTGCTTCATCCACAAGAGTTGCGTTCAATAACTCCTGGCGATGATGTACTCAGCCTCCGCGGTGGACAAAGAGATGGAATTTTTCTTCTTGCTCATCCAGGAGACAAGAGCATAACCAAAATAGAAACACCCACCAGAAGTGATCCTATAACCATCTACATCCCCGGCCCAATCGGCATCCGAATAGGCGGACAAACGATCATCGGTATCAAAGGAATACCAAATACCATATGAGAGAGTCCCACTCACGTATTTAATAATACGTTTTAGAGCAAGTAAATGTGACTCTTCCAGGGATGCCTGATATCGTGCACAGACTCCAACACTAAAGGCTATGTCGGGACGACTGGCAGTCAAGTAAATAAGACTACCTATCATACTTCGATACAAGATTTGCTCTATGTCCTTGCCTGAAGTGTCCTTACTAAGCTTGGTAGTGGTACTCATAGGTTTACGAGCATGCTTAGCGGAGTCTAACCCAAATTTCTTCACTAGGTCTCTTGCATACTTAGATTGGGAGATGTACATCCCATACTCTAGCTAACGAACCTGGGGACCAAGGAAGAAAGTAATCTCACCTACCATGCTCATCTCAAACTCTCTTTTCATATCCTCCTCAAAGTGGTGAGTATGTTGGGAGCACGTGGATCCAAAGACTATGTCATCCACATAGACATGGGTAACCAAAATAGCACCGCCATCTCTCCTGACAAACAACGTCATATCAACTCCCCTTCTCTTGAAGCCACGAGCTAAGAGATAGCAAGTAAGCCTTTCGTACCAAGTATGAGGTGCTTGCTTTAAACCATACAAGGCTTTACTCAGAGAATAAACGTGCTCCGGGTGCTTAGGGTCTTCAAACCCTTTTGGTTGTTCCACATAAACCTCCTCCTATAGAATGCCATTTAGAAAGGCACTCTTGACGTCCATCTGATATAACTTGAAGCGCAGATGACATGCGATGGCGAGTAGTAAGTGGACGAACTCGAGCCTCACAACAGGAGCAAATGTCTCCCCAAAGTCTACACCTTATATCTGTGTCTAGCCTTGAGCAACCCACTTAGCCTTGTTTCTGATTATGGTACCATTTTCATCCATTTTATTCTTGAAAATCCATCTGGTACCTATCACATTAGTCTCACTAGGTCGGGGGACAAGTTCCCAGACATTGTTCTTTTTAGACTGTAGGAACTCATCCTGTATAGCATATATCCAGTGTTCATCCTTGAGTGCTTCTTTGGGATTCTTGGGCTCGACTTTGGACGTGTAGAAAAAATGGCTAACAACGTTCTCGAGCTGAGCATGAGTCTTGACCCCTAGAGTGGGATCACCAACAATGGCAGAAGGGTCATGACTCTTGCGAACCCAAGAAGCTGTGTCCCCTACCACAGGAGTAGTGTCCAGAGAGTGTGGGTGAGGTTCAAGTAAATCACTGCCAGAAACATCCTCATCTTCACACTGAAGGCTAGAATCAATAAACGCCGAAGGTTCGTCATCTTGCACGGTGATGTTTATTGACTCCATAACCTTAGAGCTCTTCAGGTTAAAAACCCGGTATGCTTTACTAATTGATGAATAGCCTAACAGTATTCCCTCGTCACTTCGGGAGTCAAACTTTCCTAATTTCTCTCTATCCCTTAGGATGTAGCATTTACTCCCAAAAATACGAAAATATGCAAGGTTAGGTTTCTTGCCAGTCCACAATTCATAAGGTATCTTAAGTGTGTGTGGACATAGATAAACCCTATTCACCGTGTGGCATGCAGTAGACACTGCCTCTGCCCAAAATCTCCTAGAAACCATACGACCTAGAAGCATAGATCTAGCCATTTCCTGGATCGTTCTATTATTTCTCTCAACAATCCCATTTTGCTGAGGAGTCTTCACAGCAGAAAACTCATGTTTGATCCCAAGGCTATCACAGTAAAGATCTACCTCTGCTTCTTTAAATTCAGTTCCATTGTCACTACGTATCCTGTTAATAGTGACTCCATGTTGATTTTGCAGGACACGGTACTTTGTCGTTAAAAACTCCACAGCATCGAATTTCTCCCTCAGAAAACCTACAATCGAGTATCTGGAGAAATCATCCACCATCACGAGGATATACCTCTTACCAACCAGACTCTGAGTACGAGTATGACCCATAAGATCCATGTGAATAAGCTCAAGTATACGCGAGGTGGTAATGGAATGCAACTTCCTATGGGGGCTACGAATTTGTTTTCCCAACTGACAGGGTCCAAAAATCATTGAAGTTGGCTTTCCAAGGGATGGTAAGCCACGTACTAGGTCCTTTTTAGCTAACCGAGTTAAGTCTCTAACGTTCATGTGACCTAGACGTTGGTGCCACAGATCCATAGGAGTGATCGTGGCGCTGTTGCAGACAAGTGAGGATGTGGGCTCAGTCCCATAGCAATTGTCCTTTGTCCTCACCCCTTGCACTAAAAGTTTACCGTCTTGATCATAGACCTTACACGCATCCCGATCAAACTTTACGGCAAAGTTAGCGTCGCACAGTTGGTTAATGCTGAGAAGGTTTGCTTTCAAACCTTTTACGTAAAAAACATTCTCTAGCTTAGGAAATCCTGGTAACTCTACAATACCACGTCCTACAATGCTAGACTTGCTCCTATCTCCAAAGGTGACTCTGCCATCCTAACAATCCTCAAGAGACGTAAAAAATGAGGCATCGCCCGTCATATGTCTGGAGCACCCACTATCAAAATACCACTATGAGGTATTATGTGCTTTGAGAGCGACATGAACAACAAAGGCCTTTTTATCTTTCTTAGGTACCCAAGTAGTGGGGACCTTTTGTTTACCTTTATTGTTGTTGGTGTTAGCCGGAATGTGAGAAGCATTCACTGACGGAAAAGACATCCCTCGGAATTCCTCCATCAAACTCTGTGATGTGGAAGCTAAAAACTCAACTCGCTCTCTCAGACTGGTAAAATCATCAGTGTGTTGTGGTAGAGTAGTAGTACATTGTGTCCGACCTATACTATAGCAAAACTCCCTGAGCTGGCTTTTTCTTTTGCAATATGTACAAAAGAACACATTCAAAGGCGGACCTTGGTTTGCTTTTCTTGGTCGAACTCTCTTTCGAGGTTTTTAACGATGGCCATAAGGAGTCATAGTAAACTCGGGAACTGGTCTAGGTGCAATTTGGAACATGGAGGCACCATCATAACCTATTCCTTGCCTATCACCAAAACCTAAAGCGGGGTCGAGGAGCATTTTTTCCATCTTTACAGATATGTCCTCGATTTGAACTTTGACTTCCCGTGCTCTCTCAAGATCATGAGTAAGCTGGGGAAGAAGGGCTTCAAGTTTCTTCCGAGTCTCCATGGATGAATGGAGCTCACTTGTAAGACTAGCCACTTGTTTGGTCAAGTCCCCTATCTCTTTCTCAAAATAACCTTCTCTCTCTCTAAATAAACTCTCTTTCTCATCACAGGAAGATTCTCTCTCTCTTAAGGTAGTGCAGGTGGATGACTATCTCTCTCTCGCTTTTCTTAAGTCTTCCTCTAAAGCGGTGATCCTAAGAACTAACACTTTGTTACGCTTTTTAGTTTTGAAGGACTCAGAATAAAGCTCGGCGTAGGCACGTTGGAGATCACTCTCTCTCTCACTTGTGTCATCCTCCCCCTGACTCACATCGATCTCACTGTCGAGGTGTCCTTGTGAAGTAACATCCTCATCGTTGTGAGGAGAACTAGAAGTATTCACATGACTAGCCATGAATGCGGTGAAGTTACACTCATTCGGTGACTCATCTCCTGAGTCCACCGACTCGACCTCACTTTCATCGCTAAGGGTAGCATTAAGGACAACTTTGCCCTTTTCTCTGTTCAGATGTGTGGCACACTCAAAGGTTCTATGACCCCTACCGTCGCACTCAAAGCATCTCTCACTTTCTTTCTTAGGAGGGTCTTTAAAAAAAATTCATTTTTCTTTTCAAACTTATTTTTCTCAAACTTCTTTTTATCTTTAAAATTACCACTTTTCTTCAATTTGAGAAATCTTTTAAAAATTTTAGCAAACGGGGCTAAATCATTTAGATCAAAATCACACTCAGAATCTGACGTATCAATCTTTATTTTTCTAGATGACTCCCTCTTTCTTGCCGACCCCTCACATTTTCTCTCTTGGGCATTAAGAGCAATTTCCTTATCTTTAGACTTGACAGATTCAGGGAACATATCAATCTCATAAGTTTGCAAATCTCCTACAAGTTCCTCCAATTTTAGCGTATTTAAATTACCCATAGCATTTAGCACAGTGACATTAGGGATAAAACGCTTAGGGAGAGAACGGATAATCTTTTTAACAACTCTTGCATTAGGAATGTGTTCACCAAGATTGAAGCTAGTGTTAACAATATCAGACAGTTTAGCATAAAATTCATCAAAGCATTCCGATTCAAGCATCGTGATTGTTTCAAATTGAGTTATCAATTTTTTTTAGTTTAGACTTTTTCACAGCATTAGTACCTTCATGGGTAAGTTGCAAAACATACCATACCTCTTTTGACATGGTGCACGTCATTATGTGTTTGAACTCATCAGGTGTGACAGACCCAGAAATTGCACTTAAACCCTTAGAATTAAAAGATGACCATCTAAACTCTTCTTTAGTCCAAGAGGAGACAGGCTTTAAATTGATCACATTTTAAATAGTGACAGAGGGAGGTGTCCACCCTCTTTCAACCAAAATCCAGACACGTTCATCAATGGATTTTAATGCAGATCTCATACGGGTTTTCCAGTAGGCATAGTTTGTCCCATCAAAAACTGGCATTTTATTATATAACTTCTCCATTATGAACACACTCGTTTTCAAAATTCAATTTTTCAAAAAATTGATATCTTAGAAAATTTTGCGAAAAATTAGGAATACGCGATAGATTAGCGTAACCTGCTCTGATACCAATTTGAGAAGAGTGTGCTTGAGTTCAAATAGATATATTATTTAATTAAACATAGTTTTTATCAATTTAGTCCTAAACATGCATCTAGGTGTGATTGAATAAGATGATGAAGTGAGCAAGAACATGCAAACACACACATGTGAGGAAAAATCCTCCAAAGGGGCAAAACCATTTATTTTCATTATAATATCGTAACATACAATTTTTTTGAATTACAATGAAAATACAGTGACACAGAATTACCCGCAGGCGTCGGATCTGTAGTCGGCGGCTGGAACTTTCCCTTTCCAGGAGGGCAGCAATAAAGAAGAAGGAAGGTCTTCTCCCCAATGGTTTGAACAGACACACAGTTGTGTTCTTGGGTTACAAACGGATTCACAAGGGTTTGAAAAGTTGTGTGAATCAAAACATGAGTCTTGGGACTCACAAAGGTGAAGACTTAGAGTATTTAGGAATATGAAAATCGTTTATGAAAGTCTTGCTAAACAAATCCCCGAAGTTGGTTTATAACAGAAAACCTGGCCCTAAAAAATTTGAACACGATCTGCACGATTTTATCCCAGGCGGATCGGTCCGCTTCTGATCTGGACTTGTCCGAGGTCGGATCGGTTCTTTTTTGAAAAGGACTTCTTCGGTTCGCAATCAGTTCGGGGTCTACTGGATTGAAGCATAAGAGGATCGGTCCGTCTTGATGCGGATCATTCCGTTGGCGGATCAGTTCTTTTTCCAAACTGGCGGATCGGTCCAGTGCGGACCGGTTCCTTTTTAAAATAGGCGGACGATTCGGCTGACCAGAAAACTGATTCCTTGAATTCTTTGATATTTGGATCCGTTGATGACGATGTGCTATTGAATTTCTTCAACGATGTAACGGCTTATGACATACACAGAAATAACGGACAAAATGTCCTTACAGAGTGTACAGTTGAATCCGAATGGGCCGAGATAGTAGAAAAAGTGTACCCGGGTGTAGTAAACGTGTCACGGGACTTTTTAGGCATAGCCGGGCCCACACGAGTGTATTTGGGTCACTTGGGCTTGGACCATTAGGAAAAAAATGGGATTTAGCCTAATTACCTAATTAAGAGAAGGGAAACGGCTGATTAAAGTTTAGGAAAACCTAAGAGGCAGTAAAGGACAAATTGGGGGACAAAGGAAGAGCCAAAGAGAAAAGATTTCATCTTCAACCTTGGAAATTCACCACCTCAAATCAAACCCTATGAATCATAAGGCAAGTGGTTAACTTGATATAGCATTTAATTTGTGTTTTGATTCATATTTATATGATGTGAGAAAATTAAAATTCATTTTGGGATTTAAAGGGTACAAACATGGGGTTTTTGTAAACCAATATTCTGATTTCCAAATTGTGTAGAAATTCATATATAATCTGAGATTAGTATGTATATCTGGTATGATGCGCAAATCTGGATGAATTAGAAATGAATTTGAGATGAGAATTTGATGTTTAAATGGGTTAAAGATTAAACACGAATTTTTGCCCAATTTATGAAAACAGTAGAGAACGGAAATTAAAAGGTATTTGTGGGCTTTATGGGGGTTCCTTATGAGGTTTTTGGTGTAGTTTATTGATGAGAAGGCTTGGATTTGAGAGTAGAAGGAGTTAGGGTTTTAAGCTTTTCGTCCGTGGCTAAAACAATAAGCCGAAGAAGACGATGACCTGTAAGATCGATCGATCGAGGGTTGGGGATCGATCAATCGATGGTCGGAAATTTTTAGCAGATCGGCCAGTTTTTATATATAAGGGAGATTTACTTAAAATTCCTTCCATGCCTTATTTAATGAGAAATAAATATAGGATTTTCAATCTAATTAATTATGAGGGAAAATTAATTAGGATTTGGAGGAAATTTATGTGTGTCACACGATGATTAATATTTTGGTAATAATATTTCAAAATAATTAAATACGGATTTAGTGGGTAAGTCCGGGTATATTGGTTGAGCGATACCAAGACGTTAATTTTATTTAAAGTGAAAGCTAAATAATATGGAGTCAAAAATTTAGACTCCGGTATTATTTTATTTCGGGCCACGAGAGTAAGTCCGAATATATTGGTTGGGGCGACACCAAAAGAAATTTAATTAATTAATGTTCGAATTAATTAATGATTAGAGTAGGGCCATAAACTCATAAAAATTTGAATAGGCTTGTGTTATGGACTGAGTGCACGGGGTAGCCGGGATAGTTTATTTTTATTCATATATATATATACGGTGTGCGATAGTATATATATATGGTGTGTGAATTAATATCAGTGGTTAGATATTATTATTATATACTCTAGTGCTATAGGGGGAGGTTGCGCGTAGTGGATGAATCCCCTAGCTTGAGGAGTAGGGTGAGTATATTCCCAGGTCATAGCATCCATTATATGGGTGATGGTCATCTCACTTTCAGGGAAGGAATATGACCGCCTCCAATTTTTATGTATTAACCAAGTTAGTGAGCGATTCTGACTTGGGGTAACTAAGTTATGTGAATATACCTAGTGGGATAGCAATTTAGAGAATTTACATCTTGTGAGTTATTACTCGGGAGGATGTTTAATATTAAATATTATTTCAGCATGTTTGTGAATGTTGTAATATGACTATACGTATATAATGAGGTAAATAATTATATACGGGTAAATTAATAAAGGCCGTGAATTGTATTACGTATAATGGGTGTGAAAGTTATATGAATTTAAAAAGAAAAATGATTGATTAAGTTAATGTTGATAATAACTTAGAAATCATAATTGTGGCATACTCGGTTAAAGTAGGGTGGTTGTAAGGGGATTGTATCAGTTATCTAGTCATGAGATAAATAACTAGGTAAATAAACCAAGGCGTTAGTTGTGCACATTAAAGGAGGGCTAAGGATGTCCTCAAGGGAGTGCGGCACTAAATAAAATATGGAGAGCATGCATATTCACTTATTACTGCAAGTTAATCATTTGCTAAATGTTTTTCAAATGTTTTTGGGTACGAACCCTTGCTATAAAAACTTTTAAAAACCTTTTAGGTGTCCATCCACAGGGACGCCCGACTTGACTCATTCCAGGAATCCGTTTCTGCAGCATGTGTGAATGTTGCAGGAGTTTGATAGGCACCTCATATTTTTCATTCATAGTGTAGAGACTTCCTATTAGTTATTCGATCATGTTGCTAATAGTTTTATTCAGTACTTATGTCAGAACTGGTGATATTTATTTCTTGCCCTTACTTTGGTTGGGTTTTGACCCGATGGTTTATTCGGTCAGTTAATTAATTATGCTTGGTTGTTTTCAGTAAATTTTGATTTGTTATATTATTTTGTTTCCGCATGAGTATTTCATTTAAGTTAATGAAAGATAAAAGATGGAATATGTCTAATTTTCTCACTTAGGTGGTTAGTATTTAAAAAGGCGTCAATGATGCTAGAATGAACCAACTGAGAAACCCGTTCTAATTTAATTTAGGACTGATCACCCGGGGTTAATTAGGCAGGGTGTCACAGATAGATAGATAGATAGATAGATAGATAGATAGATAGATAGATAGATAGATAGATAGATAGATAGATAGATAGATAGATAGATAGATAGATAGATAGATAGACCTCTTAAGTCTCTCAAATTCTAGGTATTCTCTCACTTGAAGGCTATAAGAATTATTCTAAAACAACCACTACCCTACTTGATGGGTTATGAACATGTTCTAGACTATCTTAGGGTCTAGATAATCAATAAGCATCTCTCGGTATCATAAAATATCATAATTCTCAACCCGACTATCAAGGCCCCTAAATTAGGTGTCATTTCCAATCTACTACTTATATAATCATTCCAAATCACTCACTGCCTTACTCGAGGGGTCAGAAGTGCATCCTCACCCCATATATGATAAAGGCTAGCAGTTAATATTACTCGACTTAACAAACTTTAACTAAAATCTTAAGGTCCTTAAGCTTAGTTTCTATGCTCAAATATGTTTCCTATAAAGTCAACTCAAATGATTATAATACCTAAACAACTCCCCAATCAAAACTCTAACCAAACGAATACAACACAATGACCAAACCCAAAATCACCACCCCAAAATTTTAGTCTGTGCACGATTGGTAAAAAATTCATAAGAAATGAAAAATCCAAAAATTATGAAGCCAGCGCCTATGTGTCTGTAATTCAGTTCTCTATAATTCCATGGATCAAATTGATTTGTACCTACGTCAAATCGATTCGACGATCCTAGATCCCCTTAAAGACTGAGTAACTCTAGATTGGCACTTCTCCTTGATAACCACCATCTAACAAGTCCAACTAAAAATATTTCATAACTTTTATGTGATTATAATATTGACTAAAGATCCCAACACGTTATTTATCATTCTAAACCTTAAGTTCATCTTTATAAGAAGTTTTAACCCATTTGTCAACAAATTTAATTCTCTAATCAATATAAGCTAAGGGGTTTTACATATTAACATAAAAAGATCATTGTATATGTTTGGATTATACATTTACATGGTTTAATTTGATTATTTGACAATAAAATTACAAAGTTCTTTATTCCAACTGTAAGGACGCATTTCCAATTGAGTCAATTTGTTTGTAATTGGCTCCGGAGAAAATAATTTGAGTCATAGGCTATGCTTTGTATTGTCAATCTCATAAGCCTATGACACGTTTGAATAAAACGTAGTGGAAAAGCTTCAAAGTGTATACGCACCATGCTGTGTTTCGTGCCAAGTTTCTCTTCACGTTTCCCAAGGATCTCGCAAGTATGGATGCATTTAAAATATGATCCTTTGATATTCATTTTGGGTGTTTATTTTTAAACAAAATCGTTTGGAACTATTTTTTAAATGTGTTTTAGAGAAAAATATTTTTTTATCTTAGTTCGTTAGAATGAGTTTTAAATTTCATTAGGACGAAATGTCAGTTTCGTTCGAACGAGTCCGAGGTTGTGTTGGAACGAATTAAGGTTGTCATTAGAATGAACATCAAATGGGGTCTCTCTATCTAACAGTGGACAACCTATTGAAAGCTCATTATAAGCTCATTGGAATGAGTTTGACTTTTCGTTCGAACGAGTGTGTACTTTGTTTGAACAAATCAAGCAGTATATTTGAAAGAACCCTATGATTTCATTCAAATTAACCATCCTCCTCGAAATTTGTGTTTTATTATTTATAGGCATGCTGGACTCAGATTTTAGAAGAACTTTTGTTGAAACATATTTTTTAATCTTTATACAAAAGTTTCAAAACCCTAATTTCACCCAAATCATTTAAAGATCCAAGTTTTATTATTCTTATGCATTGAGATCTTTATTTGTGGGATCTAAAGTTTATTTCTCTCATCATCTGGATAGAGAAAAGGTTTTGTATGATGGACTACGTAGTGTGTTTGTTCTGTTACGGTGAAGAATCGGTGATTTCATGTTTCGAATTCATATATGGTTGTTGAGCCTCATTGGTCGATACCGAAGCATGTGTGGACTCACACATTATGGCATCTTGCGTGGGTGGACAAGAGGTAGAAATTAGAAGAGAATCAAGGCTTGAGAGGGTGACAAGTCATTGTGTAAGTCTATTTTCTATCTTTTTTAAAACCTTATTATAGTGATATGTTTTAATGGTTCGTTCTAGGTTTTTCCCGTTATGGTTTTTCCTCATCCATAGGCATGTGGTGAGATTGTTTTACTTATTTTATCTACTTATCACCTAAATGCATGTTTTAAGTTATAACAATGAAATTAGGTAAATTGGTTTTTTCATAACTACTCGATTTAAAATTGGTGCACAAGTTTCTGTTGGTTTAATCTGTTTAAATTTTTATACATTAATTTTGAGAAATTTTAAAATAAACTTTTACTGTTGAGACCATCCCTGCCTAAGCTATCAAGAATTTTCAAATTCATATCAGAGCTAGAACACTAAGTTTTCGTGTTTAGAGATGGTGATATTAGGCATGAATTTTGGTGGTTTTGAAGGTCTTAGGGCTTCGATGTTTGATGGGTCGAACTATGCATTCTGAAAAATGCATATGAAATCAACACTAAAAGTTACTGATGACCGGGTGTGGAAAGAAGTACTTAATGGTTGGTCTACACCTATAACCTGAGTTAGTGAAAATAGGATTCCCAGTCCCGTAGAATCATGAAGTGAGGATGAGAATATGTTAGCAAATTATAAATCGCGTGGTTTAAATGCTCTATTTTGTTCTGTCACCTTGGAGGAGTTCCACCATATTATGACTTGTGAGACATTTAAAGAGGATTCGGTCATACTCTGAATCACCCATGAAAGAACTAGTGTTGTTAAGGCTTCCAAACTACAAAACCTCACCACTCGTCTTGAAACCATTAATATGTTGAAGAGTGATACCTTCGATGAGTTCTACGCTAGATTGTCTGATATAGTGAACTTGTATTTTAACTTGGGAGAGAGAATACCAGAGAACTGAGTAATCAAGAAAATCTTAAGGTTTTTGTCAGAACGATTTAATTCAAAAGTGATGATTTTGAATTCCTTGGGTACTTTAGACTCTATGAATCTTTAAGCGCTTGTATGTTACCTAAAAACTTATGAGCTTGAATGTTTTCCCCTAAAATGATGAAGAAGGACAAATACATTTCTTTAAAATCTTGGATGGAGGAAACACCTGTTTTGAATGATTGTGACATCGAGTCCGAGGATATGTCCATGTTAGCAAAGAAATACAAAAAAATTCTCAAGTTTCAAAAACAATTAAAAGATGCAAAAAAGTTTGAAAAAATATGTATAACAAGGTTGTTCACTTCCCTAAAAATTGTAATGATAACTTTAAGAGGGATGAGTCAAAAATATATATGGTTCTAAGGGTTATAGCCATAGGAAAGTTGAGTGCCCCACTAAACTAAGGAATGAGGGAAAGAAACCGAAGGTTTACAACGCCACCCTTAGTGCCAGGGATCCGAAAGAGGGACCAAATTCCCCCATTCTGTGCGACCACACCGCGTTCATGGATAGTTATGCAAGCCTTGATGAAAAATCTTCCCATGAAGATTATTTTAAACATGACACTTCTAATTCCATTGAGTTTAAATCCCCAAGTGAGTGATGGTAGAGAGAGTGGAGAAGAGGATGAGGATGAAAAAGAGGTAGAAGAGAGTGAACTCTAAGTGTGACAACCCGGATATAATTATGATAAACCATGTTTAAATCATGCTTACCTTATGTTATGGGGATAATGTGTTATTGGAGTATATATTGTTAATTTATTATTTTTAGTCTAATCCTACCTTCATAACTCATGAGATATCGAATTAATTACAAACATAAATTTTTGAAGTTTTCGGTAGGAATGTTCAAGTTGGAGACTTGTTTTGACCATTATAATATAACAATTGACTTGAGGTGAAAACTATATAGTTGTAGATATATGAGTTAGGTTTGTAACACGACAAACGGTGCATCAAACGGACATTCGAGTGAGAAGATATCGTCTTTTTACGAACGTGGGGTAAAGTAGTCATTTAGCCTTAAATGATATTTTGTCATACATGGTGCCACTTGTTATATTTTGATTGGACCAAGGGTAGGTGATTTATGACGACTTATAACCCTTAAAAATCATCCCCTTTCTTCATAAAATCAAACCTGGTTCAGTTTGGAGAGTTTAGCTTGAGGAAAGAGAGTCGAGAAGTTCAGGAAGAAGAAAGTGAGGAGAAAAATTCGTAAAAATTACATAAAAGTCCCTAAGTGAAGAAGAACTGGTTAAACAAGTTCCAGACAAAGGGAAGGGAAAAAAACATGAAGTGGCCAAGGTGAGTGTACTCATTGGAAAGATATGTATTATACATGGTTATGGAGATGATTTGAATATCACTCATGGGTAAGATGTCTTACACATGGTTATGGATACGATCTGAATATCACTCATGGGTAAGATGTATTACTCATGATTATGGATACGATATGAATATCACTCATTGATAAGATGTATCTTACATGGTTAGGGATTTGATCTGAA
Organism: Sambucus nigra; assembly: GCA_949130495.1. NCBI lineage: Eukaryota > Viridiplantae > Streptophyta > Magnoliopsida > Dipsacales > Adoxaceae > Sambucus > Sambucus nigra. The sequence continues at coordinate 454,452,099 of OX422209.1, read as the reverse complement.
TTTCACTTATTGGTAAGATGTATTATACATGGTTACGGATATGATCAGAATAATATTGAATGTGAATTTGTTTATTTTGGTTTACCGAAATGGGAGGTTACTCCCCGAACCGGAATAGGGGAGATTTATCTATTAAAGATAAGGGGTTACTCGTCGACCAGGAATGGGCGAGAACTTTCTATTGCAGTCAGGATATGTGAATCATGATTCAAATAAGTTGGTCATTCTTTATGAATGATCTGGATAAGTATATAATTGGTCATTCTTTATGAATAAGTCGAATAAGTATGTAATTGGTCATTCTTTATGAATGGACCAGATAAGTATATAATTGATAATTCTTTATGAATGGGCCGAATAAGTATGCATATATCATCACGGGGATATGATTTATTGCATTTAATTTTATGCAATAGTGTAGTAGTGATGCATTTGCTGAGCTATTTTGCTCATGGTTCCTATGTTTATATTTTTCGTGTATTGTGATATCACTGCCAAATCGAGGAGCTCGGCGGGGTTAGAAATGGATGCATAAAACCATGATTTTGGTCAAATATAAATGGGGTAATTTAAGCCCACTTATCTTTTCAGTAAGTTTGAATAAGCATAATTACCTTAAAGTTGTCAAAAGTTTTAGCTTTATTGGTTCATGTTGATAACAGGAAAAGGATACTCATGTTTATGGTTTGCTTAAGGTAATTATGATGTGACTCACTTTACCTTCAAACTTAGTTATAAGTAACTGGGTTAGAGTGTGTCACTAATTTTCTTTTCATGAGTTGTATGTGGAAACTTTGAGAGTAAAGAGGTACAACTTGAAGTTGGAAACTAAGTTGGAGGAACGTGTTGTGGGAAATGATGATCGTGTTTTAATTAAGGATCTTAAGGAACAACATAGGAATATTCGAGAGAATCTAGAGTAAGTTAAGGGTGAGAGAGATAGCTATTGTGGTTTGATAGAGATTATGAAAAAAGAGATTCTTGAGTTTGAAGAGTCTAGCATTTACTTGAGTCTCGAGTAGATGAGTTTGAAGAGAGCTTGAGATACTAGAGTCGAGTCAAATTTTATTTGAAATCAGGTTTAAAAAAGTTGGATAAAATATTAGGCACCTTGGAAATCAAATATCACAAGTGTGGGATTGGATTTGATGATTAATATGCTTCCACTACTAAATCCAAGACCATGCATTTGACAGATTCAATCCTTTTTAAGAACATTGGTAAAGGTCAACCCTTAGGTAACACCCCCTCGTCATGATTTTACATGCACATATTGCGGACAGAAAGGTCACCTTAGGCATTTTTATTCTGATCTTAAAAATGGTCCTAGAAAGTCTAAGTCTAAAGTCACTAAGATTCCCAAAACTCTAGAGCATCACGTTACACCTATGTGGGTTAGGAAATCGAATTTGGGGACTTTACATATTAGACTTGTTGATTCTTGTTTGTTTTCACATGAAACTTCCCATGTTATATCTAATGGTTGATTATGTTCGCATGTTTGCATAAATTAGGTTTTGTAATTCAAGATATATGTGTTTGCTAGTTGTATATTGTTTGAGTCTTTTGTATTTTGATTTTTCATTTATTAGGTCTTATTGAAAATATAAATTTTATTTTTCTCTTGAGTTTTCTTAAATTGGTATTTTTATGAAAATATTTAATAAAATTAAAAAAAAAAATTATTTATTTTAGTTTTACACATTTTGTGTGGCATATTGGTGTGTTAGAATCCACTTAATTCTATGTCAATATGTCTACGACATTTGTTTATGACTTTCAATATTTAGATTGCTCTTAATCATGCTTGCATGGAGTTGTTCTATTTAGATTTGCTTAATGTATTCACTTTGTATATGCCTCTACACACACATGCACGAGATCTTTTGAATTTTAACTTCACGGGTTATATTTGATATATGTGAGATGTTCTCCCATCAATCTTGTCATCTAAATATCTATTGACTATGGGATATTTGTTTATGTAAGAACCATTGCCCACGAAAATGTTGATCTTTATTAAAAACGATATGAGGGTGCACGGGAAAGGGCTACGAAAGGAACAAATCTCCTTTGCGGGAAAGCCACCGTTGGCAAGATCCTAATAAAAAATGAGAGGTAAAAATAGAAAATATTAAAGTCCAACTTAGTTTGTTCGTTTGATTTTCATATATGGTATCTTCAAAATTGAAGAGTGAAAAATATGACATTTGTTTAGTTTTTGATGGTGTTATAGTTAAAGATCAATGGGTTTGCACAATGAATCCTAGTTATGCTTATCATGTTATGACGCTATTGATTTGTAGAATCATCAATATTCTAGGTTTGTGTACATTGTGCTTGTTTGTTCATAGACTTTTCTTTATCTTGTCACTTGAGGCTAAATCTTAGTTTGATAAAATTTAGCGGTCAAATAGAACTCCTTGGACATGTTTGAGTGATTGATTCATTATTCGTTTGTATCTAGTTCATTACCTTTCATTCCATCCAACATATTTAAGCACATAGATACCATGTTGGTGTGTAAAGCTTATGTGTGTTTGTCGAGTTTGTGATGAGTTTTTGTGGTTGTTTATACCTACATATATATGCCCGTGTCTCATTAGTATATTTTGTGACGAGTTTTTGTGGTTGTTTAACTCAGTATGCATGATAATTATTTTATTAGTTATAATATATTTTCTTTATGAATTACATATTTACAAATTGATTTTGTTCTTTTAGGGTGATAAGAGTTCAATTATCAACTCTGATGATTTTCATATTGACCTATAAAAAATGTATATTTATAGTTCAACTGATAAATTTTTGGAATTCGATTATGACTCTTATATTTTTTTATAAGTTAAAATAAAATTAGTAAATGGAAAGAGAATTTTCCTATTTTTTTATTAGGACCCAAAGTTCCGAATGATCATTCAAATTTGGGATTCGAAGTTCCCTTTGTAATTAACATTAAATATATACTTTTTTAAATTTGGGGAATGAAGTTTCCATTTAGATATTTTAATTTGGGGCCCCGAAGTTCCCAATTACAAATTAAAATTGGGGGCTTGAAGTTTCCAATTGCTATTTAAATTTTGGTACTTGAAGTTTCTAATGGATTTTACATTTTTGGGCCTGAAGTTCCCATATCATTTAACATTTTGATTAAAATTTCTCAATTATTATTTATATTTTAGACCTGAAGTTTCAAACAATTTTACCTCTTATCAAATGTTAAGTTTGGATATAATTGGACAGGACTTTCAAAGTCCCTAAATATTTAATGTTGATATGAAATTGTCCCAATTATTTACAATTACGACCTGAAGTTTCCCAATAAATATTTAGATGTGGAAATTGAACTTTTCTCTATTCAAATTTTAGGACCTTAAGTTCCTAAATTTTTCGTGCCTAAAGTGTCAAAGAAAGTATATCACAATCAAACCTGAAATTTTGATTATCCATGGGGTATGAATTTTGAAAGTTATCAAAATAAATATTTATAATTTGAACCTGAAGTTACAAATATAAATTTGGGGGGGGGGGGGGGGGGGGGGATTATTTTTAAAATATATTGTATATTAAAGCATAATTCTTCTACTTCTCGTCTTTTCATTTTCTTTATTAAATAAAAGATATTTTTACATACTATTTTAATGGTTAAATGTCCCTTAAATAATTCTACTAATGGTTTCACCATTAAATCTTTAACTATTGGCCTTTCGCTTCATTTGAATATTAAATTTATCATTATAATGATATTTAATTTTAACTAATTTTCACATTCCAATCATTTAAATACATTGGGGTCTTTGAAATGTGTAGAAAATGTGAAAAATTAACCCCCACCCCCCACCCCACCCCCCCCCACCCCACCCCACCCCCATTTTTAAAGAAAATTGTATAATCATCGATAAATGTTGATAAAAATATTTTACAATTGTTTAGAAGAGTCTCTGATATTTCTACCCATAATCAAACCTGATGTTTTGATACAAATGGGTATAGAATTTAATTTCCTTAGATATTAACCATAATGAACCTAGAGTTCAACTATTTGTGTAGAACCAAAAGTTCTCACACACAACTGATAGGGTCTAGTGTTTTGGCAAAATCTAAAGGTTTATTCCCTAGTTATATATTATAAATTTAAATTTTTTATATTCAAACTTGAAATCTCAAATATATAATAAGATTATGAACCCAAAGTTCTAAACTTTAATAATCAATTGTTCCTCATTTAAATATACATTGTGATTTGATTTTTTTATAGTTAAGGTTTTTTTGCGCTTAAAGCATAATGATTAAATTATGATTTGATCCAAAGTCATCAAAATGCATGATTTTGATACATATATTTCTTTGGAATATTTTTAATAAACGATCTATATCCTTAGATATGAAATTCTTTTGAGATTATTAAGTACTCATAAGCCCATTTTTCTAAAACATTTCATATTTATATGATAAGATATGTTTTAAATACTTCCATTTCTTAGTGTTTTGTCACCAAAAGCTTGATCGTAAAATATATCATTGTATTGTTAAGTGTGTGTGTGTGTGTGTGTGTGTGTGTGTGTGTGTGTGTGTGTGTGTGTGTGTGTGTATTTGGACTCACTTTACGCATTTCACAATCAATCTTGACTCTTGAAAGTGAAAATTGTGAACGGTCGTCATATGATGACATTTGTCTAGCACACAATGAAAAACTCACATTATTATGAAAAAACATAAGTTTCTTTAGACTTAGTATATAATATAGTAAAGGTAGTTGAACCTGAGGCTCTAAAAGAGCGTATGTAATGTTGTTCTTTGGTACCCATCCATACATATATGATGAGTTATATAAAAGAAAATCCTGAAGAAATTTTCTTTATTTTATAGGCAAAAGAATACGTGGTTACGATATTGAAAAAAATAATGAAAATTAATCTTTCATTACTTCTAGTGTTGGAAGCAAGAAATTTACATTAGCAAACCATCATTTAATTATTCACATTATTATACTCAACAACATTTATTGTTGCGGAATTTCACTTTGTCATGAGCCTGAAGTTCCATGGTTCAACTATTTAATATTAAAAAATTATCAATCTTTGATAACTATAATTATCACAAGGGTATATATACGGTGCTTATGATTCACCATTTATTGAACCATCAACAAATATAGTGTTTATCGTGTATGTGCAATTTCATTTCGATGAGACACTCTTCCCGCCATTAGGCAGGGGATAGAACGTAGCTGGAGTACAAATTGTTCTTAAAGAACGGTTCGTTCCTAAAGAATGACAAGAATTGTTGTAGATACTTCCACTTTGTTTCATATAATCCCTCGTATCACTCAACCAGAAAATGAAATGAAAAATGGTATTTCAACATCAAATGTCACATAAACTATTTGCAAATGTCACTACACCAAAATGGGCAAATTGTCACCTTTCAGCCGGCCAGCCTTGTCAAGGTCATTGACCGTGACAAAAAACACGCGTTTTATGTCACGGTCACTGATCTTGACACGACCGTGACAAATCCGTGACAAATATACTTGTCACGGTCAATGCCCGTGACAATTATTTAAATACTTGTCACGGTCAATGACCTTGACACGACCGTGACAATATTTACAGCTAAAACCCTACCCCCTTCTTTTTTCCTTACCGCCGTTCCCTCCCTCTCTCTCTCTCTCTCGACGCTGCTCTCTCTCTCTCTCTCTTCCATTTATATATATATGTTTGTGTGTATATTTATGTGTGTATGTGTATGTGTATATATGTATATATGTGTGTATGTGTGTGCGTGTGTGGGGGGTGGGGCTGGGTGGGGGTAGGGGGTGGGGCGGGGTGGGTGCAGGGCGGGGTGTGTGCGTGTGTATATGTATGTGTATATGTGTGTGTATGTGTGTGTATATATGTGTGTGGTGGTGTGTGGTGGGGGAGGGGGTGGTGGAGGGGGCGGGGTGGGGTGGGGTGGGGTGGGGTGTCTGTGTAGGTGTGTGCGTATGTGTGTGGCGGGGGGAGGGGGCAGGGGGTGGGGCACCCATTTAAATTTTTTTTAAATATTTGAAAAAACATAATATTACAAAATTGAAACGAAATGGTATTGACGGAACTTATACATACGTTATAATATAGAATCTAAAGATAAAAAAAAGGCATCAACCTTAGAATCTCAAAATTATTAGATAGAAAAAGAAAAATATAAATTGAGATAACCTTAGAATCTAATTAGGCTAAAAATATAATGGCATCAACTAACATATATACACAACACTAAAAGTAGACATCGATTTTATAGATTTTTACTTTATAATTCAATATGGGTTATACTCCCACATAGTTCATCAACAAATATTGTAAGAACATTGTGAAAATAATAAACATCGGGAGGGGGTGGGGGTGGGGGTGGGGGTGGGTGGGGTTTTGAATATTATTTACATTTATATTTTTGGATATTATTTACATTCAAAATAAATAATTGATAATAGTTGGATAATAATTGATATTTTCATTCAAAATAAATATTTCATTCAAAAATATTGGATAATAATTGATATTTTCATTTAAATTGAAAATAATTTTATTCATGAAATTAATTCAATTAGGTAAAACCCTAGATAATTTTTTAACAGAATTTGATAATATTATATAAAGTTTAGTAAATTCACAAACTGTTGCCAATTGTATGTTTTTAGGAATATCATTAGTTAGAATCCATACACATGCATGTTGTTAGAAAGTCTTAAATCTAATTCTCACTTTAATTTGTAGAATCTCTGTACTTGGTTGGATTTATCCCTTTATGATAATGAAATTTATGCTCCAATTATAATTATCTCATGTCATAATTTTATTGATAAACAATATATATAATTATCTCACTTTAAATTGTATGTGTATATGTGTATGTATGGTGGTGTGTGGTGGGGGAGGGGGGTAGTGGGGGTGGGGTATGTGTACTATTAACATTTTTTTTTATCTGTACTAATAACATTTTTTTTACAGCAAAAATGTCTCCTTCAGATGTTAAGGCGAAGATGATGATGCTGTTTATGATGATGTCGTCTGGGTTCGGTGGTAGCGGAGGCGACGAGGGCTCCTCCGCCCCTAGGCTCCCCAAATATGAAAAATTTGGGATTACCGTCGAGAACAAGTCGGAGCTATTAGCGAGATCCCTCGAGATGCTAAAGACGGTCATCGGCCCGGGGTTTATGAGTTGGAAGGAGGTGCCATATGAGCTCAAGTTAGCTGTTTGGGCGGCACTACATGTAATATTTCAATTTCAATTTCAATTTCAATTTCATATTTATATTTATATTTATTCGCAACTAACATTGTATTTGTTGGACAGGAACAATTCAACATGGATCCAAAGATACGCGATTCCGTCTTGGAGTAGTTGAGGGAGCAACACAAGACGTGGAAGAAAAATATGCGGACACGGTACTTTGGGAAAACACGAGAGTCCATTATACAATGGCGCGGATCCATCCCGCCTAAGGAGCCGATCTCATTGGCACAATGGCAAAAGTTCATTGACAATGAGATCGAGGATCGACAATTGGCATCTCGCCAATCGGGGAGGGAAAATCGGGCTAAAAAGATGGACGTGCACTACTCCGGCCGGACCTCTTACGCTGAGGTGGAGCATAGGATGCAGGTAAGATTTAATTTATCTATAACTACAGAAATATATTATTCTTCATTATGTGGGCCAGGGGGAAGGGGTGGGGGTGGAGGTGGAGCATAGGATACTAATTTTACTTTACTTTATTTTATTTCAGGGGGTAGGGAGTGGGCCAGGGGGTAAGACACATAGGCTCGATACTTATGTGGCTCTTCGGACGAAGAAGGGGAAGGACAAGGAGGTGTCCCCGAGCGTCGCAGCCACGATTGTAAGTAATCTGATAGTTTAATTATTGTTAATTACGTTATAATTTTTTAGTTTACTTATTTTACTAATCATGTGCTTTTTGTCGTTTCAGGCAAAGCTTAAGGAAGTGCATGAGTCGTAGTCTGATGCTGACAAGGCATCTTTGTCCACAGACGCACTCAGCCAAGTGCTTGGCTCTGATCGCAAGGGGGGGACAAGGGGAGTGATCTCACGGGTGGCCAAATCTAGGATCATCGGATTGGAGACGAGCGACACCGGGTTGGCTCGAACGGTGGATTCACACGATGAGAAGCTGTCCCGTTTGGAGGCGACGGTCCAAGATATGTACGCATTCATGAAGCGTACGTTGGGTGGACACCGTAAAGGGAAAGGGAAAGGGAAAGGGAAAGGAAAGGAGAAGGATAAGGCGGTGGTGGAGGAGGTGCGGGAGGACGAGGCGCAGGATGACGAGGATGTGGACCTCGCTGCTTCATCACCGACACGTTCATACTTCGACGATCCACTTCCCTATTTGGCGCCCTTCAACAGACCATTGTCGACACTTAGTTGGCCGAGCATGTTCATATTGGACGTATTTGATGGCCAGCGGATAGGGCAGGGGTTGAGGGACCCGAATATCGTCGAGTGTGGAATAGTCCATGGACGTGTGCTTCAAGAGATGGAGTCCAGGGTGCTTGTCACGCATGTCATACCCGGGAAGGAGAACTCCCTATTGTGGTTGCGCGAACAATGCGGCACGACGTATATTAGTGGGTGCGTCAATTCGTATGTCGTGTGGCGTACTCACCTCCTCAGTTTTATCCAAGATATGTAGTAACATTATTTTTAAGTTTGTCCATTTTAATTATATTTGGATTATATCGTCATGTATATTATTTTTACTTTGAATATTTGGATTATATCATCATGAATATATATTTGCATTATCTTTAGTTTGTGTTGGATATATGATGTTTGGAACAGGTACAACGTTGCTATAACAGGTACAAATATATTGCTGGGCAGTGGCAGTGGCCATACTGCCCAGCAGATTTTTTTTAAATTCTGCCCAGAATTGTCACTGTCATTGACCGTGACAATTCTGGGCAAGAGGGGTCATGGCTTTGTCACGATTATAAACCGTGACAAATGTGTCACGGTCATTGACCTTGACACGACCGTGACACAAAACGCGAGTTTTGTGTCAAGGTCAATGACCGTGACACGACCGTGATAAAAAAAGTTGTCTCACCTCGAAATGTCACGATCATTGACCTTGACAAGTTGGATTTTTCAAGGTCAATGACCTTGACAAATGGGCCGATTTGGTGTAGTGTGTGCTTGAAAAAATCACCGTCCTAGAGGAAAAAATAAATTCGGGAGCAAATAAATTTATTTCACGCTAGAAGCATGGCAAACATATAGATCCCAACTACTTAACTCCCCAGAAGTGGAGGTTAAATAAAATCATACCCAAATAATGCTCTACAAGATGTTATACATAATGCTCTAGTAAAGGTAATTAACAAAAGATCCATTTTCTCTAAAACTCCCAGAAGGGGTTATTGTCTATGAAATGACACAAATTCCTAAAGTGACTATAAAGCCCCTGAAGTAGGCAAAAGTACCTAATGTTAATGAGATCTTTATGTTTATACATACAAGAGAAAAGTGGGATCACCAAACATGATCATCGATGACATAATTATATATGTTGTAGCTATACAAAAATCAAAGGAAAATGATATAATAAATCCACATACTCTGACTGAATGTTGAAAAATAATATATTGACTAAACTAAAAAAAATGTAATGATGGTATAATTAGAGTCTCTTAATATACGTGGTGTATTTAGACCTATATTAAAAACTAGAGGTGGCCATGGGTTGGGACTGGGTGGGACTAGTCAGGCTCGGGTTGGGCCTATAAAATTTTGAGTTATCCCAAGCCCACCCAGGCCCAAGTCGAGCCTCATTGTGTAATCCCAAGCCTACCCAAATTCAAAAGCTCTTGCCCAAGCCCGAACACAATTTATTTTACCTAAATTTTATTGTGTGGAAAATTTATGACCGATTTTACTGTTAAAAAATTTATTTGAGAATGTACTCTTAAGACTAAGAGTAAATAAATCCTAAAATTGATATTTCTAAATGTTCCCCATTTATATTCTTTTTTTTATAACTTTTAACCTTAAAGTAATAAAAACAAAACTACTTAAATATATATATATATATATATATATATATATATATATATATATATATATATATATATATATATATATATAATTCTCGGGCCTCGGGTCGGGCTCAAGCAGGCCTAAGAATACATGCCCAAGCCCGCTCAGAATAAATTGGGCCTATAAAATTTTGCAATACACGATTCGCGGACCTATTTGCCTTACCCAAGTCCTATTTTTTTCCCAAAGGGTTTGGCGGGCCTCAGGCCTATGGCCACCCTAGAACAAAAACTATGAGATGTCAACCGTGAAGGTTAAGAATGAGTATTTATAAGAAAATAAAGTAAGATAGTGGTTAAAAAGTGCACAATTTATGGCATAAGTTTCTTATAGAAATCGAAGATTAATTATATACAAACATGCCCTCCCGTCAAAATTGTAAATAATTTATAGATATCTAACTATCTTAGAAACTTTTAAAATATATTATATGATACTCATGAATATTATTACTTGTATACACCCCATCTTAGGACCCCCCCCCCCCCAAGTATCTCCTTAGGTCCTTAGAACTCATTCATACACCATAAACCCTATGTTATACTCCGAGTATTGATCTTGAGGCCATAGGGCGCTCTCGAGACCCATTTTACTCAAGTCAACTTTTATGCCTGAGATAAAGATCAATGAATCTTCAAAGCTCTCTTAATTACATGTCCAACGGTCCGTACCGTGCACGAATTGGCCTTACGGTTCGAACGAATGTTCCGTTTTGCTTTGAAAACTAATCTAGGGGCCACTGGATGCCCTTGATCCCCGTTTGACTTTGGTCAACTCTCTAGATTGAGAACATATCAATGATTCTTTAAGGGTATTTGAATCCCCTTTCCAACACTCCATCCCATGCGTGAATCGGCCTTACGATTTGGAACAACAACCCATTTTACTCCAAAGTGTCATCGAATGCTTGCAGGCCCCGTTTGACCATGGTCAACTCTTCAAACAAAATGAAGAAGAATGAAATCTTAAAGGGCCCTGAATAACCATTCCAACGGTCCATCCCGTGCATGAATTAGCCTTACGGTTTGGACAAACGATTCATTATCCTCCAAAAAATCCTATCTAGAGACCACCGGGAGCTTTCAAGCCCCGTTTGACTTCTATCAAATCCCAGACTGCCTAATTGTCCTTATAGATTATTAAATGGATTTGAATACCCTTTTCATCGGTTTTACCCATGTACGATTCGGAATTATGATTTTCATTTTATGCTCATTTTTCCAAAAAAAATATTACGGACTGCTTATAGGCACCGCAGGGGCCTGCGTATTAGCATCCCCCTTGGCCCTATAAATAGAGGCCATGAGCTCACTATGAAAGACACCCCTAAAAACCCCTCTCAGTAAGTCATAAAACCCCTCTAAATATTTTTACTTAGAATTTTTGTTTCATCATATCACATCCATTAACCTCTACTCTTTATTAGTAGTATTTGCCACTAATCTATTTTCATAAAAAAAAAACAAAAAGAAGAAAAAGAGGTTTTATCCTCAAAATCCAAAAAAGGGATTTCCATTTCACACTCCCACTCTTAAAACATATTTTTTTCTGCACACACACATAAAACAAATCCCTCATTTGAATTTATGGATTGAACCCCACCCCTATGCTTTTTTTTGAATTACATGGACTTTGATACCCCTTGGGCTACGTGGACGTCTTAGGCCAATCCTGAGATTTGAGACCTCCCCTATTCTTGTTTATATATTTCTTTCATGTCTTATATATTCTTTATGAGTTCATATTATTATATGCTTGTGTTTTGTCCGATGAACACATTTTCTCTTCCATAGCAACTTATAATTCGGCGAACCCAAACGTAATATTTTGAATTATTAATTTTTGGAACACTTTGTCTCTTTCCATGACGCGGGTTGAATTATTTCATCTCCACCCATTATATTATACACATGTGCACACACATCACGGAGTCTATAAGTAGAAAATTAACATTTTCCCATGAGAGATTGAAAGGGAAGAATGGGTCCCTAACACCATCCCATTCCGTAACTTAGTCCCTGAAACTTCGAACTATTTGGTTTGCAAGCAACAGTATTATCCCTGATGTTGTTCTCTCGAGGCGGCAACATTATTTTATCTGTTTTGAGCAAAATAGACTGGTGACTCTATCACTATATATTATCCCCCACAATGACGATGGTCGAGCGCTCCGAGGAGGGACATAAGCCCGCGCTCGCTAGAGGGAATTTGAGACCCCGGGATGGCCACAGTAGTGACTCTGCTGGGGACTTACTTTAAGAGGACTAGACTCTATTTATACATGGGTGTTATTCTTTTCTACATGTATGCATATTCTCCCAACTATATGTTCCCTTTACTCATCTACTTACTTTTGGCTTATATCTACCATGTTCCCTTCTCATATATATATCACTTTTCACTCACTTACACACTTCACACACTTATATATATTCTCCATGCACAATTCACACACTTACACTTAGTTTCACTTCTACACTTATACTCACATGCTCCACATAACACTTAGATTATCCATGTTTAGCTTCACTAGCGCACATCCACACTTCTCTCACTTGTATATATCTCCAAGATCACTTACACGCTTCACACACCACACATAATTAATCCATGTATAGGCTCACTAAAATGCACACTCACTTGTATATATTCATATGTCACTCACTCATATGTATATATCCACATGCTTCCCTATCACCGTACTTAGTATAGGCTTCATTCTCTATGTTAGATTTACTTTCCATAATACTTGTATATTCTCACTCATTAGTGTATTACTCCCTTGACTTAGCATGAAAATAAAAAATATTTCTCCATAATATACTAATTAAGACTCATTCATTTTCGCACACTACATCATAAAAGCATGGTAATATTGACCATAATTTTGTCCCATACCGTATCGGGGGTCACTTTTTAATGGGTGCCGGCTTCACTGGGGCGCAATTAATGTAAGCGATATGACTCTCACCTTCTATTGGCCTATTACCTTTGACGTATATCAAACGGTCCCCCCCCCCCCCCCCCCCCCCCCGCATCTTACTGCTTGGCCGAACTCGCAACAGGAGGTAGATAGCAGGGAACTCATTCACTTATCTTGAGTATATCAAATTTGCTCACACACATACTGTCCCCACGAGGTATATCTTGAGTCAAATCACGTGCACTCAGGTATATCAAATGGCGTGTCCACATGTATCGATGAATGATTTCCCTTATAGGCAATAGGTATATCGTGGAAGTCATGGACAAGGGGGGAACCCTTATACTAACCTAACAAGTGCATAAACCGCATATAGGCGTCCACCTTTAGTTTGTCTATTACCATGTGAAACTCGATCGAAATTATGGGTCGGCATACTGCCCAAATTTTCGCGCTATTTTGCCTTTTTTAAAATAAGACCCTGTCCGTGAGCTTGAAAATAAGTCGAACCGTGTCTTATATTTTTAAACCCTATTTTACCAGGCTCGGGTCCATTCGGCGTTTTTTTTTTGCATTTAGGTAAACCTAATATAAGTGAAAACTTAATAATAATAATAATAATAATAATAATAATAATAATAATAATAATAATAATAATAATAATAATAATAATAATAATAATAATAATAATAATAATAATAATAATAATAATAATAATAATAATAATAATAATAATAATAAGATTCCTCTACTTTTTTCCTCCTTTTCAAAGATAAAAAAATACCAAAAACATTTTTTCCTCCTTTTTTCAAAAATACTAAAAAAAAAATTCTCCCTCTTTCTTTTAAAAATAAATTCGAACCGTTTTCCCTCTCAGGTATATCACATACCCTGCTTTTGGCCTGGCTCCCATTGGCTTTGGTCTTCCGTCAAACCTCCCTGAAGCTCCACTGCTTCTTCTTCTAGTTCAACGGAATTTGGAATCTACCTCCACAGGATCTTTATGGAGAACACCGACCAAGCACCGAATGTGTAGCCAGATCTAATGACCACCTTAGCCCAACTCAGTTCTAATATTGACAACCTTCAAAATCGATGTCCAAGAAATGAAGTGATATCAAGACCAAATTCCTAAATAACCTGAGATATTTTTTCCTCATGCTAAGGTTCCACCTACCCCCGACCCTTCTTGGGTCCCAGAAGAATACCCGCATGTCCTACGTGCCCCACTTGTAAATAGGTCGGCACCAGTTTAACTCCCAATTCTAAACCTTGCCCAGCCAAGGGATAATCTACCAATACCCGTGTATCCCAAAGAAGAGGGACTGAACAAGGTCAAAAAGTTCTCAAAATACTCTCAAAGAAGTTTGACCAATTCAAAATTTCTAGAAACTACATGGATTATACCAATTTTTCTCCTTATCCCAAAGTCAGTCTGCCAGAAAAGTTCAAGATGCCATACATTGAGAAGTTTGGGGGAAGCCGGCACCCAATTATGCACATTCAAAACTACCACCAATCCATGACCCTTCTTGGTGCCTCTGAAGAGACAATGGCCCAGATGATTCAATAGACTTTGAAAAAAAATTCTCTCCAATAGTTCCAGTCCCTCGAAGAATATAGGACCCGTAGTTGAGAAGATGTTGCTCAGGAATTCATGTCTCAATACAAGTACAACGAAGAGTTAAAGGTCACACATAGATACTTATAACTGATCAAGCAAAATTCTGGGGAATCAGTTAGTAGATTTATTAAAAGGTGAAGAAAGAAAGTCGCCACTATGACCAACAGGCTCTCAAAAGAGAAACAAGTGAGTATTATGAAGAAGAATTTATTACCTCATCTCCAAACATATATGGGAGGACACTATTATCGGCACTTCTGAGCCCTCAGAGAAGTCGGTGTGGAAATTGATGAAGGTATCACAAAAATGGAATCTGAACCAAACAAGCTGACCGGACATTTTACACCGATAAAGTATAAGAAGCCTACTAGTTCCTTAGTCTTAACCATCAACAACATATCACAACCTCCTACCTCTTGGGTAACACATAGTCGCCTTAACCCTGCTAGAAAAGAGTACACCAAACTCCATGCTCCCCTGTCCAAAGTTTAGTAAGACCTGCTAGTCAAAGATCTCATCAAACCGTTGGAACCCCATCCATTACCAAACCCACTCCCTAAAATCTTCAACCTTGATGTCCCTTGTGACTTCCACTAATCCGCCGAATATACCACGGACCAGTGTTTCCACCTCAAAAATGTGATCCAAAACCTGTTAGATCGAGGTATCATCCTCTCGCCAACTAATCTCAAGCCCGACACCACTCACAACCCACTTCCATCACATACCAATGCCATCTTCTTGGAAAGAAACCTTGAATTTGACCCTTCCACTCAGATCGTACCCATAATCCCCGCAGTTTCACCTAAACCTCTTAAGGTTTGCCCATCATTTCTCCTACACCTAACATGCCTCACCGATCAAGATATGTCACTTTTTACAAGGGCCTATATTTCCATTCATACCCGATTTGAGGGGGGGTATGTAACTACCGACCGTGTTAAACTAACTCCTAGAGTTTGGGCCGAAATATCCATCGAGATGTCCTTAGACTATCAAAAATTCAACAACCTATTCATGTAAGCCTATAAATGGGCTCGAGAATCAGACAAATTAATGGTGCTCGTGAAAGAAGTCAGTCTAGATGATGTGGTACAGATCATGGCCGATATGATTTTCCAGATGAAGGAAATCTGTAGCACTTCTGAACTGCTCACTATTTTGAAACTCTAAGGACTACTGGTCCCTTGACTCTTACATTTCCCCGATGAGTGGGAGGACTTATATGATGAAGCCATAAAGGTTGTTGAATGGAATGATTGATCTTATTAGAAAGACATACTCTTCATCGGATGGGGGTGATTTTGATAGCTTAGATAATGAATCGGGTCGTGAAGAAGCCAATTCAGGTACTAGCTTGTGTGGAATGATTTCCTTTAAAAATTGGTTAGGAGAAATCAACAAAGTTTTCATTAAACCCAAGGTAGATGAAGTCACGGGGTTCCCCACCTCTGTGAAACATAAGACCAGATCAGCACGATACTATAAATACCCAAGTCCCCATTCAACATGGGTAGACAAAGTAAAGGTAGTTGTCGAAGAACTTCTAATGCCAGATTTGACCGCTGCAAAAAGCAAAGTCCTTAATCAGCTTAAGAAGACCCAAGCCAATGTCACTTTATAGGGAGTCTTCATGTCCTTTCAGTTACACAAGAATGCCTTGATAAATCTCCTCACTGGATCCACAGTTTATCCATTTAGTACTCCCGAAGAAGCCGTGAATATGGTTGGATCCTTAACCTCTTCCAGACTCGTCTCCTTTTTTGAAGAAGATATCCTGAAGTTCGGCCTTAATCACAACTATGCTCTCAATATCTCCATCAAATTCTTGGGGAAGACAGTCCCGCTATCACTTATTGATAATGGATTTTCTCTCAATGTCTATCCACTCAGAACTTTTAACTATTTGGGATTGAAAGTCAGTGATCTCACTTCCACCTCTGCAATCGTACGCGCCTATAATAACACTCATCGAGAAGTAATAGGCTCCATAAAACTCACACTATAGACTGTCTCTATTAATCCTATGACAGAATTCCAAGTCATCAACATACCTACTTGTTTTAACCCTCTCTTTAGTCTCCCTTAGCTCCACAATATCCGAGGAGTATCATCTTCTCTCCATCAGAAACTAAAATTCATTTCCAAAGGATAAGTCATCATCATTTTAGGGGACGATGATGGGATAGATAATTCTAGCACCAACAACCCGGTATTGGAGATTCAGTCTGGGACCAATGGCATGTTTCTATTCGGTTTCAAGATCGACCAACTCCTCATCCTAGCAAGGGACAACTTCAAAGACCGAATTTGTCTAGAGCACAACCCTTATGATAATGTCAATGTAATTTACATGTTCAAGAACATCCACTTCATGCTCAAAATGGGTCTAGGACGATGCTAGCAAGGAATCTTTGAGCCCATAGTCCTGAAAGAGGCCTTTCCCACATGCATCCTGGGCTGCCAAGCTTCATCAGCTAAACTCAAAGCACTTCGTTGATCGAAATTGAAAAAAAGTTTGGAGAACGAAAAAACCATTTTGGGAGACTCTCTGAATGGAAGATTTATCAAGGAAGGTTAAGACTTCACCTTCTGGGGATTCTCAAAACTGTGGTATGACCCTATTACTAAAAAGATGAAATAAGGACTAGAGATTTTCTTTCAAGACAGTAACACTTGGGGCGAAGACTGTAAATATAAAGTGCAACCTCTCACTGAGCAAACCATGGCAATTACCGAAGACTCTGAGGGAAATGGCTTCGAAGAATCCTTTAACCTACAGACACTGAGGTTGAGTCTCTAATTGATCCGCTCAAATGTTATGTCGTCAGACCCGTCTGCCTAGATCACAGCAGATGATATGCCTCTCCAAAACTAAAATATTATCATGTCCAGCCTGCCCAAATTTAACCCAATCCATCTATTTATCCAATTCAAGTCTCTTCACCTATTATTGTTTCTCCTTTTTCTGATATTAATGTAATTGAGACCTCTTTTGATGAGGTTCTCAGTGCTATTTTTCTTTCAAATGAAATAAATGAGGATTTTGAGTATCTTGTTGTGCCTTACATTAATTATGTTGATTTTAATCAAACCTTTAATGATGGTGACTTTGTAAATGAATAATTCTTAAGTGATCTCAGTAAGGAAAATAACAAACAATATAACTTCATTTAAACTAACGATGATGAGATTGTTTTTATTAATCTCAGTTCTAGTAGCCATCATCTTGAGATTAGGATAGGGTTTACCCTTAACAAGCATGAGCGTGCAAAATTTGAAGATATATTAAAAGAATTCATAGATGAATTTTCATGGCCCTACGATGATATTCCTGGAATTGACCCAAAAACAACTCAGTATGAGATCCTGATATTCCTGGAATGAAAATCGATCAAGCAGAAGTTGAGAAAACTCCTAACAAAATGATCACTCAAGGTTAAAGAGGAAGTGATCAAATAGCTGAACCTCAATTTCATTCGGGTTGTCAAATACCTAACATAGCTTGCCAACATCGTCCCCATGCCAAAGTCGGGAGGAAAAGTTTGCATGTGCGTCGATTATTTGGATTTGAACCAAGCATCCCCAAAGGACTATTACCTATTTCCTAACATCGATATGATCGTGGACACGGACGGCCATGCCCTCAAATCATTTGTCGATAAATTTGTTGGATATAACCAGATCAAAATTCACCTTAACCATCAGGAGAAAACCTCCTTCATCACCCCATGGGGAACCTTCTGTTAAACTGTTGTGCTATTTAGACTCAAAAATGTTGGGTTTACCTACCAAAGAGCTTGCACAACCATCCTGCACGACCTTATTCATAAAGAGGTCGAAGTCTATGTGGACGGCATGATCATCAAATCCAAGACATGGGAAGGTCATATTCCCTCCTTCCAAAAGTTCTTCGAGAAACTATGATAGTACCAAATGCGGCTAAATCCACAGAAGTGATTTTTTGTCATCACGAAAGGAAACCTCTTTCGTGAGAAATGAATTGAAGTGAACCCTGGTAAGATAATATCCCTACTTAAGATGCCACCACCCCGGACGGAGAAAAAAGTTCAAGAATTCCTAGGAAATTGCAATACATTAGTCAGTTCATCAACCCACTGGCCTCTATCTGTGAACCCATTTTCAAACTTCTTCGGAAGGATTCAACTGAAGTTTAGAACGAGGCCTCCTAAGAAGCCTTTGATCAAATCAAGAGATACTCACCCGACCTTCGGTTCTCATGCCTCCACAACTAGGTCTCTTGCTCCTCTTGTACTTGATCATATCACTGATACTACAATAGGGGCTTTTCTAGCCCAATATATTGAAGATTCCTGTAAGGAAAGATCCATCTACTACTCCAATCAGAAATTCACCGCGTATGAGGTTAACTACATTGCTTCGGAGAAATCATGTGTTGCCCTAGTATAGGTCACATAAAAGTTATGATACTACATGCTTTCCTTTCCCATCCGACTAGTATCCTGAATGGATCTTATCAAATATCTACTAGAGAAATTCTCTCTGTCCAATTGGATGGACCATTGATTAATGTTTCTAGCCGAGTTCTACATTGTGTACGTTATGCAGAAAGCTATTAAAGGGTGGGACATCTACGACTACCTTATCGATTATCCCTTTGAAGGAACCGATGTTTGGGTCTCTAAATTCCTAGATGAATACATTCTATGCACCTCATAGGAGGACCTTAGATGACCAACAAAAAAGGATATGAAATTAGGATACTCCTGATCACCCTGATAACTCCCACACCCCCATTGCCATCAAATTGGACTTTTCTTGCACCAACAACATGACTGAGTAAGAGGCATGCACCATAGGCCTCAAGATCACCCTCAAAAAATGAATCTGGAACCTAGATGTCCATGGGGACTCTGCCCTCATCGTTAGCTAAATCCTCAGATGATGGAATGACAAAGACGAGGATCTTCTAATCTTCCACTCCCACCTAGAAGAGCTCGCCTCCCAGTTTAAAGATATCACCATCCACTACATTCCTCATGTAAAGAACAGTCTAACTGGTGCCCTTGCAACCCTATCCTCTATGGTCGATATACCTGAGGGAATAACAATGGACCCTTTTTTTCTTTAGAAACAAGTTATGCCCACTCACTGCTGCCATATTGAGCTCTTCACTGAGGAAGACTTTGACATGGTCGGGTTATGGTACAATGAAATTTGGTGCCTCCTCAAACATGGTAGGTATCCTCGAGATGCAGATAAGAAATACCGTGCAACCCTTCATAAACTGGTTGCCTGGTATATCATCTACAATAATGCGCTTTTCGAGAGAAAATTTTATAGAACCCTTTTGCATTGTATAACAGGGTCTGATATTGAAGCAATGATTCAGAATATCCACAGCGAGGAATGCGGACACCACATGAACGATCCCATGATTGCCAGAAAGATCATCGATCAAGGGTATTAATTGACGGCCATGGTTCAAGACTGCACTGCCTATGTTCGAAGATGCCTCAAGTGCCAATAATTTTCCAATCTCCAACACTTACCTCCCCAAGAATTGTACAACATGACCTCTCCCTATACCTTCTCCACTTTGGGAATAGACCTCGTAAGGAAGGATACCCCCAAATCTTCTAACGGTCATGAATTCATCCTAGTCTCCATTCACTACTTCACTAAATGGGTCAAAGTCGAGTCATACATAGTGCTAAATGTTAAGAAAGTGGGTAAGTTTATCCGAAATAACATCATTTGTTGATACGAGATTCCCCATGAGTTAGTATCATATAATGGAATCCACTTCAAAGCCGAGGTCATAAAATTGGTCGACGAGTATGAGATTCAGAGACACAAATCTTCTCCTTACCGACCCCAAACCAATGGTGCGATCGAATCCGCCAATAAAAGCCTCAAAACCATCATCATTAAAATGATCAAAAGTTGCAGAGATTGGGCCAATCGAATCCTATACGCACTCTGGTGTTATCGCGCATCTATCAAATTACCTACTGGTGCTACCTCTTATTCTTTTCTTACGATGTGGAAGCATCTCTATCCATTAAGCTGGAAATACCTTCCTTATATGTCATGATAAAAAATAGGGTCAAAGAAGAAGATTGGCATTAGAGTCACTATGATGATCTATCACTCTTGGATGATAAGAGACTTATGGCTCTATACTATATACAGGGTTATCATCATCGGATAGAGCGATCATTTAACCATAAAGTTAAGAATTGCAGTGTCAAAGAATGTTACTTGGCCCTCAAATAGATTGTAGAACCCGTCTGGGACCCTATAGGGAAATTCAAACCGAATTAGATTGGCCCTTACATTATGAAAAAAATCTAGTCAGGTGGCGCCTCCATGCTCACAGACCTAGATGGAGAGGAGATGGCATGTCCAATAAATGCGGACCGTCTCAAGAAATTCTACCCTTAGTCTAAATTCTCGACGCGCTACGACTCTTCTCATCCCCTTTCTATTCTTAAAAAATATTCTTCATTTCCCCCAACCCAGAACTACGTGGAACTTGATCCTCTCAAAACATTTTCTTTTTAAAAATGAAACTTATGAAATTTTCAAAACCCCCAGAGGTACGTAGGAAGGCCATACGACATACGTGGTCACAGTCCCCTTCTTTTTCACAAAATGTTATTCTTTTCTATCCTTCAAGAACGGCGATCCATCTCATCATTCACATGAACAAAATAATTATGTATGCCTTAGCGATTGGTATAGGTAGTTCAAAATACAAAACTCATCAAGAGGCATAACAAAATATGATAAAACATTATTTTTATTTCATAATAATGGAATATAATCGTTACATGAAGTATCAGTGGAGAGAGTCAAACAAGACCACCCCCTTTCAAATAAACCTATAAAACTTGCCCAGTCCTTACCAAAAAAAGACCCTGAAACATGCCATATACCAACACATAATTTTTCCCAGCTTCACAAATGCTACCCCTACCTACACAAACACCTTCAATCTCAAGACGGCCCTAGTTCATTATAACTTCCTGCCACTGGAGGTCCCCAAGTCACCCACTCCTCCACATGCACTCCATGCAGTGATACAACTTAACAAGTTTGGTCGAAACCACAACACCCTCCTCCATGGTGTCTAAGGAGACAAGCCACCTTTGCCCAGTCTCTTCCTCCATAATCTTACCCACTACCCACTTCCACAACCACCTCAGCTAGTCCCCAGACACATGCCAAGCCCATACCATAGATTGTGATGGACGGGTAGACGGGCGGTAACGCTACCATAAGGGTCCTAGTATCATTCGTAAAAAATCATTCATATCGTCCATCAAAAAAAAGTTCATTATATAAGGAGGCACTATTTGTTCCCACTCCGCTTAGCTCCGAAGACGCTAAGGAAAATAGAAAGAAGTTTGTCGGAGGCCAACCACTCGTACATACCAGTACTCTCCTAGATGTAAAACAGATTGCAAGTCCCCTCACCATGGCACCGACTAACGAAGACATCGTGCTCCATGATCCACAAACCAATTGACCCAGTTCTCTGTTGAAGGGCCGAAGATGAAAAAGGTAGGAGGAAGAAATCAGGCACACTCAACAAGCGATACTTAGGAGGGGACGTCAGGCGAAACCTCTCTATAAGACACATGAACAACATCAAAGGGCTCCCCCTCATAAAATCATAATGGTCCTCTTACCAAGCATCGAGACCATTCAGGGTTTCCTCCAGCACCACCGTCACAGGGCTATAGTGGTAAGATATCCACATCACTATTTTGGCCACTTGGGGATCGGCCATCAAGTCTCCTTTCACCATTAACGGCCTCAGAGTCAGCCCAAAATAACAAATCCATCAAATCCATCATCAATAAAGTCCCTCTGACACACCGAGTTCATAACCTCGAGAAGAGAAATAGTCCCTCCATGAACCAATGGTCGAGTCGTCGAGGGGGAAATATGGAGAAACTCATCCAGAGACACCTAGGGAGAAGGGGGAAATATTGCAAAGCCACCAAAACACTAGGGATAATCCCCAACATTATAGATAATTCCTCATTGGTAGGACAAGCCTCATCCAGACCAAACCAAAAAAAATTATCCTTAGGGTACCAGAATTGTACCGCCGCTGCTAGCAAGTTCTAGTCTATGGCTCGATTGCGCTATAAAGAAACCCGACGTAAGCTAAAAGTGTCGTAGTCAACATGATAGAGGCACATGGCCTCTAAACCTTTGAGATAAGAAGAGAATTCTTCGTACATTGGAATATCCATTTAAGAAATCAAACAATGACACAAAAGAAGAAAACAATATTGGTGGTGAAAAAAATACATCCCCAACCTTCTTTTATACCTAAAAACCTTTGTCAAAAAAATATTTGGAAATCAATTTAACTCTCTTCCCTACAGAGTACCATAAGTATGCAGAAGTGCAATTAAAGGCGAAAAATGATTTGACTTGACGCCTATGTCGATAGGCAGGTCAAAGGGGTATCCCGATCGACAACCTGCCCCCCTCCCCCTCCCCCTTTTTTTAGAAAAATTCCACTTTCTTCTTTTGTCTAAAAACAAAATCCAAAATTCTTACATTGAAAAAGGTTAACCCCTGAGTTAATTCATTTTTACTCTTCTTTTTATAAAAATAAACATTCCCTTTTTATCATTTTATGCTCATCTCTATCTTTGTATAAACAATCTCGGCAAAAAATTAAAAGTGCATGTATGATAGGTCACTATATAAGGGAAAAAACCAAAAAGAAAATTCATATTTTTCATATATATTCTTGCTTCACATGATTACATTTTGCATATACAAAGAAAAAGAAAAAAAGGGAAAAATAAAATGAGACTTTTCCCGAATCCTCAAACCATAACCTTCCCCTCAACCCCGTGATGCACACATTTCCCTCTCCAATAGGCGGTGGACTCTCTACTCCCGGATCCAGAATCCTCATCATAAGTAGTTGGCGGCACCATGCAGTAGGTGGATGACTTCTTCACATAGGCAATCATCGAGACCATCTAGTTCCTAATGTACCGCAGCCAGTTAGTCGCCACCCATACATGCTACAAGAAAAAACATCAAACGATGATAAAGTTAGTAAAGACTAAGGAAATAAAGTACAAAAACAGGAAATTAAAGATAAAGAAGAGAAGTATACCTCAGACCACAACCTCATCTGTAATCCCTGTCAACTCGAACACCAATGCGTGAGGACGGTGTGGAACACTCAATGACTCATCATTGCTTAACCAGATATTATAATAAGGGGGAGTAACCTAAATGAGCAGAGCCACCTTCGTCGGTGCCTCCGCACCACCTCCTGTTTTATGAGCCGACCCACCGGTACGCTGGTACCCCTACCCAAAAAAGTGGCGAGTGGAGGCATGTTTTCCACATCATAAATATAGGAGGGCATCAGCCGACTGGTCACAAAGTGCGTATAATCATAGATCACCATTGTATCCATGTAAAGCACTTAGGGCTCGCCTATTATCGCTGCCTCCTTGGCATCATCACATATCTCCTTCACTCGTCTCATTAACATCAGGGGTACTAACGGTGGGACCGCTACCTCTTCCTCCATAATTTACCTCATAAATATATCCCCCATGTACCATACATTCCCTAACTCGTACGCCAACAACCGTCACATATACGCTTGCATGCCCGTAACCCCCATGTCGCCCAAAGATACCCCTAAGGGTAGAAGGTCACCTGCATCCTCAACAAAGAATCGGTATCTAATCAAGAAATACAGATGCCAAAAAAACTCAAGAAAAGATAAATATTATATCCCCCAAATCATCATCCTTCAGGGCTATCAAACCCCGCTCTATGCCCAATCACGTCGTAGAACCACGTCTGCAAGAAGACAAATATTAACAAAGAGAATAAAAGAGGACTGGAAGAATGTAAAGAAAATTAAATTAAGATTACCTCCCAAAGGTACGTGGTTTCTATCAAAGTCTGCCGACAGCACTGGATGAACGCATCCAAGGAAGCATAAAGGGATGCCAAAGTGATGCTCCCTTAGTCATACATAGGCACGTCCGACAAAATCCTCAAATACGATAAAAACCAGATATGGATGACATCATCACTTTTCGCCATCAAGAATCCCCGGTGCAAAAGTAAAATAAATAAATGGGCTATCTGCCTCACCTGCCACCCATCCGTCACATCCACGTGTATCCTCAGTAGCACCTCCCTTAGAGTAGAAATTCGGATAGAATCCCCCAACACGATTCTACCCATGCCCCCCCCCCCTCCTAAAGCAGCCTACACCTCCTTCGGTGTCCTCAAAGTGAGGTTCACCATAATTTTAAACTCCTCGTAATCCAGCCCCATATGTTGCTGGACGTAAATGATAGTAACAGTTATCTCCCCAAACCGTAAATCGAATGTGTGGTTAGTGTCCCACCATCTCTCTCTAAGAGAATACAACACCACAGAAGAACACGACGTATTATCCAAAGCCTTTGCTAATATGCAAAACCCGACATACGATACCATCCAACGTACAACCCCAAGGAGCTTATCCCAAACATCCTTCAACCTAATTATTCCCTAAAATAAGAAGAAAAAAGAGAAAATGAATTGGAAAACCAAAAGTCACCATATTTACATAGCCATTAGGGATCTTCACCATAGAAAAATGATGATGCACTGGCTCGCACAACAAGGTATGCACATCAGTAACTGTCTCCAATGAGTCATATACATTTTCATTGTCTAGCGCAAGGGGCACCACATACCGACACTCTAGACCAGCCCGATAATCAACACCCAGTCACTCGTTGTTGTAAGCATCACTTGAAGTGCCAGCCATTTTAAGTTTTGAAGAACAAAAGATTTAGGAATGACTCTTATAGAGAGAAAGAAATAGATTCAAACACTTGAAGCTGCGAAAAATGAAATGGGTCACCCCTTTATATAAAAGGCTAAAGGACTTGGCGATCGGCAAATCCTGCCCATACCAATTAGCAGCAGCATTTTCCTCTTCGTGAAGAAGCCCAGGATTCCATGTCCTACGTCGATAGGCACCTCTCCAGGCCTGACTATTAGTTGTCCCCTCCAAATTTCGTCCAGAAAATGCCAAAAAAAATTAAAAATTGCTCGAAAAATCCCTAAAAGGTCCCTAAAATATTTTGAAAATGTACAACATTATTCTCCCCAAAGAAAATCATTTTTTGGAACATTAATCCCCTTACAAACTCCCAAAAAACCTCTCCCAGATTCATCTTACACTCTTATCATCAGCATATTCCCCAACGAAACCAACGATGCGCCCGCATCCGAGTTTACTACAATTCCCCAATAAGAACCACAAACCTACACAGTGCCCAGTGGTATTTCAAGACAACATATTTCCTGGTGGAATCAAAAGTTCACCTACACCTAAAATCTTTCACGCCCTCCCCAGAGGAACTATCCCCCCATACCATAACCTTAAGGTCCTCAGAATTGACCTCGACCCTCAAAATTGGTCATCACAACTTTAGGTCCTTATAATTAACCTCGACTAGTAGAATTGGTCATCACCACTTAAGGTCCTCTGAATTTACCTCGGCCCATAGAATTGATTGTCACCAGTTAAAGTCCTCATAATTGACCTCGGCTCGGAGAATAGGTTATCACAACTTAAGGTCCTCAGAATTGACCTCGGTCATTAGAATTTCTCTTCACCACTTAAGGTCCTCAGAATTGACCCCATCCCTTTGAGTCGGTTATCACAACTTTAGGTCCTCAAAATTGACCTCGACCCTCTAAATCAGTCACCCTATCCCCTTAAGTTCATAAAATCAACATCAACACCTCCTAGACCCGTTGAATCGGTCACCCTCATCCTCTAGGTTCCTTAGAACTGGTCTCGACCCTTCGAATCGATCCCCCTCATCCTCTTGGTCCACATAATTGACCTAAAACCCTTTTCCCTAACATTGATGTGGTGTTTATTATTTGACATCCTTCACTTGTTCCAAGTTCGACCGTTGAGGGGTTCTACAGACACCTCATCCTAGGACCCTTCCAATCATCTCTTAGGTCCCTATCACTCATCCATCCACCGTAAACCCTAGGTCATACTCCGAATACTGATATGGAGGCCACTAGATACTCTCGATCCCCGTTTGACTGCAGTTAACTTTCTCACCTAAGCAACAATTTAATGAATCTTCAAAGGGCTCTGAATTCCTTTATCAATGGTCCATCTCGTGTGGGAATTGGCCTTACGGTTCAAATAAATGGTTCGTTTTGCTCTAAAAATTAATCTAAAGGCCACCGGGATCTCTCGGGTTCCATTTAACCCCGATAAACTCTCCAACTTAATAGAAGCTCAATGAATCCTTTAAGTTTTATAATTCCCCTTTCCAATGGTCTAATTGGTGTGCGAATCGTCCTTACAGTTTAAAGGAATGACCCGTTTTACTCTGAAGGGTCATCGGGATATTTTAATCCTCATTTGACCTTGTTCAACTCACTTAACCAAACTAAGTTGAATGAAATCTCGAAGGGCACTGAATACCCTTTCTAACGGTATATTCCGTGCATGAATCGTCCTTATGATTCAGACGAAAGATCCTTTTTCCATCAAAAATTTCTTGTCCAAAGACCAATGGGCGCTTCCGAGCCCCATTTGACTTCGGCCAACTCCCATCCTCGGATTAACTCAGTGGATTCTTAAAGGGATCTGAATACCCTATCCAACAGTCCATCCCGTGCACAATTCCTTTTGGGATGATTTTTGGGACGGCTAGGGGGGTCTTTTTGATAAGGGGTTATAAATAATTTTTGTGACGCCATAACCGTCTCAAAAGAGTTTTTTGAGACGGGAACAAATCCGTCTCAAAAGGTCATCATTTTATATGATCCTTTTGAGACGGTAAGAGAACTATCCTGAAAGAGTGTTTTTGAGATGGGAATTAATCAGTCTCAAAAGGTTACTATTTTACAAGACCTTTTTGGGACGACGAGAAAGTCATCTTTAATATATTTTTGGAACATTTTTAACCATCCCAAAAGAGGTGAAGATATCTTAAAATTTTTGCTCCAATATATAAGGGAGAATACAATCTATCACTAAAGTTTAATATAGAATTTAATTTCATTTGAGACAATTTATTAAAGTTTCACTATATGATCAAAAAAATATAATACATAAGATGATTTTCAACCAATACAACGAGTCATTTTTATTCAACAATAGTTATAGTTCTTACAAGAATCTCTAAATATTCATCAAAATAAAAATTATAACACTAAGTTCAAATATTCGGCTTGACAACAAAAATACATTAAATTCATATACTCCAAAACACAAAATGCTTTTAGCAAAGTAACCCCACAATCTTAAAGCATACGACCTCCAAAACCACTAATTAGCATTTCATATTCTACAAAAGTTGCCACCTGAAAAGAAAAGAAAAAATAGTGTCAATTACGTCAAAATTAATATCCCACTCATCAACAATATAAGGTGCAATGGATCAATATAATATATTCTCATATCAAACAACATAAATTTTAAACTATGATATCTTTTTAATAAATATCTAACTACTATTATTTTTTTTAAATCGGCAATGTCACCTTTGTTTAATCATGAAAACCACAAGTATCCAACCTATTTTAAACATTTAAATTGATTTTAGGAATACTATACACCAACCAATAGCAAATCCTCACCATAACCATAGCAAATTTTCAACACCACCATTGAAAATTTAACTTTAAAAGAGAGAATTTTCCACCAACTACGACAAACCTACAATAACCAACAACTACTATTTAAAAACAATCAGTAGAGTCTCATTTGTTTATTCATGAATACCAACCTGTTTGTAGGTTATAATTCACCCAAACAACTCGCTAATCAATAGCCATAACATGGTAACATGTAACTTTAAAATGGATAATTTCCAATTTTAAATAGTATGAGCTACATCAATTTCATGATAATAAAGATGTATTACTACCTGGTCAGTATGAGTCATTGAGATTCTGAAAGCATTGTGTGGGACAATACTAAGAAATAAACTTTTCATTTCACTCCTCATGTTAGTCTACATGTGTAGTAGAAGAGCTTGTTGGTTGCTAATTTTTAATTCTTCGAGCTCTTGTCGATGTCGAGTTTTTCGATCTTCAATATCTTACTGATGCCGAATAACGTGATACACATCTGTAGTCTTCTCCCCAACTTCATAAATGATACTTCCAGCTAATACATTTATTCCATCAAGCCTACTTTTTTTCTCACGACCCACAGATTCCATCACATAAACGCTAGAATAAAAAACAACCTTAATTTAATTACAAGTGCTATGTATCAGCCTTAGTATTACCCCACTAATCTTACTAAAGTGGTCTTGGACTTGAAGAAATATTTGTTTCCTTTTACGTATAATTTACCTTTTTGTGTCGTTGATTAAAAGACTAAGTCATTGTTCGTCATCGCTTATAGAGTTATTATGATTGAACTTGTAAATAAAGTGTCTTTTCATATTTATCATTTAATGTATGTGGAAGTGAAGATGAATCAAGGATAGGCACATCAAAACATTTATAATGGGAAAAAGAGAAGTCGATACATGGACTACCTACTGTGTACTCCGTTTTATAATATAGAATATATTTGAATCTATAACCTCTTAAATGGGACTAATTATGAAATAAAAACTACATGGGATTGTTGACAACGGAACATCACGGAATGGGAATAGAGCCCAAATACCTATAAATTAAAATGATAATAACACTTTATTTCAAATGATTTCATAAGGACACTTTATTCCTAGCCTAAAAGAACTATATTTGTTCAGTAGCATTGCCCATTAGTAGCACTACCCATGTTATACTTGTTCAATAGCACACCTGTTGAGTAACACACCTGGTTACACTGCCAATCTTACAACTTGTCATACAAATTTACATTCAATTATCAATCAAAGAATTCATATTTGGTGTGCCACACGTACATAATGTCCTAAGTACGAGTGTTGTACGTAATTCTATATGGAGTCTGTTTACATTTTAGGCACAGATGCTTAAATATAAAACACACATAAGTGTATTGAAATATGGATGAAAATAGCAGACCTTGTTTTTGTCAACAATGGTTTGGCTGCCAGTGCCATCAGCATCCATCTCAGACTCCTTCTTGAGGTCATCCTTGAGATCAACCACTATGCTTTTACTGTCCAAATTCTAAATCTTGATACTCGATTCAATTGCGACACAAAGCCAATACCTATTGGGGATAAATCTTCGAAAACAAACTAATTGTTTATTACTTTGTCGCTTATTACTAAATGAGTTTGAAGTCTAAGTTTAATATGACTTCAAGAACATTCGACATAAGATCCTTTTCTTGATGTGGCCAATGTCCCTGAGGAGAGGGAAAAAATTAAGTTAATTATAAAACAACTAATAGAGTGACAAAATAACCATGTAATACTGGAAAATGTAATGGAAGCAATTGTAATTTATAAGCAGCGAAATAAATAAGCAACTCATCTCACCCTAAGGTTAAATATCTCAAATGTAGTATTAACAATGATCAATGATTCACTAGAAAGAGTTGTCTCTTATTTATAGTATATACGCTATGTATGAAATGCCTTAAAACTTAATCCAATTAAGAGTTTGGCCACTCCAAAGTAAAGAAATTAAGTAAAACTGAATATATAAAAAAAATTAAACTTTTATACCATCAACTGAGACTTTAAAGCTTTCCATCTTTTCAGCAACATTGCCATTATGAACTTCTTCTAAGCTGTTGGTTTCGCCATTTTCCCTTAGATACACTTCTTAGTGCTTATCCATGACAAACTTGAGAGACAGTTGATTTGGACACTTTTTTCAAATTTTCTCTCCTCCTTTATTCGGGATTGAGACCGAAATGCTCATATAAATAGTGGCTCCTACATTTATTTTGTTCCTCTGGGTTTTCATTGGGAAAGTATATTTTGTTTCTATATTTAGAGTTCTTGTTAAAATTTGGAGTTTATCACTTGATTGAGTTAATTTATGTCCCATGGCCGTAATAGAATCAATGGTATGTGTCTCTGGACATGTTTCCTCTATTCCTGTGATGGTTTCGTCCCATGGACGTAA
This sequence comes from Sambucus nigra, assembly GCA_949130495.1. Classification (NCBI taxonomy): domain Eukaryota; kingdom Viridiplantae; phylum Streptophyta; class Magnoliopsida; order Dipsacales; family Adoxaceae; genus Sambucus; species Sambucus nigra. The sequence continues at coordinate 454,421,362 of OX422209.1, read as the reverse complement.
CTTGATTGATTTTAATATTTGGATGTTAATAATTTAAAATTGGAAAGTGTTGATTATTGTGCAAACATGAGGATTTCATATCCATTAAAAATTCCATAAAAAGGACCAAAAATATGATTTTTTAGTGAGACATGCGGTTCAGTGTGTACAGTATGGAAACCCTTAAATTGTCAACAAAATCTATAGCCTGGCATACAAGATTATTATGATCCATGTATAGAACAAAAGTGAACCTGATTACATCTAGATGGAAAAAAGGACAGAGAGAGAGAGAGAAAAAAAGGGTAATCTAGTATTGGTGTATAGTTGACACTTCATTGGAAATCAACACTCCCATATCTTCATTCACCATTATTTTCGGTGATATTAGACCTTGCCCATTTCTTTTGTCATCTCATCTCAAGATGATATAAATTTAACTTTTGATTTATGTTGAAGACTTAAGATACCCCTCTTAAGAATTTAAAATTTCCCCACATATATTATCTAAATTTTACATAATAATTAAAAAATTAAATCGCATAAACGATCAATTACAAATAAAATAAAAATTATGGGATCTTTAAGCAAACAACATTTTGTTTTCTATTGCCACACAATTTTGAATGAACTTGGTCAATATGACAGAGCACTTTTTGATGAGCAGGAAGGTACTCTCAAGGACTGATTATGTGAGAGTTAAAAAAAAGAGCTTTGGTTCAACAATTTTTTATGCCAATGAAATAGTAGAACTCATCGACAACATGAAAAATGAGATCTAAAGGGACTAAGTCTACTACATGGGGACCCGAGTGACCAATAAAACTTCAAACAATTTCCCTAAACAAAGGAATGAGTTCCATTAACTTGACCCTGTTACCCAACACTAGGCTTGGGGGGGCATTGGATATACCATTACCTAAAACCATCCAAATTAGAATAGACCTTGGTACTATAGGAATATTTAGACTAGATAGCCCTAAATCTTGAGATAATCGGACGTTGCTCAACAACATATAGAAAATTCAAAACAAACCCATCTTCGTAGATTACACTTGTGCCATGTTTGGAAATTTGAATTCCAAGATTTGGAATAGGGGTTCCGAAACATGACCTTAAAGGATTATGAGTAAAATTCATTAGTTGTTTGGGATTTTCATGAAAATAATGATTTTTTGTGATTCATTCATGACAAAAGTTATTTAGGATGCTTTGAGGCACTTATGGCACCCCGTATAATTAAATACAAGGTATCTACTCCTTTATTTAAATTAATACAAAATGTTAAGTTGGTTCAGTCTTAGCATCACTGTCGAAAATATTTAATTAATTACTAACCACCTAATATTTAAATTAGTGAGGTGTCAAATTTTATTAATTTAATTAACCATCAATCAAATAGTTTAAATCATTATTCAACAATTGCATAAACAATCTCATAAGGATAAACAACAATGAAATAAATGATGCCTGGAGTAAACCCTCCAATAGATAGTAGCAATGTTAAATAAACCCAATACAAAAGTCTGAATAATTAACAATGCCCAACAACTGAAATAAAATAGATGACTGAACTAATGTCTCTAGATAGAAATGGGCGACATGCCCTAACAAATGCAGCTAACTCTGGATAGAATCAAGTGGAATGTGGAGGCATCTAATAGCGAGATCCAGTAACTTCCACAGAAGCTACAACACGTCAACAGAACGGAACTCATATGCTTGGCATCCCTGTGGCTGGGCACCTAAAAGGTTTTTACAAAAAAAAATAGATTTGGAAGCAAACGGGTCAGAGCCCGAGGTGAAAATATTTTTAAAGAAGCAAGTGTTTAAATTACAATATTAAACAACACATATATTAAAAATGTTAGTCACGTGCCCTCACTTAAGATTCTCACCCCTCAACTATTGTGCACACCTAACGCATTTACTTAATTCAATCTAACTATACCACTATCTTATTAGTCTATTCTAATCTTACCAAAACGGTCTTACATTAAATATTCACCAGTATTACTTAAATAATTCAGAGTCATAATTCGCACGTTCATTAATTTAACTACTTATCTCAAGTATTAGTTAAGTTCTCACCATTTTAACCCATTTAAATACCTTAGTTATTCGCATCTACTAAGCAACAGTGAATCAGTCCCAAGTACATAAATAAATCCCTCTCAGTACATATATACACATAAGTCACCCTAGGCTAAGCTATGGTGTACGCATACTCTACTATTAAATACAGGTACATCACGTACATGAGGATCACGTGTTCCAAATCGCTCAGGAACTGTTTCAATAAAAATCACTCATATTGGAGGCGAACAAAGCTCACATACCCATGGGTAATGCACAGACCTACGTTTTCTTGGCCAGTTGACTTATCAACTAATAAATAAGTCTTCACGGTCCTATGTTCTTGAGGTACCAATCTAAATCCCCTCAAAGTCACACAAAGATAAGATGGTCCTTTCCCGAAAATCAACTTCCTGTGATAGCAAGTATGGTAGGTATGTCATACACATAAAAATACATATACTAAGTAGTCACACAACTTAGGTAATTATCATATTATTATAGGTATACACCAGCCCTATATTATAAGTCTCATACGTATCATAATATCATTTCGACTCTTCCACATAGTATGTTTAGCGCGATAACTTTCGTCGTATAGTTCCGAGTACTTGAACCTATCCCAAAAGGGTACTAAAACTCCCGCTGGTCTCTAAGATTATTTCAGTAATTAAGGTCCCCCTACCACTGTCTCTAACCTTAAGTTATTTGTTGTACAAATTAAATAAAATTTCTCACAACTTACCATCGTAACTCACTCGTCGGTCATTCATAAGCTCACCGTTAAATCCCAAACTAACTCAATATTTTTCGGGCTTCAATTATACCCCTACTGGCCTTCCCTAAGTACCAATATGCTAATTCAATCTTCACTAAAGAGTTCTAAAGGTTAAGGAACAATCAATTATTTAAAGGAAAAAAATCACAATTTCCAGAGAGGTCGATCGATCGAAGAAATGGGTCGATCGATCGATCGACATTCTTGAGTCGATCGATCGAACGATCAGTTATTTGCCAAAAATTCCTTTAATAGTTACGGTTTCTCCCACTTTTACACCTCCAATTCTACATTACAACGTCCCAAACTCCCAAATAAGTATACTAAACATTGAACCAACATATCTACACAAGTTTTAAGGTTCAAGATTCATCAAACTATCACAGAATTTCGATTTCTTGGATCCAAAGTCATGAATATTACTACAACCCTAACTCTTCAATATCTCTTCAATATTCATCATAAATATCAATTTAATTTCATGATTTCCTTACCCTTAATTTATAAATTCATTCATTTAATATTTCCAGAAGATCCAGTACGTGCAAATTTATCCAAGTTCAATAATTTAGTCTCCAATTTCACATTATTACAATTATTCATAATATTTCTTCAAATCTAAACTATCATGTAAAATATATGCCTAAAATCATTGCAAGATAAATCACTTTCCTTGAATTATAGGTTATTATCCTTTGATGAAGAGGTAGGTTGATTCTCCCTCTCTTTCCGTTTACAAATCCGGCGGTGGTGGTGGTGGCTTACGGTGGTTCTTTGGCCTTGGAAAACCCTTGGAACTTTTCCTTTCCTCTCACGTTGATCTCTCTTGTTTTTTATAGTTAATGGACCTAATAACCCTAAGTGTTGGCTGATATACACAACCTAATTTTCATAGGTCGCTATTCACCAATTAATTAAATGATCAAATTACCCTCCCGAGTTGTTGGTTTGTCCTAAAACTACCCCGGAATCCAAACTAAACCTCCGGGTAGACTTTTCTGACTATCTCGACCATTATGTACACTTTGGCTCACTCGAAATAACCATACGGATGATATAAAAAAATAATTTATTTATAAATCCATTAAATTGGGTCCTGACACGACTGACACTCGCGTCCCAACTTAATTACCGAAACTGTCGTATCTTAAACTCACAACAATTTTAATAAATTCAAAGTCATGTATTACTATACTTTCTCGTTAATATTCAACATAATAATCAAATACTAACTCTCGTCTCTCTAGTATTTAAATCCGGATTAATTTCCAAATAATTTCTCAATTTAATTTAATTAATTCCATAATTTAAAATCAGTAAAAATATGGGGTATTACACCACTCTATGTAGAATATTTCCATAAACTCCGGTCATTAATGATGACATTCTACTTTACATGATAAATTATTATTGATTAACTCGAAGTTTTGCCAAATTACCAAGATTTGCAATAGAAAGTCCATGCATAGTTAAGAACAAGTAACAATCATATATTATTTGACTAAAAAAGTGCTCGTCCTTGTTAAACGGATGTACTAATATATTGGATGCTGCTATTATTGTAATCGAATATGCTATATTGATCGTGTTTCAATGTATCAATATCTCAAGTTACAACTCAAATATACTATAAGTAGGTGATCATGTTCAAGGATGAAGATACAATGAAACAAAAGACACCATATGATAGGTAGGGGAAGAATGGAGCACGGAGAATGACTTCAAAGTTTGAACAAAGAAGAAATAAAGTTTGGGAATATTGTATCATGTTATCTATATAATCTAAACCCAATATCAGTTTCATATACCAGAAATTAACACAAGGAAAAAAATATAAATATCATATAATTTATTGGGAAGAATATAATTTAGCTAAGATTTGATGTGACAAAATTAATCATAGTTATCAAAACATGTTGTGCCTAACATTATAATTAAATTAATTGGGAGAATATTTAAGCTCTAAAGTTAATCATAGTTATCAAAGCATGTTGTGCCTAACATTATCATTAAATTAATCAGGAGAAGATTTGAAGCTCTAATTTATATCCCAATAGCATTCGGCACGTGTTTTAATGAACATCAAATATCTAATGCCTCAAAATGGATGGTGACTTTCTTGACCACCTTTGGATGTACAAAATCATGTTCTTTGGGGTGTATTTAGGAGCCCCAATTCCATGCCTTGGAATGGAAATGCGAAAATTTTTGGTTCAAAATTTTTAAAATTTTAACTAAAGAATTACAATTTCAAATCCAAGGCATGAAATTGGAGTTCCCAAAAACACCCTTATCCTTCTAATGACCATTTTACGTTAAAAGGATTTTTCCATACATGTTTGAAGTGTTCGTAATGTAACTATTATATCTCTAACGGGAAAAAATTATTTAAACCTATATAAATCAACTGTTTCCTACTAGATTTCGCATCTTGGAAATTTATATCCCATCTAAACTCTTTCAAATATTTCTCTAACATTAAAAGAACACTTAATAAAAGGATAAAAAAATGAGGTTAATTAAAGAATACAATTTAGGTTTCAGCAGCAGAATATAAACAAGCCATATTAGATCATCAGCTTAGGACATGCTAGTGTATATTCATATATATAATTCCCTCTTCATATTTTCCCTCCATGCTTTCCTCCACGTTCGCTATCCTTCATTCCCTCTCCTTATTTTCCTCCTTATGCCCCCTCAACTCTCTTATAAATAGGTATCTCTTGTAACGATTGTTCATCATCAATTCATATAAAATATTCTTTTCGTCTCTCTCTTTTATATTATCTCATGTGGTATTATAGTCGATAAACTTCCATTGAAATCCTTCATCTAAATCATAATGTCTAAAATCTCAACACCGCAAATCTCAAACCAAAAATTTCACACAAAAATCTCAAACAAAACCAAAATCTCTTAGGAAGAAGTAGTGTCTGTGCTTCATAGGAATAATTAGAGTCTAGAAATGGTAAGTGGGGTGGAAATTAAGTAAGGGACAATATTGGTCTTAAATATTGTGGTTGGATCTACTAAATTGTTGATTTATGTTTTCAATCTATTTTTATCTTGGAAAAGTAGAATCTAGACATATAAAGTGGAATAATTACTTTATTTCAAGAAATTTGGTAAAAGTGGAGTTTTCTTTTTTATTAAAAATATGAGATGGAACCTATGTAAAAAAATTTTAATGTATTTACTTATATTAATTTCTATCATACATTTTGCCCCCTCATGGCAGCCCATATAAAAAAAATCTTATTAACTCACATGTGTCTATTGAATTGAACGGAGGATAGTGCAAAAAAAATTAGGAAAACATATTTGTATATCCCTATACTTTTGTAAATTTGTTGGCACTAAATGAATGAAACAGTTAGATGTTGTTGATACAAAAATTAGTTAGCTGACGTGGATCAATTATAGGAAGACATGTGTCATCCTAAGTGGCATAAAATATATTCACCGAACAACTCATAGTGCCAAACTACTGAACGTACCGAGCTACTTAACGTACAGAGCATCTAGCCAAGAAGATCAAGTGACAAAAACAAATTCAGTGAACATTCTTATTATGTACAGATGTATATGTCTACTAAATAACGGAATATTGTCTATTCATATTAACAGCCTAATGGGCTATAAATATATTGTAAACCCCTCCATAACGGGGATCGATCACTTGCGATCATAATTGAGATCAAGGCAAAACACCCAGCAATACAAGACACTGGACGTAGGCTATTTTCATTAAGGCTGAACCACTTTAAAAATACTTTGTCTTTTTTCTTTATTCATATTTATCTGTGATTAATTAACTAGATCAAGTCTAGTTTTTTACATCAACAGATTGGCGTCGTCTGTGGGAACGACTATACATAGCGTTTTTCACTAAAAACTTCATCATACATGGCTGAGATCCCAGAATCTAGCAATAGGAAAAATGATGGAGTTCCTCCTAACCAGTCTGCTCCTCCAACTATCCATGATCTCACAGGAATAGTGGCAAACTTAGCCAAAGGACGAACAGCTATGCAGGAGACCATGCGACAACTCATTCACACTATTCAAAATGCAACGCCTGTCGAGTCAGGATAGCGAAGCATTCATAGAAACATGTACTTATCGCCTTCACGATCCAGATGCACTATATTCCCTCATGCTTCTCGGTCTAGACATATCGAATTCCATCATACTAAGAGGTCCAGTGATCCCTCCTATCAGCTTGGCTGGACATCTCCCATAAGAGTTATGGACTCTCAAGAAAATGTTACTCTAACTCCAGAACGAACAAGCGCTCTAGAGAGGTTGAGTAGAGTCTCCCCCTTTGACTTTTTGGGACCTAGGAGGAATATAAACCCTCCTCGGATTGCGTCGAGAAATTCTCAAGGACTAAATGATCTAAGGGAAAGTTTTGTTCAATCACGCCATGCATCTCGTACAGAAATATCCCAAAAGGAGAATTCAATGCGATCTGTTGCTCGAGAAAATAGATCAGAGGCTGGAAATGATGCATGGAAGGGATCCATTCAGAGGTTGGAAGACAGGTTAGGGTAAATGGCTAAGGCCATAAACCCTCTCCAAATAACCTTTATCAAAGGATCTCCATTTATACAAGCAATTGTGTACTTTCCCACACCCTCAAAGTTTAAGGCTCATGTAGTTATGCCGAAGTACGATGCGAAGACTGATCATGTTCTCCACATAGAACAGTACCAAGCTGCTGTAGATATTTATGCAGTCCCAAATGAGATGAGGTGCAGGGCGTTCTCATGAACAATCACTAGTTCTGCTCAAATATGGTATAACAGCCTTCCTCGGGGGAAAATTGCAACTTTCCATCAATTGGTTGAGCTCTTTATAGGGAATTTTTGTTTTAGTGCAAATCCAGTTAAGAGGGTAGCCCATCTGTTGAGCGTAAAGAAAAAGCAGGAGAAAGCACCAGGGACTACACCAATCGTTTTAACAACGAGAAATTGGAGGTAACCGACTACGAAGAGAAGACCGCCATTATAGCTCTGATGAGTTGTCTTTTACTGAATAATCTATATTACACTTTGGCCAAAGATCCCCCCAAATCCATGGCAGAGTTGATGGAGAAAGCAGCCAAGATTATGAATGCCGAAGAAGTTATGGCTGCAAAGAAGAATGTTGAGGCAAAAGCGTAAACTAAAGCTGAAGGCAGGTCGGAGAGGAAGGATCATAAGCATAATGGAGGCAACAAGCAATCGAAAGGCAAGGAAATGTTAGAGCACTTGAGGAAGTATGCAAATTATAACCCCTTAAAGGTAGGCATATATCATGTTCTGGAGGAGATCAAAAACAGCGAAGAACAAAATTGGTCAGAGAAATTGAGGACATCCCCCGAAAGGAGAGATAAGTTCAAGTATTGCGAGTTCAATAAAGACCATGGTCACATAACCAAGTGATGCATAGCTCTCCAGAATGAGATCGAGGCACTCATTAGACGAGGGAAATTGGACAAGTTTGTTGATCGCCAGAATGGTGAGAAGACCAACAACAGAGCACGGTAAAGGTCCAAACCTCCTCGTCGACCAAGAGATGTTAAGAAAAGGGACCATGAAGATGACTCGAACGATGACCCCGATCTCCCTAAAAAGACAAGACAGCCTGAACATGAGGTATTTTCAATCCGCTTTGGTTCATTTGACTGTAATATGATAATAGGTGGAGATGCAGGAGGTGGTGATCATACCGTTGAAAGGAAAGCTTACCTCAATGAGTCCCAGGCTTTTTCCTACATACAGCGAATAAATCTGGTAGAGGAAGATTGTCCGAGGAAGATCAATAAGGATAAACTAGTCATCGGTTTTGCCAAAAGTGATCTAGAAGGTGTCTTGTATCCTCACGACGATCCTTTGGTGATCAAGATGGGGATGAATAATGTAATCATCTCAAGAGTATTGGTAGATAATGGTAGCTTGGTAGACATCATGTTCTACCCCTGCTTTGACAGTTTAAACTTGAAACTCACCCAGTTGGAGCCGTACCACAGGCCCCCTATCGGTTTCTCTGGCGAAAAGTATTTCCACTTGGGACGATCAAGTTGGACATGCTTATTGGTACCTAGCATGCTTACAGAATAGAAAAATTTTGCTTTTTCGTAATGGATAAAAATGTCCAATCAACCTATAATATAATCTTAGGAAGGGAATGTCTGAGAAAGTTCAAAGCAGTGCCATCCATGGTACATCAATTCTTAAAGTTCCCGACCAGCTTTGGTGTGGGACTTGTGAAGGGCGATTAGATAGTAGCTCGGGAATGCTAATATTCATCTGCCAAATAAGAATATTTGGAGGATACTAGGAAGAAGACCACCACTTACCAAGTGGATGAGTCTAAAGATTCAGAGATTGAGACACTGGATCCCAGAGATGAATCAGAGCTCGTAAAGGGTCAGGTCATGGAAGTGACGAAGAACATTATTCTGGATGATGAATGGCCAGAAAGAATAACTCAAATTGGCACTTCACTTGATCCAACAATAAAGTAAGAGTTGGTGGTGTTTTAGAGGCATAGAAAGCAAGCTTTCGTGTGGAATCATGAAGATATGCCGAGGATATACCCAGCCTTCATGTGCCATGAACTCAATGTTAATAAGGAGATTAAATCGGTGAAGCAGCAAAGAAGGGTATTTAGCCCAGAGAAGAACCAAGCTATTCAAGAGGAAGTAGAGAAACTATAAAAGGCCTCTTTTATTGAGGATGTCAAATATCCTGATTGGTTAGCCAATGTGGTGACGGTAAAAAGAAGAACAATAAATGGAGAATGTGCGTGGATTTCACAGATCTGAACAAAGCTTGCCCAAAAGAGAACTTCCCTCTACCCCAAATAGATCAGTTGGTAGATGCTACTTCGAGGCATGAATTGCTGAGCTTCATGGATTCTTATTTCGACTACAACCAAATTAAGATGAAACCAGAAAACAGGGAAAGTACCTCTTTTATTACCCGAAGGAGAACATACTTTTATAATGTTATGCCTTTTGGTCTTAAAAATGCAGATGCTACATACCAGCGGCTAATGAACAAGGTGTTCGCAGAGAAAATCGGCAAAAACATCGAGGTTTATGTCGATGACATGCTAACTAAAAGCAAGAAAGCTACTGACCACATAGCTGATCTGGGCCAAACATTTGACCAGTTGGAGAAATATCAGATGAAGCTAAACCCGACCAAGTGAGTCTTTGGAAAACAAGAAGGCATGTTCCTCGAGAATATTGTGAATTAACGAGGCATCGAGGCAAATCCTATCAAAGCCTTACTAGAATTACAATCTCCAACTACGAAGAAAGAAGTACAAAGCCTCATGGGGCATGTTGCAGCTCTCAATAGGATAGTCTTACGAGCAACTGACAGATGCCTTCCATTCTTCAAGACACTCAGAAAAACTTTCGGGTGGAATGATGAGTGTGAGAGGGCGTTCCAAGAGTTGAAGAAATATTTGGGAATGCCTCCTTTACTGTCCAGGCTGGCAGTGGGAGAGAAATTATACTTGTACCTGGCTATCTCAGAAAGTGCAGTTAGTTTAGCGTTGATAAGAGTAGACGACGGAGTGCAGAAGTCGGTGTATTATACAAGCAAAGCATTCCGAGGAGCAGATATTAGGTACCCAAAATTGGAGAAACTGGCATTAGCATTGATCGAGGCAAGCAGGAGAATAACCCATACTTCCAAGCGCATACCATAGTGATATACACCGACATGCCACTCAGACAGGCTTTACACAAGCCGAAAATATCTTGAAGATTGATGTATTGGGCGGTGGAGTTAGGTGAATATGACATTGTCTATGAGCCAAGGTCTTCCCTCAAACGGCAGGCAGTGGCGGATTTCATTGCTGAATTTACTTACCCAGATACCTCCGACCAATAGGGATCTAACGCAGAACAACCCCTGAATATTAGAGGATCATCAAAAACTATCCCCGATCACCTCCCATCAGTAGACTTGCCGGAGGAGATGGTGACCGAGCAACAAGAATCCTCTGATAAAAGCCCAGAGTTGAGGGATGATAAAAGGAAGCACCAAATATTCCATCACGGGACTTTGTCAGACCAAGGGTTTGATAACTGTATCCTTGTATGGAATTTGTATGTTGATGGTTCTTCGTATGCCACGGACAGTGGAGCCGGAATAATTCTTAATAGTCCGAACAGATTAGATATAGAATATGCTCTAAGCTTTCAACTCAAAGCTTCCAACAATGAAGCTGAGTATGAAGCTATGATTGTGGGCTTCAGTTTAGCCAAAACACTGAACACAGAGCAAGTTACGATGTTTAGTGATTCACAGCTAGTCGTAAATCAGATTCTTGGGATGTACACGACAAAGGGAGAATTCATGTCTAGGTATCACACCAAAGATATAGAGATTGTATCCAATTTTGCAGCGGTCCAAGTGATCAGAATACCAAGACTGGAGAATACGTGGCTGATGCACTAGCTCGGTTAGCCTCAGCTACTCGCACCGAGATATGAAGAATGATTTCTATTGAGATACTTGCATATCGAAGCATTAATGATGATTTAATGGTGAAGTTCATCACTTTGGATATGGGACCTTCCTGGATGGATCCCATCAGGGCGTCTATTGAAGAAGGCATTTTACCAGCCGATCAACTTGCGGCCAAGAGGCTCAAGTTTAAAGCTTCTAGGTATGTCTTAAATAATGGAGTTCTATACAGAATAGGTATGATAACAGGTCTACAGAGATGTCTTCATCCATCAGAAATTAAAGATCTAATATAAGAAATTCACGAAGGCTCTTGTGGAGCTCATATAGAAGGTCGAACTCTTTTGCAGAGGATAATGACGCAGGGATATTATTGGCCAATGATGCGAGATAACTGCACAGCTTATGCCAAGAAATGCGACAAGTGTCAACGGTTCTCTACCATACGAAGAACTCCCCAGGCATTATTAACACCAATTACCTCACCATGGCCATTTTCTATGTGGGGAATAGACTTGGTTGGGCCTCTGCCAACTACCAAAGGATGATTCAAATACTTGGTAGTCGCTGTTGATTATTTCACAAAATGGTTGGAAGTTGAACCTCTCATTGACATGGCATATGAAAAGGTCTATCAGTTCATCTGGAACAATATTATTTGCAGATATGGTCCGCCACATGCTTTCATCACTGATCATGATACCTAGTTTGATAATGAGGAGTTCATTGTGTACTATCAATAGTCCAATGTTTAAAAGATTCATTCTGCACCAGGCCATCCCCAAAGCAATGGACAAACAGAGGTAACCAACAGAAATCTGTTGAACGGGCTGAAGAAACGGTTGGATGATGCGAAACGAAATTGGATTAATGAGTTGCATTATGTGTTATGGGCTTACCGGACAACTCCCCAAACAGCAAATGGGGAATCTCCTTACATGTTAGCCTTTGGAAGTGAAGAAGGCATACCCGCTGAACTGGGTCTACCTACTCATAGGGTACTTAATTTCAACATTCTAATAAGCGATTTGATGAGACGCTTAGATTTAGACATGCTCGAGGAAGTCCGAAAAGATGAAGCAATTCAAAATGTCGCTTACTAGCAATGGACTGCCATGTTCTACAATAAACGGGTCAAGAAATGTGATCTCAAGGAGGGAGATTATGTACTCAAGAAAGTCATTCAGAAGCATAATAAGCTGGAGGCCAACTAGCATGGGCATTATCGTGTAACAGCGATTGCTCGACCTAGAACCTACATAATAGAAACTTTAGAGGGGGAAAACTCAAAAATGCATGGAATGCAGGGCATCTGCGCAAATATTATCAGTAATGTAGATTCACATGTATTTCGTTCTTTTAGTATGAATAAAAATGATAATTTCCCCATATTCTTCTTAGTTCATTTTTTTCGGAGTACTCATGCTACACACTACACTTGAATTTTGGTCAGCGTATCAGCAACCACCAACTACAGTTGGTCGGCATCAATAAACTTAACCAACAATGTTGGCATAATAATCTTACAAGGCAAGCCCTGTTTGATTATGGGTGACCTCAAGGGAAATCCAAAACTAGGCAATAAGATGGGTGACCTCAAGGGGCATCCACTGCCTAGGAACCAAGGTAATCTAGCTAAGATTACTACAACTAAGTAGGACCATGGGATGAAAATAATTCCATTGCTTAGGCACTTATGGGTGACAAGTCACTACAACTAGGCAACAAATGGGGAAAAGTTCCATTGTCTAGGCAATTAAAACAAAACAGGACAAATTGACCCTTTATAAATATATATACAGCATGATAAGTAAAACATCTTATAATCTATTTCCAAGGAAAGAAAATTACACAAAGATGAGCTTTTATTCATTAAATACAAATTTCCTATTCTATTGGCTTTTTCCCTTCCGATTTAGGTACAGGATCCATTCCAGCTGGAGGATCATCTAAAGAGAAAGGAGAAGTGATATAATATAAATCCTACAACATCCTGGTATTTCTCGAACTTGGACGGTCAAGTAAATGTGGAGGACGGGATATCTCAAAATCTTCATGAAGCTGATAATCACCAAGGTATTTGGAGATCAAACAGTGAGGAATGGAACTAACTAGAATCCATCTAACGTCTAGTTTGAAAGGATGAACCAACAGATCAAGCAGTCCAAGATCACACCAATCCCATAATGAGTTCCCTTTTTCAACGTGCCTCATAGCTAGAGCATTCATCCACCCATACTTGTACCTCTCATTGTTTGACTACTTCAACCTGGCATCAAAATGGAACAAAGATTCATTGTATCCCCCCATCCAAAACTCTCTAGGCTGCTTGTGAAATTGATAAGTCAATCTCTCAACTTGCTGATGAAGTTTCTTCACTAAGTTTTCTTTACTTTACAATGCAGAACTCTTATTAGAAAGTTGCTCGGTAAGACTTTGAATTTTCTGGGACATCTCAACCAGAGCTTGATTTTTGGCTTTCAGTTGAACAGCCTGATTTACTAAGGCTTATTGAGTCCTAGTCTCTTCAATGCTGCTTCGACCAGCTCTTACTCTACCCCGTGAGGAAGATGTAGGTCTGGCTTTCTTCAAAGCCTCCAATTCTTCTCTCAATGTAGCATTTTCAATTTCCAAAAATGAAAAGCCCTCATCATTGATCGGGACCATAGCTTCAAAAGAAGAGGCAGACTTTAGTTGTCTCAGCTCTTCTCGCAAGTCAATATTTTCCTCCTCCAATAGCCTGGCAATGTTTTTATGCTCCTCAACTTCAAGTTTAAGCGCACTATCTCTCTTCCTGTGGGCTGACATAAATTTATCATAACCCCAATCAGCACTCAACTGTTGGTACTTCTTCTCATAACCCTCATGCAGAAGTGCAGTGGTTTCCTTGTGTTGAAGTTGAAGTTCCTCGATCACTCCTTGAAGGTCTTCAATCATTTTATAATAAGCGACATTATTGGCCACCGCCCGATCAAGCAGACATTTTAAATATTGGTAAGCCTCAATTGCTCGCTCAGAGGCATCAGGTCCAAGGATATTAACTATTTCAGCTTCAGTGAAATCTGTATAACTAGCCTTGAAGTAATCAATACATTTCTTCATCAACTATGTATCATGAGCTGACAAGAGTTCCATCATGGTAATAAACTAGCAAGGAAAAGTAAAAATGGATCAATAACGATACAGATCTAGCAAGTAAAGGAGAAAAATTAAAATAAATAACAAAGTCCATTTTATTGATCACATGAGGAGAAAATACAACCAAAGTTACAACAAAAGGGAAAAATAGAAAAATAACATGGTTAAAAAGCCAAACAACTCTACACCTTCTCCTTATTTCCTACAACATCTTCAGCCGATTTGGATGAAGGAGTTGGTTGCTCGACGGACAGTTGGTGTTGCTCGATAGAATTTGTTGCCTGTTGAACTTGCTCGGAGGATTGAGGAATGGTAACAGCAGGTGCTTGTTCTACTATCACCATAGAAGATTCATCAGATGCAGATTCATATTCTTCTTCTTCTTCTTCAATAGTAGGAGGAGGGCCATGAGTGTGTTTCTGAATTAGTTGAGAATTATCCACAACATTAAAATCCTTCAAAGAGGTAACCCATCCATATCTAAAGTATTTCAAACTTGCATAGTCCATCTGGTAAGAGACAGCAGCCAAAGCTTAATTCCATCCTTTATCCCAGCCAGAGCTAAAGGACTTCTTCATAGCAGTTTTTCTCTTCGCTCTCTCCGAGGAAGTTTTTTCCCTAGGAAGCTCTTCAATAAACTTCACCTTATCCTCAAGCTCTTTCTTATACCATTCATCCTCTTTAAGCTTGCCAACATCTTCCACCTTATTGGAAAGAGAAACCTTCAACTTGGAGGCATTTACAGCCTGATCTCGAGCTGTATCATCTTGTTGACGAGCTATCTCAGCAGATTGGAATTTATTCTCCCAGTCAGCTTTATCCTCTTCGTACTTCTTTCGAGACTCCCCCAAAGATTTCGATGACCCAGCAAAGGCTTCCTCTACTCCACTGTATGAGGTTGAAGCTTTGATGGATTCATGCTTCTCCATGATATTTTTGAAGTACACCAAAAACTACAATAAGAAGAAAGGCACGAATCAGAGTATGAACATGGCAATGAAGAATTAGAAAGATAAGTATAATGACCACTTACTGATGCAAGGTGTTGGGCAGCCAAATCGGTAACCTTATCCCGAGGAGTTGAAGTTTTAGCAGCTCGACAATCAGGGAGAGTCCCAGACTTGATCAATTTCTTGGCCAAGCCAGGGCTAAGGACGGCTGGAGAACTATCCCTCAAAGAAGAAATTCCAACTCCAGTAGGTTGGGCAACATCATCCACTGGCCTTTCAGCAAGATCCCGCCCCAACCTCCTCAAAAGAGCACCTTCAATCATAGGTGTTGTCTCTTCTTGAATAACAGCAGCTTCAATCAAAGGTGTTGCCTCTTTAGGAGCGATAGGGGGCTTCTTGCTAATAACTTTGGCAGGAGGAACAACGTCATATTTCTTAGTTGGAGCGTCGTCTTTATTCTTCTTCACCCCTTCAGTAACAGGAGCAGATTTGGCAAAGAGTTCAGGCACTTTCCTCTTCTTCATCATCAGGTCAGCAATAGCAATACCTAAGTCAGGAAGCTTCTTCAACAAATGAAGAAGATGCTGGATCTTGCTCCAGGTCAATCACCAAAGGAGGAACAAGAGGACGAGCAATAAAAGAAGAAATGGTGTTCTTGTATCTCAATAAATAAGAAGCAAACCTCACGTGTTACCCATCTATTGCTCGATGCAACCCCTAGATAAACTTTAAATCTTTTATATTAATGTCACTCTCTTTTGGGGATTTCCTTGTACTGTCAACTGCAATAAACAAAAAATAAGCGTCAGTGACACATTTCATCAAACAAAAACAGAGCTAAATTGAAAAACTAAAAACAACCTATCCCATTGCCATAAAGTGGACATATGGGACCTTAACACACGTCTTTCCCTTTTAACGGGGGGTGTTGCCAATTTTTCATCACGACCCCATGATCAAAATAATCCCTATTAGCATCCGGGAGATTGACCACTAAAGCTCTATGAGAATACCTAGTTTTTAAATAAAAGGTGGTATCGCTAGTAACCCATTTATAACAGTACATAATTTTAGGAATCCCTAAATGAGTTCCATGAATTTTATTCAACCTATGTACGCCATTAACTACCCTCCACGTATTTGGAACTACTCTTGGAGGAACAATATCGAAATATTGGCAAAATTCCAAACACAGGGGATTAGGCGGGAAAGAAAAGCCACATTCTGCTACAAAAATGGAGGGAAACAAATGTCCCCCAGCTAAAGAAAATAAATCAGAAGGGAAAGAAGGTTCTTCCAGAATAACCCAAGAAGGAATTATAAAATCATCTCAAAATTTATCCAACGATTCGATAAAATAAACCGTAGTGTCTAACGCAAAGAAAGAAAAAAAGAAGAAGTTCTTACAGAAAATTGAGAAATCTACTAAGGCGGATGGCAGAAGGAATGAGCGTAAGAAGAAAAAGTGAAAAGACAAAAGGCTTGGAAGTCTAAAAGGCAAAAGGTAGAAGACGATTTGATTCTATCTCTTTTAAATGCATTTGCTTCGGGAAATGAGAAAAGTAATGATCACTAGAGACGACGATTGCGTTTTCGGTGGCTAAATGATGAAAAAGACGCAAATACCCAAGCGTCCATCAAAGATTCAAAATATTTACGATTTTTTTTCATTTCGCGCTCAAAATCATTAAATGTCACAAGTGTTGGAGATCTGTAAACTAATGAGATTGGGTAAATGTATCCGAGCAACCTCTGGGCATAATGTTCCACACTTTTATATCCAACCTCAACTGTGAAACATTGGGGGTTCTGTTGATACAAAAATTAGTCAGTTGACGTGGATCAATTGTATGAAAACATGTGTCATCCTGCGTGGCATAAAATATATTCACCGAACAACTCATAGTGTCGAACTACTCAGCATACCGATCTACTCAACGTACAGAGCATCTAGCCAAGAAGATCAAGCAACAAAAACAGATTCAATGAACATTCTTATTATGTACAGATGTATATGTCTACTAAATAACGGCATATTGTCTATTCATATTGACAGCCTAAGGGCTATAAATACATTGTAACCCCCTCCATAACGGGGATCGATCACTTGCAATCATAATTGAGATCAAGGCAAAACACCTAGCAATATAATAAAGTGGACGTAGGCCATTTTCATTCAGGCTGGACCACTTTAAAAATCCTTTGTCTTATTTCTTTATTCATATTTATCTCTGATTAATTGATTAGATCAACTCTAGTTTTTTACATCAACAGATGTCATATAGTCTTTTTAAATCTAATACAAGTTTTCCCTATATATAGGTAATATCCTTTGCATTAAATAATAACTATAACATACCCGCGCATCGCGCTGCGCTAACACCTAGCTATAAATAATATCGATGCTTATTTATATGAATATAGGACTTAACAAGTAAATTAGATTCTAAAACTATAATTTCTAATGAACATAGTTACGTAAGGAATTGTTACCATAAAAGTTGACCCGAGTGTAAAATTGAGACTGAATATTGTGATGTGTTAAATCCATGGGTTTGTCCGTGCTTTGCTTCCTCATTTTCAAGATTTCTTTGGTATTATAATGGGGGAGTTTGTAAGATGGCCCTCCGATTCCTTGTGATCTCATGGCATGTTGTATCTGAATGGGAACCCACCATAGTTCAATGATAAATTAACCAACAATAATAAGATAAATCCTTAATATCCTAGAAACTCCAAACTACTGAAATTAAACCCTAATTTTAACAGAAAAAAAAAACTAATCAATCCTAAAATAAAAGCCTAAACCTCTAAATTGATTGTGTAAACTCTATATTTTTCTTGGATTGAGAAAATTGGAAGAATAAATTATAAAGGATGTGACTGTGTGTGTGTATGGGTGGGTGTGGGTGGGTGTGTGGGTGTGGGTGGGTGAGAGAGAGAGAGAGAGAGAGAGAGCGTTTGTGTATGTGTGTGTGAGAGTGCGTCTATGTGTTAGTGTGAGTGCACGAGATAGAGAGAGAGAAATACCTGAGCTCGAGATCTGCACGCTGGGGAGATTGAAGGAGAGGGTTGACGAGGGGGAATATTTGGAGGGAGAGAGAAAGATGGGAGAGTTTTGGGGGAGGTCATGTGATTTAGGCAGGGATATTTTTAGTTTTTTTAATGTGTTTGGCGGGTGATAAATTTTTAAGAGGGATCTCAAAAGTTATATCATTTGAGACGGGTATATATTTATTATCATAAAAGGTATAGAATTTGAGACGGATATACAATTGGTGTCTTAAAAGGTATAACATTTGAGGCGGGCATACATTTGTTGTCTTATTAGGCATATTTTAAAAGACGGTTAAAAATAGTTGTTTCAAATGATATTATTTTTTTAGACACATAATTTCATCTATCTCGTAAACTAATTTTTAGAGACCAAACTTCAAGCCGTCTCTAAATCTTGGTCTTAAAAGCTACTTTGTTGTAGTGTGAAAATTATAAGAAGAGGGAGTAACTTGAATGAGCGGATCCTCCTCAGCCGGTGTTGTCACACCACCTCTCGTGCTATGAGCCAATCCCACTGGTACACTGGTACCCCCACCCGACCGAAACAGTGGAGGGTGGAGGCATGTTCTCCACATCATAAATACATGAGGGAATCAACCAGTTGGTCATGAAGTCCAGATAATCATAGCTCACCGCTGTATTCATGTAAAGCATTTAGGGATCCCTTATCATCATTGTCGCCCTGGCATCATCAGACATCTCCCTTAACCGCCTCATAAACATTGGGGGCACTGGCGGTGGGACCTCCACCTCCTCCTCCATTATCTGTCTCATAACTCTATCCCCCAGGTACCAGACATTCCCGAACTCGTGCTCCAGCAACCGTCACATCTGTGCATGAATGCACGTAACCCCCATGTCCTGTGAAGATACCCCCAAGGGTAAAAGGTCACATGCATCCCCAGCAAAGAATCAGTATTTAATCAAGAAATACAGATGCCAAAAAAACTCAAGAAAAGATAAAGATTAACCTGCTCGCACTTCATTTCCTTCAAGACCCTCCGCACGTCCTTCAGGGACAAGGATATGTTCGACTACCAATTGTATTTTTTCCACCCAAACATCCGACAGATATCCCCCAAATCATCATCCTTCCAGGCTATCAACCTCGCTTTATGTCAAATCACCTTGTAGAACCATGTCTATAACAAAAGAGAGATCAACAAAGAGAATAAAATAGGACTAAAAGAATATAAAGAAAATAAACTTAAGATTACTTCCAGAAGGTACGTGGTCCCTATAAAAGTCTGCCAGCAACACCGGTTGAACGCATCTAGGAAGCATAAAGGGATGCCAAAGTGAAGCTCCTTCATTCATACATAGGCACGTTCGACAAAATCCTCAAGAATGGTAAAAACCAGAGATGGACGACGTCGTCGCATGTCGCCACCAAGAATACCCCATGAAAAAGTAAAATAAACAAATGGGCTATCTACCTCACCTGCCACTCGTCCATCACATCCACATGTCTCCTCAACAACACTTCCTTTAAAGAAGAAATTCGGATAGAATCCCCCAACACTATCTACCCCCTCCCCCAAAAGAAGTCTGCACCACCTTCGGCATAATCCTCAAAGTGAGGTCCACCACAATTTGAAAATCCTCATAATCTAGCCCCATCAGTTGCTGGACGTTAATGGGAGTAGCAGTCATCTACCAGAACCCCAAATAGAATGTGTGGGTAGTGTCCCACCATCTCTCTCTAAGAGTACACAATACCGAAGTAGAATGCGACATCTCATCCAAAGCCTTTGCTAACATGCAAAACCTGACATACGATATCATCCAACGCATAGCCCCAGGGAACTTATCCCAAACATCCTTCAACCTGATCGTTCCTCAGGACCGAATGCTTGGTGGAGCTATGTCATTCTGCAAAACAGAATAAAACCATTCATTAGGGCGAGAAGAAAAAAGAGAAAATGAATTAGAAAACCAAAAGTCACCATACTTATATAGCTATTAGGATTCTTCACCCTCGATGAACGATGATGCACTGGCTCGGGCAATAAGGTATGCTCATCAGCAACTGTCTCAAACGAGTCACGGACATTCTCATTATCCAGCGCACGGGGCACCATAAATCGCCACTCTAGGCCATCCCAATCATCAACAGCCAGCCACTTGTTGTTGTAAGCATCACCTGAAGTGCCTGCCATTTGAAGTTTTGAATTGACCACTTAAAATCCTCAGAATTGACATCGGCCCACAGAATTAGTTGTCACCACTTAAGGTCCTCATAATTGACCTTGGCTCGCAAAATAGGTCGTCACAACTTAAAGTCCTTAGAATTGACCTCGGTCCGTAAAATTATTTGTCACCACTTACGGTCCTCAGAATTGACCTCGGCCCTCAGAATTGGTCGTCAGCACTTAAGGTCCTCAGAATTAACCTCGGCTCTTAGAATCAGTCGTCACAACTTTAGGTACTCAAAATTAACCTCGACCCACATAATTGGTTGCCCCAACTCAAAGTCCTCAGAATTGACCTTGACCCTTCAAATCAGTCACCCTATCCCCTTAAGTTCATAAAATCAACATCAGCGCCTCCTAGACTCGCCGAATCAGTCACCCTTATCCTCTATGTTCCCTACAACTGGCCTTGACCCTCTGAATCGATCACCCTCATCCTCTTGGTCCACAGAATTGACCTAAAATCCTTTTCCTTAACATCGATGTAGTGTTTATTATTCGATGTCCTTCACTTGTTCCAAGCTTGCCCGTCGAGGGGCTCTGTAGAGACCTCATCCTAGGACCCCCCCCCCCCCCTAAGCATCTCCTTAGGTTCCTACCACTCATCCATCCATCATAAACCCTAAGTGATACTCTGTGATGCCACTGGGTCCTCCCAGACCCCGTTTGACTACAATCAACTTTCTTACCTGAGAAAAAGCTCAATGAATATTTAAAGGACTCTAAATTTCATTTTCAACAGTCCGTCTCGTGTGTAAATTGGCCTTACGATTTGAATTAACAATTCGTTTTGTTTTAAAAACTAATCTAAAGGCCACCAGTCTCTCCCGAGTTTCGTTTAACTCCGGTCAACTCTCCAACTTGAACGAAGCTTGATAACGATGACTTTTTGTATGTATTTGTCGTTGTTGAAAGCCAAGTTAGTCAAAATCCTCAATTACCTACAAATATAACGTAAACTCAAGTGTAGAGGTAAGTAAGGGTATCAATCCACTTTCAAGGTTGGAAAGCAAATGGAACACACTCAATTGTAATTCACTTTTTATTTTCTTTTTGTGCTTTTTCACTTTTCTAATTTTTTTTAGCTTTTTCAATATTAAAACATTAGGGTGAGGTGAGGTGAGGTGAAATAACACTAAACTAAAATGAAAATAACTAACTAGAAAGTTACTAAAATGAAAAATAAAGTCTAAACTAAAATAAGAGATAAAGTGAGGTAAATAATTGTGAAAACAATCAAGGAGTGGGATTACACCACAAATTTTAGTTATTCTAATTAATTAACTTAATTATTTGAATTCTCCCAAATTAATATGAAAACTACAAATCAACTCTCGTTGCAAATGTAATTTTAATAGTAACCTTTTAGAAAATTAAGTTTAACACCCCACAACTCTAGAAAAATAGATCTACACTTCTTTTAATTAATCACCCGCTAGGATCGATCAATAAAATTTATGTAAATCTTAGAATATAAATTTAGAGTTGAAATTCAAGTTATAATACCCCACTTAAGAAACCCTATCTCTAGTTCGAATCTAAAATGGGTATTATAATTAGAATTTCGATTTTCTCTCGAAAATCTAAGGGTAAGGGATCAAAATTAACATTCAAAGGGAAATTTCAAGTAATCAAACTAATTAAACTAAAATAACATCAAATAAGGGTTTCACCCCACCCCTTGAAAGGGGATTTAGCCTAACATGGCATCAAACATAATAAACAAATATTCAATAGGCATTTAATAATAAAGAGTAGAGAGAAGAATAATCAAACCAATCTCTTGAATTCAATAAACTTCAATCCTTGAATGAGAAGCATACAACCCTCCAATTGAGAATCCAATTAATTTGAAAATAAATGAACACTCAATTAAACCTCAATCAATATTTAACCTCACAAATATCTAAAAAAGAATAAAACAAAACTATTTACAAAAGGTGTTTTTCTCTACAATTCTCTCTGTAAAAATTCCTCTCCCAAAGCTCTAGATGAGTCTAGTCTAAAAATTACAAGATAAAAATATAAAGGATAGTGGATGAATTAATAATGGACAATTAAATAATAAAAGAGATTTGCTAAAAATGCAAATCCTAAAATTATATAATTGTACATTAGAATTCACCCAAAGAAATAAATTCTAGATCATTACTTTATATTGAGATAATTGCTAAAAATGCAAAATCTCAACATAAAGGAATGGGTTAGAATTTACCTCCTATAATGGATAAATTTAACTACATCAATCTATTATGAAATAATTGCTAAAAATGCAAAAATTCATAATAGATGGGTGGGGTGAAATTTATCCTAGAGATAATTTTCACTACACACCTCTATATTGAGGTATTTGCTAAAAATGCAAATACTCAACATAGAGGGGTGGAGAGAATTTTATCACACCAAGCTTAAAATTAATTTTGAGATCCTTTTCTTTTGAGTTTTCTTCTTCTCTTTATAACAGGCATGGAGCATGGGGGTATAGTTGGTAATGGACATTAGTGTGCATGTGGGAATGGTGAGGGGAGCATGTGAGTTGAGAGGATATAAAAGTCTGATATGATTTATGGGTAGGGGTGTTCACGGGTCGATCGGTTCGATTTTGACCGGGTTTTTTTAGCCAAACCGACCATGTCGGTTTTTGGAGGAGAAAAACCGAACCGAACCGAATCTGTTGAAGAACCGAACCGAACCGAACCGAACAAGGTCGGTTTTTGACAGGGCCGATTCGGTTTGTCCATCAGTTTTTGACAAGGCCGATTTTTTATAGGGCCGGTTCGGTTTTTTTATTTATTTTAATAAAAAAAATATTTTTTTTAATACCTAATATAAATATAAAATTAAAAAATATAATATAATATGCCAACACTAATATAAATATAATATAAAATATAAAATTAAAAAGTATAAAAATTAATTCGGTTCAAAATCGGTTTTTTTATGCCAAAATCGAAAACCGAACCGACCCTGTCGGTTTTATACCTGATCAAACCGAACCGAACCGACCCTTAAAAAATCCGGCTCGAAAATTTTCGGTTCGGCTCGATTTGGTCGGTTTTTTTGCACACCCCTATTTATGAGTATTTTTGAAAACAACTTAAAGTTAGGTAGTTGGGGGTAAAATTGGTACAGGGCGTTAAAAGGTTGTTTAAGTCACATGGGTTAAATGGGTTTTGATTTTGGCTTTAAACAGGTGA
This sequence comes from Sambucus nigra, assembly GCA_949130495.1. NCBI lineage: Eukaryota > Viridiplantae > Streptophyta > Magnoliopsida > Dipsacales > Adoxaceae > Sambucus > Sambucus nigra. The sequence goes on along the minus strand of OX422209.1, from coordinate 454,397,524 downwards.
TAGAAACCGTGTAAGACTTTGGAAGTGAAATGGGTAGGCTGGAAGTGGGGTTCCGCAGACGGAGTTGAGGAAATCGGGTCGCCGGAGGTCGTGGTGAGGTCGCGACGGAGAGTCGCCGGGGAGGAGGGGTCGGCTGCTTTACTGGGATCGATTTTCAGCAGGTTCAGGCGGCTTTAAGCCGCCGGTGATGGGGCGAGATGTGTTTGCGCAGGTCCGGCGATGGAGGGTCGGGGTTAGGTCCGGCGGGGTTTGGTTGGGTGCTGCCGGAAGTGGCGATCGGATTGAGGAGAGAGAGAGAGGGGCGGTCCGCCGGTGTTGGAGTTGGGCGTCTCGCCGGCAGGAGGGGTGGAGCAGGTCGGTTGGACCGGGTTTGTGAACAGGTGGGCTAGTGTAGTTTAGAGTTAGAGAGAGAGAGTGATGTTTGGGCATGTGTTGTGTGTGTGTTATTGGAGATGGTGGAAGAGAGAGGAGAGAGAAAGTGGTGGGAGGTTTGTTTGAGAAGATGAGTGGGGCTGGGTTGGTGTGTTTGTGTGGGTGAGGGCTAATTGGGTATAATTTAGTGTGTAGGATAATTAGTGGGGTGTGTGTTTAATAGGGACACTTAAAAATAATACAAGACTCAATTAAAATTAATAAAAGTAATAAAAATAAATAAAAGCCTAAAAAAAATTATATTCTAAAATAAAACAAAGACTTAAATAAAATTAAAAAGAAATGAAAAATAAAAAATAAAACTAGAAATCTATTAAACTAAAATTAAAATCCTAAAAAGAAAATGTAAAATCAAAATAAATTAAAATACATGAAATCCTAAAAATTCCAATCCTAATAAAATCAGATAAAATAAAAATTAAAACTAAAAACTTAATAAAATCAAAATCAAAATAAAATTATATTAATAAAAATAAAATAAAAAAATAGGAAATAAAATTTAGAAAATACTAAATAAATCTAAAATAAATCCTAAAAATAAAAATGACACAAACTAAAAATCTAAAAAATAATAAAAATGGACAAATTAGACACACACGGGGTTCGGGGTAGGTTTAGGCTAGGCATAAGGTCGAGTGAGGTTACAAGGTTGGGTATTTAGCTCCATATTGTGCACAATTGTCTTGATTTAATCGTTTGAACTCTGCAATGCACAATTTGACCTACAAGATAAACATTTAAGCACATAAGACCCATATTGTCGAGAATTAGCAACTAAAATACATCTATTTCGGGTATAAATTGTACAGTTTTGGGTGCTTATCAAAGCTCAATGAATATTTTAAGTGCTCTGAGTCCCCTTTCCAACGGTCTGACTCGTGCACGAATAGGTGTTATGATTCGGACTAACGACCCATTTTACTCTGAAGTCGGGCACTTTTGAGCCCCATTTGACATTATTCAACTCTTTGAACCAAACAAAGTTGGATGAAATCTCGAAGGGCAATGAATACCCTTTCTAACGGTTTGTCCCGTGCATGAATCGGTCTTACGGTTCGGACGAACGATTTGTTTCCACCAAAAACCTCTTTTTTAGAGATCAACGGGCGCTTTCGAGCCCCATTTGACTTCAGTCAACTTCTAGACCTCGGAGTATCTCAATGTATTATTAAAGGGATCTAAATAACCTATCCAACGATCCATCCCTTGCCCGATTCAGATTTACAGTTTGCATTTTTTATGCCCATTATTTTGAAAGCTCTGTTTGAGACTATCTATAGACACTCTAGGGACCCTACCTATTGGCAGTGTGCTTGAGGTGCTATATCGATCGACGGGCTTAGGACCATGCCGATCGGCACCCCCTTGACCCTATAAATAGAATCCAGGACCTCACTTTGAAAGACACCTCTGAACACCCCTCTCAGCAAGTCAAAGAACATTCTCTCAAATTCAGAGTTGTTCCATTTCCTAAAAAAACCTTTTTTTCACATTCCATTTCATCACTTTCTTACCTCACTTGGTAATTCCCCCCACCTCTCCATAGAAATTTCATACCATAGCAAGATCAGTATATTTACATCTCAATGTCAACTTCAAGCATTCATAAGGAGGTCAAATTCTCCATCACTTTCTTTAATTCTTCTATTTTAGTGTTATTTACTTTATTTTTACTTTAGTATTTTTTTTCGTCATCATATCAGATCCATTAACCTCTACTCTTTATTAGTAGTATTTTCACGTAATATATTTTTGTAAGGACACAAATTTCCAATTGAGTCCATGTATTGTGTTGGCTCAATTCCGGACAAAAACATTTATTCATAGGATAGTATGTCATTGTAATACTCTCAAGCGTATGAAGTGTTTGTTGAAGACGTAGCGGCAAAGAATATAAAGCTTCATCAAATATGCCGGTTTGCGTACCTCGTTTCTACGTCATCAACTATGGTTCCATGCTCCCAAGGTATGAATGCAATTATATATATATAGGAGCTTGGAACAAAGTTTGTTGGGTGTTAGGTTTAATAAAAACTGTGTTTTATTTTCAGAAAAATTTAATTGGAACTTTAAATTAAAGTATATAAAGTTTCTGGGCCAAAATCGTATTTTACAAAATTTCTGGAAGTCGTTTGAAATGTCGTTCGAACGAGTTTTTCGTTCAAACCAGGTTTCGTTCGAACGAGTTTGCCAACGAGTTCTCATTAACCTATACTGGTCTGTCGTTCGAAATGTCGTTCGAACGAGATTGTTCATTCTAACGAGGTTTCCAACGAGATTCTAACGAAGTCCATACTAGTGTGTCGTTAGAAGTCTCGTTCGAACGAGAGGCCAGGCGAGAACAGTTTTTGGCAATTTTTGGCAGTTTTTCACCCACTTCCCCACTTGGTTTTTAACCAACTTTTTCAGATTTTATCTTGTGAGGGAATCACATTTTCCAATCTAACTTTTCCAATCTTGTTTATCTCTTAGAGAGAGTTTGAGAGAAAAAATTGTTTAGGAAAATGTTCATGTTTTGAGTGAGATTTTTAGAGAAAAATTTCCATCACTCTAGTGTTTACACCCAAAGAAGTTTATTCCAAGTTCTTATATACATATCAATTGCTTGGAGTTTGGCACCGATTTTTCTCTACCGAATTCAAGAAGAGAAGTTTTGGTTTGCTTCTACATCCATCAAAGAAGAAGTGTTTCTCATGTTGATTTACCCACACGGAGAAAGGCTCCATGTACGGGTGACGGTGACCATATAAAGTCCTATCGGTGGATTCCGAGACCGCGGTGGTGTTCCAAGGTTATCCGCTAGGAAGAGGTGTCTACAAGAAGAAGCGTCGAGGCTTGAGAGGGATCGAGTCAGTCGTTGTAAGTCTATTTGTCTTGTACTTGTAATTCCGTATCTAGCGGATTTGTGGCTAGGGCCGTCCGAGGTTTTTTTCCCGTCTTGGGTTTTTCCTCGTACATCGCGGCGTAGTGTGATACTGTTTATTTTATCTTGCATCATAATTTAGAACGCATGCTTAGGATTATTCAAGATAAAATTTGGTTTAATTATCACACTCACTTTAATTTGGGACTAAATGAAATATTGGGTAAAGTCTATTTAATTCAAGTCATTTGCAAAAATTTGGTTTCGCCTAATTTGCTAATATTGATAAATATGACTTAGGCAAATTCTAGGACTTGGATTAATTAATCCGTTTAAGTGATTACATTAATTGAGTAATTTTTTGAACCATATCCCTAACGCTTCCGCATCGATTTTATCACAAAAGGAAATTCTCGCGTTTACAAATTGGTATCAGAGCCAAAAACGATAAATTATTTCGTAAAGATCCTTTAAATTTTTGGCTAAAATGGATTTTTCCCCATTTTCAAAATTTCCTATTTTCGATGGTTCAAACTACGCGTATTGGAAAGCGCGTATGAGATCGGCACTAAAATCTATCGACGAAAGAGTTTGGATGTCTGTTGTTAACGGGTGGTCCCCACCAACTTATTTAGTTGAAAATGAACGTGTTATCAAACCCGCCGATAGATGGACTGAAAATGAGTTTAAACTTGCTAATTTCAATTCCCGTGGTTTAAATGCCTTATTTCGCGTTGTCACACCGGATGAATTCCGTCGTATTATGACGTGTGAAACCGCTAAAGAAGCTTGGGATATTTTACAATTAACTCATGAAGGAACTAGTGTCGTTAAAGTTTCAAAACTCCAAAACCTCACCACTCAATTTGAAACTATCAAAATGAATGAAAAAGAAACTTTTGATGAATTTTATGCTAGACTTTCCGATATTGTTAATTCATCGTTTAACTTGGGAGAGAAAATACCTGACGACCGTGTTGTAAAGAAAATTTTAAGGTCCCTACCCGATAGATTTATTCCAAAGGTGACCGTTTTAAATTCTTTACCCACTTTAGCCTCTACGAAATTAGAAGAGCTTGTAGGTGATTTACAAACCTATGAACTGGATATGTTTCCCTGTAAAACTGAAAAGAAAATCGAAAAGGGCGTTGCTTTAAAAGCCCGAAAAGAGGTTAAACAAGTAGTAGAGAGCGATAGTGATAGTGACTCGGAAGACATGGCTTTATTTGCTCGCAAATTTAGAAAATTTCTTAAAATTAACAAAGATAAATTTAAAAATGATTTTAAGAAATTTGAATCTTCTAAGCATGATAAAGGCGAAAAGATTTCTAAAGCCGAGAAGATTCCTAAAGCCGAGAAGATCCCTAAACCTAGTAATGAAAATTTAGATAGGGACGAGTCTAATAAGTGTTTTGGTTGTGAAGGTTATGGCCATAGGGCTTATGAGTGCCCCACTAAACTAAGGAAAGAGGGTAAGCGACCCATTTCATATAATGCGACCCTTAGTGATAGTGATAAGGAAGAGAAGCCCGATTCCCCCACTAAGAAAAATTTTGTGGCTTTTATGGCTAGTCATGTGAGTGATAGTGAGAACTCATCGATTGATGAAACTTTAACTCATGACACTTCCAAGGTCATTGTTTATGATTCTCTTATTTTTTATGATAGTGAGAGTGGAGAAGAAAGAGAGAGTGAAAATGAAGAAGAGGTTAATGTGAGTGAACTTCAAAATGCTTTTCATGAACTTTATAAAGAATCTATTAAATTGAAAAGGGCTAATTTGAAGTTAGAAGCTTGTTTAAGAGAGAGTGTCAAGGTCGTTGATGAAAATGCCTTAATAGAAGCCCTTAGGACACGTGAGAGGACTCTTCAAGAGAAGCTAGAATATGTAGAAGGCGAAAGAGATAGCCTTAGGGGTTTAATGGAATCCTTGAAAAAGGAGCTTCTTGCTTTTGAAGAGCGAAATGTTTACTAGAATCTAACATTTTTGAATTGGAAAATAAATTAAAAGATTCTAGTCATGTCAAATTTGATTTGGAGTGTCGTTCGGAAAAACTAGATAAAATCTTAGGAACGGTCCAAATTAAAAATGACACTTGTGGTTTAGGCTTCAATACTTGTAATGAATCTACTCATAAAGCCAAGACCAATGTTTTAGGAGAATCTACTAGGAATGCATTTAAAGATCACTCCTTAAGTAAATCTTTTCGACATGTTTTTGCTTGTACACATTGTGGTCGAAAAGGTCATCTTAGGAAATTTTGTTTTAATCTTAAACGAATTCCTAGAAAACCCCATAGTAAAGTAACCACGGTAGTTAAAGTTCCAACACCCCAAGATAGTCATTCTTCATTAATTTGGGTTAGGAAATCCGACTTGGTTGCCTTGCAAAATAGGGTTTTTGATTCTCATTTACTTTCACATGCTTCCTCTCTTGCTAAATCTAAAGGATGAATGTGTTAGTGTTTGCATACTTTAGCGTTTGTACTTCATGCTATATTCACATGCTAAATGTATGCTTGTTTAGTCATTTTCTAGTCATTGCCTTATTTCATATCACATGCTAGAAATTATGACTTGTTTATCTTTTTGTATTATATTTTGTGTTTGAATTAATTGAAAAAATATAAAAAGATTTTTGTTTATCATTTGTGTTTTATTTATTTCATTTAAGCTTAATGAAAAATACAAATGATTTTTGTTTATCCTTTTGAGTATATATCTTTATTTTTGGTAAAAATTGTTAAAAACTCAAAAAGATTTTTTTTTGTGTGTATTTTGGTTTGACACACTTTAAGTGGCATATACTTGTGTTTGAATCCCATCTTTTACGCTCCCATGTGGCTAGAACTTTTGGTTTAGATTGTCAATCCTTAAAATGTTCTTTACCAGATTTTATGGAGTAGTTGGATTTTGTATTGTTTAAATGGATTCTATTTATATATGCCTCTATTCACACATGCACGAGATCCTTTGAAATCTTAAAGTCACATGTTATATTTGAGCTTTTTGAGGTGTTCTCCTACCAATCTAGTCATCTACATATCTATGACCTAGGAGGACTAGTGCATGTCAAAATCCGTTGCATGTGAGATGTGTGTGGAACATGAAAAACATGATAAATATAAATGTGCACGGGGAAGGGCTCCGAAAGGATGAATTAAATCCTTTGCGATAGTAAGCCATCGTTTATTGGATCTAAAAGAAATACGTGATCCAAAGGCCTAAAAATAGAATATTTGGCATTAAAAAGAAAACAATTGCCAAGGCCTATGTTTGTTTGATATATTCATTCAAAAGCAAAAGAATATATATGCTTATTGAGGGAGAATTGGATGGTATATCAACGGTTTGCACAATGTCCGTTTATCCTAGTTGTCTTTAATGTCATGACTCTATTTGGTTTGTAGAATCATCATCATGCTAGGCTTGTATGCATTGTATATGTTTGTTCATTGAGTTCAATCTTCATACTGTCACATGAGGTTATATTTAAATGTGATAAAGTTTGCAATCAAATGAGAACTCCGTGAATGTTTATTAAGTGTTTGGGTCTAAATTTAATTGTTGCTAGTTCACACCCCAACACTTCCGTTTCCATATGACACATTTTTGCCATACGAGTGTGCAAACTTATTGTATTTTTGTGTTATGTGTGTGTTTATATCTATATATATCTGCAAGTACTTATTGGTATATTTATAGTATATATATATATATATATATATATATATATATATATATATATATATATATATATATATATATATATATATAATATTTGTTTGTCTTTGCCTTGCTTTTATTGCCCATATGCTTTCATGTCTTATCACTTTAAGCTTCAACATGCGTTTATGTTTATTAGTTCTTTATCCTTTGCCTATTACTGAACAAAAAGGGGGAGAATGATGATAGGGGGAGAAATGGTATCGAATCCTATTATTATCGTATCTTAGTTTGGGGGAGATTTATCTTAGGGGGGGACGTCTTTCTAAAGTAGGTCATGTGTGTGATAAAGGGTGATGATAGGGGGAGAAATGGTATCGAATCCTATTATTATCGTATCTTAGTTTGGGGGAGATTTATCTTAGGGGGAGACGTCTTTCTAAAGTAGGTCATGTGTGTGATGAAGGGGAGAATTAATTTAGGGGGAGTAATTAATGAAAATTTCATTTAGTACTTTGATATTCCCTATGCATTTGATGAGTTTGCTTAAGTGTGCAGGAATTATTCTAAAGCGGCATCTTTCAATGGCAAAGCGTTTGATCCTTGGGTTGAGTCAAGTTTGGGTGCGTTATGTTTTTGAGTCTAGTGAGCTTGACGGCCCTTTAGGTTTGTTTGGTTTTTGTCCCGGAATAGCCAAAGGGGGAGATTTGTAAGGACACAAATTTTCAATTGAGTCCATGTATTGTGTTGGCTCAATTCTGGACAAAAACATTTATTCATAATATAGTATGTCATTGTAATACTCTCAAGCCTATGAAGTGTTTGTTGAAGACGTAGCGGCAAAGAATATAAAGCTTCATCAAATATGTCGGTTTGCGTGCCTCGTTTCTACGTCATCAACTATGGTTCCATGCTCCTAAGGTATGAATGCAATTATATATATATAGGAGCTTGGAACAAAGTTTGTTGGGTTTTAGGTTTAATAAAAACTGTGTTTTATTTTCAGAAAAATTTAATTGGAACTTTAAATTAAAGTATATAAAGTTTCTAGGCCAAAATCGTATTTTACAAAATTTCTGGAAGTCGTTCGAAATGTCGTTCGAACGAGTTTTTCGTTCGAACCAGGTTTCGTTCGAACGAGTTTGCCAACGAGTTCTCACTAACCTATACTGGTCTGTCGTTCGAAATGTCGTTCGAACGAGATTGTTCGTTCTAACGAGGTTTCCAACGAGATTCTAACGAAGTCCATACTGGTGTGTCGTTAGAAGTCTCGTTCGAACGAAATGTCGTTCGAACGAGAGGCCAGGCGGGAACAGTTTTTGGCAGTTTTTCACCCACTTCCCCACTTGGTTTTTAACCAACTTTTTCAGACTTTATCTTATGCGGGAATCACATTTTCCAATCTAACTTTTCCAATCTTGTTTATCTCTTAGAGAGAGTTTGAGAGCAAAAATTGTTTAGGAAAATGTTCATGTTTTGAGTGAAATTTTTAGAGAAAAATTTCCATCACTCTAGTGTTTACACCCAAAGAAGTTTATTCCAAGTTCTTATATACATATCAATTGCTTGGAGTTTGGCACCGGTTTTTCTCTACCGAATTCAAGAAGAGAAGTTTTGGTTTGCTTCTACATCCATCAAAGAAGAAGTGTTTCTCATGTTAATTTACCCACACGGAGAAAGGCTCCATGTACGGGTGACGGTGACCATATAAAGTCCTATCGGTGGATTTTGAGATCGCGGTGGTGTTCCAAGGTTATCCGCTAGGAAGATGTGTCTACAAGAAGAAGCGTCGAGGCTTGAGAGGAATCGAGTCAGTCGTTGTAAGTCTATTTGTCTTGTACTTGTAATTCCGTATCTAGTGGATTTGTGGCTAGGGTCGTCCAAGGTTTTTTTCCCGTCTTGGGTTTTTCCTCGTACATCGCGGCGTAGTGTGATACTGTTTATTTTATCTTGCATCATAATTTAGAACGCATGCTTAGGATTATTCAAGATAAAATTTGGTTTAATTATCACACTCACTTTAATTTGGGACTAAATGAAATATTGGGTAAAGTCTATTTAATTCAAGTCATTTGCTAAAATTTGGTTTCGCCTAATTTGCTAATATTGATAAATATGACTTAGGCAAATTCTAGGACTTGGATTAATTAATCCGTTTAAGTGATTACATTAATTGAGTAATTTTTTGAACCATCTCCCTAACGCATTCGCATCGATTTTATCACAAAAGGAAATTCTCGCGTTTACAATTTTCATAAAAAAAAGATCCAAAAAGAAGAAAAGAGGGTTTAACCATAAAATAAATAAAAAAAAGGGATTTCCATTTCACACTCGCATTCTTAAAACACATCTGCACACACTCATAACAGCCATTTCACACTCCCACTCTTAAAACACATTTTTTCTTCACACACACATAAAATAAATCCCTCATTTGGATTTATGGATTGAACCCAGCCCTTATCCTATTTTCGAACTACGTGGACTTTGATGCCCCTTGGGTTACGTAGGCATCTTAGGCTAATCCTGAGATTCGAGTCCTCCCTATTCGTGTTTATATATTTCTTTCATGTCTTATATATTTTTTATGAGTTCATATTCTTACATGCTTATGTTTCGTCCGATGAACACATTCTCTCTCCCATAGCGACTTGTGATTCTGCGAACCCTTACATAATATTTTAAATATTTATTTTTGGGAATACTCTTACGGTTAAGTTGACTCCGTCTCTTTCCATGACGCGGGTTGAATGATTCCATTCTCCACCATTTATATTATACACATGTGCACACACATCACAAAGTCTAAAAGGAGAAGATTAACATTTTCCCATGAGAGATTGAAAGGGCGGGATGGGTGTCTAACACCTTCTCATTCCGTAACTTAGTTCCCGAGAGTTCAAACTATTTGATTTTGCAAGCATCAGTATTGGCCTTGATGCCGTTATCTCAAGGCGACGACATTATTTTGCCTGTTTTGAGCAAAATAGGTTGGCGACTCTATCTTTATATATTATCCCCCACAATAACGACGGCTAGCGCCCCGAGGAAGGGCGCAACCCTGCGCGCGCACCGGATGGAATTCGAGACCCCGGGATGGCCACATAACTGCTTATTTATACGGGACTTAGGCAAAGAATACATATAAAAATCTTAAAAGGTTTTTCTTTACATGAAGAAAAGATAAGGAGTATGTAGTCAAATACATTGAAACATTTATTATACAGCACGCAATCCGAATGGATGTAAGTACAACCGTCTTAGCAAGTACTTATCTAAGTAAAGGTATGGATATAATAATATATATCAATATGCCATTATACAAATATGTTTAAAAGGATGTGCCCCTGAATATCTCAATTGAAATGAAAAATACTAAAATAAGGAATTAAAAAATGAATGACCTTGGGGTAATTAGTTATCATCTTAGCCTCAAGATCGAGAATAATTTTAGTTAAACACTAATCCATTAATCAAATGGATTGAAAAGTCCTGTAATGCTTTAGCATATATTAAGCACACCGTTGTGTATACCCATGGTCTTTGGTCTTTAGATATTAAAATATCCATATCATCCTAAAGAGGGTGAAATATATAAATTTGATCCAGAAGTACCATATTTGCATGTTATTATAGCATTGTTAAATTTGGTCTAGAAGTGTCGTATTTGTCTTTTATTAGTGCATTTTTAAGTTTGGTCCAGAAGTACCCTACTTGTACATTATTAGTACGTTGTTATACATTGCACAATGCATGAAACCAGACATAGTAGTCAATATCTTGAAAAGAAATCATTACCATTAACTTGAACATATCACGTGATACATTCATGAAACTATTGGTACTTTTAAATCTAATTAACCATGTCTAGTAAGTTTTGTAGATGCAAGTTATCTCTTTGATCCTCATAAGAAACAATCAAAACACTTATGACTTGCTTCAAACAACATGTGTTCATACTATTACCTATGAAGACAATGGTGCTTGTATAACTCAAATTCAAATAGGCTACATCGAGGGAGATATGACCAACACATTTCAGTTCTTTTACATAAATAAACTCAAGAAGAGTTATGCAACACATAAATTCCAGAAGAGTTATGTTATTGTAGTCAAACGGATTCGATAGTGCGACATGTTCATCACTCTTCACTCAAGTCTTACGAAAATCTAACTTCTGAATAAAATTGAAATTAAAGTAATAACCTATCAAATCTATACATCAAGTCAAAAAACATTTCAGAAGGTTGTGTATGAGATAGAAATGCATCGCCTCAATCATCAAAGAAATGACATGGTCAGGGGAGTATCCAATCAAGAGGACATTTTATCGGGGGAAAACTTGAAAAATAAAATATTTTGGCCATATGCGCAGTGTATTGTTTTTCTTTTAACATGATTTTTTCTCATTGCGCTCTATTAAAGGTTTTAATAAAGCAACACTAAGTGCATCCATCATCGATTTAATTAGCATAAAAATTGTACTTTTTTTCTTTCACTTTGATTTTTTCCCAAATACTTTTTTCTTAATAAGATTTTAACAAGTCAATAATCATTAATATTAAAAAGGATGTTTTCAGGAAAGGTACTCATAATTCTCAAATTGTATAAAAATAGGAGAGTCCACATAATTTTATAAATTTAGTCCTTGTACTAAAAACACCATAAAAAATAGTGAAAATGGTGCCGCTAACGCGGACTAAAAAAATGAACTCCTAACTCTAAAGGAACCACACAAATAAATGCTATTGTACCACAGGGACTAAATTTATAAACTTGAAAAGCATTGTCCTAAAAATTCAAATATAGAAAGAACATGACCTTTACCTTAATTCTCTATATTAAAAATAGTGTATATTTAAGTGAAAGTGTTATAAAATAGGATCAAATACCAAAAAGTCTCTCAAACATTTTTTAATAGACATTTAGTTCAAGCCTTTTATTTTGTACCAAAAATTCTCTTATTCTCTTATCTTTAAAGGTCTGCGCCAACAACATAGGAAAACCTTTTTGGCATCGTGAAGGACTTTTTGGTGCAAAATAAAAAAGTTTAGACCAAACATGTATTAAAAAAAGTTCAAGGGACTATTTAGTATATGCCCCTATAAAATATGTATTTATATAAATGTCCAATATGATATGCATTGAATATTAATACACTATTAAAATGAAAAGCCCTTTCTATCTAAGAGCGGTTCTACATGAACCGCCATTCTCATCCCGCCTTGCTGATGTGGCACAGCCAAAGAAACCCATATTTCATTCCTTTCTTTTTCAGCCCACGTGGTCAGCAAAAGAAACCATATTTCTTCCTTTCTTTTTCAGCCCATGTGACACAGTAAAAAAAACCCCAGATAATTATACAACCTTCTTCATTTCAGGAGAAAAAACCAACTTACAGTAGGGTACCATTTCAGGAGCAAATAACTGTAAACACAACTTACAATAGGCTACCAGTGCCATTAAAAAAAACTCTCTTTTTGGAGCAAAAAAATATTACAACATCCAAAAATGCTAATTAAACACAAAAATAATAATATCTAAATCCAGCAAGCTCAGTTCTCTATTGGCTTCCAAAATGGATCAAAATTACTTGGATCATTGTTTATCTGATTTGCACCACTCAAAAATGGATGATATTAGCCCTGTAAGTAATTAAAAAATAAAAAAGTTGTTAATTAAAATATAATTAATCTTGAAATTAAAAAAAATACCTAAATATGAGAATGACAGCTTTGAATGTTTGGAACATACGATCCACTTTCCGAGTCTTGAGACCTATGAGGTATATTTTTTTCCACTTGCACATTTAAAAAATTAAAATTATATGTCAATTAAAAAAAATTAATATGTCAAATAAAAAAATAACAAAATATATACAACACTTGCCTTTGTCTTTTTTGCTTTATTTTGAATATATTTCTCCGTCTTGCTTTGTTGCCTCTTATAAGGTGGTCGACCTTTGCTACGAGCAACCAATGGAGAACGAATAATAGGACATCCTGATGTATTGACATTAGTAACCCCCCCCCCCCCCACTTGGAGTTGCTTCACTGCTTGCACAAATGGCTTCATTATTCTTTAAAGCTTTAAATAATTTTTTAGCCCAATCCATCACCATTTTTGTCTTATCTTCATTCTCCGTTGCCAAGTCTACGATTTTAGAGAATACACTATACATCCTTTCGTTTCGTTCATTCTCGGGATTCATATTCCAATCAGAATAAAGAATTTTAACCTTCGTGTGACACCTCTTCACATCCTTTCTCCATCGTCTCAAAATGTATTTTTCTAAAATAATATGAACGTTTTTATCAATCAACACTGTAAGACAATGTCTACAAATGATACCACGAAACTCAAATAAGCGATAATTACACTTTATGTCACACTCGGTTAGGTAAAACGAAACTACAAAAGAGGTATCTCGATCAATCACTCCAGCCAAATCTTCTAATATCGGTACACCTCAATGTTACCATCATTACCAACCAAATACGAACGACAATAAACCTTTCCCGTTAACTCATCTTGAATCTCCTTAAATTTTGTTGTTGTGTAACAAGTCTGAAATTGTTTCTCCACGTGATATTTTGTAATACATGGAATTGCAGCCTTGAAAGAATCATAGTCCGCTTCACTGTCTTTCGCAACCTTACTACGCAATGCATTCTCGTATTGTTCAACAAATTATTTTAAGCTAGTCTTAGAACTGACATAGCCATCAAAGAACGCATTCATACTCTCACTCCTGTAAGTGGTCGACATTCCCGCCCAAAATGTATCTTTCACAAAAACAGGAACCTAATGAAATCTCTCATTATATAGCCCACACAACCACTCATTCTTTTCAAGGTTAAATTTTAGAATTAACCTACTCCATTTGTCTTCAAAATCTATGGAATTTAGGGAATCATAAATAATAGAATGTATATCACTCTTTATTGACCCATAGTGCTCATGCCCCCTTAACTTTCAGGTAATTTTTTCATAATGTGCCACAAACACCACCTATGACGTGTATTGGGAAATACAATTTCAATAGCATTTTTCATAGCTCTATCTTGGTCAGTGATAATTGCCTGAGAAGGTTGATCATTCATACAACTAAGCCAAGTCCTAAATAACCAAGTAAATGTATGAGTGTCCTCATTTGATATCAAACCACACTCTAACAAAATTGACTGACCGTGATGATTCACCCCCACAAAAGGAGCAAATGGCATGCCGTAGTTGTTCGTTAAGTATGTCGTGTCAAAAGTGATAGCATCACCAAACTCTTCATACGCATCCTTACTCCTTGAATCCACCCAAAATAAAATTTTCAACCGACCCTTATCATCCCAATCGATCAAATAAAAGAAATTAGCATTATTAGCTTGCATTTTAAAAAAAATAATTTTGGACAGCTAAAGCATCGCCATCCCCAAGTCTCAACTTCCTAACTTTATCAACATAGTTATAACAATCCTTCAACAAGAATGGCACATTCTCATTACCACCGGCTTCAACCACACACGCATTAAAACTTTTATTAGGTCTTATACCGGCCCTATCGTTCATCTCTAGTCTCCTTTTAGTAACTAAACTTATTACCCGATTAGTCTTATAAAATCGAGATTTTCTTGGGCTTAACTCATGTCAAGGTAAACTACCGAAATCTTCACTTTTTCGTTAGTATTTATAACTGCCCTAATCATTGCCTTGCAATTGACCTTTTTAGTTCGGTGCATTTTAAAAGAATTTTTGGCTTGACTTTTTGGCTTGCCCTCTTGACCACATGAAAAACACACATATCGCAGTGCACCATCAATCCCCCCTTTTGAAGTCCTCTTCTTCACCGGAAACCTTTTTTGATTACCATATTTTTTATAATACTCAAATAAATCATCAACACTATCAAATTCCTTTCCCAATTAAGGATCATCTACTTTTTTAAGTGCATATTCTTCATTTTCATTACAACCATCACCATATCCTATATTCTCTATTTCATCTTCATCCAAGCTCATATTGAAATTAATATCAAGAGATTTTTCTAAAATTTGAGATTTCATCCTAGTTAAATTAAAAAAATAATAATATTAATTAATTTGTGAACACGAAATAATTCCTAATTTGCAACCTAAAAATAAAAAAGATAAAACCCTAGATTAAATTATCAACAATATATATATAGGGAGAGGTTCACAAGTGGACCAAAAGAATGGACCTTAACAAAAAACACATAATAACACATTAATTTTAATTCATATAGTGTAATTGGTCAGCGCCAGCGGCACCAAATACGCGTGTCGATCGATCCCACACGCCCCCCACCCACCCCACTCCACCCCACCCCACCCCCATGGCAGCCATGCTATCATAAGGGCTGCTTTGGTGATGGTGGTGGTTGGGGGGTGGGGGGGCGATGGAGGGGCGTAGTGGAATGAAGGTGTGGTCTCGGGTGCCGCTGGCGCGGACCAATTACACTATAGAAATTAAAATTATTGTGTTAATATGTGTTTTTTATTAAGATCTATTAAAAAATCAATTCTTTTAGTCCATTTATAAATCTCTCCCTATATATATATATATATATATATATATATATATATATATTGTGGAGAAACATACCTTAATAAAGTTTCATGTAAATATCTTAAGTAAAAGAGGCGTCCGGTTAAGCAAAGCAAAGTAGAGAGATAAATCAAGGCTTTGCGCACTTCATTTATAATTTCTCTTTTAACATATATGCAAGTGGGCCAACAAGTATAATAAAATATGTAGCTTGTTTTTGTCAGCTGGATTGGGCTATTAGCTTGACAGGGTTAAGAGATGGAACATTTAGAATTTCTCTTCTATCTAAATTCCCTCTTTGACCTTTTTATGGAAAAAAAACATTTTTTAATAATTTCATCATGCAAAATTATGTATCAATTATCATTGGAACTTGTAATTCGTACAGGTAGATTCGGAAAGATTATTGCCCAATAAATAAGGCTACTCCACTTATGTACGTACAAATATTCAAGAAGTATTCTATAAACACGGCAAATTAGGGCTTATTTTCATTCGTATTCACGTCTGCGTCCCCATCCCAAACAGAGAACACAATTAAAACAAATCAAAATGAAACATTAGAATTAAAGGAAAAACAATATTTCATTCACTGTAGTAACTAACAAACAAACAAACAAAACACTAATCGTAAAACTAGGTATATTACATTAAATTAAGATAAAAAGAATCACAGGAGAGAGCCATCAAGAGTACAGCCGCCTGTTCTTCTTCTCCCAACACATCCATCGACGTTGCTCTCTGTCTCTGCAACACCTCTCTTCTAATACTCATTAATTTCCTATTCAACGAATCACCCAATTGATTTCCACCACAACCATTACTCTGATTCATCAACTTCTTTGGTTTCTTCTCATCTTTGTTTAATCCCAAAACTGCCCTTCTCTTCTTCCAACTTCTGATCCCACATGCATTGCACAGCGACTACATAACACACAACACATAATCAGAATCAGCACAAAAAAAACACAAATCAAATCATGAACAGACCTGAGGACCAGCTGGACCACCTCTCCAAAGAGGGGTTTTAGTAGTACCACAATCAGCACATATCCTAACACGGCCATCTTCAGACTCTGATCCCTGTACCAGCTAATTAAATCAATCTCTGATTATAAGTTTATCAGATCACTTAAAATAAAATGAACATAGGGCTCATGATTACTTACTTTATCACTCAGATAAACCATTGGAATATTTTTAAGCAAAAATCACACAATGGGTAACTCTTCAAACTCAATTAGTAACTAATACGCTGCACTAAAAAGTTCTGTTTTTTTAGAGGAATGAATCAAATGGACATTGAATATGTAGATTGTGGGGATTTTGGTCAAGCCCGACATGAAATGAAAGAAGACCGACACAATTGTGACTGTAGCCGATTTAGCGGAAAAAAGGAAAATGAAAAAGCTTTTTTATAAGCGAGACGGGAAAACCCTAACGGGGGAAATTTGAAATGACGGAAAGGTCCTGGTTTCCCAAAAAGTTTTTGAACCAAATGGGCAACACTGTAGACCCGCCAAAAAGCTCGTCTCATAAAAAAGGCGCGACTGAAATAGTTTTGGATTCGACTATTATGGTAATATGGAGCTAATGATTTGGTTTTGCACGTAAGGCTGGGTTCGATAGCAAGATCTGCACAGTAAAAAACGGTGATGAGATTTGCTGATGCAAGGATGCTAATAGAGAAAAATGATACGTACTAAGAGCATCTTTAATGGTGGGATTAAAAGACATAGAAAATGATAATATTACAAATTAAAAGGTTTGTAATAGTGTACTGATATCTATAAATTTTATAGTAGAAATGATAAGTGTTTTACAAAGTTATCAATTGATTATTGAATTTGTAAATGTTTTCTACGAATTTCATTTGTTCGTAGGAATTCTTACGAACAAATGAAATTTCTTACGAACAAATGAAGTTTGTAACAAATATAAATAATTATTTTTATTATATCTTTGGGTTCCTACGAACAACATTTGTTCGTAGGAAATTCATAACATTTTCCTACGAACAAATGTTGTTCGTAAGAAATGATTTTTTAATTCTTACGAACAAAAATAGTTCGGAGGTAATTGAGTTACAAATTTCTCAATGATCACCATTGTAAAGGTTTTGAATTTGCATAAATACGTTTCCTATATGTCCACCAGTACGGTTGCTCTAAGAGCATCAATGAGTATACAAATTGAAAAGCAACTTTTACCTTTTCTCATGGTAACTTCTACACCGTGAGAATGAAGAATTTATAAGATCACTTTCTATGGATTAATGGTATTCGTAGAAAATATAAAAATATTTTTTTACGAATAACATTAGTTTGTAGGAAGTTATACGAATTACATTTGTTCATTGAAATCCATATATATGATAAAAATGATTATTTATACTTTCTACAAACTTTATTTGTTCGTAGGAATTTTTACGAACTTCAGAAGTTCGTAAGAACTCTTTGAAATTCAGTAAGTAATTTGTATATTTAGAGAACCACTACAAATCAAGGAACATAATTTGTTAACTTATTCCAATCAGTGTAGACATCCGAGTTTGTAAACATACAAATTTTATTGGCAGTTAGCATCCCCATTGTTGATACTCTAACAATACATTTTTAAATTGTATTATTTGTTTGTACATTGACATAGAATTAGGGGTGTTAATTATTTTCGAAGTTTTGATTCTTTCGATTTTCAATCCGAATTTTTTTTACTTTAGTATCATTTTTAAATTTTTGATTTTCGAATTTTTCGTTTTTCAAATTTTTCAAAATAAATTGGAATGGAATTAGAAATCATATTTAATTTTTTGAATTTTCGATCCGAAAATTCTGATACCACGCCGATCCGATTTATCCAAAATATTTTTCAAAATCATAAGATTTTTATTTATTTTAATAATTTTTAGTTATCATTTTTACTAACATTTTTACATTTAAATTTTATTTGTTGTTAGTGTAATCAGGACCCTCCATTTAAAACAATCTCAACCCTCAATTTATATCATATATATCTCCTACTAGGGGTGTTCGCGGTCCAATCCGATTTTGAGGTATTTTTGGGATCGGATCGCGTTAATCAGTCCTAGAAAATTATGGACCGAGACCGGACCGGAATAATCAGTCTCGGCCCTATTCGATTTTCAAGAGGTCCGTGTTCGATCTCGGTCCTATTCGGTCCATTTTTTTTTATTAAAAGCAACACATTTTTTATAAAACAGCATTTAAAAAAATACTTTTTAGAAAAAAACAGCACATTGTTAAAAAACAACACTTTTTTTAAATTAAAAATAGCTCTTTTCTTTTAGAAAGAAAAAAAAAACAAGACATGTGTTTTATTAAAAACAACACTTTGCTTTAAAAATAACAATTTTAAAAAAAAAAAAACAGCACTTGAAATCTCAAAAAACAGGACTCCAAAAAACAGTCATTTCTTTAAAAAATAACACTTGAAAAAAACAGCAGTTCAAAGTATGTCCCCCACATAATTAATACATTCATAGCAAAGTATCATGTTTAATTAAATCATTACAAAGTCAACACATTCTTCAAATCTCCACATCCATGCCGCCAAACGTTAAGTTTCTTCACTTGTAGCTCCCAACAACTCTGCAAATCATTAAAAACAAGATTACCAGTAATAGCATTTAAACAATCAAATAAGGTGAAATGTCACAATATAACAATTTGTTATCCGAATTAAGTTTCTCTAGTTGTTGAATATCGTCCAACGAATCTCGAATATTGATTGGCTTTGTTGAGGAGCGTAGTCAATTTTGTCCACAATCAAGTGCTTCCACCGTATTTGTTGATAATGAGCTACGTAAAGGGTCAAGAATACGACCTCCCATGCTAAATGCGGATTTGGAAGAAACGGTAGACACAGGAATAGCTAATATATCACGGGCAATAAAAAGAAGATTGGGTATCTATTTTGATTATTTTTTCACAAACTAAGAATATCAAAATTTGTACTATTCATCTCACATGTGTCCAACAAATATTTTTCAACTTTCGACTTTGCCTTAAAGTTATCTTTCGCTTCAAAATGTTTTTTATATTGAGATAACGAAAATGCACGCCCATCCATATCATCATCATCATCATCATCATTAAGCACGATAAAACTTGGTGTTGGAGTTGTATTTTCTGGATTTGTATTAGAAGAACTATTTCCATGATACTAATGAAAAAATCGAACTAAAGTCTCTCTTACTTTCCTAGTCAAGTCTATTGCCAAAACAAAGCCATGGAACTCTCTAAAAAAGTATTCAACATACTTCAACTTTTTCTAGGATCAAGAACAACTCCAACAAACAGTAGAAAGTTTATTTTTTCGACATTCCAATACTTGTCAAATTTTGATTGCATGCTCGCCGTCATAGTAGATAAAAAATAATCTCCATTATTTCTCAAAGATATCAATTTGCTTTGAATCATGATAAGCTCATGGAAAAAGGCATTTGAGGTAGCATATAATGTCCCCAAAAGTTTCAAAGTTACATGATAAAATATTGAAAGAAATTTCAAAAAACTTCTTACCTTATCCAAATCCTAACTATTTGGCGAACCCAATTGCTGTTACCAAAATTAATATGCTGAGGTGGACGAATAATACGAAGACACGTGTCAATCTACGTGGCACAATAGCAGCAAGGAAGTTCATTTCCTTCGGCCAATTCATGATCTCTCCGAGGTACGAGGATATCCCGAGGAACTTTAGCACCCCGAGGTACTCCAGCGCTCCGAGGAACTCTTGATCAACGAGCCACTAAGGCGGTCCGAGCTGCATCTCGGCTGTACCATTAATTACCAGACGGACAACTGTTTGACTATTCATTGAATGTTTATATTCTTGACGCCCACGCTACATTAAATGTATTACCCCTTCATATGTATGTCATTTAATGTATCGAACCTTTCATGTACAGCCTCAAGGCTATAAATACCTTGTATCATCCTCATTCAAGGAGGACCGGAATTTCTTGAGAGAACTTGTAATCAAGAATTCTGCAAACATTCAGCAATAACATAACAGTGGACGTAGGCTTTATTCCTAGCCGAACCACTTTAAAAATCTTTGTCTTATTTATTTATCTGTGATTGAATAATTAGAGCAATCTAGTTTTTTACATCAACAGATTGGCGCCGTCTGTGAGAAACGACTGTTATTATCGTTTTTCATAAAAAATCATTTACCATCAATGGCAGATAACCCAGAATCCAGTAATCGAAATGCTGGAAATACTGGAAATCTTCCAAATCCATCTGCATCTCCAGATCTGGCCGGAATTATGACAAATCTGGCTCAAGGACAAACCGCCATGCAAGAATCTATGAGGCAACTCATTCAAACTCTTCAAGGCGGTGCACCTACATATTCAGGGCAAAGGAGTGATCGTGGGCAATCGCGATCCAGACGTACTGGGTCATATCGCAATGAAGAATCTAATGATTCTTCTTATCAACCTGGGCGAACTTCATCAATACGGGCCACGGATACAGATCAACGTATCACTCTCTCCGGAGAGAACTAGCGCTTTAGAAAGATTAAGCAGGGTGTCTCCTTTCAGTCGATTAGGACCAAGGAGGAATATGAGTCCACCTAGAGCTCCATCGAGAAGTTTACGGCCACCATCAGGTTTGAGAGAAGGATCAGCACAATCACGACCAGCTACTCATCGAGATAAATCTCAGGAAGCTATGTCAGAACAATCAATTGCTCGGACTAGGCGGCCTGAGGAAGGGAATGAAGCATGGAAAGGTTCCATTCAACGGTTGGAGGAGAGACTGGGAGAAATGGCTAAAGCGAGGAACCCTTTACAGAGAACTTTTGTTCAAGGGACACCTTTTGTGCAATCCATTGTGGATTTTCCAACACCATCGAAATTCAAAGCACCTGTAGTGACCCCTAAGTACGATGGAAAGACAGATCCTGTACTTCATATAGAACAATACCAAGCTGCTACCGACATTTATGCCGTCCCCGACGAGATGAGGTGTAGAGCATTCTCGGGAACTCTTACCGGATCTGCACAAATATGGTACAATAATCTTCCTCGGGGTAAGATTTCAACTTTTATTCAGTTAGCCGAGCTGTTCATTGGCAATTTCTGTTTTGGAGCAAAGCCAGTAAAGCGAGTAGCACATTTGCTAAGTGTTAGGCAAAAATCAGGTGAAAGTACTAGAGATTACATAACTCGTTTTAATAACGAGAAGTTGGAAGTCATAGATTACGAAGAAAAAACAGCGATCACTGCTTTGATGAATGCTTTACTACCTAACAAGCTGTACTACACCTTGGCCAAAGATCCACCTAAAACTATGTCCGAATTGATGGCAAAAGCAGCCAAAATCATGAATGCCGAGGAGGCTATGTCTGCGAAGAAGAATATGGATAAAGAAACTAAGGTGGAGGTCGACAAGTCTAAGAAGAAAGAGCAGAAAGGTAATGGTGGTGACAAGCACTCCAAGAATAATAGGACGTCATGGGAGGTCCTAAAGAAGTACGATAATTATACTCCATTGAAAATGGGTATTAATCACGTTTTAGAAGAAATCAAAAACAGCGAGGAAATCAAGTGGCCAGAAAAACTGAGGACAAATCCTGATCTGAGGAATAAGGCCAAATACTGCGAGTTTCACAAAGATCATGGCCATATGACCAAAAATTGCATAGCCCTTCAGAACGAGATTGAAACGCTCATCCGAAGAGGAAAATTATCAAAATATGTAGATCGCAGGGGTGAGAGGAAGAATGATGATAGAACTAGAGAAAGATCTAGATCTCCTCGTCGTGCAGAGGAGAAAAAGAAGAGGGACCACGGAGATGATCCAGATGATGACCCTGATCTTCCCAAGAAGCCAAGGAAGCCTGAACGAGAGGTATTTTCCATACGTTTTGGGTCATTTGATTGTAATGTTATTACAGGAGGAGATGCAGGAGGAGGAGACCTTACTGCAGAAAGAAAGGCTTACCTCGGGGAGGCTCAAGCTTGTTCGTATATTCAGCGGATGAATCTGGCCGAGGATGATCGTCCGAGGAAAGTAAACAAAGAGAAGCTAGTCATTGGGTTTTCAAAAAACGACCTGGCAGGTGTTCTTTACCCTCATGACGATCCTTTTGTGATCAAAATGAGGATGAAAGAGGTAATGATTTCAAGAGTGTTAGTAGACAACGGTAGTTCAGCAGACATCATGTATTATTCATGCTTTGATAGCTTGAATTTGAAATTATCTCAATTGGAGCCTTATCATAGACCCCTTCTGGGTTTTGCTGGCGAGAAAGTATTTCCACTTGGGACGATCAAGTTGGATATATTCATTAGAACCTGGCCTGCTTGTCGAACATAAAGAATACGCTTCTTCGTGATGGATAAGAATGTGCAATCAGCCTACAACATCATCATGGGAAGAGTTGGATTGAAGAAGTTCGAAGCAGTTCCATCTACGGTACATCAGTGTTTGAAATTCCCAACAAACTTTGGGGTAGGAGTTGTGAAAGGTGATCAAAAAGTAGCTCGGGAATGCTATTATTCGTCTGCCGAGCAAGAGGAACTTGAAGAATCAAGTAAAAAGACTACTACTTACCAAGTGGAGGAAGATACAGAAATTGAAACCCTTGATCCTAGGGATGAATCTCAACTTGTAAAAGGACAGGTGGTGGAATCTACAGAAAATGTTATTCTGGACGACGAGCATCCTGAACGAATAACCCAGATAGGATCGTCGTTGGATGTTTCAATAAAACAGGAGTTGATAGTTTTCTTGAGAAAGAGGAAGAATACTTTTGCTTGGAGTCATGAAGACATGCCAGGAATAGATCCAAACTTCTTATGTCATGAGCTCAATGTGAATAAGGAGATCAAACCTGTGAAGCAGAGAAGAAGAGTGTTTAGTCCCGAGAAGAACCAGGCCATACAAGAGGAGGTCGAGAAGCTCCAGAAAGCCCAATTCATTGAAGATGTGAAATATCCAGATTGGTTGGCAAATGTGGTGATGGTAAAGAAGAAAAACAATAAGTGGAGAATGTGTGTTGATTTCACTGATCTGAACAAGGCATGCCCAAAAGATCATTTTCCATTGCCTAGAATCGACCAGCTAGTGGATGCTACCTCGGGACATGAGCTGCTCAGCTTCATGGATGCATATTTTGGTTATAATCAGATCAAAATGAAACCTGAAGACAGGGAGAGTACTTCTTTTATTACCCCAAGGGGAACTTATTGTTATAATGTTATGCCTTTTGGTTTAAAAAATGCAGGTGCAACATATCAGCGGCTAATGAACAAGGTTTTTGCCGAACAAATCAGCTGCAACATGGAGGTCTATGTCGAAGACATGCTCACCAAAAGCAAGAGAGCTACTGATCATCTAGTTGACTTAGGCCAGACCTTTGATCAACTGGATAAATACCAAATGAAGCTCAACCCGACGAAGTGTACCTTTGGAGTACGAGAAGGAATGTTCCTCGGATACATCGTCAACCAAAGAGGCATCGAGGCGAATCCAGAAAAGATCAAAGCTCTTTTAGGGCTGCGATCCCCAACGACGAGGAAAGAAGTACAGAGTCTTACAGGACGAGTTGCAGCGCTCAACAGATTTGTATCCCGAGCAACTGATAAATGTCTCCCATTCTTCAAAACACTGCGAAAAAGTTTTGAGTGGACTGATGAATGTGAAAAGGCTTTTCAAGACTTGAAGAAGTATTTGGGAGCACCACCATTGTTGTCCAGGCCAATAACTGGAGAGAAGCTGTACTTGTATTTGGCAGTATCAGAGAATGCAGTTAGTTCAGCATTGATCAGATTGGAGAATGGAGTCCAGAAACCTATCTATTACACAAGTAAAGCTTTCCGAGGTGCAGAAATCAGGTACCCAAAGCTAGAAAAATTGGCACTGGCATTAATTGAAGCGAGTAGAAGAATGAGGCCATACTTCCAGGCCCATACAATCATTGTATATACTGACATGCCATTAAGACAAGCTCTTTACAAGCCAGAAAAATCAGGAAGATTGATGTATTGGGCAATAGAACTCGGTGAATATGATATTGTGTACGAACCCAGATCATCATTAAAGGGGCAAGCTGTAGCAGATTTTATAGCAGAATTCACATACCCTGATACCCCCTAGGAACAAAAGGTACTTGCTGACCAACCTGTGGACGATACAGGATCAACAGACACAGATCCAGACCAACTAAGGTTGGTAAAAGGACTCGTGGATGTAGAAAAATCATCATATTCAAACCCAAACCAACTACGGTTGGTAAAAGGGCGCGAACAAATGATCGACGAGGAGAGAGAGATCCCAGGGGATGATGAAAGAAAACAGCAGATATTTTACCGAGGAACTCTGACAGATAAGAAATTTGAAGACGAGTTACCTACATGGAGATTATACGTGGATGGGTCGTCTTGCACCGCTGGTTGTGGAGCAGGGATTGTTTTCAACACCCCCGATGATATTGACATGGGGTATGCATTACGATTTCAATTCAAAGCCTCCCATAATGAGGCTGAGTATGAGGCCTTGATAGCAGGCTTAAATTTAGCAAAATTTATGGAAGCACGACAAATAATGGTGTTCAGTGATTCTCAATTAATTGTGAATCAGATGATGGGAGTATATGCAGTCAAGGGAGAATTAATGGCGAAGTATCATGCAAAGGTGATGGAAGTGTTGGTAGAATTTGATGCCATTCAATTGGTGAGAATACCGAGGATGGAGAATGCTAGAGCAGACGCATTGGACCGATTAGCGTCAGCTACGAGCACCGAGCTACGAAGAACGATACCAATTGAAGTATTAGAAAGTCGAAGCATAGAAGAAGATCTGACGGTGAAAATTATTACCCTTGATTTAGGACCATCTTGGATGGATCCTATCAGGGCATACATTGAAGAAGGAGAATTACCGGAGGACAAGTTAGCTGCCAAGAAATTGAAGTATAAAGTTGCTCGGTATGTGTTAACTAATGGTGTTTTGTATAGACGAGGAATTATGGCAGGTTTGCAGAGATGTGTACATCCATCAGAAGTCAAGGAATTGATAGAAGAAATCCATGAAGGATCCTGTGGAGCTCATGTAGCAGGTCGGACACTTTTGCAAAGGGTAATGACACAGGGATATTACTGGCCGACGATGAGGGCTGATTGTATAGCCTATGCCAAGAAGTGTGACAAGTGCCAACGTTTTTCCTCCATCCGAAGAACTCCACAAGCATTGTTGACACCCATAACTTCACCTTGGCCATTTTCCATGTGGGGGGTTGATCTGGTTGGACCATTGCCGACGACCCGAGGAAGGTTCAAGTACCTCGTCGTAGCAGTGGATTACTTTACTAAGTGGGTGGAAGCTGAACCACTAATTGATATGACGTACGAGAAGGTATATCAGTTCATTTGGAAGAGCATCATTTGTCGATATGGTCTTCCCCATGCTTTCATCACAGACCATGGAACACAATTCGATAATGAAGAATTTGCCGCCTATTGTCGTCAGTCGAACATTTTGAAGCTTCATTCAGTACCAGGCCATCCCCAAAGCAATGGACAGACTGAGGTGACGAATAGAACATTACTGAATGGTTTGAAGAAGAGGTTAAGTGAAGCTAAAGCAAATTGGATTAACGAGCTCCAATCAGTACTATGGGCTTACCGAACAACTCGCCGAGCAGCAACTGGAGAATCACCATATATGCTAGCATTTGGAAGTGAGGCTGTGATTCCTGTCGAGTTGGGTCTCCCAACTCATAGAGTGCTGAATTTCAATTCCCCAGTCAGCGATTTGATGAGAAGACTGGATTTGGATATGCTCGAGGAGGTTAGAGAAGAGGCAGCCATTAGGAATGCTGCTTACCAACAACGTACAGCTCTGTTCTACAACAAAAGGGTGAAGAAATGTGACTTAAAAGAAGGGGATTATGTTCTAAAGAAAGTCATTCAGAAGCAAAATAAGTTGGAAGCAAACTGGCATGGACCTTACCGAGTTACAGAGGTTGTTCGACCAGGAACTTACAGAATAGCAACTCTAGAGGGAGAAGAATTTAAGAACGCATGGAATGCTGAACACCTGCGCAAGTATTATCAGTAATGTAAAATGTAAAGCATTTCCTTCATTATGAATAAAACGAGGATGTTTCACCATTTTCTTTCTGTTGAAAGTTTCTCGGGGAATACTAGTGTGTAATACACTACGCACCAAAAAAATACTCCTTTGGTTAGGAGGCGACACTAGTGTGACCAACTACGGTTGGTAAGATATCTAGTGGACAGCTCGAAAGAGCCAAAAAACTACTCCTTTGGTTAGGAGGCGACACTAGTGTGACCAACTACGGTTGGTAAGATATCTAGTGGACAGTTCGAAAGAACCAAAAAATACTCCTTTGGTTAGGAGGCGACACTAGTGTGACCAACTACGGTTGGTAAGATATCTAGTGGACAGCTCGAAAGAGCCAAAAAACTACTCCTTTGGTTAGGAGGCGACACTAGTGTGACCAACTACGGTTGGTAAGATATCTAGTGGACAACTCGAAAGAGCCAAAAAGTTCGAAAGAACCAATACTACTACCACTACTACTCCTTTGGTTAGGAGGTGTACACCAGCATGATCAATTACGGTGTTGGTAAGATACAAATATACTCTCAAATTACAACTTATGTTGGTCGGGAGGTAAGATTATTACAAAAAGTTCTTTGAAGAACAAAATATTCCAAAATATACCAAGTATAGCTGGTCGGGGATAAAAACCCATCAACTGTAGTTGGTCGACAAACATAATTTAACAACCTTGGTTTGTTGGAAAAATTTTAAACATTTTTATACTCATTACTTTCTTATTAAGTGATTGAGCAACATTACTGATACTGGTAATTCTTTTTACTAAGTTGGTCCATGAACAACACAATATTGTTATTTTTTAACAGATACATGTGCATAAATGTAAAGTGTTTGATAAACACAAGACAATACCAATACAGATCTACAAACAAAAATGAAGTCTTTCATTAAAAATTCAAAATAAGTTACATATTACATGTATGTGCTGACTATTACATTAAGATTCCTATTCTATTGGTTTCTTGCCCTTTGCTTTTGAGACAGGATCTTCGCCAGCAGGAGGATCTTCCAGGCAAAGGGGAGAATTAATAAAGTTCAAGTCCTTCAGCATTCTGACGTTCATTATTGAAGGTGTATCCATTAGATGCTCTGGACGACATACTTCGATTTGGGAATGAAGGCTATAATCACCGAGGTATTTTGAAATTAGGCTACGAGGAATGGAACGAGCTGGGATCCAGGCCATGTCCAATTTGAAAGGTGGCACAGGCAAGTCCAATAACCCTGGAGCATGATAATCCCATAAATAATGCCCTTGCTCCAATTTTAATACACCCAAGGCGTTCAACCATCCCTGTTTATAACCTTCATTGTTGGCATGTTCAATACGAGCATCCAAATGAACAAGAGCTTCATTATATCCTGCCATCCAGAATTCCCCGGGCTGCTTGTGAAATTGAAAGGTTAATCTATCCAATTGTTCGAGAAGATTTTTGGCAAAAAGATCCTTGGTATGAAGAGCAGACTTCGTTGCAGTAAGTTGATCTTCCAACGATAGATTTTTCTTGGACATTTCTGACAGAGCACGATCCTTAGCATTCAATTGAAACGCTTGAGTTTCCAAAGTAGACTGAGTGCGAGCCTCTTCAACATTACGACTGAGAACTCTTGATCGGCTCCGAGAAGCAACTGGAGAACTTTGCTCCTCGACAATTCTTCCTCGTCCCCGAGAACCTCTTCCTCGTCCCCGAGCAGTCACAGGAATAACAGATTTTCTCAAATTATCCAGTTCTTGCCTTAGTTTGGCATTTTCAACTTCTAAGAACGAGAAACCTTCATCAGTAACGGGCACTAGAGCAGTGGAAGATGACGCTGCAGATTCATATTGAGCCAACTTTTTCTGTAAATTATTATTTTCTTGTTCCAGGATCTCGGCAATCTGCCTGCAAGCTTCAACTTCACCTTTTAGGGTCCTTTCCCTAATATCATATCCAGCGATAATCTTTTTATGGCCTGTTTCAGAAGAAAGTTGTTGATATCTATTTTCATAATCCTTGTGCAACGAAGCCATTGATGCATTGTGTTGATTTTGAAGATCCTCTATGGAACCATGAAGTTCCTCGATCAATTCGTAGTATGCCACATTATTGGCCACAGATCTATCAAGTAAATTCTTCAGGTACCGGTAAGCCTCAACTGCTTGTTCTGAAGCATCGTGACCAAGGATGTCGACAATCTCTGATACACTTAGGTCTGTATGACCAGCTTTATAATATCCATTGCATTGTCGCATCAACTCAGTATCAGGAGCAGATATCAATTCCATTCTGGCCAAAAACTAATAACGAAGAGAAAGCAGTAGTTAAATAAAAGCAATCAGAGGATCAACAACAGAGATAAGCAAAGATGTATTTTATTAGATCACAAAAGGATTACATTGTTCGATTACAAATAATGAAATATGGAAATAATGCCGAACAACTTCACACCTTTTCCTTGTCTCCCAAGACTTTCTCGGGAGGCTGGGACGAGGAGCTTGGTTGCTCGGTGGTAACAACGGTTTGATTAGCAGGAATCTTCTCGGCAGGAGGAGGCATAGAAGAAATATCCTCGATGACAGAGGGTTGAGAAGCAGAGACTGGGTCACCCATAGCCATAGAAGATTCATCTGAGAGAGGTTCATCTTCTTCTTCTTCCACAATTGCTGGAGGAGGACCAGGGAGGTGTCGTTGGAAAAGCTCAGAATCGTCTTTGACCTTCAACTCTTGCAGAGCAGCTACCCAGCCATCATGGAAGTATTTCAACTTCCCATATTGGACTTGGGATGTCATAGCATCAATCCCCTTATCCCATCCTTTCTCCCAGCCAGCGCTGAAGGATTTTTTGACTGCGACTTTTCTTCTTAATTTCTCCGAGGAAAGTTTTACATCCAATTCCTTTTTTTTGACCTTGATATCTCGCAGGGTAGATAACTCTTCCTCTGCCTTTTTCAGTTTGCCATCATATTCCTGATGTTCAACCTTTAAACCTTTTACTTTATCCTCCAAATTCTTGGAAGTTTCAGCCATCTTCACCTTCTCAGCTTCAGCCACAACCAACTTTTTCTCCCAAACAGCTTTTTCCTCAACATACTGTTGACGAGATTCCTTTAAATATTGGGTCAAACCCAACAGAGCATCCTCTACACCTGACGAGGAGCTTGAAGCTTTAATAGCCTCATCCTTCTTCACAATATTATTGAAACAGTTCACCAGCTGAAAGATGAGAGAAATAGTAAAGTCAATACAAAATGCAAGCATTCAGAGAAAGAAAGAAAAACCAGAAGTATGAGAAATTTACTGAAGCAAGGTGACGAGCAGCTAAGGATGTCAGCATATCCCTAGGAATTTTTTCATCAATACCATGGACCTCGGGTACGACCGAGCTCATTACAGAACTTGGAAGAATGATGTTTGGAACATCAGTACCACCAGCAGGTAGAGAGGAGGCAGTTTCAGCCGGAGTAACTGAGGATGATTTCCTCAATCTCCTCAACGGGAGTTCAGAACCTTCAACCAAAGAAGTCTTGGTCGGAGAGATTGTAATTACATCTACAGGAGCACTTTTCTTGCTCGGAACCACTGGGGGCTTCTCGGTAGCTTTAGAAGACCCAGCATCCACTTTTTTAGTCCCCTCTGGGACATCAGCTTTGCTTTTCTTGGCGCCAGCAACAGAAGTAACATCATCGAAGAGAGCAGGAGGAGCTCTTTTTTTACCCATCCTTTGACTTAAAGGAAGATGAGAATCTGAAGAAGAGTCCTCTGGGGTGGAAGCTGGCTCAACAGGACGAGCAGTATAAGAGGTTGTATAACTCTTATACTGTAGCAAATATGATGCAGACCTAATGTGCTCATCTGCAACGTTCTTATGCAAACCCCAGATAAGTTTCAGATGCTTGATATTAACTTCTGATTCCTTTGGAGTTTTTCTTTTGCTATCAACTGCAAATAAATACATAACGAGATATCAATCATACATTTTGTCAAACATGATGAAAGCATAATTTCATAAGTAAAATAAAATGAAAAATAAACCTATCCCATTGCCATATGGGGGGCATCTGGGACCGTTGTATACTTCATCTCCAGTTAAAGGGGCATATTGCCAATTTTTTATGATCAACCCATGTTCAAAATAATCTCTATTTGAGTCAGGGAGGTTAACTACAAGAGCCCTATTCAGAAACCTAGTTTTTAAGTAATAAATATTATCTAGAGTAGCCCATTTATAGCAATACATAATTTCAGGGATCCCAATACGAGTCCCATGAGTTAGATTTAATTTGTGCACCCCATTAATTATTCTCCATGAATTGGGGGCTATTTTTGCAGGGACAAGATCAAAATATTGACAAAACTCAAGACACAATGGGTTCGGTGGAAAGGAAAAACCACATTCAGCAATGAAAAGACTGGGGAACCAATGTCCCTCAGCCAATCGAAAATAATCTAAAGGCTCAGAAAGAACCTCTAGAGTTACCCAGGAAGGAATGGAAAAATCAGAACGAAATTTCTCAACAGACTCCACAATATAAACCATATTGAATAAAAGAGATACAGAAGAAAGGAAGAAGATCTTACAGGAAGAAAGGACGTATGTTGACAACGAACAAAAACAAGGATGAACGCACAAGAGAGAAGGAGAGAATAGAAAGCTTGAATGCAGAAAAGTGGAAAACGTAGAAGACGGTATGGTTACCTAAGAAGTTTAAATACTCTGCATTGGGAAGCGACGAAAGAAATGATTACCAAAAAGAAACTACTGAACTTTCGGCGGCTAAAAGGATAAAAACTGCACGGAGATCGAAGCGCTTATAAAAAAAATTCAAAATAAAGGCGGAAGCTGCGAAATAAGAAGGAAATTTGAATACAATGTTCCTGAAACCCAGGAAAGTCATTCAATATCGCCATATACCGAGAAAGAATGTCCCATACTCCTCAAAATTCGAAATATCAAACATTGGGGGCTTCTGTTGTTACCAAAATTAATATGCTGAGGTGGACGAATAATACGAAGACACGTGTCAATCTACGTGGCACAATAGCAGCAAGGAAGTTCATTTCCTTCGGCCAATTCATGATCTCTCCGAGGTACGAGGATATCCCGAGGAACTTTAGCACCCCGAGGTACTCCAGCGCTCCGAGGAACTCTTGATCAACGAGCCACTAAGGCGGTCCGAGCTGCATCTCGGCTGTACCATTAATTACCAGACGGACAACTGTTCGACTATTCATTGAATGTTTATATTCTTGACGCCCACGCTACATTAAATGTATTACCCCTTCATATGTATGTCATTTAATGTATCGAACCTTTCATGTACAGCCTCAAGGCTATAAATACCTTGTATCATCCTCATTCAAGGAGGACCGGAATTTCTTGAGAGAACTTGTAATCAAGAATTCTGCAAACATTCAGCAATAACATAACAGTGGACGTAGGCTTTATTCCTAGCCAAACCACTTTAAAAATCTTTGTCTTATTTATTTATCTGTGATTGAATAATTAGAGCAATCTAGTTTTTTACATCAACACCAATTTTTGTGCCCCCACCCCTCTCCCTCCAATATCCTCATCATTTTCATCTTCCTCACCAATATATTTTTTATATTGTTCGTCATACTCATCCATCCTCTCAAAGACTTTCTCAAATTTTAAAGTCGACTCCAACATCATGTAAGTGGAGTTCCATCTAGTTGGTATATCTAAGCATAATAGAATTTTTTTATTCTATTTTTACCTTTTCAACATATTTCTTGAAATTATCCAAACTAGATGGAGAAGACTTGACATATTTTACATCCCTCCTCACTTTTGCAATTAACTCATTAAATTCCCTCAAACCACACCTACAATTAGATTAAATATATGTGCACAACACCTCGTATGCAAATGCTCATGCTCTAATACGGTGCCTTCTGTAATTTTTTATTTTTATTTTTAAATGATGAACCGTACCTTTATTAGAGATAGCATTATCAACCATGATTATGAAAATACCTTCAATTCCCCTAATTAATTAAACAATCCCAAGTTCCTTACCCTTGTGGCTTTTAACTTGAAAAAAGTTAAGTATTTTTTTGTGAATCTTCCAATCCTTGTCAATAAAGTGGGTTGTAAGACGCATATAGTTTATTTTTTGAATCGATGTCCATGTATCGGTTGTAAGAAAAACTCTTTGCCCTTTCAATGCAACTTTTAACTCCTTTTTCATTTCTTTATAAAGATTGATACAATCCGGGGCAATCGTGGTACGACTAGGTATAATTAACCTCAGTTGCGCAAGTGCCATGAATCTCCTAAAACCTTCATTCTCAACAAACTTAAATGGAAGCTCATAAATCAAAATAGAAAGCTTTCGCTTGTTCAAAATTAAAACCAAACCTTCAAATAAGGTATCTAATGACATGAGGATATATAAAAATTGCAACACCAATTTATAAATGAGGAAGCTAATTTTAAATCGATTTTATCTTTTTATTCTAAGCATGCATCTATTGTAATAAAGAAGACACATCATTCAGTCACTCAACAAAGGCCAAGTTTAAGAAAAAATCCCTGCAGGGTAAAACCTTTTATTCCACTAATAATTCACCGATCGCAACCTACAAACTTACAAGTGAAATACAACAATGAATTCCCTCAAGAACACACAAAGACGACAGCTTTCAATCAACAATGATTTCCTCGAGAACCACAATGGACCGCAACCCTCCATTAGGATCAACCTTCGTCTTTAGTAGTAAATCCCCGCAGGTATCATAAGTCTGCCATGGGGATCCTCTCCACAAGGTTTATGCAAAGGATACAAAACTTTTTAGGGTTTAAACGATTCACAAGAATAATATTCAAGGATGTTTTGTTGTGAATTAAATAAGTATTTTTCAACACAAAAAATGAAGAACTTTCGCAAAAGTTATGCAAAAACATATCTGGAAAAAGTCTCAAACGTTCTGAATACGAACCATTTATTTAAACAAAACTTAAGGTGTTGTGTCGTTAGAATGAGTTGAACATGTCGTTCTAACAACATAAGCATATCGTTCGAACGAGATTTCATCTCGCTTCTAACTACCTAAATAAAATCAAAACAGAAAGCTTTCGCTTGATCTAATTTAGAATCAGGCCTTCAAACGAGGGATCTAACGACATGAGGATGTCATTTGAATGACTTAGAGATGTCGTTTGAACGACATAAATGAATAATCAAGTTCCGCCTACAATAAACTCAGAAAAAATATTTTCGAAAATTAAAGTTCATGTTCGTTTTCTGAAAAAAATACCAAAATATAATTTCATAAATTAATTCAAACTCTAAATTGTTTTATACCTCACCGTGATGTCGAAAAGTTTTCAAACTTGGAGGTACTTGAGTTCGGTTCGTCTTGATGGTGCGTGACAAATTGTAATGGGATACGACAAACTAGCCTAAGGTTACGTTATGAATAATGTTAGAAAAATTATTCTGACAAATCTCTCCCTTTAGCTATTCCGGTACAAAACAAACAAATATTATCCGACACCAAATTAAAATCAAAATCTCCTATGATAAAAATATTAACACCCTTCCTAGCCATAGAACGGAATGGCATAAATCTCTTTGACTTCAAAAACTTCTTCTTCTTCTTCTTCCTTTTTAACAAAATTTTTCTTCATTCGCGTGTCTTTGAATTCCACTTTAAGTACCTACACACATAAGATAAAAATATATACCCTCGTGATGCATCGAGTTTGGAACAAAACAAAAGTCATAAATATAAATTTCTTCCCCATAATTCAAAGTCATTTTAATTTGCTTTCCCCCTCTGTTTTTATCAAAATAGACAAAGAAGTAGAAACATAAACATGAAATACAATGCATCACGTAGAAGATAAGATATCATCATAAAAAGATATAAATCAAGAACATGTAATGATCATCTCAAAGGCAAACAACCAACTATTTTTGAAAAAAAATCAATTTTTTATTAAAAAATAAAATTTCATAAATACAAAAAATAATACCATATATAATATATGCAAAATATATCATAGAAAATTTGGCACACATATATAGGTATAAACAACCACAAAACATGACACAAAACACAAGCTTTACACACTGTCATATTATCGATGTGTCCAAACATGTGGGATTGAATGAATGGGTGTGAACTAGTAGTAAAAGAAAATAACCCAAACACTCAAATATATTCAAGAAGTCTTAATTGATTGCAAAACTTTATCAAACTAAGCTTTAGTCTTAAGTGACCAATAAAATTGAACTTAATGAACAAAACAAGCATAATGCACACAAGGCTATAATATTGATGATTCTACATATTAATAGCGTTATGACAAAATAAGCATAACTAGGTATCATTGTGAAAATCCGTTGATCTTCAACTAAACACGCTCAAAAGATAAACATGATCATATATTTTATTCTTTTCTTTTCTTTTGAAGTGATTTCTTTTGAATGATCAATCCAACTAAACTATTTGGCCCCTTTTGGGCATATTTTACTTTTTATTGCCTTTAATTTTTTCTTGGGCTCTTTTAAAGGGTGTCTTTCATGAAGATTTCACTTGCCTCTCACATCCATTTCGCGTGTACACTCATATTTTGCAATAATAAACAAACTCACACGGGCAATGATTCTTACATGCACAAATCCTTCATAGTCAAATAAATATGTAAATGAAAAAATTGATAGAAGAACATATTACCTAGCTAAAATATACATTTTTGCAAAATAAATATGTAAATGAAAATTTTATTTTTTCTCAATAGTTTGCAAATATTTAATAATATTTTTAAAATGAGAATTCTCTTCTTCTCGAATTTCAATTATTTTTGCAAACTATTTAGAAAAAATAAACAAGCCAAGAGAGAGAACAAATATCCACCCAAAATGCACTAAACAGGATCTACACAATAAGATAGTGCAACTCGATCTGATACTAATTTGAGAAGGTAAAAATGCGAGGTAAAATCTCTGATACCAATTTATTGAGTGCAAAAAAATTCCAGGTGGTTCTAAACAAAAATTGCAACACTAATTTATAAATGCGAAAGCTAATTATAAATCGATTTTATCTTTTTATCCTAAGCGTGCATCTATTGTGATAAAATAGATAAATTGCTCAAGCATTCAACAAAGGCCAACTTTAAGGAAAAATCCCCGCAGGGCAAAACCTTATATTCCACTAATAATTCGCAAAGCGCAACTTACAAACTTACAAGTGAAATACATCAATGAATTCCCTCAAAAAGTCACAAAGACCGCAACCGTCAATTAACAATGACTTCATCGAGAACCATAATGGACCACAGCGCTCTGTCGGCCCCAACCTTCGTCTTCAATAGTGAATCCCCATAGGTATCACAAGTAAGACGTGGAGATCCTCTCCACAAAGTGTATGCAAAGGATATAAAACTTTCTAGGGTTTAAATAATTCAATAGAACAATATTTTAAGGATGTTTTATTGTAACTTATACAAGTGTTTTTCAACACAAAAAGTGAAGAATTTTTGCAAAAATTATGGAGAAACGTATATGGCAAAAGTCTTAAATGCTCTAAACACAGACTAGGTATTTATATGAAACTTAAGGCGACTTGTCGTTTGAACGAGTTAAACAAGTCGTTCTAACGACATAAGCATGTCGTTTGAATAAGATTTTATCTCACTTCTAACAACCTAAATAAAATCAAAAAAGAAAACTTTAGTTTGATCAAAATTAGAACCAGGCCGTCAAACGAGGGATCAAATGACATGAGGATGTCATTTGAACGACATAAACAAAAAATAAAGTCCCCCCTACAGTAAACTCAGAAAATATATTTTCAAAAATAAAATTTTATGTTCATATTTTGAAAAAATAAACATTCCAAAATATAATTCCATAAATTAATTCAAAATCTAAACTGTTTTATACCTCATTGGGATGCCGGGAAGTCTTCAAACTTGGAAATGCTTGAGTTTAGTTCGTCTTGACGATCGTGATGATTTGTTACGGGATACGTCAAACTAGCCTAAAGTTACGCTATGTACAATGTTAATAAATTGTTCTTACACTTATATATCAAAAACTATATCCCTTATGTACCATATCATACCCTACACTGTCTTCTTCTATATGTCCATTAATTTCTCCCCATATATAGAATTTATCACTGACAGGTTTTTCTCGAATTAATTCCTTTATTTTTTTCCTAAATTTTACTTTAGTATGTTCATCTAATCTTATATGGGGTGAATAAGCACTAAGAATAATGATTATAGTTTCACTTAATACTAATTTTACAAGTGTAAATTTATCTCCTTTCCTAATAAAAGTTATGATACCTTCCCTATGGTTCTTTACTACTATTGTTCTAATTCGACTATTATGTCTATGTTTCCCATATAATATAATTTAAAATCTGCGCTTTTTATTTCTCTGTCTTTCTCACCAACCCATTTAATTACCTATAAACAAGTTATGGTCACTCTCCTTATAGTGGTTGAGACTGCATGTGCTCGAAACTAATATGGAAGAAGGATAACCAAATTCAAATCTTTTATCAAATTGAGACGAGGGTTTCTTTTAAGTTCAAAATAGTTTCATAAAAACAAAGCCTACGGTCTATGTGACAAATTATTTACCAAGTAGATTACACCAATTTTATCTTCAATAATTAGGTGACTTAATCAAAGTGCGAAACATAAATAATGTATCACAACCCCTAGGCATACGAGGAAAAATCCACAACGGAAAAAAACCTTAGGCTTAGAGAATAACAAATGAATTATGGTAAGACTTACAGAGGGAAACTTGTGACAACCCGCTCACCAAAATATAGGGTAGCCAGCCCGATACTCCAATATAGCAGGAATCACGGATGAAATCATTCTCAGCATCACAACAATATAATAAGTATACGGGATAACCACCCAATATTTTAGAAAATGGGTTGCCAAAATTTTTGTTTTATTATGAGTTACGGAAATAATTTAAACAACCCAATTTGAAAAGAAAGTGGAATCCCAAGAAAACTTATATTACATCCACAACAAGAATACAATATGGGGACCGAATATGCTATCGGTCAACAGGTACATACAACGTATTCAGCAAGTTTAATTTAAGTTACATAATACATCCATTAGACAGTTACAAAAGTTTAGGCCACACGCCCGAGTGAAAGACCCGATCATAACTAGAATATAAAAATGAAGGCGTCTAACAACATATCCTGTAATATCCATGTAGACACCCCATTATATTACCCCCTGACTCTCCTTAGGTCCCTAGTACCTCCCTTCATAATTGTAAACCCATGTCACGTCCCGAGTACTGACCTGAAAGCCATCGGGCACTCCCCGGCTTGGTTTTGCACAAAAGTCAAACTCTTCATCTCTACCGAGACTGATTGAATCTTCAAAGGGCACTAAATACCCTTTCCAACGGTCTGCCCCGTGAGCGATTCCGACTTACCATGAGGATGAACGTTCCGTTTGCATTCGAAACCTAACCCAGAGGCCACCGGGCACTCCCGGGATCTGTTTGACCTATGTCAACTCTTCAGCTCGACCGAGGCTGCATGAATCTTCAAAGGGACCTGAATACCCTTTCCAATGGTCTGCCCCGTGCGTGATTCGGATTTTCCATGCGGACGAACGATCCGTTTGACTCCGGGAGGCCACCGAGCGCTTCCCGGGCCCGGTTGACCAAATTCAACTCTCTAAACCGGGTCAAACTCTTTGTAATGTCGAAGTACATCTCCTAACCTTTCCAACGGTATGCCCCATGTGCGATTCGGATTTACCATGCGGACGAACGATCCGTTTGTGTCCGAATGATTCCCCGTCCAATGGACCGACAAACGCTTCTGAGCCATATTTGACCCAAAGTCAAGTTCCGAACCCGGGAGCGATCCAAAGGACTTTTGAAGTTCTATGAATTATCTTTCTAACGGTATGAACCGTGCGTGATTCTGACCAACGGTTTTCCCTCGGCGGCTAATTTTCCGAAAAAGCCTGAAATACACTACCAAACGACAGGTTCCAGAACCTGCCTATCGGCACCTGCCTGCCGATAGGCAGGAAGGGCTCTATGCCGATCGGAACTGACCTGAGACTATAAAAGGAGGCCTTCACCTAATTTGCAGGAGGATCCCAGATCTGATAAAAATCCCTCTCAACGAATCCCAGAAACCTCTCTCAAAGGCAGCGTGATTTCAACTTCCAAATCCCCTTTTTACTTCCACTTTTCATCATCCCTTTCATCAAACTTAGTGAATTAGCCACTCTCCATTATCATCCAAAGTGCAATGGCTGTTCCCCAACATTCAAGATCAAGCTCAAGATCTTCAAGAAGGTCTAACATTCTCAAACTCTCTCTTTAAATTCTCTTGAATTCTCAATAACTTGTTTTCTTACTTAGCACTTTTATTATCTCATTTCACACATCCTAATATACTTTTTACTTAGTATTATTGCACATATTTTATTTTCATAAAACCCAAAAAAATAAGAAAAAGAGGGTTTTGCTCATAAATTCAAATAAGGGATTCTCATATTTTCCTCACACTTTTCTCACAACTAAAACACCTTTTTCTACGCACACACACACACACACACACTCACAAATAAGAGATTCTCCATTTTGGATTTATGGGATAACTCCCACCCCTCGTTTTACATGCGAACTACGTGGACTTTGATGCCTTTATAGGCTACGTAGGCGTCTCTGGGTAAGACCCGAGACTCGAGTCATTTTTCTCACTTTTTTTTCTCATTTTCTATCTTCTCTAAATCCATTTTTCTTATATTATACATATACTTGTTCTTAGTGACGCATTACCCCATATGCATTATCGTTCCCTTATAACGATCAACGTAGGGGTAATCGCGTAAATCTCATTTTTCTAATATTACTCTTATATCTTCCTACGGATGACTCGCTTTCTCTTTTCCATGATACAAGTCGAGGATTCCTACCTCCATTATATATATATACACATGCACACATATCATGGGGGGAAACATAAAGGAAAATAGCAAATATTCATGAGAGACCGAAAGGGCAGAATGGGTGCCTAACACCTTCCCATTTCGTAACTAAGACTCCGAACCCTTCTCGAATCATCTTGGTTTCGTATGCACCAGTATGTCTTTGGATGCCACTCTTCGGGGTGGCTTCCCCTTTTTCTTTTATCTATTTTGAGTAAAATAGACTGGCGACTCTAAATATCTCTACATTTTTCACACCACAAATGATGCCGGTCGAAGAGCTCCCGAGAGGGACGCACGGGACCCGAAGGATCCTTTCCTCCACGTGCCTGCCCGCAAGGATCAGGATCAGGGATGGACACAGTGGCGACTCCACTGGGGATATGTGTTTTTGCTTATGGTCTTGACTCTATTTACATGGATGCTATATTTGTTTATGTTTCCCCCCATATCTGCCTATTCCCCTTTCTCACATGTATCCCATGCTTACGCTTATGTTCACACACTTGTAGAAAATTCTCCATGTACACTTCGCACCACGTGCACCTAGGATCACTTGTATATCCCCATGTTGCACGCATCACCCATCCATACTTGGCGTACCTTTTGGGGTACTTGTACTTTGTTCCATGTTTGGCATAATCAAGAAAGACATTCTCATCATAAGATACTAATAAAGAGAATCATGCGTGATTCACACAACATCACCAAAGAGCATTGATATTTGACCAAATTTTACCCAGTAACTGGAGGGTCACTTCGTGATGGGCGCTGGTCCGGAAGGTCGCAGTTAGCCTAAGCGATATGACTCTCACCTTCCATTGGCCAAGTACCTTCGACGTATATCGAATGCTTCCCCCACATCGTACCGCTTGACCGAAGTCATGATGGGTGGTATATCACAGGGAATTCATTCACGTACGCCGAGTATATTGAATTCACTTTCACACGTACCGTCCCCACGAGGTATATGGTGAGGCAATTCACGTACACTCAGGTATATCAAATGTCTTGTCCACACGTGCCGATTGTCCGCAAGAGCAAGACGTATATCGTGGAAGTCACGCCAAAGGGGGGAAACTATGCCGATTCACCCAACTAATTGCATACCCACATATAGGTGTCAGACTTAGGACACGCACTTTAGATTGCCGGTTTCAACCCGAAACTCTGCCGAAATTCCGGGTCGATCTGCCACCCAATTTTCTCACATTTTTTAAAATGGGACCCTGTCCGTGAGCCTGGTTACAAGTCCAAACCGTAGCTTTGCATATATTAAAAACCCCATTTTCCAGGCTCAGGTCCCGTCTGGCATTGCATTTAGGAGAATTAAATACAAGTGAGAACATAATAATCATAATAATCATGCTGAGTTCCGTCTCCAAAAATATTTCTCCCTTCTTTATCAAAAATTCAAAAATAGTTTCTTCCCTTTTTCTCAAAAATAAATCTTATCCTACGCCTTCTCAGGTCGATTGCAAGCCCTTGGCCTGGCTCCCTATTGGCTTCGGTCTTCAGTCAAATCACCCCGGAGTTTCATCCGCTCCTCTACTACTTCTTTCGAGTCCGAAATCCATCCATCTTCTATGGAGAATGCAGATCAAGCACCAGTCATACAACCGGATCTGCCGACAGTCCTAGCTTAGCTCGTAGCCAAGATTGACAACCTCCAAACCGAGGTCCGAGAAATGCAACGAAACCAAGCTCCTATTCCTCAAGAGCCCGAAGCCCTGTTCCCTCGTGCTATGGGTCCACCCGAGCCTATCTAGGTCTCGGAAGAATATCAGCACGCTCCACGTGCCCCTCCTGCCAATGGGTCACCGCCTGCCCAGCTTCCAATGCCAAATATTGCCCAACCTATGGCTAACCTGCCTGTAGTCGCTGATCCAAAGGAGGAGGGGTTGAATAAAGTCAAAGAGGATCTCAAGATGCTCACCAAGAAGTTTGACCAAGTCAGGATCTCTGGGAATTACATGGACTACATCCACATGTCTCCTTATCCTAAAGAGAGGCTACCCGAGAAGTTTAAGATGCCAAATATCGAGAAGTTCGGGGGGAGTGGTCCCCCAATTGTTCATCTTCGCAGTTATCATCGTTCCATGACTCTACTAGGGGCTTCTGAAGAAGTGATGGCCCAATAATTTCAGTAAACTTTGAAGGATAGTGCCCTCCAATTGTTTTTATCCCTTGAGGAATCCAGAATTCATAGATGGGAGGATGTAGCTCAAGAATTAATGTCACAGTACAAATACAACGAAGAGCATGAGGTCACCCGTCGTGATTTAGAGCTACTCAAACAGAATCCTAGGGAATTAGT
This sequence comes from Sambucus nigra, assembly GCA_949130495.1. NCBI lineage: Eukaryota > Viridiplantae > Streptophyta > Magnoliopsida > Dipsacales > Adoxaceae > Sambucus > Sambucus nigra. The sequence goes on along the minus strand of OX422209.1, from coordinate 454,355,607 downwards.
CAGTAACTTCATAACTCGGTGGAGGGAGCAAGCAGCTACCATGACTAATCGGCCATCCGAGGAAGAACAGGTCAACATAGTGAAGAAGAACTTCTTGCCCCATGTTCGAGCGACGATGGGAGGACAATACTATCCCCACTTCAGAGCTCTCAGAGAGGCTGGAGTGGAAATCGAGGAAAGCCTTGTTAAAGAGTAAATTGAACCAAAGAAGGTGTTAGGACAGTTCACCCCTAGAAAGTATGACAAGCCTGCCAATGCTACAGTCTCAACCATCAACAATATCTCTCAACTAACCACATCATGGGCACCAGAAAGCTGCCATGCTCCCGTCCAAAGGGAATACACTGAGCTTCATGCTCCCCTCTCCAAAGTTTACCAAGCCCTATTAAGCCGAAACCTCATCAAACCCTTGGATCCACTTCCATTGCCAAATCCACTCCCAAGAAACTTCAAGACCGACTCTCATTGCGCCTTCCACCAAACTGCTAGCCATACCACCGACCAATGATTTCACCTCCAAAACGTAATTCAAGATCTTATTGACTGGGGTACCATTGCCCCACCAGCCAATCCTAAACCAAACACTACTCACAACCCACTCCCAAATCACACCAATGCCATCTTCTTGGAAGAAAACCCGAATTTCGATCCATCAACCCAAATCACACCCCTATACCCTCCTAAACCTCTTCAAATTTACCCATATTTCCTCCTACACCCTACTAACCCCACTGATCAGGCACTGTCACTCCTTACCAGAGAATGCATCGCTGTCCGTACCCGTTCTAAAAATGGAGGTATGGAATTGTTATAGGCGTTAAGCCAACTCCTAGAATTCGGGCTGAAATTGCCCTCATAGATGGTCATCGATTGCCAGAGATTCAGTACACTATTTTTGAAAGCACGAAAATGGGCTCGAGATTCAGACAGATGGGTGGTACCAACCGACGAAGTCAGCTTAGATGATGTTATCCAGACTATGGCAGAATTATTCAGGCAAACCAATAGCATTTGTAGTATCACCGAGTTACTTGACACTTTGAAGCTACAAGGGCACTTGGTCCCTTCAATCACACATATCCCCACAGAATGGGAGAACTTGTATGAAGAAGCCGTTGAAGTTATGGAATGCATCGACTTTACAGGGAAAGACAAAATTATTGCCACCAGATGGGGGAAAAGATTCAAAGATTCGAGCGAAGAACAAGCTTCAGGAAGAGCTAGCCCAGTAGTCGATATATGTGGGATGATCTCATTTGAAGAACTCCTCGGAAAAATAGACAGGGTGGCAGAGTAACCTGAGATTAACGAGGAAATGGGATTTATGTTTTTTCCTTCTTCGGTAAATCACATGACCAGATCAGGGAGACATTACCAAGTTCCAAGCTCACTACAAGTAAATGACAAGGGGAAGGGCGTTGAAACCTTCCTATGCCAGAGATGACCATTGAAGAGAGAAAAAACCTTGATCAACTGAAGAAAACTCAAGCTAACATCACTCTATGGGGGCTTTTCATGTCTTCCCAGCTACATAGAAATGATTTAATCAAATTACTCACTGGACCTATAGTTCCTCTCTCTACCACACCAGAGGAGGGGCTAAATTTGGTCGGATCCTTAACCTCTACCCGAATGCTATCATTTTCTGAAGAAGAAATCCCCAGAATTGGGTCGAATCACAATCATGCACTCAACATCTCCGTCGAAGTTATGGGAAGGGCCGTGCCACTCTCTCTTGTCGATAACGGATCCGCCTTGAATGTTTGCCCATTGAGAACCTTCAAGTGTTTAGGCCTGAAAAAAAGCGACCTCGCTCCAACCTCCGCCGCTGTGCATGCCTACGATAATACCCGTCGTGAGGTGATGGGATCCATAAAAATTTTAATAGGGGTTGGACCTATAAACCCCGACGTTGAATTTCAAGTCATAGACATCCCAGCTTGTTTCAACCTGTTGCTCGGACGCCCCTGGCTCCACAATATCAAGGGTGTGTCTTCCTCACTCCATCAAAAATTGAAGTTCTTCGTCGATGGGAGAGTCATAACCATTTTGGGTGACGACGAAAATATCGAGGGTGCAAGCACTAGCAGTCCAATTCTCGAGATACAGCATGGGTCAAATGATATGCTCCTTTCAGGATTCCGAGTCGAGCCATTCCTACTCCCAATAGGGGACGATATAAAAGAAAGGGTTTGTCCAGAATATGACCCTCATGGCAATGTCAATGTGATTCAGATGTTCAGAAACATGCACTTCATGCCCGGACTGGGGCTAGGGCAAAGGCAGCAAGGGATACTTGAGCCCATCGAATTGAAGAAAGCTTTCCCTCCTTGCGGCTTGGAGTATCAACCATCAGAACAAGAGCTCAGAATGATCTGCCAGTCTCGACCAAAGAGAGGATTAAACCGTATCCGAACTATCTCAGGAGACTCCTTAAATGGACAATTCATCAAAGAAGGTGAGGATTTCCCCTTTTACAGTTTTACAGAACCATGGTACGACCACTCAGACAAGAAGACGAAGCCTGGAATGGAGATCTTTTTCCAAGATAGATACCCATGGGCCGAAAGTTTCCCACACCGCATATAACCGGTCATAAAAGATATCGAAGAGACTGAGGAAAGTGATTTCGAAGATTCCTTCAACTTATAGATATTGGGGCTAACACTCTGCATGGTTCATTCAGGCACTACATCAATGGATCCATCCCGTCTGATTAAAGCTGCTAATACACCTCTCCTCAAATGGCATGCTGCGCCAGTTCTACCTCTTGAAATCTCCCCTAACCCCAATGTTTTCCCTGTTTCTTCTTCTGTTGTCTATCCTTGCTCAAATGTAATCGAGACCTCTTTTGATGAGGTTCTCAATGTTGTTTTTCCTATCAATGAAATAAACGAATATTTTGAGTATCTTGATGTGCCTTACATTAATTGTTTAGATTCTAATCGAACTTTTGATGATGATGATTTTTCAAATGAACAATTCTTAACTGATCTAAATAAGGTTAATAATAAACAATATAACCGCGTTCAAGTTAATAAAGAAGAGACTGTTGTTATTAATCTCGATTCTAGTAGCCAACTGCGCGAGATTAGGATAGGGGCCACCCTTGACGAGCATGAGCGTGCACAACTCGAAGAATTGCTAAAGGAGTTCATAGATGTTTTTGCATGGTCCTATGATGATATGCTCGGCATCGATCCTGAAATAGCACAGCAGATCCCCACTCTCCCAGATTACAAGCCAGTTAAACAAAAACTGAGAAAACTACGCACCGAGTGGTCGCTCAAGGTCAAAGAAGAGGTGGTCAAATAGTTAAACGTGGGTTTCATTCGAGTGATCAAATATCCCACATGACTAGCCAACATTTTACGTGTACCAAAATCAGGAGGAAAGGTTCGAATGTGTGTGGACTACCGACATTTAAACAAAGCTTCTCCGAAAGATGATTATCCGCTACCCAACATCGACATGATCATGGACAACACAGCCAATCATGCTCTCAAGTCATTCGTCGGCGGGTTTACCGGATACAACCACCAAGAAAAAACTGCATTCATCACCCCATGGGGAACCTTTTGCTACACCGTTATGCCATTCGGTCTCAAGAATGATGGGGCTACCTACCAAAGGTCTGCCACAACCATCCTGCACGATATGATTCATAAAGAGGTCGAGGTTTACGTGGATGATATGATTATCAAGACCAAAACTAGAGAAGGTCATGTTCCCGCTCTCCGAAAGTTCTTTGAATGACTGCGATAATATCATATGCGACTTAATCCACAAAAGTGTGTCTTTGGCGTTATAAAGGGAAAACTCTTGGGACTCATGGTCAGTAAAAAGGGGATAGAAGCAGATCCTGTAAAGCTGAAGGCCATACTTGAGATTCCACCACCCCGAACAGAGAAAGAAGTTCGAGGTTTTCTTGGGAAATTACAATATATCAGCCGATTCATCAGCCAACTAACCTCCATCTGTGAACCAATCTTCAAGCTCCTCCGAAAGGATTTAACCAAGGTTTGGAAAGAGGCCTGCCAAGAATCTTTTAATTGAATTAAACAATACCTGACCCAACCTCTAGTACTCATGCCACCACAGTCTGGTCTCCCTTTGCTCCTATACCTAACCATAACCGACACTGCAACTGGGCTTTGCTAGCCTAATACCTTAAAGACTCTCGTAAAGAAAGGGCCATCTATTATGCTAGTCACAAATTGGCCGGGTACGAGGTCAACTACACTGCTTTAGAAAAGGCATGTGTCGCACTTGTCTGGGTCACCCAAAAGTTACGACACTACATGCTTGCCTTCCCCATCAAACTTATATCCCGAATGGATCCCATCAAATACCTGCTTGAAAAAGCCTCCTTATTTAGCCGAATGGCCCGATAGTTGATTCTCCTAACCGAGTTCGATATCGTGTACGTCACACAGAAAGCTGTTAAAGCAAGAGCCATCTCTGACAACCTCGCTGACTACCCTGTAGAAGAAGCAGATGTCTGGATCTCTGAATTCCCAGATGAAAATATCCTCTGCACCACTCAAGACCACCTTTGATGGAAAATGTTCTTTGATGGCGCTGCCAACAAAAAGGGATATGGCATTGGGATACTTCTGGTCGCCCCAAATGACTCCCACACTCACATCACCATGAAATTGGATTTCCCTTGCACCAATAACATAACGGAATACGAGGCATGCATAGTGGGCCTCAAAGTTGCTCTCGTAAAGGGTATTCAACACCTTGATGTCTACGGGGATTCTGCCCTCATCATCGGTCAAGTGCTCAGAAAGTGGAAAGTTCCTTTCATGCCCAATTAGAAGAGTTAGCCTCTTAATTCCGAGATATCACCTTCCATTACCTACCCCGAGCAAAGAATAACCTAGCTGATGCTCTCGCCACTTTGGCCTCCATGGTCGACATGCCCGAGGGAATAACAATGACCCCCTTCCTAGTTCAAAAGCAAGACAAACCAACCCATTGCTGCCATGTGGAGCTTGTCTCCACCGAAGATCCCGAACCAGCCGATTATTAGTACTGTGATATCTGGTGCCTCCTCAAACATGGTAGGTATCCCATGGGTTCTAACAAGAAGGACCGAACAACCCTCTCAAGACTGGCCACCCAGTACATCATCTATCATAAAGCTCCACTCAAGAGGAATTTCGATGGAACTCATCTACACTGCATCGCAGGGGCTGAGATTGAGAAAACAATGCAGAAAATCCACAGCGGGGAGTGCGGACCCCATATGAATGGTCACATGCTCGCCAAGAAGATCATCCGACAGGGCTACTACTGGACCACCATGACCCAGGATTGCACCGCCTATGTCCGGAGATGCCTCAAATGCTAATAATTCTCCAATCTTCAACACTTGCCTCCGCGAGAGTTATACAACATGACCCCTCCCTGGCCGTTCTCCATTAGGGGTATTGACATCATAGGGAAGGTTACACCAAAGGCTTCAAACGGACATGAGTTCATCCTGGTCGCCATAGATTACTTCACCAAATGGGTCGAAGCCGAGTCATACACAGTGTTGAACGCCAAGAAAGTGGCCAAATTCATTAAGAAGAATATCATCTGCCGATATGGGGTCCCTTATGAGCTAGTGTTAGATAACGGGTTACACTTCGAAGCAGAAGTCACAAAAGTTGTCAACGAGTACGGGATTCAGAGACACAAATCTTCTCCCTACCGACCTCAGACCAATGGTGCAGTTAATGCCGCCAACAAGAACCTCAAATCCATCATCCGCAAGATGATCGAAAGCTGTAGGGATTGGGCCGACCGGATCCCATACGCCCTTTGGGGCTATCGAACCTCAATCCGAACCTCTACTGGGGCTACCCCTTACTCCCTGGTCTACGGTATGGAAGTTATCCTCCCTGTGGAGTTAGAAAAACCATCGCTACGCGTCATGATCAAAAGCAAGGTTAGTGAAGAAGACTGGTGCCAAAGCCATATTGATGAGATAGCCCTCCTAGATGAAAGAAGATTAAAAGCTCTTTATCACATATAGGGGTACCATCGCCGAATAGCGTGATCATTCAATAAGAGAGTCAAGGACCGCGATGTCCGGGAGGGGGATTTAGCCCTCAAAGAGATAATAGAACCCATCTGGGACCCCAGAGGGAAATTCAAGCCCAATTGGAGCGACCCCTACATTGTGAAGAAAATATTATCCGGCGGTGCCGCCATGATCACTGACCTGGATGGGGAAGAGATGGCTCGTCCAGTCAATCTAGACCGTCTCAAGAAATTCTACCCCTAGTCCGAAATCTCAGCGCGCTACGACTCTTCTCATCCCCCTTCTATTCTAAAAAAAAAACTCTTCATTTCCCTCTACCCAGAACTACGTGGACCTGATCCTCTATAAAAACTATTTTAAAACTTTTCAAAAACCCCAGAGGTACATAGGCAACTCATACTCCTCACATGAGTGCGGCCCTTTCTTTTTCACAAAATACTATTCTTTTCTTACCTCCGAGAACGGCGGTTCATTCTAAAATTATTTGAACAAAAGGATTATGTATGCCTTAGCGATCAGTATAGATAATTAAAAATACAAAACTCATCGAAAGGCACAACTGGATGATCAGAAACTTGTTTATTTCATTAATAAGAAATTACAGTACGGATTACATAAGAAAAAGGAATGGATAACTCCCTTCCCCGCCACCATAAAAAGCCAAATAAAATCCCCACATACATTCCCTATTACATAAATAAACTCCCCAGGAGTCCTTCCCACAGCTACCCGAAGAGCCTGCACCCTCATCATCTACATCCTGAGGACCCCAAGTCTCCCCTGCCTGAATAGAGTCCCGCAAACATTCCATGGATCGATGAGCCTTAACCATCTTCGAAAAGACCACAACACCCCCTTCCATGGAGTCAGATAAAAAAAACTATCTTTGACCAGTCTCTACTGCCAACATCTTACTGACTACTTTCCTCCACAACCACCCTTCTCAGATGAGGATGCAAAGGTGTGATGAGAACACTCCACCCTTCTCCCTTTTTATACTTTAAAATCCTCACAAGGGACATAATCCCTGCAGAAATCGGAGGGAATCCTACCCCACAAGGTACCAAGGGCTGAAGAGGGTAACAATCAAAGCTTTAAATGATGGGACTGGACTAAACTGCCGATAGGCAGGTCAGGGTGCTTGCCGATCGGGAACCCCCCATTTTTGGAAATTTCCTCCTTTCCTCTTTTGTCAAATCAGAAAACTCAATAAAAATAAATTGATATTCTTAAAAGAATTTCAAGAATCTTGTTTTCTCCTTATAGGATTCCCCTTTTAAATAAAAGCTTTCCTTCGAAAATTCCAAAAATATTCCTTTTTTACGGTCTCAGTAGCAAAGTAAAAAGCGCATGTGCATGCATTCATTCATCATTAATAAAAGATAATAATAAAAAATCTCCCATTGCATTGCATTGCATATATTTGTGTTCTGTGTTACACCAGTTTTGCAGGAAACAAGAAAAGAAAATCCAAAAATAACGGAACTCAACCCGAACCCACATTTCATTCCCTCTCTCTCTCTCTCAAGAGCTTCCACCCCCTCGACGCGCTCTCTTCCCCCTACGGCAAGACGACGCACCACCACAACCCGAGCCTGAGTCCTCTCCGGATGAAGTAGACGGAACCAGGCAAGAAGGAATGGGAACCGCGTCCCGAATATGGGCAGTCATCGAAGATATCCAACCTCTAATGTCCCTGAGCCAAGTGGTTGACACCCGGACTTGCTGCAAGGAAAGACAAAATTAGTATCAAAACAGGAATGACCAAAACAGAAAAGAAAGAGAGGAACAAAAAGGTATACCGCAGGTCTAAGGACCTCTTCTGTCAAACCCAACTCCTCCGGATCCATCGCACGAGGACGGTACAGCATAGGCACCATCCCTCCATCAGGCCGTCGAATGTTGTACGAAGGGGTATGCAACCGCACAAAAGGGACCTCCGAGGTCACTGCCGTCGCAGATGCCGACGGACCACCACCATTGTGGGAAGACCCCACCGCCCGACTCGAGCCTGCTGGAGGGAAGGGCAACGTATCATATATGCTGGGCGCCATCAACCAGCTTATCATAAAATCCATATAGTCATACGGCGCGACCGTATCGGTGTACAGCAAGTAGGACTCGCCAATCATCTTCGTGATCCTCTCATCCTCCAACATCAGTCGCTCCTGCCTCATAGACGTAGGAGGATGCGCGGGTGGCACCACCACCTCCTCCTCGGCAATCTGACGAACTACCCTCTCCCCGAGATACCAGGAATGGCCGAACTCATGCGCCAGCAAATGCCTCATCCGCGCGTTCACCCCGGTCACCCCTGTATCCTGAATGGCTGTCCCCCAGGGATAAAAGGTCACTTGAAAATATCCAAGCAAGCACAAATAAATACAAGATAAAAGGGTGTAAAAACTAAGACTAAAATGGAAATAGTCTTACCCTACCACTGGTCAGGTCATTCAAGACCTGACGCACCACCTCCAGGGAGAGAGATCCCTTCGACTGCCGATTGGCCTTACGCCATCGATACAAGTGATAGAAGTCCCCAACAGTGTCGTCCTTCAAAGCGATCAGCGGGGTATTGCACCCAATCACATCATAGAACCACGTCTGAATTCACAAGCAAAAAAGAGACGCATAAGGAAAATGCGAATGCATGAAAGGAAAATGCGAATGCATGAAAAGAAATGCACAAACTGAAGAATACCTCAAGAAGGTACGTGGCCCCAGTAAAGGTTTGCTGGTAGCACCGCCTAAATGCATCCAGAGAAAAGTAAGGGTCGACAAGGTCAGACTTCCCCAATCATAGAAAAGGATGTTCGAAAACATCCTCAAGTACGGCAGAAACCACAAATGAACGACGTCGCCGCTCGACGCCACCATGAAACCTCCCAACACTAGCAAAATGAATAATCGATCCATCTGCCTCACTTACAGTCCATCCTACACATCAATCACCCTTCTCAGTAAAACATCCTTCAGTAAGGACAGCCGAATGGAATCCCCGGAGACTATCCTCCCCACATCACCAAGTGCCGCACGTACTGCCTTCGGTCTCACCCGTAAAGAGCGATCCACCTCTATTTGCTCTCCATCACAATCCAGCCCTAGGAGCTGTTACATATCTATGGGAGTCACCGTAATCTCCCCGAATCCAAAATGAAAGGTGTGGGTAGTGTCCCACCACCTCTCTCCCAAGGCCCACAAGACCGCTGTTGAACGAGGCGTCTCATCCATCACCGATGCCAATCGCCCAAAACCTGGTGATGATACCATCCAATGCACCACAGGTGGGAGATGCTCCCAGACATCCTTAAGCCCCGTTGTCCCACGTGCACTCATGTTCTTCAAAGAGATATCAGACTAGCAAAAAGAAAAGCCTCATCAAAAGTCAAACAAGAAAAACCACCAAAAAGAGAAGAATGCCAAAGGTCGGGTTACTTACATAACCGCCGGGGATCACTCTCGAAGAGAGCTGATGCAATGGCTCCTGCAGCAAAGTCCGCTCATCCGCGACAGGCTCAAACGCATCAAAGGAATTCTCATTCCCCAAAGTAAGAGGCGCCCTAGCCCTCCACTCCATATTCGCCCAATCATCAACGGTCAACCACTCCCGGTGGACTGCAGTGCTCACAAAGGTGGCCATTTCTTGAAGATCAGAACGCTAAAATAATTTGCAAAAGAATCGTAGAGGGAGAGAAAGCAAAAGAAGCTGTGAAAAAATGAAGGGATTCTCCCCCTTTATATAGAAGGCCAAGCGCCATGCCGATCGGCATCACCCCCACCATACCGATCGGCACTGACCCCTTACCTTCCCGAGGTAGCCCAAAAGTTCATGCCACTACCGAATGGCACCCTTCATACTATGCCGACCGGCACCCTTCCAAAAAATTTCGGACAAAAATTCCCAGAAAATACCAAAAGACATCGAAAATCCTCGAAAAATTCCCAAAAATCTCGGGAGGGATTTAGAGCCGTTCTACAAAGAAAATTTTGCATTTCCTCAAGAAGAACCCCTCTTCCCCAGCGGAATACTCAAAAGCTAAGTGAAAACTCCTCCCGACAAAGCTCCGAAAAATCTCTAAGGATCACCTGATCACTTCCCCAGCGGAATTCTCTTACAACCCAAAATAGGTTGTTCCCCCCCCTGCGAGGTCTCCTAAAAAGCTTCCCCAGCTATCAGCTCCCCAACTCAAATCAGAATCACAAAGCTCTTTCCCCAGCAAAATTGAAATCTAATCCTCAACCACTCTTGGGTTAGATTTGGCCCCGGTCTTGGATCGTCACCTAAGTTAGGTCAAAATTGACCTCGGTCGTCGGTCGTCACCACTCTTGGGTCAAAATTGACCCCGATCTTGGATCGTCACCTAAGTTAGGTCAGAATTGACCTCGGTCCTCGATCGTAACCATTCTTGGGTCAGAATTGGCCCCGGTCTTTGATAGTCACCTAAGTTAGGTCAGAATTGACCTCGGTCCTCGGTCGTCACCACTCTTGGGTTAGAATTGGCCCCGGTCTTAGATCGTCACCTAAGTTCGGTCAAAATTGACCTTGGTCCTCGGTCGTCACCACTCTTGGGTCAAAATTATCCCCGGTCTTGGATCGTCACCTAAGTTAGGTCAGAATTGACCTCGGTCCTCAATCGTCACCACTCTTGGTTCAGAATTGGCCCCGATCTTGGATCATCACATAAGTTAGGTCAGAATTGACCTCGATCCTCGGTCGTCACCACTCTTAGGTCAGAATTGGATCCGGTCTTGGATTGTCACCTATGTTAGGTCAGAATTGACCTCGGTCCTCGGTCGTCACCACTTTTGGGTCAGAATTGGCCCCGGTCTTGGATCGTCACCTAAGTTAGGTCAGAATTAACCTCGGTCCTCGATCGTTACCACTCTTTAGGTTAGAATTGACCTCGCTAGACATTTACCCTAAGCCCACAGATTCGACTTTGATCCGCAGAATTGATCATCCCCAACACACTCCTTAGGTCCTCAGAATCGACCTCAACCCTCTGAATCGATCATACTCCCTCAAAAGCATCATGTGGTGTCTATTCGACGGTCATCATTTGTTCCAAACTCACCCGTTGAGGGGCTCTGCAGACACCCCATTCTATTACCCCCTAACTCTCCTTAGGTCCTTAGTACCTCCCTTTATAACTATAAACTCAGGTCACGTCCCGAGTACTGACCTGAAAGCCATCGGGCACTCCCCGGCTCAGTTTGACCCAAAAGTCAAACTCTTCATCTCGACCAAAACTAAATGAATCTTCGAAGGGCACTAAATACCCTTTCCAACGATCTGCCCCGTGCGTGATTCTGACTTACCATGAGGACGAACATTCCGTTTGCGTTCGAAACCTGACCTAGAGGCCACCGGGCGCTCCTAGGCTCTGTTTGACCTATGTGAACTCTTTATCTCGATCGAGGTTGAATGAATCCTCAAAATTCCCTGAATACCCTTTCCAACGGTCTGCCCCGTGCATGATTCCGACTTTCCATGCGGACGAATGATCCGTTTGACTTCGGGAGGCCACCGAGCGCTTCCCGAGCCCGGTTGACTAAAGTCAACTCTCTAAACCGGGTCAAACTCTATGGAATGTCGAATTACATCTCCTAACCTTTCCAATGGTATGCCCCATGTGCGATTCGGATTTACCATGCGGACGAACGATCCGTTTGCGTCCGAATGATTCCCCGTCCAATGGATCGACAAATGATTCCGAGCCATATTTGACCCAAAGTCAAGTCCCGAACTCGGGAGTGATCCAAAGTATTTTTGAAGGTCTCTGAATTATCTTTCCAACGGTATGCCCCGTGCACAATTTTGACCAACGGTTTTCCCTCGGCGGCCGATTTTCCAAAAAAGCCTGAAATACACTACCAAACGGCAGGTTCCAGAACCTGCCTATCGGCACCTGCCTGCCGATAGGCAGGAAGGGCTCTATGCCGATCGGCACTGACCTGAGCCTATAAAAGGATGCCTTCACCTAATTTGCAGGAGGATCCCAGATCTGATAAAAATCCCTCTCAACGAATCCCAGAAACCTCTCTCGAAGGCAGCGTGATTTCAACTTCCAAATCCCCTTTTTACTTCCACTTTTCATCATCCCTTTCATCAAACTTGGTGAATTATCCACTCTCCATTATCATCCAAAGTGCAAGGGCTGCTCCCCAACATTCAAGATCAAGCTTAAGATCTTCAAGAAGGTCTAACTTTCTCAAACTCTCTCTTTAAATTCTCTTGAATTCTCAATAACTTGTTTTCTTACTTAGCACTTTTATTATCTCATTTCACACATCCTAATATACTTTTTACATAGTATTATTGCACATCTTCTATTTTCATAAAACCCAAAAAATAAGAAAAAGAGGGTTTTGCTCATAAATTCAAATAAGGGATTCTCATATTTTCCTCACACTTTTCTCACAACTAAAACACTTTTTTCTACGCACACACACACACTCACAAATAAGAGGTTCCCCATTTTGGATTTATGGGATAAACCCCACCCCTCGTTTTACATGCGAACTACGTGGACTTTGATGCCTATATAGGCTACGTAGGCGTCTCGGGGTAAAACCCGAGACTCGAGTCCTTTTTCTCACTTTTTCTCTCATTTTCTATCTTCTCTAAATCCATTTTTCTTATATTATACATATACTTGTTCTTAGTGACGCATTACCCCATATGCGTTATCGATCCCTTATAACGATCAATGTAGGGGTAATCGCATAAATCTCATTTTTCTAATATTACTCTTATATCTTCCTACGGATGACTCGCTTTATCTTTTCCATGATGCATGTCGAGGATTCCTACCTCCATTCTATATATATACACATGCACACATATCACGGGGGGAAACATAAAGGAAAATAGCAAATATTCATGAGAGACCGAAAGGGAGGAATGGGTGCCTAACACCTTCCATTTCGTAACTAAGCCTCCGAACCCTTCTCGAATCATCTTAGTTTCGTATGCACCAGTATGTCTTTGGATGCCACTCTTCGGGGTGGCTTCCCCTTTTTCTTTTATCTGTTTTGAGTAAAATAGACTGGAAACTCTAAATATCTCTACATTTTTCACACCACAAATGATGCCGGCCGAAGAGCTCCCGAGAGGGACACACGGAACCCGAAGGATCCTTTCCTCCACGCGCCTGCCCGCAAGGATCAGGATCGGGGATGGACACAGTGGCGCGTGGAGGAAAGGATCCAAAGTATTACTGCTCCCCAAAAGCACCGGAGTAGGAAAAATCAGAACGGGCGCCCTTGCCGTGGAGCACCTGAGCAGATACAAGATTCATGCACAACAAGAAAATGAATGGGTCAGGGCCCGATTTTATATGATCACCAGATGAATAAAAAGTATGACAGTTATGAACAGTTAATCATGAATGATAAAGATGAGAATCTATTAGCATAATCTCAAAGCATAATAAGACAATTTAAATGATTATAACTTTTATTTAGTTATGCAAGGGGGTATAATTAGACATCATTAATTAAATATCTCCATCATTTTTCACCATTTCATTTCATCTTTCCATTCCTTATCAGGAATATAATTACTGTCGTATGCTCTTTGTGGCATTTCTCATACATCAAGTCCCACTTGATTAAGAATTGTTATATTCATATACATATAACGATTCTAAGACCGCCCCTCCGAGCTTCCCCACTGGGCGTACCCCTAAATGACTATAATCTTCTAAGGCCTCTCAACAAGACAACCTGGGCACATAACGTAATGTCGGGAAGTGGCCATATGCCTGCGAGTGAGTCATAACCACACCCGGAATTACCTCACTAGCGCAGAATAAAACATATAACAATCCATCATATGGCCGAGGACTATAGTCTACATGCATTCATTAGTCGGGGGGCATCACCTCATGCGCGAACTTCCCTTATGATAGCATTTAGAGAGGTGTGTTTAAGTAAATTATCATTTACCATATTCATTTCCCTTTTTCATTCCCATTTGCCATATGCATGTTTCATTTTATTCGAGACCATAATCATTGAATATTCTCATTAGTATTCATCGTATACTAAGTTCCGAATTTTTCTCCAAGAGGTCACAATATTTCTACAAGTCACAAGATTTTATATACCTCAATTGAGCCCCTAAAGTCTCCAAGTATGGGCTTACAACTCCTAGACTCCTAATAATTAACTAAAAGAAAGAAATGTCGTCACCTCAATTTGTACACCCCCGAAATAAGCCTCGTTTAACCCATTTCTAATGTAGGATAGTGACCCAACTCATCTAAAACTCTAGGAATTTAAGCTTACTTCATACAAGAAGGTTCCTAGGTCCTAATCCTAAAGGAAAGGGTTGGAATTGAACTAAGAAAAATCACTCAAAACTACAGGATTTCCGAATCGATTCGGTCAGAAAAGTGAATCGATTCGGACCAGCTGAATCGATTCGGTCAGGAAACCTGAATTTTTGTATAATTTCCGAATCGATTCGGATAGGCCGAATCGATTCGGTCCACTCAGACATGTAATCTGTCCCTATGGCAAATCGATTCGCCCTGGCCGAATCGATTCCCCCCTACGAATTGGCCAAGTGTGGGTTAAGGGTTATGAACCCTAATTTCCCCAAATCTCCTTTCTTCTCCAACCAACATCGTTAATTCCACCCATCAAACAATAAATGCATCTAACTGCCATCAATTTACACCAACAAACATATAAAACAACTTCTAAGGGTTTAAAGTCTACAAATTCCTCAAAATCCCAAATTTGGTAAACTATAACAACTACACAACAATTAATACCATTTGTTCATCTTAAACCATATATTAGCAAGTAGAAAACTTTCTTGAGGTTGGGATCTCAGATTCTTGGAAGATGAATGCAAGATCAACTCTCCAATCTTCAATTTCATTATTTCCCCTCTTTTCCCCACAAATTCTCTTTATCTCTTTCTTTCTTTAGGTTAGCAAATACACAATTAAGGGAAATATATGTAAGGCAAGACTAAATCGTGGCTTAAGTCTAATTTCTCAACTTAAATGGTTAATACCCCATTAAAATGACTCATAGCTACACATTTATGTTAAAACCGGTTAAAAGTGCCCAAAACATAAAAATACAATATGGCACTTATTTCGACTATCTCGCACATTTCGAGACTAACTACGCCCTCTAAATTATCATTTGGAAATTGTATAACCCATTTCAAGTTTCGGTTTCATTTTAAACCATAAATGTCATTTAAATCTTATGACACTATAAAACACAACATGGTGATATTTACTTACACATACAGTAAGTATGCAACAATTTAGTAAATATTAACTTTTAACTCGTTTAATTAATATTTACTCCATATTCCAACATCATATATAATTACTTCACACAGTAAATGAATGTATAATAGGTTCTCAAAAGCGAGGGTTATTACATACTCCCCCCCTTATGAGGGAATTTTACCCCCAAAATTCAAGCGTACCTTGCAAGAAGAGATACGGATACTTTTCTCGCATGTCATCCTCGTGCTCCCACGTCGATTCCTCGGCGTTGTTATGACCCCATTGAACTCTAACCAAGGGCACCACTCGAGATCTCAATCGTCGCTCTCCGTGCTCTAAAATAGCAACCGGTTGTTCTTCATATGAAATGTCGGGTTGCAACTCGATATCCTCCAAAGGAATATGCCAAAGGGCTCCTTCACACCTCTTGTACTTCTTCAAAGAGGAAACATGGAACACATCATGGATATGTTGTAAGTGTTCCGGTAAGGAAAGTTGATACGCCACCGGACCTACCTTGGCAATAATAGGAAAAGGTCCCACATAGCGCGACGCAAGCTTCCCTTTCTTCCCAAAATGCTTGATACCTTTCATAGGCGATACTCTCACCAACACTTGATCCCCAATCTCCATATCTACATGTCTTATATTAGCATCGGCATAACTCTTTTGATGGTCTTGAGCTATTCTGATGCGATTTCGGATAAGTTCAATCTTGGAAGAAGTATCCTGGATCATTTCAGGTCCAAGGAACTTATTATCCCCCACCTCTAACCAACAAGTGGGCGATCTACAAGTCCGGCCATACAAAGCTTCATAGGGCTCCATCCCAATAGTAAATTGGTACGAATTATTATAAGCAAATTCCACCAAAGGGAGATATTGTTCCGAACCACCTTTTAAATCAAGCACACACGTTAGGAGCATATCCTCCAATATTTGGTTGACTCTTTCTGTCTGCCCATCTGTTTGAGGGTGATAAGAAGTGCTTAACTTCAATTCGGTTCCCATAGCCTCTTGGAAACTTCACCAAAAGTGGGAAACAAAAATCTTATCTCGATCAGAAACTATATTTAAGGGAACCTCATGAAGTCTAACAACCTCCGCGATAAATAACCGGGCATAATGAGCGGTATTATAATCAGTGCGTACCGGTAGGAAATGTACCGACTTAGGCAAACGATCAACGATGACCCAAATAAAATCGTGACCATTTTACGACGTTGGCAAGCCTGTGACAAAATCCATTGATATGCTCTCCCACTTCCACACCGGAATTTCCAACGGTTGCAACAAACCCGTCGATCGCTGATGATCTATCTTGACCAATTGACAAGTGGTGCATTGGGACACGAACTCAAAAATATCCCGCCTCATTCCTGGCCACCAATACTGACGACGCATGTCTTGATACATTTTGTCGTTACCCGAATGCACTACAAACTTGGAATAGTGAGATTCCGTCATTACGGCCCGTCTTAAGTCCCTTTCGTCCAGGACAATGAGTCTCCCATGGAAACGCACCCCACCCTCAGAACCTATAGAGTAGGATTCTGGTACCTCGGTCAATAACTTGCAATATGGTCCTGGAAGCCTTTGTCCCTCCTTTGGGCTTCAACCACCCTTTCCACAATAGTAGGCGTGATGGTAAACACCGACATAAACGCCCTAGCAACCGCGTCCTCCTGACTCAGCTCCTTCTATTTTTCTTTCCATATCTCCGCTAACTCCCCCTCGGGCTTTCTACTCAATGCATCCGCCACCACATTCTCCTTGCCCGGGTGATAGTGGATGACGAATTGACAATATTTGACTAATTCTATCTATCGGCGTTGTCTCATATTTAAATCCTTATGTGAAAATAAATACTGCAACGATTTATGGTCCGTAAAAAGACTGAATTTCTCCCCTAGGAGATAATGCCTCCAAATCTTCAAGGCAAAGACTACTACGGAAAGTTCCAAATCATGCACCAGATAATTCCTTTCATTGATATTTAGCTTGTGATAAGCATAAGCAATAGCCCGTCGCTCTTGTTGAAGTACAACTCCCAATCCTTGTAGAGATGCATCGGTGAAGACTAAATATTCCAACCCTGGCCTTGGTAATGCAAGGACTGGAGAAGAGGTCAACCTATCCTTGAGCTCGTCAAAAGTCGACTGGCAAGAATCATCCCATACAAACCTCACCCCTTTTCGGGTTAAATTTATCAAAGGACTAGCAATTTTAGAAAAACCCTTAATAAATCGGCGATAGTATCCCGCCAAACCCAGAAAACTACGAATCTCAGTAGGTGTCGTGGGCTGACCCCACTCCCTCACTGCAATCCCTTTACTTGGGTCCACCGAAATACCCTGGGCTGTCACAATATGACCCAGAAACTGTACCTCCTATAACCAAAACCCTCACTTCTCGAACTTGGCATACAATTGGTGATCCCTCAATCTCTGTAGAACCAATCGTAAGTGAGTAGCATGATCAGCCTCCGTGGGAGAATACACTAGAATGTCATCGATAAACATGATAATAAACCAGTCCAGGAAGTCCCGAAATACCCTATTCATGAGGTCCATAAACACGACGGGGGCATTAGTTAGTCCAAAAGGCATAACCAAAAATTCATAGGACCCATATCTCGTTAGAAAACCAGTCTTGGACACATCTTGTTCTTGTATCCTCAACTGGTGATACCCCGTCCTCAAGTCTATCTTCGAGAAGTACGACGCTCCCCTAAGTTGATCAAACAAATCATTAATCCAAGGTAAAGGGTATTTGTTCCAGATGGTGACTTTATTCAACTCTGTGTAGTCAACACACAACCGGAGAGAACTGTCCCTTTTCTTCACAAACAACACCGGAGCGCCCCACGACGACGTACTTAGCCTAATAAACCCTTGATCTAGCAAGTTCTGAATTTGATCCCTTAACTCCCTCATTTCAACAGGAGCCATACGATACGGAGCTCTCGCAATCGGTCGAGTTCCCGACGCTAAGTCAATTACGAACTCAATCTCCCTACTAGGAGGCAAACCCGGTATTTCCCGAAACACATCTTGGAAATCTCTAACAACCGGAATAGAATCTAAGGAAACAACTACATCTCGAGAAGTCTCCTCCACGATACAATACAAGTAAGTGTTAGTACCTCCTTCTGAACGAGGCATAACCACTAAAAACATTTCTTGCCCCAGAATGGAAAAAACTATACTCTTACCATAGCAATTAACTATCGCATGATACTTCACTAGCCAATCCATACCCAAAATCACATCATACCCGACCATGTCAAGGACGAGAAAATTGGCCTCAAGGCACAAATTACCAAGAGTTATTCCTATTTGTTTACAAACAAAGAAAATGAGCGAACCATCACGCATAGAAGACTCAACACTAGTGAAGGTACTCTCAGCAGATTTATTCAACTCTATAGTCTGAGCAAAACTTCTAGAAATGAACGAGTGTGTAGCACTCGTATCAAATAACACACGACCCATATGCCCCTGAATAAGAAACTCACCCTCAATAGCCGGCGGCGTCGGCGGTGCAAGAGGATGCATAGCATCCTGAATATGATAAACACGCCCATACTGTAGCTGACCCTGCTGTGGAGGGGCAACTAGATTAGGTACTTGTGGTGGTAGCTGAACCTGTGGATGCTGAGGAACCCTAGGAAGCTGACCCCCAACCAACTGAGGACACTCCTTCTTATAATGACCTTCCTCCCCACATTGGAAGCACCGTCCCTTCATATTATTCGGATTTTGGCCCCGATTATTTCTAAACTAGGTAACGCCTTGGCCCGGATGGCCCCTACCCCCGTGACCACCCGACCTGTTTGTTGTTTTGCGGGGCACCCTAATGGTGCCTATTGTTATTTCCACCCAAATTAAACCCACTAAAACGTTGCCTTTTTGAAAAGTCCCCTTGCTGGGGATCCCTTTCTTTCTGCTTATTACCCGAAGATTGGGACGAGGGAAAGGCTCCTCCTCCCGTCCCATTGCCTCCAGGTTTTCCCGCTTGCCCCACCACTGTAGCTTTCTTGCTACTCTGTATATACAACCGATGTTCTTGGCAATGGAGCAATGCCGCATTCATTACCTCACCAAAAGTTTGCAAGGCTGGATTACCTAGCAAACGTTGCCGGATCCTCTAGTTCAAACCTCCCATGAACTTTGAAACCTTCCTCTCATCCGGAGTCACTTCGTCCGGTACAAAACTTGCTAACCAGGTGAACTCCTCTTCATATTCCACCACGGATCTCTCACCTTGCACCACATCCTGAAGCTTCCTTCTCATCTCCCTTTGAACCACGGGAGGGAAGTACTTCCGATCAAACAAAGTGTAATACCCCGTACTTTTGACTATGTTTATTTTTGGGATTAAGTAATTAAATGCGTATTAATTGGAAATTAATCCGGGTTATAAATACTAGCGAGATGCGAGTTGGTATTTGATTATGTGCATATATGATTATATATGAAATTGGAATTATGAAATTTGTCGTGAGATGTATATACGACAATTTGAAAATTTTGTTGAGACGCGTGTGACCGCCGCGTCATGGTATATTATTTTAATTATATAAGTGATTTTTATTTCTATTACCCGTATGGTCGTTTTGAGTGCGCCAACGCGTCCGGAAGGGTCGAGATAGTCAGAAAACACTAGCCGGGGGTGTAGTTTGGGTCCCGGGGTATTTTTAGGCCATACCGACAACTTAAAGGGTATTTTGGTAATTTTACATTTTGAGGAATTAAAAGTGACGAAAATTGGGAGTTTTAATCTGATGTTGATTTAACCCACTAAACCCACTAACCAACCCATATTAACCCATTAAGCTACGGAGGCTATCATTAGGTTTACAAACTCTCCCAAAGAAAACCCTAACCACCTTAAGCCACCATTGGAGGAGAAGCTTGGAGAGAGGGAATTCTGCAGAAATCTTCACCAAACCAATACCAAAATCAGAAATCCAATCAAGGCAAGTGTTTTAATCATATTTAAATTCATAGAATGTTTCTTCCATGTTAGAAAATTGATGAATTACAACTGTTCTTGAAAGATAATGAAAACCCAAGTAGTTTGGAGCTTAGAACTTGAAAATATTGAGGAGAATTGCATGTAGAATGATAGGTAGATAATTATTCTCATGATATCTATTATAGGAAGGAATTAAAATGGATTTATAGTGAGTTAAGTCATGATTCAAAAGTTAGGATTCATGTTCTTGAAATAATTGGGGAAAAAGTGTAGAGATTTATATTTTGATTGATGTTAAAGAGATTTAATCCTTGAAAACATGTTAGGAGTTGACTTGAATATGTTTAGGATGAATTAGAGACCCTAAAATGTTGTTGGGATGAACTTTGGAAGAGATTAGGAGTGATAAAATGGATAAAAACGAGATGGGGAAAATTCTGGGCCGAAACTGGTCCCTCGTTAGAAGACCTACCCAGGTCGTTCGAACGAACTCGTTCGAACGAGCTTCTAACGAGTTGACCAGTCGCTGCTAACGAAAAGGGATTTTGTTCGATATCTCATTCGAACGAAATATCGTTAGAAGGTACAGTTCGTTCGAACGAACTGGAATCTCGTTCGAACAACCTCGTTCGAACGAGACTTCTAACGAGTTGACAGTGGAATCTCGTTCGAACAGTCTCGTTCAAACGAGACTTCTAACGAGTTGACAGTTTGGTCCTTTTTGGACTGTTTTGATTTTTGGAGTTCCGTAAACTTGTTCGAGGGTAGAGTTAACATTCCTTGATGATGTATTAATGGATTTGGGACTTTTGGGTTATTATGAGGAGTAAATTATATACGAGAGTTATATTCAATGGATGGTTTGGGTTGAGACGTGAGTGTCTACTACGACGTGAGGACGAATTATGGCGCGTATAATTACAAACAGGAATAGTATAAATTGTGATAATTATAAGTTGGTACGAGAATATGATATGTACTACAATTAAACTACGGTATTACTAAGACGTGTGTTTACTTAGTATTGGTATATGAATTGTGTGTATGACATACCTACCATACTTGCTATCACGGGAGGTTTGCGTTCGCTTAGGGCCCTCTAATCCTTGTGTTGCCCCGATTTAGACTGGTTACCTCGATGAACATAGGTCAGAGAAAGACTTATTGGGATATTAATAAGTCCGCTGATCGTGGGAGCGTAGGTATGTACGTGACCCATGTGATGTGACTGTGTTCGCCTCCACTATTTATGATTTGTGTTATCTGGACTATTCCTGAGAGATTCGGAATATGTGATCCTTATGTATGTGATGTACCGGGATGGATAGCAGAGTATGTGTGCACCACAACTTAGTTCTCGGGGTGCTTGTATTGTATATTTATGATGTGAATAATATACACTTAAATAATAAGAACCTTCATGCTAATGTTATGAATATAAGTACGGTATTGCTTCGAGAAATATAACGAGTTAACTGATAGTGATATATATTGCATTTGAACATCTGAGTTTACGTTAAACCCCTACTTAATCACGAGCGTTATTATGTTAATAGAATTGAGTAATATGGGTAGGACCTATGATAGTCTAGCTAGAGATGATGTCACTTAGCTAGTGGGTTGTGTCGTTATAGATGGGTACTTACGTTAGGAGTGCACAGTTAGACGAGAGGTGAGAATATCATGTGAGTGCACGTCCTAACATGTACTTTGCATTTAATGTTTTAAATGTTTTTAAAGCACTTGCAGGTTTTTAAAATATAACTCCACATTCGGGCTATGACCCGTTTGCTTTTCAAATCTTCTTTCTTTGTTAAACCATTTTAGGTGCCCAGCCACAAGGACACCAAGCATAGGATTCTCATTCTGATGACGAGATGTAGCTGTTTGTGGAAGCTACATGGATTTGCTTGTAGACGCTTCTATCTTTTGGATTCCAGAGTCACTATCTATCAGTTGTAGGGCATGTTGCCCATTTCTATCAGAGCATCTTTTACATTTCAGTTTTCAGACTTTAGAATGTATTGTTTCAGTATTCAGTTTACTTTTCAGTTGTGGGATTTGTAGTGAGGAGTTTTCCTCCAGACTTTATTTTCACTATGTGATGGTTATTCATTTTACTTCAGTATGGTGAATGGTGTTATTTATTCCTTCATTACACTTGTTGCATGTTAATCAAACTTTAATTAAAATTTGGCAACTTACTTTTTAAATACTAGGTGGTTAGTAATAATATAATGTTTTCGACAGTGATGCTATTAACTGAGCCAACTTGGCATTTTGAATTAATTTAATAAAGGAGTAGCTACCCGGTATTTAATTAGTCGGGGTGTCACAGGTGGTATCAGAGCATCAGGTTCTAGTGTCCTTTAGGATCTGACGGCTTGTTATGTTTTTCGCTAAGTTTCTTTGATATAAAGCCCTATATTTTAGGACTGTTGTACTCTTTTTTTTGTGTATGATTCGTTCTTCAGCTATCTTAAGTTTATAAACAGCGAACTTATAAACTTTGTTCTTATTTCAGATGCCTCCACGACGTGCACGACGAGTTCCCAGGGATGCAACGCCCGAACCCCAGCCCGCTCCAGTTCAGGGTATGATGAACGCCACTGAGGTTGCAGCTATAGTAGCTCAAGCGGTAAATGCCGCCATTGCTGTTATTCAGCAGGCACCACCTCAGGCGCCGGTTGTCGCGCCAGTACAGGCTAATGCATTCCCGTCTGCTTGGGAGCGTGTACGTGACGCTTTTCAGAAAGCGCATCCGCCAGAGTTTGCAGGTAGCTCAGATGTGGTAGTCTCGAGCCAATGGTGGAAGGATATGCAGAGGCACTTGAGGATGTATGAGTGCACGGATGTTCAGAAGCAGGTGCTAGCTACTTTCAAGCTAGTTGGATCTGCACTACAGTGGTGGGAGTCTATTACCACCATGGAGGAGAGGGATACTCTCACGATTCAGGAGTTCTGGGTGCGGTTCGACCGTAAGTACTTTCCGTCAGCTGTTCATACGGAAATGAGGAGGAGATTGATGAGTTTGAAGCAGGAAGGTAAGACTGTGGCCGAGTATGAGGCTGAGTTCACGAATCTGTTGAACATCGTTCCAGACGAGATACCAACAGAGAAGAAGAAAATTGAGAAGTCCACGGACGGGTTGACTTTGAGGATCCGTCAGCATTTGCTAGGGAACCTATCGTTGGCCACTTATTCTGATGTGGTTAACGCTGCATTGTTACACTGCCAGGACCACCGTTTTCATATGGCCGAGGGCAAGAGGTCGAGGGAGTCTAGCCATCAGGGCAGGACTGGAGGACATAGTGCCAGCGGGGCACAATCTGGTCAGGGGCAGAGACAGAATGAGCAGGGCTCCCAGCAGGGGGATAATAAGAGGTTCCGGTCAGGGAACTACAGACAGGGACAGGGAGGTTTCCGTCAGGGTCATCAGGGTCCAAACGGCCATCAGGGCCAACAGGGGCAGAATGGGCAGCAGTTTCACCAGGGCCAGCAGGGCCAAGGGAGGAACGGTAACGGCCACCAGGGCCGGGGACAGCAAGGACAGAGAGGAGGGAACTTCCCAGAGAAGTGCTTTGTTTATGGCAAGACTGGCCATAAGCGACAGGATTGTCCTAATAGGGGCAGGGCCCCACAGCAGCAGCAGCAGGGTGCTCGCCAGGAGCCACAGAGGCCTATGTTTCCCGCCGCTCTTCCCGCACCGCCACAGATGGTAGCATTGCCACCCATTCCAGCAGTCCCAGTTCAGCAGGGGCAGCTACAGTATGGACGTGTCTACAACGTCCACCAGGCTGCAGTTCCACAGGCACCGCCCGCGATTGAGGGTACATTTCCTATCTATGGCACTATGGGTCGGGTATTATTTGATACGGGTGCTACACACTGTTTTATAGCTACACACTTTGTGAAAGCTTTAGGATTGTTAGCTACGGCAGAGAGCACAGTGACGTGTGTCGACTCACCATTGGGGAGTGGGTCACTTATCTTCTTTATATGCCGGGGAGTGGGAGTAGGGATTGGTAGTCTGGTATTACCTGCAGATATGTTGGTATTAGATATGCATGTTCACGATGTGATCATCGGTATGGATTGGCTCGTAGCTTATAGGGCCATGATTGATTGCTTCAGCGGGAGCATTGTTTTTGCCATTCCGGGGCAAGAGATGTTTGTAGTGGCGATGCCTCGCCCAGAGGGAGGATCGATCGCTCATCTGTATTACATTGAGGAGGATAGCTCTAAGGAGGTAGTGATTCCTTTAGATTCTATCCCAGTAGTCAGGGAGTATTCGGATGTGTTTCAGGAGATACCAGGCTTACCCCCCAGTCGAGAGATAGACTTTGTTATAGATTTGCTACCGGGTACGAGACCTATAGCACGCGCACCGTACCGTATGGCTCCAGCTGAGATGAGGGAGTTACGGGATCAGATAGAGCAGCTGTTAGGCCAGGGCTTTATTCGCAGGAGTACCTCACCTTGGGGCGCTCCGGTTTTGTTTGTGAAGAAGAGGGACGGTTCACTAAGATTGTGTGTGGACTACCGAGAGTTGAATAAGGTCACGATACGGAATAAGTATCCGTTGCCTCGAATCGATGACTTATTCGACCAGTTGAGAGGAGCTTCTTTCTTCTCGAAGATTGACTTGAGATCGGGATACCATCAGTTGCGTATCAGGGAGGAGGATGTCTCGAAGACTGCGTTCTTGTCGAGATATGGTTCTTACGAGTTTTGGGTTATGCCTTTTGGTTTGACCAACGCTCCAGCAGTGTTTATGGACTTGATGAACAGAGTGTTCAGGGATTTCCTAGATCAGTTTGTCATTGTATTCATTGATGATATTCTGGTTTACT
Source organism: Sambucus nigra (assembly GCA_949130495.1). Taxonomy (NCBI): domain Eukaryota; kingdom Viridiplantae; phylum Streptophyta; class Magnoliopsida; order Dipsacales; family Adoxaceae; genus Sambucus; species Sambucus nigra. The sequence continues at coordinate 454,330,477 of OX422209.1, read as the reverse complement.
CCCAGACAGAGGAGGAGCACGCCGAGCATTTGAGGCAGGTTTTGCAGACACTTCGTCAGAACGAGTTGTATGCAAAATATGAGAAGTGCGGGGTTTGGCTGAAGGAAGTCCAGTTTTTGGGACATATAATTTCCGACCGGGGAATATCTGTTGATCCGGGGAAAGTATCAGCAGTGAGGGAGTGGGGACAGCCCACGACACCAAATGAGATTCGTAGTTTCTTGGGTCTAGCAGGATACTACAGGAGGTTTATTCGGGGTTTCTCGAAGATAGAAGGTCCTTTGACACATCTGACTCGTAAGGGTGTGCCATACATCTGGAGTGATGCTTGTTAGTTGGCATTCGATGAATTGAAGGACAAATTGACCTCAACACCTGTGTTAGCATTGCCGAGACCGGGAGTTGAGTATTTGGTTTACACCGATGCGTCTTTGCAAGGACTGGGAGGTGTATTACAGCAGGAGAGATAGGCCATAACTTATGCTTCCCGTAAGCTTAAGCCTCATGAGAAGAATTACCCCACGCATGATTTGGAGTTGGCGGCAGTGGTATTTGCCCTACGGATTTGGAGGCACTATCTTTTAGGGGAGAAGTTCCAACTATCCACGGACCACAAGTCCCTACAGTATCTGTTCACGCAGAAGGAATTGAATATGCGGCAGCGTAGGTGGCTTGAGTTTGTGAAGGACTACCAGTTCGACATCCAGTATCACCCAGGTAAGGCTAACGTGGTAGCAGACGCGTTGAGCCGTAGGCCAGCAGACGAGGTGTGGAAGGCTAAGTGGAAGGAATTGGGACACCAGGATGCAGTGGCCCGATCTTTCATTTCTGTGATGACCGTTACACCGTAGATTGTCACGAAGGTAGTACGGGCACAGGCTAATGACTCGTTCTGTCAGGAGAAGATAGTTCGATTACTAGCTGAGGGAGCCGAGTCCTATACCGTTAGCTCAGACGGGGAATTGCGCTTCAATAGGAGATTGGTGGTTCCGGAAGGGGAAGAATTGCGACACGATGTGATGGCAGAGTCGCACAGCTCACGGTTCGCGGTACATCCCGGAGGGGACAAAATTTACCAAGACATGAGAAGGCAGTATTGGTGGAGCGGCATGAAGAGAGATATCGCTGAGTTTGTTTCGAAATGCGCCACTTGTCAGCTTGTAAAAGTGGATCATCAGAGATTGACAGGATTGCTACAGCCGTTGGAGGTCCCGGTGTGGATGTGGGAGAGCATATCCATGGACTTTATTACGGGGTTGCCTACGTCGCAGAGGGGCCACGACTCCGTTTGGGTAATTGTGGATAGATTGTCCAAGGTCGCTCACTTTTTACCCGTTAGGACTGATTACACTACGGGACAGTATGCCCATCTCTTCATTTCAGAGATTGTGAGACTTCACGGTGTGCCCCTAAATATCGTGTCTGACAGAGACAAGATATTTGTTTCGAGGTTTTGGGAGAGTTTCCAGGAGGCCATGGGCACGTAATTGCGGTTGAGTACGGCTTATCATCCGCAGACTGATGGGCAGACTGAGCGCACAAATCAGATGTTGGAGGACATGCTACGCATGTGCATTATTGACTTTGGGGGTGGATGGGAGCAGTACCTTCCACTGGTGGAGTTTTCTTACCACAACTCCTATCAGTTCACTATTGGCATGGCTCCGTTTGAGGCATTGTACGGTAGGCCTTGTCATTCCCCAGCATGTTGGTTAGAAGTGGGGGACAACAAACTGCTTGGATCGGAAGTGATTCAGGATACTTCGGCAAGGATTGAGTTGATTCGGAGTCGCATTCGGGTAGCTCAAGACAGGCAGAAGAGTTATGCAGATGCGAAGAGATTTTTCAGGGAGTTCCAAGTAGGGGACCAGGTTTTGCTCAGAGTATCTCTTATGAAGGGGATTATGCATTTCGGGAAGAAGGGGAAGTTGGCACCAAGGTATGTGGGGCCGTTTCCTATTATTGAGCGGATCGGACCGGTTGCGTATAGACTTGGACTACCAGAGCATTTGCATCGGATTCACGATGTATTTCATATTTCCTCGCTAAGGAAATATCTCAGAGATGATTTGGCTCATTCTCACATTGCTGTGGAGGACATCGATCTCCAGCCGGATAGCTCCTACGAGGAGGGGCCGATTGCTATTTTGGACCGAAGCGAGAGGAAACTGCGGTCAAAGATAGTCCCGTTAGTGCGTGCTCAGTGGCGACATCACAATGTCGAGGAGTCCACATGGGAGCGTGAGGACGAGATGCGCGAACGTTATCCAGAGTTATTTTTAGCAGGTACTTTCTAGTTTCGAATTTCGGGACGAAATTCAGTTATTAGGGGGGGAGTATGTAATACCCCGTACTTTTGACTATGTTTATTTTTGGGATTAAGTAATTAAATGCGTATTAATTGGAAATTAATCCGGGTTATAAATACTAACGAGATGCGAGTTGGTAATTGATTATGTGCATATATGATTATATATGAAATTGGAATTATGAAATTTGTCGTGAGATGTATATACGGCAATTTGAAAATTTTGTTGAGACGCGTGTGACCGCCGCGTCATGGTATATTATTTTAATTATAAAAAGTGATTTTTATTTCTATTACCCGTATGGTCGTTTTGAGTGCGCCAACGCGTCCGGAAGGGTCGAGATAGTCAGAAAACACTAGTCGGGGGTGTAGTTTGGGTCCCGGGGTATTTTTAGGCCATACCGGCAACTTAAAGGGTATTTTGGTAATTTTACATTTTGAGGAATTAAAAGTGACGAAAATTGGGAGTTTTAATCTGATGTGGATTTAACCCACTAAACCCACTAACCAACCCATATTAACCCATTAAGCTACGGAGGCTATCATTAGGTTTACAAACTCTCCCAAAGAAAACCCTAACCACCTTAAGCCACCATTGGAGGAGAAGCTTGGAGAGAGGGAATTCTGCAGAAATCTTCACCAAACCAATACCAAAATCAGAAATCCAATCAAGGCAAGTGTTTTAATCATATTTAAATTCGTAGAATGTTTCTTCCATATTAGAAAATTGATGAATTACAACTGTTCTTGAAAGATAATGAAAACCCATGTAGTTTGGAGCTTAGAACTTGAAAATATTGAGGAGAATTGCATGTAGAATGATAGGTAGATAATTATTCTCATGATATCTGTTATAGGAAGGAATTAAAACGGATTTATAGTGAGTTAAGTCATGATTCAAAAGTTAGGGTTCATGTTCTTGAAATAATTGGGGAAAAAGTGTAGAGATTTATATTTTGATTGATGTTAAAGAGATTTAATCCTTGAAAACATGTTAGGAGTTGACTTGAATATGTTTAGGATGAATTAGAGACCCTAAAACGTTGTTGGGATGAACTTTGAGAGAGATTAGGAGTGATAAAATGGATAAAAACGAGATGGGGAAAATTCTGGGCCGAAACTGGTCCCTCGTTAGAAGACCTACCCAGGTCGTTCGAACGAACTCGTTCGAACGAGCTTCTAACGAGTTGACCAGTCGCTGCTAACGAAAAGGGATTTCGTTCGATATCTCGTTCGAACGAAATATCGTTAGAAGGTACAGTTCGTTCGAACGAACTGGAATCTCGTTCGAACGAGACTTCTAACGAGTTGACAGTGGAATCTCGTTCGAACAGTCTCGTTCGAACGAGACTTCTAACGAGTTGACAGTTTGGTCCTTTTTGGACTGTTTTGATTTTTGGAGTTCCGTAAACTTGTTCGAGGGTAGAGTTAACATTCCTTGATGATGTATTGATGGATTTGGGACTTTTGGGTTATTATGAGGAGTAAATTATATACGAGAGTTGTATTCAATGGATGGTTTGGGTTGAGACGTGAGTGTCTACTACGACGTGAGGACGAATTATGGCGCGTATAATTACAAACCGAAATATTATAAATTGTGATAATTATAAGTTGGTACGAGAATACGATATGTACTACAATTAAACTACGGTATTACTAAGACGTGTGTTTACTTAGTATTAGTATATGAATTGTGTGTATGACATACCTACCATACTTGCTATCACGGGAGGTTTGCGTTCGCTTAGGGCCCTCTAATCCTTGTGTTGCCCCGATTTAGACTGGTTACCTCGATGAACATAGGTCATAGAAAGACTTATTATGATATTAATAAGTCCGCTGATCGTGGGAGCGTAGGTATGTACGTGACCCATGTGATGTGACTGTGTTCGCCTCCACTATTTGTGATTTGTGTTATCTGGACTATTCCTGAGAGATTCGGAATATGTGATCCTTATGTATGTGATGTACCGGGATGGATAGCAGAGTATGTGTGCACCACAACTTAGTTCTCGGGGTGCTTGTATTGTATATTTATGATGTGAATAATATACACTTAAATAATAAGAACCTTCATGTTAATGTTATGAATATAAGTACGGTATTGCTTCGAGAAATATAACGAGTTAACTGATAGTGATATATATTGCATTTGAGCATCTGAGTTTACGTTAAACCCCTACTTAATCACGAGCGTTATTATGTTAATAGAATCGAGTAATATGGGTAGGACCTATGATAGTCTAGCTAGAGATGATGTCACTTAGCTAGTGGGTTGTGTCGTTATAGATGGGTACTTACGTTAGGAGTGCACAGTTAGACGAGAGGTGAGAATATCATGTGAGTGCACGTCCTAACATGTACTTTGCATTTAATGTTTTAAATGTTTTTAAAGCACTTGCAGGTTTTTAAAATATAACTCCACATTCGGGCTCTGACCCGTTTGCTTTTCAAATCTTCTTTCTTTGTAAAACCATTTTAGGTGCCCAGCCACAAGGACACCAAGCATAGGATTCTCATTCTGATGACGAGCTGTAGATGTTTGTGGAAGCTACAGGGATTTGCTTGTAGACGCTTCTATCTTTTGGATTCCAGAGTCACAATCTATCAGTTGTAGGGCATGTTGCCCATTTCTATCAGAGCATCTTTTACATTTCAGTTTTTAGACTTTAGCATGTATTGTTTCAGTATTCAGTTTACTTTTCAGTTGTGGGATTTGTAGTGAGGAGTTTTCCTCCAGACTTTATTTACACTATGTGATGGTTATTCGTTTTACTTCAGTATGGTGAATGGTGTTATTTATTCCTTCATTACACTTGTTGCATGTTAATCAGACTTTAATTAAAATTTGGCAACTTACTTTTTAAATACTAGGTGGTTAGTAATAATAAAATGTTTTCGACAGTGATGCTATTAACTGAGCCAACTTGGCATTTTGAATTAATTTAATAAAGGAGTAGCTACCCGGTATTTAATTAGTCGGGGTGTCACACAAAGCCCATAAATCATTGATAGTCATGGTATCTCTCTGTTCTGGTGTAGTCATCGACTCCCACTAATGTAACGCAGATCCGACGAGCTTGAAAGTTGCAAGGACTTATTTCTTCTCCTCACTACATTCCACCATTCGAAGATGGCGCTGCATATCCTTCTTCCACTTATTAGCTCTAATAACATCAGAGCCTCCATCAAATTTCGGGGGATGGCCCTTTAAAAAGGACTCTCTAACTCTCTCCCATGGAGAAGATCCCGTAGGATCTTGTGCATCCTGATCCCGTTGTTGTTGAGCTTGTGGTAATTGTTGAACCATGGCGGTCATAGAAGCATTAACCTCTTGGGCAACAATATTTGCTACATCAATAGCATTTACTGTTTCCTGTTGCGGCGGTGGTGGAGGACCAACATCCTCTTCTATAACTCTATTGCGTCTCGATGGGCGACCTCTCTTAGGCGGCATCTGAGATGAAGAAATAATAGAGTTAGAATACTATTTAAAACAATCTATCTCATAGAAGATCACAAACATAAGTAACAAAGCAGTCCCAACATTAGGCTCTATATCAAAGAACGCTACGGTAGAATGTGACAAGTCCGCATAAATCCTAAAGACTCTAGAACCTGATGCTCTGATACCATCTGTGACAACCCGCTCACCAAAATATGGGGTGGCCAGCCCGATACTCCAATATAACAGGAATCATGGATGGAATCATTCTCAGTATCACAACAATATAATAAGTATATGGGATAACCACCCAATATTTCAGAAAATGGGTTGCCAAAATTTTTATTTTATTATGAGTTACGGAAATAATTTAAACAACACAATTTGAAAAGAAAGTGGAATCCCAAGAAAACTTATATTACATCCACAACAAGAATACAATATGGGGACCGAATATGCTGTCGGTCAACAGGTACATACAACGTATTCAACAAGTTTAATTTAAATTACATAATACATCCATTTGACAGTTATAAAAGTTTGGGCCACACGCCTGAGTGAAAGACCCGATCATAACTAGAATACAAAAATGAAGGCGTCTAACAACATATCCCGTAATATTCGCAAAGTATTACGGCTCCCTAAAAGCACCGGAGTAGGAAAAATCAGAACGGGCGCCCTTGCGGCTGAGCACCTAAGCGGATACAAGATTCATGTACAACAAGAAAATGAACGGATTAGGGTCCGATTTTATATGATCACCAGATGAATAAAAAGTATGACAGTTATGAACAGCTAATCATGAATGATAAAGATGACAATCTATCAACATAATCTCAAAGCATAATAAGACAATTTAAATGATTATAACTTTTATTTAGTTATGCAAGGGGATATAATTAGACATCATTAATTAAATGTCTCCATCATTTTTCACCATTTCATTTCATCTTTCCATTCCTTATCAGGAATATAATTACTATCGTATCCTCTTTGTGGCATTTCTCATACATCAAGTCCCACTTTATTAAGAATTATTATATTCATATACATATAACGATTCTAAGACCACCCATCCGAGTTCCCCACTGGGCGCACCCCTAAATGACTATCATCTTCTAGGGCCTCTCAACAAGACAACCTGGGCACCTAACGCAACGTCGGGAAGTGGCCATATACCTGCGAGTGAGTCATAACCACACCCGGAATTACCTCACTAGCGTAGAATAAACATATAACAATCCATCATATGGCCGAGGACTATAGTCTCCATGCGTTCATTAGTCAGGGGACATCACCTCATGCGGGAACTTCCCTTATGATAGCATTTAGAGAGGTGTGTTTAAGTAAATTATCATTTACCATAGTCATTTCCCTTTTTCATTCCCATTTGCCATATGCATGTTTCATTTTGTCCGAAACCATAATCATTGAATATTCTCATTAGTATTCATCGTATACTAAGTTCCGAATTTTTCTCCAAGAGGTCACAATATTTCTACAAGTCAAAAGATTTTATATACCTCAATTGTGCCCTTAAAGTCTCCAAGTATAGGCTTACAACTCTTAGACTCCTAATAATTAACTAAAGGAAAGAAATGCCCTCACCTCAATTTGTACATCCCCAGAATAAGACCCGTTTAACCCATTTCTAATGTAGGGTAGTGACCCAACTCATCTAAAACTCTAGGACTCTAAGTTTAATTTATATAAGAAGGTTCCTAGGTCCTAGGCCTAAAGGAAAGGGCTGGAATTGAACTAAGAAAAATCACTCAAAACTGCAGGATTTCCGAATCGATTCGGCCTGGCCGAATCGATTCGGTAAGAAAAGTGAATCGATTCAGACCAGCCGAATCGATTCGGTCAGGAAACCTGACTTTCTGCATAATTGTCGAATCTATTCGGACAGGTCGAATCGATTCGGTCCACTTAGACCTATAATATGCCCCTATGGCGAAATCGATTCGCCCTGGCCGAATCGATTCGCCCCTGCGAATTGGCCAAGTGTGGGTTAAGGGTTATGAACCCTAATTTCCCCAAATATCCTTTCTTCTCCAACCAACATCGTTAATTCCACCCATCAAACAATAAATGCATCTAACTACCATCAATTTACACCAACAAACATATAAAACAACTTCTAAGGGTTTAAAGTCTACAAATTCCTCAAAATCCCAAATTTGGTAAACTATAACAACTACACAACAATCAATACCATTTATTCATCTTAAACCATATATTAGCAAGTAGAAAACTTGCCTTGAGGTTGGGATCTTAGATTCTTGGAAGATGAATGCAAGATCAACTCTCCAATCTTCAATTTCTTTCTTTCCCCTCTTTTCCCCACAAATTCTCTTTCTCTCTTTCTTTCTTTAGGTTAGCAAATACATAATTAAGGGAAATATATGTAAGGCAAATACACAATTTATAAATCGTGTCTTAAGTATAATTTCTCAACTTAAATGGTTAATACCCCATTAAAATGACTCACAACTACACATTTATGTTAAAACCAATCAAAAGTGCCCGAAACATAAAAATACAATATGTCACTTATTTCGACTATCTCGCACATTTCGGGACTAATTACGCCCTCCAAATTATCATTTGGAAATTTTATAACTCATTTCAAGTTTTGATTTCATTTTAAGCCATAAATGTCATTTAAATCTTATGACACTATAAAACACAACATGGTGATATTTACTTACACATACAGTAAATATGCAATAATTTAGTAAATATTAACTTTTAACTCGTTTAATTAATATTTACTCCATATTCCAACATCTTATATAATTAATTCACACAGTAAATAAATATAAAATAGGTTCTCAAAAGCGAGGGTTTTTACAAAACTACACCTTACAACCCTAATGCATAACTTCCACCTATTACACTTTAAGACCATATCTTCCATCAATGGGAAGTCGTCAACTATTGGAGCATGTTTCACTACTGCCACCGGTTTTGGTCGCAACTAATGTCTTCTTCAAACCCCAATCAAAAATCTTCATTTTCAAGTGAAAGAAGAACTTTGTGTTCCAAATCTTAGAACAAGGTGTAACACCCCGCCTAATTAAATACCGGGTGGCCAGTCCCATACCAAATTAAAACAGAATATACAGTTGGCGTATTCTTAGCATCATTGTCGAAAACATTTACTAATCACCCAATACCCAATTAAGCTGGTGTTAAAAACTTTCCAAATTTTAATTTCAACAAAATCCATTTTTAGTTTACGAATAACACAACACATATTATTCTATAACACTAATAACCGAACATATAACACAGAAGAATTTAAATACAATTGGAATAAACATTCCAAAATAATAATCCAATACAGTAATCCCAATCATAATAAATGTATTAAAATGACACTAGTACAAGAGTATTTGACTTAGATAGAAAAGAGATAATCGAGTTCCTTTGGGCGACATGCCCTAACTAAGAGAATACTTTGAATCAAAAGAAGATAGGCGTCTAATCAATACTCCATAGCTCCATAGCTCGTCAAAATCAACTAAGGTTGGCATCCCTGCTGTTGGACACCTGATATAGAAGGTACAATAGAAAAGAAAATATGCAAGGAAACAAGTCAGAGCCCGATTGTAAAAATGATTTTTAAAACAGCAAGTATTTAACAAGTGCAATAAAGCATTTATTATGTACACGCTAGTATACAACTCTCACTTTCTATTCTCACCTCTCATCTAGAGTACACACTTAATGTTTCCTATTAACCTCCTAGTTAATGGTTCCTCCTCACTAGTTTCCATATTATGATTCCATCCTATATCATAACCCCGTATGTCACATACCATACGTATTATAATCATTCATATACGTTTCCCATTAACATGAATCATTTCTCATTAATATGAATTAAGCTTTTCAAATCTATAAGAATAAACATTCATTAACTTAGTTTAATTTTTTTTTTCTCAATTCACCCTTATCTACAATTATCACACATTAGATTAATCAAACCACACATTTAATTCATTATATATATATATATATATATATATATAATACGTCACCCCGAGTCACAGATGCGGTGTAATGCATTACTCTGCTATCATGTCCCAATATCACTGGTCGCCGAATAGGGGACTAAAATTTCGGTAAAGATTCCTCGAACCACAAACAACATCATACAAATTGGAGGCGAACATAGTTCTCGTATCCATGGGTCACGCACATACCTACGTACCCATAGTCAGTGGACTTATCAACTCCCCGATAAGTCTTTCATAGACTTATGTTCTTGAGCCACAAATCAAAGATCCCATGGATTTATCAGGATATGACTGCCCTCACGCGCAAATCTCCCATCGATAGCAAGTAAGCTAGGTATGTCATACACATAAATTATCAATCAAATCAAATAGGCATTATCATCTACCTATAATACAATATCAACAAGGTACTCACACTACCATAAGATAATTCTCATACGTAGCATTATATCTCTTTAAATTTAATCATCCCCGAGCACTCATTACTCAAGGTTCAAATAGGTTTTTCCTCAACATTTATTCAGTAAGAAATCATTAATATCCTACTGGTCCATCTCATCTAATCTCCCGAATTACCACGAATTAAACTCTCCTTTAATTTGGGTTATAACCAATTGTTTCTAATCTCTTGTAAACACATCTTCTATCGACTAGGATTAAATACCATCATCACATGGCTCATAGTCTATAGTGTTTCATTCACACTATATGACTTATCAAAAAAATTAACATCCTTGCATCCTATAACATCTCTCCACTCCCGACGTCGTTAAGGTTCATGCGCGGAGCGTTTCGCAAAGCGAAATCCAAATAAGGAACCCCTCCAATTACAGTACTACTTAACTTTGTCGGTCGTGGAGGTCTGTCAACTTCATATATGCAACCGGGATAACCTCATCCCCTCTTTCAACCAAATGTGGTCTGAACTCCCATATCTACCCAGGAGCCATACCACTAAGTGCTTGTACTACACTCTGTCCTTGCACAATTAATAATGAGCTTAAACTCAGTCCTTGATGTTCAAATTGTAACCATAAGGCTACCCAGGTGTTATATTAAATCTCCCCTACTGAACCAATCCTTAATCCTCGTGCATACAACTTAGAATCCAACACATGAATCTAGCAACCGAAATTTCTTTCAATTTAATTATCATAATTCTAATCAATTAAATCCGAATCACATTAATTCGATTCTCATCTATGGCTTACTGATCTTCCCTAAGTCCCATAATATCCAATTAATAATCACCAAAGACTTACAAAAGGTTCGGGATAAGAACAAGCATTAAAAATGAACAACTTCAAAGATTCTAGGGAGGTCGATCGATCGAAGGCAGGGGGTCAATCGATCGATCGCCCATATAACAACCCAGTTTTCTGCATTTCTTCTACTACGGGTTTTATCACTTTTGATCATTCAAACCTTCATATTAACTACCCAAATTCCTTATAAACCTTACTACATGATATAGCAACATATGTGAATGATTTCTAATGCTCTAAACATCCTAGAATCATCAAGAGTTTGAATTAAAAGCATATGTTTAACCTCTTTTTCCAGAAAATTATATACATGATATCTTCAAGAACACACCATTGATTCTCAGCATTTCTTCAACAGATTTATGATTATTTCGTGGATTACTATCTACCTACAACATGAGTTTGATTCCTATATATTTTTAGATTCCATAAATCCATTGACAACTCTATCTTTTCATCTTCCAAACGTGTAAATATCTCATCTTTTTATAACTATTCTAACATGGACAATATACAAACTTAGATTGCAGTTATCAAACACTTGCCTCTAATGAAGATCTGATCCTTCGGGGTTGTATATCATAGGTGGTTCTCCCCTTTCTCCGGTCACTATGGTGGTGGTTGGTGGTGGTGACCTTTGATCTTTAGTTCTCCTCCTTTCCAAGCAAGCTTCTCTCTTCCCAAGCAGCCTTTCACTCTCTCTAAGAAGATGAACTTTCACTTTTGTGTAGAAGAGATGAATGAACCCACGTTCAAATAATCTCCAAATACTTATAATAGGACAAAATCCGAAATCACTATTCACCCCCCTTTTAAAAATGACCAAAATGCCCTTTTGGGTTGTCTTTTCATTTTCAAATGACCTGAGACTCAAAATTAACATCCAAATAGACTTTTCTGACTATTTCAACCCTTCCGGATGCAATGACGCAATCAAAATGACTATAAGGTTGATATAAAAATAAGTGTCTTATTTAATCTCATAATTTAGTCCTGACACGTCCCATACCGCGTCCGACTAAAAATTCAAATTACTGAATTAATAACTCACAGCAATATCAATATCATCACATTCATATATTACCTAAATATCTTTAAGTAATATACAAAATCATACATTTTAATATCCACAATTCGGATAAAACCCAAATGAATTAATTTATAATAAAATCCAATTAATCCATTAATTTAAAATATAACCCATTTTAAAAGTCATTAAAATCACGGGGTATTACATACTTCCCCCCTTATAATAGAATTTTGTCCCGAAATTCGGTAAGATCAATCATACTGGTAAGATCAACTCTGAATATACATCTCACATCGCAAGTAATCTATATCGTACTGCCCATACAATACATTAACGACAATCCCCATTGATGTTATACGCCAAGCCTCACCATATAGTTTCAACTGAATCAAATTTAAACTATACGCAATCTTCCCTTTGCCATCCTCGTGACAAAGTTTGAAAACAATGATCCTTAATCATTAAGTAAATAAATTATGAAGTCACAACTACTTACTGTTTCACAATTATGAAAATACTACAATCCAACCATCCAGGGCGCCCATACACCCTATCATACAATTTTCGTTATAATATTAGTATGATTACCCGCATAATACTCTAATTTATCGCAAAGGTTATAAACTCATATCCTAAAGACCTAACTTATTTTGACTCCCAACGATTATTAGTTTCATGCGTGGGGTGTCTCGCAAGCGAAATCCAAACAAGGAACCCCCCGATACACTACTACCTAAAGTAGTCGGTCATCGAAACTCCTCAGGACCTTAGTCAATAGTTTATAACCTCACTATAGGTTTTATAGATTTCAAATAAAGTCTACTTATCTACAGACTTGTAAAGACAAGATGCTGGCTAGTAGTAGTACATACGCTCTCATATACCACAAGTCAATCCACGTCGATAGTCACATCATGCTCGGACATGCCCAAAGTAAGTAATTCCGTGATAAAAATCAGACCCACGTGATGACATGAAAAATATAGGTGTCCCACAATCCCTCAGTGAGTTTACGTAAATAACAGTGCTATAGGATAAGTTTAGCAACCCTTTTTCCCACACAATATTAATTGCTACAAAAATCAATACACGCCTCATAATTCCTTAGATAGAAAACATACCCTCATTCGCGGGTGGTGGTTGTTCACTCACACTATTATAACTTTGCTCCGATGAGTCAAGAAAAATTTTACCCCAAATTTTCAGTTCTAGTTCACCACATTCCACTATATGCCAAAGCCTTTGAATATATTGCCTTCGTTAGGTAACACACACAATTCCCGCATTTCAAGAACTTCTACTGAGGACTCTCCTTAATTTTTCCATAATAGGGGTGACCTCGACTACGGTCATCATACTTGAACATACTTCATAACCTCCTAAGTACGATCTCCGCTATCCATCCAATGGCCCTCATCTGCCATACTTCTTTTACGAACCTGTCTGAACACAAATAGGATTCACTAAGATACACAGAATCTTACCAAAGAAATCAACAATCCTAAACATAGGGTTCCACATCAAAGAACGTTAAGCTGAAAACACAGTAAGCCGTACAGACCCTAAAAGACACTAAACATGATGCTCTGATACCACCTGTAACACCCCGCCTAGTTAAATACCGGGTGGCCAGTCCCATACCAAATTAAAACAGAGTATACAGTCGTCTCATTTTTAGCGTAACTGTCGAAACCATTTACTAATCACCCAATACCTAATTAAGCTGGTGTTAAAAACTTTCCAAATTTTAATTTCAACAAAATCCATTTTTAGTTTACGAATAACACAACACATATTATTCTACAACACTAATAACCGAACGATAACACAAAAGAATTTAAATGCAATTGGAATGAACATTCCAAAATAATAATCCAATACAGTAATCCCAATCATAATAAATGTATTAAAATGACACTAGTACAAGTGTATTTGACTTAGATAGAAAAGAGATAATCGAGTTCCTTTGGGCGATATGCCCTAACTAAGAGAATACTGTTAATCAAAAGAAGATAGGCATCTAATCAATACTCCATAGCTCCATAGCTCGTCAAAATCAACTAAGGTTGGCATCCCTGCTGCTGGACACCTGATATAGAAGGTACAATAGAAAAGAAAATATGCAAGGAAACGGGTCAGAGCCCGATTGTAAAAATGATTTTTAAAACATCAAGTATTTAACAAGTGCAATAAAGCATTTATTATGTATATGTTAGTATCTAACTCTCACTTGCTATTCTCACTTCTCATCTAGAGTGCACATTTAACGTTTCCTATTAACCTCCTAGTTAATGGTTCCTCCTCACTAGTTTCCATATTATGATTCCATCCTATATCATAACCCCGTATGTCACATACCATACGTAGTATAATCATTCATATACTTTTCCCATTAACATGAATCATTTCTCATTAATATGAATTAAGCTTTTCAAATCTATAAGAATAAATATTCATTAACTTAGTTTAATTCTTTTTCTCAAATCACCGTTATCTACAATTATCACACAGTATATTAATCAAACCACACATTTAATTCATTATATATATACACATATATAATACGGCACCCCGAGTCACAGCTGCGGTGCAATGCATTACTCTGCTATCATGTCCCAATATCACTGGTCGCCGAATAGGGGACTAAAGGTTCGGTAAGGATTCCTCGAACCACAAACAACATCATACAAATTGGAGGCGAACATAGTTCTCGTATCCATGGGTCACGAACATACCTACGTACCCATAGTCAGCGGACTTATCAACTCCCCGATAAGTCTTTCATAGACCTATGTTCTTGAACAAAAAATCAAAGATACCATGGATTCATCAGGATATGACTGCCCTCACTCGCAAACCTCCCATCGATAGCAAGTAATCTAGGTATGTCATACACATAAATTATCAATAAAATCAAATAGGCATTATCATCTACCTATAATACAATATCAACAAGGTACTCACACTACCATAAGATAATTCCCATACGTAGCGTTATATCTCTTTAAATTTAATCATCCCCGAGCCTCACTCATTACTCTAGGTTCAAATAGGTTTTTCCTAACCATTTATTCAGTAAGAAATCACTAATATCCTCCTGGTCCATCTCATCTTATCTCCCGAATTACCACGAATTAAACTCTCCTTTAGTTAGGGTTATAACCGATTATTTCTAATCTCTTATAAACACATCTTCTATCAACTAGGATTAAATACCATCATCACATGGCTCATAGTCTATAGTGTTTCATTCACACTATATGACTTATCAACAAAATCAACATCCTCGCATCCTATAACATCTCTCCACTCCCGACGTCATTAAGGTTCATGCGCGGAGCATCTCGCAAAGCGAAATCTAAACAAGGAACCCATCCAATTACAGTACTACTTAACTATGTCAGTCATGGAGGTCCGTCAACTTCATATACGCAACCGGGATAACCTTATCCCCTCTTTCAACCAAATGTGGTCTGTACTCCCATCTTTATCCAGGAGTCATACCACTAAGAGCTTGTACTACACTCAGTCCTTGCGTAATCTATAATGAGGTTAAACTCAGTCCTTGATGTTCAAATTGTAACACTAAGGCTACCCAGGTGTTACATTAAATCTCCCCTACTGGACCTATCCATAATCCTCATGCATACAAATTAGAATCCAACATATGAATCTAGCAACCGAAATTTTTTTCAATTTAATTATCATAATTCTAATCAATTAAATCCCAATCACATTAATTCGATTCTCATCTGTGGATTAGTGATCTTCCCTAAGTCCCATAATATACAATTAATAATCACCAAAGACTTACAAAAGGTTCGGGATAATAAAAAGCATTAAAAAGAAACAACTTCAAAGATTCTGGGGAGGTCGATCGATCGAAGGCAAGGGGTCGATCGATCGATCGCCCAGATAACAACCCAGTTTTCTGCATTTCTTCTACTATGGGTTTCATCACTTTTGATCATTCAAACCTTCATATTAACTACCCAAATTCCTTATAAACCTTACTACATGATATAGAAACACATGTGAATGATTTCTAATGCTCTAAACATCCTAGAATCGTCAAGAGTTTGAATTAAAAGAATATATTTAACCTCTTTTTTCAGAAAATTATATACATGATATCTTCAAGAACACACCATTGATTCTCAGCATTTCTTCAATAAATTTATGATTATTTCATGGATTACTATCTACCTACAACATGAGTTTGATTCCTATATATTTTCAGATTCCATAAATCCATTAACAACTTTATCTTTTCATCTTCCAAACATGTAAAAATCTCATATTTTTTTAACTATTCTAACATGGACAAAATACAAACTTAGATTGCAATTATCAAACACTTGCCTCTAATGAGGATCTGATCCTTTGGGGTTGTATATCACAGGTGGTTCTTCCCTTTCTCCGATCACTTCCGGTGGTGGTGACCTTTGATCTTTAGTTCTCCTCCTTTCCAAGCAAGCTTCTCTCTTCCAAAGCAACCTTTCACTCTCTCTAAGAAGATGACCTTTCACTTTTGTGTAGAAGAGATGAATGAACCCAAGTTCAACTAATCTCCAAATACTTATAATAGGACAAAATCCGAAATCACTATTCACCCCTTGTAAAAATTACCAAAATGCCCTTTTGGGTTGTCTTTTCATTTTCAAGTGACCCGAGACTCAAAATTAACATCCAAATAGACTTTTTTTACTATTTCAACCCTTCCGGATGCAACGACGCAGTCGAAATGACTATAAGGTCGATATAAAAATAAGTTTCTTATTTAATCTCACAATTTAGTCCCGACACGTCCCATACCGCGTCCGACTAAAAATTCAAATTACTGAATTAATAACTCATAGCAATATCAATAACATCACATTCATATATTACCTAAATATCTTTAAGTAATATACAGAATCATACATTAATATCCACAATTCGGATAAAACCCAAATGAATTAATTTATAATAAAATCCAATTAATCCATTAATTTAAAATATAACCCATTTTAAAAGTCATTAAAATTACGGGGTATTACACAAGGTTGAGAAGCCTCCAATGAGTGTAGTACTACATTCTAGGTGTGTGAAGAACGTAAAGTGAAAGTGTATTTGAAAAAAATGGCTCAACTCATAAATATATTTTTAAGATAAGTAAAATCTAAATATTAATAAAAAAATAATTATAAAGAGCTTTGTTCAAGGTTAAGAAAAACATTCACTTCAAAATATTTTTAGACTCCAAAAGTATTAAAACTAAAATATCTCAATAATATAAAAGGATAAAAAAAGATTAAAACTTGAAAGAATACAAAATTAAACCCTAAAGAAACTTTTTACCTCACAAAGATTTTGTAACTCCCCGCCCGCCCGGGGAGAGCGAGCGGCGCACTACTATCGATAAATCTAACCAATTCCACAATATAAACAAGGTATAGAGCATATAATTCCTAAGCAACAAAAGAGAACTACGATTCCCAAATCTCTTCAAAATACAAATACAACAATTCTCTCGAAATAAAAATACAACATCTAACTTGAAAAATAAATACAAATCTCCAATGCTCTATACATCAAAATAAATACAATCTTCTCAACTTGTATTAAAAATCTTCCCAAAATAATCCTCGCTAAAATCAATCTCCATAGCGCCCCAAAATCCGCGCTAACCTGCCACTAAAAGAAAATATGGGGAAGTACACAATACGATAGGAAGATGCTCAACAAAAATGTTAGCGATGAATAAAACGTCACAATACGAATACGAATATTCAAATCAATTAATGCAAATCACAATAGCATTTTATCAATAAATTTCGCAACAACACATTAACCGGGTCACCAGGCCTCACCCCATCCGCATATGCTTTATTAAGTCGTAGACCTTGGAATCAGGATTTTGACGGGTGCCCAACGTCCGTGCCATATTAAAATCTCATGACAACGTGCTCAACGACGACATGAATAATACCACATGAATAAAAATAATTCCAACAATTATTTTTCCAGATTTCAATGAATTTAATAATTCAAAATATGAGTTCAATTAACAAGAATTCAACGAAATAAACACTCGCGAGATTTAGGAGCATATTGTGTAAAACCCCATACCTCAAACCACGATGAGAAACCAACGATAAATCTGCCCAGAAACGCCGATAACACCATCAAAATCAGTCCTAAAACATCCACAAAAACTTCTGCAATATCATCCTCAAAACAACCCCCAAGAACACCACAAAAACCTAAGGTTGAATGCATAAATCAAAGGTCTTGTTTATGTATAAAAGATAGGAAAAGAAAATATGTTTGCTGCATATTTTTGTGCCAAAAGATGCTTAAAAAATAGTCACCCAAGACCCCTTTAAATAAGGTAAAAATAATAGAGTTGTAACCAAAACAAACATTCAAAACTGCTTGCAGCGCACGTTTTCTGGGAGGGTCGATCGATCGATCACCCCGAAAAACTGACAGTTTGCCTATAAGGCAAAATATTATAAAATCAATATAAAATCCGTTTTAACTCCGTTTTCAAAATCATTTGAAATTCTCGCCTTTAAAAATAATAACCAACAAGATTTAGCAATAAAAATAATTTTATCTCAAAATTTATTTTTCCTCTTTATTTTGAAAATACCCCAAAAATTACGCGGGTTGTTATAGATTTTTCTCCCTTTAAAATGATTCTTGTGGCAAAAAGAATTGATCTAAATATTTTTTCCACAAAGAAATCCCAAAATCACATTTCTTTCACACTTGTTAAAAATAAAATTCTAACACACATACATATACACTCAAGATTACAAGACAATCTTGTGAGAGCAAGTGGCAAAGTTGTAGGCTTACACGTGAAGTGATAATATACAAAAGATAAAAAGATACGACAGATCGTGGTGTTGCACAAGTACCAAAAAGATTTTTTTTACGCCAGACTGACATGCATCGCTAGTGTGTCACCTCGACAAAGATATTATTCATTGTGGCGATTAAAGGAAGAGGTCACAAGGCAAAAGTGTGAAAAAAATCTCTGGAAAAGAGAATGACCAACGATAGCCCATCACCGAGGCAAGGAAAATATCCATTGTTGCGATGTTGTGGCGATGCACATAACAACAGTCCAAAATATAACAAATTTTTTGGCATAAGTATGAAAAATGCTATTCACAACATATAAATTCATTGTAAGTTTTACAAAGACAATGTTAATGAATTCTATAGGAATGCTATAATAAGAGAACCATATCAAAGAACACACACACATAAAAGGTTTTTCATAAAAAGTACTTGTTTGAAGAAATGTGCACGAGTCTAGGTCCTTTTACCTTTTTAAGAGTGGTATAAAAGGATACGTGTATTCAAGGATTTTTGTTTAAATAATTTACATAAAGCTTTTTCGAAATGACCTCAAGAGCAAGACTTAAAGAATAAGACAATCTAGTCCTATCAGAGCACATGAGTACAATGCACACTCTTATAATCTCCCCCTTTGTCTATTCCATGACAAATTATACAAAAAGAATATTACAAGCATTATAAGAAAATCTATTAATCTATGATATAAAGACACAAGCCCGACCAAAGATATAAGATTAATCTATACTACAAATCTTCAATACAAGAATCCAAAGAGATCTTGCACTTGTTAAGTTGTCCTACATTCTTAACAAGAGATATAATTATACAAATGTACTGAATAATTTAAATAGTAAACGAGTGATGAATAAGATATGAAAATTGATTCATCATCCAAAATATATGTATCCAAGTTCTAAGATGATATCCTAGTGTTATAAGCAATACTAAGAAATCTACTTCATTTATTGAATATATATCCTATCTTCTTTTAGTTTCACGTGAAATATATCAATATATGTTCATTATTAGAACCCCCCCCCCCCCCCCCCCCCCAAAACTAATCTTTCTCCCATTTTTTTTTATAGAATTGACAAAGGTAAAGAACTATTAAATTAACCAAAATGTGCTAACAAGGATCACATAATGAGTTTATATCATATGAAATTAAATAAAGATAGTATATACACTCTAAGGGATATAGTCCAAATCTCATTAAAGGAATAACAAGACAATATAAGCAAGCTAGATCATGAATATACATTTGTACTAGTCAAACGCATCATATGAAATCATCGTGAGTAACTAATACTAGTCAACAAGTACATATCACAGAGGCAATAAATATGAGATAATGAATAAATTACCTAAATAATCCATATTGTGTCAAATAACAACACATAGTAAAATGAGCTAAAGATACAAAATTAATAATCAAAAGAAATTATCTAAAATAGCCCATAGAATAAAAATGACATATAAAATGTCACAGTAGATGTCCAAAGAAGCTATGGACACTTCTAACAAAAACCTATACTTCGACCTGCTACATACATCCAACTAGAATAGCCACAATTAGTGACAAAACAAAGTCACCATGAACAAAAGATAAAGTCAATTAAAAGACAATTATCCACTAAATGTATCAAAAAATAGTCCAACCAAGTCTAAGTACCACCACAATCAAAAGATAGTCAAAACATCAAATAAGAATCACCACCGTGAACTACTCATCATCATCATTATCATTATCTGACCCATCTGCATAAACACAGAGGAACGAAAAGCATTATGTGTCTAATGAAGTGAAGCAAGTTGTTACGACATATAGAGGTGAGTAGCAATGATATTTCGTCATAAAAGCTCAGTTACCCGGTCAGAAATCAGTGTGACCTACTCATCAGGTATACAAAACCCACCAGAAGGTTGCGGAGGAACATCTCTATGTCTAGACTGTGAAGAAGAACTCGACTCATGAGAAAGAGCTTTTTCCACCTCATTTACTTCATCTGCAGGAGGGTCTTGAGATGATTTCTTTCGACCCGTGTGGAACTTGAAATCTTCTACTTTGAAAATATGTGTATATTCCTTGCAATAAGCAACTAATTTATTAAACGTCCGAAGAAGAGAGAAGGAAGAGCTTTGCCCTTGGTCATGACACCATCAATCGTCAATTTATACATCATCGTGCCTAAATCCAAAGTTAAACCATCTCTAATAGAATATAAAAATTTGAAATTAAATGAGAGAATGGAGTCACGGTGGGAGTTTTGCATAACAATTGTGAAGAGATCCATGTAAAGAAAGTAGTAAAATTCGGTGAGATATGTTTGTTCCAAATCTTTTTCTAGGGGCTCAGTAATACTTCCACCAGTTATTTCCTGAACCATATCTCTCTCACTTGGCTCCGTACCAACATCATATGGGTAATCAGTATTGGGGAGGATAGGTAAGCCGAATGTCTCACTAAATAATTATTGCTTCATGTACTCAAACATATTGAGGACCGTCGCCTCCAATCTTTCTAACTTATCGTCATAAGTGTCCACCTTACGAGCAAACCCAGTGTTGTTCGTCTCAATCTCGGCGAGCCTCGACTTCTCCACCCGAGAGCTCACCACCTTATCCTTACCTTGTGATTCGCCCCAAGTACTTGGCTTAGTGTGTCTGTATCCAGAGATGCCTTGTCAGTATCAGACTGGGAGTTGTGTACTTCCATAAGCTTTGCCTAAAATGAAAAAAAGTACACGATTAGTTAAGTCAATTAAAAAATTATAACATAACTAAAAAATAAAACAGTTGTATGATATTTTTATAACTTACTATCATGGCTGCCATGCATAGGGACACCTCCTTAACCTTCCCCTTCTTCGACTGAATAGCCACATAGGCATCGAGCCTATGTGGCCTACCCCTAGGGTCACTCCCTATCTCCTGAAATAAAATAATGCAAAATTAGTAAGTAATGCAAAGTGATGCTAAATTAGAATAACATAAAACTAAAATGAAAGAAAATTAAAAACTTACCATCCTGTGCTCCACCCCGACATAAGACGTACGCCCAGAGTATTGTACGTCGACCTTTCTTGCCCAGTTTTCCCTCCCCGATTAACGAGATATCAAATGTCACTCCTGGATCTCATTGTCGAAAAACTACTGCCATTGTGCCAATGAGATCGGCTCCTTTGATGGTACGGTGTCACGGATCCTCAATATGGACTCCCGATCCTGCCGAAAGTACCGTGCCCGCATGTTTTTCTTCCACATTTTATATTGATCAGTTAATTGTTCGAACGTGGAGTCGCGTACATATGGAGACAAGATGAATTGTTCCTGTTGTAATAACCCTTACTTTTGAGTCGTTTATTTTATATAAATTTTACTATGTGAGATAATTATACAAAATATTGGTAAATGGGATAAATATTGTTTTAAGTGAATTAAAAGATAATATTTATCAAGTTGTGCTTATTTACTGTTAGGTGAATGTAAATGGCATTTTGTTATGATTAATGGTGTCGTTGTGCTTTACACGACAATTATGGTTTAAATGAAGTTGAAAATGGAGATGAGATATATTATTTCGGATGCCAGTTTAGAGGGCGTAGTTAGTCCCGAAATATGCGAGATAGTCAAAATAAGTGCCATATTGTATTTTTGGATTTCGGGCACTTTTGACTGGTTATGACTTAAGTGTGTAGTTACGAGTCATTTTAATGGGGTATTAACAATTTAGAGATGAAAATTAAGAATAGAGGCACGTTTATGTCTTGCACCTCATTTTATGTTCTTAAGTGTGTATTTACTAAACCTAGAGAGAAAGAGAGAAGAAGATAATTGTGGAGAAAAAGAAAAGAAAAGGAAGAGAAATGAAGATTAAAGCTTGGGGTTGTTGCTATCATAGGAAAATCTGAGATTACAAGCCAAGGCAAGTTTTCTTACTTGCTAATATATGATTTAGGTTGAATAAATTTGTGTGATGGTTGTGTATTGGAAAGGATTTAACCACTTTTGGGTTTTGAGAGAATTGAAGTGTTTGAATCCGCAAAAAATTGATTGAGATAACTATTGTATGGGTTAAAATGGTTAAGATGCATTTATGATGGTTTTCGATTGTGTTAATAATGTTGGTTGGAGAGAAATGAGGTTGGGAGAAAATTGAGTATCCAAACTCCATAGCCGAAATTGGGATTTTCGGGCCAAGCGAATCGATTCGCCCCTAATGAATCGATTCGCTAAAGGGGTGGGATACAGGTCTGTGATAACCGAATCGATTCGGCCTACCCTAATCGATTTGGCAGTTTGCAGAATGTTGGGTTCTCTTGACCGAATCGAATCGGACCATCCGAATTGATTCGCTTCAAGATCGAATCGATTCGGCCAGGGCGAATCGATTCGGAATTCCTGCTGCTTTAAGTGAATTTTTCTAACTTGTTATTAACCCTTTTCTTTTAGGCTTGGGACTTAGGAACCTTCTTTTATGAAGTAAAGTTAGTGTCCTAGATCTTATATTAGTTAGGGAACTACATTATGATAGGAATGAAATAGAGGGGGGCTCATTCTGGGGATTACTAGATAGATGATAAAGTGTTTTCTCCCTTTTACAAGTTAGATAGAAAGTAGGAGATGTAAGACTATATTGGGGGATTTTAGAGATTCGATTGAGGTAGACAAGACTTGGTGGCTTTTATAAAAGTCATTATTTCTTGGAGACTAATTTGGAAAATTATTACACGTTGAAGTTATAATGATAACGTTAAATGATCATGGTTCCGGTTATAACGTAATGTATTTGTTAAGAAGGGAATAAATTGTAAATGATAATTTACATAAACACACCTCTCTAAATGCTATCATAAGGGAAGTACGCGTATGAGGTGAAGTCCCCTGGCTAGTGAATGCAGGGTGAATACAGTCCTCGGCCATAGGACCGGTTATTATATATTGTGTGATTATTGTTCGATGTGAGGTAATTCTGAGTGTGGTTATGACTCACTATCGAAGGTATATGGACACTTCTCGACGTTGCATTGTAGGATGCCCAGGTTGTCTTGTTCGATAGGCCCTAGAAGATGATAGCTATTTAGGGGCGCGACCAGTGGGGAAACTCGAAAGGACGGTCTTAGAATCGTTATATATTGTGTAATATAACAATTCTTATTCGAATGGGATTTCGTTTATGAGAAAGTGCTCTAGGAATTAAATGGCTTTGAATACGTTTCCTAATGAGAAATGGAACGGTGAAATGAAATGGTGTATAAAGGGTGGTGATTATTAGTTAGTAATATTTATTCCTATCCTCTTGTATAATTGAATTAAAATTATCGTCATTATAATTTCTTTAGTTTGTGCTCTAAGACTGAGTAGATAGATTCTTATCATTGTCAATGATGATTAACTGTTCATGACTGTCATACTCTTTATTCATCTGGTGATTATATAAAATCGGGCCCTGACCCATTCATATTTCTTATGTTGCATGAATTTGATATATGCCCAGGTGCTCAGCCGCAAGGACGCCCGTATTGAATTTCCTATTCCAGTGTCTTGGAGCTGTAATACCTTACGGATGTTACGGGATATTTTGATATAGACGCTTCCATTTTCTTTTGTAATCTAGTTATGATGGGTTCCTAATTCGGGCGTGCAGCCCAAGTTTTGTAATTGTATTATAGATGTGATGTTATACTTTAAAACTCGGTGTAACCATATTGTTTGGGTCTATTAATCGACAACTTATTCGGTTATTGGGATATATATATGTACTGTTCAATTTAATTCCTGTAGTAAATTTTATCCACCTTCTTTTCAAATTGGGTTGTTTAAATGCTTTCTTCAACTTACAAAATAAATTTTGACAATCCGTTTTTCTAAAATTATGGTGGTTATCTCGTATGATTATTATATTTTTGGTGATGCCAAAATGGACCATCTATGATTCCTATTAATATTGGAGTATCGTGATGGCCACCTCTTATTTTGATAAGCGGGTTGTCACAGATGGTATCAGAGCATCCGGTTCTAGAGTCTTTAGGATCTATGTGGACTTGTCACGTTCTACCATAGCATTCTTTAATATAGAGCTTAATGCTAGGAATGTTTTGTTTGCCTATGTTTGCGATCTTTTGCAAAATCAATTGTTTTAAATAGTATTCTAACTCTAGTGTTTCTTCGCCTCAGATGCCGCCTAAAAGAGGTCGTCATGCGAGAAGGAACATAGATGTAGATGATGATGTAGGTCCTTCACCGCCACCGCAAGGAACAATAAATGCAGTTGAAGTGGCCAATATTGTGGCCCAAGCGGTCAATGCCACGATGACCACCGTAGTTCAGCAATTGCTATAAGCCCAACAACCACAAGCTCAGGAGGTACAAGCCCTTGCGGGGCCTTCTCCTTGGGAAAGGGTCAGAGAATCCTTTTTAAAGGGCCATCCCCCAGAATTTCAAGGAGGTTCTGACGTCATAGTAGTTAATCAATGGAAAAAGGATATGCAACTCCATCTTCGCATGGTGGAGTGTAGTGAGGAAAGAAAATAAATCCTCGCTACTTTTAAATTAGTTGGAGCATCATTACATTGGTGGGAATCGATGACCTCACCAGAACAATGAGATACTATGACTATAACTGAATTTTGGGTTTTGTTTGACAGGAAGTATTTTCCTCCCACGTTTCAATGGGAGATGAGAAGGAAACTTCAAGATGTAGTGCAAGGTGAACGATCGGTGGTGGAGTATGAGGAGGAATTAACTCGGTTAGCTAGTTTTGTGCCGGACGAGGTGACTCCAGAGGAGAGGAGAATATCAAAGTTCGTTAGAGGTTTACACTGGAGGATACGACAACATCTGCTGGGCAATCCAACTTTACAAACTTTTGGGGATGTGATGAACATGACGTTACTCCATTGTTAAGAACATCGGTTGTATGTTCAAAGTAGTAAGAAGGTTTCAATTTTAGGGCAAGCGGGTAAACCCAGAGGCAATGGGGAAGGAGGAGGAGCACTACCCTTGTCCCAATCATTGGGAAATAAACAAAAAGAAAGGGACACCCAGCAAGGGGACTTGTCCAAAAGTCAGCGTTTTGGTGGATTTAATGTTGGTGGCAATAATATTAGGCACGGTCAGGGTGCCCATCAACAAGCAGGTCGGGGTGGTAATGGGGGTAGATGCCATCCAAGCCAAGGCTTTGGGTAGTTTAGAAATAATCGGGGCCGAAATCATGAGAACATGACGGGTCAATGCTTTCAATGTGAAGAGTTGGGTCATTACAAGAAGGCGTGTCCGCAGTTGATTGGGGGACAGCTTCCTAGGATTTCACAACATCCACAGGACCAATTACCGCCATAAGTGACTAACCCAGTCTTCCCTCCTCAACAGGGACAACTACAGTATGGTCGTGTTTATCACATTCAGGACGCTATGCTTCCTCTAGCCCCGTCAGTGCCCCCAGCTATTGAGGGTAAGTTTCTCATTCAGGGGCATATGGGTCGTGTATTGTTTGATACGGGTGTGACACACTCCTTCATTTCTAGAAGTTTTGCTCAGTCTACAGAGTTAATTAAATCTGCGGAAAATACTTTCACTAGTGTTGAATCTTCTATAGGTGATGGTTTACTCATTTTCTTTATTTGTAAATAAGTAGAAATAAACCTTGGTAATTTGTGTTTTGAGGCCGATTTACTCGTCCTTGATATGGTTGGGTATGATGTAATTCTGGGCATGGATTGGCTAGTGAAGTATCATGCGGTAGTAAATTTCTATGGGGAAAGTATAGGTTTTGCCATTCCGGGGCAAGAGATGCTTTTAGTGGCTATGCCTCATTCGGAGGAAGGTTCTAGCACTTACTTGTATTGTATTGCAGAGGAGACTTCTCGAGATGTAGTTGTTTCCTTAGATTCGATTCCGGTTGTTAGAGATTTCGAAGATATTTTTTGGGAAATACCGGGTTTGCCTCCAAGTAGGAAAATTGAGTTTGTAATTGATTTAGCACCGAGAACACGACTGATTGCTAGAGCCCCGTACCGCATGGCTCCTGTTGAGATGAGGTAGTTAAGAGATCAGATTCAATTTTAGAAATTGTTAGAACAGGGGTTTATTAGGGGAAGTACGTCACCGTGGGGCGCTCCTGTGTTATTTGTGAAGAAAATAGATGGTTCTCTCCGATTGTGTGTTGACTATAGGGAGTTGAATAAAGTCACCATCCAGAACAAAAACCCATTACCTCGAATTGATGATTTGTTTGATCAACTTAGGGGAGCATCGTACATCTCGAAAATAGATTTGAGGACAGAGTATCACCAGTTGCGGATACGAGAGCAGGATGTGTCCAAAACTGCTTTCCTAACTAGATATGGGTCATACGAATTCCTGGTTATGCTTTTCGGGCTAACCAATGCCCCCACCATGTTTATGGACCTTATGAATAGAGTGTTTCGAGACTTCTTGGACCAATTTGTGATCGTGTTCATTGATGACATTCTAGTGTACTCTCAAACAGAAGCCGATCACGCTACTCAATTACGGTTGGTCCTGCAGATGTTGAGGGACCATCAATTGTATGCCAAGTTTGAAAAGTGCGGTTTTGGGTTACAAGAAGTACAGTTTTTGGGTCACATTATGACAGCCCAGGGTATTTCGATAGACCCAAGTAAAGTTGTTGCGGTGAGGGAATGGGGTCAGCCCATGATACTTACAGAGATTCATAGTTTTCTGGGTTTGGCAGGCTATTACCGCAGATTTACAAAGGGTTTTTCTAAAATTTCTAGCCCTTTGATAAACTTAACCCGAAAAGGGGTGAGATTTGTTTGGGATGATTCTTGTCAATTAGCTTTTGATGAGCTGAAAGATAAGTTGACTTCTGCTCCAGTCCTTGCTTTACCAAGGCCAGGATTGGAATATTTGGTCTTTACCGACGCATCTATGAAAGGGTTGGGAGGTATACTACAACAAGAGCAGCGGGCTATTTCTTATGCTTCCTGCAAGCTAAAGCCCCATGAAAAGAATTATCCGGTGCATGATTTGGAACTTACTGCAGTAGTTTTTGCCTTGAAGATTTGGAGACATTACCTCCCGGGGGAGAAATTTAGTCTTTTTGCGGACCACAAATCATTGCAATATTTGTTTTCACAGAAAGATTTAAATATGCGACAACGCCGGTGGTTAGAGTTTGTGAAAGACTACCAATTTGATATTCACTACCACCCGGGCAAGGCGAATGTGGTGGAGGATGCGTTGAGCCGAAACTCGGGGGGAGTTAGCGCAAATGTGGAAAGCTAAATGGAGGGAACTTAGTCAAGAAGATGCGGTTGCTAGAGCATTTATGTCGGTGCTGACCGTTACGCCTACGATTATGGCAAGGGTTGTTGAAGCTCAAGGAAGGGAAAAAAGTTGTCAGGACCGTATACGCCAATTGTTGACCGAGGGAGAAGAATCCTACTCTATAAGTTCTGAGGGTGGGGTGCATTTCTACGGGAGACTTACTGTCCCGGACGAAGGGGATTTAAGAAGGGCCGTGATGATAGAATCTCATGGATCCAAGTTTACAGTACATCCTGGTGGGGACACAATGTACCAAGATATGCGCTGTCAGTATTGGTGGCCAGGCATGAAACGGGACATTTCTGAATTTATTTCCAAATGTACCACTTGTCAACTGGTGAAAGTAGATCATCAAAGACCAACGGGTTGTTACAACCATTAGAAATAACGGTATGGAAGTGGGAAAGTATCTCGATGTACTTTATCATGAGATTGATAACGTTGCAAAGTGGTCACGATTATATTTGGGTGATTATCAATCGTTTGACCAAGTCGGCACATTTCCTACCCGTTCGTACAAATTACAATACTGCTCGTTATGCCCGACTATTTATTACAAAAGTTGTTAGACTTCACGGGGTACCCATAAATATAGTCTTCGATTGAGACAAAATTCTTGTTTCCTATTTTTGGCGAAGTTTTCAGGAAGCTATGGGAACCGAATAGAAGTTGAGCACCTCTTATCACCCCCAGACAGATGGGCAGACAGAAAGAGTCAACCAAATGTTGGAGGACATGCTCCGAATGTGTGTGCTTGATTTCAAAGGTGGTTGGGAACAATATCTCCCTTTGGTCGAGTTTACTTATTATAACTCGTACCAATTTACTATTGGGATGGCACCCTACGAAGCACTTGATGGCAGACCATGTAGATCACCTACTTGTTGGTTGGAAGTAGGTGATAATAAATTTCTTGGACCTGAAATGATCCAAGATACTTCTTCCAAGATTAAACTTATTCGTAGTCGCATCTGAATAGCTCAAGATCGACAAAAGAGTTATGCTGATGCTCATAGGAGGCATGTAGAATCGGAGGTAGGAGATCAAGTCTTAGTGCGAGTATCGCCAATGAAAGGTATAAAGCGATTTGGGAGGAAAGGAAAGCTTGCACCGCGTTACGTAGGCCCTTTTCCCTTTATTGCTAAGGTAGGCCCAGTAGCGTATAGACTTGCCTTACCGGAACACTTACAACAAATTCATGATGTGTTTCATGTTTCCTCCTTGAAAAAGTACAAGTGGTGTGAAGGAGCTCATTGGCATATTCCTTTGGAGGATATCGAATTGCAACCCGATATTTCGTATGAAGAACTACCAGTTGCAATCTTAGATCACGGGGAACGTTGGCTGAGATCTCGAGTAATGCGTTCGGGTTCAATGGGGTCATCACAATGCCGAGGAATCGACGTGGGAGCGTAAGGATGATATGCGAGAAAAGTATCCACATCTCTTTTTGCAAGGTACGCCTGAATTTTGAGGGCAAAATTCTCTTATTAGGGGGAGAGAGTGTAAATTTTGCTATGTGAGATAATTATATCTCCCTTACTTTTGAGTAATTTATTTTATATAAATTTTTCTATGTGAGATAATTATATAAAATATTGGTAAATGGGATAAATATTGTTTTAAGTGAATTAAAAGATAATATTTATCAAGTTGTGCTTATTTACTGTTAGGTGAATGTAAATGGCATTTTGTTATGATTAATGGTGTCGTTGTGCTTTACACGAAAATTATGGTTCGAATGAAGTTGAAAATGGAAATGAGATATATTATTTTGGATGCCAATTTAGAGGGCGTTGTTAGTCCCGAAATATGCAAGATAGTCAAAATAAGTGCCATATTGTAATTTTGGGTTTGGGGCACTTTTGGCTGGTTATGACTTAAATGTGTAGTTACGTGTCATTTTAATGGGGTATTAATAATTTAGAGATGGAAATTAAGGATAGAGGCACGTTTAATTCTTGCACCTCATTTTATGTTCTTAAGTGTGTATTTACTAAACCTAGAGAGAAAGAGAGAAGAAGATACTTGTGGAGAAAAAGAGAAGAAAAGGAAGAGAAGTGAAGATTAAAGCTTGAGGTTATTGCTATCATAGGAAAATCTGAGATTACAAGCCAAGGAAAGTTTTATTACTTGCTAATACATGATTTAGGTTGAATAAATTTGTGTGATGGTTGTGTATTGGAAATGATTTAACCACTTTTGGGTTTTGAGAGAATTGAAGTGTTTGAATCCCCAAAAATTTGATTGAGATAGTTATTGTATGGGTTAAAATGGTTAGGATGCATTTATGATGGTTTTGGATTGTGTTAATAATGTTGGTGGAGAGAAATGAGGTTGGGAGAAAATTGAGTATCCAAACTCCATAGCCGAAATTGGGATTTCTGTGCCAGGCGAATCGATTCGCCCCTAGCGAATCAATTTTGCTAAAGGGATGGGATACAGGTCTGTGATAACCGAATCGATTCGGCCTACTCGAATCAATTCGGCAGTTTGCAGAATGTTGGGTTCTCTTGAAATAATCGATTCGGACCATCCTAATCGATTCGCTTCAAGACCGAATCGATTCGGCCAGGGAGAATCGATTCGGAATTCCTGCTGTTTTAAGTGAATTTTTCTAACTTGGTTTTAACCTTTTTCTTTTAGGCTTAGGACTTAGGAACCTTCTTTTATGAAGTAAGCTTAGTGTCCTAGAGTCTTATATTAGTTAGGTAACTACCTTATGATAGGAATGAAATAGAGGGGGCTCATTCCGGGGATTACTAGATAGATGATAAAGTGTTTTATCCCTTTTACAAGTTAGATAGAGAGTAGGAGATGTAAGACTATATTGGGGGATTTTAGAGATTCGACTGAGGTAGACAAGACTTGGTGGCTTTTAGAAAAGTCATTATTTCTTGGAGACTAATTTGGGAAATTATTACACGTTGAAGTTGTAATGATAACGTTAAATGATCATGGTTCCGGTTATAACGTAATGTATTTGTTAATAAGGGAATAAATTGTAAATGATAATTTACATAAACACATCTCTCTAAATGCTATCATAAGGGAAGTACGCGTATGAGGTGAAGTCCCTTGGCTAGTGAATGCAAGGTGAATATAGTCCTCGACCATAGGACTGGTTATTATATATTGTGTGATTATTTTTCGAAGTGAGGTAATTCCGGGTGTGGTTATGACTCACTGAGAAGGTATATGGCCACTTCCCTACGTTGCGTTGTAAGATGCCCAGGTTGTCTTGTTCGAAAGGTCCTGGAAGATGATAGCCATTTAGGGGCGCGTCCAGTGGGGAAACTCGGAAGGACGGTCTTAGAATCGTTATATATTGTGTAATATAACTATTATTATTCGAATGGGATTTCATTTATGAGAAAGTGATCTAAGAATTAAATGGCTTTGAATACGTTTCCTAATGAGATACGGAACGGTGAAATGAAATGGTGTATAAAGGGTGGTGATTATTAGTTAAAAATATTTATTCCTATCCTCTTGTATAATAGAATTAAAATTATCATCATTATAATTGCTTTAGTTTGTGCTCTAAGTCTGAGTAGATAGATTCTTATCATTGTCAATGATGATTAACTGTTCATAACTGTCATACTCTTTATTCATCTGGTGATTATATAAAACCGTGCCCTGACCCGTTCATATTTCTTGTGTTGCATGAATTTGATATTTGCCCAAGTGCTCCGTCGCAAGGACGCCTGTATTGACTTTCCTATTCCAGTGTCTAGGAGCTGTAACACCTTGCGGATGTTACGGGATATTTTGATGTAGACGCTTCCATTTTCTTTTGTAATCTAGTTATGATGGGTTCCTAATTCGGGCGTGCTGCCCAAGTTTTGTAATTGTATTATAGATGTGATGTTATACTTTAAAACTCGGTGTAACCATATTGTTTGGGTCTATTAATCGACAACTTATTCGGTTATTGGGATATATATTTACTGTTCATTTTAATTCCTGTAGTAAATTTTATCCACCTTCTTTTCAAATTGGGTTGTTTAAATGCTTTCTTCAACTTACAAAATAAATTTTGACAATCCGTTTTTCTAAAATTATGGTGGTTATCTCGTATGATTATTATATTTTTGGTGATGCCAAAATGGACCATCTATGATTCCTATTAATATTGGAGTATCGGGCTGGCCGCCTCTTATTTTGATAAGCGGGTTGTCACACATGTCAAACAAATACAAATTAAAAAGAAAGTAAGTGTTAGTTTTATATAAATTATAAAATATAAATATAAACATAAACATAAATATAAACACCTCATTTTATTCATGGGTATCATTTGGATCATCATCTCATGAGTAAAATTTTGGTTATTGAGCTTTATTTTATATTTACACCATTAAATGGGTGATGGTACACAAATATTGCGTATTTCATCCTCCGAACCTACGCATTTTAGCCACCTCGGGTATCTTATTCCCTATATTTATGCTCGTTAACCAGACAACCTCGGATTTCTACGTTAACATGTATACAAAATAAAAATATATACTCATTAAAATAAAAATATCAGTATGCTTTGAAGAGTAAATGGTTCATGAGGTTATCATTCTCAATAAATTTTGATTTAATCTAAAAGGTGCATATGTATTTCCATTGTTAAGGAATGCTACTGTTATTTTTTTTATGGCTTGAAGCTTATAAGTTTGTAAAGTATGGATGGCTTTAATTCATATTATCATTATGGAATGCTACTATTATAATGGATGCCTGGAGGTAGTAATTTTGTTATATATTTATTTGGATTGGATCTGATTACATTGGATTGGATATTTTAATATTTATTTTTTGTGATGGTCAAATAATGTAAACGGATACGGATATTATCCGAATCCGAGGTATCCGAGCGAATACGGATATGGATAGTTGTTTTAACTATTCGGCGGATACGGATACGAATATGGATAGTGCATCTATATAGCGGATACGGATATGAAAAACATGGTATCCTATCCGTATCCGTCCATTTACCACCCCTATGTAGGGGTTAATTGAGCTTTTATAGGTAATTGGATGCTAAGTGTGAAGTTCGGATTCGTTCCGCTCGATTTTCGTATGCCATCGCACGTTCAAGGGAATTTTAGTCATTTCACAGCTTGGGCACCTGGTGATAAGCACCCAAAACTGTACATTTTATACCCCAAATAGACGTACTTTAGTTGTTAATTCTCAGCAATATGGGTCTTATGTGCTTAAATGTTTATCTTGTAGGTCAAACGTCCGTTTGCGGTGTCAAAAGCTATATATCGAGGCAAAAGTGCATTGAATGGAGTTAAATACCTTATCTCGTAACCCTAACCTACCCTAAACCTACCCCAAACCCTCTGTGTGTTTTATTTGTCCCTTTTTTTATATTTTTCAGATTTTTAGTTTGAGTCGTTTTATTTTTAGTATTTATTTTTTATTTATTTAGTATTTTCTAGGTTTTGTTTTCTATTTTATCTTTATTAGT
Source organism: Sambucus nigra (assembly GCA_949130495.1). Classification (NCBI taxonomy): domain Eukaryota; kingdom Viridiplantae; phylum Streptophyta; class Magnoliopsida; order Dipsacales; family Adoxaceae; genus Sambucus; species Sambucus nigra. The sequence goes on along the minus strand of OX422209.1, from coordinate 454,296,758 downwards.
ATAATTTTATTTTATTTTGATTTTTATTTGTTTTTAGTTTTTATTAGGATTAGATTTTTTAGGATTTCATTTATTTTTTTAGTTTTATTTAATTTTACATTTATTTGGGATTTTAGTTTTAGTTTTATTAGATTTTATTTTTATTTTTATTTTTTATTTCTTTTTAGTTTTATTTTAATTTTTGAGTCTTTATTTTATTTTTAGATTAGGATTTTATTTTTAGATTTTTAATTTTATTTTTTTAGTTAATTAGTGTTGTTTTTAGGTGTCCAAATTAATCACACACATAACTCATTCACACCCAAATTTAACACACACACACACACACAAATCCCCTACACCCTATTCTCACCACTTCATCTTCTTTCCCCAAACACCTTTTCTTTCTCCTCTCATCCTATTCCACCATTACCAATAACACAAACCTCCATAACCAAAAGCTTAACCCCAAACACCACACTCTCTCACCTCGCCTCCATTAAACACCAACCTCCCGCCGAACCTACCCGATGAAACCGCCGACGAACACCTCCGACAGCGACACCGTCGTCGACCCTATTCCTCCCCTGCCTAAACCCCCTCACACCTCTCTCTCTCCTATTCCCGTCGGCGAAAACCAACGGAATCAAAGCCCCCAACCCGATTCGGCCCCGCTACAACCCCTCAACCCGTTCCATTTCTAGCCTCAACTTGCGTCGACGGCGCCCAGCACCCCGTCGGGACCCAATCCCATTCCAACCACTTGGACCATTTGAACCCGGATCCCCTTCTCCAACCGAGACCCATTTCCATAACCCAAATACGAATTGTTCATACCTATTACAAGACAAAACCAAAAGTCAAATAAAATACCCCCCATGTGAAACTTTCCCCATTTAAACCCAAATTCCAAAAATACCCCCAACTACCACTTCTAACCCAATTGCCCAAAATAACCCTTAACTAAATCTGATTTGTTCCAATCCTCTCACAGACATGACCTCACACCTCTCTTACCTAAAAATAAAAATAAAATCTAACTAAAAACAATAAAAATATAAATATTAAGACTTACAAAAAATAAAATCCTAAGCTATATAAAAACTAAAATAAAACAAAAGAAATAAAAACTTAAAATCTTAATGAAAACTAAAGTCCTAAAAAAAATAATCTAATAAAGTTAAAAAAACTAATCCTAATAAACTAATAAAAATAAAAATACACTAATAAAATAGAAAATAAAGTCTAGAAAATACTAAATGAATATAAAATAAACCCTAAAAAATAAAAGCGACTCAACTAAAAATCTAAAAAATAAGAAATACGAAAGGGAACAAATCAAACACACATGGCTCGGGACAGAGTTTAGGTTAGGTTAGGGTTATGGGATTGGTAATTAGCTCCATAATTTGCACAATTGCCTTGAAATACGCGTTTGAGCACCGCAACGTGCGTTCGACCTACAAAATAGACAATAAAGCGCATAAGACCCAAATTATCGAGAATTAGCAATTAAAATACGTCTATTCGGGGTATAAAATGTACAGTTTGGGGTGCTTATCACTCCACCCCCAAACAGAGCGTTGCTAGTCCTCGAGCAATAAGATAGAGAGAAAGAGAAAGATAAGAAATAAGAAACCAAAAGTGTACCACTTTCGCGGGAACTTGCGATTGCACTTAGCATGTGCAACAAGACTTTAAACCTATAGGTTTCCCTACAGGATGAGTTGTGTCTCGTGAGGGTTTGCAGGAAATATACCCACAAAATTCTTATTTGCAAAAATTTATTGGAAGACAGTCAATCTCTTACTAGACATAGAATAATCGCACAATTCATCATGAGAGAAATAATTTGAGAAATACAAGCTAGAACGTGGAAAAAGTTTAGCTAAGTAAATACTGAAGGCACATCCTTCCTAGCGCTCAACATGCGTAGTGTGAATTCGTCAAAACGAGTCGTGTATCACAAGAGTAATTCTTAGATTGCCTTTTCGGAATCAACACTTCAACCTCAAATGTCACGGATATAACTCTCTCAATTGAATTCACGAGATTTGGGTTAGTGTATCGCTCTTGTGTATGAGGAGGTGAGTAAATGTAAGCAAGTTCAAACGTCTCACACACACATAAGAAAGAACGAACATTTAGAAAGAAAAGTGATCTCATGAAAGAAATGTTAATCACTATAGTGAGAACGTCGGGTTATTCAACACGTTGACTTTCATTTGCCCGAACACCTAGGGAAAATATGGATGATAATGGGTGAGGGGAAATGAGATGCGATATGTGGGATGAGGTGAGGTAAGATAGGATGGGATGATGATATGATGGATGGATGGTGTATATTTGAGAAGAATGTATTACACTTTGACGAACAAATGTCTTTATTTCTTGACTGCAACTTTCTCTTTTTCTTCTTTTCCAAATATGCATCAATGTATGAGATAAATTTGCTAAAAATACAAATAATCTCAACATAGATTTGTATTTAATTTTTCTCCATCTGAATCGACTTGGGGAGAGATATTCGCTAAAAATGCAAACATTCTCTATGACGTATCTTCTTCTTCTTTTTTTTTCTATTTTTTCTTTTCTTTTCCAAATACGCATCAATATATGAGATAAATCTGCTAAAAATATAAATAACCTCAATATAGATTTGTATTTAATTTTTCTCCATCTGAATCGGCTTAGGGGGACATAGTCACTAAAAATGTAAACACTCTCTTTGACGGACCTTCTCCTTTTACTTTCAACACTATTCTCTTTGGGTGAAAAATGGAAGTGGATATGGAAATGGGCGGTATGGTATATGGTGATGATATGAAAAATGGAAGGTGTATGAGTGTATGATAAATGGAATTTGGTTGGTGTATGGGTGAAGGTATAGTGATCGGGACAAACTTCAAGACACGCGTTTCTTAGAACTCGAAAGTGATGTCGTTCTCAGCGATTAAGCCAAAATTTTTATGAAGAATAATGAGATCATACAACGATTTAGTGCGGACCCAAAAAAAGTCGAAGCGTCTTATGACTCGGAGATTGTGTAAAACACTCTGAAAGGGTGAAAGCCACAAATCGAACAAGCTAAAAGTCTCTACTAGTGATCCTTAAGGTTCTCTTTAGAATTGTAGTACTCCTCAACTCTAAACCGTAATGACTTGATAAGTGAGCAAATTTTGTTGAGTCTAGAAATTCATGGTGCAACATGCCTTGTTATGTATTACATAAGCTATTTAGAAAAAGATAAATCCTCTAGCTCGATTCGTAGACTTAAAATATGGATGATTGAAAATTCACATCAATGAGTGAGATGAAAGAAACTGCACAAAATTTTAAAAATCGGGTTTAAAAATCATAATTTTTCAAAAGAGGTACGATTTTAATAAAATTCCCCACCCCTAAACAAAAAGGAACATCGTCCTCGATGTTAAGTTCATTTGATTTTTAATATTGAGAGCAAGAGGGAGAAAAAATATTACCAGAATCAACCGCTAATGAAGTGAACAGATGAAGCCAAGAAGAAACCTGAATAAGTGATAAGATAAAAAGATGTGTACAAGTCTACAAAGAATGATATAGCACTGGGTGATGTGAAACACCACCCCCAAACAAGATGAGACTAGTACAAGAAAAGCGGGGTACCTCCCGGGAGAGCTAAGTTTAATGTCTTCAGCCAGACCGATCCAGTCTCACCCTAAAGATAATATCTATGAAAGAGCGGGGCGACAGAAAAATGGGTGATGAGAATCACCCCCAAACAAGACGGAAGCGTCAGTCTTGTTGGATAATTTGACAAAGGTGGGGGTGAAGAAACACCGATCACGGCCTTATTTCTTATTCCCAAGATGTTCTTTTTTTTTCTTTGTGGTTTTTCAATAATTTTAAAAAGAAAGGAAATATTTTTGGGATTTTTAGAGAATGAAAGGAAGAAAATGTTTTTGGATTTTTTTGGAAGAAAATAGTGGGAATTTCCTTTTTTTTTTGGAGTTTTTAAATTTTTTTTCAAAAGGAAAGAAAATATTTTTTTGGGTTTTTCTAAAAATAATAAAGGAAGAGAATGTTTTTGATTTTTTTTTGAAAGAAAAGGTGGGGAAAAAATATTTTTGGATTTTTTAAATTTTGTTTTCAAAAGGAAAGAAAATATTTTTGGATTTTTCTAAAAAAAATAAAGATAATATTTTTGAATTTTTCTATAAAAATAAAGAAAGAAAATATTTTTGGATTTTATAAAAATAATAGAAGAAAATATTTTGGATTTTTTTGGAAGAAAAGGGTTCGGAAAAAATATGGACTCTTGATTGCACGAACTAACTAAAATCGACTACCCAAAAATGGATTGGACACACGCAAGCCAAGGAGAAATCCTAACTAGCACATAGCGAATTTTATCTTCAAAATTTAGTGAAAGGGGTAGTCAAATTTTAATTAAGTCTGCGGGCAATAAAAAATCAGGGAAATATCTGAGTGATTGCCTTTGCAAAACTTTCTCCTAATGGGTTACCTACTTGATTGATTTTAAATTTAATGATGGCTAGGGTGGCACACAATTGGTAAGCGAGTGAGTCGGGTGATGAAATCCCTTCTCGTGAGTGACCGGGTGTAGGTCTTAGTTAATTAATTCATCACACCATTCGAAAATAAATGGGAGAATAAAATCAAGTAAGAGCACACACAATAATTGACTCGTTAACAGGAGAGGCGCGAGTGTTTGAGAAATGTACCTCCCACATTTTTTAGGCCGTGGGGTGCCGAAAAATTTGAGTCGATCGGGGGGAGATTACGCCTATCTCAGTCGGCCCCGGGAGTCCTACCGACCCAAAGTAGAGAGGCTTCGTTTCCTCGCCTTTGGACGCCCTCTCTCTACGTTGTCCGATTTCCCTATCACGCTTGTCTTCGATTATTACAATTTTAAAAGGAAATATAAAATAAAGGTGTCTCTATGCACCGCAATACAAGCAATGATAAAAATCCTAATACAAGCCTTCTAAAAATATAAAAATGGTACAAAAAATAATATAGTGAGAAAAATAAATGAACTACAGGTTGAAATCCGCTCCAAGTGCTTCACGCTCCCAAGAATGGGAACGGCGCCATTTGATAACTTGAAAATTGCTTCTCTTAATGTATTTGTGTCGTTGTTGCAACTTCTTTTTCTATCAAAATTCCCTTGAACCTACAAAAATATAACAATCGCAAGTGTAGAGGCAAGTAAGGGTATCAATTGACATCATGGGGATAAGCTAGAGACAAACTCAATTGTAATTCAATTTTATTTTCTTTTTGGCTTTTGCTTTTTCTATTTTTTTTCTTTTTCAAATATTAAAACAATTTGCTGAGGTGAGGTGAAATAACACTAAACTAAAATGTGAGATGAAAACAACTAACTAGAAAGTGACTAAAAGTGAAAAATAAAGTCTAACACTAAAATAAGAGATAAAGTGAGGCAAATAATTGTGAGAACAATCAAGGAATGGGATTACACGACAAATTTTAGTTATTCTAATTAATTATTTGAATTCTCCCAAATTAATATCAAAATTACAAATCAACTCTCGTTGCAAATGTAATTTTAATAGTAACCTTTTAGAAAAATTAAGTTTAACCCCCCCCCCCCCCCCCAACTCTAGAAAATAGATCTACACTCCTTTTAATTAATCACTCGCTACGATTGATTTATCAAAATTTATGTAAATCTAGAAAATGAATTTTAGAGCTGAAATTCAAGGAATAATACCACACTTAAGAAACCCCTATCTTTAGTTCGAATCTAAAATGGGTATTATAACTTAGAATTTCGATTTTCTCCCAAAAAATTATTTACCCTCTCTCGAGGTGTAAATTTAAGGGCGAGGGATCAAAATTAATATTCAAATGGAATTTTCAAGTAATGAAACTAATTAAATTAAAATAACATCAAATAAGGGTTCTCCCCACCCCTTGAAAGGGGATTTATCCTAACATGGTATGGAATTTGATAAATTAATAATCAAAGGCATATAAAATAAAGTAGAAGAGAAGAACAATCAAACCAAATCTCTTTGAGTGAAATTGGACTTCAATCATTGAATTTGCAATTTACATCCCTCCAATTTATGTGATCAAACAAAAATTACATCAACAATTACACTAAAAAATGGATTCTCACTAATTTATTTTTCTCCCTAATCTAAAAAAAGTAAAATAAAATAAATTCTAACCTAAAAAAACTAAACTAAAAAATGGTGTTTCTCTCTCTAAATTTGATATGATCCAAGAATTCTAAATCTCTTTATTATGGAGTGAGATCTTCTTTTTATAGTGGTTTATGAAGCTAAAGGGGTATTTTTGGGAATGAGCTTGAGTGTGCATGGAAATGGTGAGAGGAGTGTGAGGTCATGTGGGTGAGGGGATTGCAATAAAAAAAAATCAGATTTAGTTAAGGGTTATTTTAGAAAATGGTTTAAAGTTGGTAGTTGGGGGGGGGGGGGGGGGGGGGCATTTTGGGTAAATGGGGATAAGTGCGTTTGTTAGGCACATGTGGGAGATAGGTTTATTTGTCTTGTGTTTTGGCAAGAGGTTTAAAATCGTGGTTTAGGAGAAATGGAAAATGGGTTGTGGAGTTGGATCTTGTTCGAAGTTGTTGGATAGGGTTGGGGATGACGGGTTTTGGTACCGGGAAGGTTGGATCCGAAAGGATGCTGGAGGGGGTAAGGCTCGTCGGCGCTGGCGCATGCGGCGATGTCAGATCTCCCGGGCAGGGGGCTCGGGTTAGTGGGCTGGTGAGGTCGCGGGTTTTGGGTTGGTCGCGGGTTAGGGCGGAGCTTGGCAGCTGGGTTGGTGGGTTAAGGGGCTCGAAAATATGTTTGCAGGTGGCAGGGGTTGGTCAGGAGGTGAGGAGATGATGAGGGGTAGGCTGGTATGTTGTGTTTATGAGAGAGAAGGTGGGTTTGAGGTTGGGTTTGTGGCTATGGAGTTTGGAGAGAGAGAGAGAGTGTGGTTGGGTGAAAGGAAGAAGATGGAGTGGGTTGTGTTGTGTGTGGTAAGGTATAGGAAGTTAGGGTGTAGGTGAGGATGATGATAGGTAGTGTTAGGGAGTAGGATAAGTGGGTTTATGTGTGTGTTTAATTTGGCCCTAGTAAAATAAAACTAACTAATAAAAATAAAACTACTTAAACTAAAAATCTAAAAAATAAATTCCTACTCTAAAAATAAAATAAAGACTCAATAAAAATGAAACTAAAAAGAAATAAAAAATAAAAAATAAAAATCTATTAAACTAAAAACTAAAAGCTAAAATCCTAAAAAGAGTAAAATCTAATAAAACTAATAAATAAATGAAATCCTAAAAATAACTAATTCTAATGAAATAAAATAAAAACTAAAAACTAAAAAATCAAAATAAAACATCATGAAATAAAAAGAAATAAAAAAAGAAATCCTAAATATAAAACAATTCAAACTTAAAATTAAAAAATATAAAAAAATTCAAAAGGGAACAAATTAAACACACAAGACTCGGGACAGAGTTTAGGGTAGGCTAGGGTTACGGGATTGGTAATTAGCTCCATAATGCGCACAATTGCCTTGAAATACGCGTTTGAACACCGCAATTTGCATTCGACCTACAAAATAGACAATAAAGCGCATAAGACCCAAATTATTGAGAATTAACAACTAAAGTATGTCTATTCGGGGTATAAAATGTACAGTTTTGGGTGCTTATCACACGTCATAGGCTTGGATGGATATACTTGAATACTATTCTATGACACAAATGTTTTTTACCGGAATTGAGCCAACACTACATTAAAACTCAATTGGAAATTTGTGTCCTTACACTCGTGAAATTTAATATTCGATAATTTATTGTGTATCTCTATAATAAATTTTATCGGCTACTCTGTGCCTAACCCCCGTCGCACTAACCTGAAAATATTCGATTCAAAACCCCGACTCTTACTTTAATTAATTTCACATTAATTAATTTATCAAATGGCGTCACTCAACCAAAATGCCCGGACTCACTCCCTTAGTTCATATCATAACCTTTTATAATTTATCACATTCCCGTAAATAATTTTGACCTACCTCTTAATATCCTTGGTATTAATATCCCATTTAATTGTTCTCTAATTAAATTCTTAAAGGCCCCAAAAGAATACAGAAAAAGGACGAAACTACCAACATTTTCCCCCTATCGTTCGAACGACTTGCACTGTTGTTTGAACGACATGCAAGGTCACTCGAACGACTTGCCATGTAGTTCGACGCTTCGTCCGACAACTTCTTCTTCTTCTTTTTCTTCTTCCCCACACCATTGTTTCGGCCATTAACGGACAACCAAGCTTTGATTCAAACCCAATTTTTTTATCCAACCATTTCCAAAAATAATTCCTCTTTTAAAAAGATTCAAATCATGGATTTTTCCCTTAACCTCCATCGATTTAAAACAATCACAGTAAATATCAAAGTTGGGTTTATCACGATTTTCTTCCTACCCTCATTTCTTCAAATTTGATTTCAAAACTTCAAATTTAAACAACATGTATTATTGGCCTACCAATATAAATCAGATATTAACTATTTTGATCCATAACACAATATTAATTGCACCTTTAATCTACGTCAACTGCGCAATTCATAAACACCCATTTCCTATGTGATAACCCACCCAAAATGAGTACGAATTATACCCACCATGATATGAATTGCAATACCACAAATTAAATGAAAGAAATTTTAACTACTTGCCTGAATCAATTCGTAGGGTCTAATTTCCTTTGTTGTAGACAAATATTTGATGAGGAACAACCCCTCTTCTTAGTTTGGCTCCCAAAAGCTCTCTTAATTTCTCCCTCTTTTATCCTCTATAAGTCTAGTTTTTTTTAATGAGTTTTATCTTCCACAAACTCCTTAATGTAGGTTTTTTTTTATTGCTAATCCCAAAATTAAGCCTGCCAAGCCCAAATGACCCGAACACTCCCCGCGTGAGACCGATTATGCCTAAAAATGCCCTGAGACCCAATTAGTAACCCCGAGTACTCTTTTTTGACTATATCGACCTATTCAGAATCAACCGTGTACTTAGAATCTTCATCCAAGTTACTTATCTAAAATTTCCATCCTCCTCCTCAAATTACAACACATGTAAATTTCAAAGTAACCCAAATTCATTAAATCTCAATTCATTAATTTAATTAAATCCTCCAAATAAATTAATTCCTATATCACCTAATTAATTAAATTTCATATCCTTAGAGTTATGAAGTGTTACAACTGGAACTCTTTTGGAGCCTTTAATGCATCTGTTTCAGTATTCATATCCTTTCGTGCATGAACAACAATAAACCAATTGTCATCATTTATGCACTTCAAGAATAATACCTTCTTTACGTTCTGAAATGCACAAATAAAAGGTTCGTCAACTATGCGATCTTTACTCTTCAACTTTGATAAATCTACAATAATAAATTTGGAGTCAAGATAAAATTTTCAAGCATTCATAGTATCCTCCACCCTCACCCAATAACAATAGAATACGATTTCTGTGAAATCTAAGTAATCGAGTTCTAAGATTTGTTGGATTATCCCATAATAGGTTAGCACCATATCTTTTGGATTTTTATTGCTTTCTCTAGCGACACAGGTAGTCAAGGAAGAAATTGAAATTCCACTATTTTGCATCAAAAGCTTTCCTCATATGGATATGAAACTAAATCAAAATCGTTGGTGCAAAATTTCTTAAACTCTTTCATGCAAAAATTAGGACCTTTTGCTAGGAGTGCAAGTCATGAAGTGACATCACCTCTTTTTAAAAGCTGCATTTATTAATGAATTTGTATTATTGAATGTTTTTACAACACATGAATAAATAATTGCACACATAAGAGGTGAAAATTACTTGTTTTAATACCTATGCCCTAAAATATATTTTCGTGCAATTTCTCTTTTGGTTTTGGGAAATTTTGTTCTTGTACTTCCTACGGGTAAATTGTAGAGTTTAGATCGTAATATATAAAATATATATAATCAAAGAAGAAAAATTCGGTTGATACTAACTCTCTCCAGTCTTCGATTTCATCTTGTGATTCTAAGACATAACAAGTTGCTTACTCATATTACAGATTTCTGAGCTTCACCTCTTTAGGGTTCCCAAAAGTCAATTCATCCTCAAACTCGTCAATTTACTTGATCAATCATTCTCCATGAGGATTGAACCTCCTCACCTATTATTCAAGCATATATTCCTAAGCGTATAGTGATGATTCCATAGTAACGTATTCTTCAACAATTAACCTTCTAATATACTGTGTATTGTTTACGTAATCTTTCAAGGTTTTCATCAAGCACTCAAAAGGATACATCCAACGATACCTAATTGGACAACATAAAAAAACTCATTGTATAAATGCACAAACAGGTGGATGCTGATATCGAAGAGTGATGGAGGAAAGTATTTCTTAAATACACAAATTATATCAGTTAAAGTTGATTTTGCAGCCTTATCGTGCCTTTTGTTTGCCACTTTTACACAGAGTAGGATAAGACACAAACTGATTTGCATAATTGCTCGATGGAGATCTAGCTGAGGGATTAATTGGATGATTACGCGCAAGTCGTGAGACTTGCACTGTTTCAAGTCATTTTTTTGGTAGCTTACTATCCTGTGTAAATTACCATAATAACTTGTTGAAGTCTTTAAATTGAATATCGTGCCTAAGAGAATCTTTTTCTCACTAGTAGTCAAAGTGAAAGCAGCCCGGGGAATAAATATTCTTCCTAGCGTAGGATCATTTTCAACCATAAATTCTTCTTTATTTTCATATCCTGTAGAGCGCGGCAGGCCTACTCTCCATCTTTTAAGTGGGATCTGCCCAGACATGTTTCTATATGATGTTTTATAACATTCTTCTATGTGTGCATCACATCAATTACATGCCTTACACTATGATCTTTCCAATATATCAAGTGAAATAATATTGATTGTCTAGACTATGGATTCATTTTACTTGGGTCACATCTGTACACCCCCCATTTTCATGCACATTAAAGCTTTCCAAAAATACCCCTTAGCCCCATGTGTGACATGCATCTACTATAAAAGAAGACTCAAGTCCACATTTGAAGCGATGATATCATCAAATAGAGAGAGAGAATTCTAGAGAAAAGTAGAGAGTTAGGTTAGAATAAATTAGGTTGAAATATTTGTAAATAGTTTTTTATTTTTTTATTTTTGTTGAATGTTTGTGAGGTTAAATTTTGTAAGAGAGTTAATTGAGTGGATATTTAATTTCAAATCACTTGGATTCTCAATTAGAGGGATTGTATGCTTCAAATTAGAAGATTAGAGTTCAACTTTCTCAAAGAGATTTGGTTTGCTTGTTCTATTTCCTTCTATTTTATTTTAGTATCCTTGATTATTTGTTCATCATGTTTAATATCATGTTAGGCTAAATCCCGTTTTAAGGGGTGGGGAAAAACCCTTATTTGATGCTATTTTAGTTTAATTAGTTTGATTACTTGAAAATTCCCTTTAATTATTAATTTTGATCCCTTACCCTTAAATTTACGCCTCGAGAGAGGGTAAATGATTTTCAAAAGAAAATCAAAATTCTACTTATAATACTCATTTTAGATTCGAACTAGAGATGGGGGTTTCTTAATTGGGGTATGATAGCTTGAATTTCAACTCTAAATTTATTTTCTAAGATTTATATAAATGTTAATTGATCGATCCTAGCGAGTGATTAATTAAAAGGAGTGTAGATCTATTTTTCTAGAGTTGTGAGGTGTTAAACTTAATTTTCTAAAAGGTTACTATTAAGATTACATTTGCAATGAGAGTTGATTTGTAATGTTGATATTAATTTGGCAGAATTCAATTAATTAAATTAATTAGTTAGAATAGCTAAAATTTATGGTGTAATCCCACTCCTTATTGTTCTCACAATTATTTACCTCACTTTATCTCTTATTTTAGTGTTAGACTTTATTTTTCATTTTATTAACTTTCTAGTTGGTTGTTATCATATCATATCATATAACATTTAGTTTAGTTTAGTTTAAATCATAACCTCACCCTATTGTTTTAATATTGCAAAAGCTAAAAAAAAGTAGAAAAAGTGAAAAGAGCACAAAAAGAAAATAAAAAGTGAATTACAATTGTTTTCCCCTCGCTTTACTCTCTTGATGTGGATTGATACCCTTACTTACCTCTACACTTGAGAATGTTATATTTTGTAGGTAATTTAAAGTTTTGATTAACTTGGTTTCCAACAACGACATACTAAAAAGCGAAGTTATCAAATGGCGCCGTTGCCATTCTGGGGAGTGTGAAGCACTCGGAGCATAGAGACATTTATCAAAGTTATCAAAGTTATCAACGACATACATTATATTTTGTAGTTAATTTATCTCCTATATTTTGTTGCATTTTAGTACCATTTTTCTTTATTTTAGAAGACCTGTATTAGGATTTTATCCCTGGCTTGTATTGCGGTGCATAGAGACACCTTTATTTTATTTTTCATGTTAAAAATTGTAATAATCGAAGATACGCTTGATTGGGAAACCAGACAAGGTAGAGAGAGGGTGTCCAAAGGAGAGGATTTAGAAGCCTCTCTACCTTGGGTCGGTAGGACTCCTTGGGCTGATTAAGATAGCGTAATCTCCCCCCGGTCGACTCAAATTTTTCGGCACCCACGACCTAAAAATCGTGGGAGGTACATCTCTTACACCCTCGCGCCTCTCCTGTTAGCGAGTCGATTCTTTTGTGTGCTTTGTGTGCTCTTACTTGATTTTATTCTCGCATTTATTTTCAAATGGTGTGATGAATTAATTGACTAAGACCTACACCCGATCAATCACGAGAAGGGATTTAATCACCCGACTCACTCGCTTACCAATTGTGTGCTACCCTAGCCATCACTAAATTTAAAATCTATTAACTAGGTAGCCCACTAGGAGAATATTTTTGCAAAGGCGATCACAAAGATTTTCATGATTTTTATCGCCCGCGGACTTAATTAAAATTTGACTACCCTTTCACTAAATTTAAAGATAAAAATTAGCTATGTGCCAATTAGGAATTCTTCTTGACGTGTGTGTGTCCAATTTAATTTTTCGGTAGTCGGATTTTAGTTAGTTCGTCCAATCAAGAGTCCATATATTTTCCCCACCTTTTCTTCCAAACAAATCCAAAATATTTTCTTATATTATTTTTATAAAAAATCCAAAAATATTTTCTTTCTTTATTTTTATAGAAAAATCCAAAACTATTTTCTTCCTTTATTTTTTTAGAAAATCCAAAAATATTTTCTTTCCTTTTGAAAAAAATTTTAAAAACTAAAAAAATAAAATATTTTCAACCTTATGGCCGAAGAACTCCCCGTACGGGACTATTTTGATCATTTTCCATTGACACGCGACACGTATGAGAGTGATCTCGAGCCGTCTCTTTATGATATTCTTAGTGGTTTCACTTCTCTCACGAGTACCTTTGGTCATCTTGGCCCGTCTATGCACGAACCTCATTTTCTATCACTCTCAGTGTCAAGTGTAGACGTGCCTCAGCCTTTGTTGTGCACCCATTGTTATTATGCCGATCACTTGTGCCATGAGTGCCCTTACATTTTATATCCATCCGAACCCACCATGGATCATGTGTATCCATATGACACTGTTTCGGAACCCACCTCGGTCGATTGTCATGATATACCCAATCCCGAGTGGTGTGACTACCCGAGCTATTCGTGGAGGCCTGATCACCCTTCCACGCAATACGAATACCAACCCGATGTTGTGGATCCTCACACGTTCCAACATTCGTCATAGCAACCTTGTGCACCTGTTAACGATCAGTTCCCTCACTATGTACCCACTGAATATCAACCATTTGTCCATCATGAAAGCGATCCTTTCGTGTATGATGAACTTGGCCCCACTCCACACACTTCATTTGAGTATTCTCCATATAATCCTGTCCATAGCGAGTTTTGTCCACCTCACCCACCTCCGCCACCCATCACTCCACCACCACCATCATCCACCTCCTCTCTCGAAAGACTCTTGGAAAAGTTCATACTTGAGCAAGAGAAAGCCACTCAACTTCAAAATGAATCTCTCTAAAGTCTTGAACAACGTTTAAATGAATTTGAGTGTGCGAGAGAGTCGAACATTCCCATGGATCCACCCATTATTGCACCCGAGTATGATGATGATGTGTCCTCTTATGACACGGATTTTGAGTGTGACCAACCCTACCACCTCGAGAATCTGAAAGTTGAGACCATTCCAAGGTCCGGGTCCCAAGTCGACAATTATGTTGACTTACCTTTCATTAGTGAGATTGATCCAATTTCACCATGTCCATATGAACCCCACTTTGAGGCTCCCACTCAATTTCCCATCGAATCCAAAAATATGCCCGAGCTTTTACCTTGTGCCCCAATTGCATATGTCTCTGACATGCCCATATATTTTAGGTTCGCTCCAGCTATGAGTGCTCACCATTGTACCGAAATAGCATCAGAGATGGTTCCCACCTCTCTTGATATGGATCCTACCCCGTCGTATTTGAGCCGAATATTGATGTTGATTCATCTATCTAGGATCTTAATGCCTCGTTAGACCCTTTCACCACCTCGGATGGCGACATAATGGTGGATAAGTTTATCACTCACTTGTTTATTTCTACACTTGCTCTTGTGAGTTCCCTTGTGTATCACTTCACGCCTCATGAGGAGTATGTGTTACCTACTCTTTAGTTGGATCATCTTCCTCCGCCATTTGTCCCACCCAACCCACCCATTGTCCCTTCCATCCCACCACCTAGTTTGGATCTGGATTTTCCACCTTTCATATATCCATCTACCTTTTTAGATCCTCACCTAAAACCATCCCCCACCTATGAGAGTATTTGTGGTTCTACTCTTTACTTCCGTGACACCGAGCTTGTTATTCTATGTCCGCCACTCTTTTGTGATGTTGATTTTTTCCATCGACAGCTCCCTGGTGTGTCATGACATGACCACTATCGTCTCCCCTTTATAGAACGGTCGTGTGCTTTCTATGAGCCCCACCCTATTCCACTTTCTACACCATTCCGCCTCCCTCACCAATTAGAGCACCATTCTTACAGGGACCTAGTTTCCCTCACATTTAAGCTCAACAAGTCCCGTGATCGATGCTCACTCTCCCCGGCCTTTCGTACCATTACCCTGATACCCACCCGTCCATGGTCCACCGATGCTTTTCATCGTGTGATGCACTTTCCCATACAAGTGAATTGACCCTTTTATCCTATATCCAACAAGGTTGATGCTTCAGTTTTGTTTGGGTGTGATTCTCATCGCCCCACTTTTTCTGCCACCCCCACTTTCCTAGATCTTATCCTTAGGGTGAGATCCCTTCGGTTTGGCTTAAGACATTAAACCTAGCGCTATCGGGAGGCAGCCCGCGTTTCTTGTACTAGTCTCATCTTGTTTGGGGGTGGTGTTTCACATCACCCTATGTTTTACCATGCTTATAGACTTGTACACATTTTTTCTCTTATCATTTATTCAGGTTTATTCTTGGCTATATTTGTCCACTTCATTAGCGGTTCATTCTGGTAATCTCTTTCCTACCTTATGCTCTCAATTTTAAAAATCATTTTACTTAACATCGCGGACGATGTTCCTTTTTGTTTGGGGGTGGGGAATTTTATCAAAATCGTACCTCTTTTGATTTTTTTTTATTTTTGAACCTGATTTTTAAAATTTCGTGCAGTTTCTTTCATCTCACTCATTGATGTGAATTTTCAATCATCCATCTTTTAAAGTCTAGGATCAAGCTAGAGAATATTTTTTCTAAATAGCTTATGTAATAAATAACAAGGCATGTTGCACCATGAATTTCTAGACTCAACAAAAATTTGCGCACTTATCATGTCACTAAGATTTAGAGTTGAGGAGTACTACAATTCTAAAGAGAACCTTAAGGATCACTAGTAGAGACTTTAGCCCGTTAGATTTGTGCCTTTCACCCTTTCAGAGTGTACGCAATCTCCGAGTTACAAGTTGATTCAACTTCGTTTGGGTCCGCACTTTAATTGTTGTATGATCTCATTATTCTTCATTTTTGGCTTAATCACAGAGAATGACATCTTTTTCGAGTTGTAAGAAATGCGTGTCTTGAAATTTATCTCGATCACTAGGATTTTCATCCATACACCCACTACCTTTTCCCCATATCATATTCCCATTCATTTCACCCATTAATTTCCCATATTTCATATACATTCCCCACACCATCCATTTATCAGATCCATTCATATATCATCCATTATTTTGAGAAAAAGAGTGTTGATTCCAAATGTAAAATGTCTTCAGTGTTGAGAGTATAAAAGAGAGAGAGAGAAAGAGAGAGAGAGAAACAAAAATAAAAGAAAAATAGCAAAATAGAAATATATATATATAGAAAAAAAAGAAAAAAAAGAGAAAAGAAAAATCGAAAAAAGAGAGAAAAGAAAAGAAAAACAAAAGAGAGTTTGTAGTTAGTTCTTGTGTAATAAAGACATTTGTTCTTCAATTATAGAACACTCTTCTATTGCATCCATCATTGATGCATCACACATCAATCACTCATCATTCATCCATACATCACCAATCAACCTCATATACCATCCTTCTCATTTCGTTTACCCCTCTCCCATTATCATCGACATTTCCCCTAGGTGTTCGGGCAAATGAAAGTCGACGTGGTGAATAACTCGACGTTCTCACTATAGTGATTAATATTTCTTTCATGAGATCATTTTTCTTTCTAATGTTCGTTCTTTCTTATACGTGTGTGAGTCGTTTAAACTTGATTACATTTTCTCCCCTCCTCACACACAAGAGCGATACACTAACCCTAATCTTGCGAGTTCATTTGAGAGAGCTATATCTAGTGAGATTTGAAGTTGAAGCGTTGAGTCCGAAGAGGCAATCTTGGAATTACTCTCGTGATACTCAACCCATTTTGACTAACTCACACTACACACGTTGAGTTCTAGGAAGGACGTGCCTTGAGTATTTACTTATCTAATCTTTTTACACATTCTAGCTTGTATTTCTGAAAATATTTTCTCATGTGATTGTCGTTTCAAATAAGAATTTTGTGGGTATATTCCCTGCAAACCCTTAGGAGACACAACTCGTCCTGTAGGGCAACCTATAGGTTTAAAGGCTTGTTGCACATGCTAAGTTCAATCGCAAGTGCCCGCGAAAGTGGTGCACTTTTGGTTACTTATCTTTCTCTCTCTCTATCTTATTGCTCGAGGACTAGCAACGCTCTGTTTGGGGTTGGTGTGATAAGCACCCAAAACTGTACATTTTATATCTCGAATAGACGTACTTTAGTTACTAATTCTTGGCAATATGGGTCTTATGTGCTTAAATGTTTATCTTGTAGGTCAAACGTCCGTTTGCGGTGTCAAAATCTATATATCGAGGCAAATGCACGTTGAATAGAGCTAAATACCTTATCTTGTAACCTTAACCTACCCTAAACCTAGCATAAACCTACCCCAAACCCTGTGTGTGTTTTGTTTGTCCATTTTTTATATTTTTTATATTTTTAGTCTGAGTCGTTTATTTTTAGTATTTATTTAGTATTTTCTAGGTTTTGTTTTCTATTTTATCTTTATTAGTATAATTTTATTTTATTTTGATTTTTATTAGTTTTTAGTTTTTATTAGGATTAGATTTTTTAGGATTTCATTTATTTTTTAGTTTTATTTGATTTTACATTTATTTAGGATTTTAGTTTTAGTTTTATGAGATTTTATTTTTATTTTTATATTTTATTTCTTTTTAGTTTTATTTTTATTTTTGAGTCTTTATTTTATTTTTATTTTTTTAGTTAATTAGTGTTGTTTTTAGGTGTCCAAATTAAACACACACATAACTCATTCACACCCAAATTTAACACACACACACACACACACACACAAATCCCCTAAACCCTATCCTCACCACTTCATCTTCTTCCCCCAAACACCTTTTATTTCTCCTCTCATCCAATTCCACCATTACCAACAACACAAAACTCCATAACCAAAAGCTTAACCCCAAACACCACACTCTCTCACCTCTCCTCCATTAAACACCAACCACCCGCCGGACCTACCCGACGAAACCGCCAGCGACCACCTCCGACAGCCACACCGTCGCCGACCCTATTCCGCCCCTGCCTGAACCTTCTCAAACCCCTTAACCCGATTCGTCCCAACTACAACCCCTCAACCCGTTCCATTTCTAGCCTCAACCCGCGTCGACGGTGCCCAGCACCCCGTCGAGACCCAATCCCGTTCCAACCACTTGGACCATTTTAACCCGAATACCCTTCTCCAATCGAGACCCATTTCCATAACCCAAATACGAATTGTTCATACCCGTTACAAGACAAAACCAAAAGTCAAATAAAATAACCCCCATGTGAAACTTTCCCCATTTAAACTCAAATTCCAAAAATACCCCCAACTACCACTTTTACACCAATTGCCCAGAATAACCCTTAACTAAATCTGATTTGTTCCAATCCTCTCACCCACATGACCTCACACCTTTCTTACCTCATCTATACACACCCCATTTCCATGAACATTAAACCTTCCCAAAAATACCCCTTAGCCCCATGTGTGCCATGCATCTACTATAAAATAAGATTCAAGTCCCAATTTGAAGGGAGGATATCATCAAATAGAGAGAGAAAATTCTAGAGAAAAGTATAGAGTTAGGTTAGAATAAATTAGGTAGAAATATTTGTAAATAGTTTTTTTTTTAATTTTTGTTAGATATTTGTGACGTTAAATTTTGTAAGAGAGTTAATTGAGTGGATATATAATTTCAAATCACTTGGATGCTCAATAAGAGGGGTTGTATGCTTCAAATTGGAAGATTAGAGTTCAACTTTCTCAAAGAGATTTGGTTTGATTGTTTTATTCCCTTATATTTTGTTTTAGTAACCTTGGTTATTTGTTAATCATGTTTAATATCATGTTAGGCTAAATACCCTTTCAAGGGGTGGGAGGAAACCGTTATTTGATGCTATTTTAGTTTAATTAGTTTAATTACTTGAAAATTCCCTTTGAATATTAATTTTTATCCCTCACCCTTAAATTTACGCCTCGAGAGAGGGTAAATGATTTTCGAGAGAAAATCGAAATTCTAGTTATAATACCCATTTTAGATTTGAACTAGAGATAGGGGTTTCTTAAGTGGGGTATTGTAACTTGAATTTCAACTCTAAATTTATTTTCTAAGATTTATATAAATTTTAATTGATCGATCCTAGCGGGTGATTAATTAAAAGGAGCTTAGATCTAGTTTTCTAGAGTTGTGAGGTGTTAAACTTAATTTTCTAAAAGTTTACTACTAAGATTACTTTTGCAACGAGAGTTGATTTGTAATGTTGATATTAATTTGGGAGAATTCAATTAATTAAATTAATTAGTTAGAATAGCTAAAATTTGTGGTGTAATCCCACTCCTTGTTGTTCTCACAATTATTTACCTCACTTTATCTCTTATTTTGGTGTTAGACTTTATTTTTCATTTTAGTAACTTTCTAGCTAGTTGTTATCATATCACATTTAGTTTAGTTTAGTTTAAATCATAACCTCACCCTATTTTTTTAATATTGAAAAAGCTAAAAAAAGTAGAGAAACTGAAAAGAGCACAAAAAGAAAATAAAAAGTGAATTATAATTGTTTTTCACTCGCTTTACTCTCTTGATGTGGATTGATACCCTTACTTACCTCTACACTTGAGATTGTTATATTTTGTAGGTACTTTAAGGTTTTGATTAACTTGGCTTCTAACAAGGACATACAAAAATCAACGTTATCACCTGGCCCAATGTTTCACGAAAGTTGTAGCCATCCTCGCTAGCTTCTCGTGGCCACAAACAGTGCGCGATTCCGAGTCCGTATGAAGAAGTTACGGTAGTTTTAGCGGAAGGAAAAATGATGAAACCAAAAGACGAGGAGAAGAGGAAGAAATGTCAATGCAGTGTGTTGCCTTGGTTCTGCCCTGCTTGAACGATCGATCGATCCTCATCGACAGTGGATATTTTGTTCATGATCGATCGATCGACCAAAGGGGTCGATCGATCGATCACCTGTTTTCAGCAGATATTTTGGCCTTTATTTTCTTTTCTCTCTTCTTTCTATTTTTATTCCCACTTACTATATAAAGAATTTTTTATGTAATAAACAAATATATACATTTTTAGGTTAGTTTAGCTTAAGGTTTGGAGTTTGAGAGCTCAATCTTCATTTCTCTCTTGGTTTGACACCCTTGTGGGTTTGTAATTGGTGATTTCATCTCCCTCTCCATTAATATAGCTTGCATTTCCTTTATTCTTGCTTTGTTAATTAGTTTTACAAGCTTTCATAATTAGCTTACATGCTTTGATTTCATTGCTTTCTAGTGTAACTTTACCGCGTTTATTTATTGCGTTTAACACATTGCTTTAACTTTATCGCATTTATTTATCGCGTTTTTAACATGCTTTCTAGGTAATTTAAATTAGGTTGTGTTTGAATGGAATTCACTCGGGTTAACGCATTGCTTTGCTTCGTGATAGTGTTTACGGGTCTATTTCGGGTGCGTTGTCCTAGTTATTACGCCTAGGAGATTTGACGGGGCATATCATGTATGTTCCGTGCTTACGACCTTTCACAAGTAATTTCCAGGATATTTGTTGATGCCAAAATCTTATTAGGCTTTTATGAGGATTGAGGGGCGTGACAACCCTTGATTTAATTAACTGTCGAAACGAGACGCATTTGTAATAACTCGTCGACCCATGTAACCATTTTATACAAATTAACTCGGGTAAGGGATATTCAACATAACCTATAGTTTTACTCGCTTTCATAATCTAGTTTCAATACCCACGCCTAGATTAACATTTCCCTTTCATGCATCTTTTCTTTTAGTTTGTAATCATCTTTTACACTTTTATTTCGGAGTACTAAATCTTATAAATTCTAGCATCTCGTCTCTGTGGATTTTTGATACCCGACTTACCACTGTGCTTGCCCCGCAAGTGTAGTAGTAATTTAGGTTTGTTCGTATAGTCGCGGTGAGACAGAAAACAACGGCTGTGCACTTACACGCGCACACTTCTCGCGTGCTATCAAAATGACGCCGTTGCCGGGGATGAGTTTGTTTTAGACTCTATTTGATTTAGTATTTCATAGTATTTTCTTTCTATTTGTATTATTTTCTAACCTTTTTGTAGGAATTCCACATTTGAGCACTTAGAAACGCTCGAATTTTTCCCGTGCGCACTTACTTTGTGGAATTCGCCACTTGAGCCATTTTTTGGGGTAAGCATTTCTTATTCCAATTCTTTCGATAATCATTGTTATAATTCTCAAAATTCTCGCAAACCTATGACTTTCGGTGAATACTTAGAGTCCCAAAGTATAACAAATTCAAATATGACTTTGGGCGAGTATAACGAAAGTCAAAATTTAGGTTATTGGAATTTTGATGATGATGATAATGATTTTGGGCCTTTACCTCCCTATAATAGGAATTTCGAAACAAATTCAAATAGTTTTCAAAATTCCTATAATAATGAGTTTTCATTTAAGTTCGATGGTAATTTTCAAAGTTCCCATTTTCATGCATCCGCACCTCGACCCATGACATTCGGTGAGGGTTTGCATATGTATGAGAATGAGAAAATTGAAAATCGTTATCGGGAAGAAAATTGTTCGTGGGAACATGACTTGAATTTATTATTTGAGTCCGACGACGATTTTGCTTTCGAGATTTTTGAGGTCGAAGAATGTTTTGAACCAAATGAGGTACTTGTGCCTACTTTGGAACAAACCATTCTAGAGTTTTCCCATTGAATAATAGATATTGAAAGTGAGGATGAAAATGACGTAATATCTATTTGCAATGAAATTATTTCTTCTTTGGCCCCCAAAGAAGAACATTTCATTGAAAATGTTATTATTTCCTTCGATACTCAATATTCATGCGATGATGATTCATCTCACTAGTTTGAATTTCTTTCATCCCCA
The DNA here is from genome assembly GCA_949130495.1 of Sambucus nigra. Lineage (NCBI taxonomy): Eukaryota > Viridiplantae > Streptophyta > Magnoliopsida > Dipsacales > Adoxaceae > Sambucus > Sambucus nigra. The sequence continues at coordinate 454,274,732 of OX422209.1, read as the reverse complement.
TTTTCATTCTCTATTATCACACCGTCACAATTACCCGATGATTCGGTTTCAAACTTTAATGTTTTAAACCTTTTCGCTGATGAGGATTACTTTCTCGAGTTGCCTTCCACGATCGCATCTTTGCCATCATGTGTGTCACCTCCCATTCCAATTTCAAAATCATTGGGACGATATTTGGCTTTTCTCGGTCCCCACTTGTTTTTGTCACCCGTCCAATCTAAACCCCCCATTGTCCCCCCAAAACTTTTAATTGGCGATGGTTCATTTCTTTCGCCTTACACATGCCTTCCGTTGTTAAAATGGAATCCATATTTTTCGGAAGGCATGCTTGTATGTGAGGGTACACCGGTTATCCTCTAAAGTCAAATCATTTTCACGGTGGACCCTCAGCTATTTAGACTTCTAGTGCACAATTAGTGTGAAGCCTAAATAGTAGGTTGTATATAGTTAGCTTTTTTTTTTCTTTCTTTATTTTTTCTTTCCTTTTTAATTTAGTCTCTTGTAATTAGTTAACTTTTTGTTATTTGTTTTTTTTATGCTCGGTACTAACTTGTTTTGTAGATTCTTTGGACTCGTTCTTATGGGGATCGCTCCAATTTTGGGTAATATCGCTCTTTTCCTTCTTTAACTTGGTTCTTAATTCACATTGAGGACAATGTCAAGTTTTAAGTTAGGGGTGTGGGGTATTCTATCCATTTCTTTATTTATTCTATGTTTTTGCTCACATGTTAGTTACTTAGTATGCTTTTCTTAGAAAAATTAAAAATTTCAAAAAGATTTTCTTTCTTTTTTTTCTCATTTTTTGGGCGTTTTGCCTTTGTTTCCGATGATAAATTTCAATAATTGCCTGATCCAATTGATAGCCCAATGATGCATGTTCTCGATCTTAGAAGTTATTGGACTTTAGTATCCATTATTGATATTATAATAACTTCATGAATTAAACTTTAATCCCGTGAGCACATGCACTTTTATTGTTATATTGATTTGGTTTAAGATTTTTATAACCCGATAATCTTTTGTTGCATTGTATATACTTACACCGAGTAAGTTTTGTACCTTTCGTTATTTGTGAGTGTATACACTATTCATTTCTAATCGAAAACGTTGAATTCGTCGGTAATCTCTCTATTCTTTCATTTGACCGTTCATTAATTGAGTTCATACTTGAAATGTGTTACTTGAGCATGATTTTAATATATTGTTTTGACTTAAGAATTGCATAAACTTTGTGAAATGATCATAGGCCCTCTTTGTTATATCACCCATATTAGCCTTGACCTCACCCTTATATGTTTACCCTCGTTAACCCCTTTGAGCCTAAATATAGCCTTTCGTTTCATAACCCAAATCCCATAACCAACTCTAAATTTGAGTTTTAGCCCATACATACACTTTCCATACCTTCGTTTGGAATGTTACTTGGGATTGAACTTTGTTGTTATGATGTCGGTTGCAATTTAGGCATATGAGAGTTTGAAAAGTAAAGAAGAAAGTAGTGAAAAAGTGAAGAAACAGAGAAAGCAAAAAGCAAAAGAAAATAAAAGAAAAGAAAACATGAGAAAAAGAAGAAAAGAAAGAAAAGAGAAAGTTGTAAATGATGTTGTATAGTGTTCAATAAGCTTTGATTATTCTCCCCGATGATATATTCAATGCCGTTTTGGAACTTGTTTTCCAATTTTGATATGTCCCGCATCTTTCCATTATCTTGAGTTTTCATCCTGAACACTTTGAATCCGTACATACATTCCTTCATTTCATACCCTTGCCTGAATTAAAGTCCTATGTGATCTTAGGTTGATGTAATTCGAAGGTTTAAATGGTTTTGATAATCTGTGAAAATTCATTTTGCCTCCTTTAATGGGCGGTATCCTTTCATTGAGATTATAGTTTTTTAGTTTATATATAGCGTTCTTCATTTGTGACATGTGTTCGGACTAGTTTCCATTTATATTTACTCCTTATGCCCGCATGTTCCGTGTGTTACCTCCCTGTTTCGAGTGAATTCTCTTAATGAGTGTAATGCCCATGAGGATTGAATGTATGCTTGCATTAATTTAGTATCCGGTTTATATAAGTTTTTTGCCAAATTACACTTTGGATGCGCTCGCTCCCCTCCTTCATTTTAAGGTTTCAATTCTATGAGGTGCATTCTATAATGTTAATGATTTCGACTTTTGTTTGAATTTGTTCAATGTGCTAATAATGCGTATGAAATATTGTTCATTAGTGTTGGGCTTGTTGCATGTTGGGTTGGGCATATTTTGAGGAAATCATGTGATGTTTGTGGGTACCATCCCTGAAAACCCTCACGAGACGACACCCATCCACTAGGGTGACCTAGGGGTTTAACGACTTATTGCATACGCTAAATGCAATCGAATCACCCGTGAAAGTGGCCTTTTTCTTTTATACCATACTTGTGTACTATCTCCTGTTATGGTTTGCATGTAGTTCTTGTTGCATTCTATTTCATTGCTATGGACTAGCAATGTGCAAGTTAGGGGGTGTGATGGTACACAAATATTGCCTTTATTTTCTTTTCTCTTTTATTTTCTATTTTTATTCCCACTTACTATACAAAGCATTTTTTATGTAATAAACGGATATATACGTTTTTAGGTTAGTTTAGCTTAGGGTTTGGGGTTTGAGAGCTCAATTTTCATTTCTCTCTTGGTTTGACACCCTTGTGATTTTGTAATTGGTGCTTTCATCTCCCTCTCCATTAATATAGCTTGCATTTCCTTTATTCTTTATTTGTTAATTATTTTTACAAGCTTTCATAATTAGTTTACATGCTTTGATTACATTGCTTTCTAGTGTAACTTTACCACGTTTATTTACCGCGTTTTTAACATGCTTTCTAGGCAATTTAAATTAGGTTGTGTTGGAATGGAAGTCACTCGGGTTAACGCGTTGCTTTGCTTGGTGATAGTGTTTACGGGTCTATTTCGGGTGCGTTGTCCTAGTTATTATGCCTAGGAGATTTGACGGGGCATACCATGTATATCTCATGCTTACGACCTTTCGTGCGTAATTTTTGGGATATTTATTGATGCCAAAATCTTATTAGGCTTTTATGGGGATTGAGGGGAGTGACAACCCTTGATTTAATTAACTGTCGAAACGAGATGCATTTGTAATAACTCGTCGACCCATGTAACCATTTTATACAAATTAACTCGGGTGAGGGATATTCGATGCAACCTATAGTGTTACTCGCTTTCATAATCTAGTTTTAATACCCACGCCTAGATTAAAATTTCCCTTTCATGCATCTTTTCTTTTAGTTTGTAATCATCTTTTACACTTTTATTTCGGAGTACTAAATCTTATAAATTCTAGCATCACGTCCCTGTGGAATTTTTATACACGACTTACAGCTGTGCTTGCCCCCCAAGTGTAGTAGTAATTTAGGTTTGTTTGTATAGTCGCGGCGAGACAGAAAATAACCACTGTGCACTTACACGGGCACACTTCTCACGCGCTGTCGATGGGTATTTCGTATATTCAGATCTGTTTATGGGTCTCCTTTTTTATGACCTTAGATCTATTTTACATACCCCTGTGATATTATTTCATCTAAATAATGCTGAAAGGCATGATGGGCTTTAGCCTCGTAAAGGTGAGTGATTAGGAAGAATTATATTTACTCACTTTTCGCTATTCTTTGCCTATAATCTATGGTTTATCATTGGAATTGTGCTGTTTTGTGCACCCTGAGGGTATTCTCTCATGGATAGACCCTAATAGGTATGATCCCCTCGTATTTTGGGAGAAAAACTCAATTTTTGGGTTTTAATCTTGGGATTGTTCCCACTGCCTAGAAAGGGATGCGGTCTGGTAGTTCAACTACCCTTCTAGCCGCGAACTCTACTAGTGCAATTGGACCACATCAGCTTCAAAACATCAAGGAGTGGACTCGAACTCAAACTTGGTGAATTCCATTGTTCGTAGAGCTATGGGAGTACACTTGTGTGCCTCCTGGCCGCGGCCTCATCAGAAAATCTTATGCAACAGTGCTAGTGCTGCATCCCAACTTCATACTTGGTTAATCCAATATTTCTGTGATTACTCACTTCTGTTAGTTTTGTCTCAGATTATATATATTTTAAAATACTAATAAAGCAAAAAATGGAAGAAGAATCCAACCAGAGCACATAAGTCAAATATGAGATTGTGTAATTGTACAATCACGTCAACCATCTCTATGACAGTAATGCTTCACTCCAAACGTAAGTCAACCATTTAACCTAGAGGGTCCTCATGCTAGAGGTCGCACCCTCATCCAATGTGGATGCGACACTGAAGATCATTGTTGCATCAACCATCACTGCCGCGACCGTACCAGAAGCTCCAGCCCCAGAGGCATCTAGCAAGAACCAAAAAAGGAAAGTGAAGAAGGTAAAAAGGGTCTTTGAGTCCTATACCCCATTAGGCTTCCAGATTGAGGACATCTTCAAATTCATCAAGGAAGATAAGCTGCTAAAATGGCCAGATAAGCTGAGGGCTCCACCACACAAGAGGGACAAAGCCAAGTGGTTTAAATTCCACTAGGACTACGACCACAACACTGAAAAATGCTATGCCCAAAAAGATGAGATTGAAAGGCTCATAAGACAGGGAATGCTGCACCGCTTCCTCAAGGATGCGTAAGGGATGTAGCCTAGCCTCATCCCCCTTTTTTAAGCCCACGATTATATTTTCTCTCTTTTTGTCATTAGTGAAAAGTCTGTTGATAGCTCCATGTTAACTTTTTATTATCCTCCTAACAAAGTCATGAATATATGAATAGAGTGCCATACTTTGATTTCTCGATTCCATTAAATGTTATCTTATAAAAGACCTTTTTTGTCTTCAACAGATTCTGAATGGAGATAACGTATTAAATCGGGAATAATTATATTTAATGGGCTCGCAATGCCCTCCATGATGCCAAGATGTATAATGGCGTACGAAAATTATAAAGGGTGAAAGCAACTATCGAGAGCAGCTGTCAAAATTGTCTTATAACGCCGCTCATAGTGCAAGAACATATTCTTATATTCGCAAGGCCAACTATCTCTTGGTATATTTTTGTCAGCATCATTAGCCATAGGGTTACATTAGCCATGGGGAAACCAATGTACGTTACATTAGAGGGCAACTAATGCCTATACATTAGCCACGGGGGCGACCAATGCCCATTACATTAGTTGTGGGTGTCTTAATAATATTTCCCAGCCCGGGGAGGCTTGATAGTATCCCGTATATTAGCCGTGGGTGGCATAAGAACATAACCTAGTCTGGGAAGGCTTTATATATATCCAAAAATATCTTGGGGAAGCTTCATAATACCTAGCCCCGGGGGTCTGAAAATAACCCAATCGACTCAAAGAAAGCCATGGAAGGCAGTTAAAGCGACTAAAGGATGCTGAGTGGCGGTCACCATGAAGCATGCCAAAGCTACAGAAAAAGGATGGCTTAAGACCATCATGCTGTCATCAATTTGTCATCAATGTGGTCATAGCCATCAAGGGTCATTCATTTAGAAGATGAAGCAGATCATGAATTTTTAAAATCCCACAACTGAGTTGCAAACCAGCCGCAACCCCTGAAACACAAAAGTTGGAAAAATGGAAAAACTGATTATTATTTTGGGTTGCAAAACATCTGCAGCCCCTGTGAATATTTCTAGTTCGCACCGCGGCTTGGGGGATTATATTCATATATGGAGTGAACATGTGAAGACCTTAAAGGCAAAATACAAGATGTGAAAATTTTGAGGCAAAGCATAACAGGTCGCAGTTTTTTTGGAGAACATTTATATAATGTTGTCGCGACCTTATGTGCATTGCAATCACTGGAGAATTTTTGTAAAGCTCATTCAATCAAGCAATCAAACATCAAAGCAAACAAGAAGTAATATTGAAAAATCATCTATGCAAGTTTTTAAGCAGTGGAGAAATACGGCATGCATATAAAGGACAAAAAGTATTAATTTCCAGAACAGGTCGCAGCCTTAATGATAAGATTCACATAAGTTTAAAAGGGAAGCATCCCTATATATCAAAAAAGGGATCAAATGCTAAAACCTTAGCAAAAAATTGAAGTATTAAAGTTATACAAACAATAGGCCGCAACCTTGATTAAAAGTTCCAAAAGGCCGCAACCTTGTATATATCATCAAAAAATTAGTTTAAAAAGGGGACGTAGCCCAATGTTAAGAATTAAAAAAAGGCTAGTTGACTACATCATCTTCTTCATATCCCCCATCTCCTTCTATGGTGGTCATGGTCTCCTCCCTAGCTACCACAGCCTCTGCCTCATCCCTTAGTCTGGCTCTCTCTTCAGCTGCAACCTTCATCTCATCAACGCACTACACATGCTCAGCATCACCAAGGCCCCAGGAAAGAACTCTTTCTTTACTTTTAGGAAAACAATTTATCACTTTGTACCTAAGATCTTGGTAGTCACAGAGGTAGGCTTTATTATTGATAATAAAGAAATACTTGGATCCTTTAAAGGATTCCATATCATGGTCAATGGCCAATTAGATTTTATCTTTGTAATGATTGTGACATGATCTTCCTCCAATTTCTTAATTTCCGCGATATAAGCCTCAGAATCATTCTTAGTCTTGCTCTCTAATTTATTGAACTTCTTATAGAGGAGTTTAAGTTTTCTATTTGAGGAGGTCGTGGCCTGGGCAGCTTCAACTACTTGAGCTTGAGCAATTTTTAAAGAGTTCACAACCTGTTTGAAGCTATCCTCAACCTCCTTCTTAGATTCTTCCATGGCCTTAACCATTTTGTCGACGCCCATCTTATACACCTCAAGTGCAATGGTAGAGGAATGCTTCCCTGCTTGAAAGGAAGTAACCTTGGCATTCTCCAAGTCAGCGGAGTTCACTCTCTTCGCGGCCTCCTTCAGCCTATAGAGGGCCTCGTACTTCCGCTTCTGAGACATCACAACATCTGTGGCCTATAAATAGAGTTGATGTTAGAAGCAAAATATGAAATGTGAAAATGATGCTGAGAAGGTACTTGGACTTACCCTCAATAGACTGTGGAGACCATAATCCTCCCAGTCATCATGGTCTTCATCCACGAGGCAATCAAGGTCCGCGACATCTGGGACCCTCTTTATTCTGTGGATAGACCACGTAGTTGTGTCCCAAGAAGATTCAGGGTTGGGTTGCCTAAGCTGAGGCGATGAACGACCATCAAGACCAACACTGGCACGGCATTGAGGAGGTGCTATGTTGGCATTAATAACTACAATCATTAGAGGAGGTGAATTTGTATGGATTGGAGAGGTGCCGCGGCCTTCAAGCTGTTCAAAAGTTGACATTAACTCAACCATGGCCAAATTAGCTCCAATATCATTGTCAAAATTACCCACATACCTCTTGTGAGGGACCAACTCCTCAACCTTGAGTTGGGGCACGACAATATTGGTTTGATCCACAGCTTGATTTCGGGGTGCAGTAAGATCTACTTGATCACCAGCAGGGGCTGCGGCAGGACGCTTTGACTTCCTTTTTATCTTCCTATGCTTTGCAGCATTATTGAGGGTGGCTGCATCCTCATCCATCTCCGCAAGTTGAGATACTAACAGCTCTCTATCAATCTCCTCATCTGAAGAAGAAATAAATCAATATTAAAAACAAAGTTGGGAGAAGAAGCCGCGGAGTCAAATTTTTTTAGAGAAAGGTATTACCTTCTGCACCCATAAATTTAGGCACAAACTTGTTTGGAAAGAAACCTCTCTTATAGATTGAAGCTGAGGTTACAAGGGTGCTGAACTTATTCTCTTCAACACCAATAGCCACAACCTTCCAAACTCTTTTCTATGGTCGCTCACTCAATTGCAGATTGTCGAGGGTTGCACAAAGTCCAATTATTCGTTCAAAATTAAGGAACTAGAAATATAGGTCGCAACCATAATTTAAATGGATGTAGCCTTATTAACCAAGTTTGAAGGGATGCCTCATTTCCGCGGTATCCTAAAGGTTTTCTCTATCAATCTCATCTGGGTGGATTTCCCACCCTTCTCCAGAAATGTAAAAATACTTTCCGTTCCAACTCTTCACACTGGTGGGCCTCCCACTATGTAGGGTATCGCCGTTGCTGCGGATGGTAAAGTAAAAATACCATGCAAATTTTATGGAGTTTTCCTTTGGGAGATAGAAGTATAAAAACTATGCGGGAGAAATGTCTCTCTTAAATTCTCTCTTCCACAACACTATGGCTGCAAGAATTTCCCTCTAGCCATTAGGATGTAATTGGGTTGGGGATAACTTCATCGTCTGGAAAATTCTTCTAACTGGAACCAGAAAAGGTACCTATAACTTATAAATGAAAGCATGGAGGGGAAAGCAGACCCCATCGTCAGTAAGTGTCGTGCAAGGCATTTGTTCCACGACGGGTGCTGAGCACATCAAACCCTCAGGAAACTCAAAGGATTCAACTACCTGATTAACCCACTCTTGAGTCATAATGTTGCGGATATTAAGGGCAGTAGGAGGTCTCTTATCTCTACCAGATAGGCCAGTAGGTGCGTCCCTAATGTCAGATGGACCCACCACCGCGGCGTCAATATCTATTGGCCAGTTACTTAAATTGACTTCTTCTTCCATTACCGCGGAGTCTGATTCTGAATCTAGTACTACACAATCGGGACAATTTCTTTGCTAGCAAGGTCCAATTATCTTCAAAGGAGCAGTGAAGGAAGTTCATGGGGTGAGACTCCAAAGTGTGTGTTCCAAAAGTCTTAGAAATTCGTCAAGATCAAAACTCATATGGATGTAGTAAAACCTAAAAAGCAGAAAGAGTACGCAGTTAGGTGCCCCAGCCAATATGATCATACAGGCCTCTTAGAGGTTGCGGAAGGAATATTAGTTGGGAGGCTAAAATAGAAATGTTAGAAAATTCGACAAACTTCACCATGTGTTGGGCTCTAGAATCCTAGAAATCAACTTCTATCGCTGCACATTATTTTGGGGAATGAGATATTAGTTATATTCTTACATGCTGCAGACATTGGGTTAGCAGTAAAGTGCTACAGACACTAACCTAAGAACCTTAAAGGTAAGGGAATATTTACTATACAAGTATTGACATGTGCCGCAACTAGATATGTAGATGTCCCAACCAATTTCTTAAACTATCAATATTTGAAAGTTGTAGACATTGACCTAGGCCTCCTAAATTTCTAAGGGGATTTTATTATGACGCAACCAGGTATTTCCCATGTCGCAGCCATATACTCAAACAGGTTAGTATTTAATGTTGGTAAATTCAAAGATCAAAGCCCTAGAATTTGAAGAGTTTCTCTTAAGAACACCAAGAACAAGTGATACGATTTCTTGTATCTTTACAACTTGAGAATTCAGAAAGCAGCAAACACGATTATAATATCATTTGTTGCTTGAAATTCAACAAAACACATTCAAATAAGTTCAATTCGTGGTGATTTTAGCAGATATGAATCATTATAATTCAAGATTAGGCGATTCACAAAGTCAAAAATTCAGAAGTTCAATTGATAACACGACTTAAAGGGGTTTTTAATTGAAAAAATTACCTGGAACATGATGAAAATTGGTTGATCGGCCTCAAAATGCCTCGTACCACCTCATAACCACCACACATCGCCTTGAAAGGATGCCAAAAAAATCAAGAGAATGAATGGACAGATATTGGCTTTCGATTTGCTCTTATGGTTTTGGAAAAAGTAATGAAGGCCACGACTAGTTTCCATTTATATAAGAGGCCATGGGAAGATCAAGCGTCGTCTTCAAAGTATCGCGGCAGCTTCAGAATACTTGACTAATCAGCCGCAGCCCCAATCATTATCTCTTGGCACTACGACTTGGGGGCTTATTGATATGACAAATATATCACCTTGCCGCAGAATGTATACAATGGGCAAGTGATGAAGACTTGCTGTCGCAGCCTAGAACTTACAGGTTGCGGCCTCATCCATATCAGCCACACTGGAAATTGTGCAGCTTCTCACACACAGGACGCGACCCTTACATCTCACAGGGCGTGGACTTTACCAATTACGATGCGACCCCAATGCCACTTAACACGCCGCAGCCTCTTTCACCTTGCAGCAGCAATATAACATCTACACCTATAAATAGATGTCCACACCTCGAGATAGGGGGATTCATTTCCTACATCAATATAAAACTTGGAGCTAATTACTCTCTCTCTACGCCACTAAGCATTGCTTGGGGGCTACTGGGAGGAGCATCACAACCACCATCCTAGAGCCACCGGAATCATCATAGTCATGTACTATATTTTATTCTTATGCTTGTACGCCTCTTTAGGCCTAATTACTATATACCAAACATAATATATAATGAGAGTGTGGCACCGAAGTGGACGTAGGTTGATTATTATTACTGAACCACTCTATATCTTGTTTTTTATCTCTCTTTACTTGCTTTATCTGCTCATTTCATATCTTATACTCGACTTGCTGGTACGAGAATGATAAGTGGACGATTTCTCATATCATCAATGGCCATCTTGAGCTCATGTGGAACCTTCCTCCAATCCGTGTACCCTAGCTCGACCATCATCTTGAGCAACTCTAGGTCTCTAGCAAATAAGGTCATCTTGTTCTTGACAACGGACCCCAATTTTCCTCATTTAGGGGGGACTAGTGGCAGACGAGCCTTCCTCGCGTCCTCTACTGTGATGCCTTGATGAAGTCCTTTCCTGTAAAAAATATTATTATTAGTATAAACACGTATATGAGGAAACGATAAAATCCAAATGAATAAAAGCATTAAATTGACTAAAATCCAAATGAATTAAGACGCTAGAAGAATACAATCTAACGACATTATAAGAATACAAATTCATATCATCAACCAAATTAAGCATTGTTTCAAATAAATGGAATGCTTATAACAAATTTAAAAATTATTTCAAATTCGGGTCATGTCACAGACTAAGAATTAATGGCTAAACTGAGTAAGATCCAAATTAACATATTCAATAACCAACCCACCAATTTTGATTCAAATCCATCGGAACTGGTCAAATCCAAATGAATTAAAGCATTAAACTATCGTACAATACTAATAAAGCACTAAAAGAATACAAGTTAACGACATTATATTATGTAACAATATCGTTATATCATGCATTCTCATGAGAATACATGCATGCATGCACCCCCCAAAATAAGTGTTATATAACAAGTAACGGGGGTGAAAAGGTAATCAGTAATCGTATACAAGTTGACTTAGTGTAAAATTAAACCTGCCTAGATTATAGTTACAAGAACCGCAATAGATAGCCATTAGCTCCTATTTCACTCACCTATTTTCCATCATTTTGCTTATGATGGCAAATAGATGTGTGAAATAGGAGCCAATGACTATCTATTGTTTTTATCGTTACTATAATCTCGGGAGGTGTAAGTTTACACTAAATCAACTTCTATATGATTACTTATTACCTTTTCACCCTCGTTACTTGTTATATAACACTTTCTTTGGCGGTGCATGTATGCATGTATTCTATAATAATTTATGAGCACAAACATATATGTCTGTATGTATATATGTATGCATGTATATATATATATATATATATATATATATATATATATATATATATAGAGAGAGAGAGAGAGAGAGAGAGAGATGGTCACCAGAATATGTGAGGAAGAGGAAAGGGGGTCGTCACTGCTGCAATTAGAGGGAGAGAGAGAGTTATAAGGGCAAACCCATTGTATATCAATTTATACCAATTACCAATTTCAATATACAAATTTTAATTTCAGAATACCAATTTCAATATACAAATATTAATTTCAGAAGAACGCATATTTCCTCCAGCTCCTCTAAAGGGTTAGTGGTCCTATCCCATTCAAGATCGCATATTTCTATAATATACTTAGTAGCTCATGCACATTGTTTCAATTTGAGGAAAATTCGACAGCATATCCCCATAGTTCTCCAAGAACTTGACATAGATCCGCAAGTGTAAGTATTATTTCAATTTGTCAATTAAAATATCACTTAACACCGCATCATCTAGTATGTACCCAGAGAACATTAAGAGACGGCAGTATAACTTCACCTAAAAGTAATAAGTTTAAGACACTAAGAATATTATTATACAGAAACTCCGATGTCCTAAACTGTCCTAACGGGATAATTCAAGATATCTCATTACGAGGGTAATGACTCTCTAACAGGCCTAAGGGCTATTGAATGCGTATGCATAAGAACTAGAAGTCTAGTATATATTCGCACTATATGTAATTCAAAGTAGTTATAAATTAAATGGTAAGTATGTTTCATTTATTTGGTAGTAATGTTTATAGTGATGGTATATATAGTTATGTTTCATTTTGCATTATACAAATACCAATTTCAATATACAAATACCAATTTCAGAATTCCAATTTCAATAAACAAATACAAATTTCAATTTATACCAAATACCAATTTCATAATTGAATAACAATTTCAATTTATACCAAAAACAACATACACACTATATACCAAATATCAAATACCAATTTCAATTTCAATTTATAATACCAATTTTCAATTTCAATTTATACGAACATACAAACACACACTCTCACACTAATCCCCCCCCCCCCCCCCCCCCACACACACACAAAAGAACACACTAACATGCACACACACATTGAAACACACACACATACACTGAAACACACCCTAACACGCATAAACACACATATTGAAACATACCAGTGAGAGAGGGAGGAGAGAGAGAATCATAGAGGGAGAGAGAGAGAGAGGTCGCATAGGGGAGAGAGAGAGTTTGCACGTGAGAGAAAGAGAATAGTGAGGGAAATAAAATGAGGGAAAGGAAAACTAATGAGTGGATAGGGTTTAAAGTTATTAAAGTTGTCACAGATGTGTCATGGTTAAAGACCATAACAACTTTCTCATTTTGTCATCGTCTTTGAACGTGACAAATCCGTGACAACTCACGGTCGTTGACAGTGATAAAAACTCGTATTATTTTGTCATGATTTTTGATAGTGACGAACTTAGCCGGGTGAAGAGTGACATTTTTCCAATTTTGTGTAGTGTGGTATCCTTTGTGGGGTTTCAAACTCGATACCTATGGTCTTTTTCATTCTCCCTTTACCATTGGAATAACCAGGGTGGATAAGATTATACATAATAACAAGCTTCAAATTGCAAATGGGATATAAAAACTTGTGGCAAAGCTTACCCTTCATCTTACATAGAGTGATCACTTTGTACAATATAATAATTTTCTTAAAATTACATGTTGTCAAGTAAATTAATCCCCACAGTTTGTGTTAAAATTAATAGAACCATACAAGATCAACAGTTTGTTTAAGCTTTTTATTTTTATTTTGGGAATTATGTTAGAAACATAGCAATACATCCTACCTCTAACAAGTATATGGGAATGGTAGATTACTTATGTAAGGAGTGATGTATTTCCATTTTCCTTTTTCTTCTTTTTTTTAATTGAATTTTTCTATTTTCTTAATCAACAAATTCATATTTTACTTGGATTGCGTTTTTAGAATTTAATTAAATCGAGATAGGTGTATGACTTTTATGTTTAAATAGTGGAATGATTTTGAGATAAATTTAATGGAAACCAAATCATATAACAAACTTTAAAAACGGAAGCATCTCACCATATTATGACAAGTGGTAGCAATCAGTGACCTCCCCCATTAGCTCACACATTCATACGCCAACTATAGCTATAGGAAGTTAGGGAGGTTTATGCAACCTCTCTTCAAAAACCCATTTAGCTTCCTCTTTCCATCTCTTTAGCAATATCTTTCCCCTGTCTACTCCATTTTATGCCACATGTCCCATCATAAATATAGGCTGCTAAATACTCTATTATCAAACATTTGAATAGTTTCATTCGATTTCCCTCACACTCCATTATCATTATCATCGAACTGTTGCACTCTCTCCATTAATTTCCAGTCCATCTCTTTTACTATATTGACAGATGACTGCCAAAATCAAAACCACTATCTTCAATGTATTTGCATAATAAATAAGGGAATTAACTTTCGACCGTTTTGTCATACAAATTTGAGAAATGAATATTTAAATTGTATATTTCGTAAAAAACAAAATAGTTTGGGAACTTTTCATTATACATGTTGAATTCCATTAGAAGTGTTTAAATAACATATTGTAACCATCCATGCATCGCGTGGGGTTACAAACTAGTTATATATATTTTCCTCAAGAAACTTTACAGAATCAAATACTGTAATTAAGAAGGATATAAATTTGGTTTCACATCTTTATCGTCTAAGTTTGACAATAAATCTAATCATTAGTTTTCTTGGGTGCAATTATGTCATCTCGATTTACCTTTTTTTTTTCTCTATGTTCAACAATATTATCTTGAAGTTTTATAAATTACCGCCCAATCATAATATACTTGTTTTCTTAATCAATGTTTAAACTAAAGGTTTGTTCGACAAATAGCCATTTGACATCCTTTTAGTTAATGTTAGATTAAGCCTCTCTTTTTTTCCCTCCCAAAACTCTCTCACCATATTGAACACTCACAAACACTTTCTCTTATCTTATTATAAACCCTAAAACCTAAACTCCAAACTTTAGAATCATAAATTCTAAATCAAAAAAAATATATCAACGCCGTACAAAATCATAACTTAACAGTTAAACCCTAAAATTGACTTTTGGGAACAAAAAAAAATAAGACGAATTAAATGTAAAATGTACTTAACTCTAAGGCCCAAACATGAATTGTTCATAAATTAACACACATAATACTCGACATAAAAATTTAATAATATGGTGTAATTACACATGCCCCTCCTGAACTATAGCCTCCTTATCACTTCACTACCTAAACTTTCAGTTTTCGTACTTAATCCCCTAAACTTTCAAAACGACTTCAAGTAACCCCTACCGTTAACACCGTTAATTTTTTGAACAAAAGTTTAGATATGTGCATTGCATATGATGATGGTTAACGGTATTTTGGTCCAAAATAATATAAATGTTTAAATAAATAAAAATTACAGAATAATACATTTCAAAACAAAATTAAAAATCTAAAAATTATAGAACACTTAAAAATCTATTTCCAAATTTAAAAAAATAACATATTTTCATAAAAATAAAAAATCAAAAAATAGATTTCTAAAAGTTAAAAAAAAAGTCAATAAAATAAAAAGATAAATTTGCAATTTAAAAAATATATTTCCAATTAAAATTAGGAAAATACTAAAAAATAATTTAAAATCTAAAAAGTACTGTAATTCTTTTCAAACATATGGAAATTGCAAAAATACATAAAACATATGGATATATATTATTATATATATAATAATAAAAAATTGGAAAAAATAAATTATAGAAAATATTGGGAGAAAATGGTTCTTGAAATAATAGAAAATACATTTTGAAGTTTTGAAAAAAACAAAAAAAATATAAAAAGATTGAAAAATATTTTGAAAAATCTAGAAATATTAGAAAAAAAAATCATATTTTCAAGAAAAAAACATATATTTAGGAGAATAAAAAACATATTGTGGGGAAACAATCCCAAAAGTTTGAATAACTCAGGTTTAGACAGAAACAGACCCAGAATGCTTGGATGAGGATCGCAATTAGAGATAACCACAAATGTGATTTCCACCTGTGGGGATCTTGGGAAGAGATGGACACAATGAAGCAACAAGTTTTTTGACAAATAAGGAAAGTCCTGCACAACTCCATCTCTCCCTTCTCCATAAATGTAGCCCTTATCCCTGGGAAAGGGGAATGTACTTCTTATTATCAAGAGAGAAGAATATAATAAGGATAGTGAAATACCCCGTAGACGTAGGCCATTGTTGAACCATGTAAATACGTCTTGTGATATTCATTTATATTTCGCATTAACTATTTAGGATTATTACATGTGGGATAATTGCACCTACAATTAGCGTTGTCTATGGAAATGACTTTCCTCTCTATAAATCAGTTAAATATAATAAACCACCATGTCTGCACCTCTGCTATACAATAGCCGCCAGTAGGGTGTACTGCAAATGCCTAGAGTAAGGTCTAAAATCAACCCTAATAGGAGTCAAGGCATTCCTTATATGAATTATTGCCCACAATAACAACACTCTGAATAAAGTAATGAACAACCTTGATCCACTCAGATTCATGGTTAGTCGATGCTTATAAATAATGGCTCCACCAACAGAAGGAGACCGCCCGCGTCCAAGTTGAGGAAAATGCACATCTTCAGTGAGACCTATAAAAGATGAAATGAGAGCTCGGTGGATACATATGAAAGAACCGTGGTCGGTATCCTAGCCCTTAGGCGAGTAAAACTCACAACAGAGGAAGGAGTTCGCATTGCGACCTAGAGCACTCCGAGCACAAGAGTCGTTCCATGAGATGAGATCAAGAGGAAGGACATCGTAGACACGATATTCCTAATCTTATTAGTAAACAGATTGATCAACACCCTAATAATCGTGGGACAAGATCTACTGAGGAACTAGCCAGGATGTTCCTCATCTACCAAAAGCGGTCCCCTTTTTCAAGGTAAATTGAGGAGCAAGATACCCTAAAGAAGTTTGTAACTTCGAGATTCAAAATTTATGATGGAAATACCAGACCCATTAACCACGTGCGTCAATACATGCAGGCCATGACCCTGTGGAATCCTTCACTGTTCGATTCATCACCCCAAAGTCCCTTCTAAGGAGAATGGATTCTCTCCTCATCATGATGAAGAAGCCCCATGAAACCTTGTGGTAATATGCTAGATGAAACCGGGCAACATACAATGAGATTGAAAACTGTTCGGAGCAGGTCGTTGTAGCCTCATTTAAGATAGGATTGCCTAATAACTCAACATTAAAGTATTCCCTAACCAAGAATGAGGTGAACACCATCAATGACCTTATGTCTCGCATAGAAAAATATACCAATGTGGAAGATGTTGTCGCCATCACTTAGGGTGACAACGGGCACTCCAAGGCGACCAAAGGAAATGATAAAGAAAGCGCATCAAAGAAGGGGGCAAGAAACATAACGGAGGAGCTAAGAATGGGGATAAGGTAGACCCTGTGAAGGTTTTCCAAGAAATTAACACTGTGTTAAAGGAACTGATGTACAAGATCATGAGCAAAATCAAGGACCATCAATTCCTTAAGAGGCAAAAAAAGATGGGGAAACCCAACTGATCAAGGTAAAAACCGAGCATCCGTGTATATACGCTAATCGTTGTTATCGGCTTCCAACCGTAATACAAAAATCTAAACTTTAACTACACTCTTATGGAGTACAGTGGCTAGTCTGGGTATCGAATCCTCAGGGTAATAGGACGAGTGAACGTGACGACAAAGGTAAGACTGTTAACCCTAACTTGACTCTAAAAAGAAACAAAAAGATGATTGATATTGGAAATAACTAATTAACTAAACGTACACTAAATCAAACTTCTGCAATAACTATGTGAGCAAAATTAATAAGAATGACAGGAAAACAAGTTAGGAATACAATCCCCCAAACCCCAGTAAATTTTCCGTATAGAATACTAGAATTTTGAATTAAAAATTTAATTGAACCCGGTCTTTAGTACTCCCAAGCATTACATAAATGAGGTTTCAAGACCACATCATACATAATCAAAGGATGAGTAAAGAAGTGTCGCAATAGCTACACGCGCATCACATCCTTAAACACCACGGTTACCTAGGGTCAACCGAGGTAAAAAGGTTTATGATGGTTGTGACAACTACACAACACGATTCATTCAAATTTCAATCCAAACCCTAGTTTCTACATGGCTAAATTACATCGGGTTGGGTCCATGCACACCAACCCTTAGAAATCTAGCCTAACATGGTGCAATTAATTAAAAACATGAGTCCTACGTTGCATGTAATTGAATCAATAAGAAAACTATCTCTAAGCATGTATAAACGAATTGGAAACCCATAAATAAAGAAAGCCTGTAAATAAATTAACTACAAGATTAAGAAAGAAACGAACAAACTTTATTTAAAGAAAACTTGTAATTCGGACCAATAAAAGTACCTTCTTAATGGAGAATTGCATTCTATGGTTCTAAGCTACTTTCGTACCTTCCTCTCTCTGAAAAACTATTCAAGACTCTGTTTTCTAAGTCAATACAATACCAATACATTTTAAAAGAATTTGTAACATAATAGGACTCTTTGGACCAATCAACATTTGAGGAGAATTTCGCATCTCAAGCACTTCGAACCGGCTCGCAGGTACCCCGAACCGGTTTGCCCCCCTAACTGGTTCACCTTGTGGTTCCGCAAAACTCGCTGGTTTGAGCATTCTTCTTTTCATTTCCAACACTTAGAAATTTTTTATGTTTTCCTCCTTTCTTTTGTGAATTTTTCTTCAACTTCAAGGGGTCATAACTCTTTCACTGTAGCTCAGATTTGGGAGCTGTTTGTTCCATTATTATCGTTGTTCCTAGATCTTTAAATTTTCGATAGGCTTCACCTCCGGGGCAGGATGCAGAATTATGAAAATGCCCTTGAACTTGCCTTCCTAGCCTTTCTAACCTTTCCTTTATTGTTTCGATTTCTCTTTCGCACCGCTTGCATAATTTACTTGTAAAATAAATAAGAGAAACACAAAATACGAAATACTTGCCAACGAAGGTTAGTAGCATAATTACAAGTTAAGTCCATATTAATTTTACCGCTCGAATTCATAAAATTACTGACATTAAGGGGATAAATATATGATATTTATGCCCAATGACCAACCAAGATAAATAACACACTTAAATGTGCATATCCCAAGGAGAATGGGTATAAAATAGAAATTTGTAAAGCCCTCAAGAACCATCTATAAGATTTGGCCCAAGCCGGACATCCAAGTGACTACGTGGAAACGAAAGAGGCCAAAAACATCATCAACGTCAACCAGAATCCAGATAACATCCTAGAAGATGAATTAGGACACGACTTTGCACTCATCCACTGCGCTTCAAGTCCTAAATAGACACAAGTTAATGTCGTTCCGTTGGAGATCAAGAAAGTCACTATAGTAATGAAGGCCTTCCAAATCAACCATGTCAAGAGTTCGGAGGGTAAGCTTAGTACCCAAAATACATAAATTATAACAAACACAGTCTTTAAGGAGGATGACCTTAAGACCCCGCATTAAGATGCACTAGTAGTCACCCTCAAGATTACAAATTGGGACATTGATAAGTTGCTAGTTGATTGGGGAAACTCCTCTAAGGTTTTGTATTTAGTGTTGTTCAACAAACTTAATCTCAATATGGAAAACTTGAAAGAAGTGATCATCCCTTTAGTTGAATTTGCTAGGAAGATGACTATACCGGTGGGAAAGTTGGTCCCGACTTTTTGAACTAGGAACTTATCGAAGTTGATCTAGTTCTTAGTTGTGGACATTGATTTTTCTTATGATTTTATCCTTGGAAAAGGATGGCTAAACTCCATGAAAGTTGTCCCCTCCACTAACCACTAGAATCTCAAGTGCGTCATGTCTCATTGTATAATGAAGATTAGGGGAAACCAAATCGTTGCTCAGTAGTTCTTTATCACTACCATTAAACCCATGTAGGAAAACAAAAAGGAGAAAGAGATCGTCTCCGAGGCATCCAAAGATGGAGTTACACAATCCAAATGGAAACTAAATTATGGAAGATCAGGAGTAAAAGAAATAATGGTGGACCCTGGGAATAGAGTAATGGAACCATTACAAGAGATAGTGTTCTATGAGTCTCGTACAGAGAAGAAATTTCTGATCGGCACCACGCTCATCGATTAAGAAAGGGAAGAGCTAATTTCTTTACTAAAGGAAAATCAAGATGTGTTTTCTTGGTAGCTATACGATATGTCGAGGATCAATCTCGAAGTCATGTTCCACTAACTTCACGTGGACCCAACATATCCACTGATCACACAAAAGTCTCTTTGAACTACTTCGAAAAAAGCAAAGGCCATAGAAATAGAGGTAGGGAAAATTCTGGATGCATGGTCCATTAAATAAGTTCAATTCCCAAAATGGCTTTCAAATTCGGTAGTGGTAAAGAAGAATAATAGAAATTGGAGAGTATGTGTAGACTTCACAGACCTCAACAAAGCTTGTCCCAAAGACAACTTTCCTTTAGCAAAGATTAACTAATTTTTCGATGCCATAACCATTCACGAGTGGATGAGTTTCCTGGATGCATACTCAAGGTACCATAAAATTCAATTATTAGGCCCCGATTAAGATAAGACGTCGTTCATCACCACTCTCAACATGTATTGTTACAAAGGCATGCCCTTTGGTCACAAGAATGCGGGAGCTACTTATCAACGATTAGTCATCAAAATGTTCAGGCAATAACTGAGAGACACAATAGAGGTGTACATAGATGACATATTTGTCAAGAGAAAGTGTAAAGCTAACCACCCACCGGACTTGGCAAAGACTTTTGAGATCCTTAGATGCTACCGGATGAAGCTCAATGCGGATAAATTCTCCTTCGAGTTCCAATTTTGGAAGTTCCTTGGGTTCTTAGTCAGTAAAAGGGGTATTGAGGCCAACCACGAATAGATAGTGGCAATCCATAATATTCAGCCTCCAAAGATGCCTCGCGACATCCAAAAATTGACAGGAATAATGACAGCTCTTAATTAATTCATCTCCAAATCATTTGAAAGATGTCAACCATTCTTTCAGTCGTTAAAGAATGACAATGGACTCACCTGGAATATGGAATTCCCAAAATCCTTTGATGAAATTAAATCATACTTAATCTAACCTCCTCTGCT
The DNA here is from genome assembly GCA_949130495.1 of Sambucus nigra. Taxonomy (NCBI): domain Eukaryota; kingdom Viridiplantae; phylum Streptophyta; class Magnoliopsida; order Dipsacales; family Adoxaceae; genus Sambucus; species Sambucus nigra. The sequence goes on along the minus strand of OX422209.1, from coordinate 454,253,921 downwards.
TTCAATCCTTAATCCAGGAGACCCCCTTTAACTTTATCTAGTCGTGTTCTATCGCACAATCAGCTCGGCCTTGATGTACGAGAAAGAAGGGCACTAAGCCCCTATTGACTATGTCAATAAGACACTCCTCAGTGCCAAGCAATGCTACCTATCACTTAAGAAATTAGCTTACTCTCTGGTTATTCCTTCGCAAAATTGATGTACTATTTTGAAGCTCACTCAATCATAGTCATCACCTCTTTCTCATTCAAAGCAGTCCTTAGGAAAGTTTAGATATTTGGACAAATGTCCAAATGGTCGGTTGAACTTGGTAGGTTTGATATCCACTATCAACCATAGACCGCGATAAAAGGACAAAAATTGGCAGACTTCATTGATGATTTTATGGGAATAGGAGGACCTAGTGACAAGGACTTAGTATATCAGTAAATCCCCTAAGAGTTTTACCAATCCAAAAATGGACTCTCTATATAGATGGTACCTCTAATTTAAGGGGCAGGAATGGGACATGTGCTCCTTTCTCCTACAAACACCATAATTGAATGAGGGATCATACTTAGCTAAGGCATCTAACAATGAAGCCAAATATAAATCCCTCATCTATGGGTTGAAAAAATCATTCTCCTTGTATGAAAGTTACCTCAACATATATTACGACACAAGGCTAGTGTTCAACCAAGTTACTGGAGTCATTAATGCCAAAGTCGAGCGAATGTCAACATATCTACATGTGATCCAAGACTTAATTAACAAATTCAAAAGGGTCCACATTTAAAAATTTCCTTGGGGAAAAAATAGTCATGTTGATGACTTAGTCATTATGGGGTTAGTAGTAGACTCTGATCTTCAGAGATTTATTGAAGTGAAAGTCCTTATAAAGCCTAGTATTGAAAACTAGCGATCACCGAATAAGTCCTCATCATTCAAGGAAATCCTAGTTGGATGGATCTAATCAATGTTTATTTGAAATAATAAATCCTACCAACTGACAAGAGGAAATCCCATCATGTTAGGATAAAATTTGCCTATTTTTACCTATCACCTGAAGGCAAACTCTATAGGAGGTCTTTCACGGGCCCCTACTTTCAAGGCATGAGCCCAAGTGACGTTGACCAAGTATTATATGATTTCCATAATGGTATTTATGGAATCCATGTAGGAGGAAGATATTTGGCCTTTAGAGCAATCAAAGAAGGATATTAGTGGTCGTACATGTCGAAAGATGCAGTCTCTTACATCAGAAGGTGTGAGAAGTATCAGAAGTTCTCTCCCACACTCCGCCAATCGGTCAATGACTTGAGTTCATCAACTAACCCATGACCATTTGCTCAATGAGGTTTGTACATTGTAGGCCCACTACTTACATCACTAAGAAATTACAAATATTTGTTGTTCGATATGGACTATTTTACAAAGTGGTTTGAGGAAGAGCCATTGGCAAACATTAGAGATACTGAGATTAGATTCATCTGAAGGAACATTATGACTCATTTTAGCATACCAAGAACGATTATCATAAATAATGGAACGCAATTCAAAAGAAAGTTGATCCAAAGCTTATGTGATAACTATATCATTAAGTACCACTTCATCTCGATAGCCTTCCCATAAAGCAATGGGTAAGTCGAGGCCTCCAATAAGACAATGGTCGATGACATAAAAAAAGACTGGAGAAGGAAAAAGGTGTTTTGGTGGATGAACGTCCCATGTCCTTTAGGCATACTAAAATACGCCCTGAAGATCAATTGGGGAAACTCCTTTTGCTTTACCCTGTATAATGGAAGTTGTTATCTTTCTAAAAGTTAGCTTGCTAACCATGAATACCACAGTTGTCGATCAAGACCTGAATGGATAAATTATAAGGAACCTAGCCGACAAACGAAGGGAATAAAACTTAATCAAGTTATATTCCTACCAATATTGATTGTAAAGGAATACAACAAAGGTGACAACCCAAGATGATTTCAGGTCAGAGATTACGTCCTTAGACTAGTCCTCAACAAAATCAAAAATCCTTCAGATGGAAAGTTAGGTTCCAACTTGGAAGGACCATTCAAAATCTTTAGGGATGATCTATAAAGATCCTACAATTTGGAAACAATGGAGGGCGGGGAGATCCCGAGGGCCTGAAATGCGACCAATCTCAGGAAATTTTATTTCTAGAAAGTTTGTTTCTCATAAGTTCATTTATCATAAATCTCAGCTTTTTATTTGTGTTTCCAAAATAATTTAGGTTCGTTAAAGTGTAGGTTTAATCAGTACAATTAACTTCATTACTGTTCCAACATTTTTCCAAATGGAAGATTGATTTTTTTAAAGATAATCATTATATACGATCATTATGTCTCGTCAAATATTGGTCATTTACATGAATGCCTCAGTATGATTACACTTAATCAGAATCTCAAAGTTAAATGGTTTCATCATGAAAAACATGAGAACATCAAGATTTGACTAAGCAAGCAAAAGACCTAATGGGGATCCCTAGGCACTAAGTGCCCAAACTTTGGTCAGCTGAAAATCCTTAACGGGTGGATGGCCCTGCAACCAGGAGCATTTTCTCTAATGTTTGGCCTAGGCCTAAGATTATGTGTTGACACAATTGAAAAAGTAAGACAAATACTGTAAACATGCTCGGTATACAAAATGGGAAAATAAAAAATATGTAATTTCACAATGCAGTCATTATTTGTACATCAGTAAAGATATAAATGCAGTCTTAAGCATAACATTCACCCTCGATGAGTTATTATCTCGATAACTGTGACCCTTCGTCTATTATCAGGATCTGGCATAAACTCATCATCGTTGTCATGACATGACAAGTAATCTTTCGTTAACTAAAGGGTAAAATGTCAAGGGGAATCCATCTCTCATCACTCACAAATAAAGAATGACTGTAAGCAGGGCACTTAACTTGGTTCCAGTACCAAAACTCAGAGTCTTTTGAAACCTTCACAACAACTAGGGCATTTAACTAATCATGCTTGTATGCCGCATATTTGGCTTCATCCAACATAAGAGGGGCATCCACACATCCGTCATCATAGACAGAGGCCCAAATTTCATGAGGAACCTTCCTAAAAAGATATTTCAACGTTATTATATCGCGACCAAGTCCTAATTTGATCGCCCTATTGTGACACCCCGACTAATTAAATACCGGGTAGCTACTCCTTTATTAAATTAATTCAAAATGCCAAGTTGCCTCAGCTAATAGCATCACTGTCGAAAACATTTTTATTACTAACCACCTAGTATTTAAAAAGTAAGTTGCCAAATTTTAATTAAAGTCTGATTAACATGCAACAAGTGTAATGAAGAATAATAACACCATTCACCATACCGAAGTAAATAGAATAACCATCACATAATGTAAATAAAGTCTGGAGGAAAACTCCTCACTACAACACCACAAACTGAAATAACTAAACTGAATACTGAATCAATACATGCCAAAGTCTGAAAAACTGTAATGGAAAGATGTCTCTAATAGAAATGGGCAACATGCCCTACAACCGATAGATACTGAATCTGGAATCCAAATGATAGAAGCGTCTAAAAGCAAATCCCTGTAGCTTCCACAAATAGCTACAACTCGTCATCTGAATGAGTATCCTATGCATGGTGTCCTTGTGGCTGGGCACCTAAAAATGGTTTTACAAGAAAAATAGATTTGAAAGCAAACGGGTCAGAGCCCGAATATGGAGATATTTTAAAAACCTGCAAGTGCTTTAAAAACATTAAGAACATTAAATGCAAAGTACATGTTAGGACGTGCACTCACATGAAATTCTCACCTCTCGTCTAACTGTGCGCTCCTAACGTAAGTACCCATCTAAAATGACACTACCCACTAGCTGAGTGACATCATATCTAGCTAGACTGTCATAGGTTCTACCTTTATTACTTAACATTATAACGATCTCAATTAAATAGGGGTTTAACGTAAACTCAGATGCTCAATATGCAATATATTTCACTATCAATTAACCCGTTATGTTTTTCTCGAAACAATACCGTAATTATATTCACAACATTAACATGAAGGTTCCCATGAATTAAGTGTATATTATTCACATCTTAAATATACAATACAAGCACCCCGAGAACTAAGCTGCGGTGCACACATACTCTGCTATCCATCCCGGTACATCACGTACATAAGGATCACATATTCCGAATCTCTCGGGAATAGTTCACAGATAACAACATCACAAATAATGGAGGCGAACACAGTCACATCACATGGGTCACGCACATACCTACACTCCCACGATCAGCGGACTTATTAACATCCCAATAAGTCTTTCTCTGACCTATGTTCATCGAGGTAACCAGTCTAAATCCGGGCAACACAAGGATTAGAGGGCCCTAAGCGAACGCAAACCTCCCGTGATAGCAAGTATGGTAGGTATGTCATACACACAATTCATATACCAATACTAAGTAAGCACACATCTTAGTAATCCCGTAGTTTAATTGTAGTACTTATCGCATTCTCGTACCAATCTAATATATATACAACTTATATAATCCCTGACCATATTTACACGCGCCATAATTTATTCTCACGTCGTAGTAGACACTCACGTTTCGACTCAAATGTCTATTTGATTTGATCCACGCTTATATAATTTACTCCTCATTATAACCCAAATGTCCCAAGTATACTAATACACCATCAAAGGAATGTTATCTCTATCCTCGAACAAGTTTACGGGACTCCCAAAATCAAAACAGGCCAAAAAGGCCTAAAGTGCCAGCTTGTTAGAAGTCTCGTTCGAACGAGGCTGTTCGAACGAGATTTCAGTTCGTTTGAACGAACTGTAGCTTCTAACGAGATCTCGTTCGAACGAAGTTATCGAACGAAATTACCTTTCGTTAGAAGCGACTGGTCAACTCGTTAGAAGCTCGTTCGAACGAGCTCGTTCGAACGACCTGGAGAGGTCTTCTAACGAGGGACCAGTTTCGGCCCAGATTTTCTCCAATCTCGTTTTTCATCCATTTTAACACCTCAAACCTCTTCCAAAGTTCATCCCAACAACGTTTTAGGGTCTCTAATTCATCCTAAACATATTAAAGTCACCTCCTAACATGTTTTAAGGAATTAATTCGTCCTAAACATCATTAAATCACAAGTCTCTACACTTTTCCCCAATTTTTCAAGAACATGAACCCTAAAATTTTTAGATCCTTAATTTATCCATTTAAATCCGTTTTTTGTGTCTTACAAGATATATCAACATCAGATTAGTCCTCTAAATATGATTCTACATGCCATCCTTCATGAAAATTTAGTATTCTACTTCCAAACTCAGGGGTTTTTCATTATCTTCCAAGAACATACGTAAATTTGAATTATCTAACATGGAAGGAACATTCTCTGAAATTAAATGGAATTAAGTCACTTGCCTCGAGTGTCTCTGAATTTGGTGTTGATTTGGTAAAGCTTTTCTGCAGAATTCCCTTCTATCTCTCTCTCTCCAAGCTTATCTCCAATGGTGGCTAGGGTTTTTCTTTGGGAAGTTTTGGAAACCTAATTTGATAACTCCCGTAGCTTATTGGGTCATTAAGGGTTGGTTAGTGGGTTTAGTGGGTCTATTCCCAATCAGATAAAGACTCCTAATTTTCATCATTATTAATTCCTCAAAATACAAAATTACCAAAATACCCTTTATGTTGCCGGTATGGCCTAAAAATACCCCGGGATCCAAACTAAACCCCCGGCTAGTGTTTTCTGACTATCTCGACCCTTCCGGACGCGTTGGCGTACTCAAAACGACAATACGGTTAATAGAATTTTAAATTCACTTTTATAATTAAAATAATTATACCCTGACGCGACTGTCACACGCGTCCCGATAAAATGACCAAATTGCCGTATATCAATCTCACGACAAATGTCATAATTCAATATTCATATAACATCATATATACTCATTATAGTCAAATATCAACTCACATCTCGCTAGTATTTTACCTGGATTAATTCCCAATTAATTCTCATTTAATTAATTAATCCCAAAATAAATATAGCCAAAAATACGAGGTATTACATACTCCCCCCCTAATAACTGAATTTCGTCCCGAAATTCGGAACTAGAAAGTACCTGCTAAAAACAACTCTGGATAACATTCGCGCATCTCATCCTCACGCTCCCATGTGGACTCCTCGACATTGTGATGTCGCCACTGAACACGCACTAACGAAACTATCTTTGACCGCAACTTCCTCTCGCTTCGGTCCAAAATAGCAATCGGCCCCTCCTCGTAGGAGCTATCCGGCTGGAGATCGATGTCCTCCACAGTAATGTGAGAATGAGCCAAATTATCTCTAAGGTATTTCCTTAGCGAGGAAATATGGAACACATCGTGAATCCGATGCAAATGCTCCGGTAACCCAAGTCTATACGCAACCGGTCCGATCCGCTCAATAATAGGAAACGGCCCCACATACCTTGGTGCCAACTTCCCCTTCTTCCCGAAACGCATAATCCCCTTCATAGGAGATACTCTGAGCAAAACCTGGTCCCCCACTTGGAACTCTCTGAAAAATCTCTTCGCATCAGCATAACTCTTCTGCCTGTCTTGAGCTACCCGAATGCGACTCCGAATCAACTCAATCCTTGCCGAAGTATCCTGAATCACTTCTGGCCCAAGTAGTTTGTTGTCCCACACCTCTAACCAACATGCTGGGGAACGACAAGGCCTACTGTACAATGCTTCAAATGGATCCATGCCAATAGTGAACTGATAGGAGTTGTTGTAAGCAAACTCCACCAGTGGAAGATACTGCTCCCATCCACCCCCAAAGTCAATAATGCACATGCGTAGCATGTCCTCCAACATCTGATTTGTGCGCTCTGTCTGCCCATCGGTCTGCGGATGATAAGCCGTACTCAACCGCAATTTCGTGCCCATGGCCTCCTGGAAACTCTCCCAAAACCGCGAAACAAATATCTTGTCTCTGTCAGACACGATATTTAGGGGCACACCGTGAAGTCTCACAACCTCTGAAATGAAGAGCTGGGCATACTGTCCCGTAGTGTAGTCAGTCCTTACGGGTAAAAAGTGAGAGACTTTGGACAACCTGTCCACAATTACCCAAACGGAGTCGTGACCCCTCTGCGACGTAGGTAACCCCGTGATAAAGTCTATGGATATGCTCTCCCACATCCACATCGGGATCTCCAACGGCTGTAGAAGTCCTGTTGGTCTCTGATGATCCACTTTTACTAGCTGGCAAGTGGCGCATTTCGAAACAAACTCAGCAATATCTCTCTTCATACCGCTCCACCAATACTGCCGTCTCATGTCTTGGTACATTTTGTCCCCTCCGGGATGTACCACGAACCGTGAGCTGTGCGACTCTGCCATCACCTCGTGTCGCAATTCCTCCCCTTTCGGAACTACCAATCTCCCATTGAAGCGTAATCTCCCGTCTGAGCTGACGGTATAGGACTCGGCTCCCTCTGCTAGTAATCGAACTATCTGCTCCTGACAGAACGAGTCATTAGCCTGTGCCCGTACTACCTTCGTGACAATCTGCGGTGTAACAGTCATCACAGACATAAAAGATCGGGCCACTGCATCCTGGTGTCCCAACTCCTTCCACTTTGCCTTCCACACCTCTGCCACCTCATCTGCTGGCCTACGGCTCAACGCGTCTGCTACCACGTTAGCCTTACCTGGGTTATACTGGATATCGAACTGGTAGTCTTTCACAAATTCAAGCCACCTACGCTGCCGCATATTCAACTCTTTCTGCGTGAACAGGTATTGTAGGGACTTATGGTCCGTGAACAGTTGGAACTTCTCCCCCAAAAGATAGTGCCTCCAAATCCGTAGGGCAAATACCACTGCCGCCAACTCCAAATCATGCGTGGGGTAATTCTTCTCATGAGGCTTAAGTTTACGGGAAGCATAAGCTATGACCTGTCTCTCCTGCTGTAATACACCTCCAAGCCCTTGCAAAGACGCATCGATGTAAACCAAATACTCAACTCCCGGTCTCGGCAATGCTAACACAAGTGCTGAGGTCAATTTGTCCTTTAACTCATCAAATGCCAACTGACAGGCATCACTCCAGATGAATGGCACACCCTTACAAGTCAGATGTGTCAAAGGACCCGCTATTTTCGAAAATCCCCGAATGAACCTCCTGTAGTATCCTACTAGGCCCAAGAAACTACGAAATTTCAGTCGGTGTCGTGGGCTGTCCCCACTCCCTCACCGCGGATACTTTCCCCGGATCAACAGATATTCCCGGTCGGAAATAATGTGTCCCAAAAATTGGACCTCCTTCAGCCAAAACCCGTATTTCTCATATTTTGCATACAACTCGTTCTGATGTAGCGTCTGCAAAACCTGCCTCAAATTCTCGGCGTGCTCCTCCTCTGTCTGGGAGTAAACAAGAATATCATCAATGAAGACAATGACAAACTGATCTAGGAAATCCCTGAACACTCTGTTCATCAAGTCCATAAACACTGCTGGAGCATTGGTCAAACCAAAAGGCATAACCCAAAACTCGTAAGATCCATATCTCGACAAGAACGCAGTCTTCGAGACATCCTCCTCCCAGATACCCAACTGATGGTATCCCGATCTCAAATCAATCTTTGAGAAAAAAGAAGCTCCTCTCAACTGGTCAAATAAGTCATCGATTCGAGGCAACGGATACTTATTCCGTATCGTGACCTTATTCAACTCTCGGTAGTCCACACACAATCTCAGTGAACCATCCCTCTTCTTCACAAACAAAACTGGAGCGCCCCAAGGTGAGGTACTCCTGCGAATAAAGCCCTGACCTAATAGCTGCTCTATCTGATCTCGTAGCTCTCGCATCTCTGCCGGAGCCATACGGTACGATGCGCATGCTATAGGCCTCGTATCTGGCAATATGTCTATAAAAAAGTCTATCTCTCGACTGGGGGGTAAGCCTGGTATCTCCTGAAACACATCTGAATACTCCCTGATGACTGGGATCGAATCTAAAGGAATCACAACCTCCTTAGAGGTATCCTCCTCTAGGTAATACAAATGAGTGGTCGAGCCTCCCTCTGGGCGAGGCATCGCCACTACAAACATCTCTTGCCCCGGAATGGCAAAAACAATGCTCCCACCGAAGCAATCAATCATGGCTCTATAATCAGCGAGCCAATCCATACCGATAATCACATCGTGAACATACATATCTAATACCAACATATCTGCAGGTAATACCAGACTACCAATCTCTGCCCCCACTCCCCGGCATATAAAGAATATAAGTGACCCACTCCCCAATGGTGAGTCGACACACGTCACTGTGCTCTATGCCATAGCTAACAATCCTAAGGCTTTCGCAAAATGTGTAGCTATAAAACAATGTGTAGCCCCCGTATCAAATAATACCCGACCCATAGTGCCATGGATAGGAAACGTACCCTCAATCGCGGGCGGTGCCTGTGGAACTGTTGCCTGGTGGACGTTATAGACACGTCCATACTGTAGCTGCCCCTGCTGAACTGGGACTGTTGGAATGGGTTGCAATGCTGCCATCTGTGGCGGTGCGGGGAGAGCGGCGGGAAACATAGGCCTCTGCGGCTCCTGGCGAGCACCCTGCTGCTGCTGCTGTGGGGCCCTGTCCCTGTCAGGACAATCCTGACGTTTATGGCCAGTCTTGCCACAAACAAAACACTTCCCTGGGAAGTTTCCTCCTCTCTTCCCCTGCGGTCCTCGGCCCTGGTGGCCGTTACCGTTCCTCCCTCGGCCCTGCTGGCCCTGCTGAAATTGCTGCCCATTCTACCCCTGTTGGCCCTGATGGCCGTTTGGACCCTGATGGCCCTGACGGAAGCCTCCCTGTCCGTGCCTGTAATTCCCTGATCTGAACCTCTTCTGATCCCCTTGCTGGGAACCCTGCTCACTCTGTCTCTGCCCCTGAACAGATTGTGCCCCACCGGCACCATGTCCTCCAGTCCTGCACTGATGGCTAGACTCTCCAGATCTCTTGCCCTCAGTCATATGAAAGCGGTGATCCTGACAGTGTAACAAAGCAGCGTTAACCACATCAGAATAAGTGGCTAACGAAAGGTTCCCTAACAGATGCTGACGGATCCTCCATGTCAACCCGTCCGTGAACTTCTCAATCTTCTTCTTCTCTGTCGGTATCTCATCCAGAACGATATTCAACAGATTTGTGAACTCGGCCTCATACTCGGCCACAGTCTTACCCTCCTGCTTCAGACTCATCAATTTCCTCCTTATTTCCGTATGAACAGCGGACGGAAAGTACTTACGGTCAAACCGTACCCAGAAGTCCTGAATAGTGAGAGTATCCCTCTCCTCCATGATGGTAATAGACTCCCACCACTGCAGTGCAGATCCAACTAGCTTGAAAGTAGCTAGCACCTGCTTCTAAATGTCCCTGCACTCATACATCCTCAAGTGCCTCTGCATATCCTTCCTCCACTGGCTCGAGACTACCACATCTGAGCTACCTGCAAACTCTGGCGGATGCGCTTTCTGAAAAGCGTCATGTACACGCTCCCAAGCAGACGGGAATGCATTTTCCTGTACTGGAGCGGCAACCGGCGCCTGAGGTGTTGCCTGCTGGACTACGGCAATTGCGGTATTTACCGCTTGGGCTACTATAGCTGCAACCTCAGCGGCGTTCATCATGCCCTGAACTAGAGCGGGATGGGGTTCGGGCGTTGCATCCCTGGGAACTCGTCGTGCACGTCGTGGAGGCATCTGAAATAAGAACAAAGTTTATAAGTTTGCTGTTTATAAACTTAAAATAGCTGAAGAACGAAGCATACACAAAAAGAGTACAACAGTCCTAAAATATAGGGCTCTATATCAAAGAAACTTAGCGGAAACATAATAGCCGCACAGATCCTAAGGACACTAGAACCTGGCTCTGATACCACCTGTGACACCCCGACTAATTAAATACCGGGTAGATACTCCTTTATTAAATTAATTCAAAATGCCAAGTTGGCTCAGCTAATAGCATCACTGTCGAAAACATTTTTATTACTAACCACCTAGTATTTAAAAAGTAAGTTGCCAAATTTTAATTAAAGTCTGATTAACATGCAACAAGTGTAATGAAGAATAATAACACCATTCACCATACCGAAGTAAATAGAATAACCATCACATAATGTAAATAAAGTCTGGAGGAAAACTCCTCACTACAACACCACAAACTGAAATAACTAAACTGAATACTGAATCAATACATGCCAAAGTCTGAAAAACTGTAAAGGAAAGATGTCTCTAATAGAAATGGGCAACATGCCCTACAACCGATAGATACTGAATCTGGAATCCAAATGATAGAATCGTCTAAAATCAAATCCCTGTAGCTTCCACAAACAGCTACAGCTCGTCATCTGAATGAGTATCCTATGCATGGTGTTCTTGTGGCTGGGCACCTAAAAATGGTTTTACAAGAAAAATAGATTTGAAAGCAAACGGGTCAGAGCCCGAATGTGGAGATATTTTAAAAACCTGCAAGTGCTTTAAAAACATTCAGAACATTAAATGCAAAGTACATGTTAGGACGTGCACTCACATGAAATTCTCACCTCTCGTCTAACTGTGCGCTCCTAACGTAAGTACCCATCTAAAATGACACTACCCACTAGCTGAGTGACATCATATCTAGCTAGACTGTCATAGGTTCTACCTTTATTACTTAACATTATAACGATCTCAATTAAATAGGGGTTTAACGTAAACTCAGATGCTCAATATGCAATATATTTCACTATCAATTAACCCGTTATGTTTTTCTCGAAACAATACCGTAATTATATTCACAACATTAACATGAAGGTTCCCATTAATTAAGTGTATATTATTCACATCATAAATATACAATACAAGCACCCCGAGAACTAAGTTGCGGTGCACACATACTCTGCTATCCATCCCGGTACATCACGTACATAAGGATCAGATATTCCGAATCTCTCGGGAATAGTTCACAGATAACAACATCACAAATAATGGAGGCGAACACAGTCACATCACATGGGTCACGCACATACGTACGCTCCCACGATCAGCGGACTTATTAACATCCCAATAAGTCTTTCTCTGACCTATGTTCATCGAGGTAACCAGTCTAAATCCGGGCAACACAAGGATTAGAGGGCCCTAAGCGAACGCAAACCTCCCGTGATAGCAAGTATGGTAGGTATGTCATACACACAATTCATATACCAATACTAAGTAAGCACACATCTTAGTAATCCCGTAGTTTAATTGTAGTACTTATCGCATTCTCGTACCAATCTAATATATATACAACTTATATAATCCCTGACCATATTTACACGCGCCATAATTTATTCTCACGTCGTAGTAGACACTCACGTTTCGACTCAAATGTCTATTTGATTTGATCCACGCTTATATAATTTACTCCTCATTATAACCCAAATGTCCCAAGTATACTAATACACCATCAAAGGAATGTTTTCTCTATCCTCGAATAAGTTTACGGGATTCCCAAAATCAAAACAGGCCAAAAAGGCCTAAACTGCCAGCTTGTTAGAAGTCTCGTTCGAACGAGGCTGTTCGAACGAGATTTCAGTTCGTTTGAACGAAATGTAGCTTCTAACGAGATCTCGTTCGAACGAAGTTATCGAACTAAATTCCCTTTCGTTAGAAGAGACTGTTCAACTCGTTAGAAGCTTGTTCGAACGAGCTCGTTCGAACGACCTGGAGAGGTCTTCTAACGAGGGACCAGTTTCGGCCCAGATTTTCTCCAATCTCGTTTTTCATCCATTTTAACACCTCAAACCTCTTCCAAAGTTCATCCCAACAACGTTTTAGGGTCTCTAATTCATCCTAAACATATTAAAGTCACCTCCTAACATGGTTTAAGGAATTAATTTGTCCTAAACATCATTAAATCACAAGTCTCTACACTTTTCCCAAATTTTTCAAGAACATGAACCCTAAAATTTTTAGATCCTTAATTTATCCAATTAAATCCATTTTTTGTGTCTTGTAAGATATCTCAACATCAGATTAGTCCTCTAAATATGATTCTACATGCCATCCTTTCATGAAAATTTAGTATTCTACTTCCAAACTCATGGGTTTTTCATTATCTTCCAAGAACATACGTAAACCTAATTTGATAACTCCCGTAGCTTATTGGGTCATTAAGGGTTGGTTAGTGGGTTTAGTGGGTCTATTCCCAATCAGATAAAGACTCCTAATTTTCGTCATTATTAATTCCTCAAAATACAAAATTACCAAAATACCCTTTATGTTGCCGGTATGGACTAAAAATACCCCGGGATCCAAACTAAACCCCCGGCTAGTGTTTTCTGACTATCTCGACCCTTCCGGACGCGTTGGCGCACTCAAAATGACCATACGGTTAATTGAATTTTAAATTCACTTTTATAATTAAAATAATTATACCCTGACGCGACTGTCACACGCGTCCCAATAAAATGACCAAATTGACGTATATCAATCTCACGACAAATTTCATAATTCAATATTCATATAACATCATATATACTCATTATAGTCAAATACCAACTCACATCTCGCTAGTATTTTACCCGGATTAATTCCCAATTAATTATCATTTAATTAATTAATCCCAAAATAAATATAGCTAAAAATACGGGGTATTACACCTATCTCTCCTTAAATCCTCCTCAATTTTTTTGAGCCTCTTCTTTAGAGAAATATTCTCGTTTTGCAAGTGCTCTGCGACATTATCGACATCCTTAAAATCACACTTCAAGTCTAATCTCTAAAAGAGGTGGGACCCCTAAAGTTATATTTCTGAGATACTAGAATCAAGAGAAAACCATTCAAGAATAAAAAGATACGATTTCAAACTCCATAAACTTTTCATTGCATTAAAATTGGTTCAAGCCTTTATAAAAATTCAACAACATGATAGTACAAAATTTTTTTAAGCTAAGCTAAACCTAACTATCTTTGTTCCTTTATTCCCTTCACCTCCTCTTAAGGATTTAGAGTTTTTTTATGATCGGTACCAGTCATTTCTTTATCGACATCCGCCTTTGCTTGACCACTACCTGAAGCCTTGTCTCCTTACTTCTCCCTTAGTGGAGAGCTTAGATCATGCTTACCAAATAGCTTAAATTCTGAAGGAACATTGGTCTTGACCAAGGCCGCATCCTAGCCTTTATAAAAATTCAACTTTTAAATGAAAGCTAATTATTTCTTAGCCTGGGAGAAGGCCATGTACCCATGGTCAAAGGCCTCATCTTTAGCCACTGCCAAAATACGAGCATGATCATCATTAGACTTTTTTGGTGTATTTTTCTGAATCATCAGTTGATCGCACTCTTTCTTCAACTTGTAAACTTCCAAGTTATTGGACCTCTTCTCATCCTTATATACCCACTTGGCAGCGGCTAAGGACTCTTTGGATTTCTCCAGTGCCTTCGATAGATCGCTGTTGTCCACGTCCTGGTTGGAAGTCAAGTCGGTGACCAAAATGAAGAAAGAATTAAATTAATAAGTTCTAAACTCACTAAGGATAATGCTTGATTAGCATGAGAAGAAAGTTAATCTTATGTCAGTTTATCGGGCTGTTCTCAGCCCAACATTAGCACGGGACCTCTAAGAAGACTTGGGGCTAAAGATGGATTCTTAGACACTGACATAATCTAGTGTCCCTTCCCCACATTGGAGGCATCAAGCAGAGGAAAAAAGAGTTGCTTTATCCTTCTTCGCCCTCTCTTTCTCAGGATAATATACCAAAGTAACAAGAGACTCCGACCTCCTTCATTTTTAAAAACTTTTCTTTTGGGGAAGTGGGGAGGTCAAAGTCATCCAAAAAAGTGAGGTTTCTCTCCCTTGGGGCCATGACCTCGTTTTTAATAGGGACAGTGTTTACGTTCACAGACTCGAATGAAGACGAGATGGATGCTAAACCTTGCTTCTCCTTGAGCAAAATTAAAATTTAAAACCCCAAGGTTGCCCTAATGGACGGGTTTTATCTCATGAGGGTTTGTTGTTAATATACTCACAAAATTAAAAAACGTGACTCAATTTACAAAAGAAACACAAGTAATATAACCAAGTCTTAAATGAAAATTTTATAAATATAGTATAGACTCACTTATCAATATCAACTTATTGTGCGTATGTGCATAATCAATAGAACCATACAATTCATAAGATTTAATCATTTAGTTTCTTATTCGAAAGTTTGTTTTGATTCAAATTTTCACAGAATGCACTCATAATTAAACACTCAAAATTGAATAATTTCTTTCGGTATATGTGAATAAAAAATAAAGTTAATGAGTAAATTTTACTATACATCATGAAATATGGACATTCAATAATGGATGATTATGATATCGTGAACAGAAAATCGATTACTTTTTGAAAACTTTGAATCACACGATATATCCTATTCATCTTCTCTCCAAAATATAACTAACATCCACTTTCTTTTCTTTTTCTTTTTCTTTTTCTTTTTCCTTTCCAAACTCTCATACTCTTTTCATTTCATTTTCTCAATTTTTTTCTTTCTTCCTTCTTCTTCTTCTTCTTCTTCTTCTTCTTCTTCTTCTTCTTCTTCTTCTTCTTCTTCTTCTTCTTCTTCTTCTTCTTCTTTCTTTTCATGCATTATTCTTAAGAACATTCTTCTTTTGGCCTTTTCTTACCGTAATTTTACCCTATAAATAATCAAAATGGGTATGGTTTATTGGGTTTTCAATGAAAGGGCCGTTTTTCTTTTTGGCATAAATGGCCTTACAACGGAACAATGTAAAAGGGTTGAATTTAGGCTTTATTTTTGGGCTTTCAAAATGATGGCCTAATCTCATTTCCTAAGTTCCGTTTAGTTAATTTGTGTCTCGAGTCAACTTAGACATCTAGTGCGTAAGATTCACATTTTGACTTTTTATTTTTAGAAATCGAACAAAATAAAGAATTTGAGATCATTGATGAATTAATCACGGAAGGAAAGTTTGACTTATTTTAACTCGAATTGCTTTAAATCTCTCAAAAATGATTCAAGGAACACTTTCTCACTGGGTTAAAAATCTCCCCATTTATTCATTCAGCATAATAAATTTCACCTTAATATCCATTTTCGAGCATATTATATGGCTAAGTGTCAAAATTTTATAAGTTGAGAGATCTGTGAATTAATTATATATTAAGAAATCATTTCAAAACTCAATTATATTGAAAATCTTTTTGGATTTTTGAATTTTTCTTTTTTTTTTAAATGGAGAAAATGACCTCAATACCCCCAAACCTAATTTCTACATTGTCCTCAATGTAGAAGGCAAATAAAAAAGGCAAAAAGTTATTAAAGATATTATCACAATGAGAGAATTTATCCAATACACTTTTTCGGAATAAAACACAAGAAAAAAAGCAAAAGTATGATACAATAGCAATGATCCAATTTAATGTTCACTCGTGGTATATCAAGTCTTGGAGGGGAATCTCCTCCAGTTTCAATATCTCAATTCCAGATATGGCTAATCTTTGACCATTGACTTTGAAAATTTGCCATTTTGAGGATTCTCTATCTCAATCGCTCCATATGGTAGACTGTCTTAACAACAAGGGGATCGAACCACTTACATCTCATCTTATCAAGAAAGAAATGAAACCCAGAGTTGTACAAGAGAACTCGTTTGGATGGACTTGTCTTGGAACATTTTTATTTTCTCTTTGTATAATTTTTGATTCTCCTATGCATCATTCCTAATCTCTTCCAACTCATTGAGTTGGAGTTTTCGGACCTCTCCCGTAGCAGGTAAATAAAAATTAAAGGTCTTAATGGCCCAATAAGCCTTGTGCTCTAACTCTACCAGAATATGATAGGCTTTTTCATAGACAAGCTTATTCGAGAACATACCAAGTCGGGTTTTGTAGGCAGTACGATATGCCCATAATGCATCTAATAATTTTAAGGACCAATCCTTTCAATTCACATTCACTATTTTCTCAGTGATTAGCTTGATTTGCCTATTGGAAACTTCTACTTGACCACTAGTTAAGGCTGATAAGAACGTCTTACTTTTGTGTGTGATTGGGTACTTTTTCATGAGACTCTTAAAGGACCAATTACAGAAATGGGTTCCTTGATCTCTAATGATAGCTTAGGGCATAGCAAAACGATTGAAAATATTTTCTCAAATGAATTTGACTACCACATATTGGTCATTAGTCCTACTCGGTGTATCTTCCACCCACTTATACACATAATTAATCACTAAAAGGATATAAAGATTACCGTAGTCATTCGGGAATGGACCCATGAAATCGATCCCCAAAACTAAAAAACCTCAATAATCAAAATGGGATTTAAGGGACTCATGTTCCTATGTGTGATCTTTCATAACCTTTGGCAATTATCATGACTCCTACTATAATCATTCGAGATATAAAAAATGATGGACCAACCGAATCCACACTAGAAAATCTTCACATCGATTTTCTTGGCACTGAAATGACCTCCACAAGCTTAGTTATGGTAGAAAGAGATTACTCTTTGAATCTCATGATCGAGGATGAACTTTCGAATGATTTGATCGGGACAATACTTGAAGAGATATGGGTCATCCCAAAATAAATTATTGGCTTCCTTAAGAAATTTGGAATGATCTTGTTTAGGCCAATATCGAGGGATATGACCATTATGGTCTCCTTCTGCGGACCTTATTGACAATGACTACTGCCTTGGAACATACTGGCCACATCCTTACACTTATTTGGTCGTTGTTGTACTAGACAGGCCACAACACCTACCTTCAAATCAGCTGCCACCTAGAACCAAACACGCTACAACCACTACTCACAGAACTGCCTCATCAAAGGGATTATTCTTCATACTTATTTGCATGTCACGTGCTATGGGCATTTGATAATTACATATCTCCTATAAATAGAGGTCCATGCCTCGAGATAGGAGGTCGATTCCGAATTCGAGACAATCACTCTTGGCAAAGCCTTTCCAAACTCTCTACACATCCCTAATACAACTTGGGGGCTATACAACTACCTCGTAGTCATCTCCACAGCTTTCCAAAAATTGCTACAATCATGTATTCTCCTCTCTTAACTCTATTGTACGCCATTCATGGCTATGTAAACTTGTACTACAACAAGTATATAATGAAAGTGGGGCAACAAAGTGGACGTAGGCTCATTTTAACAGTCGAACCACTCTATATCTTATGTTTTGTCTCTTTTTACTTGCTTATAGCTATTTTACAAGACTTGTTGGTATGAGAACGACGTGTCTGATTTCTCGTATCAATAATCTGGCGTCGTCTATGGAAACGAGGTATTTTTATCTTATTTTTTTACATTTTGGGTTCTTACCACCTCATTTCATTCATGGGGTCCCCCGGTCATCTTCCCATATATGAGGTTTGGTTATTGAGCTCGTATTTTTCACACACCCCTTTTGTGGGTATTTTTTATCTTCAAATCTATTATTATGTCATCTTGTTCATGACCTTAGATCTGTTTTGTTTACCCTAAGGATGCTACCTTACTTAGAAAGTGTTGAAAAGGACAAAAAGGTTATAGCCTTACAAAGGTGGGTAGCTAGGGATGGCCTTCTACCCGTTCACTGCTTTCTTAACCCATGATCTTGGATTTTCTACCAAAATTGTGCAATTCTTTGCACTTGAAGACTATTTCATCCCTCGTAGACCCCTAGTAGGCTTATTTTTAATATTGTTAGATGGACTAAACCCAGCCTGTGGGTTCTTGGAAGTGCACCATGCTGCAACAAGCATGATGCGGCCTGACAAGTAAATTATTTAAGTATCGCAACCCTTTTTACTGAGGTTGTTGTATATCTTCATTTCATTACCTAGGATAAGACATGGAAAATTGTCCTTGGACTTAACTCTGGCGAACTCCCTTAGAGAGGCCTCGGCAGTAACTCTATGTGTTCAGCATGCTGTGGCCACAATAGTATAGATTGGCAAATTGCTAAAGACTATATCCTTGTTATTATATTTGGTTATTTCTTCTACATTTCTTTCATCACTCACTCTTGCTAATTTTGTCTCATAATATATATATTTTAAAGACTAACAAAGCAAAAATGGAAGGAGAATCCAACCAAAGTGAAGAGATGAAAGATGAGATTGTTCAGCTGTACAACCACCTTAACCATTTATATGACAACCATGCCTCATTCCAGACTCAGGTCAAATTTCTGACCCAGAGGGTTCTTATGTTGGGGGCTGTAGCACTCAAAGCTACCGTTCCAACCATCGTCGCTGCAGCCGCAGAAGCCACTGCCTTAGAGGCCGCAAACAAGAACCAAAAGAGGAGGATGGAGAAGGGAAAAAAAGGCTTTGAGGCCTACAAACCATTGAACTGTCAAATTGAAGATATTTTTGAGTCCATCAAAGAAGACAAATTGCTCAAGTGACCAGAGAAGATGAAGGGTCCTTCCTATAAGACGGATCGATCCAAATGGTGCAGTTTCCACAATTACCATTGCTAGGACACGAACAATTGCCACGCCCTGAGGGATGAGAGAAAGGCTTCTGAAGTAGAGGATGCTCCAGCGATTCACAAAGGGCACAGTCTATAACTGATCATGCTACATCCCTAACCTTACTTTAGAATATTTTCATTTCTATTTCTATTGCAATGGAAACTATGTTTATCTTTCTTACGCATTTTTGTATTTCCATTACAAAATTATATGAAATACAAGAATGACAGATTTAGTCATACTTTGCTTGCTGATTTTTCTTATCTCTAATCTCACAAAAGATCTTTGTTTTAAACAAATTTCAAGGGATGAATAAGAAATCATCTCATAAGGTTATTACTTTCAGAAGAAGTCTATGAAGTATATGAGATAATAGCCTTAATTGGCCTACAACGCCATTCATGGTAAATCAAGGAATGCTTATATTCATAAGGCCGACCATCTTTTGGCATACTTCTGTCAACTTCAAGGGCTCAAAATTCTCTTTATCAACTTTCAAGAAGCGTCATTTAGCCACAGGGGCTTACAATGCTTGTACCCAATGTTGGGATGCGTCATTTAACCACAAGGCCTATTAATGCTCATTATTTTCTTCCGGATGTCCCAATTAGACATGGGGGCTTACAATGCCTGTCATTCGATTCTGGATTGCTTCAATTAGCCATGAATGGCTTGAAATATATCCAATTATATCTTGGAGAAGATTCATAATACCTAGCCTGGGGAGGCCTAATAATGACCCAAAGGGGCCAAAGACTTAATTGTCTACAGATAATTCTATATCTATTCAAAGGGGCAAAGACTTAATTATCTTCGAATAATCCACATATCCAATTATAGCTTAAGGAATCTTCATAATACCTAGCCTGGGGAGGCCGGATAATAGCCTAATTAAAGCGACTAAGGGATGCTGTGACACTGGAATCATCAACCATATTAAAGCTATAAAGAATAAGTGTCCGCATCCCATCCTAAAGTCCACCAGAATGTCACCTCAGATGTTGTAACATGCATACAACACATTCACAACCCTAAAGTTGCCATTGGCACCAAGACTTAGGGGCTCAAGTGATGAAGAATCAAGGAAGGCAAAAGAGTTCAGTTGCAGCCTCGAAAGTAATTTTCCCTTTTGCACCATGGCTTGAGGGCTCATTGTGAAATGAAAATTAATGAGTAGCAAAGGCAAAAATAATTGGCCATAGCCCGATTCAGGAATTATTTATGAGAAATTACTGCAATTCTGGTTAAAACCTTATTTATTAGGTAGTCGCGGCCCAGTATTACATCCATTCATTTTTGGAAAGTTAGGAGCATTCAAGCAGCTAAATGTACAAAGATAAAACAAATCACTCATTCAAGCATTCTCACAGTTAAAATGGGGGAATAAGAAGCATATAAACAAAAATGCAGAAATGGCATCAATTTCCAAAAGAGGCTGCAGCCTTGACTAAGGTCTCTAAAGTTTAAAAGGGACGCAAGACTGTATACATAAGATTAAAAATCACAAGTACAAAAAATAATAAACCTAAGAGGCTACATCATCATCTTCACCTTTGACCTCTGTTGTGTCTCAATTTCATCATCCCCAGCAGCAGCCTCCTCCATCTGCTGCTTTGCCCTTGCCTCCGATGCATCCATTATCTCCTCAACACATGCATTATGATCATCATCTCCTAAATTCCAAGACATGATGAGCTCCTTGGAGTCAGGAAATTCTTCACCACTCTATGCCTGAGCTCTTGAAAGCCGCAGAGATAGGCTTTGTTATTTGTAAAAAAATAATCCTTGGATTTCTTGTATGCATCCACGACAACATTTGAAGCTTGAGTTAAGGCTGAAATAAGAGACTCTTCCATCTGATTCACAGCTGCGGCATGTTCACTTTCCTTTTACTGGAGCACAAAGGTGCTGCTTTGCACTAATTGGTCATACTTTTGTTGAAACTATTTTAGTTGGCTCTTGAAATTGGAGGCCAGTTTGGAAGATTCCGCAACCTCGGCTTCAGAAGCTTGAGGAGATGATACAACCATGGTAAGTTTCTTTTTGGCCTCTTCCTTTGCCTTGATTGCAGCATCCAAATCCAACTGTGTAGCTTTGAGTGCCATGGCATAAGATTGTTTGCCCTCCTCAAAAGAAGAAGTCTTGGCATTCTCCAAATTAACCATGTGAACTCTCTTTACGATTTCCTTAGCATCTAAAGGCCTTCATATTTTACCCTTTGGGACATGACAACGTTCGTGGCCTAAAAATTGTAAATGTTAGAAAAAGATATACTGCAGAAAAATTAAGTGAAAAGAAAAGAAATGGTCGTTACCCGTAGAAGGTTGTGGAGGGCGTACTCCTCCTAGTGTTCATGGTCTTCGTCCTCAAGGCGGTCCAGGTTAATATTATCTGGCACCCTTCGCATCCTATAGACAACCCTGGAAATTGTATCCCAGGAAGACTGAGGGTTTGGAGTCGTCAAGGGTCAACACTTTGGCGAATTTGAGGAGGTGGCAAGTTAGCATTCACGGCCATGATAGTTTACGGAGGGGGAGAGTTAGAAGAAATAACATGTGAAGGGTTACGTCCAACTCAGAGTTCAGACTCATATGGTAACAAGCCTTCTGCATCAAAGTGATCGTCAGTGTCATCATCAAATGGGCCCTCTGGACTTTCATTGGCTATGATATTGTTAGCCTGTAAAGTCTGAACTGCAACATCCATCTGAGCCTCTTCATTAGCCGCAGTAGGACCCCCAGTAGGTGCAACAGCCTTCTCGGCCATAACCTATTTCCCATTTTGGAATCTTTTCCTTTTCCTTCCCTTCCTAGCGGCATTATTGAGGGCAACGACATTCTCATCCATTTCTGCCAGCTGGGCAGCCAAAAGTTCTATATCTATTTCCTCACCTAAAAAAATAATAAAAATTAAGAATTATATAAAACTACCTTCCTCGAAAAAGTTAAGGAATATAGATTTTCACCTTCCGTGACCATTCTTTTTGGTAAAAGTTTGTTGAGGAAGTAGCCTCCATCAAAGATAGATGCGGAAGTGAGGAGAGTGCTGAAATTCTTTTCCTCGCCATTAAAGGTTGCAGCCTTCCTAACTCTTCTTTCTTGCCTTTCGCTGAGGGGAAGATGATCAAGGGCTGCACAAAGGATTAATATTAGTATGTCACAATAAATGTTATAAAATGTGCAACTGTAGAATGAGATGTGGCATGATATATAGGCTGCAGCATATACAAACTTATTATTAATGGCCATCCCCAATGTCGCGGCATTCTATGAGATTTATTTCTTTTCGATTCTTCTGGATGAGTTTCCCATCCTTCTCCAGAAACATAAAAGTATGTTTGCTTCCAGTTCTTTACATTGGAAGGTCTCCTAATATACAAAACCTCTTTATTGTTCTAAAGAGCCAAGTAGTAGTAGCACGCAAACTTAACAGAGTTCTCCTTTGGTCGGTAGAAATGGAAGGACTCCGCGGGAGTGATATCTCTATTAAACTTTTCTTTCTAAAGCACCAATAAGGGAAGAATTGCCCTCTAGCTATTTGGATCCAAATGGGTTGGGGCCAACTTCATATCAATAAAAATCTTCCTAATTGGCATAGGCACAGGGAGTCGCAACCCATAAATGAAAGCATGAAGAGGGATGCAAATCCCATCGTTAGGGACCGCAAAATCCAACCTCTTTTCTGCAGAAGGGACTGAGCGAATTACCTCATTGGGAAATTCAAATGATGCAGCCAATTGATTGACCCACTCTTCAGTCATTATGCAGCGAACGTTCAAGGCTGCGGGAGCTCTTTCAACTCTGTCAAACGGGCCAGCTGGTGCATTTCTAGCCTAAAAATGCCCAATTATTGCGGCCTTCAATTCAACAGGGTGATTGCTGGAATTGGTATCTTCTTCCATAGCCGCCGCCTCGATAGTTTGCTTACAGGTAGTAGAGTCCACGGAATCAGAGTCAAGAATGACACAACTGGGGCAGTCCTTAAGCAAGCAGGTGCCCACAGTCTTCAAAGGCCTAACGGAAAGACCTTTAGGAGGATAAAATCCGAAGTGAGCTTTCTAGAAGTCTTCCATAAACTCTTGGGGGTTCCAACTCATAGGGCCGCAAGAGGTCCTGGAAAGTATAAAGTCTCCGCTGTTAGAGTGTCGTAACCACTATGGTCAGAAAAGACTCAAATAGAGGCTGCAACATATTCAATATATATATATATATACAAGTACAAAAGTTTGAAAGTTAAAATGACTCTCAAAGGTTGTAGCCAACTGCTTTAAGTTTCAGCCCTAGCCTAAAGTTTGTAACTAGGTGGAATTGCTACTACCAAGTGAACCATGGACAATTAATCAAGTCTAGCTCCAAGCTAGAGGCTGCGGCCAAATAATTTACATGCTACAAGTCGTGGCATGTCATTTAATTAGGAAGAGTTAAAGAAAAACTAGTGTAATTATACATGCCGCAGTCCTTCAATTCAAGAATGAAGGGTTGTAGCCAATCAGTTCAAAACCAAACACTGCAGTTAGGGGGATTATAATTTCAAGTATTGAGACATTGCCACAGTAAAGTAGCACAAGTCGTACTACCAGGCGCGACCAGATGAAACATATTGGAATTTATCAAGCCTTAAGATTGAAAACCTAGAATTCAAAGATTCTGGACAAGAACACGAAGAACATAAAAAACAAAGCCAACAAACGGCATGGTTTGAACTTAGAAAGTCAAGTTTCTAACCAAAATAGAAACACAGAAACCTAAAAACCCAAATCTAAATCAACAAACTTGGTTCAAACCCTAGCTTCTACACAAATCCAAGAAATTCAAACGGCTACACATTTGGTTTAAGAAGAATAAGATTTTATTCCAGACAAGTTGTTTATTATGGATTTTGATAATTTATGAATTCAGATAATTCATTTATCGTGGATTCAAGAAGAGATAAAAAACATTCAGTCAAATAAGAATTCCAAAAAATACTAAAGAGAAATGAGGTTTTGATGTGAAAAGTTACTTGGAAATCAGAAGAAGATGGTTGCTCAACTTCCAACAACCACAAATCGCTGCCAAAAGCTCACCGAAAAACTCAAAGAATGGAGTAACGAAGATTTGCTCTCGATTCTCTCTCAAGGATTTGGAAAATGTTATAATGTCCACTGCCAGAACCATTTATATAAGAGGGCAGGGGAAGTTAAAATGTCTCTTTGCAGGTATCTGCACTAGAGACATTACACATCGCGACAGCCATGGAATCACATTAAGATGCAGCACCAAATCCCCCTTTGGCACTCCAACTTGGGGGCTTATTGATATGACCATTATGGTCTCTTGCCGCCAACCTTATTGATAGTGACTGCTACCTAAGAAGAAACTGGCAGTAGTCTAATACATATTTTGTCGTTGTTGTACTAGACAAGTCGCGGCACCTACCTTCAGATAAGTTGCTACCTAGGTCCAAACATGCTGCAACCACTACTCATAATATTGCCTCATCAAAGGAATTATTCTTCATACTTATTCCCATGTCACGTGCTCTGGGCATGTGACAGTTACATATCTCCTATAAATAGAGGTCTATACCTTGAGATAGGAGTTCGATTTGGGATTCGAGATAATCACTCTTGGTGAAGCCTTGCCAAACTCTGTACACAACACCAATACATCTTGGGGATTCGTCAACTACCTCTTAGTCATCTCCTCGGCTTGCCCAAAATCTCTACAATTATGTATTCTCGTCTCTTAACTGTAGTGTACGCCATTCATGGCTATGTAAACTTGTACCACAACATGTATATAATGAGAGTGGAGAAACAAAGTGTACGTAGGCTCATTTTAATAGCCGAACCACTCTATATCTTGTGTTTTGTCTCTCTTTACTTGCTTATATCTGTGGTGACAATTATTATTTAACACAAAGAGATAAGAGAATTACAATCACCAAGAAAAATAAGGAATACAAAATGCCAATCACATAACATAAGATGTACGTGGTTCAGCAAAGGTACCTACGTCCACGGTGGTGCAGTCAGTATTATTTCTATAGAGAATACAGTGTGTCCTATGCCCCGGACCTAGGGTTTATTATATACATGTTCATTTTCAGGGAGTGGGGGTGTTGGACTCCCCCACGTTTTCCATCTTCTCCTAGAACCCCTCTTAAAGAGAACATGGGCGAAGACTAAATCATAACCGATTAAGGTAGGGAGGGTTTGGACTTTGGGCCGTTATAATTGGGCTACTCGTCTAAGACCATCTTTCTAATTTCGGGTACCCATAATTGCCCCTAAGTTTGTTGGGACATTCTTTGGGCTCAATAAATTTAAATGATTTGTCACAATGGCTCCTTTGTACATCATGCCACTCTTCCCAAAGTTTGAGGACTGATATAGGCGGCACCTGCTTCATGGTTTGTGTACTATGATTAGTTACACTCAAAGGTTATTCAGAGCAGTCGTTTCCCCATCGTCGTTTTAAGATTCTCAGTACTCTTCCTTGATGGTGGCTACCTGGGACTTTTTCTCCTTCAGCTGCTCAGCCAGCACCTTGCTCTCCTCTACAATGGCCAACTTGCTCAAACAGACCAGATGATAGGCTTGCCTCAGCTCATTCAATTCTTTAACTGTCGCATCCCTCTCTTGGTTGGAATTAGCAAGAGCCAGGTCAAAAGAAGCTCTGGCAGCATTAACAGTCTTCAGACTGGCCTCCAATTGTGTGCCCCTCTCCTTCAAGGTAGCATTCTGCTACTCTAGCTCACCGTTCTTTCTCACCAGCTCACCACGAGAGCAATAGAGCACGGTGAAGTCAGTCACAAACTATGAATAAAATAAGATATCAGGAAAAGAAAATAGCGGAAATGTATGAAAGCATTAGAGAAAAGAGAAGGTCTTACCAAGGCTAGCCTCTGGCTAGCTTGTAGGGCCAATTGATCAGACCCCAGCACCCTTTGGCGATCTGCAGGAAGAACTGCCCTCTCGAGCAGCGCGGGGGCCAATTGAGGAGAAATGGCAACTGGTGCCCCCTCGGTCAATGCGAACACCGGGACTAAGGTCTGCCCAGCCTTCATCCTCGATTCCATCTTTCTCCTCTCTTCCACTTTATCTCTCTCCATTTTCCTTTTCTCCTCCATCCTTTTCTTCTCTTCCGTCTTCTTTCTCTCCTCTTCCTTTTTTCTCTCTCTCTCCCTCATCTGTTCTTCTTATTTCCTCTTCCTCTCCTGGTCCTGAGCAGTAGACTGAGAGCCAGTAACAACAACCCTAGTTCTGGACTTTTGCTTCTTCGACCTTTGAGCGAGGAGCACATGAAGGAGAAAGAGTCCCAGGCAGCCACCATCAAGGAAGAGTACTGAAAATCTTGAAACGACGATGGGGAAACGACTGCTCTGAATAACTTTTTAGTGTAACTAATCATAGTACACAAACCACGAAGCAGGTGCCGCCTAAATCAGTCCTTATACTTTGGGATGAGTTGCACGATGTACAAAGGAGCCATTATGTCAAATCATTTAAATTTATTGAGCCCAAAGCATGGCCCAACAAACTTAGGGGCAATTGTGGGTACCCAAAACTAAAAAGATGGGCTTAGACGAGTAGCCCAATTATAGCAGCCCAAAGTCCAGACCCTCCCTACCTTAATCGGTTATCATTTAGTCTTCGCCCATGTTCTCGTTAAGAGGGGTTCTAGGATAAGATGGAAAATGTGGGGGATTCCAACACCCCCGCTCCCTAAAAATGAACATGTATATAATAAACCCTAGGTCTGGGGCATAGGACACACTGTATTCTCTGTAATCACTCTCCGGAGTATATAGAAATAATACTGACTGCACCACCGTGGACGTAGGCACCTTTGCTAAACCATGTACATCTTGTGTTATGTGATTGGCATTTTGTATTCCTTATTTTTCTTGGTGATTGTTTTTCTCTTATCTCTTTGTGTTGAATAATAATTATCACCATAATATCTATTTTACACTGGACTTATTGCTATGAGAATGATGTGTGTCTGATTTCTTATATCAACACCGGGGCATCTCACCCATCACAAGATAGTTCACAAAATCAACTTACCATGGAAGTTGGGAGAAAAGCATTAGTTGCTCATCGGGGATGGATTCATTGAGTGATAGTAGGTTGTCAGATAATTCAATGATTAACCTAGATAAATGTTCCGCAACTACATTCTCACATATTTTCTTATCTCAAATTTTGAGGTTGTTATACCCTTGTGGTCATAACCTATTCATACTCCAAAATATGGCCAAAGGAGGATCTATAATATGCTCGACTTCACCTGGAGCAGGAGATCGGCTCAATTATTAAACTATTCGGTCTATCACATGGACAACTATCACCCTCAGTGGGAACGTTTGCTCATATTATACACAAGTGCTCTCGTATACCCTAGAAGTCTCTCACCAATCACGTGGAATAAGGTAACGTAGTTATTACAAGTTTGTTATCCTAACGCCCTTTAGCAATGTCATCATAAGAACCAAGGGTATTTATTTGTTATTTACTTGATAAGAACATCTAAGCAGGTGTAACTGCCTGACCTATAAAGGCAGTTCACCTGTCCACTAAAATATTCTCTGTGAACTACCTATAAATAGGGAACCAATCCACCTGAGAAAGGGGATTCTCTCTCGGATCATCCCAATCATTGAGCTACGAAAGCAACCCTAATTGTAACCTTGATAACAATGAAATTAAAGATAGTGTACTCCGTGGATGTAGGTTTTCGTCATGGGCCGAACCATATAGAATTTGTCTTATTCACATTGTCTCTCATCCCCATTCTCTAATATCGTTCATCTTTTCATTGATTATTTTATCATTTGTTATCTCCATTCTTAGACGTTAACAAATTGGCACCGTCTGTGAGAACATGACTAGCCATTGTGATTCCTACCTAAATTTGTTCTTTAAACACTTTCCCTGAAACACATGAGAATGGTGGACAACCCTGAAAGTAGCCGTGTGGATAAAATCCAAACACCAACCACCCCCATTGGGGTGGGAAATTTACACAGTCTGTTGATAAGCCTAGCCAAGGGGCAACAGGCAATGCATGAGAGTGTCAGGTAATTAACACACACCCTCTAGGCTGGGTCGGTGCAACTTAACCCAGACATCATCACTCCGGAGCCAGGGATGTCACAAAGAAGAATGGAACCATGGGTATCACGATTCCCTCCAGCACCTTACAGAGATAGAAGGTAGGAGTATCACATGAAAGCCCCGAAAATACCCAAGAGGCTGAGCCTGGGATCCTATAAAAACCCCAGCTCATCTAGGAAAATTGGATGGCAACGAGACCGGTCTAATCGACCTAGATCCACATCCTCCTTCCAATAACCCAACCATTTTTATGATCAATCTTATTTCGAGGAGAGCCCCCACACACTGTAAAGGCTAAGTAAAGATTTAGCATTTGATCAGCTGGGCCCCCATTATAATCGTTGGTAGGTGGCAGTGGCATCTAACAATCATAGCTAGGTAAAGAATGATCCAGGTAAATCCCTCACCAGAGGCTCTTACCGATCTGTTAAGGTGTTAGTTGAAGCTAAGCAGACTTATCAAGAAGAGAGCTTGGCCAAAATCTTAGGACGAACTATAAAGTCATCCGAAGGAAAGACCAAGGACCAAAACCAGCCATAGAAGGGATCCATTGAACAATTGGAGGATCAGATCGCCGAGATGGCCAAATCCAAGAATCCCTTGCAAAGGGACTTCACAAAAGGATCACCATTTGTCAAATATGTTTTGACATGCCCTACCCCAACAAAATTCAAGCCACCGGTCATCAAGTCGAAGTATGATAAAAAATAGATCCAATCCTACACATTGAGTAGTACTAAGCCGCTCCAAACATTTATGCCATTCCCGACGAGATGCGATGCAGGGCTTTCTCCAGCACGATCACATGTTCTGATCAAATTTTGTACAATAGCCTGCCATGGGGACAAATAGCCAATTTCCATCAGTTGTCCAACCTGTTTGTCAGTAATTTTTTCTTCGAGGCAAAGCCAGGAAAGAGAGTCACCCATTTTCTTGGTGTTGGACAAAAGGCCGATGAAAGGATTCGTGATTATATCACCCACTTTAACACTGAGAAGTTGTGCATTAGCAAAGGAGCTTCCCAAGATAATGATTTTTTTTTGCTAAAGCAAGAAAATCATAAATGCAAAGGAAGCAATGGCTGCCAAAGAGTTTGACTACCCCAAGTCGTAGACCAGTAAGGCCGTTGACAAAAATAACCAGAGAGATTGGAAGGTTGAGAAACCCAAGAAGTATGATGAGTACACCCCACTCACGGTTAGCATCCACCACATCCTAGAAGAAATTTGGGGAAGTAAGGATCTCAGGTGGCCAGGAAAGTTAAAGGCACTAGTAAATAGGCGAGATGGAAGCAAGTATTGCGAGTTTCATAAAAACCACGAACACAACACCGAAAGTTGTATTACCCTAAAGAATGAAATTAAGGGCCTACTCATGAGAAGAAAGATGTACAGGTACGTGGACAAAGATGATCGACCAAATACTAATGATCGGAAGGCCAAAAGTCAATCAGAGTCACCATATCACAAAGCAAACGATAAGAAGAGAGAAAGAGATGATGACTCAGAGGATGATCCTAATTTCTTAAATAAACCCAACACCCTGTACGCGATGTAGGCATGATATCCTTCGGATGTCATTTTATTGCTAGAGGAGATGCTAGTGGGGGAGAGGACACAGTAGAAAGGAAGGCCTATCTGAATGAGGCCAATGCTTGTACGCACATGAGGAAGATCAACCTAACAGCTGATGTGGATACATAACCATTCAAGGTGAATAAGGACAAACTGATTCTCGGATTCTCTAAGTATGACATGTCAGGAGTGGTGTATCCACATGATGATCCACTAGTCGACACCATCATGATCCATGAAGGCTGGGTTGAAAGGATACTGGTGGACAATGGTAGTTTCGTGGATATTATGTTTTATCTATTTCCAAAGGTTAAAGATTATAGATAGAAAATTAAAACCATACTATTTCTCTTTGATCGTCTTCACGAAAGAAAAAATGTACCCGTTATGGACAGTGGATCTAGAAATCATAATCAACACTTGGTCGACCTACCGAACTAAAAATATTTGTTTCTTTATCTTGGATAAAAATGTATTTTCCTCCTATAATATCATACTGGGCAGGGTTGGGCTAAAGAAATTCGAGGCAATTCCATCAACAGTGCACCGGTGTCTAAAGTTCCCAACTCATTATGGAGTGAGGGTTGTCAAAAGCAACCAGGTTGAGGCACGCGAGTACTATTTCACCTCGATCGACCAAGAAGAGCAGAAGAAGCTAACGACTACCTACAAGATTAAGACTATTAATCCACGAGACGAGATGAGGCTGGTCTAGGGTCAGGCAGTTGAAAGGATTGAGATAGTTCCACTTGACCCTGAGCATCCATAATGGACAGTCTAGATCGGGTCGTCCATAGATCTTTACTTAAAGTAAGAGCTCATAATATTCTTACTGCAGTGCACGAGTGTGTTCACATGGATCCATGAGGATATACCTAGCATAGATCCTGATTTAATTTTCCATGAGTAAAGCATAGTGGAAGGAGTTAAACCATTCAAGAAAAAGAGAAGGGTCTTTAATGCTTAGAAGAACTTGTCATCCATGAGGAGGTCCCTCAAGATCTAGAAAGCCAATTTCATTGACAACATCAAGTACCCATAATGGTTAGAGAACGTGGTAATGGTGTTAAAAAAGAATAACAAATAGAGGACGTGCATGAATTTCACCAACCTGAATAAGACATTACCCAATTATCATTATCTACTACCTCGGATTGACCAGTTGGTGGATGTGTCCTCAGGCCACGAGCTTCTCATCCTCATGGATTCTTAATTTGGATATAACCGGATCAGGATGAAGCCCTTCAATAAAGAGAATACGTCCTTCATCACTAGCAGAGGTACTTATTGTTATAATGTAATGCCCTTTGGTCTTAAGAATGCAGGAGCCACTAACCAGAAGCTGGTGAACAAAGTCTTCGAGGACCAAATCGAGGTCAACATGGAAGTATACGATGATGATATGCTCACAAAGAATAGGATAGTCGTTGACCACATCAGGGACTTGGGCAAACTTTTGACCAACTGGAGAAGCACCCGATGAAGCTCAACCTAATAAAGTGTGTTTTTCAGAGTAAAAAAGGCATGTTCCTCAGTTTTATTGTCAATCAGTATGGAATCGAGGACAACCCCGACAAAATCCAAGCACTGATTAACATGCAGTCTCCCCACCAAGAAGAAGGGCCTCTAAAAATTAACAGGGCGAGTTGCAGTGCTCAATAAGTTAATCTCCAGAGCAACGGATAAATGCTTAACCTTCTTCAAAGTACTAAGAAAATATTTTGAGTGGAATGAATAGTTTGAAAATGCCTTCCTAAAGCTGAAGCATTATCTGGGCTCACACCCATTCTTATCAAGACCTATTGTTGGAGAAAAGCTCTATGTATACCAAGCCGTATCCAAACCAGAAGTCAATTCGGCACTGGTAAGGCAGGAAGAAGGAGTCCAAAAACCATTCTACTACACCAGAAAAGCTTACTGAGGAGAAGAAATACAGTATCCCAGAATGGAGAAGTTGGTCTTGAGATAAGTCCTGGATAAATTATAGAAATATGATCGACTCATGGCTTGGTCATTTGAGTTACGCGAGTATAACATACAATATGAACCCAGGACAGCCATCAAAGAGAAAGTGTTAGCGGACTTTATTACTGAGTTCACCTACGAAGAGATGCCAACAGAGTATTGATAAACACTACACAAAATTGGGTAAATTGGCACCCTTCCAACGGCTAGCCTTGTCACGATCAATGACCGTGACAAAAAACACGCATTTTTTGTCACGGTCATTGACCGTGACAAGTCCATGACAAATACTTGTCACGGTCAATGACCATGACATGTACAGTTGTCACGGGCTTGTCACGGTCAAGGACCATGAGACGTCCGTGACAAATGTTACAACGAAAAATCCTTTCCCCTCCTTTTTTCCCCACCGACTTCTTCCCTCCTTTTTTTCTTTCTCTCTCTACGCTCTCTCTCTCTCACTCTCTCTCTACTTTCAGGTTAGTTTCTCTCTCTCTCTCTTCCATTTATATATATATGTGTGTGTGTGTGTGTGTGTGTGTGTGTGTGTATGTGTGCGTGTGTGGTGGGTGGGGGTGGGGCAGGGTGGGGGGAGGGGTCAAGGATGGGGGGCTGTTTGTATGTGTGTGTGGTGTGTGCGTGTGTGTGTAGTGGTGTGTGTGCATGTGTGTGTGTGGTGGGGGAAGGGGGTGGGGCAGGGGGGAGGGGTAGGGGGCAGGGATGGGTGGGGGGGTTGGGGTAGGGGTGGGGGGTTGCGTGTGTGTGTGTGTGTGTGTGTGTGTGTGTGTGTGTGCGCGCACGCGTGCGCGCTTGTGTATATGTGTGTATAGTGTGCGTGTTTGTGCGTAATGTCCCTTGTAAACGAATTGATTGGTTATTAATTTTTTTTAGTAAATTAATATATGATTGCCCCTCATTGTAAATTAGTAAATTAATATATGATTAATTATGAAAGTAGGATTGCCCTTCATTGTAAATTAGTAAATTAATAATTGTATACTTTAATTGTTAGTTTAATTGATGAAAATAATTAATTGAGTAGATGAATTAGAAGGATTACGGGATACACATTTGTTGTTGGCATTGCTGTTGGATTATAGTGGATCGATGTTGGGTTGGTTAATTTTAAAAGTGGCATCACCACTAGATTATTGTCCATATGGGGGTGGGATTTTTCAACTTTTTTTGAAAATTACTTTGTATATCGAACAATATATATATATAGTATGATAATTAAATGAAACATACTTGAAATTACATATAGTGCGCATAGATACTAGTCTTCAAATTCTTATGCGTACGCATTTAATAGCACTTAGACCCGTTCGAGAGTCATTACCCCTGTAATGAGATCTCTCGAATTGTCCCGTTTGGACAGTTTAGGACTGCATAATTTCTGTATAATATTCTTAGTGGCTTAAAGTTGTTACTTTTGGAGGAAGTTCTGCAGTCGTATCCTAATGTTCTCTGGGTACATACTAGATTGACAAGTGTGACTGTTATTTCAATTGATCAATTGAAATAACACTCACACTTGCCAATCTACGTCGTGTACTTGGCGAACTATAGGGATATGTTGTTGAATTTTTTTCAAATCGTAACAATGTGCATGAGATGTTAAGTATATTACAGAAAAATGCGGTCTTGAATGGGATAGGACCGCTCACCCTTTAGAGGAGATGGAGGAAATAGAAATTTCTATTATAAATTGAATTTGAATATAAATAAGACATAATTAAATGAAACATACTATAAATCTAAGTTTTGTTTATACTAATCCATGAATATACGCTTCATACCTTCAATAGGTGATTAGTTGTGGTAGCTGTGATGGGATATCCGAAATACAAAGAATGGATGGGTGAGACAAATAGAATGGGGGATGTGTTTCGCAGAGGTGCTAACGAATTTGTGAAATATGCAAAGAGATGTCATAATGATGAAGAGTTTCCGTGTCCGTGTGCTAGGTGCAAGAATGGTAAGGTGTTTGAGTGAAAAACAGTTGAACTACATTTGTTAAGATCGGGTATTCAAGATAGTTATCAATTTTGGAGTTTTCACGGTGAATTTAAAGTTCCTTTTGTCCCCGACCAACCTTCACAACAACCTTCAACAAGTAGGATAGATGTAGAAGGGTACGACGTAGATCATAATATGTTAGAGGATTTAGTTAATGATGCGTACGGAGTTTATGAAGCAGAAGATACTGAAGTTACTGAAGATGTAGAAGGTTCAAGTGCTCGTGAAGATATCACGATAAAACTTGATGATGACTACCAAAGTTTAAAATTTAAGGCGACCCAACCATTATACTCTGGCTGTGAGAAAGATCAAACAACTTTACATGCCATGGTTGGTTTGCACGGTTTGAAAACGCAATACGGTTTTTCTAGCAATAGCGTGACAAGAATTCTGAAATGGGTGAAGGGCTTATTACCCAAGGAGAATACACTTCCAAATAGCTATCTTGTTATGAAGAACAGTTTGAAAGGTTTGGGAATAAAGTATAAATCGATTCATGCTTGTTTGTATGACTATATACTATACCAAAAGGAGTATGAAGATCTCGATCGTTGTTCGGTATGCGATGAACCCAGATATATCCAATATACTAGTAAGGAAGGCACAAGATCAAAAGTGCCTCAAAAAGTATTGAAATATTTTCCCGTTGGGCCTAGATTAAAGCAATTTTTCGCAGTACCTTGGATAGCAGAGGCAATGACTTGGCATGCTAGGGCAGAATTATGGGGTGATTTCATGTGTCATCCTATTGATTATACTACCTGGAGGAGGATGAATTATGAGTATCCCAATTTTGCTTGAGAACAACGCAACATTCGTTTGGCTATATCAACAGATGGTTTCAATCCATTTGGAAATCTAAGCACCAATCAGAGTGTATGGCCAGTGATCCTAGCCCCACTCAACAGATGGTTTCAATCCATGTGGCTTTTCAGACGAAGAAAGGGAAGGACAAGTAGGTGTCCTCGAGTGTTGCGGCCACGATTGTAAGTGATCCAACAATTTACTTTTTGTTAATTACGTTACAATTTTTTAATTTACTTATTTTACTAATCATGTGCTTTTTGTCATTTTAGGCAAAACTTAAGGAAGTGCATGAGTCGCAGTCTGATGCCGACAAGGCATCTTTGTCCACAGACACACTCAGCTAAGTGCTTGCCTCTGATCGCAAGGGGAGGACAAGGGGGTGAGCTTGCGGGTGGCCAAATCTAAGATCATCGAATTAGAGATGAGCGACACCGAGTTGGCTCGAATGGTGGACTTGCATGATGCAAAGCTGTCCCGTTTGGAGGCGACGATCCAAGATATGTTCTCATTCATGAAGCATTCATTGGGTGGCGAAAAACGCAAGGGGAAAGGGAAGGAGAAGGTGGGGGGAGGAGGTGCGGTAGGACGAGGTGCAGGATGACGAGGATGTGGACCTCGTTGCTTCATCGCCGACACGTGCAGACTTTGATGATCCACTTCCCTATTTAGCTCCCTTCGACTGACCGATATCGACACTTAGTTGGCCGAGCGTGTTTATACTGGAAATATTTGATGTCCAGCGGATAGGGAGGGTGTTGAGGGACCCGAATATCATCCAGGGTGGACTAGTTCATGGACGTGATCTTCAAGACATCGATTCCAAGGTGCTCGTCACGCATGTGATACTCGGGAAGGAGAACTCCCCATTGTGGTTATGCGAACAATGCGTCACGATGTATATCAATGGGTGTGTCAATTCGTATATCGTGTGGCCTACTCACCTCCTCGGATTTAACCTTACCCAAGACATGTTGTCACATTATTTAAATTGAATTATTTTTAAGTTGGTACATTTGAATTATATTTGGATTATATCGCGATGCATATTGTCTCTATTTTGAATGTATATTTGCATTATCTCTATTTTATTTGGATATATGATGCTTGAACAAGTACAATGTTGCTATAACGGGTACAAATATACTGCTGGGCAGTGGCAGTGGCCAAACTGGCCAGCAGAGGGTTTTTCAATGCTGCCCAGAATTATCACGATCATTGACTGTGACAAGTTCATGATAAAGGATTGTTGTCACGAACTTGTCACGGTCAATGACCATGATAATTTTTTTTAGCATTGTCACGGTCCTTGACCGTGACAAAACTTGTCGTGGTCAAGGCCTGTGACACGATCATGATAATTCTAACGAACTTGTCACGGTCAACGACTGTGATAAGTCCGTGACAAAAAAATTGTCTTGCCCAGAATTATCACGGTCATTAACCTTGACAAGTTGAACTTATCAAGGTCAATGACCATGATAATTCGACAGATTTGGTGTATTGAAATAAACATACTTCCCAGAAATAGAGCTTAGTCCCAATTGAAGCATAGAAGACTCCCATCGGATAGAGCTCCTCAGCACAAAAGACAAACGCTAATATCAAGAATCAAAGAGGAAGCTTTTCAGGTTTGATAAAATTGAGGAGGTAAATTTTGATCAAGATGGCATCATCTGGAAACTGTTCATTGACAGATCGTCTTGCTCTAAGGGTGGTGGAGCGAGCATTATTATTGCCACACCAGATAAGATAGATGTTGAATACGCTTTTCAATTTCAGTTTGAAGCCTCCAATAATGAAGCAAAGTACAAAGCTTTGATTATTGGGATTGGCCTGGCCTCATCCCTGGGGGCCAACCACATTATGGTGCACAATGACTCCCAGTTAGTCATCAAACAGATATTAGGAGTCTAAAAAGCAAGGGAGGATTCTATAGCTAAGTACTTGGGCATTATGAAATAATGGATGGAGAGGTTTATGGAAGTTAAAGTTGTGAAAATTGTCAGGTAAGAGAATGCCCGAGCAGATGCCCTGGCAAGATTAGCCTCGGCCAGTAGAACCGCCTTGAGAAGAACAATGTCAGTTGAGAATGTGACCCACAAAAGTATATATGGAGGAAGCCTAAGATTGATGGAAGTAAACTTGGAACCATCACGGATGGACCCCATATAAGCATACATTGAGACCTATGAGCTCCCCTCTGATCCAAAGGCAGTCAAGAGGTTGCACTACAAAGAAGCCCATTATGTGATGGAGGCTAGGGTGTTATACAGTATGGGGTATATCGTCTCACTACTAAGGTGTGTTCATCCGACAGAAGTCATCAAGCTAACTAAAGAAGTAAATGAAGGTTATTGTGGCGCACACTTCGCCGGAAGGTCGCTAGTGAAGTGAATTGCAAATCAAGGCTTCTGTTGGCCTACCATGAAAGTTGACTATAGAGATTACGCTAGGAAGTGCGATAAGTGCCAAAAGTATGTCAATATCCATCGCACTCCGGGATAACCGCTAACACCGTTCATATTGCCTTGGCCGTTTGTAATGTGGGGGATTGATCTAGTTAGCCCACTGTCGAGGACAAAAGGAAGATTCAAATATTTGGTAGTTGAAGTAGATTACCTACAAATTTCTTCTGGAAAATGATCATATGTCACTATGGCATGCCCTACGCATTCATCACAGACTATGGAACGCAGTTTAACAACTAGGAATTTGAAGAATACTACATCAAATCAGATATTCGAAAGCTACACTCCACACTGGGATATCCATAGTGCAACGATCAAATAGAGATCACTAATAAAACACTCTTGGATCGAATCAAGAAGAGGCTTGGCCATGCAAAGGGTAACTAGATCAATGAGCTGCACAGTGTACTTTGGGCCCACGGGACAACCCCACAGACAACAACAGGAGAGACACCTTACTTCCTCACCTTTGGCACGAAAGCGATAGTCCCCGTTGAAATGGGAATCCCTAGTCATTGGATCCTCAACTTTAATTCCCCAAAAAGAGATGAGATGAGGAGGTTGGACCTCAACCTGGAGGAAGAATTTAGTGATAACACCGAGCTACGGGTGGCTTCCTATCTGAGGAGAGTGCGCATGCGTTCAAATAGAGATATTATTTAATAAAACACATTTTTTATCAATTAAGTCCTCAACATGCATCTAGGTGTGATTGAATAAGATGATGAAACATGCAAGAACATTCAAACACACAAATGTGAGGAAAAATCCCCCAAAGGGCAAAACCTTTTATTTTCACTATAATTTTGTAAAGAACGGTTACACGGATTACAGTAAAAGTACAGTGATACAGAAATACCCGCGGGTGTCGGTTCTGTAGTCGGCGGCTGGAAATTTCCCTTTCCAGGAGGGCAATAATGAAGAAGAAAGATGATCTTCTCCACAAGGGTTGAACAAACACAAGGTTGTGTTCTTGGTTTACAAAGTGATTCACAAAGATTTGACAAAGTTGTGTGAATCAAAACATGAGTCTTGGGACTCAAAAAGGTGAAGACTTAGAGTATTTAGGACTGTTAAAATCGTCTATGAAAGTCTTACAAAACAAATCCCCGAAGTTGGTTTAAATAAGAAAACTTGGGCCGAAAAAATCTCAACACGATCTGTTTGATTTTATCTCAGGCGGATCGGTCCGGCTTGGAGGCAGATCGCTCCAATCTCGGATCGGTTCTTTTTTGAACCGGACCTTTTCGATTTGCAATCGATCCGGGGTTTACTGGTTTGAAGCAATAGCGGATCGGTCTGACTTGAGTTGAACCGGTCCATAGGTGGATTGGTCCAGTTATGCAGAAACCAAATTCCAAGTTTGAAGATGATTTTTAATATTCGGATCCGTTGACGTATATGCGATCTTGAGTTTCTTCATCGGTGTAACAGCGTACGACATACATAATGATAATGGACAAAAATGTCCTTACAAATCTCCCCTATGTCTATTCCGGTACATACATAAAAAATCCAAGTTATCAAATATCAAATTGCCTTTACAAATCTACCCTTCCATAAACCCAAAACTGGAAAGATACAAGTGAATAAGTGTTCATCGTTTGCTCTTCAAATCTTCAAAACTTCTCAAAGCTTTTGTCATCAGGGTGTGCAATATATGATCATCAATCTTTGTGCCTACACACATGAGAAATATCAAAATACCAAGTGACGTATCGAGTTTGAGTTTGAAATGAGATAAACATAGATACCAATTTAAAATAGATCCTTAAACTTCAAAGATCCCCCATATGATAATTATTTCTCCCCCTTTTTATGATGTCCCCAAATAGACAAAAGAGAAGACTAAATCAAACCAGCAAAATCGGGGTGTCACAAGGAAAGAAACTTCTATTTTTGAATTTTTCAAAATTTTTCATATGAACTATAAGAAGTCACAAGATGAATGAACACAAAAACAACCAAGTCAATGATAGCGTAAAGGAAGGTGTGTGATCAAATTCGATAGGAAAATCAATGCATTCAAACATGACATATGTGCACGATGAATATCGGATACTCCTAACGAATGAACTCAAAATCTTCCTTTGGTGTAAAAAAGTGATAAAATGATACATTGACTTAATCAAATCAACAAATCAAAGCTCAAAGTGATTTCCACACCAATAACGTCCGAAACTATTGAATGATTTTTCAGGACTTTCAAGGAAGTGCAAACCCGTTTATATTCTCCAACCAGACTCCCTCAGATTTATAGTTTGAATAGAGGCGCTCTAAATTCTCAAACTTTGGAGAATTGATGGTGAAACCTAATAGCCCATATTTGGCATATATTGCTTTTTATTGCCTTTAAATTTTTTCGGGATCTTTTAACCTCTTTGGACCTTGGATAATAAAATTCCTCAATTTTTAAGGTCCTTTTTAACGGTGGCTTAAAATCGCAAAGGCTAAATGAACCTTTCGCAGCCCTTCCTCATTTTCAAATAAACACACAGTCTCACCAAAATGGTTTTCACATGCATTCCAATCTTGCCAAGTTTTATCGCATATTGTTAGTTGTATAGATAGAATTGAGATAAAAACACTCAAGCCAATATGTGATAGACAAGTATAATAATCAAATATAGTCGTACATGTGTGCAATAAAGGAGATATGAGTCAAACATGAAAAAGATATCACTAATCACATCTCAAAGACTCCAAACAATGTAAAGCACATGGATGAAATGATGTAGCGTCTCAAATCTCTATCAAACAGTCACATGGATAAATGGAATGAAATTGTGACTCGGCTATCTTAAATGCTCATCCATAAAAGGTGCAAATAAAATACAAATTCTTTTTGTGTTTTTCTAAAAAAATTATAAAACAAAAATCTTTTTGGATTTTTTAAACAAATAAATAAATATATGTACAACAAAGCAATAGTACATATAAAATAAACTAGCAATAGGAAGCATATGATATGAACATGAATGCATCCTATCCTAGACACAGACCAACCCCTGAGTCAACAGTGCAAATCCCCAAAGACTTCCTAAGACTCTCAAATCTATGGGCATCTAAAGGTTTCGTAAAAATATCGGCTAACTAACGGTCGGTGGGGATAAAACTCCGGGATACGACTTTCTCCTCAACTAACTGATGTATAAAGTGCTCGCATATCCTGATGTGCTTTGTGCGCAAATGTTGAACTGGATTGCTGGATATGTGGATCGCACTCGTGTTATCACGGGAAATAGTCATGGTGTCCTGTGAAATCCCATAATCCTCCAACATTTGCGTCATCCACAAGAGTTGCGTGCAACAACTCCCGACGGAGATGTACCCAGCCTCCGCGGTGGACAAAGAGATGGAGTTTTGCTTCTTGCTCAACCAGGAGACAAGAGAAGAACCAAAATAGAAACACCCACCAGAAGTTCTCCTAAAACCATCTACATCCCCGGCCCAATCGGCATCCGAATAGGCGCACAAACGGTCATCGGTATCAAAGGAATACCAAATATCGTGTGAGAGAGTCCCACTCATGTATTTAATAATACTTTTTAGAGCAAGTAAATGTGACTCTTTTGGGGACGCCTGATATCGCGCACAGACTCCAACACTAAAGGCTATGTCGGGATGACTGACAGTCAAGTAGAGAAGACTACCTATCATACTCCGATACAAGGTGTGCTCTACGTCCTTGCCTGAAGTGTCCTTACTAAGCTTGGTAGTGGTACTCATACGTGTATGATTAGTGGAGTCTAACCCAAATTTATTCACTAGGTCTCTAGCATTCTTGGATTAGGAGATGAACATCCCATCCTCTAGCTGACGAACCTGGAGACCAAGGAAGAAAATAATCTCACCTACCATGATCATCTCAAACTCACTTTCCATCTCCTCCTCAAAGTGGTGAGCATGTTGGGAGCATGTGGATCCAAAGACTATGTCGTCCACTAGACCTAGGCAACTAAAATAGCACCGTTATCTCTCCTGATGAACAACGTCATATCAACTCCCCCTCTCTTGAAGCCACGGGACCATACAAGGCTTTCCTCAGATAATAGATGTACTCTGGGTGCTTAGGGTCTTCAAACCCTTTTGGTTGTTCCACATAAACCTCCTCCTGTAGAATGCCATTTAGAAAGGCACTCTTGACATCTATCTGATATAACTTGAAGCGCAGATGACATGCGATGGCGAGTAGTAAGCGGACGAACTCAAGCCTCGCAACAGGAGCAAATGTCTCCTCAAAGTCTACACCTTCTATCTGTGTGTATCCTTGAGCGACCAACCTATCCTTGTTTCTGATTATGGTACCATTTTCATCCATTTTATTCTTGAAAATCCATCTGGTACCTATCACATTAGTCTCACTAGGTCGGGGGACAAGTTCCCAGACATTATTCTTTTTAAACTGAAGCAACTCATCCTGCATAGCAGATATCCAGTGTTCATCCATGAGTGCTTCTTTGTGACTCTTGGGCTCGACTTTGGACGTGTAGCAAAAATGGCTAACAACGTTCTCGAGCTGAGCACGAGTCTTGACCCCTAGAGTGGAATTACCAACAATGGAAGAAGGGTCATGACTCTTGCGAACCCAAGAAGGTGTGTCCCCTAGCATAGGAGTAGGGTCCACAGAGTGTGGGTGAGGTACAAGTAAATTACTACCAGAAACATCCTCATCCTCACACTGAAGGCTAGAATCAATAACCGCCGAAGGTTTGTCATCTTGCACGGTGACGTTTATTGACTCCATAACCTAAGAGCTCTTCAGGTTAAAAACTCGGTATGCTCTACTATTCGATGAATACCCTAGCAATATTCCCTCGTTGCTTCGGGAGTTAAAATTTCCTAATTGTTCTCTATCCCTTAGGATGTAGCCTTTACTCCCAAAAACACAAAAATATGCAAGTTTAGGTTTCTTTCCAGTCCACAATTCATAAGGCGTCTTAAGTGTGTGTGGATGCAGGTAAACCCTATTCACCATGTGGCATGCAGTAGACACTGCCTCTGCCCAAAATCTCCTAGAAACGCTACGACCTAGAAGCATAGATCTAGACATTTCTTGGATCGTCCTATTCTTTCTCTTAACAATCCCATTTTATTGAGGATTCTTCACAGCAGAAAACTCATGTTTGATCCCAAGGCTATCACAGTACAGATCTACCTTTGCTTCCTTAAATTCTGTGCCGTTGTCACTACGGATCCTATTAATAGTGACTCGGTGTTGATTTTGTAGGACACGACACTTGGTCGTTAAAAACTCTACAGAATCGGATTTCTCCCTCAGAAAACCTACAATCGAGTATCTAGAAAAATTATCTACCATCACGAGGATATACCTCTTACCACCCAAACTCTTAGTATGAGTAGGACCCATAAGATCCATGTGAATTAGCTCAAGTACTCGGGAGGTGGTAATGGAATGCAACTTCCTATGGGGGCTTCGAATTTGTTTTCCCAACTGACAGGGTACACAAATCATGGAAGTTGACTTTCCAAGTGATGGTAAGCCACGTACTAGGTCCTTTTTAACTAAACGAGTTAGATCTCTAACGTTCACGTGACCTAGACATTGGTGCCACAGATCCATAGGAGTGATCGTTGCGCTATTGCAGACAAGTGAGGAT
Organism: Sambucus nigra; assembly: GCA_949130495.1. Classification (NCBI taxonomy): domain Eukaryota; kingdom Viridiplantae; phylum Streptophyta; class Magnoliopsida; order Dipsacales; family Adoxaceae; genus Sambucus; species Sambucus nigra. Next base: position 454,210,869 of record OX422209.1, on the reverse strand, counting down.
GTGGGCTCAATCCCATAGCAATTAACCTTTGTCCTCACCCCTCGCATTAAAAGTTTACCGACTTGATTATAGACATTACATGCATCCCATTCAATCTTTATGACAGAGTCAGCGTCGCATAGCTGGCTAGTGCTGAGAAGGTTTGCTTTCAAACCTTTGACGTACAAAACATTCTCTAGCTTAGGAAATCCTAGTAGCTCTACAGTACCACGTACTATAATGCTAGACTTTCTCCCATCTCCAAAGGTGACTCTGCCATCCTAATAATCCTCAAGAGACGTAAAAAAAGAGGCATCACCTGTCATATGTCTGGAGCGCCCGCTATCAAAATACCACTGTGAGGTATTATGTGCTTTGAGAGAGACATGAACAACAAAGGCCTTTTTATTTTTCTTAGGTACCCAAGAAGTGGTGAGTTTTTGTTTACCTTTGTTGTTGTTGGTTTCAGCCGGAATGTGAAAAGCATTCACTGCCGGCAAAGACATCCATCGGAATTCCTCCATCAAACTCTGTGATGTTGCAGTCAAAAACTCAACTCGCTCTCTCAGACATGTAAAATCATCAGTATGATGTGGTGTAGCAGTAGTACGTCGTGTCCGACCCATACTATATCAAAACTCCCTAAGGTGGACTTTTCTTTTACAATATGTATAAAAGAACACAGTCAAAGGCGGACCTTGGTTTGCTTTTCTTGGTCGAGCTCTCCTTCGTGGTTTTTGACGATGGGAAAAAGGAGTCGTAGTAAACTCAGGAACTGGTCTAGGTGCAATTTGGGACATGGAGGCACCATCATAACCTATTCCCTGCCTATCACCAAAACCTAAAGCGGGGCCGAGGAGCATCTTTCCCATCTTCCCAAATTTGTCCTCGATTTGTACCTTGACTTCCCGTACTCTCTCAAGATCATGAGTAAGCTGGGCTATAAGAGCTTCAAGTTTCTTTCGAGTCTCCACGGAGGAATGGAGCTCACTTGTAAGACTAGCCAGTTGTTTAGTCAATTCCCCTCTCTCTTTCTCAAAATAACTCTCTCTCTAAACAAACTCTCTTTCTCAACACAGGCAGACTCTCTCTCTCTTAAGGTAGTGCAGGTGGAGGACTCTCTCTCTCGCTTTTATTAAGTCTTCCTCTAAAGCGGTGATCCTAAGAACTAACGCTTTGTTACGCTTTTTAGTTTTAAAAGACTCAGAATATAGCTCGGCGTAGGCGTGCTGAAGATCACTCTCGCTCTCACTTGTGTCATCCTCCCCCTCACTCACATAGATCTCACTATCGAGGTGTCCCTGTAATGAAACATCCTCATTGTCGTGAGGAATACTAGAAGTGCTCACATGACTAGCCATGAATGCGGTGAAGTTACAATCATACGGTAACTCGTCTTTGAAATCCACCGACTCGACCTCACTGTCGTCACTAAGAGTAGCATTAAGGACATCTTCGCCCTTTTCTCTGTTCAGCCTAGTAGCACACTCAAAAGCTCTATTACCCCTACCGTCACACTCAAAGCATCTCTCACTTTCTTTCTTAGGAGGATCTTTAAAAACTTTTTCATTTTTCTTTTCAAAATTATTTTTCTCAAACTTCTTTTTATCTTTAAAATTACCATTTTTCTTGAATTTGAGAATTCTTTTGAATTTTTTAGCAAAAAGGGCCAAATCATCTAAGTCAAAATCACACTTAGAATCTGACGTATCTGTCTCTCTTTTTCTAGATGACTCTCCCCTCTTTCTTGTCGACCCCTCACTCTTTCTCTCCTGGGTACTAAGTGCAATTCCCTTATCTTTAGACTTGACAGATTTAGGAAACATATCAATTTCATACGTTTTCAAGTCTCCTACAAGTTCTTCTAATTTTAGCGTATTTAAATTAGCCATAGAATTTAACACAGTGACTTTGGGGATAAAACGCTTAGGCAGTGATCTAAGAATATTTTTAACAACTCTAGCATTAGGAATGTGCTCACCAAGATTAAAGCTAGTGTTAACAATATCAGACAGTCTAGCATAAAATTCATCAAAACCTTCAGATTCAAGCATGGTGATTGTTTCAAATTGAGTTGTTAAATTTTTCAGTTTAGACTCTTTCACAGCATTAGTTCCTTCATGGGTAAGTTGCAAAACATCCCATGCCTCTTTTGACGTGGTGCACGTCATTATGCGTTTGAACTCATCAGGAGTGACAGACCCAGAAATATCACTTAAACCCTTAGAATTAAAGGATGACCATTTAAATTCTTCTTCAGTCCAGGCAGTGTCAGGTTTTAAACTAATCACGTTATTAACAGTGATGGAGGGAGGAGTCCACCCTCTTTCAACCAAAATCCAGACACGTTCATCAATGGCTTTTAATGCAGATCTCATGCGGGCTTTCCAGTATGCATAGTTTGTCCCGTCAAAAACTGGCATTTTATTATATAATTTATCCATTATGATAAAACTCATTTTCAAAAATCAATTTTTCAGAAAATTGATATCTTAGAAAAATTATGCGAAAAATTACACGATAAAGTTGTGTAACTGGCTCTGATACCAATTTGAGGAGAGTGCGCATGCGTTCAAATAGAGATATTATTTAATTAAAAATAGTTTTTATCAATTAAGTCCTAAACATGAATCTAGGTGTGATTGAATAAGATGATGAAACATGCAAGAACATTC